>OX352762.1:114603208-115872347 GCA_947095585.1 Nephrocerus scutellatus
AAAATGTTATAGCTACAATCGCTACGCATAATGCTGAGCTACAGACAAACTGTGGAAAGTGATCAAGACGAAGCAGTAAGGTGCACTCCTACACCTCGTATTGGCGGTTGACGACGCCTCCATGAGTAGGCTTAACACATGCAAAGATAAAATAGGCTACTGCTTTGGTTATGTCAAGCTAATCATAAAGAGCACCGATACGGTTTTAGCGTCTGGCACCCGCCAAACCGGCATCACAACCGGCCCCACTTCGGACCAACAGCGCTGCTGGGCATATTGATAACAGCAGTTCCGGAGACAACTCCTTCGACCAGCAGACCCACTGGGCACGGTGGGAGGACATGGGGGATAAATGATCACCATTAGGGTGTTACAAGCGAATTAGGTAACATCACGCTAGGGTGCGTCCGCTACCCTTAGCAATAGATTCGCTGAAGACAACATAACCATTGGCCTCATCAAAGAATCTTGGGTTATTAGCGGACAAATCAAAGGTCTACGGAATAGGGTAAGTAAGCTAAACTTTAAATGCGGGAAGCCAGCGCCAACGGCGGCCTGCTTCAACAGCACAAACATTAACCTTCTTCCAATTTCAGAATTCATGACGAAGGATCTGGTGGCACTTTTAGTAGAGATTTCAACCGAAAGGGTATCAAATAACATTGTGTGTGCCTCGGCATACTTTCGCGGCGATGACGACAACATTCCGCCCATCGAGGTCCAGATACGATCCCAAGTCTATGAACTGGAATCCTTATCGGGGACTTGTCCTCTCCAAGATAGGTATGGTTCCTGCACCTATTGAGTCCATAGGAGACTTAGATGAGCCAGCAGACAAGTTAAATTATGTGTTGCTTGTCTCCTACTATGGCAGCTGTATTCCTAAACTCCATTCTGAGTTAACGTAAGGTTTCCTGGTGGAATGACCAGTCTGCCAAACTTGGGAAGAAAGTTAGAAAGCTTAAACGCACAATTAGAACGTTACCTCAGGTTTATTTCCCCGGTTCGTCTACTTATGTTTCACACACAAACGCTAGTGCTCCTAACCATAGGGCCCGCATTGACAGCAAGGTAAATAGTTTATCCGGAAAAATATTTAGTCCAGATAAGGTTAAATTGTCCATAGGCTCCTTCAAACCATTCAAAGCCCTCGGCGGTGATGGAATTTTTCCAGCACTCTTACAGAGGGCAATAGACCTCATCCTGCCGGGTGTGATTGCTTTATTTAGAGCAAGCTGCAACTGGGGCTAAATTCCGTATACCTGGAGAAATGTAAGCGAAATTTTTATCCCTAAACCATGCAATAGTGAGCTGCCTAAATCATACAGACCTGTTGTTGAACATCATTCGTTCTCGCAATTATGGAAAAAGTTATTGATGTTCATATCAGAGAGTTCAAAGATAGAAAAAAGATTTCATTCCAAAGAAAGAAATAGCTTTGTGTGTTTTCCTTGACATTAAGGGTGCTTTCGATAACACTGTCTACGACACAATAAGAAGAGCAATCAGTAACAGGAGTAACGAGGGCTCGACCAACCAACGGATAAGGGTCATGCTGGAAAGTCGAGTCATTACTTCCTCCTCAGGGGGAGTATCTGTGTCGGTGACTGCAGCTAAGGGCTGCACTGGGCTGCAAGGAGGTGTACTCTCGCCCCTTCTATGGTCACTCGTCATAGACAACTTTCTAGCCGATCTACATAGATCAGTCTACATCACCGTTGGCTATGCTGACGACTTGGCGAGCCCTGTCTCTGTCTTTGCCTATGCGAAAAGCATATTTAAGACGCCTTTTTTCCTGTGAGTACAACTTAATAAATCCGTCCTGTTGTTGATGGTTCTGTAGTCCATCTAATGCCTTCCCAATGAAAGAACATCCGGATTTCTCCGTGATGACACTACATGGATCAACAACTGTGAATGCGTCAGAATCATAAGTGAATTGCTCCAAGTCCTCGACTACAACACCCTCGCGAGATTTGGAAGGCAACGCCTTTCGAAATCTCTAAAAGGTTCGGCTGCTCAAACCAGATCGTTCAGTTGAGGCCAGAATAAGATTGGCCGTCGAGAGCTTACCAGCTTCTCTGGATACAACGGATTGATAAACAGCAGGAGCCGATGTTGAAGCGGTTTAAGATGCATCGGTCTCATAAACAAAGAGTTAGATATTAATTTGAAGTAAAGGTCTGTAATGACTATATTGGATTAATTTTTATACTTTGATAAAAATAAAAACTAATAAATCAAATACTAAATAATGACTCGAAAGAAAGCTATTTGTTACGTTAGGAATTAATCCTTAAACTTTCGTCCGTAGAAAAACTGTAAGGGATCATTGAAATGAAATTAATAATTTCAATATATAGGTAGTTAATAGTAAACCTTAAGAACCATCTTTCATTAGATCCAATTGTACTAACTACTAATAATAATAATTCATAAACATAAAAGCAATTTAGCCAATGGATTCTCTGATTGCTGCCTATAAAAACTTAAACGCATGTTTGGCTTCAGTTCGTTTTTGAACTATGTTTTGCAATTTAGAACGAAATCATCTATATTAGTAAGAAAAGAAGAACAGATAGCAAAACTTTGTTTGGACCTGGGGAATTAGGTTGAAAGCACAATTGTTAATTTGTAGAATGTGATCAAGCACTCAGCTTAAAGGATACTACAATTTACGGCGCTAAGTTATAAAGTTATTACTACAATCCATATTATAGCGATATTTATGTTAACGCTTTTCAGTTGAAACTGAACACCCATAAAAACCTCAAGCAACGATCCTTTTGGGTTCAAGGTGAAATTTGTTCTTCTCCAAGTACGAGTATGTACGGTTCAAGAAATGTGTGTATCAAGTAACATAGCGCCTTTAGCTTTATAAAGATGCAAATGCAATAGAGTGTGTATGTCTGTGCTAAAAATCCTTTGAACTTGTGAAACAATTTAATGCACTACATGCTCTACTTTAATAGAGAGTGCGATAGATACGTTGGGGCTGCAGGAGCTGGGCCCAGTGAGTCCATGTAGTAATTAGAACTTCGTGCACAAGAAGAATCCTATATGGAAGGAAGCTCAACTTGCAAAACTTTTTAAGTTTTGCTCTTATAAATTCGATGGCAATTCTTTCTGAAGGGGACGGGACACTATTGAATGTTAAAACTTTGCCACATGGTTAGTTCTCGGTTGGCTTGTCCAAATGTCCAATTACGCTTGCGAAACTTTTAAGTCGTTTCCTGTAGTCGTCGCTGTGGCACAAGACCGTCAGCCTACTCTATGTATATAATTTGCGGAAATGAGTGTATATGTGTGCCCATCAAAGCTACCTGATAGTTACCTTATGGTACTGTGTGTATATGATTCAGTGTTAAACTAAATAATTGACACTTAATTTATATGTGAAAACTTTCTTATTCCCAGACATGTTTTGTTTTAATTATTAAAAGTGTCCTGCTACTAATGCATGCAAAGGACCGCTAAGGTATTCTTTCATTTAAAGCTTGGAGCTCTAACTATATATGTGGTGTTAGGTTGAAGTGAAATAAAGTTGATCTACCCTTGTTCTTCATCCTATACTTTACGTTAAGTATTAAAATCCTTCCAACGTTGTGTACTGAACATCAATACATACAAAAAAGAATATGTAAGTATTGCTACATTACATTTAAAATGAAAACACATCTGTCTCATCATATTGTTCTTATGAAATAATAAAAACTTTGTCAGAAACTCTGTAGCACCGCCTAAAGGTACAAACATAATCTTCTAGGAGAACTACTAGCAACAAGTACACATATTATATAACCGGCTGAGTTGTAAAATAATTTCTACATCCACTGCATATTTACTTTATATATTACTTTGTATATTAAGAATAATGCAAGACTAGACTAATCAGTGCGTGGAGCTCCGAGTAAAAACTGCGGTGTAGTTGAAGTTAGTCAGATAAGCTTTAGGAAAGTTCTGATTAGCTATTTTCAATGCCCAAGTCCGCAAACGCAAAGACTCTTTAAATTCAGTAATTTAACGATGACATCCAAGCTACTGTTGTATAAGGCAATTATCATGCAAGTACTTACATATGGATGTGAGACTAATTAAATCAGCAGATGTGAGGATAGGATTCCGGAGACACTATAACGAAGGTAAAGAGAGTAATCATGAGCAAAAGGATCCTTCTGGCCGACGATGCTAGAATACTCAATAAGTGAAGAACTTGTAGGCGCTCGTTGCTCACTTCTGAAGTCTTTACCAGGCAATTTCTAGTTCTAGTAGAGTTGTTTTTTAAATGTACACATGTTCACTTTGCACCGCTACGATGATAGGTACAGCGTGGTCGTGCAGGAATTAAGGAAAGTCACTCAGTTACCTTGCCAATATTACTTATCGTGCGAACCTGTACTCTGTTTATTAGATGTAAGGCACGCTTGGAAGCACCTGGCCATACAAAGTAGTTGTATTCAATTTAATGTCATCATCTTATTTGGCTCTACATTCGATGTCCGGTCCTGGCCTGGCGCAAAAAATCTTTCCACCGGTCCCGATTTCGAGCCGATGTCATCCAGTTTGGCATCCCTAAACTCTGGGCGTCCTAGTCTACGCCATCCTTCCAGCGTAGACATGGCCGGTATCGCTGTCATGATCCATAAATCCTACCGCAAAGGACTTTCCGAGCAGGATCCTCTTCGCTAATGCAACCCAGGTGTCCTGCCCACAGGGGCCTAACGAGCTTAATTATCTTCAAGATGTCGACATTGCGATAACGCTCGTAGATCTCATCATTAAAGAGTCTCCGGAATCGTCCGTCCTCATAAACGGGGCCAAAATTTCTCCGTAAGACTTTTCTTTCGAACGCGGCTTTGAGGTCATAATGCTTATTGCTATGCCATCAGATTAAAAGTAGAACGATGCCTTTAGAACCGTACTACCTCTCCCTAAAGAATTTTCCGTTATTCAATGTATTAATAATAATATATATCTTGGCGCAACAGAACGTTGTTGCATGGGGCTTAGCTTCTCACGACCACCTGTGTGGGCGTGTTACATTTTTGAACACAAGTGGAAAGGACCTCCAATTTTAGGGCATATCCAAAAACTGAATTTTGAAGTTTTCCATGTCAATTTTTACTCTCGAAGTTTGTCAGAGGGACCGTTAAAAAGCTTCTGTGGTGCTTTACTGTGACTCGAACCCAAACCTCCCGCTCTGTAGTCCAATGCACTATCCCATTGAGGCACGGTGCCCAAAAGGTATTGCATGAGCCAATGATTTATCAGCGCTTCCATGACCTTGCAAAGAATAGATATTATCGCTATAGGCTGTTGCGCGGAAAGATATGATGGCTCCCCTAGTTTTAAGGTAAAGGCTAGACAAAAGCTGTTTGAAAAGTCGTCGGGAAGAATAGGATAGATGGAAAAGCTTACGCAAAGCTAATACCAGCATTTAAGGACATCTCTTTGCAACTTTTGGGAAAAATCACGCTTGGAAAAATCCATCTGTCCCAACTAATTCATTCATTCATTCCTTCAGGAATCATTTAAAGTCTTCTACTGTACAAAATTACATTCGTATAGCGAATTCGACTCTTTGTGGCATAGGCGGCGGCAAGGCAATCTGGTTAGCTGGGAAATTTGAAGCAAGTAGATTGAACTTCTCTCTAGAGCTTACGGTTTGGATGTCATTGTGAATGACTGTTGGAGTTCATTTTTTTGGCATATATCTTGGTTTAATCTCGTAATAAGATCATATCATTTCATTTGCCAATATACAGCACATTGGCATATTAGTTAAGAGCTATTAATTTTTCCTTTCTTTAATTGCCTTTAACCTTCATCAATTGCCGTTTTTTTGCCTGATATTGGGATAAAATTCTGTTTACAATAACCTGATAACAATATTACGAAGTTCTATATTTGTTTCTTGTTTAGATCGAAAACTAATAACAAAAACATTCTTCATTTGAAACGTTTTCAACGTCCTCCTTCTCCTCGAGTGAACATTCCTAAAATTAACTATCAAATGTTGTGTATCCGATTGAGAAATCCATCTGCAATTTACAACAGAATAGCTATCATGCTTCAACTATGCCATTGCACACAAAATGGAAAATTACTCCACATTCACATCCTTGTTATATGCAGTAATTTCTGATCCTTCAGATTATTTACGCAATAAAGGCAAGTATCTTTTGTGAGAAAATTTGTATCCTTATAATGCGATCACCGAATATAATTCAACGGACTGCTATCAACAAGAGAAATACACTGCGTATGAGTTTTGTCAAATCCGTTTAAGCCTAAAGTACGATTCTAGGCTGACTTAACTTAACCAACGAACGAACGACCAGTGCTCTCCACTCATGCTGATTAAGTTTACTTGCAGCTTTAGTCGCCTTGAAGCTGCAATGGAACAAGGAACATGAACCATGAGCAGAAGTCAGGGAGAGCCATACATCTATTTCTATGCATTCCATGGCACGGGGTTTAATGGAGCTCAAATCGCATTTGAATTGCTGTTTGGCCGACTTGGCACATGCACTCGGTCAAGAGGGATTCTTATGTTTTCTTGTGCGTTCGTGCACTGTGGTGTGCTCGAATCTATGGTATCTACGCTCGCATTGTACTCAAGTAATCTCAAGTGTTGGTGTGTGAATCTGGTGCATACATTAACCATTTGCAATCCCTTCTAGTTTTAGCTGGAATTCACAGGGATCAAAGACAAGATTTAAAGTAAATTGACTAATTCGAAGTTGTCCTATCGACTCCTTGTATATTCTCCTAGAACAGTGTTTCCTATAGTTAGGCGTCATTAATTTTCTACGGAAGTGGCTTATTGCCGCGTATCAGCAGTGTTTGTATACACAAAGTGCAATTTTGTGCAATGTCGTTGCTGTGATTAACAGTATCGGACTTAATCGGTTGGTGAGTTGCATACATTGCTATGCCGCAATATACTATGTTGTATTCCACATACGCGTAAATATTTGCTACTTAACCTGCGTCATCTATGAATCCTTATTACCCAGTACGTTACAGACATGTCGTGGATTTTAGAAGAGCAATGCAATAAAGCCACATTCCACATTTTAACATGATTTCGTTAAGCGTTGACTGTAGGACGACAAATTAAATGTTACACCACACCGAATGAAATATTTGTATTTCTAAAACTTGATGACCTAATTGACTCCTGATTCGCTGATGATAACCTAAACCTTAGGCTCCTTCAAGAACCATGTGTTATCAGCGGACAAATGTCTACCGAATAAGGCAAGTAAGCTAATCTTCAAAAGCGGGTCAGCATAAACATTAACTTTCTTCCAATGCCAGAATTCATGACGAAGGACCGGGTGGCACTTCTTGTAGAAATTTTGACCGAGAGGGTATCAAAGAACTTCGCGTATGCCTCGGCATATTTCCCCGGTGATGACGTCAACATTCCGTCCTATGAGGTCCAGAAGCTCGCACTTTACAGTAAGGACAACAACCTACAATTCATCATTGTATGTGACACAAATGCGCATCACATGTCTGGGGCAGTAGTGACATCAATAGAAGGGGTTAGTGTCCTTTAGGATATCTCATTAGTAGTAATGTAGAAATTGTTAATAAAGGCTCGAAACCCACTTTAATAAATGTGATTCGCGAAGTTGCACTTTCATCGAAAACTGGCATTTGTCCGATGAAGCCTCTTTGTCGGACCATCAACACATCAGAAGGCCGATTTCGGTCGCAAATGAGTCTAGACCCCTGAACAACCGCAAGTTTGTGGTGTAAGTAGATGTTATGTGGTACGACGTTTTGACGCATGCGCATAATGTGATTTTGCTTTTATGTCAATAGCAGTGCTGCTGGTTTACATTTTTAGACCGGAGTATATTATCGGCTTTTTGGAAGTATACTGGATTATACGATAAAAATATTTGTAAAAATAGTTCCAACAGAAAACAAAAAAGCCTTTTAAATTATAGAAAAATTTGGTGATTGATTTTTCGCCCTTTTTTGCAATTGCACAAAATAAATTATTCCATGCTTATATTCCTGTGTTTCATTATGTCTACACAAGTACGATGATGTACTTATACTTTTATTATTTTACTACATTACAACAACTAAATACAAATGCCTTAAATAAAGTACCAAAATATAACAAATAAACCGACGTATATTTTATGTATTATATATCCGAAAACAAAATCATATAAAGATTTTACAAAAATCAATCGAAAAAAACTCGTCGGTTTCTTAGTATATTATATAATAGTATTTAACTTTCAATTTGGAAGCAAAGGCATCAATTGAAATAAAATACCAAATTTTGTTTTTTGTGTTTTGTTTATTTTTTAACAAACATTCTTGGTCAATATAATTTTTGGGAAATGTAAAAATTCCTTCATAATAATTATTGATAGTTCGGAGAGAAATTTACAGGGTTAATAACATGTAATTGTAAAAGAAACCATCTTTTTTGCAAAAAAATCAAATACATTTGGTATTGTTTCGATTTAGAATTACTTCATAAAAGTAGTATAATTAGGTTTAAGGTAGTATAATAGTCGGCTAATGAAATAGTAGTATAATACCTTGATTGCAATTTAGCAGCAGCACTAGTCATAAGCAATTTTGACAGATAAAGACTTTTCACGTAGTCGCCAGCATGTGGCTAGACTACTGCATGAGGCAAGAGTGAACCGATTCGGCAATTATGTACAAGATTTTACTACTTTCTGTCATTAAATTTACACTAACCCAAAGAAAGAAAAAACATAACACAACAATAAAATTGTATGCTATACACCTCGTACATATACGAAAATGACATCTCACCTTCAGGAGTCTAGACTCATTTGCGACCGAAATCGGCCTTCAGGTTCGACCTTCTAGTCAGATCGACACAAGCTTTTATCAGATACGTTCCAACGGACTGGAATCTTTATCGGGGACTTGTCCTCACCAAATTAGATATGCTACCTACACTAATAAAGTCCATAGGATACCTAGATGAGGCAGCTTATCAGTTAAATGATGTGTTGCTTACTTCCAACATCATTTGTGTTCAAAATTATGGAGAGGAAATGGCGCTTTCCTTGACATTGCGTTCGATAACACTGTCTACGAATCAATAACAAGGGCAATCAGACACAGAAGTATCGAGGGTCATGCTGGAAAGTCGATTTATTACTTCCTCCTCAGGGGGAGTATCTGTGTCGGTGACTGCAGCTAAGGGCTGCCTGCAAGGAGGTGTACTCTCGCCCCTTCTATGGTCACTCGTCAAAGACAACCTTCTAGCCGATCTACATAGATCGGGCTATATTGCCATAACCAATTGACGATTTGGCAATCATTATTAGTGGTAAGTACAGCACGACAATAACAAATGTCATGCAAGGTGCGTTACTCCACGTCTTAGAATAGTGCAGTAGAAAAGGACTTTCCATCAATCCTTGCAAAACCGTTCTAGTGCCTTTTACGAAACGTAGATTGTCCGATATGAGACCTATTATCTTAAAGAGCACTACATTAGAGTATTCCAGTAAGGTTAAATATCTCGGAGTCATTCTTGATAAACGACTAACTGAAATTCTTATATCAAGTCCGCCATTGAAGCTGCCAGTAGGGCCCTGTGGTCTTGCAATCACCTCTACGGCAGAACTTGGAGTCTTAATCCTAAAATGATACATTGGATGTATACCATGATGGTGATACCAATTATCTTGTACGCGGCCATCATATGGTGGCCGAAAGTTCTTTAACGGATAACGGTAATTAAGCTTTAGAAGCTACAAAGACTTGCCTGTCAAGGTATAACGGGTGTCATGCGCACCTGCCCTACGACTGCATTAGAAGCTGTTGTAGGGCTTTCACCCCTGTCAATCTTGTACCTATAATATGGGTACAAACAAGGTGACAACGTGGGACACCTGTATATTTTGGACTCAATTCCTGAAAGAGACATGTTTTGCACTATCCCGGACACCGTGGCCAGAGAGCACTGTTTCGGTAGGTTATTTGAGGTAAAAATATTGAACCGAGCAATCTGGTCAAATGGTACACCACCACTGGACAATAAAGGTTTGGTCTGGTACACAGACGGATCGAAAATGGATTCGGGAGTTGGAGCTGGGGTATTCGACCCCAACACTAAAGTCTCAATACCAATGTGTAAGAGTCCCACTGTCCTTCAAGGGGAACTCCAAACGATTGCGGTCTGCGCTAGGATAATCTTGAGTAAGGGTATTATAGGCACTGCGATTTATATCTATTCAGATAGTCAAGCAGCACTAAAAGCGCCATCGTCCAGCATAATGGACTCTAAATCATTTAAATGCTGCTACGATGGACTGCAATCCGTGGCAGGGCTAAACAGGGTAAAACTCGGTAGGGTCGCTGTTCCCCAGGATGTTGCAGGCAACGAACGATGAACTAGCTAGAACAAGTATTAGCTGAGCTACCACCACAGCGATATGATTAATAATTGGGAAACGAAACTTCATCTGGCCCACTGGGATAATATCCCAGGGCTTAGACAGTCCAAACGGTTCATATAAGGAAATCCTTGATCTTGACAAGGATAGCATCAGAAAGCTATTGAGTTTTCTCACAGGTCACTATGGCTTGTGATATCACCTTAACAAAGAAATCTGGGCTCAAACACGGATTGTAGGTTCTGCTTGGAGGAGGACGAAACATCCGGGCACATTCTCTGCGACAATCCAGGCTTGATCTTCATTATTAGTACATCAATCAATGTAATAGTGGAAATAAAAATATAATTAGTATGTCAAGTAGAAATAAGTAATAAAACCAATCAAGGAAATTAATAAATTAAAAAAACCTAATTAATACCACATAAGAACCACATCTGAGCCGGCGAGTCACCCGAGCACTCAACAGTACAAAATAAATTACTGATAATCAACTTAGTGCGATTCTACAGTCTATGTCTTAAGTTATTTTAAAATTCTTCGGCAATTATCTATTGATTTTGATATTTAGTGACCCTTGATCTATTCGGCTGACAAATTATTGCTATTCTTATATCACGCCTTTTGTGCATTTATGTGTTGCGCACAGACAAAATAATGGAAAAATTGTTAGGCGACATTTATATTTTTTCCAGAAAGGATCATCCAATGACTGTAGGGGTCACCTCCCCTACATTTTTGCAAATGGATTTATACTTTTGTTTGTTCCTCGTTTCTGGCTGTTGACTTCAGCTATATTGTGTTCAATGCGCGAATCAAATCCAATATATGAAATTGAATGTTTTCCTTTTTTATGCAATGCTAGTTATGTAGAGTACTCGCCGACCTTAAATGACCTGAACAGCATAAGTTGGCAGCCAAACGAACACAACACGGCATGGCCATTGAAATGTAATAACTCACGTCCTCATGTTTGGCCTCCTATCCTGGAAAATCTCAGTTTATAAAATAGCACTTTGGCAAATTTGCCGTAGCCTCGAATTAAGCGCGACATGAACACTGCCAGAGCAGGAGGTGTACTGTCACTATGCTGTTGCGTTAGTGTCGTGGCACACAATGCCTTACAGAAAATATTTATGGATTTGTGAGAGAGAAAAGAGTTAAAAAAAATTTTAGAATCCCCACCAACGAGCAGTTCAACTCCTCTATGCAACACAAGAGGATTCAGTATCCTAAAAGGAAGAAACCCAACCTCCTTTGCTAAGTGATACTCGACACAGAAGTGTAATCGGTAATTTGTGTGTGTTTTATGCTGGGCGATTCGAGTGCAATTGGATTGCAAAAGCTGTAGATGCCACTGCGACAGGACTCACCGATAGCGAACCAACTAGAATTGGTGATGACAAATTTCCAACGGTTGTCCTGCCAAATGGTGTAAATAACAAACACATAAAGAAGTTACCCAACTGTGTAACGAACACCCACGCGTGTGCAGTTGGTGGCTGGTGATGATGGCCGACATGTGACGATAATGTAGGGTAAATATACCCACAGGACACATAAATTTAAATGTGCACTTTAGCATAGCATTTAGGCTCCAGAATTGACGGTTTCCTATTCTGTGGATTTTTTTTTGGTCTCACTAACAAAACAAAATTTTCTGATATGCCGTGTGCTACACTATCTGGAGCAACGCTGAGTATACATTTCAAATATTAGTCCACCATTATATGACAACATTACCGCTTAATATGAAGTTCTCTGTGTTGTGACATATTAGGTGTGGTCATTTAAATTCGAATTGCTTTGATAATCACAGGACTTATTAATGTAATCAACCTGGCGCCCACTTAGTCTTCCGCGAGCAATGACATTACAACCTATGCGTAAAGATACAGAGTGCGAGCAGACACGATCCCTATGGTCTGTTGAATGACCAATTAAGGGGACGGCTAATTAATTAGTTACTAAGAGAATATTAAATAAATGTTAATTTTATAGCTAACCATGTTGGTATTTCTGCTAATTTATGTGAAGGTGAAATTGAAATTTTTAAATTAGCGTTACTAACGCAAACCTTGTTAAGTGTAGTTTATAGTAATTGTGCTGTAACTAAAATAGGAATTAGATGAGGCAGGATATTAACTTAATGATATGTTGCTCTCTTCCTCTCATGATAGCTGTGTCCCTAAAACCAGCTTGTATAGACGAAAGGTTCCCTGGTGGAACGACCAGCTAACTAAGCTTAGAAAGAGAGAAAGAGAGAAGAATATAGATTCGCCCATACAGAGTTGTCTGAACTCTGAATTAAGACCATCCAAACATGCCACATGGAGGAAATGCTGCGAAAACATTATCGAAATGCCAGTAGCTGCACGAATCCATATAGCATTATTTAAGGATCAGACTAAATGAGTAGGTTTATTAAAAAATGCCGATGGCATCTACACGTTGGACCGTGAGGATACAATCAGAACCATATCCAGATGCACTTCCCAGGTTCGTCTAACAGTTTATCCGGTAAAATCTTCAGTCTGGATAAGATTAAATGGGTATTAGGCTCTTTCTAACCTTTCAAAGATACCGGAGGTGATGGTGAGGATTCTTCCAGAGCTTCTACAGGAGGCAATCGCTCTCATCCTACCGAGTATGATTACTTTATTTAGAGCCAGCTACAACTGGGGGCACATTCCTACTATCTGGAGACAGGTAAATGTGATATTTATCCACAAACCAGGCAATAGGCCTAGTGAGCTGCCTAAATCATACAGACCAATAAGTCTAATATCATTTGTCCTCAAAACCATGGAGAGACTTATTGATTTGCATATAAGAGGCCGGTTAGAATTGTCTACCCCTCTCCACTCAAGTCAGTTTAGGTACAGGAAAGGAAAAAGCACAGAAGGGGCCCTTGACTATCTTGTAAAGAAGCCCTGTGTGCCTTCCTCGACATTGAGGGCACTTTCGATAACACTGGCTACGACTTTATTGCAAGGGCAATCAGTAGCAGAGGTATCGAAGACTCGACCTATCATTGGATAAGGTCGAGATTTTATATCCTCCTCGGGAGGAGTGCCTGTGTCTGTGACTGCAGTTAAAGGATATCCCCTTCTATGGCCACTAGTCCCTGACAATCTTCTAGCCGATCTTCACAGATCAGGCTACATCGCCATTGGTTATGCGATCGAATTGGCGATTTTTATTAGTGGTAAGCAATACACGACTTTCACTAGTGTCTATGCTAGTGTCCATGCACTTAGAAGGGTGCAGCAGAGAAGCACTATCCATCAATCCTAGCAAACAGTTCTAGTGCCTTTCACGAAAAGAAAACTGGTTGATTTAGGACCTACCATCATAAAAGGCATAACTTTAGATTATTCCAACGAAGTTAAATATCACGGCGTCATCCTTGTTAAACGGCTAAACTGGAATTCTCATATCAAGTCCGCTACTGAATGCGCCAATAGGGCCTTGTGGGCCAGTAGACGCCTCTACGGCAGAACTTGTGGTCTAAATCCTAAAATGGTACATTGGATGTACACAATGATTGAATGACCTATTATCATCGCTTGGTGGCCGAACGTTCTTGAACGGATAACGGCAACTAAGATTCAGAAGCTACAAAGAATTGGCCAGTCTAGGTATAACGGATGCCATGTGCACCTGTGCTACGACAAGGCTTTCACCTCTTCAAATCTTCTTTAGGAAGACATCATTCACAAGGAAATATGTACGAATGCGAAGTTGATAAATTCTGCCACTAAGGATGTACTATCGTTCATTAGGGAGCTGGTACGTCTCTTAGAATCAACAACATCTCCAGTTTACTTATGTCAGCAGACATGATAATGTCAATCCAGATACAAACCACTCTAAAGAAGTAGAACTGATTCCTGCAACAAAGTACTATGTTGCATTACATATGAACAAAGCAGCAATTGGAACTGGTCTGGTCAAATAGGGAGAAACATTCCAAACTGTATTTCAGAAATAGAGGTCTAAAAAATAAGTACAGCGAGTAACAAAATGAACTCCCTCCGCCTCCGCACAGTGCCTAAAGTGGTTCATATTTTATAGTTCAGGATTTAGGAATTATAAATTTTGATCTAAAAGTCCAATGTTCGCTGAAAGAAGCCAGACTGCACTGCACTGCACTGAAAAATCATCGCGAACATTTTAGAGGACATATAATATTCGTGATAGCGTGTGTCTTATATGACATAGCATTTACGTGCTACTCCCGTTGAACCACTTGATCCAATTAACGCTTATCAAATTATTATTACTTTGACAATCCCCATAACTAAAATGAAAGTTTTCACTGTCAACTTTTTGTGAATGAAAGTAGTTTCGCGTTAATTTGTGACAGATGTTTTTTGTGTGAATTACATGCGGTAATTTTGTATCACCTGTCATGGCGTGACAAGCCATTGCCGCAGACAAGTTAATTAAAATACTCGTAGTTTCTATTTCTCTGATGCTGATGATGATGATAGAAGAATCATTGTCCGTCACTGCGAGAGCAGGGGCAACTTCCTTTCACATGATGGCACACGATGGTGAAGTTTTGAAATATTTAACAGCTCTTAATTCCACACTAATCATGATAGTTAGCAACTCATTCGCTCTTCTGTCGTAAAAACTTTATTCATTCGTTTGCTGCAATAAGCACGCGGCTAAACACACAATCACAAACTTACTCACAAATATTTCCGTCCAGTTCAGGATTTAAGCAAAACGTACTATGGAGGCTACGACATGGAATTGAATATGGTCAGGACGAAGAGCAAGTACTTAGTCATATACGATGCGGTAACGATATATTTGATGGCATTTTAAATTCCGGTCTCACTTGCGAATTGTATGTGTCCTGGTGAATTGTAATTTGAAATGTGGAAACGAATCCAATGAAAAATTACCGCTTCAAAGTTTTGCAGGATAAAGTGTCGCTTCGCTGGCAAAATTACACCGTTTCGCCAATTCACACATCAGCAGTAAGTATAAACCCGTTTAGTGTTTATGACGTTCTCTGAACTTTGTTTGGACTTTTTGCAGAAAGTTTTTAGACGCAAAACTACATTTGCTGGTTGTGTCCGATAGTATGGGAAGATGGCTGGCCACCGTGATGACACTGAACCCTCGAGAATCTTTTCATTTTAATTAAAATGTTCCCCTGTTGTTGAATTCAATTTTATATATGCGACGACATCAAAGTTGATATCACACGCCAAGCTTCAGCATTGTAATGTTATGTCCATAAGCCAGTTCTTTCAACCGCGATGCACCATTCATAAGTTAATTTAAATTTTTTAAAAATTGTTTACTGTGATATCTGAGTAACTAATCCTGATTTCCAGATTTAGTTTCCAAAATATACAAAAGGTCTCAGAATCCATCCATTATATTGTCGACGCGACATTACAATCCATTGATAATCGGCTACACAAAATTTTCAGGAGATGCGATGGACGGGAAATTGTGTCTTACAAAAATAAAAATATCACATATATTACAACTGTCATGCATGACATCATGTGCTCGGGGTGGGGTTTCTATTTTTCCAGAGTTATCGGCTTTAAAGCAGCAAATGAATGGCTATGTATCCTTAATGTGCGGAGCAGATTTAAAATCATAATCCTCATAAACGTTCACACACCAACAGAGAATTCACCATATAATGAAAAAGAAGAATTCTTTGAATCAGTCAAACGGAAACTCCATGCCTGCCCTCAGTATGATGTAAAAATCATTCTAGGGGATATGAATGCCAAAATAGATAGGGAGCCAGTATTCAGGCAGTACATTGGCACGCATAGCTTACACGAGAACACTGATTAAAATGGACAATGAATCATAGAGACAGCTGAAACCAATAATTTGGTCGTTGCGAGTAAAAAGTTTTCGAAAAAATATCCACATAGCCACCTGGGTATCTCCCGATGGAGCTACTCGCAACCAGATAGACCACGTGCTAATAGACGCCACAACCTGAACCTGATGATGGTACGAACGTACCGAGGTGCCAACGTCGACTCGGACCACAACCTTGTTGGTATGATGCTCCGAGCACGGATTGCATCATCACGAACGACTGTATCCGCGAATCAGATTCGATTCAACACGGCTGCCATTCGCAATGAGGAGACTAGAAACAACTACGGTCAAGCGGTAGGACTCGCCCTAAATGCTGGGAGAGTAAGTCCTGAGGCTGAGATGTAGTGCTCCTGACTCCATCTTTGGTAGTAGCCATAGAGATCGACACGACTGGTTCGATGACGATGTAAGCTAGCGACTGAACGTAAGAATGTTGCGTACCAAGAAATGCAACAAGCTTCCAGAACGCGGGCACGCAAAGATGAATATAAAGAGCTCAGAAGAATCTGAAAGAAGAATCTCGTCTGTAAACTAGAACAGTACAGAGAGCAAGGACCGCACCAGTCGCGGAAATTCTACCCAAGAGTCCGCGGTATGACGCAATATACATCGCGTTGCACATACTGCAAAGGCAAAGAGGGTAATCTGATCGCACTTTAATCAGTTGCTAAATGGCCAGCTTACTGAAGAATTGGAGGCTCCACCAATGACCAAAGACCAAATTATGCTGCCACCACCCAGCATAGACGAAGTTAACGAAGCGATAAATCGGTTCAAAAATAATAAGGCTTCGGTATCAGGTTGTATCCCAGCGGAGCTGATTAAATCAGGAGCCCTCGCAATGCACCAAGCACTTCATGAACTAATAGTGCAAGTATAGAAGGAAGAAGCATTGACAGAAGACTGGCGAAGAGGCATCCTGTGCCCCATACATAAGAAATATGTTTGGGGCGTAACGTTGTTGAGTACCGCGTATAAGATTTTCTTCTCTATCTTTCAAGACAGGATAGCCACATACGCTTTTAGAGTACCAAAACTCACTACACCATCTTTTTATAGACTCCGGAAGATTTGGAAAGAAAGTGGCCACGAAAGTGGACTTCTCCGCTTTTCACCATCATCAACAAATACGAACCGCCCAAAAGAAGACGTGTCACCGACATCGCAGCCGGAGAAGCAAATGTGTCTTCTAACAGCTGTCTGTTAAAAGATCCTCACAATTTCATTGCGTTGCCCGACACGCTGAGTCCAGCTCGAGAGAATCGTTTTATCGTAAATGCAGATAAGTTAAAACCGATTCGGGCGAGACGAAGATAAATTAAAGGGGCTCAAAAAGTACGTAATACAATCAATGATGTTCGGTCCAACGCTCGTCATCACAAGTGCAATGTGTCAAGAATCACCACTCCGAAGAATTTCGCCTGTCGCATCCTAAAGCCTCAAATGCTCTCCAATGTTTTATGTACGTCAACATCCGAGTGACTCGCGATGCTATCAAGAAATGGGTTTCAGTGATGATAATTTGCTAACCCAAATGCCACAAGAGAGTTTTTTACAATTGAATTCAACACTTTTGAGTCTTAAATACTCGTATATTGGTATAGTTTCTAAAATTCACCCCAAGATTTTTCTTGTAGGCTCTACAGGTGGTATCCAACATTGGCCTTTCGCGTTGCCAATGTTGTTTTGTTTCCATACATTTGAAATTAAAAATCATTAATTGTTGTTGCTTTTTACAAACTCCTCTCAGATAATATGAAAAGCAAAACACTAGAATACACCACATTTCACTTGAAATGCGTTTTTAATTAGTATGGTCATTCGGCAGCATCAATAATTAGCACATTTGTCCAGCGGCGTTCGTTTATTTAAATCTCGTAATTGACACATAATTTGTTTAAAATTTACAAAAGTTACGTTACTCGAACCGAGCACAATGGGAAAGAATAAATGTTAATCCTATTTGACTAATATGGACAGCAAAGCAAAGTAGCGCCTGAAGGTGCACGCAACGTATGGGTGCGATAAAAATCTCTGAAGTGTGAAAATCCGGTGGGCCATTTGCATGCACAATTAAATAGCGCACATAACGAATTGGCTTTTTTGATAATTATTATTATTATTATAATTACAGTCGTCGAGGATGAAAGGCTGATTTGCCACTGGAATGCTCTGGTGGTTCGCATGAATTTGTCCATGTTGGTTCGAATGATTCTGTCGAATGCAATTGGCTCTGTCGATGAACACAAGGCAGTCAGTCTGGGGGCCTGTTCTCGAACACGAATTTGCCAACACCATTTTGCCAATTTAACAAAAATGCCCATGAAATGGTATTCAGTATGCAACACTTTAGTGTTGCTTCATTGTGGTTTTCACAGTAAATATTTTGTTATTGCGGGACATCACAAATTTGTAAAAAAATTCGTTGTTCTTTGGTACGAAATTCACAATATCTGTCCAGTTAGATTGGTTACACTCTTTATGGACCCACTGATAAGAAATGATTTGACAAAATCTTAAAAGACAAACAATTACCTTAATTCGTTTGAAATGTCGCATCGCAAATCTGTATTTTTGTTAGGGGCACATATATGACATTCTAATTACCGACCGTTTGACTGACATTTCTCGCCGAAATAAAGGTTAATTGATGTAAGAGATACAGCAACCTTAATTATTATTTTTTTTAAATCAAAAAATTTGTTCTAAACGAAAGCAAATACGAGTATTATCTACTCTTCTTTACTCTGACAAGTATTTATTCATTCAGCCTGTGCTTGAATTGCTTCGAAGCTGGTGTTTTCAAAAGCGCCTTGTATGTCAATAAAGGCGCATACTAACATTGTCAGCTCATGTAGTGCTGTTTCAGTTGATTTGTCAGTTGATATGCGTGTTAACTTGGGCTTAGGGGATTTAGTAAGAGCGTGTTTGGCCTTATGTAATGGCCTCTTACTTTAGAATAATGAGGCTGAGACCTGGTATCCTCGGGGGATTTTTTACCTGCTTTAGGTAAAAATAACACTCGAAGATCTATCTAGCCTCTTGGAATGAATTCTAGACAGTAGCTGGCTCTGTAGTGATTTACAAGTAGTGGTGCTAAAAATAGGTTTCGGTTGAGATAAGGTATGGGTGCACATTCAGGTCTTCATTTACGTCTTGATTGTCTAGTATTATACTGTCAGGGAAATGACTTTTAACCAGACATTCAAGATCAATTCTTTTGTAGAGGATGTAAGTTCATCGTTTGGTTTCTTTACTGAACCAAGTGGGTTGTTGTGGTAAAGGGAGGGAGCTTTGTGTAGTCGACAAGCTGTTGGCAGTTAATCGATGCTTTCACAGAATTCTCCAGCATTTTCTTTTACTGTTTCTCAAAGCCATGTTGTATCTAGTTATGGTAGTTTTATAGGTCTTCCAGGTGTTTAAAAGTTTGGACTTATTTTCCCTTAAGGTAAAACAATAAACAATAATAAAAACTTTTAGGTAAAACGACTAAAGCCAGTTATGTTCGGAACGTGCAAAAATGTGAAATTAGATCATCAAATTTTTCGCTATGGAATATGTACGAGTTCGTGTAAAGTTAAAAACATTTAAAACATGCAATAATTATAGCAGGCAGGTAATGCCACCTTTTGTTGGTGTTGTGTGTGTGCAAGGCGTATGTGTGCACAATTCGAATGACTCTAATAGCAGATGACACTTCATCGAGCGTTCGTTGTATATGCAATCGAACGCTGAAGGATTTCGCAATAAATGGCGTACGCATCGACACGTCCAGCTAAATGGAGCAGATTTTCGATAAAACGAGCAATGACATTTTCATTTAATTCCCATTCTCGCTTTGGTCGCTTTTGATGTTAATTGACATTTTGACTTCGTGCAAACCGAATGTACCCATCTGATTCTATCGATGAGAGCATTCGTTTCGCGGCATCTGTTAAATGCACGAATATTTTGATAACTTTGTTCCAGGCATATTGGATAGATTGGAATCTGATGTGAACATTGCTTCTATCTACATACATACATCGAATTGAGTTCAGCGAATATGTTGATATTTTTAATGACAGATTGAAGCGGTTTTTAAAATAATTTTTTTTTTATTTTCCAGATAATTAAGTTGCTGATATGTTGTAGCCTTTTTGTTGCAGTAAATAGTGATGTATTTTCAATCAACATAGCGTGTCGTGAAAAAAACTAAAAACCAAATTCTCTAATCGGAGATACACATATGTGCAAAGCTTTAATAAAATCGGGTTAATTTTGAAGCAATTTACATGGAAGCTCCTCGTTTCTAAAAGCCGATCATTTTAAATTTAAATAAAAATTTTAGAAATTGTTGTCGTCGAAAATACACATGTGTAGAAAGTTTGAATAAAATCGGGTTTTAGGAAGTGGACTAAAAATTGACCACAAGATTCGGCGACAAACAAATAAACACATAATACAGAGAATTCCTAACCGATTGCAAACTGACGACAACAAAAAACATACACTGCGACGATGCTAAGCTAAACCCTCCACGTAGTTTCTTTAACTATGAATATTGCTATAGAATATCCTATAGTATGCTAAATAATAACTGGAACTCCTCGCAAATCTCCCGAAATCTGAAGCTAACGATCTTCAGATCTAACGTTCTCTCAGTACTCTTCCAAGGCTGCGAATCGTGGAAAGTCACAGAGTCAATTGCGACGCGCCGCCAAGTCTTCGTCAACAAGTGCTTAAGGAGGATACTGAGAATAAGATGGCCGGACATTATCACCAATCAAGACTTGTTGAGAGTAACGCAGCAGGAAGCAATCGCGATCATCATCAGACGACTAAAATGGAGCTGTATTGGCCACACTTTATGAAAGCCAGCGGACGTATTACGAAACTAGCGCTCGACTGGAATCCACAAAGAAGCCGCCGAGTTGGCCGTCCTAGCAAGACATGGAAAATGACAATAGAAGAGGAAGCAAGATCCCAGGGGACAGAGTGGCGTCTCTTGAAACCTCAGGCGATAAATCGAGTTCGTTGGCGGGCGTTTTTAGAAGCCCTATGCTCCCCCGCGGAGTAAAGGAAAGAAAGAAAAGAAAGAATAAGATTGCGGAAGTTTAAACTAAGAATTTAGGTGGCCACGTTTAATTTTTTTCCATAGAAATTACAATGTATATATTAGCAGGAAAGGCGTGACTAAACGTGAATCTTTAAGAGATTGAAGATAAGAATTAATTTAATTATGAATACAAGAGATTTTATAACTTAAAACCACTTCGTTATGTTTGCGCCACCCTGTGCAAATGTGTCAGACAGCCAAAAACCCTTACCTGGAGTTATAACTTTAACAAACATTTTAATCTCTTAATTTTTGTAATAACTTTTGAATGCGCCAATTGGTAATGCTTTCCATATTTTGGGGAAGTTATTCACACACTTCGATCTACGAGTATCTAATTTGATTTTAAATTTTCCAGCTCTGCGCTCTATGTCTTACTAGCTGAAATAACCGGCGTTCTCCATCTGCCCTCATCCCTTTCGCCAAACCGGCCACCAACTATTTCTTATACCAGATTATATGTATGTTATATGAGTACCCCATCCCCTCACCACAAATCGCAATCAACCACCAACACCTAACACACCAACCGAAGCTCCCCCCCAAAGCTCAAAGTTTCCCACCAGGTGCGTCACACCCCCAACGAACCGACCTCCTCTAAAAAGAAGTTTGAAAGTTGGTACTCAAGAGGACTGATGTGTGAACAATCTCGAAAAAACATATAAACAAAAACCATCACCCTCTACCCACCTACAGCTTCCTTCAACCAGTCATCTTCTCTAACCGCCGTCCACTCAACCCGTCACCAACACTCCGTCAACCTAGGCTTACACCCCTAACAAACCCCCCACCAACCAAGACTACTCACCCAACTTTAACCCCTCAAGACCACCTTAAAACTACATTAGGACCCATCAGGATGCCGCTCAAAACCTCCTTGAAGAACCCTTCAAGATCTCACTTAAAATTCCACTCAAGATACCATTCAGAACCTCTTCAATACCGCACTCAAAACTTAAAACGTCTTTAAAAGCTTACAAGATCCCCTAATGAACACCCTGAAGACCAACCACATTACCATCAAATCTCCTCAAGACCCTCTCAAGGTAGTCCATCACAAAAACGAACATATAAATTTTCTTCTTAATTTATTCTGCACGCTTGTTGTATTTTTATATTTTACACTAAACCCTCTATAACCCCCATCCAATGAACAACATACAAAATATGCTGCGACGTCAAACAAACACTAATTTGTTTATATGAAACTTTAGTGAACCTCATAATTATGTTGCAATTATTCACATGATATAAGACCTTAGCTAAAACGATAATTGAGAGTAATTAATTAAAATGTGAATCTCACAGAAGAGCATTGCTCATTGCACATTGCAATGCAACGTGAATTTCAATCAATCTGTTTTCGATGTTGCACTCTACTACAATTGCATTCAGTGAATATTATGCGCTTCATGTAAACTCAGTCAACAGCGATTAAGTGCAATTAAGCGAATCATAATGATCAATAAATTCGTTAATAAACGATTTTGCCGTTATGTGTACAGCTTATATGTAATTAGTGCGGATCATGCAGAGTATTTGGTGATATAAGAGGGAGGAAAGGAATTAGAGAGGAATTTTTTTGAAGTTGTATGCTGTAAGGATATTAATTATATTATTTATCCTTGCATAAAAATGTAATGTAAAAAATAATGTTGTCCCACCCAATGTCTTTCCACCACCTAACCCTTAAAACTGCCACAGCTTTTCTCAAAAGTGAAGTTCATAAGGTGCATTAGCATTTCATCCACATATACTATTACCTACCATACTATTTTCAGTTTTTAACCTTTGCATTTTTATTCAGCCATCAGCAGAATAAACATAGAATGCATTAGAATTGCAGGTGGCGGTAACTATCTCTGGCTGGTAGAAGTGTGCTCAAACACGTGGTGGCTGCCGGAATTTTCCTCCAATGCAGGAAAAGCGGAATGATCGAGATAGTCCTTTCAATGTAAGGTTCGCGCGGGGCCAATAACTTCACCCGTAAATAAAACTTTATTACGGAGCCCCAAATCAGCCACAGATACACTGATGAACGAGGTAACGAAAACGGCTAAACGATTTAAGAATTTTAAGAATGTACTCAAGCTGCACAACAGCTAGCCGGTACCCTATCTAAATATAACGCTTACATACCACCAATCCAGCAGATGCGGTGAACGGGGAATGGTGTCTTAGAAAAATCATAATATGACATATATTAGAGCTGCCATGCAAGACATCATGTGCTCGGGATGGGGTTTCTAGTCAGCAAATAAAGGAAACCCTCCGTTATCGGCGGCTTTAAAGCCCCTTCGTGTGCGGGGCAGATTTAAAAACATAAGCCTGATATGCGTTCACGCACCTACAGAGGATTCCCCAGAAGATGAAAAAGAAGATTTTTTTGGATCAGTCGAACGAGAAATCAATGCCAGACTTCAATATGATGTAAAAATTATTATGGGGGATATGAATGCGAAATAGAAAGGGTATTCATGCAGTACATTGGCACCCATACCTTACACGACAACACTAAAGACAATGGACAACGAGTCAAAAAGATGGCAGCAAGCAATAATTTGGTCGTTGCGAGTACAAAATTTGCGCGTGAAAATATCCACTCGTAACCAAATAGATCACCTGTCGATAGACCGCCGCGAAAACCCGAACCTGAAGACGGTACGAACGTACCGAGCTGCCAACGTCGACTCGGACCACTAACTTGTTGGTATGTTACTCTGAGCGAGGATTGCATAATAACGAAAGACCACGAAATCCGCGAATAAGATTCGATTCAACACGGCTGCCCTTCGTAACGAAGAGACCAGAAACAACTACGTTCAAGCGATAGGACTCGCCCTAAATGCAGGGAGAGTTAATCCTGGGGCTGAGATGTCGGGCGTAGAAGAGAAATGGGCACACCTTAAGAATACATTAGTACTGACACCATCTTAAGCAGTAGTGTGAGGGATCGCACCAGCGACCACATAAATAACATGCCTAAAAGCATAGAACGTTTTTGACCCTACATCGACTCTAGTGCATACACAAATCAGTACTACGTATTAATTAATAGCACACTCGGTGCATGGAAACAAAAAATATAAAAAATTTCCAAGAGCATAATTTATGACCGGCGGTCGTTCGCCTATGAAAATAAATATGCAATCTAAGCATCATGGGCAAACGAGCGCCGGCCGCTTAGAACGTTAATTACCCTTTCCATGCATTGCGTTGAGTAAGCGGCGCGCATGGAAATGGTAATGAAATAATAAGGTCGTTCGCTTGTGGAAACAAATATGTCAACGTAGCAGCATAGGCGAACGAACCCAAGAACACTTGATGCGGTCGATCATATATTACATACGTACATATACGTACACTATGCTGATTAAGCGATATTATGTAAAATATGAATATCGATGAGTAGGCATTCCAGGGTCGATGCATGGTCGAAAATCGATCAATTATTTTTGTATAAAAGAAGGGAAAATTTACTGAATACTTCACACCTAACGTTGAACAATAATCATCGAGTTTTCATTTTTTAAAGCATCATACTAATTCGGTATTCTGACTCCCTAGCGAGCACCGGCTCTGAAAAGAACATTCTATATATTTTTTGATGCGTCCCAGTCTTCTTTTCTGTAAATATTTGCAAAATTTATTTTCCATATGACGTTATTCTCTTTTGGAGTTTACAAAGTAAATCCCATTCTCCCTGTGTCTTGCACAGGTTATTCATTAAGCTAGGATGTGATGTGCCAACAAATTAGCTTTCAGTTGCCTCAAAGAAATCTTTCGTCTTTGTGTGAGGACACCATTGAGTGAAATATTTACACTTGTTGCTCTTTTCAAATGCTGCCCATGTAGAATCATCTTTTTAACGTTTCAGAGGTACATTCTTACATCAACAAAACCACCGGATATGTTTACAGTTGTTCTTTAGGCAAAATACAGAATAGTGTATTACATGTCGAGCTTGGAAAGTGAACATAATCTTGCGAGGAGTAAGAAGCTTGAAGAACGAGGTGACAGCCGAGTGCGGCAATCTAACGACCATTCGATAGGCACTTTTAAGCGAGGGCACACAAATTGCAAAGTTATTTTAGTAAAACAAATTACAAATGTCTGTGTTTTCGCTGTAATTTATTAAAAAAGGACATATATGTATACATAAATATTAGTTGAGTGCCCGGCGTTGCACGGTTGTAAAATTTGACACTAATATCGCCCGCACACAAACCACGCGGCTCATCCAATTACAACATCCCAATAGCGCTGACTGAATGGTAATACATATGGAAAAAAAAATGTTATAAACCTTCGCGTGCCCGTGGCTGGCTGGCTGGTCAGACCTTGTGATCAATTTTTAACCCACTTCCCAAAGCCCGATTATTAAAATTTTGACTGCAGGTATATTTCCGGTGAGATGTATACCAAATTTAATTGAAATTGATCAAGGCGTTCCAGAGTTAGTTAAGCACAAACATACATATAAATTATCTAATTTTTAAATGAATATTAAGATAAGATTTGCTTAAAAATGGTAAAGAGCTAAATTTTCGGACGATATAGGATATAGTAAAAATAATAATAGTTTAATAAGTTAATGGCAAAAAAATTATATATAAAAAAACTTCGTTTTTCGGGTACAAAGTATATAAAGTAATATACACATAACATACGAGTATATATTTTTGAGTTCGGGCCTATTTCAAAGTACTTTCCTTTTTCCCCGCATCAGACGCGCCACACGTGACTCGCGCCTTTCGTCAAACGCGGGTTATCAAAATTAGCTTCTGACATTGAGCCGCCCACAAAATTTCAGGCCTCTAGGTCGTGCGAAAGGTGATTAAAAAATACCACAAAAAAAGGGAAAATGGAGCGATTTAAGCCCATCACACGCGAAATGCGACAAGCATCATAACCGGAATATAAAAATGTTATTTTGAACCTAGGCTCTAGAAAAATACAGCTCTCAAAATCGTGTAGAGGGTGGTGGTTGAAAAAACAAAAATTCGAACCAATCACACACGTCACACGCGATACGCGACGCGCGTCTCACACGAAACATAAAAAATGCTATCTTGGACTTAGATACTCACAAAATTTCAGCTCTCTAAATCGTGTGAAAGGTGGTTAAAAAGAACCTCAAAGAAGTCGAAAAAACAAAAATGTTAACCCATCATACGCGCCACACGCGAGACGCGACGTCATTGCAGCAACGGCGTCTCCAGCAGCGTGTTCGAAGAAAAATGGGCCACCACTTAAAATCCACACCAAACTGTCACTCTTGGTGGATGCATTGGCTTCTCAACGATTACGTGTGGCTGTTTCGAACCTCAAATCCGGCTGTTCTGCTTGTTTACATAGTACCCGAGATGCAAATTTCGATTTTCTTAAAATTTTATATATTTATTTATTTTACACTTGTTTTATCCAATTGATAACACTTTTTATAAAAATTTGGAAGTGGCGCCAGAGCCAGATTTAACCCGATTTTATTCAAACTTTATACTTTTTTTGTAAAAATTTGGAAGTGTCGGGCCCCTGGGACGAGGGGGTTCCATTAAAAAGTATAGGGATATCTCTATACTTTTTGCTTTCGTATAACTTTTTAAAAATTACCCCGATTTTCTTGAAATTTTATACACATGTGTATCTCCGATGACAACACTTTCCTTCAAAGTAAGGCCCTGGGCTAGGTGCTCCAATTTAATTTTATTTTTAAAAATTTAAAAAGTAACCCTATTTTATACAAACTTTGGACATTGGGAAAACACGATTAAATAATTTACACGAACATTTTTAAGTTTTATGAGTTCTGTTTTTTTATTTCTGAAGTTACACAATTTAAATTTTTCAGATTATCGCTTGATGAATTAAATGCTACTATTGAATTACTAAAAACAGAAAAATGCAAACTAAACTTACCGAATATCAAATAGCCGAAGAATGACACTACTAACTGTTTTAAGGAAAGGATTAATAAATAAACCCAAATCAAACAATGGACGCATAAATTGGAAGAGTGATAGAAATTCTCTGCTTCAAATATTAAGAAAAGCAATTCCCATGACTTGGTAACACTCGTTTTCAATTTATGTCAAATGAAAAATGTATCGCATACTTTTGCGCTTTATATAAATTGTGAAACTAATCGTTGCATTCATTTCACCATCTACGCACAACTAATTTATAATAAGTCATAATGGAATACAGGAAATATTAAAAAACTGCGAGCAGTTCAGAAGGTTACTGTGTGAATGTGCGTGCACTGAACTGCCTTAAATAAAAAGAGAATTCTAGCTCACAACCAATGAAACAACGAATACTAATTTGAAAATCAAATTCAAATTACAAACAACTTTCGCCTACTTTCGAGGCTAAGTTAATGCAAGCTAACCGTCATGTTCGTATATGGTCGTGAGAAAAAGCAGTTTACGTGGCATAAAGACTGTCCCTTAGTGCTTATCTCTGTTTATCGCCGGACAGATTTAATTATTTCATTTGAGGTTAGCGTCTATGCATTAGGAATTAATGAATCTCGATCGATTCAGTCTTTCTTGGCCATCCGTCTGTCAGAACAAACATTGGTTTGATTTATTGAGTTAGATTTTCTATCCAATTCGATAGCTTGATATTTTTATAAATAGAGACAGAACATTTACCAAATTTAAAAAAAACCTTGCAAATCTTCCAGGAACCTTTCGGTAATGACATAAATTTCAAATCCTTCGCTCTGAAAGTTCTTAACAAATTTTTTCTAATGTATACTTTTAGGCTGTTTAAATTAACGGGTGTTTTTTTAAGAGGTTGCCGATTTTTTTTTTTGAATAAAACACATATAAAATTATGAAATGACCAAAATTTTTTTTTATTTGGTAGATAATTTTTTGGCATTTAACATTTAAACACAATTTCTGGCATATGGCTACCACGACTATTTTTCACAAATGTCATTCTGGAGGTCCAATTTTCCAGCACTTTTTCAAGCATTTGAGGGCGTATGTCAGCAATGACACGTTGAATATTGGTTTCCAAAGCGTCAATCGATTGAGGTTTATCCACATAAACCAATGACTTCACGTATCCCCACAAAAAGTAATCGAGTGGCGTCAAATCGCACGAACGCGGAGGCCAATTCACCGGACCATTTCTCGAAATAATGTTGTCGTTGAAAGTTTATTTCAATAAGTCGATTGTTTCACGTGCTGTATGGCAAGTGGCACCATCTTGTTGAAACCACATTTCATCCATATCCATATCTTCAAGATTTGACAACAAAAACTCATTTAACATGGTTCTGTATCGATTTCCATTCACGGTAACGCGTCGTCCTTCCTCATTTTTAAAGAAATATGGACCGATGATCCCACCAGCCCATAGACCGCACCAAACAGTACATTTATCAGGATGCATTGGTAATTCTTGAACGGCGTGTGGATTATCTTTGCTCCAAATGCGACAATTTTGTTTGTTGACGTATCCATTTAACAAAAAATGCGCCTCATCACTGAAGAGAATTTTACGGTAAAAAAATGGATCTTCGTTCAATTGATTTAACGACCAATCACTGAATTCACGGCGCAAACGATGGTCGTGTGGCTTTAATTCTTGCACCAATTGAATTTTGTATGGCACCAAACCCAAATCTTTACGTAAAATTTTCCATAAAGTCGATGGACAAAGTCCAATTTGCTGAGCACGACGACGAATCGATAAATTGTCGTTTTCTTCGACACTGGCCTCAACGACAGCAATATTTTCTTCTGTACGAACTCTTCTCATTCTTGTCGGTGGCTTGGCATCCAAAAGAGTGAATGTAGACCGAAATTTGGTAATTACGTTCTTTATGGTGGTCTCTGACGGACGATTATGTGCACCATAAAATTCACGAAGTGCTCTATAAACATTTTTAATTGAACACTGATTTTGAAAATAAATTTCCTCGATTTGAAAACGTTGTTCTGGAGTTAACCCATTCATAATGATTTGCCAAACAATACTGAGTAGAAATGCCACTTTGAGCTGTCAAAACAACTGTCATAAAATAAAACAACATCTATCGGAAAAACAAACCTCCTTAAAAAACACCCTTTATTTGTAATTTAAATGATTAAATGTAAAAAACTGGAATTGGCTTTTAGTCTACTACAACAAAAAATATAAAATAATAAGTGGAAGTTCTTTTACTTTCTGGAATAGGTATAGTCGGTCCAGACGGTAACATAGTTATTATAGTTATATAAGTTATATTATAATTGTTTCTTTTCTGGAGGTAAGGGTTTTTTTTTTATAAATTGTTCCGTCCGTATTCCTTGTTGTGAGTTTTTAGAGGTGTCCATCAACACAGAACTAGGTTTTCTAACCTTCACCTAAATTTGACCAGCCCGCTACCAGAGCAACAGATTTTCAACACCGATGGCGAAAATGTACTGAGTCGCCGATCTCAAAGGCATCTTCGAGCGATGAGAAAAGTACTTTCATGAGTTGTTAATAGCCAACTAACTGGAAAAGAGCCAATTATCGTGGTATAATGTTATTGTATAATCGCACATACATTTTTCTCCTCTATACTACAAAACTGGATATATGATAAAGTCATTATTGACCCACACTAGTGCGGCTTCATTCCGGCGAAATCAAGATCTGGCCAGATTTTCACCCTTAGGCAAGCGATGGAAAAATATCTAGAGTATTTCAAAACTCACTGCATCATTTGCTTGCATTTGATTCCTCCGATCAGAATGTGTGAGCTTAAGTGTGAGATAAGGCGCTTAAATGACAAAAAAGCTCCAGATTTTGACTTAATTACTGCGGAATACCTGAAGCAACTACCAAACAAAGGATGAGTTAAACTCCTACGGTTGATAAATAAAACAATTAGCCTTAAGTGTACCTATACCAAACGTTTGAAAAGTAGCTGATGTGATCATGATCTTTAAACCCTCACAAGATATCCTCATATAGGGCAATATCTATACTTCCCTTCAAAGATGTTTGAAAAATTAATTTTTAAGCGCCTTAAACCAATCGTCGAAACAAGAAACCTAATACCAAGTTACCAGTTTGAATTCGAAGCAAGTATTTCACAATAGAATAAGTACACAGGATAACAACTGAAATCGAAAGAGCACTAGAAGAAAAAAAATTGTGTTCTGCAATCATCTTAGATGTAGCTCATGCGTTCGATAAAGTATGGCATGAAGGACTGCTCAATAAATTAAAAGTGCACCTGCCAGAACAGTATTCCACCTAATGGAGTCTTATACAACATCGCGCTTCTTTCGTATAAAACAAATAAACTGTTACTCTAAGCTAGTACAGATCAAAGCCGAAGTGCCTCAAGGAAGTGTGCTCGGGCCTCTGTTATACATCCTCTATACCAAAGATCTACTAACAACACCCTTCACCAATACTGCAAATTTTGCCGACGACACGGCAATGCCTTGGGAAACTCAACGCTAGACTCTACGGAAAAACTTCAAACAGCTACAGATCAAATCGTCAGGTGGACTCAAAGATCGCGAATAAAACTTAATTCCAGCAAATCTGTACATATTGACTTCACAAATAAAACTATCTCGTACTTTCCTATAGAAATATCAAGCACGACAATAACATATGCTAATACAGCGAAGTATTTAGATATGACCCTAGATGCCAAGCTTCGCTGGAGAGTGCAAATAAAAATCAAAAAAAAAAAAAAAGAATTAGACATTAAATGGCGAAAAATGGAAGGAAGTCAGCGCTATCAAATAATAACAAAATTCTTTTATATAACCAGGTCTTTAAACCTGTGTCGAACTATGGCGCCCAACTCTGGGAATGTGTCAGCCAAACCAATATTTCAGTCATCTACCGATACCAGAATAAAGTCCTTAGAAGTATTGTGAATGCTCCATGGTACATAAGAAACAGCGATCTCAATCGGGACTTAAGGATTGATATATGGCCATCCTACAGCAAAAGGAAAACCACCAAATTGTTATCTAGAAAGAGCTCTCAGATTACAGGGTCATCGAGTTGATCTCGTATCTGAACGCTACAGGCTGGATTTAAAACACCTAAATATCCATGCTAGGTCCCTCGAGATTTGTGGCATCAAACTGGCGCACACTAGCGCTAATTGAGGACATCGCAAGTTCAGCGGGGTCCACCATTCAATCTACCTACCTACCTTAATCGATGAATGATCGACCTACTTATTAGGTGACTTCTCAGTATACTACAACTAGGGTCAAATTGGAATTCGCTCTCCAAACATTTACTTGAAACTCTGATTGGTCGGATTTTAACTCTGAACATAGTCTTCATTTAGTCTATCTCTCTCACTTAACTTTTTGTGGCTTGCGGAACCCACTTTTATACACTCACCGGATCGCAGCGAGAAATAAAAGCCCAATTCATATTTTACTGTTTATTTTGCTGTTTTTTTTTTCTCTAAATAAAAAATTTTCATCTTTTTTTATGTCATCGTACAATATAATAATCATAATAATCCTTACATAAGAATATAATTCATATGTATGTATATGTAAAGATGTATACATATACGTATACAATTTAATATAATATACTCACAAAAAGCAGCAACAAACAAGCTAATAATATAGCGACAAAATAAATGTTTTTGTTTGGGTTTTTTTGTTTTGTTAATATAGCTATATAATGATAAAAATATAATTCATTATGTTAATAGATGTTTTTTTTTTTTTTAATTTTTATTGGTTTTTTTTTGTAATATTTTATTAAAAAAAATTAAAGATAAAGTATTTTTGATTGATTTGATGGAGAAAAATTAAATATATTAGTTAGAAAATTAATTTATTTATAAGAGACCGACGATATTAATAATAATCAAGTGGTTTTGTTTTATAATAATAATTACAATAATAAATATTGAACAAAATTGGATAATAATATAATACATTTATTTTTTATTTTTTTTTTTTGTTATATCTTTTTTTATTGTTTTTAATTTGAATTTCATTAAATCTTTTTAGCACTTTGTCCGTTCGACTCATTCAGCGTAAAGTTTTTTTTAATTAATATTTATTTTTTTCGTTTGTGAAAAAATCAATATGAAATTTAACTATTTTTTTTTTATATAATAATTGTAATTGTAATAATATAATTTGAATAGAAATTTTCTTACAGAAAATTAACACACACACATTTATATATTTATATTATAGTTATTCATATATATATAGCATTGAATTTAATTATATTGCGTAGGAGTTTGCGCGCGCGACTTGCACTCATTCGATTCTCGTTTTTTTTAATTGCTATAAAAAAAAATATTTTTTATAAAATTATGCGAGCTATTTTTGAAATTTAAGAGCAACTGAAGACGAAAAATCAAATGAAAAAAGTTACTAAGTTATTTTTAAGTGTTTCTCTCACATCAAATCCATATTTTTGCTATTCTAGGTTTTAATTTTTTTTTACAGTTACAAACTTTATACAAACGGAAAATGCGATAAATGTTTTGCAAAAGTTTTTCAGTTTCCTAATTACAATCACACGCAAATACGCAATCAATGTACGTGGATTTACAGTTTCGGGAGTCTCAGCAGTTAATAGATACAATCTTTCAAAGAAAATTGCAATAGAAGAATCGAAAGCACTTCAATTTTTCATAAATTCACTTTTTTAAAGACGAGCTCTAAATTTCTGGACTTTCACATTTTCCATCGTGTAGACACTATTACGAGTGCAATACTATTCGAGTAGTTTCTACTCAATACTAGATATCGTTTTGATACAATTTTTTATAAATCTGGACGACTTGACAATAGGCGCGAATATAGTATAAGTTTAATTATAATTACATATATAAATTAAAACAATACAAGTCGATGAAACCAATCGAACGGATTTTAAGGGATTGGTCTAAAGTGGTTATGTGGCTGTGTAGTAACAAATATGACACACGAATAAATTAAGAAACAAATATGGCACTAGCGCAGCGGTGACATTGCGAAAAAGTGAAGAAAAGATAAGGATTCGATTAATATTTCGTACACTCTTGCTGATTATTCACAGGGGAAGGTATTTAGAACAATTTTACCAGCGATAACCAACCGATAAGGTTTAAGTGGTGGGAGACAATAAATGTTTCTTCATGGAAATGATCTGAAAAGTTTCAAAGGTAAACCAACCGATGGCAGTTCCATTCAAGTTACTTGTAAGCCGTCGACAAAAGGTCAAAAGGTATGTGAGGACGGAACTCTCTGTTATGAGCGTTATCGCAATGTCAACGGCGTAGGGACAAACGTCCCAAAAGAAAAAATTGGGACTTATGTCCCACTGTCCCCGTGACATAAATTCCAAAAGAAGTCAAATCGAATAAGGAACTTATGTCCCATCCCATCGGGACATAAATCCCGCAAAAATATGTTGGGACTTATGTCCCACCTAACTTATTTTTTTATAAGGAGCCATTTATGTCCACACATTTTATTTTAAAAATTATCTCTACGAATTTTGTCGAAGATGGGACATAAGTCCCAAAAGGAAAATTTGGGATCTATGTACCACTCAAATCGAATAAGGAACTTATGTCTCGGGACATAACTCCCGGTTATGTCCGCCCTTACCTATTTTTTTTATTAATGTAATGAAAGTCCACAATTTTTTTTAAATTATTATCTCTAGGAAAACTTGGGACTTATGTCCCATCTTCGACAAAAATTTTTGGACTTATATCCCGATCGGTTGGGACATTAGTCCCTAATTCGATTTGGGACTTATGTCCTATTTAAGTGGGTCATAAGTTCCAAAAGTAAATATTGGGACTTATGTCCCTGCGCTGATGTCAACATGATGAAGAGAATTAAGCACCGGGGTCGGGGGAGCTCGCATGATCGAAGATGATCCAGGTCGGAGATGAATACTTGGTACAACAAATTGACTTTTTTTTTTCCTTAATTTTCTCCCACGTATGCCTTACGCACAAATATTTCCGACAAACAACGCTTTTCTATATCGCAATCTTTGAGGAAATCTTATCATTTACCGTGCTTGCTTTGAGTTTTCCCGACACTGTACCTACGTACCTGTGATTGCGTGTGACTCTCTGTAGTCTTTGTTTTAAATGCTTCATCGTTATACTAAAAACAAAAATATTATAATAAGAATAAACATTTTTACAAATATCATGTTGATTTCCTTTTCTATACAGTTTTTTTTTTGTTATTCTTACTTAACATTTAAGGTTTTTTTTCTATTTCGTGTCGTTAACACTAAATCTTTTCTCTTTTTTTTATATTCCTCATTAAACTACATGTGCAAAATTTTCCGCTTGTTTTTTTGTTTTTGGTTTTTTCTCTTATCTTAATTAACCTAAATATACATCGTATTATATACATATTCATGTATTCCTTTTAATATATATTTATATAATATGTATATATACATATATATACGTATGTATTGTATATATGGATGTATATATAACTCTTCTCTTTAATGTGTGGTTTTGTTTTGGAAAAAATCTGCAAACAATAAAAATTACGAAAAAACATTTTACTTTTTCTTTATGTTACTCTTTTTTTTTGTTTTTTTTTTCTTGGTTTTACTATGATTTGTAAAAATTGTAAATTGTATGTGGTGTGATTTACAAAAATAACAACTTTTTTCGAGTTTTTTCTCTACATTCAATTTTTTTAAGACATTTAATAAATTTAAAAAACATTTTCTTTCTTTCTTTCTTTCTCTCTCTCCCGCTCGCTCTTTCTTAATGTATGTATGTATATGATGTATATATATCGGGTTGTTCTCTTCTGTCTTCTCTATGATTTTGTATTACTAAGGGCTGTGTGCAGCATTTTGCAAAAATTCGTTTACATTTTCGGATTTTACGTAATTTTCTTTGTTACATTTTTTTTCGGTTTTTTCAGAGTATCTACATTATGTAGATATATAAATTTCTCAAAAAAACGAAAAATACTGAGAGAAAAAATAATGCTTTAGCTAAACTTGTCAGTGTCACGTTTGGAAAAGAAACGGAACCGGAACGGAAACAGGAACGGAACGGAAATGGAACAGAACCGGAACGGGAACGGAATGTGTTTTCTGTACTTACTGGCGAATTCTAGATCGATTCGATAGTTGTAATCAATATTCAACGGCATATTATGTAAGAAATCTCTCAAATTTTGCTCTCTAATTCGGTTCTTGAATTTTATCTTCTGTTCTAGTTGTTTGGTCTTTTCTAAAGATGCTTGTTTGTGTGTGTGTGTGTGTATGTGTGTGTAAATGTGTTAATCTCTAAATTGGTATTCTTTCAGTTAATTTCGTAGTAGTAGTAGTAATAGTAGTAGATATAGTATTATGTAGTAGCAATAGTAGTAGTCGGTATCTTCATCATCATTTCATTATCAAATGTTTTCCGTTTTTAAAAATATGTAATTTTTTCCCATTATTAATAATATTTAAGTTTCTATTCACAAAATGTTTCTTAAATTTGATTTGATTTTGTTTTACTTTGCGGAACACCTCAATTACCAGTCTTTGATTTATTTTAATACTTAAATCAGTGATTTGTTCTCAGTTTTGCGTTTTTTTTTTCTTAATTTGTATGATTTTTTTTTAATTTTTATTTTTAGTTTAAAAATACGAGTGATTTTTCTTCCTAATTTTTTTTTTCTTGATTTATTAAAATTAGAAAAGAGTTTATGATTTGTTTTTCGTTAAATTTTGACACATTGTGAGCTTTTGATGATTTTGTTTCCTGTTTGTTTAGCGGAATTATTGTTATTTTTTTCTTGCTGAGTTCTTTGTGGTATTGGTATGAAAACAGGAATATATTATTGAAAAAACAAATTGAATTATATGAATAACAATTAAACACGAAATATGCTAATATCTTGTGTCAGATTGATTTGAAAATAGAAACCGCTTAACTCAGAATACATACAAAAAAGAATCGATCTAAAACTATGTTCTGTTCGAAAAGTAACGGGAATTGCTTAATGAATTCGAGTAACGGTGTTATCCATTATTAGGCAAAATTATCTAAGCATAATAGAAAGTGCTCAAGGGATTCGAAGATGGAATCCAAGAAAAACATAAAAAAGCTGACAAACGTCCAAGAGCTTGTCATTTCGCCTGGTGGTATATGACTTTAAATAGTAGGTCCCTTCCATTTATGTGCAAAAATATAACACGCACAACACGTATGGTCGCCGGAAGACAGGGGCCCTATCATGATTTCTGCCGTGAATTTGGAATCAAGACCATATATTTCCGCCATTTATTTCGATATCGAAAAAAGTTCCGCAAACAAAAAGAAGGCGGTCATTTTTCCGATTGACAATTGGCATTTCTTTATTGTGTTGACGATCGACAGTTGCTTGTCAAGTCAGTCTAACATTAAATGACATTAATATAGTGCGTTTATAGCCTTTTTGATAACGGAATTCGTGACACGTTAGTTAAAGCGGGTCGAAAAGAAGATATCGAAATACGAGGGTGGGTCAATAAGTCCCTGAAAATTAATAAAAATTGTGTCGTCACCTTAAATTTATCATTTTTTTTTGTCAATAATCATCTTTCAAAAGAACGCACCCAAATTTTCAGACAGATTTGTCAAAAAAAATTGTGAAAATTTTGCAGTCACAGTTCGCAAAACTAAAGCACTTTTTGATCGTCCTGAAGCACCTTCTCGGCCGGTAATAGTTAAACTGGTGGAAACAAGTGCTGTTGGGACAAGTTAGTGATGTGAAGAATCTAAACCGTGTGCGTCGCTTAAGAACAACTGAGAATATTGCTGTAGTAGCCCGTAGTGTTGAAGAAAACCCAGGTTTGTGGATTCCGCGTCGATCTTTGGAATAAGACATTTCACAAACGACATTATATCGTATTGTGCATAAAGACTTAGGCTTTTAAAGTTCAATTAACACAAGAACTCATCATCATAAACGTCGTATCTTCGCTGATTTGGTCCTTCAAATGCATCAAAATGATCCGGATTTTCATCGAAAAATCATCAGTGATGAAGAATTGTCGCATTTGGGGCTCAGAAAATCCAAGAATGATTGTTGAAAACCTCTCCATCCTCAACGTGTCACTGTTTGGTGCAGTTTTTAGGCTGGCGGTGTGATTGGACCTTACGTTTTCGAAATTGAGGCTGGTGCAACTGTTACGGTGAATTATGGCCGGATCTGGAAGTTATTGATGTGGACGAGGTTTATTTTCAGCAAGACAGTGCTACACAACCAACGAAACAATCGCAATTTTGCAAGAAAAGTTTCCTGACGTGTTATTTCTCGAAGAGGTGATCACAATTGGCCACCGAGATCTTGTGATTTAACACCTTTAGACTTTTTTGTGTGGGGCCACGTGAAAGATAAGGTCTATGCCAATGCTCCACAATCGATTCAAGACCTTAAAGTTGGAATTCGTGAACTTATCGAGAACATACAGCCGCAAATGTGCGAATTGGTCATGGAAAATTTCATGTTGATGCGCATACCGAGAAACGCGAGATTTTTGGTTTCTTCAATACAAGTTTGTGGTTTGTTTTTCGTTTAAACTTTAGAAGACAGGTTTTAAAAGCTTAAAAATTTCACTCACTGATGTAACAAATTTAATCAGTTGTGTAGTTGTGTTACCGGCGAATATTTGACACTTTTTTGGGGCCTGTCCGTCAATAGCGTCTGGTATTTCCACACAAATTGACCAACGAATTTCACTTTTCAATCTCTAAACTGTTTTTCCTTTTGATATTGAACCGAAGAATTAGAATTTTTAAAAATTTCCGTTACCTTCTGAACAGTGCTTTAATATAAACTTCTTTTTTGTAATTCATATTTGTCGCTTATTAAAATTATGTAACTTTTTAAAAGGGCGGATTACAAAAGAAACCACTTTTTCCAAAAATGTGCTTCTATGAACTTTACTAAATCGAATTCAAAGGGAACTGCTATTCAAAATTTACCACAAAAATGCTGATACACAAATTCAATCTATGAAAACATCTTTTCATACATGCGACAGATTTGCTTTTTGACAAAAACGACAGTCGAAATAAAAGATGGAATTGTTATTTTATCCTTTATCGGCTTCACTCTTTTAAAAAAATGCAATCTGTCGCACGTATAAACAGGCATTGCGATTGGTTTTATTTTTTCTTTTGTTTTTTTATAAAAAAGTATAAAAACAATTCACTTATCTTAAGAAGAAAATTTTAGAAAAATGGAAGAGGATTCCTCATTTTGCTTTAACTTTGACTGATTGTTGTCTTGCTTGATGTTGCTGTTTGTAAAAATGGAAGAATAATTTTTTCCATGACTGTCTGGAAATCATTTTGGAAGCGACATTCTCATAGTGCTTAAGTTTTGGAATTTTTCATTTTCATTGTTGAACAATTTTCTGAAGAAACCTGACGCTACAGTTCAAAAACATAACTCAACTTTGGATGCTTCTGTACTTTTGGTTTTTGGTTTGAATTTTAATTGAAACAACTTGACAACAACTCGCAAAAAAACAACACGCCTACATTTAATTAACGCTTTCGTTTGTTTGTGTTGGAAACAATCGCGTCTGAATTTTTCTTCCGTTTGTTTATTGAAAATGTAAATGTTTACCCTTAAAAAACTTAACCTCTGACTTTTCTTATTACGTAATTTTTTGTTTCCCTGTCGGACTCATTTTTTACCTCCTCCATACATTGTCTCCATTTCTGTGTTTCGTATTGAGTTTAGAAATTTGAGAGAGTTTTTCCCATTTCCTTTCCTTTCCTTTTGAATTTTTTTTTCTTCAAATGCGAATCACAGAGTTTTACATCACACAAACGATAACTAATTTTTTATTTTTTATTTCATATAAATTTTATATCTTAACCGCTATATATTTGAAAAGAAAAAATATTTTTTCCCATTTATTCCAAGTTACCTAAAAATTTTTTTTTCTTCTGCTGAATAAATTTCACTCTATGCTTTTGCTACAAAAAACAAAATTACCTACATAATTATACATTTTGCATTTTTCACTAAATTTAATTGTTTTAAAATTTTTTAGAAAGAAATTAAACAGGCGAACAATTTTTAATTGTTATTTAGAGAACTTTTTTAAATTTCGAAAAAAAGGCGAAAGGTTTATGCAATTTTTTTTGTTACAATTTATATATAAAACAGCAAAATCCTATTTTTTATTCTAATTCACCATTAAGACAAATTTAATTTTTTAATTTAGGGGTGGTGAGGAAACTGTGGAGACATTTAAAAGCCAAAAGAAATTAATATCCAAAAATATTATAAAAAATAATAATAATGCGAAAATGTAAATCCTGAAACTGTTTTAAAATTCTTATTTGTTTTTCTGTTTTTCGAACAGAAATATTTGCTATTTTACAAGTTTCCAACTGGGCTATCTATAAAAAGATACAAGGACGAAACTTTGCAATATGTAGTAGTTACAGCCAAGCTGCTCTACTAGCACTAGAATCACCTTGTGTCAATTCGAAAATTGTTCTAGAAAATAAGAGAAGACTGAACTCTATTTCAAGATGAAATTCCATCACTCTTATCTGGGTTCCGGGACAAACAGGAATAAAATAAAATTAATTTGCTGATGCACTTGCAAGAAGTGGTTCTTCCGATATACCTACTGGTCAGGAAACAATGTTAGGGTTGAGTAAGGCAAGCTTATATATTGGTATTCGAAGATTTATGGAAGCCGAACAGGAACACTTTGTGGATAGGCCGAACCAAAACAACGCTAAGTTCATTTTGGGAATATCCAGAAGGAACTGTCGTTTACTTACCGGACATTACCCGACTGCAAGTCATATGTTCAAGTTGGAACTTATATTGGATCAAATATGTAACTTTTGCCTGCAGCTGTCCTGCTTTCTCCAGGCTACGGATGAACGCTTTTGAAATCGTTATCTTAGAGTAACATATACCTATCTTAGAGTAACGAAGAGAATAGTGAATTCACTGGGAACGAGTGCAATGGGTCAACGGTCTGAGTGCTCTGATGTGGTTTTTTCAGATTATCACACCAACCCACAATATATATATATATATATATATATATATATATATATATATATATATATATATATATATATATATATATATATATATATATATAATATAATATATATATATATTATGAAAAAGTCAAACACAATGACACAAATAGAGACAGGGTCCTGTCTTTCATGTACCTATAAAACTTCTCTGGATTACGAAATAGATCGTCACTGGAACCATTACTACCAGAAGAGTCGCAAAAGTATTAGACTTCAAAAAATATGCAGATCTAATGACACAAATAGAGAGAAGGTCCTGTCCTTCATGTACCTGTATAACTTATCCGGATTACGGAATAGAGTATCGTCACTGGAACCATCATGAACAGCAGAGTTGCAAAAAAAAAAGATGCAGATCTTTGACACAAACAGAGACAGGGTCCTGTCTTTCATGTACCTATATAACTTCTGTGGATTACCTCCAGGTAAAGAAGAGAGCGCCGTAGATTTAGTGGTGAGTGCGTTTAACTTCTAAGCAGGAGGTTCGAGGATTGAATTCCAGAAAGACCAAAAGTATTAGTCACACGGTCCTTGTTACACCCAACACTTTTCATTTCGCGTATAACCAAGTAGTAAGAAACGATAAAGTTCTTTCCCTATCTTTTGAAATGGTGTGCAATCCAAGGTTTAGCCTTTTGAAAATTACTACGAGATTTGAGTACGTACGTAATTGGAAGTCTCTTTGATAAATTTTGCTGAATGACTTAAGATCACTTTGACCCAAAAACTGAATTGAATAGAATTGGCCGCCTAGTCCATGTGATTTTTTGGTATGTATAGTGACAATAAGAGACTTTAGATGGATGATCTCAGGGCCACCATCGAAAGCAAAATTGCCGGTCGCCAGATTTATGAGAAAATGTCATGAAAAGTGGTTTCACTTTTCCTGGCGTATCCGTGGAGGACATTTGAATGATGATGGGTTCCAGAAATAATAATTTAAGTGATGTTGGTTTCAAGAAATAAGGCATCGATGGAAATAATTTTATTTTCAATATCGAACACAAGTTTATTTATAGGGGGTTCTTTATGAAAAACCCATTACATTAGAAACATCTTACTCTAGCGAAGTTGCAAAATATTTTTAGAGTTTGTGCGTTGTTGTTGTTAACTCAAAAAGAAGGACAAAGAAAAAATTCATTTTATAAAATACAATTTAAATTTTAAAAAGAAAAAAAACATTTATTTTAAAGTAAAAAAAATGCTCCCAGTTTCTCTGTCTACATATAAATACATATGTTTGTATGAATCTTAATCTATTTAATTAGAAATGACAGAGATGTTAAAAATTAGACAAACAGTGGGTTGATCCTATATATATCGTATCGATCGTAAAGCGATAACACAGTGAAGCACGAGGTGTGATCAAAACCCTCTCTAGAGAAAGCCCAATTGCACACATACTAATTCTGCAAAAGAACACGAAATATTTATGTTTTGTGACATGTGACTACAGTGTAGAAAAAATAAGCAAACGCATTTTATAAAATGCGCTTACTGGCGGTAGTGAAAAGAGCGAGAAACGTAAGTTGGGGTAGTGAAAAACAGGAAAATATCGTATGGTTTTTGCTCTTAAATTAATCACCAATACATAAATATTTTGTTAGTGTCTGTGCTTCAAGAAAACAATTGGGCTTTCTATATAGAGGGTTTTGATTAAGGGCTAAGGTAAGAAACAAGAACAACATAAAATTACCCTCACCAGTACTGGTAAAGCTGTCACCTTCTACTTCACCGGCTACTTCTCCATCCCTTATCCGTGCACACTATGCACAATATGCTAAGTTCGTCAAACTATAAATTCAAATTCTCTGTGTTGTCGTTCTATGTTTGATTTTTGCACTTTCGTGCAAATGCAAAATCTGTAAATATTTTTCTTTTCCTCTATCGCCGCGGTCAGTATCCTTAAATCTAGAATTACATATATATTTATATATACGCGTACATTTACAAATACATCTACTATCGCATTTACATTTTACATTTACATTAAAAAATATAATATAAAGTTGATTTAAATTTTTGTTATCCACAACATTTTTGTCGCAACCACGCGACATCTGACACACGCAGTGATGAAGTTGGGTTGGGGTTTGGGTTGGGGTCGGTTTCGAGTCGGCCGCCTCTACACTATAAATGTACATAATATGTATCTATTTATGCTACAAAACAGCCAATTTCAATTCAATTTATATATAGATCATTACGTATATGTAACTTATATTACATTGTTTTTATAGCTCCTTTTTTGTTTTTGTAATTATCATTCTTGTCACCTAAACGTTAAACATTTTATTGATTTTATACTTAGTTTTTATTTTTCTAGTTTTATGTGTATGTGTGTGCATTAAACTTTCATTTCGGTAGTAAAATATGATGTAATTTTTTGTATTTCTCTTTTTCACATCTTTTTCCTTAAATTTAAAATATAATTTTTAAATTTGTTGTCATTTTTTTTTTGATCATTACACTTAGTTGTTGCTCTGCATATGTATATCGAAGTTTTTCTATATAAACTTTTTACACAACCGCAAATCGTTTGTCATATATATGCTTCATCTCAGCTTTCCTCCTCATTCTTTCTCTCAATATCATTTAACAGTTTTTTTTGTAATAGAAGTAATCAAGAAGTGTTTACTTTTGTTTGTTTTTTTTGATATTATCTTTCCTTATTTCTTTTATTTTTGTAATTCATTTATTACTTTATTAATTTATACAAAACAAAACAAATTTAATTTATTTAGAAAACTTAATAAAAGTACTAAATTATTTCTTAATAAAACGACATTTTTAAATTCAAATTTTTATACAAATTGCTGTTGTTGTTTCAATAACTGCAGCCGTCAGCATAGCTTTGACTCTCATACGACTCTTGTAAAACGTGTAAAGCATTACGCAAACAAAATCAAAAATCCAATTCAAAAACTATATAAGTCTTTTTTTTTGGTTAATTGATTATTTAATGATTAAATTAACAATAATACCATAAATTTAGAACCCAAACCCTGTTTACTCGGCCTCACAGTTGGGCACACATTGCGCGTAATATTAGTTACTTACTATTCAGGTTATTGAAGGCGCGGTGGCTATAATGTTTAGTGCGTTGGACTTGTTAACATGAGGTTTGATTGAAGTTCCATCCCAGAAAAACACCAAAAAAAATTTCACGACCCCAACACTCGTGAATGTCAGACAATCTTTTGAGAGTTATAACTGTCGCGGAAAGCTTCTCATTTCTCAGATGCGAGTTTCAAATGTAGGCCCTTTCATTTGTGTGGAAATATATAACACCAAGAATACGAATGGTCGCTATAAGATAGGCCTTGTACGACAACGGCTTTTCGCGACAAATTCAAAAAAAAAAAAGGAAAAGACTGACATGCTATTGTTCGAAAGTTAAGCGGAACCGCTGTAGTGAACTATTGTGGCTGTGGCCCAATTCCATCGCCCTCAGACCTAAGGAGTTGAAAGCAAATGACCATCCGTTTCAATATCGATTTTGGTCGGAAAAGCATCTTTTCATACGAAGCGCATTTCCATCACGGGCGCTATGTATACTAGCAGAACTGGCCGTGGGCTACACGTAATTGTAGAGAAGCCAATGCATCCACCAAGAGTGACAGTTAAGTGTGGATTTTAGAGTAATGGCATAATTTTGGTCCATTTTTCTTCAAAAACTCTGCTGGAAACGCCCTTACCGTCAATGACGACCGTTACAAAGCTAAGCTGACCAACTTTTTATGCCCTCAAATCGACGCTATAAATGTGGACGACCCTTGTTTTCAGCAAAATGGCGCCACATGCCACACAAGTCGACTGACAATCACGCCAAATTTGGCAACCGTATAATCGGCCGTTTTGGAGATGTCAATTGGCCTGCGCGGAGCTGCGATTTGACGCCGATGGACTTTTTTCTTTGGGTGCCGTTAGGGATAGATGTTATGCGGATAATCCAGAGACAGTTCTAGCTTTAAAACATTAGTGAATTAGGCGCCGAAATCATGGAAAAAGTTCTTGAAAAGTGGACTCAAACTGGACTGAAAAGTGGAAATTGTTTTTCATCCTTAAATCGGAGACTCTAACTTTCACAACAAAAAAAAATGTCCAAAAAAATATTGATGTATACTCATTTTATAATAATAGTAATGATGTTCGGTGCGACAGACCGTTGCGGTCCAAGGCCTAGCTTCTCGCGACCATTTGTGTTGTGCATGTATTTTTTTGCACACAAATGGAAGGGACCTTCAATTTAAAGCCGTATCTGAACGGCGAATTGAGAAATTTTCCGAGACAAGTTATTACTTTCGGACGTTTGTCAGGCATTCGCAAGAGGTGGGACCGTGAAAAATACTTTTGGTGTTTCCTGGGATTCAAACTACGAATCCCCTGCTCAGAAATCCATGCTCTTAACCACTGAGCCACGTCGCCCACATACTCATTTTATAGCGCTTTTAAAAAAAATTCCAATGGCCCACCGGGCCACCGAGTTTCGGGGACAAATCAGAAACGGCGTTTGTCCGGTTTGGATTTAAAACCGTCCAATAGGTTGTGGTTTGAACGGTCAGAAAGAGCTTTTAATCCAATCGAGCTTCATCGAACCCATAGGCATTGAACTATGAAGGAAGGGGTCAATAAGTTGCAAACAAACAGGCCATCGGGTAGGTAGAAGTTATAAATCTATACTAATATTATAAGGAGGTAATGTAGTCGGTAATCTTAGAAACTACTGCACCGAATTTGATCAGGTTGCCACCATTGTAAAGGGTTATAGGAGGTTATAGGCTACAGTTTTCTGCGGTCAGCGGACTTAGTGGTGTTGGCCAGTGTGGGGATATGGTAAGTTGGTGTGGGACAGTGAGGTGGTCATTTGGGTGGTCAGTTTTGTTGGGACAGAAGGGTGGGGACAGCCGTTATTTTAAATTTTGACAGGTCTTGATATCTTGATGGTGGGTAGGGTCCCAGCTAACACCGTGGTTAACAGCTAGTATGCTTATAATGCTAAGTATAATAAGATTCGCGTTAAAAATATAAAAAGAGGAGAAGATAAGATTCACAAGCGTCTTGAATGCACAGATAATAAAGATGCAAGAACACTGAATCTGGCGATTAATTCCAAATAATTATGTGGCTAGAGAAGGCATCTCGATATAGGTCCAAAGATGGGTGGGCTCGAATTGAGGCACGAGTATTGCGAGGATGAGGTTTTCAAAAAGCAAAAGGACAACATGTGTGCAACTTACATTGTAAGAAGTGACACATGTCGTGCCAAGGCTTCAACGTGTTCATCGTTCTGCTTCGTTTATGGTTTGGTGTGGAGTCACTGTTCTCCTTTTTGTTGTGAGAAAGCGGTCAAAACTGGGGCAATAGTGTCTCAGAACACAAAGAACACAATGTGCAGCTTTAAACCAATATCGTTTTTAATGGAGACATAGATATGGTTCTAGCAGGACTCAGTTCCGGTCCACAAGTTGGATGGTTAAAGATAGCTAACTAAGAAAATGCCGCCTTTAAAATTTCGTTAAAATTAATTGTTACTCGTAATTTTCTAAAAAAGTGCTGATGCAGGTTTCACATGAGTCGAGTCTAACCATCTATGGCAAACGACTGTTTTTTTTATTTTGAATATCAGAGCGAAACGAAAACGGAGAGCAATAATCCGGAGTATCCAAAATTTCAAATAAAAGTTTTTCTCTATGAATTAATTTACTAGAAAAAAAAAACAAAATATTATAATATCATAAAGAAACGTTTACCTATTTGTTTTGTTTTCTCTTCTTTACCATTTTCCTTTACGAATATTGTGTAATGTATGTGTTTTCGGTGTTTTATTATTTGGTTTTTTTTTCTCGTTCGAATTTCATCACAAATTCACATTTTTTTTTCATTATACATTTTCATTATTATTGTTTGTTTATCATTAAATGCTGTTAGTTATTTTTTTTTTTATTTTTTTTTGTATAAACATCTTTTGAACTATACTTGAAGATTTTTTGGCAGTGTTGTTGTTGTTTCGTCTGTATGTGTTTGTGTGTGTTTAGGACTATTTTCTTGTGTCGTAAATCTTAATTCTAACTAAAAAAATGTAAATAAAATATATCCCTTAATCGAATATTATTAATATATATAAAAAACAATGTATTAACTTTGGTAACTTTGTTGTTATTGAGTTGAAAACGAATTAATTAATATTGCAGCAAGAACTACAATTAAAATTCCACACCATTCGTGGAACAAGATAAAAAACTGCAAATAAATCATACATTCTTTTTTTCAATGAACAATTATTAAAACAACGAAATAAACAAAACCAAAAACAAAATTAATTCACGAAAATGTAAATTGCAAAATAAACGATGCGCAAGTGCATTGTAAATTTTCAAGTACCAGCATTTTTATCTAATATTAAAAAGTTGCAAATTAAAGAGAAAAAATTATATAAATTTTATGTGTCACTACAGTGTAGTGCAGTGTTTATTAGTACCAAGGTTACATCAGAGAGTCGAACTAAGCTGAAACTGAACCAAAAAGCGGAAATCTCAATCGAACCCTAACCGAATCCGAAATGGAATATTTAAAAAATCATTAACCCGGAAAGGCATTTTATTTTGGTTTTTTCCCCCACCCATTCTCTTTGAGGTTGAAAGTTCTGAAGAACATGCAAAAGGTTTTAGCAAAAACGCGTGCATAAAGAACTTTTCTAAAAAATGTAATTTTTAAATTAAGATTGCGGGTTTATATTTCTCTTAAACAGAAGAGGAAGCAGACAAAATTGAGTTTTAGAAGCGTTAAATGTTGTATTTACTAAAACGTGTTTAAAATATGCTGTTGTTTAGGTTCCAATATCGAAGAGGAATGAGAACTCTTATGAAAAGCTCATAGTGCTGTCGTCGGTGAATGAATGGTTGCGGAGAAGAAATGATTATTGAAATTGCAAAGGAATTCCGGGGACATATCATTTATTTCACTTTGCGAACAAATAACATCTCCACGAAAATCATCAGAAGAATAGAAACCAAAACAAAAACAAATTTGGTTTAAAGCTGCTTCTGTTTGTACATTTCGAGCAAGAAACCTAAGCCATGGTTGAATTGTCCAAGTTCTAAGGTTTTCGTGGTAAATGAATTTTAAATGGAACTGAAATCCTTATCAAGCAGAAACTCCATTTCTTTGCACAGGTCGTCATGTGATGTGTGTTTTTTACTTCAGTACTAAAAAGTGCGATATGCAACATTGTTTTAGATCGATTCCAAGCAATTATTTGCTTGCTCTCATCCCCATCTTGATGAGTAAACAAAGCCCTAGCTTTAAAAGCCAACATTGTGTACTGGTCTGAGAAGCGTGTAAAAAAACCTTTCCCTTTCGTTGAAAAGTAACCGAAGTGATATTGGTTGTACCAGCCATTTTTAAGCTTAAGAATCAATATTTGTTTGTTAGTTCTACTTATTTCTGAAATAATTACTTTTTACCGATATGTAACCGGTTCAAGAGCCGAAAAAAGGCAAACCGTAAGTGAAACCAAATTTACGTTTTTAAAAACCGAAACGTTACCGTAAACGAAAAAGGTTTGAGAACGAAATCAAAAACCGGAACAAGTTTAATTTCAGTTCGAATCTCTGGATTAAACACAAAATTAAATTATAATGGTAATAATAATATTGGGAAATATTAAAGATAAATCAAACTATTACTTAATATTAAAAAAAACCTATGTTTTCTCGTATGCTTTGTTGTAGATGGTGATCTCTTTATTTTCGTCTTCTTTTACTATAGGAATAATATGGTTGTTGTTTTCGCATTCTGCTGTGTGATAAATAGATGGCACAAATTGTTTGTATTTGTATATATTTTGTTGTTGTTGTTGTTGTTGTTGTTGCTATAACGGTATACCTGTTACGCTTTACTTAGATGTGACGCTTCATATGCAACGCCAAGTGATCGGATCGTGAAAAGCAACGATCACAGTTGCGGCACTTGAACGGTTTGGCGCCGGTATGCTTTCGGTAGTGACGCGTCAGTTCGTCGCTGCGAGCGAAACGCCATTCACATCCTTCCCATGAACATTTGTAGGGTTTTTCACCTGAAAACAGAAAAAAAATAATTATAATTATAATTATAAGGATATTATAGTAATTTTGTTCAGTTGTCAAAACTAAAAAGATTTTATGTTTAATTTAAATTTTGTTATTGTTGTTCTTGGTTGCTCAGAAAGAAATGTTACAATTAGGTTGTATGCATGTTTTTTATGTATCTATGATGTGTTTTACATTATTGATACCCCTATGTCTTTAATAATTCGGTTGGAGTCCGCGTTACAGTCAAAGTATGGTTGACATTGATTCCGATAAGAATTGGTATTTCTAATGAACGAGTTTTGACATTGTTTTTCGACGAGTTTGGTTTATAACAACATTTTGTTAGAATAAGTACCACAAAGTGTAAGTATCCGCCATAAGTAGTACTTGGTAGTAGTGCTATCACGAACGGAGCCCATGGATACCTGCCTCCTCCACGTATAACTAGGCCCTCAAGTGGAAAGGAAATTGATCGGCTGCCAAGAGGAAGGTGATGATGTACTCACTACCCCATCTCCATCGACTCCCGACCCGAGACATATGACACTATAAAGTCCACTTAATCAGATACCGATACGGTAATGTATCAGTGAGTGGCCTAAGGAAGAAAGAGGGTGCATGGGCGGAGTAGGGGGCGGTTAGAATGACTGGAAAAAAGACTCGGAGATCTCTACTTAACAAAGAATCTTATGGGCAATAAAAAGTTTCCAGCCCTATAAATCGCCTGGCGTGGACGGAGTAATCCCTTCAGTCATGCAGTCTGGATTAGATAATCTCCTTCCACCACTCTTTAGAATATTTAGAAGTAGTATAGCACTCAGGTAGATACCGACAAGCTGAAGAAGGGCAAGGGTGGTAATTATACCGAAAGTGGGGCAAAAAGATCACACCCATCCCAAGTCCTACAGTCCAGTTAGCCTATCTTCGTTCGTCCCAAAGACTATCGAAAGGTTATCGACAATTATACAGTTTTGAAAGTACAGTCAACATGCGTACAGAGCGGGAAAATCTACGGAGACCTCACTGTGGGATCTGACGGAATGTATAGAGGGGTCGCTTGCATTCGACAACGCATTTCAAGAGGCGATTAGAATTTCTCTGGAAAGAAAGAAGGTAAACAGAAAAATCACTAAGTGGATATGCGAGATGCTGAGTACCAGAACAGCGCAAACCATAGTCGGTGATGAAACCATTATGGTGAGCACGACAAGAGGATGTCCACAAGGAGGGGTACTCTCCCCCTTTTGTGGAGCATCCTCATAGATGAACTACTTCAGCGAATAGCTGAGGCTGAAACTTATGCCCAAGGCTACGCGGACGATATAGTCATCGTGCAAAATGGAAGTTCGAAGAAGAGCTCTGTAGTTTAATGCAAAACGGATTAACCATCACGAGCAGATGGAGCCTAGAAGTGGGACTTAGAGTGAACCAAAACAAAACCACACTTGTACCCTTAACCAATAGAAGGAAACTGGGACAAATGCACCAGTTTACCCTCAATGGAGAAGAGATTACTATCACAATAAACACCATCAGGCAGTACTAAAAACCAAAAAGAGCACTTATGGTGTGCAGAAGGGTGGCAGGAAAATCCTGGGGAGTTAGTCCCAGCATAATGCACTGGATGTACACTATGATAGTTATTCCAATGATTACTTATGGAGCAGTGGCATGGGCAAATAGAACCAAGCTAAGCACCAAGAGAAGGGAATTGGAAAAAGTGCAGAGACTGGCCTATGTTTTAATTACTGGGGCCATGATAACCTGCCCCAAGGCGGGCATGGAGGTAATTCTTGGGCTACTCCCACTACATATAGTGGTAGAGAACAAAGCCGAGGAAACCAAGTTACGTTTGGACAAAGTAGGTTGCTTAACGGACGCTAAGGCAAGGGCATTAGTGAAATCTCTAACCAAACAGGTTTCGTTAGCCAGCATCCCTTGTGACAACATGGTGCAAAAGCTTGAATTCAAGAAAAAATTTAAAGTCAAAATGAGCACCAAGAAGGAATTCAGATCTGAAACTGAATACCAGATACATCCGGGAGCCATAAAAAGGTATACGGATGGATCAAAGAAAGTTGAAGGCATGGGTGCGGCAGTCCATGGGCCAAGAACCAAATACTCTGAAGCAATGGGGAAGTACCCGATCATATTCCAGGCATAAGTACATGCCATCGAAAGATGTGCTCACTTTGTTTTCACTATGACCCGAAGAGGTCTCTCTCGATATTGGGACTTTGTAGACTGAATGGACACCTACAGAAAATAAAACTAGAAGAGGGTGGAAGCTGCAGGCTTTGTGCGGAAGCTGAGAAAACCCCGCGGCACCTTCAATGAATGCGGAGCAACTATCCGACAGAGGAGAGACCTCTTGGGAATTCAAACGATCTCAGAGTCTGTACGGCATTCACTGAACCCACACCATATCATTAGGTTCATAAGAGCTATTGGTGTGGAGGGGACGCTATAGGGACGGGCATGCACTCCATAGCACTAGTTAGGGAAAGCGTAATAGATCATTATGGGTCGCAGTGCTGTTGGTAGAGTAGTTGAAAGGATATCTTTCCTGTTCAAAGGTATAAAGTGTCTATTGGATTAACGTGGATACTTGACGTGAACTTTCGGATACAGATTGATTTTGGGAGGTCAATCAACGCCCATCCACAATATTTCTATTGTGGATGTGTCAGCATAGTTGGGGTTTAAGACCCCAACTTCTCATTGATGGCATCTATTGGTCACGGCACTCAGTTGGAAAACGCAACTCCACGCCGTGTAAGAAGTCACGCTGAGTTAGTACTCTACCCGCATTTGGGTGTCAACCACAGCCACCACGATGCTTCTACAATGGGGCCAACCTCTAATAGCCGGGGACAGAAGAAATATTTTCGTGGCCTGGGTCCTGCGGTACCAGACGGATCTCTGGTAGTATGCTACTGCAGTTGAGCTCCTTACAACTCAAATTTAAACGCCAAAATTTATAACATCAATCAACTGATAGGGAACTCATTAGTTTATAATATCTGAAAAAATCAGCGCAGTCTTTCGACCATTTATACAGCATTTCTAAAGCCTAGCGAGCAATATACGATCGCACCCTACAGGAATTCCAAATAATGTAGCAACGGCCAGCATCATGGAGAGGATTTAGTCATATTCGTCCAGGATGACATCCGCTACCGCATCAGTGGCCTCCCTTTTAAGACGGCTCGCAACAGAAACGCTCTTCTTGACGACATCCAGCGTTATCACAACTTTGAGGTTCTTCTCATGTGATTCTGAAGCTCATCAGTAGTTATCTCAGCAGATACCCCATGGATAGCTATCTTCCGTCGAGGAATTGGTGTGTTTACTGCATACATTTGGAAAATTTATCGTTCTGCAATAATTGGAGTGGGAATAATAACGCCCACGTCTTTACGTGGGTAAACTTCGTGGATTCTAACAACAAGGGTATGACCACCTCTGGCATCACCTTCTCGATGACATCTTCTTCTTTCTCCATGCTGCGAGCAACAAAATACCAGGGCTACAGTAGTACCCCTGACTTGAGTTTTGATTTGTACTGCTTGGGAGGGTGCCGTCAGTGTTCTTGTGTTCTTTTTGGTGGGTGTGTATTCGATTTCAATAAAAAACACTAAAACACTTGGCTATTTTTGTTAGAAATGAGCTCCCCTATCGCCATGCTTCGTTTGATCCACCATTTCTGGGACTATGTTGCTATATATTGTGAGTTTCTGTCAGTTGCAGTAAATAATTTTAGAGGAATGATTTTATTCCAAAAATTTAACATCGGAACACAAATAATACTTAATATTACAGTATCTGTGATCGAAGTATGTACATATCTCAGTCAGTGTCAATCATATGCATTGGCATGCGACATCTGTATATTATATTATCTTTGCTAAACGTCAAATTTTGTTCGTAGCACTCATATTTGTATCGTCTTAACCCTTCTTTCCTCATTCCGAAGTTTAACAAAATTAACTTGAATTTTTGTAATTTAGTAAAAAAAATAGTACACACTACACATATCTCGCTGCTATATATCAGCAGATTTTTTTACTTTGCATTTTGTTTATTTCCGATCCGATCACATAAACTGTTCAAACACTTCGCTTAGATTTTTCTAAAAATCGCAAGTAAGTAAGTTTTACTTTAAGCCTTAAATTTATCAAATGTTTTGAGCCTGCATTAAAATTCTCGAAAGCGGTTCATAAATTATTTCTTTTCTTTGTGTACGTGCATCCGAATCATGAAGCTCTTTGGTCCCTAGACTGGTAGGCAGCTCCATTAGTTATCAGACTGCGTTCACATGTGGAGAAACCATGTGGCCGACATTAGAAATTTTATTGCTCCTAATGTGTTATTATCATCAAAAGCACATAAATATAAGCCCAGAATCCGAGATCTTCTGCGCTTTAAATATAATTCACATCCTGCCTGCAGCAGGATATGAATACAGGATAATCTAGTCGGCAGTTCGCAATCTGCACTGCCCCATCACACCAACACACCGCTATCACATCAAACTCATATCCTATAGAGCAACGCACAAATCACGGACTTTATTATCCATTAGGCTCGACCTTTGCCGCGTTGAATTATAGTGTTCTCATATGTTTATGTATAAAAGAAGCCAGTCCATTCGGAATTCCAGAGCAGTTATGTACATAGATTCACTCAAGTGAAACGGAATACGTACGGTCGGTGGAAAACGAAAGCGAGAAAAAAGTAGAAAATTTCCTCCGCTCCACCATTGGCTAAGAGGAGGTAAGTGGAAAAATGTCAAATCGACAACAACAACTAAAAATTGAGAATCAGAACAAGACCCAAGAGTTCTCGTTGTGCACATACCAAGTATACTTGTCGTATACCCCGATCCTGAGATACGGTCGTGCTCTGGTTTCTCCCCGAGAGTACATAATTTTGGCTCAAACCGCACATAGCAAATTGCAATAGTTGACTTTTGTGTTTCTGATAACGACGACGTTCCGGTTTATCGTGGCTAATAAATTCGAGTAATTTTATGGTGCACTTTGTACGCGATGGCGATAGTCAATGTGAGGAGGTCATCAAGTGAAGCACCACGCACATATACTATACTCTTTCCGCCGGCAGAGAAATCCAGTGAATTCGCCAAAGCTATAATGTTCTTGTATTCGTTTTTGTACTTTCCCTCTAAAGCGGAAGAGAAAAAAAAAGAAGAAAAAAAAATTCAGCCGTAAAATCTGGAAATGCCTTTCCTGTCGCCGCAGCGTCGTCATCGTTAGCTCTCTTGGTCTAATGGATGAGATACCAAAACGAGTATACTGCAATATTATGGGTTTAACCTGTGTGATAAAATGGCAGCAGATTTCAAGAAATCTCTGTGCCAGCACTAGAAATTTAGTGTCGCCGTCGCAGCGGCAACTGTGGGTAACAAACTGCACATTGTCAAAGCACCAGTAACCTAGTTTCCAACGTAGCTCGATCGGAAATCATCGAAAATACAAAAACTGTCACAGAGAGAATGTTTTTGGCAATGTAATCCATACAGGGTGGTGCAGACGTACATGTCTGACTACTGTTAAACAAAATTATACTCGTATTTAGTCATATTCCTATTAAATTTACAAAAAACCGAATTTTTATACAAGTTAGTCTGGTCAAAATTTAAAAATGAAGTTGCCAGGCAAATTAATCTGGTAAATGTTTCGCCAAAATCCTTTGATCGATAATATCCTAAACGATTTGGTCAGAATTATTAAGGAAGCCGAATTGTCATCTATACGAAAACAGAAACAAAGGACTATTATACTTCCACCTTCTTTAAAGTATTTGATCGGAGTCAAAAAATAAAAATAAAACGACAATGGCAACGACTAAGATTACCTGACATTAAACTCGATTTATAAAGACTTACTACCCACATTAAAAATTAGAAAGCATATTTCATCACAAAAGCTTCAAAACTTGAGTTAGGGGTCTAAGTCGTTTTCATAGGCCCTCAAAAATCGGAATAAGAACATACCACCAATAAAAATGCAAGACGGGAGTCTCGTAAAGTGTAAATAACATCAATAATTATGAAATGAATGAACTACCGATTGTGAAACCAAAGGAGATATTCAAAATAATACAATCACTTAAAACTCGCAAGTCTGCTGGTATAGACAACATAAATAATATTGTTTTAAAAACTTTCCGAAAAAAGCAATAGTCTTTCGCAATTTCGCATATATTTTATGGTTGTCTTTCTTCCCAGTTATTTCCCAAACAGTTGGAAAATTACCTCTGTAGTATGCATTCTAAAACCAGGCAAGGCTAGCAATTCATTGGAAAGCTACAGACCGGTCAGCTTACTAAGCTGTATTGTAAAAATCTTTGAAAGATGCATCAACCAAATAATTGAACAGTTTACAGCGGAAGATCATATCATTCAAGGATAAAGCCATTAAGCTAAACTATCTCTAATCAGAACAACAACAGCATTCCGAATGAGCAATTTGGTTTTCAGCCAAGTCACTCGACCATCCATCAATTATACAGAATAATTCGCCAAAATTTTGAGCTAAAAAGTTCGAATGATTGCACTAGACGTTAGAAAAGCACTTGATTCAGTATGACATGACAGACTCTTAAATAAAATACATTCTCAAAACTTTTCCGAACACCTAACAAAAATAATTCAAAGCTTTTTATCTAACAGACAGTTTTGGTTTCAATAGCTGGTGAAAGATCATCAACCTACCAAATTCTACCAAATTTTTTAATGAGGTTTGAAAATGCTTCCGCCATCATCACTTCACTAAGTGGAAAATAAAATTCAACGCCGAAAAAACCATAAGCATTTTCTTCACTTGGAAGCGCAAGCCGAGCAACCTCCGCCTGTTTTTTGCTATGCGAGTGACTACACGCACCCGTGTATGTATATTTAGTTTTAATTCAGTCTAAGGACTAATTTATCTAAGAAGCCTTATAGTATGCAACGTTATATGTAGGTCTTTCATTCATAATCGATAGGTCATTCAGTCACAAGCAGTTTCCACATCACATTTACTTTGCAAACGTTTATGCTTAAAAAAATCGATAGAGATGCGTAGATTGAGTATTTTTTTCAGTTTTCTCAACGCAAGCCGAGCGTTAACCAATTGTTTTAAAACAAGTCCCATCAAATTTTGACTGGTAGAAACCGAGATATACGACACGACAAACAAACGTACAAATGTACAAAATCGCAAAAAATTAATCTCTTAATCGACGACTATCGCCGAAGATTTACCCAAAGCTGTTTTATGTCAAATAACCCCAATTTTGGTTTGTTATCAACTCAAAATTAGGTAATAGGCTGGACACATTGTATGTAATATATGACAAATAAGCTATAAGCTGAAAAAATCTGAAAAGGGTTTTACTTGCAAATTTTGTCTGGAAAATAAAATATACGTTTAGCAGTAAAGTTAAAAAATTGTTCCTACATTTAGAAAATGAATGAAGTAAATCTAGCTGTAAATAAAAGAAAATAATTTAACTCGCAAATAAATATATATTCTATTCTATTCTATTCTATTCTATATAATATTCTATTCTATTCTAGTTATGCTGAATCCGCTTGTAAGTTCTGGAATACCGCAAGGTAGCTATCTTGGAGCCATGCTTTTCATTGTTGGTTTTGAGGTTTTTACTTTTAATTATGTATTTTATACATTAAAACGGTGTACGAGTAACAGAAATGTTCTGTCATATGCCACAACTTTCAGTTTACATGATTTGATTTTTTGAATAAATAAGAGAGATCTTATTGGGTTCCGACTCCGACTCATAATTTTATTACTAAATTTATATAAAAACAATTTTTGTGTCACATTAATGGTTAAAGTACACAACTGAGATCGTTGCTGTTTCAGGTTTTAATGGAGGTATAAAAAATTAACATTAACATTTCTTTCTCTTAATATTTTATCGACAAAAACTGATAAACTGATGCGGGAGAGATCAAGAAATCAGAAGTGATTGGCATTCCCTCTTAACATCGCGTTATTTTTTTTTCCAGGAAATTTGTCAAAATTCAAAAGTTTCTATCCTATGAGATAATAAAAATTCTACCTGGTCTTTTCCTCCAGAATACGATCTTCCAACGATGTTGTTCTACTTTAATATACCATTTTTGAATTGTCTTCAGTGTAAAGATCAACACTTACTTACATTCAAGTCTATTTTTTAAAATTTAAAATTACATCGCCCTGTATGGATTTGTTCTGCTTGAATGAAGGGTATATGTCTGGTCGATGGGCGTACCAATCCGCCTTTTCATGCTTGCTGCACTGGTAATTTGTGTACTTTACATGACAACGACAAGACCCGACTCGATAAAACATCTTTCGATTCTTTGGCAAATTCTCAAAAGGCAATTTCGTCTTCGCTGAAAGGAATGTGTGTGTTTTTTTTCTTCTTGTGACTGAACCTTAGAAACTTAACCACCATAACAGCTCCAGAAACCGCAGCATAGACGAATGTAAAAAGCAAAAGAAAAAAATGTCAGACGAAATTAATTTCGTACACGAAAGCATGAGCTTCAGTGGAAAATTGTTTAAGTTTTGCTATGTCCTTGCAGTTCAGCAGTTCTTTCCTTTGGTTTGGTTGATTCAGTGAGTTTGGAATTTTATCGAGCTTCGAGGGTAGGGTTTTGCCACCCTTATGTGGATGAGTGAACGAACTTCAAACAGCGCTTTCGGCTGTCGAATTTATTTCACTGAAAAGTGCAATCAGTGACCGTAATTATAATTGTTTGCCATTAAAGACAAAACTAATCGATGTTACTAATTGCGCACGTAAGCTGCTTTGGTTGTTTGTAAACTTGTTCCTTTTGAGGCTAAATTAAAATGCTGATGTGCAAGTAACTATATAATTAACAAAGGAATTTCGACACTAAGTTGTTGGTCACAATAAAGGTTTTTTTTTATTGGAGTTCTATTTCCTGGATAACAAAACAGGAAAGCTAAAACGCGTTTTTGGTTATTTTCTCATAACGACGGCAAAAAGCCGTCTTTGGCTTCTTTAAATAATAATAATAATATCCGGCGCGACACACCGTTGCTCTCCAACGCCTAGCTTCTCGCGACCATTTGAATTGTGCATGTATATAATTTTGTACACAAATGGTAGGGACCTGCCGTGTCCGAACGACGAATTGAGAAGATTTCCATGATAAGTTATTACTCTCGGATGTTTGTCAGACATTCAGGAGAGGTGAGACCGTGAAAAATACTTTTGCTGTTTCGTGAAAAGAATCACAAATACAGCCTCGTCATCGATTCCAACGCTTATTTATAAAGACATTCCGGTTGTAAGCTCTAAGGTCATAGGCCAATCTGTGCGCATTTTGCAGCTAGATCCACACTTTCAGATTGTGCATTGATGCTGCCTGCACCTTCGAGTATTGAACACGCTATGGGACAGATTTACATTATTACTCGTGTAGTTGTTACTAGAGTTTTAAACGATCTTAACACTCAAAAATCCGCTGGATGGTATTTCCCATTAATTCTAAAGAGGTGTTCTTTCAAACTGGCATTACCATTGCGTAGCGACCCATAGCACTTACATCCATTCTTTTCGATATCTCGACACTCGACACTAACAAAATCCTTAGTGACCGGCAGTACGGATATCGTGGGCAACGTTCGACTGGTTATTTGATGGTATATCTCACCGAACAGTGGAACCATTCTTTGCATGAATTTGGTGAAAACAAAGCTGTTGCACTCAATATTTCCAAGGCATTTGACAGAGTTTTCCCAAAATAGGTGCTTATGGAGTCGATGAAAAACTGCTTCATTGGATTAGAAGCTATCTTTTGGACTACACAATTGTACATGTCTTGGACGGTTTCAAGCCTAAGATACTTCACATAAATTCTGGCATTCCACAGGACTCTGTTTTGTCCCCGACACTATTTCTCAATTTCAGTAATGATCTCTTGTCCATTACTTATAATCCAATGCACTCATTCGCTGACGACAGCACTAACAGTTTCTCATATAAGTTTGAGGAACGTCCTTCCACTTCTCATTTGGAACTCAAACAACTACGTATGTTAAGCACGTTAAATTCTGACCTGAACAGCATAATAAAATGTGGAGAAAACAATCGAGTATAGAATTTAATGCTTTGAAACCCCAATGCTGCCTCCTGTCGTCCTAAGTCTTATGCCATTATCAATAAATGGTACTTGCATCGAGGAAACTGAAAAACTCTCGATTGTCGGTATGTGCATTTACGATAAGCTTCGCTGGAATGACGGTATATTCACCGTCGCCCAAAATGCTGCGAAATGTTTAGGTTTTCTAACCCGATTCAAGAAATATTTCTCCGGACGTACAGTTAAGGTCGAAGATTCGTTCTTTAGCCGTGTAACAAATATGTAGAATGCTCTGCTAAGCTCTGTCTTTCCACATCACTATGATCCACAGGCATTCAAAACACAAGCTCATAGACATATCCTCTTTGCTCCAAGCTTATAGCTTAGCATTATAAGGGTGCGAATCCCTTTACGCGTACGGAAAATATGAAAAATGCATCTCCAAAGATGCATTTGACTTGAATGCAAAAAATTATTGTAGTACATAAGTTGCTTGACACATACTAAGGTCCTTGCAGAAATTTTTTATTAACCCTTTTCTAATAGATAAATTGAAATAACATTTCAAACTTTTCATTTTATTTGAATGCAAAACTATGTTTTTTTCTCTAAATTAATTCAGGAGATCAATCAAAGGGATGTTTGGATCAATGATCAATTGAGGTGTTAAGTTTTTATTTGAAAGAAAGAAGAAGCTTAACGTTATGGTGATTAGCTTAAGAGTTAAGTTTTTATTTAAATGCAAGAAAAAGCTTAGCGTTTATCCAGTAACGAAAGTAAAGTTTGTTCTTTTTGCTTTCTAGTTTCGCGACACACATTAAAACTTCTTGAAATATCCATCGTATTCACTGGTAAGCGAAATGGAAGATCGTCTGCTGCCAAGAAAGTTACCTAAGAAACGTCATAGGCACTTAATAAATATCGAGAATACTTCGAGTTTGAATAGGCACCTAGATGTTTATTTTATTTCATAGAAAATATATTTCTCATATACAGCTTCTTTTAAACTTTATTTTTTATTTAACCAATATTGCACAGTACATTAGAACCAACACTTTATACGATGTATGATTCTTCAGATATTAGTCACGTTCTAGTTACCGAGCATCTACTATACAATTGCCACTTTAATTTCGTCACAATCTATCAACGCTATGGGACACAGAAACGGAACAGTAAGTACCTCTTACATCTTTTTATGTTAGTTAGTAATCAAATAAAACAAATAAACTCTTATCAGTTAAAAATAAATGAACAAATGAGAAATGTTAATTGATTGTATCGCGTTATGTTAACGTGAAGCGGGTCAAGACTTATAAGTGAAATCTTATCCTACTTTAAATTGAGAACACAAATTAGTATGCATACAAATACAGGGTATTAAACATATTTTATACATAACATCACCATTACATTCCTTTGTATACTTTTAGGAGCTCTAGCTTTCAAAGATAAAAATCTCATTTCTCTTCTGCTTATAATTGGAATATTTTTAGGACGTAATTTTACTACCGCAAATTAAATTACCACAGTTTTCTGTCTATTGGCTACTGATAAAATAAAATGCTATTATTATAGAAAAAAAATCCATCTCTCTTACCCCAAACAATGGCCAAAAGCGATGCAGACAACAAATGCTTTTCAAGTCGAAATTTAATTTCTGATTTCTCATCAAGAACGAAACTCGGGTTTCCTGTTGTCGTCGCCCACAAGTGAATTCCGGACTTTATTCTCGCGAAACATAAACAAAACTTAATCCCCACCACTTAGTGACGTGTTGATGGAGAAAAACGAATATAAAATGTTATTACGAGGAGCGCGTAAATTGGACGGCCAACGCTCGCGAAACACTTTTTGCTAAATTTGCTTCATTTTTATTGTTTCTGTGTCTTTGTTTATTTGTGAGTCGGTATCCACTTTATTATATTGCAAATCTTTTCAAAATTTAATTTCGCATACAATTCAACGTATACTGGGGACCGAAACCCAGCACCACAGTGCAAAAACAGAATAACAGATAAAAAAAAATAGACGAACAAGAAAAGGGCACAAGAACCACTGCGAAACTTTGGATTCATTTATATCTTTTGTTTTGTTGCTTTGGTTTATTTTTTGTAGCTTTTTTCTGCTCCGGATGAACACGCAGAAAGGATGAGCAAAAGGAGATTTGTTGATTGTTGTCCCCCTCGAGCAGGACAAGTGCGCTCAAAATGGGAATGTAATTCCATGTTGTGCTATCAGATTACTAGACAAACAACAAGAATAATAATAAACAACAGGAGCAAAAATAAGCAAAAAATAAGCAGACATTTTATCCAAAGTCCAAAGTTATTTTATCAAATTTTAATTCTCAAAAATGCTAACCGTGACTTGAGAAGATCGCCATGAACCGCAAATAACTTTTTAACATAAATTTGTTATTAAATTATCTAAATTAACTTCGCTTCGGCGCTTGTGTTTTTGTTTGCGGCAGGCTGGCCAAATCTTCCGATCAATTTTTAACCCAGTTCCTAAAGCCCAATTTTATTCAAACCATACACGCATTTGTATCTCCGATTGGAAAATTTATATAATATATTTTGTTATGGGTGGGTTTTCATTTGGTACGAATTGCGAAGCATTTCAGATTGATTTTCTAATTCGAATATTTTAATTATGTGAAAGAGACTATGTACACACGCTCAAGGGGTTTGCACCCTTATAATGCTTAGCATAGCGTGGGCGTTCGGAAATAAAGGAGAGGAAAAGGTGAGATGTCTATGCACGTGTGTCTTAAATGACTGCAGATCATACAAATGCGGAAACACAGAGTATTGTGCGGCTAAAGAAGTAATCTCTGAATTGGTTGGTACGTTCGAAGATTGATCTAATGGTGGACCTGTGAGCTTGAGTTGAGGCACGGATATTTCGGTTGGGTTGGAGGATGGGCGGAATGCATCTGGATATTTCTTTTGAACATCGCTTATGCAAAAAGCGATAAAAGAGTGACAAGCAGGAAACATTCCTACGATGTTCAAGCGATTCGATTGATTTCGTGATATTTACGTCACCAATAAGTTTTATCGCGCGGTTCTGAATTCTGTCGAGTAGATGCAATGTGGTCTTGGGAGCACCTGCCCAGACAATACAGTTGTATTCATGTTTCGGGCGAATATATGCCTTGTAAAAAGTAGCCAGATCTGAAGGAGTGAAGTACATCTTGCAATGTTTAAGAAAACCTAAACATTTCGCAGCATTCGTAGCGATGGCGAATATGTTGTCATTCCAACGAAGCTTGTTGTTGACGCACATACCGAGTATTGCGAGTTTTTCAGTTTGTTTGATGCAGGATCCATTCATGGATAATGGTTGGAGCTTTAAATTACGTTTAGGGGACAGAAGACAGCATTGGGTTTTGGAAGCGTTAAAGCGTACTCTATTGTGAAGTCCCCACCTTGTTATGCTGTTAAGGTCAGAATTTAACATGCTTAACATACGTTGCTGTTCTAGTTACGATCGATCAGCGTTTCCATGATTTTAGAAAATATGGATGTTAGCGCAATGGGTCGTTATAAGGAAAGCGATGACGGTTCGCCTTTTTTAGGAACAGGCTGGACAAAGGCTGTTTTCCAATTTCTTGGGAAGACTCCAGAAGGATTAAATAAATTAAAAAGCTCGAAAACATTGCTATTTAGATTATATTGTGATGTTTATGTTAATAATAAATAGCATACATGATATGTCTCAACAGAGTGCGTAGGCATGCGGATGCATTTTTAGAGGGGATGGTGTACGCAATCGACTATTTCTCTTGAGCAGCGATAAGATAGTGACAAGGGGGAAACATTCCTACGGTATTCAAGCAAACAAATTGACTTCACAATGGTTACGGCTCCAATCGGTTTAAACGCGCGGCTCGCTCTTATATCATGGAAATGCTAGGTAGTTTAAGGTACATTTGGAAACTTTAGTCAAATTTATGATGAATGAATGCCTTGTAAATAGTATAGCCAGATCAGAGCGAGTGAAGTATTTCTTGCCCCTTGTTAGAAAACCTATAGGTTTCGCAGCATTTTTAGATACGACAAATATGTAGCATTGCTAGGAAGTTTGTACTGCCGGTTACTAAAGATTTCAAGATATTTCAAGAGCTGACGATTACTCAGGTTTCTCATAATACTGAAAAGAATGGACTATTTTTGTCGATTTTCCTATGTGGGGTTTGCTTCATAGAAGCCTCTTTGCAGCTTAAATCATAGCATCGGTTTGACAGGTTTTTATGTAAAGGAATAAAGTCTTTTATACCAATGTGAATGATCTTTGTGATCGCATCAGCGGCAGCATCCACGTCACTATTGAGGAAGAATAGCGATCAGTTAAATTTTCTTAAATAATGTATTAAGGCCGTCCCAAATTGCTTTCTAGTAATGCCATCCAATTCCTTTTGGAGATTTTTCCTTAGAAACATCGTCTAGAAACGAGAAATTAGCTCATACAACACAATGGTCGGATGAGTCTAGAGGTGATGACACATTAACGGTGTATTTATCAGGACGAGAGGTAAGAAACAAGTCCAGAGTGTTGGCGGAATGATTCGCAATGTCAGGAATTCGTGTGGGTCATTCACGAGCTAAGTAAGACTATTTGTCTAGGCGAACAGCTCAGCATACCTTCCTTCTGGTGTTGTCTGACCAGAGTAGAGAACCCAACCAGAATTGTGGACATTAAAATCGCCCACAATAACAATTTCAGCATAAGAGTCCTCGGTTACAATTCTTAAAATTGAGTCAGACAGTGCATTAAATTCGTTAAGAGTTGAAGCTCTATTTAAGAAACAGTAATAAATTTTTTGCTTATGTATTTTAACCAAACCCAGAAGTGAAAATCCTTCACTGATCTTTCAAGATATTGGGTGACAATTTTTTAGGTTGAGGTTGATTTGCTGTACATTTTTAACGAGAACCTGAAAACAACCATTTGCGATAAGTTCGTTTGGTTAAGTTCTAAAGATGGCCTTTGCAATTCGAAACGAAATAGTCTTATGAAGAAGCAGTCTGTAAAAACCTCTTAACATTGGTCAAACAAGGTTTAACCTCTCTCTGCAATTTCCAAAAATAGTAATTCGTAATTTCCATTAAACCATGTTTTCCAAAAAAAAAACTTGGGTGTGTCAGCAAACTTTCCCTAATTTTACCTAATTTGTAATTGCCAGAACAAGCTAAGCTAAGTGCACTTGAAGCTAATTAAGAATCTAAGAAATAAGAAAAACATTCCTACCCTACAACCTTAACTGTTTTGATTGCTCCCAACATTTCTCTCGTTTCCACGAATTTTCTCCTATTATCCACTTGAAAGACTTGAAAGTTGCGTAATTTATTGGTCAATATGAAACCACTATGTGAATGGTTTACTCTCAATTCTTGTAAATAGAGAAAGATAACGTACCTACCTAGAACTGTACAAATCACTATTAAAATAAAAATGTGCTGCAAGTGGTCTACAAATAAAGTTATTCGAATGGCTGGATAAACCAATAAATAAAAGTGGTTACATTCTAAATGTAATCTTGTGATCGATAATTGTTCCACTTGTTCTTTCTATGACAACAAACAAGTAGTATACATTAATAATAAATTAATAAATAATTAAATCGAGCAAAACCCCAAAAGAATTATTTGCTAAGTTTTTCGAGCTTTTCGTCAGCATATTTGATGTGCTAAGCAAATAAACTAACTTCGGAAAAAGTCCTTTATTACATATACAACTCACAGAAGTTTTTCCAATCTAATTCAAGTTCTATTCTTAAAGATAACATTACATACATAACAAACAAGAAAAAGTAATAATCCCCATCAAGTTCTTAACGTAATTAACATCATATCATTCTTGTAGTCAGTGTTGACCCGAATGATGACTACACAAAATAAATGTTGCATGCGACCACAGATACGAGTATCTCAACAGTAATTGACGATAACAACTGGCTTCACGTTAATCATTTGTAGTACGTTGCTGGAGATGATGTCAAAGGTTATGGTTAATTAACAAGAAATAGCAGAACAAAAAAAAGGAAAAATACTCGAACCTTGACGAGTACAATGTACCATTATGGTTACGGTGATGATGCTCCGGAACACTCATCTGAGGAAAAAATCTGTAAATAAAATTATGCAATGCCAATTTTGCCATCACTCTATGCCGTACATCGCATGCAATGGTCAATTAAGTTCATAAATGCAAAAGTCCTGTCCCGTCCCGTCTATGTTCATCATTTAGTAATTACGATGAAATTGTTCAGAAGGGCATCCTTATGAGCAACAAAAATTTGAGTCTAGTTTAGCTATGTGGCGAAAAGAGATATATTATGTGATGGCAACTATGTCCGTAGGGTTAATTACACTTCATATACGATTTGCTCTAAAACGACTGATTCATGATCATTACCTACTTGTGCTATGATGATATATGACGTTCCGAATGTGAATCATCGCCGAAGCTGCCCGCATCGACTACTCACTCAACTTATCGAAACTGGCAAATTGCACTTTTCAATTTGATTGTCAATTATTTATAAGTAATGACTGGAACTGAAGCTGAGAACGGGTTCTGTGTCTGGGTTAAAAGAATACAATAATTAACTGAATTTTTGCATTTTCCTTGCCCCATTTGCAATTTTGTCATTCGTTTTTCCGTGAAGTAATTCACATTACTACGTAATTGATATATCATTTCGTGAGTCACACTTCCCGCTATTTACAACTCATTCATACGTTCGAATCCGATTAGTTAACCCCCACGATTCATTGCTGATGCGATTGCGAGCGGTGCGGTCGTGACGGGTTTTCCATTGATCGAATTTGTGGCATGAGAGTTTGGTTCATTGAATATCAAGGGATGTACGTATGTTTCGGAATTTGTATCTAAAAAATATTTCAAAATTTCTTAATTTATCTCTCATGGTATCTCTTGCGCTAGCAATTAGCTTCAGATAGCTAATAAAAATAAGGCATAAGGCAACAATTAATTTCAATTCAAAAATAGTTGCATTGTCATAACTTAATAGTTTGAAATCGAAACAAAATATATACATAATGCTACCAAGAAGACATTTCTTAATCCAGTTATTACTGAAACTATTTATATTGGCAAGTACGTCCTTCGGTTTTTTAAATTCCTTATTGATAGGCAGAGGACACTTGGATGTTCGATTTTTACGGACAGTATCAGTTGCTTTTAATCCCCTTTGCGGGACCAATACTGGATCTCCTACTCGCAGACGTGGCCATAATGTACTTTGTTTGGCTCTTATTTATAAGCAGCCCCAGATTTCGTGCCGCCTGTTCGATATGGATGAAAGCTTCCTGTACAGCTCTTGGGTTTCTGCCAACGATGTCAATATCGTCTGCGTAAACCAGTATCTGAATGGACTTATAGAGAATTGTTCCTCTAGCCGTTACGTCAGAGTCTCGGATCACTTTCTTCAACACCAGGTTGAAGAGGACGCAGGCCAGTCCATCCACTTATCAGATGTTGAATGAGCTTGAAAGTGATCCAGATATCTTTACTTCGCTTATAACATTGGTCATGGACAACCTACATTGTCGTGTCAGTTTATTTGGGATGCCGAATTCTACTAGCGTATGGGTTAGTGTATTTTACCAACAAATCGATCACCTTTTCATCAAACACAGCATCAAGGTAGTATAACGGCAATTGCAGGTTCTTTGGTCCATGTATGTGCTGCCACTCTGGAAATTCACGCCGAATATGGCGATTGACCCAAATGTATTTTTCATTTTTTTTTAACATTTGGTACGACTCGCGCTGTCTTGGATTAACGTGAACTGAGGGCATAATTCCGCGGATTAGTTATACGACAATCAACGTCCATCATGGAAGATGTGCCAGTAGTAAATCAATGGTTAGAGCAGGACCTACCTAAATCCTTGCCGATCTTTGGTTCACGACAACCGGTTGAGATGTGCAACTCCACAGTGAGCACATCATCGCACCGGTAACATCAGGGACATAAGCTGCGATGCTCCAAAGATCTTGGTAACATCGGTCTACCTCTGATGGTACCGTGCTAGCGCTATACCCGCATTTGGGTAGTAAGCCGCCAGCCACTACGTAGGTCAAGACCGGAACGAAACTAGGTCATCAACCAAAAGTTGGCCCAGACTCAGCTAACCTCTAAGGAAATTAACCTTATCTGTGGGTATAGCCAACTCCCGTAGTGCCAACGCGATCTTGGTGAGATCTGACATCAATGGGCTCAGTTCGTACAGTATGAGTGCCTGGGCGTAGGTACTATACAGCCTTTGCAGCACATCGTCCGGAACCTCGAACCCAATCATTTGTCACTAGTATACCGTGCTACCTAGGCTGCCCAGGATAGAGTAGGCCACTGCTAGACATTATAAGTACCAGTAGCACGATAGTTATGTGGAATTAATTCTGTTTTTCCTCTTGTGTATGATCTGCAGTCGTTTAAGACACGCGTGCATAGACATCTCATCCTTTCCTCTCCCTAATTTCCAAACGCCCACGCTGTGCTAAGCATTATAAGGCTGCAAACCCCTTTAGCGTGTGGACATTATAAAAAAGCCCATTCAGGGTCGCAAAGCACAAAGACATTGCCCATAATGAGCATACTCTAAGTACCCGCGGCCCATTCCTATTTTCCGGGGTAGAGCCCCGCACCATAACCATGTATAGGTTAAGATGCAGTTGGACCCCCCACGAGGTCAGTTGTATTAGAAGAAGTGCCAGCTTCTGGGACGGATCTAGATGTCGGTTGGTGTATCTCTTGTTCATCTTTTTTCTCCATAGTTAGCTGTCTTTTGGCCAGTTGAGACAACAACAAGTTCTCCACCATTCTTAAAGTCTGAGTCGTAAGATGAAATGTTGTCATACATAACCTAAGCCGGTGCACGTAATTCTAGATGATGTAAAAAATGTAATGTAATATGTAAAAATAATATTAGGCAATGGCTCGTTATCAACTCTTTCCAATTCGTCCAGTATATCGTTGAGACGCAATTGTTTACTAAATAGAGGTCTTTTGTTTTTGCGTTATAAAGGACGGTAGTAATAAATGGGTTAATCTGAATAATTCGACTTCCAGACAGACGAGTACTGTGCCAAAATATTGTGCTGAAATATTCTCCCACAAAAGTCACACATCAATATTCCTTTGAATTACATATTATTACAACACAATGATTTTCAGTACAATCTCGAGAAAAGCCTTCGGAAATCCATTTAATTTAAATGCTCAATAATATCGATTATAAATTTAACCTCAATCAATGAAGATAAACACTTTTAATCTGACACTCGGAGTTGTCAGTGTGTCAGGATTGGGTGAAATGGCGTGAAGATGCAATATCTGAAACAGACACAGAGGGTACGATAAAACATTCATTGTGTCGACCGACGACCGACAATCGACGGGTGTTGGCTGGGGCAGACATCATCATCATCATCATCACCATCACCACATCGAAAGGCAAATGCAAATCTCTGAGTGGATTTGATTTTAGGGATTCTGTAAGTGTGTGTACATAGGATAAACATCAAATACCCATAACGGGATCATCAAATATCAAAATCGAAAATCAAAAGCTGAAGTATAGAAGTCATTCATGAAATATGAAAATATTTTTACAAAGTGGCAGTGAGTGTTTGTTTGACAGGTTAGTTGGTCTACAGGAGGGGTAGATTTGGGAAAAAGGGGGGTTTTTTTTTTTTTTGGTAAAAACAAACTTTTGTAAATCTCGGGTTTCATTTCCTATCATCATAAAGTAATCGCTTGGAACCCACTTAATCCCAACAGTTTTTCTCTTTGTTTTATTGACAACCATAGGAAATATGAAACTAGAATAGATTTTGTATGTTTTGACTTTTTACGTCGACGAGGAGGCTATATACAAACTGCAAACACAATTGAACAACTTTTGATGTTAATATAATTTAAAATGTAATATTGAGTGAACGAGTGAACGAATAAAGGATCGATTTTAATTTCACATTAAACATAAGCTATATTTTTTTATATTTCGCGAATGCCAAAACAATTGAATGGATGTCTTGAAGGATAAGGAATATTCTTCTCCTTGAAAGAAGTTGTCTAATGACTAGTGTCTTTCAGTGTCGTGCCTACAATTTGAAATAAATTGAAATTATGGAGAGGAATAGGTGAAATGTCTATGCACATGTGTCTTGAATGACTGTAGATCATACAAATTCGGAAATACAGAGTCGGGCAATTCATTCCATATAATTATTGTGCGGCTAAAGAAGGAATCTCTGAATTGGTTGGTACGTCCGGAAAAAGGTCTAATGGTAGACCAGCGAGCTAAACTTGAGGCACAGTTATTTCGGATGGGTTGGAGGATGGGCAGGATATTTCTTTTGAACACCGCTTATGGAAAAAGCGATAAAACAGTGACTACCCACAAACAAACAAACAAACACAGGAGCACGCGAAGTGAATATAAAGAATTTAAAAACTATGGGCCAGAAGCCGGATAACTCCGGACTTTTCCCTGCATTTATATTGGACAACCTCTATTAAAAGAGCAATATCCCACAGCTGTATGATATACAAATTTAATTTAATTTAACTTTTTCTATTAAATGAAATATACCCAAAGCTGTTGATTCATGCCACTGATCAATATGTTGATATCTTGTTGGCTTGAAACTATCCCATTCTCCTCAAACTGTTTCAATCATCGACGGTATCGATAATGTGGCTTATCTCTCTTCAACACTCCGCTTTAGAATTTGGTTAAAGTCTTATAACTACAATGAAGACTAGGAGAAAAAGGAGTTGGTTATATACAACGAGTTTCAACCCCATTATCTCGAAAACGATAAACAATATTTAAAATCTGAAAACGCCCATCGAAAGAGCATAGTTTAATAGCTAATATGGCGTCCTTAAATTTCTACAAATCAGTCAATCATCAAAATAACTTACAGATCACAACATGAATCTACGATATGTATACTTTGTGTAATGTTCGTTATTTATGACCGCCCAATTTATTCAATATTACAAAAAAGGGAAGCCCGAAGTCCAATTTGAAAGTGGAAAAAAAATTACCTGCTCTACGGTCCAACAACAATAAAAGCGTTTCTTATTCCATTAAATTTGAATTTGAAAAATCGTGGTTAAACGTGGTGAAGAGAGCAAAACATCCACACGGGACGCGGATGGGATGGGAGTTCTAAATCACAGCCATGTCACTTCAATGTGATGTTGTTATCGCACCCGCCCCAGCAAACAAAAAAGGAAAAAAAAGAGGATTCAAATTACATACGCACTAATCGGAAAATCTTCAGAATCCCCTTTAATATTTAAGGAAGAAAATTCATTCATTCATTCAGTTTCTCAGCAATATGGGGGGGGGGGAATCCTAGATGCTACGCCGCAGCAAATATCTCCGGCCTTCATCACTGTTGTTGCTGCTTATCTTGTCGCAAAATTGGTTCTTTTTGATTTTCTTTTGTCGTATTTTCTCTTTTCCTTAGGCCACTTCACGTTTAGGCTTGCGTGTCTATAAATTGTCTACGCACATAATGTATATATCCTTCGAAGTTCAATCAAATTATGCCTCGCAGTTTGGACGAAGACTCATCTAAAAATCACATCGATAGGACAACGAGAGAAGTCTAATTGCGCTGTGGCGAGTGCCTCGTCCACACTGTTTCCGGGACTAGGTTTGAAACGAGAGAACGTCACGACCTCCACCCTCATCACCGGCTAATGAGAAGATCCATTTATCATCATTTGCGCTCTGAAACTCACAAGGGAGCTAATGTTGCTGTTTTTTTCAATATGGAAAAATATACACTAAAAAAAATGCTGAGAACTTAGTTAAATTCTCATTCAAATATTATGAAAGATAGAAAAGAAGCTTTAAGAACACTGGCACCTAAATGATGCTCCATGGATGGGGGATATATTTAAAACTTTTAAAAGAAAAAAAACTGTTTTGCAATAATTTGATCTTTCAATACACAATTTTCTCCCAGTGTACGTTGAATTGATTTCAATTCGCCACATGGTTTGAGTGTGAAATAGTCCTTCTTATAATTTAACAACAACTTTTAATATGATTCCACCTTCCCGCTAACCTTTCACAGGCTTAATCATTATATATGAGAGTCGTGGACGGAGGACGGCTGCGTCAACTTGAGCAGTCAACACACGTCTTACAAAAGAGAGATCGATTTCTGAGTTTTCCAAGGTTTCTAAAAAAAAAAGATAACAGCAATGTCAAGCGTTTACCGTCGTTTCTCAGTCAGTCAAAACATAAATAACATGCGTTTCTTTACCAAATACCATTACGTAATCAGCTCGCGCGAGAAAAGCAAAATGAGTACATTAATAAAAAAAGGACGTGAATCACGAAGACGGATAAACGAAATGATGATGCAGGAATAAACTTTGGCCGTTGATTTGATTTGCGAGCCATAAATAGTAGGTGGATGCTTGCCTTTTTATAGGTTCTGGGCAACTTTAAGTTCTTAGAGAAAATCTTTATGCCAGTGTAAAGGCTCATCACACACACACACATAACCAAACACGTTTATACGACTGTAAATAATGTGCAGCTGCAAGTGTTGTAAGTTAACAGAATTCAAAAGTTTGCGTGCATTGGTGATGTGTGAGGGACGAACTACGAAGACTATCTGACCATAGAGCAATAAGCGCAATCTTATTTAAATTCTCTGTATTAACTTCACGTGCCTGTGGATCTGTTTGTCTGTTTGTCTGTTTGTCTGTGTGTCTGTTTGTCTGTTTGTATGTTTGTCTGTTTGTTTATTTCTCGTAGAATCTTGCGATCAATTTTAAACCCACTTCCCAAAGCACGATTTTATTGAAACTTTGGAAACATGTGTATTTCCAGTTACAATACTTTCTATTAAAAATAGGAGCCCCTCGGGCCTCAGGGCCAAGGAATGGCCACACAAATTTTATAAAAATCAACTTTTTGGAAGTGTTCGGGCCCCATGGCCGAGGGCTCCCATTTTTTTTTAATTAACCCGATTTTCTTGAAATTTTGTACAGTGTGTATTCCCGATTAGAGAATTTACACGAAAATTTTTAATTTTTATGGGTTGTTTTTTCCTTAACAAAATGCTTTCCTATGGCCAAACAAAACTCGATTTTTTTAGTTTTGTGTGGATTACTTATGAGAGCAATAGTCATTGCGTTTTTCTTTTGTGTTTGAGTTTTAGAATCAGTCAGTTGCAGAAATTATGTACGTCGTGTATTTTCTGGTAACCCTGAATATTATCTAATAAGGTGTTGTGGGAAGTGCAGTGCCCCAACACTATTTTATACAAAGTTATGTAAAACTAGTGGATTTCTTAATAGAGTAAAAACATAAAACATATTCAGTAATTCGTTCAAAACACGGTAAAGAAAATGCTCCAAAAACCGTGCTATTTAACTTATCGTTGATAAATTTGAAGAAACTGCTTCAGTTCAAGATCAGAGAAGCTGAATTTATTTTCGTAGTGGTCGTTCAAGTGCAAATATTGCAGCTGTTCGAAAAAATGTTGCTGAAGAGCCAAGGACATCAATTCGACATCGTTCACAGCAATTAAACCTCAAACCAACAACTTTGTTCAATATTTTCCACAAAGATCTTCATGTAAAGGCTTACAAAATGCAGTTAAAACAAGAATTAAAGGCAACTGAAAAATACTTTTAGTGTTACTGGGGTCCGAGCCACAAGCCTTCCGCCCAGAAGTTCATGCACTTATCCACTGAGCCACGGCTCCCACGAACTAAAACAAAAGAAAGACGAAATATTTTCTACTGTACAACACATTTCGTATAGTGGTGTGCAAAACTGAACCAAAACTGATTGGCCGAAAAATTAAATTTGACCAACTTCTTGTTAAAGAAAATTATTTTTCTATGGTCTGACTGACTAAGTTTGAATAATTTTACTTTAAAGTAATAAGTAATTATATTTTTGACAAAATAAGTTTAATTTTAAAGAAAGATGGATTTTTCGGATAAAATTTTTAACTGACAGTGTTAGGGTAAGTAGGTCAGGACGAGATCGAAAAATAATGATAACCTCTTGTTAGTATTAAACTTCAGGACTATTGCAAATAAACGCGTTCTTTCTAAGTCGAGTACACAGACCAGATTGGTTGAGTCGTTTGAATCGACGCTAATTTTTTAAAATAAGTAACAAATATTTTTTTGGAAAATGCAAAGAAAACACAACTAACTTTTGATTAAGATATGATTTCAGTACACGTGAAGCCTTTCTAAGAACACAGATCATTAATAAAAACGAGGAAGAGTGTTGGGGACAAAACAAAGTCTTGGGGAACGCCGTATTTAAAAAAAAAATACACTTTTTGATAATCAGATTAAGGACCAATATTTTTGTCCCTTAAAAAAGCCCGAAACTAACCTGTATGCGTTCGTTGATGCGCCTTTAGATGAGAACTTTTTGTGTAAACCTTTTTGCAACCCAAAAATTGGCACTTGTGTATCCTTCGTTTTGAGTCCGGACTGTGATCGTGTTGCCTTTGATGATGTTTGGTGGTCACTGCAAACATTTATAAAGAAGAAGTAGTATTAAGATTAAATAAAAAAACACATTGTAGTTGTAGTCACTAAAGAACATAATGTTCCGAAAAATTCTGAGCACCCTTAGATGTAAACAAAAAAACAACTTTGTCCAAAGAAATTAGCCAAATATTTAAGAAAACAACACGTGATGAGAGTTGTAATGATATTTAAGGAAAATGTGATAAACAACTTTGACAGAACTTAAGAAAGAAGAATTGCATTTTTTTACCAAAGTTTTGAAAAAAAGTTTAAAGAGAAATGAAATTTTAAAAAGGTTAAACCAGTTAGATTGAAGTTTAGAAAGATAAAGTTGAAAAAAGTGAGAATATAATAATAAAGATACAAATTTAAATAAAAAAAAATTTTTTAATTTAAATCAAATTTAATTTAATTTTAATTTTCAAAAAGTTTTGTAAAAATTTATTACCGGCTTTAAAAAACCTCATTTAGTTCTTAAGAAACAAAATTTTGAAAAAATATAAAAAATTTAAGAAAAAAGTTAGAAAAAGTAGCTCAATTGGTGTTCCTAACTTACGTGCTGTCACTTGTGGATTTTGTGCAGAAGTTCCACGTTGGGCGATTGTCACTGCCGACATGGCAACATGTTGCGTTGGTTGCTGCACACCGCATGTTGTAACGCCACAACCATTGCTGCCATTGTTGGTAACTTGTATCACACGAGCCATACTGACGGCGGCATTTTTGCAATTCGCCGAGCTGCCCGCCGCTAATCGGACAATAGGATTTCGAGGAATGTTGCTGTTGTTGTTGTTGTTGTTGCTGTTGGTGCTGTTATTATGGTGATGCAGTTCGTTGTTTGTTGACGCGGACACTGTTGCTGTTGTTGATAGGGATGCTGATGGCACGGAGGTGAGATGGCCGCCATTTTGTTGCAAATGTTGTTGATGTTGTACTATGCCTGCAGGAACTGTAATTGCCGACGACGATGCCGATAATGATGCCGATGATGATGTCGATGATGATGATGATGATGGTGATAATGCTGGCGACGTTGATGAGTTGTTGTTCGACGCCGATGTTGAATATCTCAAGATGCCTGATTGTTGTTGTTGCTGTTGTTGTTGGTGGTGATGGAGGTGCTGGTGATGTGTGGTGTGTTGTGAGTGATTGTGATTGTGCTGCAGTTGTTGTTGTTGTTGCTGTTGCTGCTGATTGATCAGCGTCGCAAGGTCATTTGCTGTCAACGCATTACTCTCAACTGTCACAATATTGCAGACGCCACTGTTTGCCGTTGTCGTTCGTATCGATTCTGGTGACAATGGCGGCGTTAAGGTCGGCAACATATAGTCATGATGATTGCTGCTTGTGTTGTTGTTGTTGTTGTTGCAGATGCTAATGTTATTATTGTTGTTGTTTGTTGCTCTAGTCGCAGCTATTAGTCGCAACTTAATCGACTTCTCTAGCCCGGTTGCGGTTGTATACTGCGTCCCGCTGTGACCTGCTGCCGCTGCTGCTGATGTCGATGTTCCAACAACAAGCGTCGGAAACGCTGACAACGACGATGCCGACGATATCGACGACATCTTCTCCTCGCAACTATCGGAATTAATGTCCTCGTCATCCTCATCGATTTTCTCCTTCTTCACCACCACCGAACAACTCAACGAACCACTGTCCCACGAGATGCCCGAACATGAGGACGATACCGAACTCGTCGTGGATATTGAGTCCAAATTTTGTTCCTTGATTTTCAACTCCTCGAGGATGCGTGCAGGTGTCGAGAAGATTTCCCAAGCAGAATCAAGTTCGGTGTGAATTTTCTTATACGATTGTAATTTCGGTTCATCCCGCAGGTATCGTTCCAACTCGTAGCAGGTCTAAATGGGTCGAGGGGGAAAACAAAAAACAAAAGCAATTAAATAACGGTACGCTGTGCGGTTGCAAATAAAATGTAATTAAAATTGTGTTCATTTAAGGCGTGCACACCACCCCGTCGAATGGTAATACTCGGTAGCAAATAGAGCCAAAGCCATTTGCCACTTGGCTAGAGATCATAATGTTCATGTGTGAAGTCATTCGCAATTGTACGATAAATTTAAATTAAACTATTCCTCAAGGAAATCACTTTATACGTGGATGATGACGACTTATTTGCGAGTGTATATTAGCGTCCGAGTATTGTGTGCGTATTCTTCTGCACAGCACTTCAGGGACACAATAACGCATCCCTTGGACGCCACATTAAATGCGATCCTTATGACGCCTATTTATGGTGCTGTTTATAGTGAATTTTTAACAACATAATGCTTGTAAGTTCACTCGCATTCACACTTGGCGTTATTACTCTCGTAAGGGCACCTGGATAGTATGATGACATCCTCAAAGATAGAGAGAAATAGAGAATCATTTTTTTGGCGAAATTATTATGACGACTCTCGCGGTATTAAATCGACACACTGGGTTGTTTGTGTTTGGTGGTCTTGTTTTTGGGATTGGAGGGTCTTGGGTGCGATAATTAAGAAGAAACCACCACTAAATGAAGAAAGATGAAATCAGCGGCCAAGTTTTCCGAAGCATCATATCCGATGAACCGATCAACCGTCAGAAAAGGCGATCTTATACCGCATAAGATCGTCTTTTCTGACGGAAAAAAATTAATTTGCATGGACCCGAAAGGTATAGTGTCTATTCTTATGATTTGAGAAAATCTCTTAAAAAGTTTTCTGAATTGTTGGACAACGCCGATGGACTTTCCAATCGGCTGCCGAATTCTATCATGGCTTTATAAAGTTCTACTCTGGCATTGCTATCATAGGCGGCTTTAAAATCTATAAAAAGATGGTGTAGTGACTACATTTTTCCATCTCCTGATCTGATCAGTTGTTAATTTGCCTGGGATGAAGCCACACTGGTATGGACCAATGATGACTTCAGCATGTGGGGCCATCCTGTCTTGAAGGATAGAGGAGAAAATCTTATACTCAGTACTCAACAACGTTCTACCACGATAATTGCTGCAGGTTGTGATATCTCCTTTCTTATGTATGGGGCACAGGATGCCTGTCAGATGCCAGTCTTCTGACATCGCTTCTTGCTCCCATACTGGCGCTATTATTTCATGAATTGCTTGGTATATTACCGGACCTCCTGTTTTAATTAGCATCTGATCGCTGGGACACCATCTGATCGCAGGGCATTATTATTTTTGAGCCGATTTATCGGTTTGCTAACTACGTCTATGCTTGGTGGCGGCAGCATAGTGTGGTCTTCGGTCATGCGTGGAGCGTCCAATTCCTCCGTTAGCTGGCCATTTAGCAACTCATAAGGCATTCGCTCTAAGATGCCTTTAAGATCGGCGATCAGATTACCCTCTTTGTCTTTGTAGTATGTGCAACACAGTGTATAATGCGTCATACCGCGGACTCTTTGGTAGAACTTCCGCGCTTTGTGCGGTTCTTGCTCTCTATACTGTTCTAGTTCACGGACGAGATTCCTCTCCAAGGCTGGTTTCTTTCGTCGGTGAACTGTTTTTTCATATCTTCTGAGCTCTTTCACCTTCATCCTTGCGTGCCCTCGTTCTATGAGATTGTTGCATTGCTCGGTACGCAACATTCCTATGTTTAATCGCTGGCTTACAGTCGAATCAGTCGTTCCGATCTCTACGTTCCTATCTCTAAGATGGAGTCAGCAGTACTTATGACAGTATTCTTAAGTCGTGTCCATTTCTCTGTACCCCCGAAATCTCTCGCTGCATTTAGGGCGAGCTCTATCGCTTGACCATAGTTGTTTCTGGTATCTTCGTTGCGTGTTGACGCCATCTAATGAGATTGTATTCTATAAATAATAGGAAATAAAACGAGCTGATATTCCACCATATATACTACATATATACAGCCTATGTACTTATATTTATGTACTTCAATTGAACAAATAATGACATCAATTTTTGATAACTCTCCATTTGATGGAAATACTCGTATTGTAATAACCCAAAAGGATCCCATTAAATATTCACTACATACCCGAAGATGGCTTAACGCACTTGCAATGATTTATATACAGAATGACATGTACATATGTATATAACCTTAATTAAGAACAGTATATCCTAATCGTATGAATATTCCTTAAAACGAGAAAATGTAACAAACGACTGCAATAGCTAAAAATTTAAACCGGAAGACATGTGTTCAAAGTTAAATTGTTTTAACTAAGGGCTATAGGAACTAGGAATGTAGCTATACAGCCTTATTCGTACTCGCTTACCTATTGCAAAACGTCCTGTCATGCCGTCAAAACGAGATGAATCAATTTAGATCAAAATACGCAGCGAACATAATTGATGTCTTTAGCTAATATGGATCTTTTATCATTTTTTTGAGAGTCCTGCAGATCCTGCAGTAGAATAAAATGTAGCGAAACAATTTTGAAGAACTTTGTTGTATGTCAACGTTGCCCCAGCACTTGTGTTGACATTTGGAGTATTTAATAAATTGCAATAATTTCAATTTCTCTCCAAATGTGGTAAAATTCAATATGGGTCCTTACAAGTAGCAGTGCACTCAGCCTTCTTCTCCACTATACGGTTCCTGCAATGCGGATGATGAAAGGGCGGTTGTTTGATGAGGAAGAAAAAAAAAACTCCTCAAAGGGAAGTTTGTTTCCTGTATGGGGAGATGGAGGTGGGGCAATTAAGTCTGTGCACAGTGTGCAAGTTGATTCCCCTTGACGGTTTGCGACAGCTGAAGGTGCATGGTTCAATCGAGGGCAGACGACGGTTTCGTTTGTTCTATGTTTGTCCTGCTTCCAGACATGGTAAACAAAAGTGGTTATTGATGCTGGTTTCAAAATTAGCGTTTTATTGCAACTAGAGGAGTACACATACGCATAGAGCATGGTACACTGAATAAATACATTGCGTTGGGTGTACGTGGGCGTGTGTGGGTTTATGTGCCACAAAATCAATTGTTGACATTGCCCTGATGTTAAAAGTCCTACTCCTCTATTGAGCTATTGTTTTGCAACGTAAGCAAAGACATACATACATAGCAAAATTACAGCACTCTCTAGTAGTTAATACATCAAAGTTAACTTTCAAGAAGGATGCACCGCGTTTTAATCAAATGTTACGTAAACAATAGGACAACATTGGCCGATGCGACGACGCAATTATTATTTTTTTAACGTTCAGTAAATATTTTCTACCAACGCATTGACGACAAGGACGACAACAAATGGAGAAATATGTATTCCGGATGAACGCAGGACAACAGAGAAAATTGCTGAATGTCCCATTGATGTGAACTTTAATTAAATTGGATTTAAGCCAAGAAAAATCAGAAGCAAACCTCGCTTTATTGTTTTCTATATTTATTATTACATTTGCACCACCTTCTATATAACTTTCAGAATGAAAAGCTGAGTAACTTTATACAATTTATTGATTTTCAGCAAAAAATTTTGTTATCGCTTTTTCAATTGAGACGCCCTTTTGTTTGACCTTGGTTTACCGGGTTTGCGTGAAGCCTAAAGCGGTTTGTTTGACATTTCTACCCATCAATCATCATCATCATATTTTGCTCTACAACTGGGGTCCGGTCCTCGCCTACCTCCATTCACCCTTGTCATTTAATCATGGGAAATTACAGGCTGCAATAACGTTTGCGAATTATCAAAACTCGCGTTCGGTTTCGATAACTTTATGTGGGCTAACTACAATTTTCGGTCGTAGTACTGGTTCAGTTAAACGAACATGCAACACAGCAGGCCAAACAAGCGAAATAATGAAATCGAAGTTGGGTGACTGTGATGCTATCTCTAGAAGTGGATTGGCCATCTCATTTCTGTTTTTTGGCACCTAGGGCCTATTTCTTTGAGGTTATATCAAGTCCCCAGTTTATTCCAATAAGTCAGAAACTTTATGCCTCCCTTAATTAATTAAAACCGTACCCGAAACCTTACCCACGGGTAAGCAACCAAAATTACAGGGTTTTTTTCGGGGTAATCGTGGTGAATGCTTTGCAAATAGAACGCCAAACAGAAACCAAATTTGTAAAGAACAACAAACTGAGATATAAGTCTGCTTGATCTCTCTTCGCCATATTGCTGAGTAAACGAAACCTTACACTGCAAAGTTACAGTGTCGCTTACAAAACCTCTCAAATAAAACGCAAAATCAAACCGTACCCCGGGTACAGTTTACAAATAGAACGCTAAACCAAAACCACAAGAGAGAAATTTTAACTGTACCCTGCAAATCGAAAGAGCTATAAGACAACCTTATGACCAACATCGAAAGCGAAATTGCCAGCTTATTGCCCCATTTATGCGAATAGGGTTCAGTCGTGCAGGCGGTTCCGTCGATAACTTTTAAGTGATGTTGCCGTTTATTATAAATGGCATCGCTGGTTCATTAAGCCGAAAATATCGTGTTTTTTTATATCTCAAACACAAGGTGTTTTATTTAAGAAATAAAACAAACTGGGGCTCTCTTAATCAAAAAAATTGAAAGGTTATGCGTTCAAATACTAACATAGATTTGAATTGCTTTACACCATATCCACTTATACCATCTTTAGTCCATTTTTTTGGTAAGCTTTTGAAGTAATTTTTGAAACTATATTATTGTTTGTGTTTAGTAGAGGTTGCAATTAAGAGCATTATAAAAGTACGAGCGTTACGCAAGTGCGGCATGATGTTATCATTTTTCCACTGTCCGCAGTGCTGATCAACCAAATATCCAGTACACAAACCACTAAACGCTTTTCAACATCTTGGTTGTACTGTGGAGCCTTTTGAGGGCCTTTTGGTGAGTTTTTTTTTTTTTGGTTGTGGGGAGTCTCTTGGGGTGTCTTTTGGGGTGTCTTTTGGGGGTATTTTGGTGGTACTTTAGAGGGTCTTTTTGTGATCTTTTGGAAGGTTTTTGAGGGTTTGTTTTGGGGTCTTTTGAGAGTATTTTGGTGATGTTTAGAAAGTGCTGTGGGAGTCTTTTGGTGGTCTTTTGCGAGTATTTGAGAGTCTTTTGGGAGTCTTTTGGGAGTCTTTTTGGAGTCTTTTGGGAGTGTTTTGTGGTCTTTCAGGGGTATTCGGTGGACCTTTTGGGAATGTTTTTGGGGTCTCTTGGAAGTGTTTTAAGGGTCTTTTGTGAATGTTTGGGGGGTTTTGGCAGTACTTTCAGGGAACTATTGAGGGTATTTTGAAGGTCTTTTGGTAGGTCTTTTGGGATTCTATCCTCTTTCTATTTCTTCAGGGGATATTTCGGGTTCTTTTTGAAAGTTTTTGGCGGTTTTTTAGGAGTTTTTTTGGGTGGATTTTTTGGAGTCTTTTTGGAATGTTTAGAGGGATTTTAGGAGTTATTTTGGGGGTCTTTTGAAGGGTCTCTTAAGAGATCTTTGGAAATCTTTTGAGGATCTTTTTTATATATTTTTAAAAAAGATAAAAAAAAGTGTAATACATTTTTCTATATTTTATTTTATAGAGCATTCTTAGTTATCCAGTTGTGAAATTTTGTTGGGCAGTGAACTCAACCATTTTGCTATGCTATGTATCGAGTCGTGCGATAACATTCCATGGATCGAATTTAATATCTCCCTTTCCTCGTCTATTAATATGGATTTGTAGAGTGCATATTAACCTTTAATCTCCTAATCACTCCAAAGAAGTATAATTTCTAGCGCCCGTACCCAAGATTTTTTGGTGTTTGAATTTGTATCTGTTTTTTCGTTTAAGATTCGTTGTAATGATAAAGAAACTATTGTCACATTAATTGTTTGCGATTCCAACTTTTAATTACACTAAAATATTTCGTATAGGTTTTTAAAGGACTGGTTAAGACCTTTGAAACATAAACTTTATTCATAATTTCGAAAGAAGCAGTCAAGTGACTGTTAATATTTCTGCTGGAAACTCCTAGAGATGAGGAAAATAAAAACCATAAACTAGAAATGGCCCCAAAGCTTGTGGAACAGAAAAAATAATTTTCTCGTTAAGTTTATTTGCTTTTCTGCCACCACATTTATAACCTCCAGCCCATTATCCTTCTGAGTTATTGTTTTGATGTTCATCCTAGCGTGTTCTACTTTACGTCATCCTGTACGAGTATTTTTTGAATTGCGCACACAGAACGCAGTAGAAAATATTTTCCCTCTTTTTTCTTGTACGACATAGAGATAAGAAAAAAAACAACAACCAACTAAACATCATTTAGGTACGAGTAGTAGGTGGCATCGTTGTCGTCTTACCTATTAAATACACCTCATATAGCCCCAGTTATTGCTTGTATGGACACAAAAATAAAGTCGGCTCAACAATTCTCACTTACAAATGGCAAAGTAAAGGCAAAATCTTAATAAACGAAATAAATTCCTTTGACAAAATTGCTCGTAACACGATATGAATGACATCTCAAAATGGCGTGAGAACAAGGCGTGACAAAACGGGTAAAATGGTATATGGGGAGAGGAAAACTTCTTGATTTACGTTGCTGAATGATGAAGCTTTGCTTCTAAATGATATCTTTGAAAGATTTTCTTTTGAATGAGTAAGTGACGGACATCAACATCAAACAAGATGAGATTTACGCAGAAACTAATACACGCACGTACATCACATTGCCTTCATCACTGTCCAAGAAAAATCCATATTAGAAATATGATCATTCTTTGAAATTTTAAATCACAAATAATTGTTTGATACCTACAGTTGGTTCCAACAGCAGATTAAATTTCTAATCCATGGCACGTACGTATGTAGAGGAAATAAAAAAGACACGAGAGGTGTAGGAACATTTAGGATTCCTTATATATATGGATCATGGATATCCAAAGTTTAATTTCTCGCAATAAAAGAATGACTATCTACAATTCAATCCACTAGGGTGCAATAATAGAACACCACTGTCAAAATCTCTAACAATTTTCTACCTTTTCCCGCCAGCTATTCCAACGAACGAACCGAACACAGATGAGATGAATAAAGTTTCCTATAGGATGCGAAAAACAAAGGGAATAAGAAGCAGACAATCAATAAGAAATTTTCTCGGCAAAACAAATAGGAAACGCAAACTTTTCTTAAAGGTGCCAATATCTATGTATACGAAGCCATCGCTGGTAGTTAAAATTTCTGTTTTCGTTATAGCTTTTTTAAGCGCACTATAGTATCAAGTAAGCGAAGCGAGGGTCTAGGAAGCATTTTAGTTGTGACGTAAGTTGCACGATTGAAGTGCACTTTTAACATAACATTTGTGTGAGCTGGTAGTATATAACATACATTGTTAAGCGATGTACTACAACCTTTAATCAAGATTCGGTGGGTTTGTGATGCCAAAAGTTCGTATTCATTGGTGAAATATACACAGGAAAGTCAACTAAGGGGCAAGATAAAATCAAGGCAATCGTGTTCACGGATTAATGCTATTAGGGAAATAACTGAGAGAAATATAGAAATGGAATTTTTTTATCAAATAAGAAATTTTAATTTCAGGGAGCTGGGAACAATATATCCAAAGGGTACAAATGTACCACGTCGCTTGTTTATGTTAACAAAATATTGAACACTCAATGGGACTCGTACCACTAGGCTAGATCGTAATTTTCCAATAGCTCTGAAGGGGTGTTCTTCAAAGCCAATCCATCTATCCTACTCTTCTGAAATCTGCCAGAGAAGTTAGAAATTATATTATATATGGTGTAAATATCGCTTTGATAAGTCCAGTGGTTTAGGCGTGATGAGGTTAATATATATGCATAATCGTATTTTCACAAATATCGCAATTCCAGCGCAGCCTATCGGGCTCAAAAAAGAGATAACCCTTCAGGAGCACCAATCGAACATATGGTGAGAATATAGCTTCATTATGATATTGGTTTAGGCGTGTAGAGGTTACAAGGATATGGCCAAACCATATTTTCGTAAATATCTCAACTCCAGCGCCATCTACTGGGTCAAAACAAAACATAAGCTTATCGGAGCATCAAACGAACTTCGGCTTCGATACGTCAATTGATTCAGGCGTACTTATATTACATCTACATGCACAATTATTTTTATATACGAGGTCGGCCTGAAAACTAATTGGCCTAGGCAAGAGATGGCGCTACCAGTATCAAAGCAATATTGGCTTTTGCACATACTATCCTTCAAATGTTTTTTTGTCAAATTTTGTGTATGACAGTCATTGAAAGCGAACAACTTTTGTATTTTTACAAAAATTAATAAAATTGAATGATACTCCCCGTGGCAGGGTCCTGCTGCATCTTACCCTATATATGGTTGGGGTGCGGGGCTCACCACGATCTGCTTCGCAATCGCCCAAGCACTCATACCTGAACGAAGGACGGGTGATCCTTGATGCCAGATCTGACCATGGTCCCGTGTGGAAAACTCGGGATAGCTTGCTATCCTGATGACAAGTGAGATGGTTAGGTGCGGATGGATGTGCTGCCAGGGTCTGCTTTGCCAGGCACTCATACCTGAAACAAGTGAAGCCATTGATGTCAGACGCTATTCACGGTTGAATTGGTACCACGGGAGTTGTCTTTCCCAACGAATAAGGTTGACCTTCAGGAAAACCGATTCCGAGAGAGCAGGTGGACCTCTTTGGAGGATTGCCTGGACTAGAACAACTATGGTGCGGACCCAGTTACAGTTTGCCTGGGTACAGTTTGCAAATAGAACGTCAAACCAAAACCACGAGACAGCAATCTTAAACTCTACCCTGCAAATCGAAAGAGCTATAAAAAAGAAAACGAAAAGATGAGATCAACACTGAATTGAACGATGTTTATAGGAACGCTGCACTTTCGATATCAACGCTGTCATACGAGCATGTTTTACGATGAGCGTCCAGAGGTCACCACACCTGAAATGTTCGATTAAATCCATGGTATGGTAACTGACGATCGGCGAGTGAACATACGCTAGATTGCTGATGATGTGGATATTTCATGTGAATGAGTGGAGAATATATAAACATGGACGAAACATTGTTTCATCCATCTTTTTTTATATAATGTATATACGCTAACGGGATTTGCACCGTTATAGTGCTTAGCACAGCGTTGGCGTTAGGAAATGCGGAAACACATAGTCCGGCAATTCATTTCACATAACTATTGTGCGGCTAAAGAAGGAATCTCTGCATTGGTTAGTACGTCCGAAGATAGGCCTAATGGTAGATCCGTGCGCTCGAGTTGATGCACGGATATTACGGATAAGCGTAATAACACCCAGTGAACAGTCTAAACATTGAACTACCCCTGGCGAATCGAAGCCGAAAAAGGCCAAGTTGGAACTGTCGACCAACAAGGTCATGTAACATTTACGTAGATTATCTTGAAAATAGCAAAACAATCACCGGCGTATACTATGCTGAGCTTTTCGATCGATTCGACGACGACTTAAAGCTAAAGCGGCCGCATATGGCGAAGAAAAATTTGCTTTTCCACCAAGATAATTAACCGGCACACTAGTCAGCAGTCGCATTGGTAAAATTAGATGTATTGCGCTACTAATTGGTTTCTCATCCACCTTATTCTCCAGACTTGGTTCCCTCCAACTATTATCTATTTCCAATCCTGAAGAAATGGCTCAGTCGAGAGAGATTTGGGTCGAATGAGGAAGTCACCATTGAGGTCTAATTTGAGGTCTTTCAGAAATCGTATTATTCGGAGCGTATCGAAAAATTTCAATATCGTTGCACGAAGTGTTTTAATCTAAACGGAGAAATAAATTGAATTTTTGGTCGATTACATTTAAGCCCGCCTTCGTATATAGGTTATATTAAAAGCTAAACTAGAAGTCATATGTTTCTAAAGTCAAGGATTGCCCAGATGAAGATGTTCCTGTATTTTTTTTGTGTTTGCTCGCTGCGAGCGATTGTAATTATATTTAGTCTTTTATTATTCTAATTAGTATCCTTATTATTTGCAGACAAACAAGCGAAAAGAGCTTACAGTTCTTCCTCACTTGCCACATTCCCTTAAAGTTAACTTGTTCCGCTTTTTTTAAAAGGAAATTCAGTTTTAGTTAAAAATAACTAAATGCTTCAAATAAGTTCTCCTCACAAAACAATATATAGTCGAAGCCATCTAACAGGTTCAGAGAAAATCCCTATTGGTGCAATGCTACTATTCAGTATAAGGGAATTTTCCTTTTATTCGAAAAACTTTTGTATTGCGTATAATCGCGCACCGTCTACGCGATAAATTATCGTGCAATTTTTCTTTCAAATACATATTTTAACCAAAAATCGTATATCATGTGAGAATAAATTGGACCCCGAACGAAATCGATTCTGGCTAAATCAGACCATTTATTATTTGATTTTGAGTTTTATATTACAAAGTTTTGGCATGTTATGAAAATAAGGGAAAGAGAACTCCATTCTTTATCCCCAGCATCCGATTATTTCTGACAGATATCAAAATAAATCATTTCCGTATATTGTTCGTTTATTGTAATCGGATGTTTCAATCGAAAAATATTGTTGGGATACAGGTTACCGTTGAAAACCCAAACTCATTGGAAGTGAACCAAAGACTGCGATTTGTTATGAAAGGCAGATTAATGCACTCCTCCTCCTCCACTCCCTTTCCCAGGGGAGCAAAATCACCATGTCCTAATCATATCCTATCTAACCAATAAGAAAAATTTCCACGAAAACAAAAAGTTTTGTTTCTTGTATTCTTTTTGTGTGCTGGATCGAACAAACCAGCAGGACATTAATATATATAATAAGAATAATTTAATTCACCTAAAATTAACAATCTGTTATAACCTCATAATTAAGAGATTCATAATTGGACGCCGTGGCTCAGTAGTTAAGTGCATGGATTTTTGAGCAGGAGGTTCGTAGTTCAAATCCCAGGAAACACCAAAAGTATTTTTAACGATTCCACCCCTCGCGAATGTCTGACAAAACTTCCGAAAGTAATAACTTGTCACGATGTAGCCTGATCTGTGTAGATCGACTAGAAATTTGTTAATGACTAGTGACCTTAGAAGGGGAGAACGCACTCCTCCTTGAGGACAATCCTTAACTACAGTCACAGACACTCCTCCCGAGGAGGAACTAATATCTCGACTTTCAAGCAAGGTCCTTATCTTCGATACCACTGCTACTAATTGCCGTTGCAATAAAGTTGGCTCACTTCCTTGGAACGAAACGTTCCTTCTATCTTCTTTACAAAATAGTGAAGGACACCTTCTGTGTTTTTTTTTTCCTGTACGCAATATGACTTGAGTGCACCAAATCACATAAAACCAATTTAAAGTAAATAGAATATCATTTTTTTCTTAACTTTATCTTTTTTCTTTTGTCCAGTTTTTCTTAAAATAATAACTTTTACGGAAAGTCGTTACCGAAATTATCCAGAAAATTCCTAGCATTAGGTACTTTCGTTCACATAAAAACAATAAACTCAGAATGTATTGCAAATTGCAAGTGACCGTGATCCTAGTGACCATCTTTTATTCTCTTAAATGATTCCTTTCTGTATTTTTGTGCAGAAAAGCATTACGGGCGACATAAATCTTATGGAATGGTCGGAAACGTAATTTGTAGGAATTGCCAAAACAAAACCAAATAAAATTGCAATGCCGCCGAAGCGTGAAATCCTTTTGATGCCACAAAAAAAAAAAAACAATTATATGACGTAAGCTGACTACATCGCATAAAACGAATGATTCCTGTCTGAACGATCGTGCTGGTGCATATCATCGCATATCATCTGAATAAACTGTTTCGATAATGAAATGCAATGAAACGAAAATTCTTCATTCTTCATTCTATCTTTAAAATCGTATAACTATTGATATGAAATGGAATGGAATGAAATGAAACGAAAATTCTTCATTCTTCATTCTTCATTCTTCATTCTTCATTCTTCATTCTTCATTCTTCATTCTTCATTCTTCATTCTTCATTCTTCATTCTTCATTCTTCATTCTTCATTCTTCATTCTTCATTCTTCATTCTTCATTCTTCATTCTATATTTAAAATCGTATAACTATGGGTATGAAATGGAATGGAATGAAATGAAATGAAATGAAACGAAAATTCTTCATTCTTCATTCTATCTTTAAAATCGTATAACTATTGATATGAAATGGAATGGAATGAAATGAAATGAAATGAAATGAAACGAAAATTCTTCATTCTTCATTCTACATTAAAAATCGTATAACTATTTTACGTTAGTTCTTTTTCATTTTATAAATAAATTTAAATGGATTGAAAGTAAACTTTAAGACATGGCGTTAAGAAATTGAACTATGACGATGTGAAATAGAAAATATTAAATGGTATACAAAAACTAAAATTAAAATTTAATATGGAATATATTAACACGATGGAAGTAAAACGAAATAGCATCAAATTTATTTTGAATCTAAACTGAAGAGATCGAGTTATTATTTTGCAAAAAAAAAAGAAATAAAAGAAAATAAAGCAATAACATGAAGTGATGTGAAATTTTATGACGTATGGAGATAAAAAAAATGATCAAACGAAATGAAATGAAACAAATGAAAACATATAAAGTGAATTGAAATGAAACGACCTAAAATAGAATTAAATGAAATGAAACGCCATAAACTGAAATGAAATAAAAACACATTAGAAAGTGAAGCACTTAAGTAATAGGATGATAAAAATGTGCAAACAACAACGACAAAATGTGGATGAGAGGAAAGAAGGATATGAGTGAGGAACCGTTCCTGCGTCGACATCATCACACCGTGTAAAATTATTACCACCGCACCACAATTGCGAATAAAGGACATCCGAGTGTGCACATAAATTGAGTGGAATTGCGAGTCGAGTAGCACACAAAGTGCAAAGTGTAAAGAGTCGCGCATTGCCCGTAATTTCCCATTTGGGTGGCAAAGTGGCCAAAAGCGACCGACATACACAAGCAAACACACACACACAGTTATACGAGTACACAGGATAACGATGCGAGTACGAGGTCCTTAAAAGCACACGGGGAGTACGTTTTTCCACTTACACAAAATTATTTTAAAGTGGCTGTCGAGTGTGCGCGGTGGCAGCAACCAACATCCGAGACGAGAGTCCTTTTTGCGTTTGACGTTCTTTGGGAAATTGTTTTCCTCGCTTATTTCATCGCTGAAAAAGACGGACTGCTGCACTTTTACCGGTCGTTGCGACTCCGATGATGAGAACGACGATGACGATGACGTTCGAATAGGACGGAGGGACCCCGGCGCCCAATGTTAGGGCGGGCTTTGTGCGGCCAAACGATAAGTTACACGATGGCGCTGCGGCTGCGGATGAGCAAAGGCATAAATTCACCTCTTCTGACAGGAGAAAAACACAAAAAAAAACTTAAATTCCAAGCAATAAGTTTTGAGCGCGCAAAGAAGAAAAAACTTTCCCATCCGGAACAATTTCCACAGTAGGATTTTCTGAAAGGAGCACAGAACGAAACAATTGCATTTTTGGACATTTCTTTGTGGTTGCCGCAAGGGACGACGTTGGCGGAAGATGATGCGCTCGCTCTCTCGGCACAAATAGAAGGACCAAGAGCAAAGCTAACCAAGCTGTCGGTGTTGGCGTTCGTATACACTCGTACTTGCAACAAGGAAAATTCATTGTTTCCAAACATCCTTTTGCTTTGTTGTTGTTGCAGCAGTTTTTTGTTTCCATTTTTTTTTTCTTTCTTTTTATTTTAATTTTATTTTTATTTTCCGAATCCAGAGAACAACGCCATTATTTGTGGTTGGAAAGGAAGTGCTAAAGTATACATTCGCTGCAAAAAATTAAAATGTTAGAAAGGAAGAACTCTCGGTTGCAGAAAATTGAGCAATTTCCGGTTTCGCGTTTTTACCTCTGCAGATAGAAAATGAAAGCAAAAAAACAATTACACGAAATAAAAAATTTCTTAACTATTAGCAACTATAAAGGGCAATTTCGCTCAAATACTGTCAATGGCACTAATCCTTGGTATATATTTCACTTAAAAATAACTTAACGTCTTCGAATATCGTATAAATATTATTCTAGTATTATAAGTTTTGCAAATCAATAACCCAAATTTGCACACGAGCTAAGAAGCTTTCACCCTTTTAATGCCAGACTAAGCACAGCGTGGACGTTAATGTTTAGGGAGAGGAAAGGAGGAGATATGTGTGAGCTTGTGTTTTGTACCTTTGCGGATTGAAGGGATGAGAAAAAAACAGAGCTTGGCAAAGCATTCCAAATACGTGTTTAACGGCTGAAGAACGCATCTCTGAAATTACCTATACGTCCGAAGATGAGGGGTAAACTGATGAGCATTAAGAAGACCACGAGTGTTGCTTTTGAATAAATAGAAAGGTGGCATGCAATTGGCTATTTCTCTTTTTTTATATAATTCCCACACGCTTATAGGGGTTCGCACCCTTATAATACTCGGCTATATGCTTGGCACAGCGTGGGCGTTAAGGAAAAGGACGAGAAAATAGTAGATATCTGTGAGCTTGTATTTTGAACGCCTGTGGATCATAGTGACGTGGGAAGACACAGCATTCCACATACGTGTTGTACGGCTGAAGAACGCATCCCTGAACTTAACTGTACGTCCGAAGATGGGCTTAAGGGTAAACTGATGAGCATTTAGAGCGCCACGAGTATTGCGGTATTCAAGAAGAGGTGGAATGCAGCTGGCTTTTTCTCCTCAGTAGAAGAAAAGATAAAACAGAGACAAGCAGGAAACGTTCCTGTGGTGTTCAAGCGGATCTTTTGATTTCACAACGTTTTCGTCACCGATAACTTTTATCGCGCGGTTTTAAATTCTATCTAGCTGATGCAAGGTAGTTTTAGGCGCACATGACCAGATTTGGCAATTGAACTCAAGTTTACGGCGAATGAAAGCCATGTAGATAGTAGCCAGATCAGAGGGAGTGAAATATTTCTTATACCACGCTAGAAAAAGCTTATCGTTAACGCACATACCGAGAATTGCGAGATTTTCAGTTTCCTCGATGCAAGTGCCATTCATGGAAAATGACATGGGGCTTAGGATTCGCTAAGACGAAAGGAGGACGACAGGGTGCCGTATTAAGTGGATAAGAGCATGATGGACTTCTGAGCAGGGGGTTCGTGGTTCCCAGTAACACCAATAGTTTTTTTTCACGGTGTCCCACCTCTCGCCAATGAGTGACAAACGTTCCGAGAGTAATAACTCGTCACGGAATGCTTCTCAAATCGCTGTTAGGATCCGGCCTCAAATTGTAGATATAAAATATTCGGCGCGCCACACCATTGCGGTCCAAGACCTAGCTTCTCGCGACCATTTGTGTTTTGCATGTGTATTTTTGGACACAAATGGAAGGGACCTACAATTGAAGGCCGGATCCGAACGGCAAATTGAGAAGCTTTCCGTGGCAAGTTATTATTACTCTAGGAACATTTGTCAGACATTCGTGAGAGGTGGGACACCTCTAAAATACTTTTTGGTGTTACTGGGATTCGAACCACGACCCTCCAGCTCAGTAGCCAATCCACTATCAAGAATTTAATAAGACTTTGATTTCCCTTTCCACAAAAAAACCTAAATATTCGTACGTGCATAGGAAAATTGCCAAAAAACAATAGACGAACGTACCACATGATTTGCCTGAGCGCTGGCGAATTTTCTTACTGATACCGAAATGTATATTATCGTGTCCTTTGGTTCAGCGGCTCCTGCCGAGCGAAGCACACTCATAAGCAAAAGAAAATTTCACATTTGAAATATGTAATGAAAATGATGGAGATCCCGGTGCGTAGCATTCGCGCTCCAACACCGTCTGTCTGGATATAAATTTTTTCTTGTTCCTGTTCCTGGGGCACTTTCTTATTTCTCGAGCGGGAGCATATGTGTAGCGCGTGTTATTATTATTTCCCGAATGACGATGACAAATAAATTGTTCTTCGCACTCGCTCAGAAGTGCTCTTAAGGACACACATTTGTGCTCGCATCTTATGGTATTCAATTTATGTTCTGCTTGCTGCTGGCGCAATAAGTGCGCCAAAGGACGACTGGGGAACAAAAACCCATTTTACTTCATAAAAAATAAATTTATTTTATTTACGAATATGTAATTATGCGTGCGTAATATCATCCATTTAGGCTTTTAGAGTCACGCACACACACAACAGGCGAAATATAAAGACAAAATGAAGCCGCGTAAGCCCCGAAATTAAAGTCAGCGGTTTGTGTGGAAAATGGGGATGTATTAACAGCTACATGGGTAGATTTGACTGCCGGAAATGCGAGAATTTTCGAGAAGAAGACAAACAGAAAAACATACGGATACGACTTGAAAGTCGAAAGTGAGGATACATAAACAAACGGCACATTGCCCATTCATACTTATGCTACATGGGTCTCTTGTGAGACATATATTTCTACAGCCGAATAATGTACAAGAAATGAGCCATGATGATAATTAAATTTAATCGCTCGATTATTCAGAGTTAGATGAACCTATTATGTATGTAGTTTGTTTTCAGGATATTTGGGTAACTTTACATAGAGCGTGTTTACTTAATTGGGTTTTGTGAAAGTTCCAGGAAAATTTGTTAGGCTTACTTTCAGCTAATATGCATTGTTTAGAAGTTAATTTATAGAAAATATTTTGCTTTTATCTTCTGACTCATAGTACTGAGAGACTTTTTGTTTAAAATGCAGAACAATACGAATAAACGCTAATTGTCTTGTCATAAAATTCTCATCTTTAAGTGGAGCAAGAAATTTAATTAGTACCGTTTCACACAACAACAACAGACAAACCTTGCATTGCACCTTCCTATTTACATTAGGAACGTCCTTGTAGGAAAAGGGTCTGATTAATTGTTTGGATCGCCTCAGCCCTGGGACGAAGTTTGTGTTCCTTACAATTTATCAGTGCTGTGGCGGCAGCCCAGTTCAAGTTCAGGTCCTATTAACGCAGCTTTCGAGACACCCCTATCTAGTTCCTCTGCAGATTCGTTGCCTGCAATTCCCTGATAACCAGGAACCCAACCGAGTTTCACTCTGTTGTGTCTGGCAAGAGATTGCAGTGTATCGTAGAAGTCCTTGACTGCTAACGAGTCCATTAAATTGGACGACAGCGCTTTTAGTGCTGCCTCAAAAGATCTGATCTGAAAAAATATATTTTATGGTGCCCTTAATTTCTTTAATAAGATTAAGTATGGCGCAGATATCAATGGCATGGAGTTACCGTGGGACTTTTTTCCATTTTCCCATTGGTATCGAGACTTAAGTGTTTACTCCAGTTTCCATCTTCAATCCAATTGTGAACCAGACCAGACCTCTAACGTCCAGTGCCGGACCACCATTAGACCAGTTTGCACGGTCCGATATTTTTACCTCAAATTTCCTTCCAAAACGGTATCAACTGGCCGCAATGTCGGGGATGGTGCAAAACATGTCTCTTTTGGGAATTGAATCAAAAATTCTAAGGTGTGCCACGTGGTCATCTGGTTTGTATTTATATTCTAGCAGCAAGTAAATAGCACATTTATGGGTCGTATTCCTAATAAAGATTTGTAGTATTAAAAGCTTACGACGGCTACTAATGCTGTCGTAAGGCAGGTATGCATGGCACCCGTGTTACCAAGACAGACAAGTCTTGGAAGCTTAGTTTCCGTTGTCTGTTTATGAGCTCTCCGCTACCAAACGATGACCCCGTACGTGATAATAGGTCTCAGCATAATAGCATACGTCCAACGTATCATTTTTGGATGTAGTACCCAATTTCTGCCGTAGATGCGTCTACTGGCCCCCATTACTTTAGTTGCGCGTTCGATGGCGGACTTGATATGAGAATTCCATCCAAGCCGTTTATCAGAGATGACGCCGAGATATTTAAGATCAATGGAACAATCTACCGTGGTGCATATGATAATGATAGGTCATAGATTGACCTATCTTTGTCCACTGATGGTGATATTTCCTAGATTTAACTGTCTTCTTTTTGTGAAAGGCATTAGAACGGTTGATGGATAATCCTTCTATCCTGCACCATTCTAAAAAGTGCAGCAAAGCACCTTGCATAACACTAGAAATGGTCATGCTGTTTTTACCACTAATAAGAATCGCCAAGTCTTCCGCATAACCAATTTCGATGTAGCCTGATCTGTGTAGATCGACTAGAAGATTGTCGATGACTAGTGACCACAGAAGGGGAAAAACGAATCATTCTTGGCGACAAACCTGCGGTCACGGACACAGACACAGTAATATCTCGACTTTCAAGCATGGCCCTTATCCATTGGTTGCTCTTGCTTTTGAGTCGTAGCCAGAGTCAATGAACACAGAGCAACTTCCTTGGATTGAAAAATTCCTTTATCTTCTTCAGTGGCATAGCCAATAAGTTTATAGAAGAAATATGTATTACATACAACATGCTCTTAACTACTAAGCTTAGGTTAGCTGAAATGTATAACGGCGCTATGACTAATATGACTTTTTCCGATTGAAAAACTTGCGTATAAATTTAACTTTATTAATACAAATCTAATAAACTGTAATAAACAGAATTTTCCGAAAATATTTCAAAACTCATACAAAATCACCAGATTATCGTCTTTCCAATGACGATATTGTAACACCTTATCGCATTAAATCCCCATACTAAGTTCCTGATTGTTTCAAAACTAATAACCTCACTGTAGTAAAACGATTAATTATTAACTTTTTAGCAATTTTTTAAGAATTTAAATAATTCTTTAAAACAATTTTTTAAAAGTCCTACTCAACATCTCAAGACTTCACATAACTCGGAATTTACTTTTAAAACTAACTACGTTACTTCCTCACAAATATGAAATTATGTATACTATCAATAAATTCAAGAAATAAACATTGTCCTTCCATGCCTAGATGTTGACTTCCCACTGTCGATTTGTTTTGAATGTTTATGTTCATACGTACCTGCTGTGACTGTAATGACAGTCTGATGATGGCGATCATCATTATAAGCATTGTCATCATTGTTGTTACTACGTGGCAGAAGGAGTTGTTCATAAATTTGAATTTTCAAATTCATATTTTAATGGAATTGGTAAAGTCGTGCTTGCTCATCGGTGATCGGTGAAGCCATTCTATGCATTGTTCAAGTAAATATCTATATGAATGCAAATTTATTCGACTGTATTGTCTGTTGTGTTCCTCCGGCTATTTTCGATTCTAAATCGAATTATTAGTTTAATTATTGGAATTTATGAATTCTTGTGCTTATTGCGATTAAACGTGACTTAAATATATATCATTGGTCAATTCGTTAATATCATTAATTTGTATAAGAGCAGGTAAACATAGAGACAGAGAGAGAGAGAGGAAGTGAAACAGAGTCTGTCAGGTAGACTAACAACAGACTATACAGTCTGCTGCCAAAATAGCTAACTACTTAGGTACGAGTGAAGTGCACGGACGTTCGACAAATTTGTTTCTTTGGTAGCCATCCAGCCTTGCAGAAATGCAAAGGCAGTAGGCGTAAAATTAATTCCATGCCATTATGTTTATATACATATTTGATATGCACAGGCGATAGTGTGCATATATGATTGTGTGCTTTAGTCAAATTGATTGCCGAAACGGAAGTATTTATGTGCAATTTATGTGTAAATGTGAGCAACTACAGTCGAAATCAAGTGGCAGCGCAGTCAAATTTCAGTCGCCTTAGCTCTTCAAGTGGCATAAATATTGTTGATTAAATATTGACTGAATGCGTCTTTGACAGACGACGCGTAATGTCTGTGTTGACGATAACGACTCCACTGGCAGATTCATGCTATGTTTTTTGCAGATCTGCATATGAGTTGTTTGGAAAATTGAAGCTACAAGAGAGGGCAATGGGAGATACAAATTAAAGGAAAACAATTTTTACCCTCGCTAGTAATCGATTTATTTGAACAAGCAGAACGAATTGAGATTGCGATACTTACGAAGTAATATCTGGGCTGAGGGTGGAACTGAAAAGATTGTCAGCAACTGAATCGAGCAAATTGTTATTATTGTTTGCAGAAAACTCAGCCTACAACTATTTTGTTAATAGTGTATGGGCATGGCAAATATAAGTTTTTTAACCAATCGATGTTTTCATAACAAATGGAAAACCTTTATCTAATAACCGGTCAACCAACTACTGAATCCATAGGACATATAAAACAGTTAAGAGAAAATTACGGCAACTTCGGAAGAGTTGAAGAGAATTATATTACATAGTTAAAAACCACAAAGAAACAACAGGGTGACTGACAAAAGGCTTATGAAAGAATATAGTTTTGCAAAAGATCTCTACTTAAAACAAAGGGTTCTTCATTTGAAGCGCCCACTTTTGTTCTTATCTTGTAATTGTGATAACAAAAAAACATATTTCAGGTTAAAGTACCATCGATGGTACTAATTATGGAACGCAAAATCACGGAAACTTCGTCCCCCACGAAACGCTTGCACGCGTTAATGCGCTGAATTCAATATTTCATAACTTTTTCGCATAAATCAGGCGAAATGCTGGCCATTTCACGTTCGCTGTTGCTCCTGAGATCCTTTAAAGGCTTTGGCTTACAGGCATAGACCGTGGACTTGACATAGTCTTAAAGGCTCGGGATTAGATGGTATCCCAGCGGAGCTAGTTAAATCATGAGTCCCCGAAATACACCAATCAATTTATGAACTAATAGTGCAAGAATGGGAGGAAGAAGCGGTGCCAAAATATCACAACATGCTGCAATTATCGTGGTATAACGTTATAGAGTACCGCATATACGATTTTCTCCTATACCTTCAAGACAGGATAGTCCCATACGCTCAAGTCCATACCAGATTTACACCCTTAGGTAGGTGATGAAAAAATGTCGGGAGTTTCTAAATCCACTACGCCATCTTTTTACAGACTTCGAAGCCTTCTAAATCAGCATAGCCAGAGTATATCTTTACCAAGCCATGAGAGAATTCGGTATCCAAAATAACCTGACACGGCTTTGTAGGTTGACCATGACCAATGTTATAAGCCAAGTAGAAATATCCAGATCACTATAAAGACCATTGAACATCTATAACGGCCTCCAACAAGGGGATGGACTGGCCTGCGTAACATGGCTTTGGAGAAAGTGATCCGAAACTCTGACGTAACGGCGAGAGGAACAAACCCTAGAAATCCATTTATATACTGGCTAACGCAGACAACTTTGACATCGTTGGTAAAAACTCAAGAGCTGTACAGGAAGCTTTCACCCAGATCGAGTGGGCGGCACCAAATCTGGGGCGGGCTGCATATAAAAGAGAGAGAGAGAAATGTTTAACGGAGAATTGTTGGCCCCGTATGTAAGGAATGGACGATTCCGGAGACTATAAGGATGAGATATACGAGCGTTACTGCGATGTCGACATCGTGAAGAGAATTAAGCACGGTAGGCTCCGGTGGGCAGCTCGCATGAGCGAAGACGATCATCCTCGGAAAGTCATTTGCGGTAGGATTAATGGTTGAGAGAAGCTAGGCCTTGGATCGCATTGCCTGTCGCGCCAAATATTATTAATAAACTGGATGACATCGGCTAGAAATTAGGACCGATGGAGAGATATTTTGCGGGAGACCTGGTATGGTCCTTAGAGCTAAATATGATGATGACAAAGAAACTCTAGGAGCCAGGATTAACTCACCATGCATTGTAAAAGGTTGTTAATAGATGCGTTGAACTTTCCGCCAGTTAAAGGCTTATGGCGGCCTAATTGACTGTATTGTTAAAAATGTTTTTACAGCCCATACCCGTTCAGTCAAAGTCCCAGTTTAAAACTTGGTCTTAAATCACCGCTTAATTCTAGTAATTCTCTAGTTCAGTCTTAAGTTTGCACTTTGATACTTGATACCGTTTAGAGGAAACACTCACATTAAAAATCCGACAGGTTTATGAATATGTATCTTCATCAACACAAACATATTTCAAACACACAATCATGCTGGTGCATTGACACGCGTATTAAGCTGAAAATATTGGACTCGACAAAAGAAAATCTCAAGCAACGATAGAAAACAGATCCTATAAAAAAACGCCACAAGGGAAAATCCCCACTCGATCATAATGTAGGGGTGCATAGTGCATTATTGCTCGTCAATTGTCTATGGTGTTTATATATCAATTTAACTCCATACTTGAACCATGAAAATGTGCTCACAGCGACAATGATAACAGCCTCCCAAGCCCACCGCTCCAACATCACTACGTGTAAAGTGGAATACAGTCTCCCATAAAAATGAAATCAAATCTTCGGACGTAACTAAAAGTTTCCTGATATAATAAACGATGGCACGAGATAGGCGAAGGGCACGCACTACTTCAAATAGTGAAAGGAGTTTCCAACCGCGATGCACTTAAAGTTTAACACACACCACAGCGAACCAGTGCATAAATAGTCCCCGTGTCAACATATAATCGCACATTGTCAGAAGCGTGTGGTGGTGGGATAGGAGTTGCTTCCTTATCCCCTGGTGACTTGAAAATGTCAACGATAAACCTCCGCGTCGCCCGTTTCTAATGCAGCTCAGATGGTCCATCGACCATTCTCAGTTTCCCTGATAATGTGGTTCTTGCAAAGACTTATTAAACTGTGTGTGTGTTGTTGTTGTTGTTGTTGTTGTTATTGTTGCGGTGGTGGTGTTCGCCATCGCTTCAAGTGCGCGCTTATGATTCGCAAATACCGACAGTGAACTACCAGACTATAGTCAAGTCACTAGAAACTTTGACACTTATATGCTACAAGAATACGTCGCTAGCAGTTGCTTTGTTTTCCACAACTAGAAGTAGTAAGAAGTATTTGTTTTCCTATCGTGCTTAACCGTTCTTTCTGTTTTTAATCGCTACTAATATCTGTCGTCGGGATGCCCTATAAGAACAACAACTTGTGCATCGCGTCCTCCTATGTATGACAACCGCGCTAGTCGCGCCGCAAATATGGCACTTGATATTATTTTTCATTACTATGCGCTCGGGCTGCACCACCACCATTTGAATCGCGCCTCCTTAGCTCGCCCGCCCCTACACAGAAATGTTTCCCAGAAGAAAATTGCAATTTATTAACTCTTCTCAGCTAGAGCGAACTTGACTCGTCGCCATCACACCAATTCGAGTAAATGGAAGCCATTGTTTGTATGGTTTGGGGGTTCTTTGCGTCTGTCCACGCGTAGTTGAACTGCAGAGCTATCTGACTGTGGAGAACAAACGAGAAGACTGTCAAGACGACACCGACGACGACGACGACAACGATGATGACGATGATAATAATAACAATAATGATGCAGGTCATGCTGTTGTTGTTAGTATTGTTATCGGTTTGCTTAGGATACCATCATCATACAAATACCAGTTCATCGTCACCACACTGTACACAAGATCAACAACAACAACAACAACACAACAGCATGGGAATGGACTCGGTGCAAAGTGTACACTGAGGTCGTTTAGCTGTTTGTCCATGGCGGTTGACTGAGGCGACAATATTAATTGAGATTAAATTTCATTCGACTTGAGGATATTTGATGGCGGCCAGGATGACAGTGTAGAACGTATTTGTTATATTATATACCATGCACACATGTACACATATTTTAAGTGATTTAGATACTGTCTCTTCTCTAGTGACATTGCAGTGGCAAAAATTAAAAACCGCCTTTTCCTGTGTATAAGATTTGCGGCGAAAAAAATCGGCAATATTAAGGAGTCGAGAGGTAAATGAGCCGAATTACGTATTAGTAGATGGATTTAAATGGACGAAGCTGAAACTGCACCTAAATAGCTACGATAAAGCTTCTGGAATTGATTGAAATTAACGTCTTCCCTTCAAAATCTGCATTAAGTTTCGGCTAGACCAAAGTAAGTCTATCATTTACAATTATTGTTGATAAATAAAAGGCCACATTTTTACAAAACTACAAATTTGGTAATTGAAAAGATATTAAACTAATTGTTAAGTAATAAAACACTCACAAAATTTCAGCTCCCTAGGTCACATGGAAGTTGGTTAAAAAGGACATCAAAGAACCCGAAAAAAAATTCAACCCATCACACGCGCCACACGCGTCATACTCGGTATATAAAAAATGATTTTTTGGACAAAATTTCAGCTCTCTAGATCGTTTAAGGAGCTTTACCGCGACTCAACATGCCGCGTCATTCATAACGATCATCTTGGCTCACCTTTCAACATCTACTCTGAAGTCAAGCAAGGTTGCACCCTCTCACCATTGCTTTTCACGATTGTCATCGACTCGGTGATGAAAATAGTAACCCGTACTCCATCGGGTTTGCCATGGACTGTTTTGCACCGCCTAGACGACCTGGACTATGCCGATGATATCTGTCTCCTATCACAATCGCTAGGTGACATGGAGCGAAAATTAAACTGAACTCCAAGCTAACAAAGTGGGTTTAAAAATTAACGTCTCAGAAACAAAACTACTTCGCGTTAACGCTAGTGGAACATGTGATCTCTCCATTGACGGACATTAGATAGAGGAAGTCGATAAATTTTGTTATTTGGGCAGCAGGATGTCAAAAAATGGTGGTGCTGACTCGGATGTGTGCTCTCGTGTAAATAAGGCGCGACAGTCCTATAGTATGCTAAATAATATCTGGAACTCTTCGCAAATCTCCCGAAATCTGAAGCTAACGATCTTCAGATCTAACGTTCTCTCAGTACTCTTGTATGGCTGCGAATCGTGGAAAGTCACAGAGTCAATTGCGACTCGCCTTCAAGTCTTCGTCAACAAGTGCTTAAGGCGGATACCGATAATAAATTGGCCGGACATTATCACCAATCCAGACTTGTGGAGAGTAACGCAGCAGGACGCAATCGCAATTACCATCAGACGACGAAAATGGAGCTGCATTGGCTACACTTTGAGAAAGCCAGCGGACGATATTACGAAACTAGCGCTCGACAGGAATCCACAAGAAAGCCGCCGAGTGGGCCGTCCTAGCAAGACATGGAAAAGGACAATAGAAGAGGAAGCAAGATCCCAGGGGACAGAGTGGCGTCTCTTGAAACCCCAGGCGATAAATCGAGTTCGTTGGCGGGCGTTTGTAGAAGCTCTATGCTCCCCCGCGGAGTTAAGGAAAGAAAGAAAGAAAAAAGTTTGTGTTGAAGGGGGTTAAAGAGGACCTCAAAGTGGTTGAAAATAAAGACAAAAGAGGTCAAGTTAAATAAAAGTTTTTAAAAACGATATATTCAAGTTCCAGGCCATATCAAACAAAATGGTTGGATTAATATGGCATAACTGAAATTAATCAAACTATTGTCTGTGTAGTATGCAATGAGAAGGTTACTTCAAATACCTAGAATGTAAAAAGACACTTTGAAAAGTTACAACCATCTCGACATTTTAACTGATGATTAAAGAACAACCTTTAAGAATAAGATTAAGATTTACAAACTGGTCTTCTCAAAAGTTTCTTAATTTCAAAAAAAAAAAGAAGCCACAGCTTCAAGTTTCCAAATTGCTTACTTCATTGCTAGCCGTGGTAAGCCTCTTTCAGAAGGAGAATTTATAAAAGAAGCGTTAATGGAATGCAGTTCTATCCTGTTTGCCGATTTTGAGGAAACGAATCAATGACTTATCTGTTAATAGGTATAGTATTAAAGAACAAGTTTTAAATTTGAAAGAGATATTAATTATCAAATAAATATTGATCTTAATATTGCGGAAATGTATTCGATTGCTTTAGATGAGAGCACTGATATAAGTGGATATTCGCAATTAGCGGTTTTTGCTCGGTACATTGTGATCCCTAATTGGTGCACAATAATTTGGAAAATCATTCTCGGGTATATTCTAAGAAAAAAATCGGTCTACAGTAATGGTCTATCTCCAATGTTGACATCATTAATCGGGAATTGAAGAAAAAGCTTACTTCGGTATATACTACTGACCCATGTTAACGGAAATTGCTTTGTAAGTAGCAAGTAGTAGAAAGTTCGTTTGTGACTTTATTTTATTCACTCTTCGAAAGAATCTATGACCACCGACTACCGATCGCCCAGTTTACATTCCAGACATAATTCAAATTTTTGAAAACAACCTAAAAAAAGATGCTGATCGCAACATAATGGTTTCCAAGACTAGAAAGTTCTGGGTAAGATAGTAAACGGACATAAAAGTAATATCACCATTTTTCTCGCTTTGGCCGCGATCCGCTCCTGATCACACAAGTTTCGGATCCATTCTCGTATACATTGGCTGTGAGCATTTGAAGAGTCATGAAAGCACTATCATTATTTTGAAAAATGAACAGTGAGATGTGATCTTTTTTGCATGTTACTTCTTGAAGATTAGGCCAATATTCTTAAATGGCAATGTAAGCATAAGCATTGCATATTGAAACCTGGTAAAGTCAGTGTCGGAAGAAAGACACAGATATACAACAAGGAACAGAAAATACTTTTAAACATCGACCTAATACTGGAAAACATCGAAACTGCCTGATGATACCATCAGTCTACGGAATGTACAACATCATGATTATGTTTTTTTCTAACGCCATTCCTGGAAAGAATTTTTTTTTTTGTAGGTATTCATAGTTTTTTGTCTTTGTGTTTTAATAGAAAACTATTCCCATTTATGGTATAAGTTCAGCAACGTGCAGCAATGCAGTTCTTCAAGGCAAACAACAAATAAAGTTGCTGGCAAAGGGGCAACGCGACGCCATGTAGCGGCGTACATATGGCACACCATCCGACCGAATGAGATATGTGTTTATTGGTGAAACCAATAGATACTTGCAGCTGCTGGCTAGCGTAGATCTTTGCATTTCTATGAAGAGGAGAGACGACCGCATTTCATTAGTCGCGTAGCGAAATACCATTGCTTTCAGCTGTTCCGCGCCACCCATCGTTGGCAAATTGTGCAATTGTGCCGCCGCTGGAGTTGCACCTGCCACTAAATCACAAGTATTGACTCATTTGCTTCGAAAGAGAAGCATCGACATTCTTCGATGTTGGCCGACCGCTGGCTCGCTTGACTCACTGATGAAGCTGAAGCGTTTTGCCAGTTTCAAAGCAGTGAACTGATTGCACGAAGATTATGACCGCCTTCTGCTTAAGCATTGTTTTGCCAACATTAAATCGCAGAAATGCAAAGCTGCAGTTTTTAAGTTGGTTTTGAGAACTATTCATACTTGGTATATGTATAATAAATAACTACACCCGTAACAGAAGGTAATCGATTAATTTTATGAAAATTATTTTTTATGGCAGTGTGTATGTTATGACTAATTGGTATGGCATTTGTTAGCATCACTAGAAACTTCAGCTTAATGCCACTGAGTTTCACATGGAAATTACGATGCCGCAAAAGTAAGCAAGCAAGAACAGCAAGAGTGCTGTTTTTCAGTTCTTTATCTGAGTCGGTACTTTTTGTATCATCCGCGACCTCAGTTAATACTGAAGGCTGACTTTTTTATATGAACATAAATCAATTGTTTTAAAGGTTAATGTCATTTTTTTGCAGTAATTCCGTTTTCAGTATGTTTCTAAAACAATAATAAACAGATAAATCATCTTTGTGCAAACGCAATACGCTTATTCGACTTTAAAAGTAAGTAGAATATCAATGTCAAAATCATCTTTTATTCAATAACGTATCCTGTCTTATTATCTTAGTAATACTTAACAACCACTTGTTACAAGCTAAATGGAATAAATGGAAGTAATTTAAATATAAATTTAAACATTACACTGTTATTCTGCTAACTGTTTAACACAATTGGTGTACTTTAACTGCAAAGATTTCTGCGTATAAAGAATCTATGTCAAAAAGGATATCGCAACGATGAAAATTTTATTTCATGTCATTTTTCAAGTTATCCGACCTCCTCATCAATTATGACATATCCAGCACGATGCTCGGGCTAAATCGCTTTTTAAGTCGCATCTAAAGATGCCTGTGGGGCATCAGCTAAACGAACTTCTCGGATAAACTTTTCCGCATATTTTAACTTTAATAATGTATTCCAGAGCAGCAGCATCATCTGTCATTCACCCAAGCCGCCGCTTAGCCAAAGGATCTCTCGACTTTTCGCGCCAACTGTAGAGAATTGCATAATAACAATGTTTGCTCGGGAATTTAGCGAATTCTTTAAGTCATTTTTTACTTTTTACTTAAGAAGTGTTTTGATCCAAAACAAAGCTCATTTTGGCATGAATAGTGGAAAATATGTTCCCTGCATTTACTTTGTAAAGTACTTATGGGATAGAAAATGCAGCAGCGCGTCCCGAAAATCGCATAAAACTTTTGACAGATGAAAAAGGAGGAGGTTTTTTTGTTTAAATTGGATATAAAACTGAGTGGCCAGTTCAAAAGTTCAGATATTTTACCCAACAAGGCCAAATAGACCACAACCACATTCGCACAAGGACGACGACGGTGAAATTCTTAGCAATTCATGAAGGATTTTTTTTGCCGCTTTCTATGTATACAAACGATCATCACACGGCAGGGTAAAAAGCGGAAGGAATGTGGTTAAAGTAAAGTTATCACTATGCCAAAAGTGCTGTAGCGCACAGGGAAGAACCATCATCACAAAGAAGAAAAATGAAATCATTCCGCACATAACAAACCGACAAATATTTTGTGGTTTTTCTTTGGTTCTTACAGTTCCAGCAGAAAGTGAAAAGTAGAATTTACCATCTTGTTTTGCTGCACAAAATCGGCAAAAAAATTACTTTTTCTTTCATCAGAAAAAGACCGTAAAGGTCAAAGAGAGTTCTAGTGAGCGAGACCGAACCTTTACATACTTCCGCAATATTTATTACCAAATGATTTATTTCTGGTAATTTCATCATTACCAGTCCCACCTACCCAAAAACAACCATCTCAAGGGAAAAAACGTTTTGATTTTTTTCCCTATTGCAGCCTCTGACCGCACTATAACCTCATGAAGTATATTCAGAAAGAAAGATATGAACAGGAACAGGAAGGTGGTGAAGAGTAGGGAATTAATTAAAATGAGAATTTAGCATAAATTTTGCAGAAATTCGTGAATAAGTGGGTCGACTTATACTGCCTTCTTAAAGTAACTCTACTTACACTTTCGATTTTTGCATTTGGAGATTGGAATTCGAAAACCACGTCAAAGTTTTAGGTTTTTCCCGTTTTTTCCACGGTGAATGGTTAGCTAATGGAACGAAAATCCACATCAACTAGAAAGTCGCTTCAAAAAGCGTTTTAATCAAGTGGAATAGCGAAGGCCCTCTCAAAATTTCAGATCTAAATTTTGAACCCTTATTATTCTTTTTTTTAACCTCATATCAAGTTATAAAACACACACCAGCATCGCTCTTTTCCGTTGATGTATAACAAGTAATTGTAAAAAAACGTCGTTTTTCGGGTACAAACTTTTATATATACATCGAAACACGCCACACAGTCGTTTATTATTTGGTAATAATCGCCAAAATATCTCTTTTTGAGGTCGGAGCTATTTCAAAGAATTTTATTTTTTCCACGCTTTACACGAGCCACACGCGACTCGCGACACGCGTCAAAAACGGGATATCAAAAAGGGCCTCTGACATTGAGCCGCTCACATTTTTTTCAGCCCTCTAAGTCGTGGGAAAGGTGGTTAAAAAAAACTTCAAGCGAGAAAATGGCGCAATTTCAAACCATCACGTGTGCCACACGCGTAAAGTGACACGCGTCATGCTATTCTGGACTTAGATACAAAATTTCAACTCTCTCGTGTCGTGTTGAAGGTTGTTAAAAAGACCCTCAAAGAAGTCGAAAAAAAATTTCAACCCATCACAAGCGACACACTCGACACGCGTCATACTCGAAGTATCATCATCATATTTGGCTCTACAACCGGTGTCCGGTCTTGGCCTCCCACAAAAAATCACGATCACGACATTGCGGTAACTCGATCTCGTAGGCTCGTAGATCTCATCATTATAGAGTCTCCGGAATCGTCCTTTCTCATTATCCGTAAGACTTTTCTCTCGAATGCGGCTAAGAGGTCAGAATGCTTTTTGCTAAGCTCCCAAGTCTTGGATCCATTGCAAGTGCTGGTATGACCATTGTCTTATATACCAATATCAATATATTTCCCAAAGCCTAAAATTTGTAAATGTCTGTCAGACTTTTATACGCAACATGACTGAAATCGTAACCCATGTTTGAAATTATAGAAAATGTTGCAAAGATTTCAATAATCAAATAACCTTTGACAGCTAACATTACTTTCCATAGATCCCACTGCCACCAGTACAGATTATTCTTAATGGAATTTCCTTCTGCAATTTTTGGGACACAAAAGGATTCCGGAATAATCACTCTACGTGTACCAGAGAAACAATAAACTGCAAGAGTACAATGTTTTGATAAAAATCATTCCATTACAGGCTGATTGATGCACGAAATGTAAATCTCTAGTTACATCACCTCTTTCCATCTTATCACCATACTCACATCAACACACACAAATGGCATTAGCAAATCGATTCAGTCCAATATTCATTTTGGTTAAAAGATTGATTCGATAAATTCCAATATTTGACTTGCTGCTCCATTCTAAAAAGTAAAGTATCTAAGCTCTGGAACTTCAAATACGGAAGCAGAGAGATGACGACGAATCGGAATGAATCGTTCGCTGAATCAATTCAGAAACCACCTCAGAATTGACCCAATTTGTCAAACTACTGTTTCTTTTTATAAACGCTATAACGAGTGTACGAATAATGTGTAAATATTCCGACACAATTCATAAGGACAAAAAGGATGAAAGTTTCAATTTCGAACAGAGAGTAAAGTAAGTGGGCGAGTGATCGTTCGATTGTGCTGTAATGATGGTATATAACAGCTGTTGGCAAGCGATTTCCGTCCGTCGAAGCGTGCGCAAAAATTTTCTCTGAATGGGAAAACATTGGAAAACACCCTCTCCACTCTAATCCGAAAAACAATCGAACGAACGAACTAGCGAATAAAATCGAAATCAATAGATGGAGTTATTCATTATCCTTTTGCATGAGAATCGGTTCGTTTCGACGAACAAACGATATTCCTCTCCAATGAAGGAATACTTCACAAATTGCACCAACACTATAACGGAAATCCAATTGAATTGCTAAGCAAAGGACCAGCTTAATGTGAAATGCTCACTGCAACAGCAATATCTATTGGTGTATCTCTGTATCTTTAAGGATACCTTCTGTCCTGTCCCACCAACACTATAACGGAAATCCAATTGAATTGCTAAGCAAAGGACCAGCTTAATGTGAAATGCTCACTGCAACAGCAATATCTATTGGTGTATCTCTGTATCTTTAAGGATACCTTCTGTCCTGTCCTCTCTGTGGGTGGGATATTTTTTGTTATCACTTTTTGTGAGGTCGTTTCTCACCAGATGTTAGATAATATGCTAATTTATTTGCAGCTGACACACAGGACATTGTACGCTGCGCATAATTTTCCAACTTTTCCGCACCCATTCACACACATAACTATCGTATCTGTGCTTTGGCAGGAGGAAACTTTCAACTCGCAACATTGGTAATGATGACTGTTGCGCTGCGATAATAAGAGAATTAATGGAGATATACGAGTAATGTGGGGAAGTTTTGCAAGGCAGATGGGAATAGTGTGTTAGATGGAATATTTCATAAATCTGAATATTTAACCTACAACTATAGGGGCCGAAATTTCGAGGCATCCGGTCGAAGTGCGTGTCCGTGACATGTGCTGACTATAGATATACTACTCTTAGAATATCATGCCTCTAGAATTCATTTGGGAAGGGTGAGCAATTCAATCGCACATTTACACAGGGAATACGGAAATTATATAACAAACGGGAAAGAAGAATCCTCTTAAATATTTTACGGTTTTTTTAGACGGAAATTTCTTAAGTAACCTTTGCGCTGTGTCAGAAGAATGTGACGCTAGTTTGGGCATAAAATAGCCTAACTAGCACTGGAATTGAATTTTTAGAATAGAATCACACATTTGTCTAGCTAAATGAAAGGAGAACAGGAATACCTATACATATTTGTCAAATTCAGGATGCAAATTGTATACCAAAAATGTATCCACTTAAACCGCGGACGTGAAATTAAATACCTGCACCGCTAGCTAACTTTCGATAGGATTCCAAACACGTCTCACAGTGTATATCGTACACATTTATCCTACTTATCCTTAAGTCAGAATATATGTTAGAATTCTGTGATTCTGTTTCCACTACATTTTTATCCTTTAAATGTTTTGGGATGGAGTTTTGTCAGCCGCTTTATTGCCATTCCGCGCCGTACCGTGAGGTTGTATTATTTTTTGTTATGTTTCGCTTTAGTGCTAAAAAGACTTTTCGTGTAAGCCATTTAATTTTATTCTTTCTGGTTAAAAAGGTATCGAGTCGCTGCCGATGTGGGACAGACGCTCGATTCCTGTTGATTCTCACTCAACCAAAATTAAAAACAATTAGTAGAACGACAATTCTATGTTCAACTCTCCAATGAACTGATTATTTAATTTAAACAATCTCGGTTACAATTTTAACAATTAATATTTATTTTTCAAGTTTTATTTTTACTGAATATAGACAAAGGAACAAAAAGATCCGACAATGGCGGCAGCTCACGTAGTATTCACTTTCCTTATTTCTTTGTTCAATTTATCGGTGAACAATGTAAAACCTGTTTCTTTGTTTTCTGTTTGTTTTGTATCTTTTCCCCCACGGGAGTCCACGTACTAACCAGTGTTAGCTACCATATTTTAAAATAAATGATACCGGCCGCTACAACACTCCCTCCCCAGCGATAGCGTTAAAGCACGGAAATATATTCTTTGCTCTACAGATTGATTAAATTTATAATGACTGAAAAAGCACACCGGCTTACGAATTCGTCAAAAAATTCACTCTCTTACCTACCACTGGCTTGCTAGAATCGTTGCCAATAACTAAAATCCCAAATGCGGGCTTGAGGCGATCTATTGAAACGCTCGTGTTTATGCCTTTTATGTCCAAGATAAAAAATTTTCGGAATCGGCGGATTACTTTAAAAGGCCCATCGTACGGATGACTGAGACCGATTTTCACCTTATCCACTCGAACAAAAACGTGTTCGCAATTTTCTAGTGTCTTAGGAACGTATGTCTTATTTTGAGTTGCCTGGCGCGTTTCTGTGGGTTGCAAGTTCTGCATCACATTACGCAGTTTATCGACCACATCAGTTGGATCACTAGGGTGTGCATTTGGAGTTGGTACAAAAATTTCGCCTGGTACTTTCAGATTTTGCCCATATACTAGATTGGCAGGCGTACACTGGAGATCTTCTTTAATGGTTGTCCGAATTCCGAGCAAGACAAATGGAAGTTCGCTGGCCCAGTTAATGGTATTCATTCGAGCTTTAAGTTTGGCTTTGAGGTCCCTGTGAAACCGCTCTACCATGCCGTTGGCTTGCGGATGATATGCAGTTGTGTGAATTCGGTGCACTCCTAAAAGCTTTGTGAGCTCCGAAAATAAACATGACTCAAATTGCCTGCCACGATCGGTTGTCAATATCACAGGAACACCAAATCTCGAGACATACTCATTGACAAAAGTCTTCGCGACCGTTTGTGCGGTTATATCCTTTAAAGGATAAGCCTCAGGCCACCTAGTAAATCGATCGACCAACGTGAGAATATACATGAATTCATTCGACTGCGGTAATTTTCCTACTATGTCCAAATGGACATGTTCAAATCTACCACTAGGAATGTCAAATTTGGAGTATTTGGTTTGGGTATGACGGAAAATCTTTGATTTTTGACAGGAAACGCATGCCTTGGCCCATTCCATCACATTTTTGTTCATGTGGGGCCAGAAAAATTTTGATGCGACCAACTTCTTCGTCGACCGTATACCTGGGTGTGACAGGTTGTGCAGTTCGTCGAAAGCGATTCGTCTCAGTTTGTTGGGTAAGTATGGGCGGTTAACCCCAGTTGCCGTTTCGCAAAAAACTCTAAGACTGTTGTCGGGCAATTTGATAAGGTTAAGCCTGTAAGAGGAATTAGTATTACTGGACGAGTTGGATAAAAGAACAGCCAATTCATCGTCCGATTTTTGCTGTGCTACTAGTGTTTTCACATCCAACTTGAGATTTTCCAAGGTTCCGACATAATCAGTTGACCCGCCCGAATCTTCAATTAAAGATTGGTTTGCATGCTCGCTAATGCGCGATAAAGAGTCAGCGACCACGTTGTCTTTTCCACTGATATGACGGATATCCGTTGAAAACTGTGAAATAAAATCTAGATGCCTAGCTTGCCTGGGACTACGCTCGGTCTTCGATGAAATAGCCGTTGTCAATGGTTTGTGATCTGTGAAAATCACAAACTGCCGTCCCTCGACGAAATACCGAAAATGTTTCACCGCAAGGTACACTGCCAACAATTCTCGGTCAAATGCGGAGTACCGTGTTTCACATGGAACCAATTTCTTAGAGAAAAAGGCTAGAGGTTGCCAAGTCCCCTTGCTAAATTGTTGAAGTACAGCGCCTACTGCCGTTCCCGATGCGTCACTTGTTATGCTAAATTTGGCTGAACTATCTGGGTGCACTAGCAATGTACAAGTAGCTAATGCCTGTTTTGCATCAGTAAATGCTTTCTGACATACCTCGGGCCAAGTAAACATTTTCTTAGCTTTCTTCTGCGCAAGGAGGCCAGTGAGGTGATTATGAATTGGTGTCAATAAATCGGCGAGTTTCGCGACACAACGATGATAATAATTTATCATCCCGATAAACCTCTGAACCTGCTTAATTGATGCCGGGGATGGAAAATTAATAATTGCCTCAACCCGATCCTTCGAAGGTAAAATGCCGTCCCTACTTATCTCGTGGCTCAAGAAATTCAATGAAGGCACTCCGAATATACACTTTGACAGCTTTATATTGATTCCAAAGTCAGCTAACCGCTGGAAAACTAATCTGAGATGTTGGGTGTGCTCTAATTCTGATCTGCTGGCGATAAGAATATCATCGATATAAACGAAAACGAACTCGATATCTTTCAATACCTCATTCATAAATCGCTGGAAGGTCTGCGCCGCATTACGCAAACCGAACGACATTCTCATAAATTCATATAAGCCAAATGGTGTAGTTACTGCGGTTTTAAAAATATCTTCGGAGGCGATAGGGATTTGATGGTATGCCCTAATGAGATCTATTTTTGAAAAGACCGAACAGCCATGGAGATGTGAAGAAAAATCCTGTATATGGGGAATAGGATAACGATCCGGGACGGTCACCTCATTTACTCGCCTGTAATCGCCACAGGGCCTCCAATCGTTTTCTTCTTTTTTATGCACCATATGCAGCGGAGAAGACACTTGTGAACATGATGGTCTACAAATCCCCAGCTGCACCATATGATTGAATTCTAATTTAGCTGCAAGGTGACGTACCTGATCTAACCGACGCGGCCTGGAAAAAGGCAACTGACCGTTCGTAACTATTCGGTGTACCACATTGTGCTTTACCGGATGCCTGTAGTTGGGTGCCTGTGTTAGTGTAGGAAATTCGCTAAGAATGTACGCATAATCTGCCTTCTCGACACTAAAATTTTTGGGGAGTAAAACTTCTGTATTAATAACGACGGCATTTACGGTTAATAATGTGTTCGCATCAATTAATTTCTTAGATTTCATGTCTACAAGGATCCCAAACTTAGTTAAAAAGTCAGCCCCTATTATCGGTTTGGTAACCGAGGCAATAATAAAAGGATGGACAAAGTCGCGGCGAAAGCCTAAATCCACCCTTAGAAGTTGCGTACCATAAGTAACAATGGAACTACCATTAGCTGCTGACAACAAGAAATCTGACTTCTTCTTAATCCTTGTAAACATGGAATGGGGAACTACTGATATCTCTGCGCCCGTGTCCACCAAAAATGAAATTTTAGATATTAAATCGGTGACAAATAAGCGGCGTTGGGGGGTGAACCGACTAGGAGCCGCATTTAAGGTCGGTTCGCTTGGTTTTTTGACGCAAAGGCATCCGATGGGTATTTGCATGGCTGTGTGCATTTTGTAGCCCGTTCGCCAAATCTGTTATGATACCAGCAAAAATCCTCATTCATATTCTGCTGTCTTCTGCCACGGCTATGTGAACGTCCTCGAAACGATCGATTTGACCGTGTTGGTGAGCGACCGTGAGATGACATATTCATGGATTTTAACATATTTTTAATCTCAGAAATTTCGCTCTTTAAACTGTCAATCTCGTAATTTGATGCATAAGGCACCTTGTTCGACCTAATTGGGCTTACTTGGGTAGATCTTGGCTTAAGATTACCAACTACCGAAGATACTGATGGGCTAGACAATTCCCAAATTTTATCTGCCCTAGCCACTAAAGATTGGATATCAAGGCAATCGAGGCCAGCTAAAATTGTGGAAATGTCTCTGGGCAGCCGGCTGAGCCATATTTCTTTAAGGAGATCCTTAGTATACATTTGTGAGTTACCGGCATTTGTCTCCATTTGACGGTAAAATTCAGATGGTTTCTTATCGCCGATATCATCTTTCGACAAAATTTGCTCCAATTTACGCCTGTCAGAAAGTTCGTATCTCGAAATAAGCGCATTTTTTAATGCGGTATATTCTGTTCCCTTGGGAGGATCCTTTACGATATCGATAACCCCAGAAACTGTGTCTGAAGTAAGTGCACTTAGAACATAGTCAAATTTTGTCGACTCAGCTGTAATAGCACGGGTTCTAAACTGTGCTTCCGCCCTGGCGAACCATGCAACGCAATTGGTTTCCCACAATTCCGGCAATTTCACTGCTACCGCGTTGACTGAGCCAGGTGTGTGTTCACGACCGGCCTTGTCCAAATTTTCAGTACTCATTTGGATGCTAACACCAATTACACGCAAAAACCCCAATTTTTTCGTGGACCTCCTGGGAGGCTGAAGCCAAATTCAAAACTGCACACACAAGAAACAAACAATAAATATATATAAATGCTTCACACAAAATCAAAATCACTTGAATTCCCAGAAAAATTAATACAATTGAACCACCGCAAACGTCGCAAATATTCTGAAAATTATTGTACAATAAATAAAAATTATTGAAAGAAATGAAAATACAATATCTAGTAATAATATGTAGTTCTCGTTGCAATGTGAATAATAAATCCTTGTATAAACAGGTCACCTTTGTTGAACTTCAATAAAATAAAAATTTTGAAACCTCGATCGCGTTTCTTCTGTTGATTCCTTTGTTGTTGTCGGATATCTGCTTTACGGTTGCTATAAATTCCTATTTTTGTGTATATTATCTGCTTACGTCGTTCCGAATTTCCACGGTGATTGCCGTTGCTTTGGAGTTATGAATTATAGTACACTGCTCCTATCTATGTCCGGCCAAATTTTAATCAGGCGTTCCGCTTTTGGGTCTGGCTGTATCACACGTTTAGGTCACCACTTATCGAGTCGCTGCCGATGTGGGACAGACGCTCGATTCCTGTTGATTCTCACTCAACCAAAATTAAAAACAATTAGTAGAACGACAATTCTATGTTCAACTCTCCAATGAACTGATTATTTAATTTAAACAATCTCGGTTACAATTTTAACAATTAATATTTATTTTTCAAGTTTTATTTTTACTGAATATAGACAAAGGAACAAAAAGATCCGACAATGGCGGCAGCTCACGTAGTATTCACTTTCCTTATTTCTTTGTTCAATTTATCGGTGAACAATGTAAAACCTGTTTCTTTGTTTTCTGTTTGTTTTGTATCTTTTCCCCCACGGGAGTCCACGTACTAACCAGTGTTAGCTACCATATTTTAAAATAAATGATACCGGCCGCTACAAAGGATTTATCTATGAGTTTAAGGTATGGGAACGAACCATACTCGCACACACATTTAAACACCAAAAATAAAAAACCATTACAGACTCGCACCGACGCTCAAAAGGATTATTCGGATTGCGTATGTAACCTATCTACTAAACGCCCACCCGTCGCGTTTGTCAATGATGTTAGGGCGGGTCGGGTTTTTCATCGTTGACACACATTATTGACAAGAGGATTACTATAACTAAGCCTCACACATAGAGTCTCACATACACACTCAAACATATTTTGAGCTGAAATCCCTCTCGTGACCGATTATTGTTGACAAAGTCCATTGGGATTTCAACCCTAACGAAATCCCATTAAATGATTTCCTATTTTTTTGTGCCCATCCTAATACTTGCCGTAGATATTGCTTTCGAGGTTCTAAGAATCGGGTATTTTATTCCGTCCGATGTTTGTGCTCGATTTGCAGTATATTCGGGTGTCACAGGAATCATCGAAGGAAGCAAATAAATGAACAAACGGACGAGAAATAACAATCGAAATGCGTGTGTGCGATGGCGATAACCTTGAAGAAGATTCTTAGTGACCGTTCTGAGTGTGCTAGAGATTTGTGATATGACGACATTAGGTCCCCAACTGAGTCCTGATTAGATGTCCAAAGGGGACTTCTCGCACACTAGCAACCGATGACAAAATTAGAGGACTTTTGTTCAAACCAATTTGCACCCTCATAAGATAATGTTATCCTCCCTGATACTCGGCGAAGGGTAGATGGGCTATCGAATTGGATTTAATAAAATTGCACTCGCACTCAAGTACATATATGTACTGTCCTGTCGATAGAAAATTGGATTTTTATTGTTTGGCTATGATGGAGGGAGGTGTCATCGGATGGTCATCATTCCGTGAGGTTTTCAGATTAATCATTGTGTCGTCGTCGACGTTTATTTAATTTCAAAAAATAAATGCGAACCAGTATGTGGTTTATCGTTGAGATACCCAGTAATAAATTGTTGTGGTGGTTGTTGTTGTTGTTCTATATTAGGGCGGAAATCATTAGTTTCGCCCTTTGTTCGTTTAGTATTTTTACAACAAAATGCTTTGTACAGCCCCAAATCGTAACAGTTTTTCCGGTCCGGCTGATCTACACACTAATGGACTTTTAAAATGACATATTATTCTCACATGTCTTTGGAATTGTTATTGAAAACTGAATGACCTGTCAACTTGCAATTTGCTGAACACTTTACGTTATACGTAAATAGGAGTGACCGTGACCCGTTTTACTTTAAGTATAACCGCTGTTTAAAAGTCAATTAAGTTACATATAGCTCCCTCCTCAACATCAAAAAATGACAGTACGAAGACTTGCTTAGCTTTCAAATGTACATTTAAAAGATCGCGCTGAACTATTTATGAATCTAATCTTACAATTTTCTAGTTGGTTGTTAAATGGGTGGGCAATCGACTGGTTTGTTAATAAATCATAGGCTGTGGCAACTTTTTTTTGGACATCTCGTCAGTCTAATAGTCCGCGGCACGAAACAATCATGTTTTAGCTTGAAGAGCGTTTCTAAATATTGAAAACTTATATTTAATGTCAGTGTTGTGTAGCCAAAACCGTGAAACGTTTGAAAAGAAATGCGGGTCGTGAAGGAACTGCTGTGGTGAAATTGGCGAAGAAAGATCATGAGAAGTGTTCCTTGAGCTCGGACAGGTCGCACGCCTGAGAATGTTGCGGCTGTGATCCATAGTGTGGGACAGAATCCATCGACCTCAACTCCAGATAAGGGATTCGTAATAGCCACACGTAATCGTAGAGAAGCCGATGCATCCTCCAAGAATGACAGTTTTGTTTGGATATTGGAGTGGTGGCACATTTTTCTTCGAAAACGCTGCCGGAAACGCTGTTAACGTCCACGGCGACCATAACAAAACCAGTTGACCCACTTTTTAAGAACTCAAATCGAAGCCATGAATGTGGGCGATCCTTGGTTTCAACAAGATGTCGCCACATGCCATACAAGCCGACTGACAATTGATCTCTTGCGCGCCAAATTTGTCAACCGAATAATCAGCCGTTTTGGAGATGTCAATTGGCCTGCGCGGAGGTACGATTTGACGCCGATGGACTTTTTTCTAGGGGGTGCCGTTGGAAATAAGAATCCAGAGACAATTCCAGCTTTAAAACATAACATTGCGACTGTTAATCGCGAGATAGGCGCCGAAATGATCGAAAAAGTTTTTGAAAACTTGACTCACAGGATGGCTTACAGTAAGGTTAGCAGAGGGAGCCACATGAACGAAATTGTTTTTCATTCTTCAATCATAGAAATTTCCAAAAAAATATTGATGTATACTCATTACTTTTAAACTGCCAACTTTTATATATGTGTTACAAGTTGTTAACCCGTGCGTTACCCGGGACCCTCCGACCCTCACCACCAAGACACCTACCAAAAGCTAAAACAACAAGCGTTGTCTGGCTGCACCTCGCACCCTACTGACCCAATCAATCCGACCGTTCCACACTAAAACCACCGCACACCAATGAGGCCCACCCCACCTATCCGCCCCTGACCCAAAATTGTAGAAGTGAGTTATGTTCGCGAGTTCATACATAAATCACATTTTTTCAGTTTTCCCGAATTTTCCAAGTTTTTCCAGAGTTTTCGAGGTTCCTATTATCATCCCCGGACTATTACAAACATTTTAAAAGAAAAATAAGCCAAATCGATCCAACGGTTTAGCCGTGAAAAGGTAACAGACAGACAGTTAGAGTTACTTTATAATGCGTCTGATTGGAACAGAATATGCCCGCCCCACTTAACAGATATGGTTTCATGTAAGTTAAACGGACTCAAAGTGTCGTACGTGCGAAGTCGTATTTGGAAAGTAAGTGGACTCAGTAGTTAAATAAATAAGTGGTGGGTTCAAAGTTTGAAGCACAGAAACATATTCAAACGTTTTATCACGGTCCCTACTCCCGCTAATGTCTGATAAACGTCTGAGAGTAATTACTGTCATGAGTAAGTAATAACCTCGCGAAAGTTGGAAGGACGGGAGAGCTCTTTGATATATGTAACTCTATTCACCGATGGATCCAATATGAGTAATGGAGTCGGTACTGGAGTTTACTCTAAAAACCTTAACCTTTCAAGTTCCTACAAGCTACAATACTCTGCTAGCATCTATAACGCGGATATATTAGCTATAAGATAGGCGTACAGGGCCCAATCTCACAAGACCGCAATAGCGGGCAAGGTCAGCAGATGTGTAGACAGCCAATCTGCCATTATTGCGACAAGCAACAATTCTAAGCTCATCAGGCAGTGCCATGCCGAACTGGCTTCGATAAGCCAATGCATAGACTTGACCCTAGTTTTGCTGCCGGGGCACAGCGACATTGACGGCAATACAAAAGCGGACGTACTGGCAAAGAAGGGCGTGACACTGGACACGGACTGCGCTGAGACAGTCTGCTGTCCTTTGAGCTCTGTTAGGGAGCGTATCTTTCGTTTTTAACCATCAAAACACAACTAAGGTGGAGCAATTTGACCAATTGTATCATGTCGAGAGCGATGTGGCCGTCCTATAATAAAAAGGTGGAGCAATTTGACCAATTGTATCATGTCGAGAGCGATGTGGCCTTCCTATAATAAAAACAAATCCACCGAGCTGATCTCCACATCTCGGAAAGATATTACCAGAGTGGTTGCCATAAACATGGGCAGACACGCAGCAAAACTGGGAATCGCTCAAAATACCTTTAGCAGTAGCTGCTTAGATGTGAATGAGAAAGAAACTCTCATTCATTTTCGTTGCAAGTGTCCAGCCCTTGTGGCTCTTCTTTTCCGCAAACTGAGCATTCCCTTTCTTTCTGACCTGAAGGAGCTTTTAGAGTACGGCATCACCGATTTGATATTGTACCTCAATGCTACAGGTTGTATATAACTATAAGTATCTCTTTTTTTCTCTTCTTCTTTTCCGTTCCATTAGGTCTCCTGAGGACTATGGCAGCAAAACGGCGCACTAGAGCGATTTTAGGATATCTCCAAGTCGGCAAGAGTACCGCCACTCTACCTACCTACCTACTAAGCAATAACATACCGTTGTGGTCCAGGATGCCGATGTCGAACAAGAAGGTTTCCGCACTGGATCCTTCTGTGTACACCACATCAACACCCTGCGGATCATTATTGAACAGTGCGTTGAATTCCGGTCACCACTGCACCTGCTGTTCATCGATTTGAGAAGCCGTTTGACAGTTTCAACAGACAGTTTATCTGGGTCGCCTTGCGCAGGAGAGGTATACCCGAAAAACTAATAGCTATTATTAAAGCAACCTGTGATGGCTCTAAATGTCATGTGCTGCATAGAGGAAAGCTGTCAGAGGAAAGCTGTCAGAGGAATTCGACATCCTATGTGGGGTACGACAAGGTAGCATTCTATCGCCGATACTTTTTTGTTGGTGATTAGCGATGTGCTTCGCGCTACTGGAAACGGAGGAATTTGTTGGACTCAAGGGTCAACTCAAGGAACCACAAGGGGATATAGGACATAAGTAAAAAGTAAGCATTTGTTCACCAAAATGTTACTTCAATCTATAATAAACGGTATATATTTATATCGAAAAATTTTGCGATGAATTGCTTCCGATGAATTGCTATGCGACAAACCAGCCGGGTACGGTGTAAAAAACCAAATGAACGCTTCCAGCTTTAGTTTGCTTACGCAGAAACGTAAAGCGATGAGATTGCAAGTAGCAACAGTCAACAAGGGATCCACAGTAAGCCACTTAAACCATTACAGTGCATTGCTGCAGCATAGGATACTTACACATACTTCCCCGAAACGAATGTTCGTGCATACGAGAACTGACATTGAGCTCTACGCATGCATTCCGCGCAAATGTCCTTTGGGCTAATAGAGTTTCCTACTTAATGCGTCCCACTCATTGCAGAATGCATTGCATCAGTAGTGTGGAGCGATAAATGACAAAATATCTAACAGGATAGTTTAACAAAAGGACAATTTACGTTGTGCACAGTCGCCGGCACTCCGCACGCCGGAAGGAACGACTCCTTGTCGATATTGTGGGCTTCCGTGTTGTAAATGAATAAATATTTATGTGTGGAAAACTTTTATCGCCTTAACTCTTCGGCGGCCGGCACAGTGATTTAAATTTATACACGCCGTTGCCTCGAGCCCAGGCATCGCTCCTCTGCCACACATTGTTGTGCGTACTTGCGTGCCTGTCGTATCTATGGCGCGATGGAGAAAGATATTCTACTGTTGCTACCGTAATTACAGCGAGATTTACACGCGTACTTTACTACCGGATGTGCTGCTTGTGGAGGTTTTATTTTGGGAATTTACAGCAACGCACTGTTGTCAGCGGATGTATGAATGTAGCAGCATAAACACTGCAGGTTCCATCCAAAATTTGGCAATACTCATAACTTACAGTGTTCGTTTTATGTCTGATAACTTTTTGTCGTTTTTCTGTTTGTTATCCTGTCAGCATAGGCGCACGCATATAATTTACCAGCACTCTGTTTACACACGCTGACAAAATTATAAGGTAAACATATTAGAGCTAAAATGGCATCCAAACTAAACTGAAACCAACAATTTAATCGATTACCGCTAGACGGTGTGTGCTACCTTACTTATTTCTGCCTGCCGCCATTTAAACCATTTTGCATTCACAGTTAAAAATAACACACGGATCTATTTCTGTGTATTAACACGAAATGCCTTACCTGAAAGTAGAAAAAAATTAAACAAATTATTAGTTAAATTCAGTTTATAGTAACGATTATAAGATTTAAGAAGGTGACTAGTTACGTAATGATTTTAAGATTTAAGAAGTTGACTACATAGTTACGTAATGATTTTAAGAAGTTGACTTAGATCTTTTAGACTGAGGCTGTTATTACAAAACATATTTAAATTTTTGTATTCAATTTGTTATTTTTGTTAAAGCGGAATGGCTCTTTCCTGATAAGTTTTCTGACCATTTCTGACCTTTGTAAGGAACAGAAATAGTAATCATTCCTATGGAGCAATTATTTTTACTTGATTTTTATTTATTTTGATGTATTTTTTAGTCTTTTTTAACAAAGGTTGACGAAGCGTCTCTATTGAAATTCATTCAAATTCTTTTAACGTCCAGACCTTTGGTTATGTTAGACGAAATTATCGTTTCAGTAATGCAAATGCACTCTGAACCCTTAACCACGCATCAGACAAAAATCGTACGCCGACAAGTGTAAAGGAATTTGTCCAAATAACCCTTTAACCCTTGTAATAACGAGGCACTACATCTAAGCAGAGTTAAGAGATGCCAACCAAAACCGTCACAGAGATTTTTCTTGCAAGTGATTCTGGGTATTAAAAAAACAATTAAAATAGAGATTCGACCTCTTGATCCCTTTTTGTCTGTATTTTCGACCACTTTGGGATCCTTTTTAACCACATTCCATACGACCTAGAGAGCTGAAATTTTGTGAGTGTCTAAGTCCAAAATTGCATTTTTTATATTCCGAGTATGACGCGTGTCGCGTGAGATGGGTTGACATTTTTTTTCGACTTCTTTGAAGTCCTTTTTAGCCAACTTCCACACGACCTAGAGACATGAAATTATGTGAGTGTCTAAGTCCATACTAGCATTTTTTATATTACCGGTCTTTTGTTAATTGTGTAATCAAACGTGTTTAACGTTAACCAAGGTAGTTTTATGTTTTTTTTGTTATTAAAAAATGTCACGACAAATCGGAAGAAATAAAGACTGTGATAAGCAGACAAAATTCAATCAATCAATGAAGAAGAAAAAAGTGTCGATCTAATGGGCTGTTATATGGTTCGCAATGGACTCCAAATAAAAACACAGGATACGGTAAGCAAGATTTTTTACCATCTTCTTAACATGGCTACAACAAATGCATCGCAAAGTATCGCGTAGTCAAATGATTGATTGTCTATTGGTATTTACCTGTTTAGCTCAATGCCCAATTTACTTTAATAAAAACGATTATTTTGAACTTGAATTATACAGACCATGTTTTATATTTTTTTTCACTTAACCCACTAAGTTCGTCTGTAGACGGTCTTTCAACTTTTTTACTAGGTGCTTTCAGCTATAATTTTTTTTGACAAACAGACTTCACATTCGTATTTTTCAGTCTAAAATCATACTAGAACCAAAATTATCATAACAAAATGCATCGTATTTTGATTTCAGGGGTTAAAGGCTTAACTTCGCTTGCCCGTCTGTGTGTTTGTATGTGGCCTGCCAAAACTTGTGATCAATTTTTAACCCACTTCCCGATTTTACTTAAATTTTGCACATATGTGTGACAAAATTATCTGTGAAAATTTGGAAGTGATAGGTCTCCACGGCTGAGGGGCTCCCATATAATTTCATATAATTTCCCATATTTTCAAAACTAACCCTATGTTATTCAGACTTTGCACACATTTGTATATCCGATAAGAGAATTTAGGGTGGTTTTTCACCAGTCCTGACCACGTCATCAAGTAAACGTGAAATAACTTCGTTTTTCGGGCCCAAAAAAATGTCAGCTCTCTAAGTCGTGTGAAAGATGGTTCAAATCGCGCGAATCAAACGCGACTCGCGATCACACGCACGATCTCAGAAATAGTCCGCGACACTGAACTCCTCAAAATATCTCAGCACTTTAGGTCGTACGAAAGTTGGTTAGAGGCTTTGAGGTCCTTAAAGCAACGTAAAAAAGTTTAAAACCACCTCTATATGCATCACACGCGCCACACGTTACTATCCCAGACACTCAACTGCTCACAAAATTTCAGCTTTCTAGGTCGTGTGAAAGGTGTTCAAAAAACAGCCACGCGCCAAACGCGACTCTCGATACGCGTCACACGCATGATCTTGATCTTGAAATAGACACTGAGCTATTTCAACATCAAGACTGGGAAAATTTCAGTTCTCTGGGTCGTGCGAAAAGTGGCTAGAAAGGACCTCAAAGCAGTAAAAAAAAAGAAGTCGAAAATACAGACAGACAGACAAAGTTAAATAAAGCTTTTAAAAACATTGCTGCTAAACGTTTTTAATCCAATAAAGAAAGGACTGCAGTCGTACACGACAATTTGGCAAGAATTCCAGAAAGTCATTTTCGCGATGGGATAAGTTTATTGGTGCAGCGCTGGACTAAGTGCATTAAAGTAACTAAAGGTTATATGTACTGAAGAATATAGCTTTGTATTGCAGGAAATTTTCTGCAATTGAGCCAAGTTTACATCATTCGATAACAAATGTTCGAACCTTTCAATTCAAATCAATTTTCAGAGATTTATTCTGCATTCGGCATAAAAATGTTAGCTTTATACCACATATGCGACTTCTTAACTAAAAAAAAATATTTATATCCTGATTCCTAATAGTAATTTTTCACTCACACACACATGCACACAACGTTGCACCCACTATTGTCGAAGCAAAGATAGAAAAATACAAAATAGAATTAATTTTCATTTGGAATGCATCCAAGCTGAAAACCGTGCCGTTTCATTGCAACATTTATTGTTATCCTTTGCAAAATCGAAAAATCGCATAGATCCTTTTTTTGTGTAGGTATCCTGTCACTGCCGATACCAACTGAGACCCATCCTAGAACTAAATATCTCAGAAATTGATGCACATTTTGTTTCCGATAACAGCAAATAACACCAAAAGAAGATTACCCCCCATCAACACAGATGTATGTCTTCTTTGTATTGAAAATGGATGCGGATGTTTTGGCGACGCCGCCGAGCCGATTGTTGTCTGCCACAGACACCGTCGACAACGTACTTCATATACTCGTAGATACCTAACCTCAATGTACGAATAACAAAAAAAGAGGTGGAGATCGAGCGCGAGAGCAGGGCATAATACAAGATGGCACACAGCATCCCTTCTTGGCTAAATGCGCGCATGCATACGTGAACCAGCAGACGGAATGGCACTTGGCTGGCTTGTGGGCTGGCTAGTCGGTTGGCTGGATGGACGAACGTAATGCGATAAGAGCCAAAGATTTTGTACAAAAGTGTTTCGTTTTTGAGATTTTTTCGTTGCGTTCCTGTTGGTGCAATTTTTTGTAATTTTATTTTTTTCGGTCTACTATAGTAGAAGGCTACTTATATTCCATCGTCGACTGATTGTTATAGCAGCAAGTGCCATGGCCAGAGCGATGGCGATGACTCTTCTACTACTACTACTACTACTACTTTACAAACCAACGAAAGGATGAACAAAAAGCTAAACACTTGAGATTTATGATAGCTTTTTCTTTCACTTAAAATGAAAGTTTTTTCCGACATTATTGTCCTTTTTAGGGTTCTTTCCTTTCGAGCTTTTTGTTTTTATTTTTGTGTCGCGTGTTTCCAAATGAAATTTCAGATGCACGCCATGCACACCAAAGAGTGGGGAGGGGAGTTGTCTGATGAACGGGCAGGCAGACAACTAGCAGCAGCTCCAACAGTTTCAGTTTCAGCGCCAGGAGTCAGTAAGCGGCACTTTACCCTATCGCTAGCAATGGCTACGAAGGATACTTTAGTTGCAGTCAAGTGCTTCGCCACCTGCCATTTTATTTTTAAGCTAATAAATATATAGCCCTTATATTAGCTTTGTCACATCGTTCAAAATACAAAAGCAGAAGATGTAAGACGTACAAAATTTCGAATAATTCAGTGTTTGGACACAATACAGAGAGAGGTTTAAACAAATAGCCAAATACGGTTGTCAAATGTTGACCTCGAAGGCAAATCGGAGAAAACGACGTTGGATGCTCTCGATTCTGGACACATGAATGATATGGGGACCACGCCAGACTAGCGTACTCGAGAAAGGGACGGACAAAGGTAATGTAGAGAGATCTTGTCACGTAAGGGTTGGAAAATTCTTTGGACCACCGTTTGACAAAGCCAAGTGATGAGTTGGCTTTAAGAATTATTTCATCAATATGAGAACGGAAGTATAGTTTCGAGTCGCACAATATGCCGAGGTCACGAAAAGATTGCATGCAAGCGGGATATAGGTTGACCGTGGAGAAGGTAATGTCTGGGAGGGGGTTTGTTGTACTTACGTGATAGGGTAATAGATTGACATTTGGAGATATTGAGATCTAAGCAATTTTGGAGGCCATCAGGTCGAAAAATTGTATAGGTCTTGTTGAAGGAGATATGTGACGAAGAAATGGTTTTGAAAGATTTGGTATCGTCAGCGTAAATTGCGAGCGCGGAATGTTTGTTTAATCAAGACTCAGGATCATTTATAGTTGGGATGAAGAGAAGGGGGCCTAGATGGCTACCTTGTGGGACTCCAGAGGTTGCCAAGAATGCGGACGATAGGACGGACCTGAAGCGAACACTATAGAGACGGTTTTCCAGATAAGAAGATACACATTTTAACAACATGGATTCAAAGCCGAGGACAGACAATTTAAAGAGGTGTGAAATCAGTTGCAGCAACGTCAACTCCGTTTCCACTCTCTAAGGCTGAAAGGGCGAAAGACATGAATTTAACAATATTAGTGGTGGTTGATCTACCTTTCAGAAAGCCATGTTGGGTGGGGGAAATAAGTGACTTGCAGTGGAAGCTTAAGGCTTCGTATAAAATACTTTCGATTCGGTTTGGGTATATGGGAAAGTTTAGCAATGGGGAAATAGTATACTTCATTGATCCTTTTTTGTGTATCGGGGTTATGAAAGAGGTCTTCTAAATCTTGTGAAATGGATAGGCAAAAGAGCTAAGAAAGTGGCAGGCAGAAACTGGTCAAAATTTTTTAAGAAATATAGCGGGAAGGCCATCTGGGCTGGGTGAGAATTCATCATTAAGTTTTTGTTACTTATCTTCGATAGCAGTAGGGTCAACAGTTTTAGAGAGAAAGGGGCTATAGGAGAAGTTAATTAGGTAAGAGTGGTCAGGTAGGAAGGGGCTGTCGGCGAAAGATAGCGCTGGTAGAGAGAGTTATAAAGCTGGGTGAATTGCAAGTAAGTACTGAGATAGTTGGAATATTCGGAAAAATAATAAGTATGAAGGTAAGCCGCCTATAACTTATTTCTCTTATTTCTTGATTTTTACCAAGGAGGAAATGTAGATGAGATTTATGGTGGAGAAGGGTTTATGTCCAAAAAAGTACGAAAAACTATATTTTCCCAGGCCACTATGCAAGTCGGTAACTACCAACCAGAGTCTATTTTATTTTTGTCAACCTTGTGTTTTTCTTTTCATATTCATATTCATTAAATTCATTCTGCACCTTTTTCTCTTCTCATCACTTCAAGCGCAAAAAATAAAATTAAACTCACAGAGAAAACATGATATAGTAGTAGTTGTGAACCTGTGAGTGGCAGTGACTTCTCTGGCCAACCAATATACAAATAGGTCGAGAAATGTTTTTCTGTTTTTTAAAGTTTTTTTTAAGTTTCTATTTTCAAGATAAAACATAAATTTCGTGTGCAAAATATTCTTCCTGCACTTTATTTGATCGTTCTGAGTTTCTTTTGAATTTTGTGTCTGCCTTGGTGATTTGTCTGCAAGGATATAGATAGCATGTTCGCTGTGTGCATATCTGCACTGGTACTGGACGGGAACCAAATAGAAAGTACAAGTGTCACTTGCTACGAGGATGAACGCCTTATGGTTTATGGAGCAAAGAATTGCTTAGAGAAGACTGAGGCTATTGTTTTTGGACTTTCGTCGTTGGGAATCGTGACGGCAGCGCCGGGGATTTATTGTTGCGAACAGACATTCTTTATATATGTAGACTGGTGTGAGTGTGGGTGTTGGTTGGTATTAGCTGTGAAAAATGTGTAAAAGGTACTGCCACACTTGAAAAAGCCGTACGTCGTATAACTCTTCCACATGCAGATACAACCTAAACGAAAAAGTCACTTTTTTGATTAATTTAGTTTGGTGCCTTAGTATGTCCAGATCAACTGGCACTGCTGAATTTCAAGCAACAACAATAAACATCCGCGAACTGATAAACAGATATTATCACTCCGCCAAGACATAAAATTAGCTCTAAACAATATAAGCAATTGATACTTAAACATAAAAATCAATTTATAATGGGTGGTGATTTCAAGGCGAAGCATACGCATTGGGGATTGCGATTAATAAGGTCAAGAACTGCGCTAAAAGCAACTCAACAAACAGGATGCGAATTTATAAAACTGGCAAACCAACCTATTGGCCTACGGATAGGGCTAATTCCGCTTACCTCGTCAATTTCTTTATAAAAAAAAAAACAAATATCTGGGGGGGGTGGCTTGCTACAAATAGAAGAAGGATCAGATGTGGTTTTTAGCGATCGTGTAAATATGAAAAGTGAAAAGAATATCTTTCTCACAAACAAAAACACAGATTGGAATTATTTTAAAGCACCGCTTGAAGAGGAAATGAACCTTCACACTCCGATATCAAGCAAAGATCAGCTGGATCAGCTGCCTTCACTCAACAGATACAAAGTGCAGCTTGCAAACGTACTCCTGTTATGAAAAAAGCAAAAATTGGACGGAGATGATATCCAAACGAAATCTTAAATCTATTATCTGAAAAAGGAAAAAACCAAAATAAATGGCAAATTGCAACTAAACCAACTCACAGAATTAGTTCGCATGCAATCAATTATAAAATATTTAGTTCAAGTTCAGCTATAGGCAAAAACTTGGGGAAGTCCATCGAATCGCCATCTTAAACTCTGCTTAAAAAAGTACAGCTCATAAACAGAATCTTGCAAATCTTTGATAGATCCATCTACCAAACAGATGCTGCCTAACAATTAGTTAAAAAAAAGCTTCTCATCACCTGATTTATCCATTTTGAAAGATAAATTCAAAATTAAGGAATGTTGAGCAGTGCAGGAAAAAATACAACCCCACTGTGATACCGGATGACAGCATTTACGATGCGACAAATGAAACGGAAGTAATTTTTTCGCAGTGCAATAATTAGTGTAGAACTTGAGCGCTCAAACACACCGGATCCAGCGGGGAATTCCAATGTTCACGACGATGACGGCTATGTCGACGACGATGATGACGATGATGCTGACACGTGAAGCTACCGGCGGCGGCACTGTGTGTTCATTTATGTCCTTTCAGACAAAGAGAATGCAAACGAGCGAATCAGATTTTTACACGAAAAAGTAAAACACAACCATGTCCATGCGATCGCAACAGAACCTTTCCTTCATCTTCCGGTTGTTGTTCTTCTGCTTATTTTTCTAAAATGAGACTTCCTGTTGTTTTTCGTGTTTTTTCTTTACTATCTAATGTTGTTGCTGGGATATTTTACCTTTCGTCAACGTCCTTTGTCGCGAGACATTCTCTTTAATTAATGGCATCACATTTCATCGGTCCCTTTGCATGACTGCTGATGAAGTGCGGCTCATTGACTTTTCTGCGTGATGTTGCGATTTCACTGTCGGGCTAAGTCCTAAAACTCTAGTGTAGTGGTACGTCAGAGTCGTCTATCTGTCTGGGCAGCACACTATGCAGATGAAGTAGAAATAATTCAATTTGTATCGTATAAAGCGAAAATTCTTCTAAAAAACAAGTTTCGTATTTGTGAAAAAGGACACACTGCACACTCACAAGTGCCATAACCTAATTAGATTATCGCAGATGGATTCTCCTATGTATTTGCTTGTTTGATTATTTGATCGGGCTTTTCCTCTTCAAAGGATACCCAGGAAGAATTTCAGTCCTTATTTTCGTAAATTAAGTTAAGTCAACCGGAAAGGTGTTAACTTAGGCACAGCCACTCAGAGTTATTTTTAGTGTCGTCAGTACGCAATTAGTTTAACCCACAAGAGAATTGAGAATTGGCAAGTGCATTCCAAATGCGACCCAATACCTATGTCAGATGTCACTGACGCCAATCTGATTGTATTCGTACTATCTCTTTAGTTATACATTAGAGGGTTAAAAAAAACTAATTAAAACAATTGCTAACATGGAATTACAAGATCACTTAATGGGTATGCATATACGTCGTACTACTTGAACAAATTTTTATGTCGCATCGTTCCTTAATGTAAAAATAGCTAAGATAAATCTTGTTAGGGATGAGAGAAAAATGTTCAACCATAAGTATACATCGAATGCATTTACCTACAACCCCCATCCAATATTTGAACGGCAAATCTATCCACTTCGCTGACATAACACAATGCAAAATTATTTACTGCTCTGATGACTGATGTCACAATGACTCGAACAACGCAACTTATCCTCTGGCTATAGTGAGTAACCCTTAACTTGTCATCGCAGTGTGCCGGTCATAATTCCAGTGTCCTGTCCAAGCTCGGTCGTATTAAAAAAAGGGACAAAAAGTTGACAATTCGTCCAGATTTGTGCTTGTGTCCTGTCCTGGCCCTGGTGTTAGTTCTGTGTCGCGTCCATCACATCCATTCGGCACAAAAGGAAACAAATTATTTTCAGTCAACCGATGCCACACTGTGTGAAAAATATTGTCATGACCGAGAGGACATATCGTACAGGTGCTGATGTGCATAAAGAAAATTGACCGACGGAGTGCAATTCGTTAAATATTTTTTTAAACGAATTTTTTCAGGTTCTCCGTGGGGTTTTATTGGGATTTTATTTACATCTGTTAACATATGACATTTCTTGTTTATTCTTTTATTCTAGACATTTAGATAGATAGATATATCGATTTTATTCATTTACAATAATTTATTAACAAAATACAAGTTTATAATTCTTAAATGACTAAAAAGTCGTCTGCCCGAGGTTGACGATACTGTTGATGTTGATGTTCAAAAATATTCTTCGAATATCGCTCTTCTGTATCTTAATGCATTTTGACAATAGTTGTGTAGTTTGTTCCAGTTCGTGCCGTTTAAAATCATCACCATATCTTCCTCCTGCAGGGTTCCCTTATCAAAAATCTGACACCTAATTTCGATTATAATTGCACACCTGCCCAAGAAATGAAAGATGTCGGCTCTCTCTCGTAGATTACATAAGGAACATATGACTGGTAAATCTTCAGGTATGAAATTCAGGTTCATAATTTCTCTTCATGCCTTAAAAATTGAGGATATTACTTCGATCGAGTAGTTATCGCTGAAGTAGTTATTTTATGTTATGATGTTATCTTTATGCATTTTCTCATCCAGCTTCATAGTAAATTATACAGTTCCTTCTTCCAATTTAGTCTGCTTCCCCGGTATTTAAATTGAGAGTGTGTCTGCAGGAATCTGCAAGTAACTGCCTTTCATCAAACCAAAGTATTTTTGCCTCTATAATGTACTCCGATATACGTTTAGCCAACCTTTCCTGGTCCAAGGGGAGCGTTTTCAATATATAATCAAAATGAAGTTTAAGGGTATTCATAAATACCCGGGGGAAAGACCAGTCTCAACTAGAAGCATACTATTTGGTGTGATTTGAGGCAGATTAGTTATCCGTTTCAAAATCAGTTTTTCCAATCCCAACCCCGTGCCGCATACAGCAAGACTGATTTAGAAACCACGTGAAATATCTGATATTATACTCTAAAGGATATGTGCCTATCTTCCCAACAGTTTTTCCAAGCTGCACTAATGGCTGACTATGCTTCTCATTGAGATGTTCTTCCATATTCATGTTATTGGAGATATTGATACCGAGGTATTTGTAGGATTTACCTATTTCTACTTCTTGACCGGCAAAAAACCACTTTCTATTTTTCGCATATCGTCCTCCTCCCTTTCTGAACACCATGATATTGGATTTGGTTATATTGACCCTTAGTCTCCACTCCTCGCTGTATTTTTATAACCTGTTTATCATTCTCTGCTAGCTCTCCGGTGAGTCCGCAAGTGGAACTAATTCATCTGCATATAGCAGATCTTTAATGGAAATTCCACCAATTGTTATACCCCCACATAGAGCATCTGCTATGTCATCAATAAACATCACAAATCCTTGTGGGCTAAAGTTGCATCCTTGTTTTACCCCCATTATTGTTTCAAAGAAATCTGATAATTGCTTTCCATCCCATACGGCTGAAGACGTATTTTCATATATTTTTTCGATCAGTTTTCCAAACTTTCTGGATAGCCCGTGTTTGTACAGTTTGTAGAAGAGTGCACTTCTGTCTACTGTGTCGAAAGCCGCCTTGATGTCTACGAAGAACGCATATAATTTTTTCTTTCTTCTAATGTAGTTCAGCTCAATTGTTGTGAGTATGAAGATTTGGTCCGTTGGCGAGTAATTTGCTCCAAACCCCGCCTGAAACTCAGATAGCAAGTGATTTTGCTTTTAGTTTCGTTTCGATCTGGTTTCAATTTTGCTGCTAGCTCATAAGTACTTTCAAAAACCACTCGCAGCTTCAAAGCACATATTGGAACAAATCAAAGCAGCTTTATATCATTTCTAAACTTCTTCAAATCCTGGAATGTTCATGTGTTTGGAACAAAGAAGATGCTACTTACACAAGATAACAACCAACTGCCAGTGTGTGTGTGTTGCATCACCTTAAGCACACCATAATATACAGTACACATGTTATGGCCTATTATCGAGTTCACTTCTACTTGAATATTCTGCAATGCATCGTTTGTGTTTTCTCTCCCCATATCCGATGTTTCTTTGCAACTTTGTGGGGAAACCTAACAAGTGCGTGAACTACGGAGTATTGTGAGATTTGCCTTTGAGTGTATGTGACCGACCAATGAACAACACAAGTCAACACACAAAGTATCAACAATAATACATGAACGAAAGACAGGCAACTCGAAACACAAGCCAAGAGTTGTATTACCACACTGCCACTGTCGGCTCCTAACTATGATGAGCTTCTCGACGCCTCGATCTCTGTGCGCAATTTTCACGCTCATGTGGGTGATTATATGCAAAGCGTTTGGAGGTCGGTAATAAAAAAAAGGTAGGAATAGCCACTGCCGCCGCGCACTATGATGACATGAAAAACTAAAAAGCCTGTGCCTGGCGATGCGACGAACTGCGTCGGTGATTGTCATGATGTCGCGTTTATGTTTCGTTGCACTAACGCCTCACACAATGGTTGCCGAACGCGGCCAAATGGATATTCCTATAAAAACTCCTATATGTACATGTAATGTGGCAGATCAAAAGAATTGCCAACTGAGATGGCGTCATCCGCCGGTGGTAGAGTCAAATGGCGGGCGTACGGGCAAGAAATTAATCCCTGCCGCCTATGTAAGCCGCTTGCATCGATCGACTGGACAATAAGTCATCGATTGCCGCCATGATACAATGAAGTGCGGATTTAATGACGATAAACACACATGATTGTGAGTGTGGTTCGGCCAACGGGTGTACAACTTCTTAGAATGCTTACCATCAGTGAGGAATAAGATGAAATTGTTAAAGTTCGGAAACAGGTGCACGTCAGAGGAAGCCAGACATAGGAAAGGGGTAGTGGGTGTCCCAACAAGTCGACCGAAAAAGAAACACCACTTAATTTTTTCCTCAAAATATACGTGTAGTCACTGGCTACCGCTGGATATACAGGGTGTCCCAGAAAGAATTGATAAGCCTGGAACACCTCATAGTAGAGCTTTTGGGCACTCAAAATAAAATACAAGAATCCCAACCTAACCTAAGATATGTTATTTTTTCGATTTTTTTCATACCTGTACCACAGCTACAAATAAATGAAATCCATCGGGTTTTCGGTATTATAATATTCTACATGGACTATACCAACAGATATGCAGTACATCGTAAGAGTATGAGATGCAAATTAACATCTGAAATTAATTTTGCTCTAATCGTGCATCTTCGAATGGTTTCATTTGAATCCAAACTGGTTCTACGGAATTATCTCATTTCTATCGCACGCGGCCAAAATTGGCTTTTAGTAACCACTTCAAATACTTTTCCAGTATTAGACATAGGCCTGGATGCATATTTAATTTTGGAAAAACCTTCGATGTTTTTCAGCAATTTGTAAAGCAGTGATTGGTGCTTCGTTTCAAAGATCGATTAAATAAGACTTCTCGACACTATCTTCAACAACAACATTTTTGGAAATGTTATTGACGTTGTGAGGAACTCCTACAAAATGCTATCAATAAGCTAACGAGAATGGCAGATAGCTGCGGTTTATTGGTAAACCCCCACAAAACGGAAATTGTCCTCTTTACTAGGAAATATAAAATCGCACATATTGACCCTCGTTCTATTAAGGGTATAAGCTTAACATTCTCTAATGACGCCAAATACCTGGGTCTTATTCTGGATAGAAATCTAAGCTGAAAACCGAACATACAAGAAAGAGATCGTAAAGCTACTCTTCTCATGCAATAAAGCCATTAGAAACAAATGTGGTTTACAAACCCATATATTACTCATCTATACTAATATTATAAAGAGGTAATGTTAGTTTGTTTGAAGGAGGTAATCTTTGAAACTACTGGACCAATTTCACCAATATTTAGAATGGACTTTTAGAGTAAACATAGGCTATATACTATCCCGTTTAAATAAAAGGTCCTTTTGTGGAGACATAACTAAATAACTAAAGTAGATAAAGAGGTAAAGTTTTTTTTTGCTTGTAGGAGGTAATCTTCGAAACTACTGGACCAATTTCAAAAACTAGACAGCTGATTGAGCTGAAACTTTCACAGAATATGTGTCCTAACAAAATCTCGGTAAACCACATACTGTCGAGGTGGCGCTTTGTTATGGTTTAGGCAATAGTACACGCCTTCCGTTGTGGTAATGGCAAGGCGGGGTATCTTGTGTGCGGGTGGCGGAGCTAGTTGACGGTAGTAGGACCTACAGTTCAGTACGACGTGGCTGTATAGTGGACTTTCTTAGATAAAGCAGTAAATTGTGACAATCGAAGGAAAGTCCAAAGATCAGCTTGTTTATATCCCTCCGCCGCACTAGACATTCCGTTCAACCTTGGACCACTCGACATCTTCAGTAGAAAAGTAGCTGCCGGCGCCGGCTTTTCGTCTTAATGCAATCTCCAAGTGGATCAAAAATAAAATCGGACACTCGTCTGTTCTTAATTCATTCAAGATTCCAAGAGGTAACACAGACTACACGACAAACAAACAACCAAAACATCCAAGTCACCATTCCCTCCAGATCATTCTGGAACTTGTGTTAGCTAATTTCCTAAGCTCCTAAAGGGAATAATAATAGAATAAGCCAATGGGTGTGTATTCTTACTGCTAAAGAGATAAAACCTCGTCTCTATTTGTAAATAGCATTTCCTCCTGCCATGTGTAGATACCGGTTTGATGTAAGTGTTATCGACAATCTACAAAACGGGCGCATTGGCAAGATCGACAGACGTTATTGCAGTATTGTTAGAGTTTGTTTACACTTGGAATATAAAGACATACATGTTTATACAGACGGGTCTAAAACTGTTTTCTCAAAGAGGCTAAATCTTAGTCTCCCTTTCCGTTTTCCTAATCACTGTAGTGTTTTTCAGACTGAAATTATGGCGATTATTGAAGTTTCAGCTTGCCTCAAGAGGAATGTGACATCCGCATTTTATCGGATAGCCCAGCTGCGCTGAAATCCTTAACTGCCAATCATCTTTCAAGGAGGTGGTGGATCAGTTCAACATTACCCTGTGTTGGGTGCCGGAGTATAGAGACTTCCAGGAAATTGTAAGACTGATGAACTCGCCAAACATGTAACTACACTGGACATTTTACCTGAAAATGGCTTCGACACATGCAAACTCATGTTAAAGCGGTATGTTACCGAGAAAACTAACCGTCGTAGGTGGTCAAATGAAACAAGTTGTTTAGCGACAAAGCAGATCTGGTCAAAGCTAAGTATGAAAAGCTTCAAGTGTTTTATCTCTCTAAAAAGATTGCACATCAGTGATAAAATAGGTGTCATTACTGGGAACTGTTACTTAAGCAAGCATACAGCCTGGCTTAACGTTTTTTCTAACAATTTCTACAGAATCTGCTTAGCTGTATGGTAGGAGGAGGAGAAGGAGAAAACCATTCTCCACCTTCTCTGTAAGTGCCCAGCCCTCGCTCAAAAACGAACGCCGCTCCATCTGGGAGCTTTTTGTTACAATGAATTTAATGATATAACGAATACTGACATTAGTAGTCGCTTGCGCTTAATACAAAGCTCAAAATGGTTCAACGAGTAGGGGGGGAAATTTTCTCTATGTGGTGTGATATCGCAATGAACTATTACTAGTCTAAGTGTCTCGGTTTTTTTACGACTGCCACCTTAACCTAATCTAACCTAACCTATTGGCGTAGTTTGGTTACCAATCCCAACTTTGGAAATGAGGCACTCTAATGTCGTTGAGATACATAATTTTTATTCCGATGCTATTTTCATAATGTATCTTATGATGTAACTTTATCTCAAACAAAAAAACGAATCTGTAGCGATTAGTTAAACGTTCTCTCATAAACCAAATCAATTGGATCCAAAGTTCAATAACCCAAATATTAAGGTATCGTATCCAACATAAAGGCAATATTCCACGACATGAAATTAAATGCAATCTGCATGAGAAGTATTTAAAATTCACTTTGTCAAACTACTTGCTGTGTTTTCCAATTCCATGGCAAGTTGCGGCACTAAGAACGAGTATCTATATCTATCTTTGCATTATCTTTGCATACGTAGAGTATCAATCACATAAATCAACACTGGCTTGTTTGTTTGTCGAATTAAAGCTGCTTAATATGCTGACTAGGAGGATCTGTTTACCCTGCACATTGAACAATACAAGAACATCTGTGTATGTGTGCGGTCGTGTTTACATTGTTCTACTTTATATTTGTAAATTCGAAAATACTCTCGAAAAACACTCCATGGAGGAGGAGTATGTCTCATGATGAGGTTTGTGCATGCACGGCGGGAAAGTTTGTATTACCATTTGCCTTCCAAATTAGATTTGCAGATTCAGAAACACACTCACTGCTGTTCCAATATAATGACAATATCGACTGACGAAACAAAATAATGACAAACAATGAGTCAATTAGTACAAATTGTAATGAAAAGGAGAAGAGGAGACCCGACCCAAATAGAGCGTAGCTGAGCGCATATTCATTCTGTGTGTTACTGGATTGGATTATTTATCGTCGTCGTTGTTATTGTTGTTGTTGCCGTTGTTGTTGTTCCTTCCTCAGGAATTTTCAATTGATTTGGATTAGAATGCTTGTGCTATGCTTGCGAAATTACAGACTGAACCGCATCGTGTGGTAGGTAGGGCAGGTAGGACAAGTATCAGTATAGCACACGAGAGTTTCTGTTACTATGAGTCATTCAAATCAGAGTAAGTGCACTGAGCACTTTGTATGAAAACTCACATACGTGTGTGCACCTTTGCATGTGACATGTGGTTACGACGGTGACGACAACGACGGCGCGACGTGGCCCATTCCAAGTATTATGTACTCGATCAAGTCCTCGTATAAATACTCGTGCATGTAGTAATTGCACACTTTATTATTGGCCAACCTGCTTGCTTAACCACAGCCGCCACCGAAGATAATTACGCGCGACGACCGGCGCAACGCAATACTCGTACTATGCTATGCTACCTACAACACTCTAACTGGACACGGACGAGACTCACTGTGTGCAAAGATTGGCACGTCGACAAACGACACATTTTCTCATTTGGACACGTACATTTATGGTAATAACTGGTAATAAACTGGCAAATATTCAACATTCATCCATTCATCTAACAAAGCATGCATCCATCCACCTAGCCATCCGTTTAATACTCGTTGTGTCGCAGCCGGGCGCATTTTGTAACAAATTCACGTCTTAATGTGAGATGCCAGCAAACTATGGAAAATTCTCAGGTAAAGTCGAATTGCAACAACAACAGACACAACAATAACAACAACGACAACAGCAACAACAGAAGGAGTAAAAAAAACATTCACTACGCCAAAAATTAACATCATTTGGGGCCATTTTCGCGTCTTCTTAGAAAAGCACGAGTCATTATTTCGACCTAAATATGGGAACTTCAACAGCGACGCTTCCGAACGAGGGTAATGATAATGATGTCACTTTTTTAAGAGCAAGAGCGTTGTATGCTGCTCAATTTTTTTTTATTTAATATCCAACTTGGCCATTTGAACTACAAATTGCAAGTGAGGCGACTCAAATCAAAAAAAAAACCTCTGACTGATATTACTCTGTGCCAGTCTGACGTATGTCCGTTTTAAAAATAATTACAATTTTATGGGTTGACTTGCGCCACGGCTATAAGGTGGGCTAAGCCCTTTGTTAAAATTAAATATTCGAAGGAATGTAATTTACAATACGTTTGTAGCCGGTTTTAATTTATTTTCTCAGAATTCTCCCTGATTCATTGAAAAAAGCAATACGGAAAACGATCACGAAAAAAAAAAAATTAAATAAATTCAGCTATTCTTTATTCAAACGGAACCCTGGCAACTCTGTTTCTACGCCCGTCAACAACCGACCGAGTGATGCTGCATTTGGCCTAAACCCGCAATTACTATTTGTGCTTGATGTCTGATGGTAGGATTATGCAATAATTATTGTTTCCACAGTTGCAGCTGAGCTTATTGTTGCTGATCGATAACTCGCTCTCATCGCTCAAGTCGATCAGGTTTCATTCATGATTGCGATTTGTGCCAGCGGCACGGCGCGCAAATGTTTATACTTTTTGATTGGCGGGTTGGCTGGAATGCAGCTGCAACACAACAAATGTGGCCGTGAGGCTTTTTTGATGACAATCGGAGATAAAATGCAATTAACCGTGTGAACCGAACGAGTTGAATTGCAGTTGCGATTCTGACGCTGGTCAATTTTCAGCTAATGAAATATCTTGAAACCAAGAAAATCCTTTCTGGCCGGCAGTAAGGGTTTCGTGGGCAACGTTATACTGGGGATTTTATGGTATTCGATCGTATATCTCACCGAACAGTGGAACCGGTCTTTGCATCAATTTGGTGAAAGCAAAGTGGTTGCACTCGATATTTCTAAGGCATTTGACAGAGTTTGACATCAATCTCTTTTGTCCAAAATGCGTGCTTATGGAGTCGATGATAAACAGCTTCACTGGATTAGAAGCTATCTTTAGACCGCTCAATTCAAGTTGTATTGGATGGTTTTAAGTCTAAAGTGCATCACTTAAATGCTGGCGTTCCCCAGGGCTCTGTTTTGTCCCAGACACTCTTTCTAATATTTAATAATGATCTCTTATGTGCGTTGTGAGGTGGACAGTGGTAGACTGTGTGTCTGTGTAGCGTGGGTAGTTTCAGTTGAAAGCAAAACTTACAGGATTGATTTTTCCCGGCATTCTCTTTCCCATGTAATTGGATACTTCGCCTTACTCCATTTTGCCTTCCAATTCACTACAGAGCATCAGCTAGTATGTAGATACTTGGCCTTACTCCATTTTGCCTTCCATTTTACTAAAGAGCAGCGGCTAGTATGTAGCAGTAGACTGACGTGGATTTGCAGAAGTAAGTGTAACCGGGTAGCAAGAGAGAAAAGGCCTTTTAGCAATCACGCTTGCACTCTAAAAATAAGTCAAGGATTTCTTAAACAGAGTGCACTAGTACAGTGACAAAGATTAATCACTCACTTTGTTGCATATCTAGGCACTGAAGGGCATAGCCAACGAAAGGCAACAAAGATTATTTAAACGGCGTAATGTACAAAATGCATAGTGGATCATCGCCATCATCATCATCATCTTCATCGTGCAAAGTAGCAGCATCACAAGCCGGAGCGATAACATCACAATACGAGCATCTTAACAATTGAGTGTTACTGAGGGTGGGTGAAGATCGCCGATACGCCTACCTCAGGTGGCACATCGCAGTTGAAGCATCGTCATCATTGTTGGTCGTCGCCGTCATGTTCGTCGTCAAGGGAAGGCATGGAGTATTTCTGGCTTGACTTAACATAAAGGATTGCTCTTTGTGTGATGTTGTTCGAGCAGCTCTTCCCAGCCCTCATCATCCAATGGCATCGTGTTCTTGTTGTTTTATGTTGCAGAGAACGTCAACGACAGCTCAATTTAGTAGTGAAGGCCAGAAGCTTGTGAGACAGCTTAGCAGAAGCTCGCTTGAGAGTATGAGAGGAGCAACAATTTTCATTTTCATATAAAAAGTCTTCCCTACTTTCATCTCTTCCTTCTCCCTTGAAGACGATAAAGTGAAATGAAGTACATCCAGCCGCCCCAGCGTTGTGGCAGTTTTTGGTTATCTTTATGTTTTCCTTCATGTGCAAAAGATTGTGCGGAACCTAGGTCGGAGAGGGTTGAGTGAACAGTGATGACATGCGGTGGCCATGCACACAGAATAGATTTTTTTCTCCATAAAATGCGTACCATCAATGGAGCAGGGCACTTTGTTAATTGAAAACTTCAAAGAATTCAAATGTTACGGACTTTCGATTGGTTATTGAGAGAGTGACAGCGACAAATTTTGTTTATTTACTTTTAATTAAGATAATTTGCAGAGTGAGCGTTAGGAAATTAGGAAGGAATCTCTGAATAAGTTAGTACGTCCGAAGATAGGCCTAATGGTAGTCCCGTGTGCTCGAGTTGAGGCACGGGTATTACGGATGGGTTTACGAATGGGCGGGATACATCTGGATATTTATTTTAAACTTGTGGGCATTCGTGAAAAGAATTGCTTTCACCAAAGTTGTTAATAGACTGATTCCACTTTTCAGTGAGATAATCCATCAGGTCACCTTTAGAACGTTGCCTACGAAAACCGCACTGCTTGTCGCTAAGGATTTCACGTGATTTAAGGTACTGCATAAGCTTACGATTGATCAGCGTTTCCATGACCTTAGAAAATATGGATGTTAGCACAATTAGTCGGTACGAGGAAAGAGAGAACGGTTCGCCTTTTTTGGGAACAGGCTGGATAAAGGCTGTTTTCCAATTCTTTGGGAAATTTAAAAGCCTGCGCAGTTGCAGTGGCAACGTGAAAGAACACCTCTTAAAAACGATAGCGGGAATACCATAAGGTCCAGCAGATTTATTAATGTTGAGATCATTTAATACTCTAGCCACTTGACGAGTACGAAAGTAAATCTGTCCCATAGAGAGAATCTTACAAGTACTGGCGGCGATAACGCGCTATCTGGTAGCGTGGAGCTAGCTGCGAAATGTGAAGCAAGCAGATTGGCCTTGTCTATAGAGTTGACAGTTGGAAAGTCATTGTGAATGAGCGTTGCAATTGAAGACGAGGCAGTATTTTTAATTCGTTTCACGAAAGGCCAAAAATGTTTACTTCCTTTGGGACATTGAAGTATTTTTTCGTCCCATTTTCTGGTCACAATCGAAATCGACACGCAATTACAATCATTTCCTACTCGTCTAAATTTGGTTCGGTTTTCCACAGTGGGGTTTTTTTTATATAACCGAAAGCATACCTCCCGTTTTCTGGTACCCGTATTGCCGCTTAAATGATACCAAGCATTTTCCTTCTGTTTGACACACTTTGTCCTGAAAGGGATAAACTGTCTCATACCCTCGAGGATTATGTTAGTGATCGTATCAGAAATGCCATCCACACCACATTGACATTATGTGGCCAGTTCACACTCCTAAAGAAATAGTTGAGGCCATCCCAGTCGGCTTACTCGTGTAGCCATACTTTTCTTTAACTGCGTGGTTCGACAACGAGAAATTTGCTGATACTACACAATGGTCTGAAGAGCCTAGAGGTGATGGTACATTGACGGTGTATTTGTTAGGAAGAGAGGTAAGAAACAAGTCAAGGCTTTTATCGTTATGACTTACAATGTCTGGAATTCGAGTGGTCAATCAGCATATAATTCAACATCCTCTCCTTGCGGTGTTGTTAAGCCTGAATGGCGAATCCAACTAGAATTGTGTGCATTGAAATCACCCGCAATGACGTTTTCAGAAATTGGATCAAGAGACAAAATTCTAATTAGGCTACGAATTACCTCCTCATTCACCATATTCTTCAGATTTAGACCAGCGATTATTTTCTGTTTCAGAATTTTTACAAAAAAATGCTCCTGGAAAAGAGATTAGTCTTTAATGAGAGGGTTATCGTTAGGACAAATGCACATTTAAAGGGTAGAACTAATCCTACTATTTCAAAAGGATCAACAAATTACAAAAACCTTAGACCAAATGTATTTCTAGAAAAAGTTATCTTAGCCTACTATCCTATACGGTCTGACGAGGGTGGTTAATACCGTTAAACATACAGAATTGAATACAAGTTTTTTAAGAAATATTTACATTCATACCATTAAAAACTTTTAAAATTTAAACTTTAAGTTACTATCTTTAGTACATATACCTATACAGCAAATGATATAAAAAGTTCTTAACAGCATATAGTATAATCAAGCGGAGTCCTTCGGCATATAAATGGATATTACACGGATGGTCCCATCTGTCCGGTTGATCCGCTAAAGTGCATTATTTTAATAGAACAACAACATGAGCAAGCATCCTTTTGCGCAACGAAAATTCCCATTATCATTACGGGAGCATTTGTTTCACTTGCATTGTACAACCCTCTAATCATACCGAACCCTAACCATTCTCCGCTTTGTTTTTCATTTTTGCAACAGACTACAGAACTACACCATTCATGACAGCAGCACACAACAGTGTACAGAGTAGCAGTGTCCTATGTCGTTTCCTTTCAATGCTGTCATGGCGATCCACTATTTATCACAAAACAACAACAACAACAACATAAACAACAGAAGAAAAAATCCCTAAGTTCATCCGCCGGGAAAAGTGCAAATGAATTGAAAAACACAGTTGTGGTTGCGTGTGACTATGCTCAGCGAATGTCGTGGCTTAACCCCCACGTGCGGCAAACTGAAAACTGAAAATGCATAATGGAAAACTGGAATAAACTTATACTAATTACGGAATCGCTGAAGATTTGGAAGTCGTCCTGCCTGCTAACCACCACTCATGACAACGTTGCGGGTGTAGTGGTTATTTATATTGTGGTCATTTGTACAACTTAAATAATATCTTATATACCGTTAACTAAACATATATATAAGAAGAAAACTAACATTAGTCCAACTTTAAAATTCTGTTTTCATTCATTTGGATTCGCTCTAGTTATAGGATACAGGATTCACGAACGAAGCGCGGTTCAGCGTTACATTCAGCGGACGTCGTTTTCATAAAAACAAAATTTGCGCCGCAGAAACTTTTTTGTTAAAAAATAATAATACAGACCACAGCACAGCACAAGCACCCATCCGCCGATTTCATAATTAGACACCAACATATAGCGGTGTTGGTGGTTTTTTCAGCTGCCACCGCCATGAAAGGATATGCACGATGGTGTGCAACATTGCGGAACTCTACTGCTAGCTGCCGTTGCCTACTTTGTGAAACTTTTCGACAGGAACAAACCAAGGAAGTAGTGAAACTCATAATTAAAGTTAATTTTTTTTTGCACACGCCAGCCAGTAGTTTAACTTTTAACATATATTATACGCTTGATGTCACACGCCCCCCACCCGTTCAGCATGCGTTAAACATTGCGAAATATATCCCTAAAATGTGAGAATATCCGTTTGTGGCAGGTGTCCAAACATTAACCATATCTAGATAGTATTTCTTATTCAAGGCTATGAGTTGGAACCTATAGTAGGATTGTTAAAAAAGCAACTCTGTACAAGTGATGGATATAGCTTCTACAGTTTATTGCTCAAACAAGGTAACAAAAAAGACGACCTCTTGTGAAGCTCTTACCTATAAAAATGGTTTAAAAAACATCCACCGTATATTAAGTGCTATCTTTTTGAAAGAAAATCAGATTATTTAATTGAGCATCGTTATGCTAGTAGTTAGTGCGTTGGACTTCTGAGCAGGAAAATCGAGGTTCGAATACTTTTGACGATCCCACCTCTGGGGAATGTCTTACAAACGTCCGAGAGTAATAACTTGTCACGGAAAGCTTCTCAATTCAGATACGGCATTAACCTGTAGGTCCCTTACATTTGTGTGCAAAAATGAAACAAGCTCGACAAGAATGGTCGCGAGAACCCAGGCCTTGGGCCGCATCGATCTATCGCGCCAAAATTATCATTATTATTGTAGAGGTAATTATGATGATGAACAGCTTTCGAAAACACTAACTAAGTTTACCAACTTCTCCCCATTTTATTATGGTCAGAACTAAACGAACTTAACAATGTAATTGTTTGAGTTCCAAAAGTGAACTCCTCTTCACGTTCCTCAAACTTATACGAGAAGATAGGAGTGCTGTCTGTCATCAGCAAAAAGGGGGATTTAGATTCGAAACATATATGAGAAGCTAAGTAACATACAAGGGAGGGTAGCATGATAGCATGCATGGGGATGAAATCTCATGTTTAAGCTTTTTACATAAATTTGGAGGTCCCAGTTGATTTTGGCGGAAATCGGCCAATCGGCAGTTTACTAGGACAGTTTTTCGAGATTTTGCAAATATCTCAAAAAGTATAGCACTTATGACAAATAAAGAAATTAAAAGAAATTACAATAAAAAACTAAAAATAATTTAATTGCGAGCCTCAAGGTCGAACCTTATATTCAGAGGACATGAAAATTTTTCAGCGAAAGTGTGTACATTTGTACCGATCTACGTTTGTTTGTCGTGTCGTATATCTCGGCTTCTACCAGTCAAAATTTGAAGGGACTTGTTTTAAAACAATTGGCTAGCAATTGGCGAGGTAACTACCCCTGTGAAAACTGAAAAAAATACTCAATCTACGCATCGCTATCGATTTTTTTACGTTTACACGTTTGCAAAGTAAAATGAGGTTTTTTCAGTCCATTTCAGAAATCACTTTTACTTAATGACCTATCGCTTATGAGTGAAAGACCTACATTTAACATTGCATACTATCAGGCTTTTAAGATAATTCAATGTTTAGACTGAATTACAACTAACCAGTAAAGCTGAGAAGCTCGCTTTACTATCTTATATATTTACTGAAGATTCCAGCCCCGTCCGTAAAAAAAAGTGCTGTTGTGGTAATACCTCCATTTTTCAAAATCTTTAAATTAATTGTTTTTAATTTTTAAAAGTAAATGATGGCAGTTGGACAGACCCATGCCATTCTATTGTTAGAATCAAAATTTATGTTTCTATAGTATAACCAAGGATGCATCGTTTTCAAAAGTATTTCAAAGAACTTATTTATTGTGAATCAGATTCAAAATCCTAATCGTAATGAAATCGAAAAATTCAACTAAAAATCCTCATTCAGACGAACAAAACGAGGTTGATTTTATCAATGGACACTCAAACACACACATGCAAAGACGCATGGAAGGCCAACATTGATACAGGTACGACTGGACGTGCGACTGTGTAAACTTGGAAGGACTACAAGCCAACGTCGTAGTCGCCATCATGTCACACAGTCCAAAGGCGATTTGTAGTGGTTTTGCTAGATAACAACAACAGCACCAGGACACAGGAGTTTTGCAATGTGCGCTGCATGTCACGCCTTAATAAGTCCACGACTGGCGCTGCAACAAAAAAGCAGGACTTTTATCAGATTCAGACTGACTGGCATGTGGCATTGCATCGGATGGCTGCCGCCGGGATGCTCGTGCACGGCGTGTCGAACTTAGTCGAGGTGAGTTTGCCGCCAGCGTTGGACTTAAAACAAGGGATTCATGCTACGGAAAATGAAGCGGGTGGCAAATAATTACGCTCGCTGCGTCCTAGAAGAGAACGCTAGAATGTACTTTGTCATACAAGCGACCACAACAACGATAGTTACTTTGTATTAATTTTTTCGTTTTGGATTTCTTTTTGGTTATCATGATGCATGGGTTGGTTAGTCGCATACACTAGGTATCCTTTCCAGAAAGAAGAATTATTAATGTTCTCCCTCATCATTGCAACAGAACTCAGACTTTTTTTCATGGTTATTCTTATTATAAAAGTGTTTCTGTGCGCTACAGTTTGAGGTAAGGGTTGATAATTACTGTTTTTATTTTTTTCTCCTTTTTTTCCTGTATAAGAAAATCATGATAAACTACGAAACCCCACTGCAGTGCATTATCCCGTTCGTTAAGGATTATCTTGCCTGCAAACTTTTTTTGTCTTTTTTCCTTGCAACCGACGCACGACGGCGAAAAGTAATAAAAATCAAAGTTAATTAAAATGCCCGTGCAATACTTAAACTCCCGCTGTTGGCTTAAAAGAATATCAATGTTATTGCAATTGTTTGGTAGTTTTTTTTTGGCACGAGAATATTCGCATGTGATGGCGGGAATCGTTTTGTGTTTCTGACATAGAAACAACTGAAAAGGCAATTGCCGAACATTTGAAATAGAAAAACCGTCACACTAGGATTCAATAGAAATTTCGTTTGATCATTAATTAATGGTCAAAGTGTACTTACCAATTTGTAGGTACGAATATAAAAGGGACTTACGTATGTATTTGCACAAAAAAAACACGTTTGTTCAAATGAAGGTTTACCTGCAAGAAAAAAAATATATTTAATTTTTATTGATACAATAACAAATAGAGTAATAAGTATTGAAAGTTAAAGGATATAAAAAGACTTTGAATGCAATCTAAATCAATGTTGTGCAAAACGAAAAGGAACCCTTTAATAGAAATACACACATATGATACGTAACATAAACACATTGGACTTCCGGGCAAGATCTAATAATGGCATGCAAAAAGTATACTACACAACTCATGTCCGTGACATCGAAATGGATTATAATACTAATAATAATAATATTCGGCGCGATAGACCATTGCGGTCCAAGGCCTAGCTTCTCTTCTTCTGGATTATAGGGCAATCAAAATCAGTAACATTGCTTTGGGACTAGTTCGGACGTCGCACGTCGTCAGAATGGCAACCAAACGCACAAACATGTTTCGAAAGTCCGGTATAAAATCGTACAGTTGATAATATATGAACAAAAAATCTTGCAACGAATACGAGTCCATTAATATACACAATCTCCATCATGAGGTCTGGGGAATAATGAAATCAATAGAAGGGGTGAGGGTCTATGAGAATATCTTAAGATAGTAAAGCTATTTGTAATTCAGACTTAATTATTAGCTTAAAAGGATTTTAGTTTCATTTTTTGGGTTTTCCTCACCTTTTTTCACTTTTCCATAATTTCAGCCCTCTAGATCGTGTTAATGATGGTTAGAATGGACCTCAAAGAAGTAAAAAAAAACACGCATGAAACATATCAAACATTAACCCGTCGCAAGCCGAGCGCTAACCAATTGTTTTAAAATTAGTCCCATCTAATTCTCAAAAACTGACAAACTGACACATGCACACTGATAACAATTTCCTATCCTCTGAATTATTAGTTTCCCCCCTCTGGCTCGAAATTAGTAGTAATGTAGACATTTCAAATAAAAGCGAACCTTCATAAATGCGATTTGCTAAGAGAAACTTGACCTCACACTCGCCAATCTATCTCTAAACTTGTTTAAAACTAGCATGTCTCCGACGAAGCCTCGTTGTCAGACCATCAACACATAAGGTTTGACATTCCCGTCAAACTGGCACATGCTTCCTCTAGACATGATCCAAAGTCTATCGACTGCAATCTGTTTCGGTGACTTGTCCTCTCTAAATTAGATATGCTTGTCACACCTATCAAGTCCACAGGGTACCTAGATAAAGCAGCATACAAATTAAATGGTTTTTTTTAATATATCCTTATACAGTTGTTTATTGGATCAATCGTAGATTTTTCAAATCTTAAGGACTCAAAAAAATACAATAATGTTATTTACCGGGCGCCGTGGCTCAGTGGAAAAGTGCAGGCGTTCGTGGTTCGAATCCCAGTAACACCACGAAATCTGCCAATAATATCAATGCATTAAGCGTATGTAAGCTTCACTTGCACAGACTTAAAGAAAAGTATGCCGCTTTCGTGGATGGTAATGGATCATCATTGGATCATTGACAGAACCAGTGACAAGTCACTCGTGCTTTTGAAAGCATTGAGACAGAAGCGGCGAAAATGTTATCGGACAAAACAAAGTATTTGCTGTCAATAAGAAGGGGCACGCAACACCAACCGAATGGTCAGAAAGTAATAATAGGCAGCTATGACTTTAAGGTAGTTATAGACTTTGTCTACTTTGGCTCTGCTATAACATCTGATTACGACAGCAAATTTGAAATCAATTAAAGAATCACTCTTGAGAATCGCTGTTTCTTTGGACTAAGTAGGGTAGCAAAGCCCTCTCTCGGAGCACTAAGAAGATCTGTTATATATGACTTAAATTATCGCAGTCCTGCCTTTATGGCGCTAAAGGATTGACTCTATCGAAGGCGATTAAAGATATCCTTGGTCGATCTGAGCGAAAATGTCTTCGGACTTTCGTTGTCGGGCTTTCGAGAAGTATGAGAGAAAATTACAAATTACTCGAGCTGTACTGCGATATCGGCTTAGTCAAAAATCGACTGGACGTTTGAGAGAGATGGCTATGACATGTAGACCGAATTGACATCAACAGTCTACTGGCCCGGAGAGTCTTCAAATCTAATCCAGAGGGACAACGCAGTAGAGAAATGTAGATGGCCGACAAAAGATAGCTGTGCACAATTGAAGGCGGTTAGAAAAAGACCCTGTATATTGGAAAGATATATTAGTTGGGGCTCAGGTTCACCGTGAACTGTAGCGCCACCTAAGTAAGCAAAGTAAAATTGCATTTTGTATAAAAGTCATTAGAAAATTTTTAGTATCTTTAATGCAACTTTATATTTTGAGCTGCAAAGTAGGCTTACGCTCAATTCAAATTGGTGCAAAACAAGGGCAAGCCCCTGCAAATAACGGATCGAAACGGAAGGATTAAAATCAATAAACTTTTCGAACGGCGAACTTTCACAATCTTTTACAATTAACATTTGCAGCAAGCTACAAGTACACACCACCATCATCGACATGACATTCACTAAGAATTATAAGATGTAAATTCATTCATTCATTCATTCATTCATTCAATCATTCATCGATGATAAAGTTGTGTGAATTTTATCATCGTATCTATGGGTGTTCAGCAAAGAATGAGCAGAACACACCAGCAGTCAGAAGCTTTCTTTAACTTCGATTCGACCGAGCGAAGCAGAGTTGTCCGTCTGTCTGCTTTTCTTAACCAATGAAGTGGATTATTTTCAAGATCCCAACCGAATATTGTCGTCTAGTGAGGAGCAAAAAAAAGTGAGAAAGATCTGCAAAAGTTGAAATAGCCACATACATTGCGGCCGTCAGCATGGGTGGACGGACGTACAAACGGAAGGACACAAGGAAGGAAGGCAAAATAGTTTTTCCCTCAGTTGACGTACGAACTTTTTCGCCATTACATCCTGCTGCTTTAATGATGCCAGACGAAGCATTGCGTCCAAACCTCATGCTCTGCGCCCACGGACACTGGCGGACACGTTCTTCTCCAAACGCTATCTTCTCTGTTAAATTATTTAATCATAGGATAACACGGGATTTTCTCGATGAAAACCATCAGGATGAAGTTTTTGTGTTGATGTTTTTTTTTTAATTCCTAACTTTTTCTGTCCCTCTTGGTTTGGTTTCGTCATTTTGTTGAGTTCTTTCATTGTAAGTGAGATATGCGCGATAATTTCTTCCATTTTACTAGAAACCGTTCTGGAAGAATTTCGAAAACTCCTCTTGCATTACATCACATCCACACCGGATCAATGCGTGAATACACGTCCTTGTCGTCGTCATCATCGTCGCAGCTTTTTTGTTATTAAATTTGGTTTCAGTTATATCGACGGTCCGCAATAAGTGGAACCAGTGGAACTAGAGAGGTGTTTTATTACTTCTGCTGCAAAAGAATGTTATTTAAATTTATCATAAATTCCTTCTCACAAAGAAAATCTGCTTCAGAGGAGCATAAGGAATCTTAAAAAGAATTTATAAAGAACGCGATAATAGTACAGCATATGCCCACAAGCAATGTTAGTATTGCGGAAGAATGTATATTTAACGAATATTATCTAGGACGTGCTTATAACAGAAAGAAAAAATAGGGAACTGAGCTAAAGCACTAAAGCATGTCCGCTTAAAGAGTTCATTAACTTTTGGAAGATTAGAAAGATTAAAACGTCTGTCAACTCTTGATTATGATGACGATGATGACCACAACGATCATAGAGATTATACCAACTGCATAGTTGCACATCAAAAGCAAATCTTTCGATGGACTAGTAGAAAAGTGCACTTGGATTCTCTTTCTAGATTTCAACGTTCAACCTATCATCTAGAGAAAGAGATCCGAGACTATAATCTTATACTACGAAGAACAATCCTGAACTATCCATACAGCTATAAGCTTGAGAGCGAAACAAACTAAACTATGACCGCACCTTCAAACACAGGATATTACATATATAGCACCTTCAATTAGTGAAGTAGATAAACAATGCGATGAATGTTCTCGAATCCATGGAAATGTATTTAGATAATAGATTTTTTTGAAAGAAAATTAAATTTTTAAGAACAAACAATGTGGGATTTTTTAAATTATTTAAGCCATACCGATATGAAGGTTGTCAAATTCAACGTGGTGAAAATTGATGACAGATACGGAAAAGGTTTTCTGGTACACGGCTCATTAGGGTCAAAGTGGGAGTAGAAAAGTTGGTCTTTCTTAAGTCATCTACAGAGTTTGTATTTTAAAACACTTTCCTCTCCTTACACCTATTAGAGAATGATTTGCAGATATTATTTATGCCTTATTGAGACGCTCAATCGCTTTTCAAGGAAGAATCTCTTAAAAGCAAACAACACAAAATACAACAAGACACTAAATTTTCTTTCCCAAAGGAATATCCTAAATATTGGAAGGAATATGAAAACTTTCTTTTCCTGAGCTCATTCTACAAACATAAAATACCACCGGTGGTTGAGTTTTTTTTATGGAGAAGAAGAACAACATGAAGACCTAGCGTCTCACTTATACTTTCAAACGGTTCAAAAGTGAAAGTTACTCTAGGACTATAGTTGGGGTAGGTAATAAATTTATTGTTTTTATTATAGATAGGATTTCCACCAGCGACTTCTTGTTCACCCCTTGTTAGTCACATATTACATTAACTCGAACAGCTTCAGCAGGTTAAACTTTTGGGTGTTCTCGGCTTTGAATTCATTTCGCATTTACACAATGTATCTGAGAATATGGGGAGCTCGTTTGGCCAATTTGGCAAAATCGAAATTAGGTAACTGGAATACTTCCCGCCTCAGGGGAGTAACAAAAAAAAGGTGAATCCTGTGTTGAATTTTCGTCGAAAAAGGATCAGAAAATGAATTTAGAAACGGAATTGAATGGGGGTTGTTTTCCTCAAAAGTTACATTTAGGGCACATTTAGCACATTTAGTTGAGATATATTGTTGGTAAATTTACACGAAGAAGTTGAAGTATTCACGTTAGTGGTTTCATTTTTTTCACATATTTATATACATATTTATATATAAAGTATTATTCAACCACACAAATTCTGTAGTAAATGAAAAGAAGAAAAAAAAAAGGATTCCTTATAACTTTCACTTCACGCTCGTACGTATATCTTGTTGTTTTATTTTCATTTTATTATCCTTTCTGTATTATTTTTATATCTTTTATTCAAATTTTAATGACGACCGAAAGAAGATTTACTAGAGATTGTGCTCAATGAAATGAAGATCGTAAATTTTTAAAAAGAAATCCTTGATCTCGTTTTGGATTCTTGTCAATGAGGACAACAACTATGAAAGGACTTTTTTGCTTATTAATTCTTCAATATCTCAATGCATGGGAATAGCTAGCACACCGCTATGATGAAGCACAAGCACGCATACACATTTAAAAGTCAATATAATTTTGTCTCTCACTGGGTGGTGTTTTTAAGCAGTTTACAAACATAAGCAAAAGTCGTATCTATACATAATACTCCTATGATGACATTCACCTACTTGTGCCGAATTGATGAAAATCATAAAAAAATATAAGAAAATACACAGAATTTTGTAATTATTTGTTATAGGAATTTTTGAATGAGGCGCAATAAATGCGAAAGGAACAATAGTGGAGCTCAATCCTTTAGTTATCGTGGGTCAATAAATTGTAGCAGTCAAAAACAGCATGCAACCAAAAATTCATTAAAGCCATCAAAGTTTACTTTAGTCTCTCAAGATTATTCAAATGGCGAAGAAGTAGCAAGAAGGGGTGACAGTAGGACTGTCTATAGCTCAATGGTGGTCGGAACTCCAATGAAGAGTTTAGATGGTGACCTTCTGATGTCGGATGAGGAGCAGCTCACTAGATGGAGAGAACATATCGCTACAGTCCTTAACAACTAAGATGATGATATGATCTTGAGCGCAAATGGAGCTTCCGAGGAAATAAATCCGCGAATTCGCACTGTACCTCCCAGTAAAACCGAAAAAACAGCAGCAATCAATTCTCTAAAGAAAAATAAAGCGGTGGGTATTGACGGCATTTCTGCCGAAATATTCCAAGCAGCGCCAAGCACATCGCTCAAACGGAGAGCATGGGAAAATTGATCATAATTTCCCCAAGAGTGGAAAAGAGGGATGATCGTCAAGCTTAAAATACCCTTTCTTTGTTTCGAGACTCTCGATAGGGTGAGATTTTCCTTGCTAGGTGTAGAACCCCTTCGTCTTCAGGACTATGGCGGGCCTTACAGGACTCCATCTTGAAGATCGATCTCTTTTTAAGGCCTAGTTTTAATTCAGGAGTGTGAGCAGTGCTGCAGTCCTGCTGCTTTCGACGAATCCCAGCTTAAAATCCCCTTTCTTGGTTTCTTGGATAGGGTGAGATTTCCTTTGCTAGGTGTAGAGACCCTTCGGTTTTAGGACTCTGGCGAGCCGTACAGGACTTCATCCAGAATTTCGATCTCTTTCAGGGCCTAGTTCTCCATTTAGTAGAGAGTGAGCAGTACTGCTTCCAACTGAATTCGGTAGGGACAGATACCCCAATGCACCCGCCTGAGTGTAGACCAACGTTCTTGCCCGTATCAAATTATAATCACACCATATGTTCGTGTGGTGCTCCTGATTGTCTTTGTTTGTGCTAGACCCCCTAAATGGCGCTGGGGTCGCTTTTTTTTCGAAAATTCTTATTTATGGATCGATTTGGCTCAAATTCCTCAATTTACCTCGTTACAAAATTGATCACAAGATTTGGCCACCAACAAACAAACAAACACATGCGAACGCGAAGGTAATATAGAGAATTTACGAGTATTAAACAAATTTTAAATGCATAGTGAAACCGTTTGGTACAAGCTACAAAATTTTAATTTTAAGTTTAAATTTAAATTTGTTAGACCTTAACATTGCTGTCAAATACATAACCAAACAGATTAGCAGCATTGCAGAAAATGATCTGCTGATCCTTTACAAATTAAATATCCACGTGAATCTACGCGTCTGTATAGGAGTGTATGAAAGATAATATCTCCTCCTTTCACAGTAGCACATCAACTTATTATGGGACGTTTAAATCTAAAGTAAAAAAGGAGACCGTGGCAAGTTGCACCGCTACGCTTGAGCGGTGTGGAGGAGGGGGAGAGAATCCAATTAAAATTCTTGCCCATTTGTAGTAATCGTAGAATGGAATAGCGGCACCATGAACCGTATCCCCTCATCCAACTGCTCATTTTTTTCCAACATCATTTTCCACAGCGAATTGGATTTCATCTTTTCTGTATGCATATTCGCTTTCAAATATAACATTAAAAGCTATTCGCGCCTTTCGGGCATGCATTAAAAATTCAACAGAAAAATGGTAAACAAAAACACCATACACATATACATATGTACTTGTAATGAGCTACAGTCGGTAGCTACCGACAATACGATATCAAAAAAGTGAAACTTAACCAAATCATCAGTGGCATTAAAGTTTTGTAAATGGACAGAATTAAGAACAACAAATACATTACTCTTCCTGGTACATATGTTAAGTTCTCAAATAGAAATAGGGGCATTACTATTGTGGATTGCGTATTTCGTATTTTAAGATTGGTAAGACATCTGGACAGTACTGCACCGATTCAAAAGAGGAAGAGAATCGCCAAAATATCTGTTTTTGAGGTCGGGCTTATTTCAAAGAATTTTCTTTTTTCCACGCTTTACACGGGCCACACTCGTTTCGCGACACGCGTCAAAAGCGGGATATCAAAATGGTTCCCTGACATTGAGCCTCTCACAAAATTTCAGCCCTCTAGGTCATGCGAAAACTGGTTAAAAAAGGCCTCAAAAAACGAGAAAATGGCGCGATTTGAAACCATCACACGTTTCACACACGAAATTTGACACACGTCACACTTAGAATATAATTTAGGACTTAGACACTCACAAAATTTCAGCTCTCTAAGTCGTATGGAAGATGGCTAAAAAGGACCTCAAAGAAGTCGAAAAAACAAAAATTTCAACCAATCGCATGCGACACGCGTCGGAATATAAAAAATGCTATTTTGGACTTATACACAAAATTTCAGAGCTCTAGGTCGTGTTGAAGGTGGTTAAAAATAACCTCAAAAAACGAGAAATAGTGACGCGTCACACTCACCTACTTCAAAGTATTTTCTTTTTTCCATGTATCACACGCGTCACACGCGGGATATCAAAATTGGCGCTTGACATTGAGCTGCTCACAAAATTTCGGCCCTCTAGGTCGTGCGAAATGTGGTTAAAAATGACCTCAATAAACGAGAAAATAGCGACATTTCCACCCATAACACGCGGAATATTTAAAATCCTATTTGGGACTCAGACAGTCACGATCACGGTGGTTAAAAAAGACCTCAAAAAAATCGAAAAAACAATAATTTCCACCTATCACACGGGCCACACGCGGAATATAAAAAATGTTGGTGGGCTGGAAAGCCTTGTGCACTGCGACCTTAAGGTCTATTGTGTGTCTCACATGTCTACCACATTATAGGTGGCTTAGTCCTCTTATGAATGCCAATATATCTGCTAGGTCGATAGGTCTGGCATTCTGCCATAGAACTGTGTGAGCCTTGAGGTATCGAAGTCTTGTTCGGGTGAGGGAATCACATATAAAAAATATGTGTTCTGGCGTCTCCTCTGTCTCGCCGCAAAAGTGGCAGCGATCTGTTTGGGATTTCCCCATTTTTGTTAACTGGCCCTTAAATGGACCATGTCCCGTCATGTACCAGACAAAGGATCTCAGTGTTTGTCGGTTTAACTTGATTGCTTTGTTAATATATTTAATGTTGCATTTGAGAAGCTTTTTGGTTTGTTTCATCGTCATTGATGATTCCCATTCAGCCTCGATGGCGTTGTTTGCACACTCTTTAATGTTATTTTTAAGGTGGCTCTTGCTGAAGGCAATGCTTGGCTCGGGGCCAGTGAAGGTCTCTTTCGCGCCTGCTCTTGCGCAGAGGTCTGCTGCCTCGTTCCCATAAATGCATGAATGGCCTGGAGACCACATCAGGTTGACCTTGTTGGTTTTTGCCAGTTCATTTAGGTGGCAGTATCAGATCCACGTTGTTTTTGAATTGAAGACCGGGCCTTTTAGCGCTAGCAGAGCGGCCTGACTGTCGGTTCTTCTATATTTTCTTTATATGCATTCTAATGTTCAGGCTTCTTATGCTGTTGTTTCTGCCTGGAAAACGGTTGGAGATTTTCCTAGGGTTATACGTAATTTGAGTCTGGGTCCGAATACCCCTTCCCCTGTCGTATGAATGGAGGTTAAAAAGGACCTCAAAGTAGTCGAAAATATAGTCAAACAGGGGTCAAATCAAGTTAAATATAAGAACCTAAAAACACGATGCTTTATGAATTCTTTTTTTAGGGGCTGCACATTAAAAGTTGGGAGATCAGTTTAAGCTAAATTTAATATGAAGTAAAAGAAAATCTGTGTGCGCCGTGGCTCAGTGGATAAGTGCACAGACTTCTGACTAGGAGGTTTGTGGTTCGAATCCCAGTAACACCAAAGGTATTTTTCACGGTCCAACTTCTCGCGAATGTCTGACAAACATCCGGAAGTAATAACTTGTCACGGAAAGCTTATCAATTGCCGTTCGGATACAACATTAAATTGTAGGTCCCTTCCATTTGTGTAAAAAATATACATGCACACCATGAGCCCTGGACCGCAATAGTCTGTGGCGCCAAAATATTATTATTATAAAATAAAATCTAAGATCTATTGTAACCAATATTAATTTTCGAAGTTGCGGACCGTGATTATCACTGAGCTGGATACTCTCACCCAATTCAATGAAAAATGTTCATCTAAGAGCAAAACTCCCGCTGAGAGTTGTGGAACGTTGTGGAAAAATGTAAAACGGTCCAACGGCTTACGACACATATTTAAGAATCTTTGTGAGATGTGTGCACAACAGGTGGAAAATTATGCCGGAAATGAACAAACATCCGATATAATAGGCTTTCATCAGGTTTGCGTATACTACAGTCGGGGATCGGAATGCACGCAAACGAATGAAAGTATGAATGAATGAATGGCCTGGACGTGCAAACAAAACAGTTAAGACCTTTTCACGCAGATATAATCTTCCGTTTACAGAGGAATATACAAAAAAAAAAACCAACAACAAGAACCACAACAACAGCAACAACACAACAGCAGTGTAAAAATCATGCAAAAGAGATTCCAAGCGAGTCCTTTACAATTTAAATTATAAAGAAAAGTATGCGCTTTTTGCTTTTGCTTTCCGGTTACAATTCAGCCATTTTGTGTGCCATGACAGCCTTTGGTTGTGTTGTCGACATCCTAGCGAATATTGGATAGATGTGTGGTGGGGGTGGTGGATGACGGTGATGCAGATGGCACACACACACGTGATACGAGCGCAATCATTCAAATGGAACATCGGCGATATTAAAGATCCATCTAAGTCTCAGGCTGGTGGAGGTCGGTTTTTGTTGATCCTTCCTGTGCAGCGGATGAAAGTAATTCATTTTCTCGCGTGTGTCAGTGTGTTTGTTGTATGTTTGCAGTAGTTCCACTAAATGGCAAGCCAGCTTCGCCGCGAGCCATCTCATCTCAAGACCTCCCTTTTATGAGTACATCTACATAATTTCTCTGTGACCTCTGCCATGATGCGGATATTCTGTTTTTGTTGTCCTTTTTAGTAGGCTTACATTTTCTATTGCTTTGTTGTTGCTTCTTTGCAATCCTTTCATTACTATTATTTGCCATACGAAATCACGCCAGGCAGACAGGAACAGTGGAAGGCTTGTGATTTCTTAAACAAACATCACATTTATCGCACTTGTTGTGCTCCAGGACGAATAGGCGAATAGGGAACGTCTCTGTGAATAGAACAAATTCCGCGTTTCTACAGCACATAAGTACCACCCTCACGATGCACAGAAGAAGTAGTAATGGAAGGGATAGTTGAACTGAAGCAAAAGCAACCATAAAATGCGAAATTTAATTTATTTCAATTTAAATTCTACGAAATAACAAAACAAGAAATCTCCGGTACTCGGCTATTACTTCTAAACTCTGTCAGCTGAACCTGTCTTAATATCACGTAACCCAACTTGCAATGATAGGTCGTGACGTTTTAAATTGCGCCTTTTTCTTGCTCTTTTGAATTCCCATAAACTTAAGAGTTAACTTTCTGATTTCCACCAGAACAATTTATTAAAACTGATCCTAGGGATTATTGTTGTCGGAGTTTTCCTTTCGTTGTTTATCTTTGCTTAAGTTTTGCTGGCAAAATTTAGAACCCAAGAAGAAGAACGATGGTAAATTTATTTTAATGATTTATATTGACGGGCGCCCGCTACCCCATTAATCGCACTCCGTCTTTCAACAGAGCCAGAGATTTAAACCACAAAACCAACGTTTACGACAAAATAATTATTTAACGTGTCAACGTCAGCTGTCTCAGAGTATTAATTCTTGATCGAACCAATTAAGCGAACCGGGAGAAGAGAAAAAAAAATATTCGATTAATCTTAAGGTTCAAAAAAAGTCAATTTGTGTCGAGTACTTTACTAAGCTGTGCTGAGTTATATGATTTCAGACTATGGATCAATTGACTGCGTCGATAGCCATTTTGTCCGAAATCATAATATATGGGTTGATAATATTTTTACTAGAAGCAAATTTGGATAGACTATCAGCCATCTGCAGAGTAGGGCAAATAACACAGAATGCTTTAGAAAGGCATGTGGCCGCAACTATCTCTGACTGGTAGATGTGCGATCAAACCTCCACGTGGTGGCCAGCCGATGGTAATTTCCCTCCAGTACAGGAAAAGCGAAATGATCGGATCCGTTCAGAGAGAGGTTGGCGCGAGGCCAATAACCTCGCCCGTAAAAAAAACATATTAATAATATTTGGCAAAACAACCGGGGTCCGGTCCGGCCCTCCCGTTGGGTTCCGTAATAATAATTGTTTACAAGCGAGGTTATTGGCCTCGCGGCAACCATATTATGGAACCCCAAATCAGCCTCGGATACACTGATGAACGACGACCACGGCAACGCAAACGGCTAAACGATTTAAGAATTTTCTCATGGAACGTACGTTCACTGTATAGAGCTCGAGTTGCACAGTTGCTACCCGATACCCTGTCCAAATATAACGCTGACATAACAGAAATTTAGGAGATGGTGGTGGACGGGGTCTAACAAAAATCAGAATATGACATATATTACAGCTGTCATGCAAGACATCATGTGCTCGTTTCTAGTCAGCAAAATAATGAAATCCACCGTTATCGGCTTTAAAGCAATAAATGAACGGCTATGCACCCTTCGCGTGCGAAGCAGATTTAAATACATAAGCCTCATAAACGTTCACGCACCTACATAAGATGAAAAAGTAGAATTCTATGAATCAGTCGAACGGGAACTCCATGCCTGTCCTCAGTATGACGCAAAAAAAACGAGTCATACAGATGGCAGTAAGCAATAATTTGGTCGTTGCGAGTCCACAAAGCCACCTGTGTATCTCGTGATGAAACCATTCGCATCCAGATAGACCACGTGTTCATAGGCCGCCACCACAACCCGAACCTGATGACGGTACGAAAGTACCGAGGTGCCAACGTCGACTCGGACCACTATCTTGTTGGTATGGTACTTTGAGCGCGGATTGCAACATCATGAAAGACTGCATCCGCGAATCAGGTTCGAGTCAACACGGCTGCCCTTCGCAACGAAGAGATCAGAAAAAACTACGGTCAAGCGTTAGGACTCGCTCTAAAGAAGAGAAATGGACACGCCATAAGAATAATGTCATTAGTACTGCTGACTGGTTTACTCCATCTTAGGCAGTAGCTCCAAGTGTTTGATCTCTCAAAAAAGATCGCACATCGGCGCTATTGTAGGTGTCATCATTGGACACTGTCTCATAGGCAGACATGCAGCAAGACTTGGAGCCATCTCTAATGACTTCTGCAGAAGCCGCATGGAACAAGAGAAAGAGGAGACCATTGTCCATTTACTCTGTACTTGTCCAGCCCCCTCCCAAAAGCGTAAACTTCATATGGGAGCTTTCTTCTTCAACAACACCAATGATCTCATCAACATTGACATTAGTAGTCTCCTACGCTTCATACGAAGCTCTAATTGGTTCTTCGAGTAGGCAGTCGGTTGTTCGAAATTGTTCCGGATCCGTGTGGTATCACAATGGACCATTACTGGTCTAAGTGTGTCGCTTTCACTGACAGCCACCTTAACCCAACCTAAAGTCATTGCGTTCTTGGTTGATAGAATTGGATGGATCCGAACTTTTATTCAAAGTAATTAACCCATTTTGTTTATCCTGTGTAGCCAATGTATTACCAAATTTAGTCGGTCACAAGAACTGCTTAAGTTCCTCTTTATTCGATACAGGTATAATTTTGCCTTGTATGAATATATACTACATGATTACATTATTACTATATTATATGATTATATTGTTTACTGTATTTGTTTGTTAATTATTCTTATGAACATAAGATGATTTCTCTATTGTATTGATTAAAAGGAATTAAAAAAAATAAAAAATTAAAATTAAACCAACGTCCACCGGAACAACAATCAAACCACCTAACGAAAAATCTTTAAAGTAGCAATTAGTTTTTTAGATTCAGTCAAAATTTCATTTAAATTTTTATGTCCATTTTATGTTTATCTTTTTTTATTGTCCCACAATAGATGTGACGTTGCTCAAACTATTACTGAAAAATTCAAGCTCACTCCATCACAATGATAAATACGAGTATCTTTAAATTTTCTTTTGTCTTGAATGGCTCGGTGGTTTTTTTTTACTCGTCATACAACAACAACAAGATGAAAATACACACAATGGCGCCACATATTAAATTTCACTTTCATTTTCTAGAATGTCACACAGAAGAATGTATCTTGTTTGTTCTTCGTCCTTTCTATTATGCATGAAGACAAGGCATGGAACCCTCAACATATACCCAAGTACTATTACTAAACAAATTACCCGGATCGTCGTCTGTTTTTTTTTCATTCTCCAACAAGATAACATGTCCGTTGGTCGGTCATAAAAATTCCTGTGGACGCAAATCGCAGATAGGCGCATGCACACTGTATGAAAATTCACAGTGTAACCCACAGTAATATAATTCGAACTGTTTTCTTCATGCTTCCCCTATAGCCCTGGAGTACGCGGTCGCGTGGCCAGACACAGTGATTACTACCGCGTCAAATGACTACTCGTATTTGCACATAGAATGAAAAAGAAATGTGTTGTAACAAGGCAACAATTGTTGTTGAAAAAGGGGACAACGCTCTTCAAGCAATCTCTGTTGTAACACAGAGAGAGGCAGAAGAAGGCTGATCGTATTCGCACGAGTACATGGTGTATACATTCAGTGAACTAAACGCCGTATCTTCCACCACAAGAAGTAATAAAAATGTACGCAAGCGAAGAGTTAACAATCGTTGCGACCCACCCCTAAATATAAAAGAAGTTACGTCATCCTTTGCGCCTGTCAGAGTAGGTATATCAAAATGATGGGATGATTTTACGAGCTACGAGTATTTTCCAACCAAGTTACCCATTTTGTTGTTCCTGTTGTTCGGCACTTGATCCTGAGCATTAATGCGTTCCATTTTGCTGATGCTGTAGAGATAACATTTTTCGGTCGCTTACTCTATTCCTAGTTTCTAACACTAAGGGTCAGAAATTTTCTATAGTTGCGATATGTGATGGGGGAATATTACCGTCATTCGCTAAGATTAATAATGATGCAAAGAAGGCTGACAAAATGAAAGGTTTTGTGAAGCACAAACCGTGAATACCTAATATTCCATATCTCCATTTTGTTGAAAGTAATTTTAATTGCAAATAAAATTTAAATAAAAAGGAAGTTATGACACTTGACTAGTGGTGGTGAAGACCGAAGTGAGAAATTGCGACGAAAGCTCAACAAACTCACACCTTACACTCGGATTTCGATAGTCCTGGAAAATCGGCCAAACCATACAATATAACGTAGTTTCAGGCACGCTCTAACCCTTACTGCAAAGCAGGACAATATTTTATATCTCTTTCCTTATATAGCGTAGGTAGCTGCTAGCTGATGACGTAGATAGCTCCCAAAAAAATTTAAAAAAGTCCGCGGCCGTACTTTCGCAAAACTTATAAACTCGAATTTCACGAGTCACACAAAAATCTTGAAATTTGAGCTGTTTTCAAACCGAATACTGGGTACATAAAAAATATACAAACCGCTACTAAATGCTGGTAATAAGCATCATATACAAGACCCACATCAAGTTCATCTAAACCTTTTAACCTTAACAAAGTAGTAAGTCAAGTTTTCGATTCACAGGCTCCGACCACCATACCATCTCAACATCTCAACTTTATTAATATCAAGTACAGTTACCTTTCCCAGAGTAATTATAGGAAGCGAGGTAAAAAAAATACCCTGTATCTGGTGAATGACAGTACACACAACATGCGCATACATGATCCGAAGAATAATCCCTTTACGTGTCAAGGTTCTGTCCATGGTTGCTGTCTTCCTCTTTCTTTTCATTTTGTCCATTCGAAGTTGTTCTGGGTTTTTCTGTTCTATTTTTTCTTACTTTCCAACTAAATAGAAGAGGCCTTAATACACTACCTTGTCTGACATATTCTTTCTTTTGCCAGCTTTCTACAGATTTCGTTATAATCTTCTCAGTTCGTCCGTTCAATGTTTTTCTGGGTTTTTCTGTCCTTTTTTTCTCTTCTTTTTCCCAACTAAGTAGAAGAGGCCTTAATAGACTACCTTGTCTGACATCTTCTGACGTTTTGAGTTTCTCTGGCATTTTATTGGTTTTGACAACGTTTTAGGTGTCTTTAGGGTTCTATTTTGAATCCTATTTTAGTAAAAACTTTAACTTGACCCCTTTTGTCTGTATTTTGGACTACTTTGAGATCCTTTATAACCACCTTCCACACGTCGTAGATAATTCTTTATATTCCGCGTGTGATGCATGTCTCGTTTCGCATAAGTGGCGCGTGTATGGGTTGAAATGTTTTTTTTTCGACTTTGAGGTCCTTTTTAAATTTTAACCACCTTCCACACGACCTAGAGAGCTGAAATTTTGTAAGTTTCTAAGTCCCAAATAGCAATTTTTTTATATTCCGCGTGTGACGCGTGTCACGTTTCGCATGTGGCGCGTGTGACGAGTGAAAAAAAGAAAATACTTTTACAGATATTTTGGCGGTTATTACCAAATAATAAGGTCCTAGGTGGCGTTTGTCGATGAATACATAAAAGTTTGTACCCGAAAAACTAAGGCTTTTTACATTTACTTGTATTTATTTTAAAAAAATATACATAATATAAAGAAAAGTCCAGCAAAGTACGCTTGTGTAAGAAACATACAAAACACGCAGCAAAGATAAATGGGCCACTAAAAGAAGCCATACCCCAAAATACCAAAAAGTATTTTATTCTTAAGAAGAAAAAACGGTGCACGCGAATTCATTCAGCACTGCCATGCTCATTTCATAAAAATCCCGATTAAAAGGAAAATGATGTAAAGTGCACAAGGCGGAGTAAAAGTCGAGAAATAATTTTACTTAAAATATTGCTTAAAAAAAGGGAAAATATTACGTACAAGAACGAGTGCAGTGCGAGGACCATTATCGACGTTGGCAATAATAATTACTCCAAACTTATGCCTCGCTAAAAGTGTACGCTCCTCTTTGCGCCATATTTTAGCTTCGTGACCCTCACCCAGCTGAACAAAATATGTTCTAAATGAAAAATATCCATCAATGCGGCAGTGGTGGTGAATGCTGTGTACATTTGGTCTACAACTACTACTTAAAGAGGCATTACAATTAAGCATAATTTATAGTCCATTTAAATATGATGCGATGGCAAGCGACGAAGGTAGCGACCAAAGCTCAAACTTACTGCCACAATTGGTGGTGGAAATTATAGAGATGAGAAGTGGTGTTAATTTCGCCATTAACCTTTGAATTCCGTTGGGTTCTTGTAGTCTCGTTATGCAAAGTTACGCAAAACAAAACCAAGCGAAACTCGCAACTAATAAATTAGCATTGCTTAACACATTATACTATAAAATACAACAACAACAACAAAAACAACATAATAATGACAAATGCTGCTCGACAAAAAACCAAATGCTGTGTTGGACGATAACTAACCAAAGGCATTAAATGGTTGAATAATTCTCGACTCAGGACAGTAATAAAAACGATGAAGAAAACCAGGACATTTCTTTGCGCCTGCCTTGGTGATAAGATCCTTGCATCAAATTTGTAGTACGAGTATATTGAAAATTATGATGGAATTTAATGGAAAATGCAAAGTTTTTCAACATTCAAATAGTACGTTTCTTGATTAGAACGATCTTACAGACTTTTAAAATAGCCATAAGTTTGAAATGTCTACTAGAAAATAAAGCACCTACGGGATAAGATGCTTCCATCCAATCGAATTAGTTGCTAAGAGCCTCTAAGCCTCCTCATAAAATATAATCTAAAGATAAACAACACTGGTAGTACTCCCACCTTTATCTTTCCGAGATCGGAGAGGTACAATGGATGGGAGGAAGTCATATATGTCACAATGACTACTAGTAATTTTCAATTCGGGATTAACAACTGGACCGTCTACAGTGTCAAGTCCTCTTCCGATCATAGTTATATAATGTTCAACCTGTCTCCCCAGTCGGAGACTCCCAACCCGTACAGAAACATTAAAAGAACGAACTGGATGAAATTCAGTAACATTATCCAGAAAAAATTCCTTCTATTGAAACAGCTACGACTGCGGACGTGGACTCTGACATTAAGTTCTTTGAAAGCTCCATGGGTTTGGCCATGAATAGTGTCATGCCCGATCAGTCGCAGCAAGAAAAAGCATCTACCTTGGTGGAGCAATGAACTGGATTAGCTCAGAAGGCTGTCCAAAACCACGTTCATCATATGTTATACTAATAATATCTGGCAACCTTACAAGGACTGCCTGAAAACATACAAGAAAGCCATCAGGATAGCTAAACGACGTTCTGTCAATCCATTGTGTCCACAAAGGAATCGACTAGAATATGTAAGATTCTATCCAAAGACAACTCTTGTCCGCCCCCTTTAAAAAGACTGGGTGGCACTTTGTCAGAATCAACGGCCGAAGCTTTGGACATCTTAGTAAATACCCACTTTTCCGCATGTAAGGACTTAGGCTCAGCACACTGGCTGAGTGCTCCTGAAAGACAGAAAGTAATACCATGCGAAATGGATAACATTATAACCCACAAAAAGGTTTCCTGGGCCATTTGCAAGTTTTTCCGCGCATAAATCACCTGGCCTTGACGGCATTCTATCTATCATGCTTCAGAAGAGTATAGGTGTGTTGGCCCCTGGGTTAGTGAATATTTTTTTTAGAAGTTGCCTAAAACTTAGCAATGCTCCCTGCAATTGGAGAAGAGTAAGAGTCGTGTTCATCCCCAAAGCAGGCAGAAGAGGTCATGAATCGGCGAAAGATTTTAAACAACGTAATCTATCGTCGTTCCTGCTGGAGCGAATCTTAGACTACCATATAAGACTAAGCTCCGAAGATACGGTCGTATCGAATTACCGGCCCATGCTAGGTAGCAGGGTGATCAGTTGTCGTGGTATTTTTTTTAAGGAGGAGGAGATGAGATGTTATCGTGGTATAACATTGTTGAGTACCGCGTATAAGATTTTCTCCTCTATCCTTCAAGGCAAGATAGCGTCATACACAACTGTCATGTCATGTACCAACTGATCAGATTTACACCCTTAGGCAATTGAAGGAAAAATGTCTAGAGTTTCAAAACTCTCTACACCATATTTTAATAGACTTTAAAGCCGCCTATGATAGCATAGCCAGAGTCGAACTTTATAAAGCCATGAAAGAATTCGGCATCCCATATAAACTGACAAGACTATGTAGGTTGACCATGACCAATGTTATAAGCCAAGTAGAAATATCCGGATCACTATCAAGCCCATTCAACGTCTATAACGGGCTCCGACAAGGGGATGGACTGGGCTTGCGTGCTCTTCAACCTGGCGTTGGAGAAAGTGATCCGAGACTCTGACGTAACGGACGGCGAGAGGAACAATGCTCTATAAGTCCGTTCAGATACGCGCTTACGCAGACGACATCGACATCGTTGGTAGAAACCGAAGGTCTGTACAGGAAGCTTTCATTCAGATCGAGCAGGCGGCACGTAATCTGGGACTGCACATAAATGAGAGTACATGGTGGCAACGTCTGCGACTAGAAGATCCAACATTGGTCCCTCAATTAAAATAGTGGAGTGCGAATTTTAAGTGGTGCAATCTTTTAACTATCTTGGGTCAACTGTATTAGCCGATAACAGCATGGAACCAGGTATACGCGCACGGTTGTTTAAAGCCAACAAAGTCTACTACATATAGTCTGTCAAGAATCTTCAAATCCAGGAACTTAACGATAACATTCAAACTGTGGGTATATAAAACAATGGTCACACCAGTACTTACATATGGATCCGAGACTTGGGTGTTTAACAAAAAGCATTCTGCCCTCTTAGCCGCGTTCGAGAGCGAAGTCTTACGGAGAATTGTTGGCCCCGTGTGTCAGGAAGGACGATTCCGGAGGCTATAAAATGATGAGATCTACCAGCGTTACCGCGATGTCGACATCGTGTAGAGAATTAAGCTCGGTAGGCTCCAGTGGGCAGGACACCTAGCTCACATGAGCGAAGAGGATCCTGCTCGGAAAGTCTTTTGCGGTAGGATCAAAGTCGGGACCGGTGGAGAGACTTTTTGCGGGAGGCCAGGACCGGACCCCGGTTGTAGAGCCAAATATGATGATGACTGTTGGACCTTTGGATCGTCCAATTCTGGATGGATTTAGAAACCTACTCTTATATGGTTACATATGCACAAGTCGCAAAAATTATTGAGATTTTCTGTCAGTCTCTGAATCCTTTCAGCAATCAAGTACATGTTTTCTTTTTGTGTCAAAAAAGTTGAACAGCCTCACAGCTCAATGTTAATGGGCTTAATGTTTAAACAACTAATCCGTTTGAAAATTATGTGTTTGACCCAAGTCAATCTAAATGTAAAAATAGATTTATTTTAAGAATTTGACCAGCGTCCTTAGGATGATATAACTTTCTAGGCATACGCACATAACTGCTATTCCCATATGAAAAAATAGCTATAACGTGGAGTTTCCTGTTTCTCAGATGTCAACAGAAAGCATTACCGCCCTCGAGCATTCAGGTGGTTTATTTGTAATGGTTTTGCACTAAGTTTATGCTCTAAATGACTTCGTTTCCTGTGGTTGTTGTTGCTAGGTCTTTAATTCTTTCTTCTATTCCCACTCCTTCTCTCTCAATCTCTACTTACTTTCTGCAAAAACACAAATAATTAATTGGTATACGCGTTCGTCGCTGAACAACATCATAAGGATTAACTTTCGCGTCAGATCAGATCCTCCGTATCGCATGCAAATTTTTGCGCTTGTGATATTTGAATTCGAGAGCAGCACGACGACATATTAACACCCGCCAGGATGGTTTCCTAACTTTCGCAAAGTTTCTTCTCGTTAAATTTATGTTTTTTTTTACCGCCAACAGGCGAAAGTTATGACAAACAGAGACGCGGGTAAAAGATGGTAGAGGTAGCGAATGGAGCTGCAAATACAACAAACGACAAGTTACGGGTTGATGTTTTTTTAGCATTAGCATTTTGTGCACAGTGTTTGTTGACTCCTACGTCTTTTGGATTTTTTTTAATATCATTGGAAAGAAGAAGGCGTACTTAATACAGGTTTTTTCTTTCCATAGAATATCTTTTTTGTAAACAAGGTAGATCGGTAGATCTGTAGATTTGATATGATCTACAGTCGTTTAAGACTCACGTGCATAGACTTCATAGGTCAGTTCGCTATGATACAGTTCGTGCCAACTTTCGAACTCATAAGGAAGAAGAGTAATTGTGCAGATACCTCCGCCAAATAGATTTGGAAAAAGGTGTAATGTACAATTAGTTTAATGTCAGGTTAAAAGTATTCCCAAAAGAATGCCTTTGTTGCTTCCACAATAGAGCTATAATATAAAAAACATTTTGGGAACAATCGAAATCAAAATTTCTCCTTCAATGTGATTTATTATACACTTGAGATACGTTACTAAAACGTTCCTATATACTCGTACGAAGAATGTATATCGCAGAGTTGTAATCTGAAGTTGTTTCAGCTTAGAATTTAAAAGTATTAAAATCGATTCCTAAAATTAAAACGAACCCAAAATCCAGAGAACCACCCCTATTTGCTACCCGCAATGCTTCACCATGTTCGAGAACTTTGCTGCTGTCCTTTCAAATTTCGGGTGATTTTAACATTATATTCAAGTGTAATGCAAATTATTTCAAGTAACAAATGCGAATGAGAACAGGATGTAAGTGGCGTGAAAAATCGCTCGCTCTACCATTCTCATCTCAGCCGAACCGATTCTTAGCGGCACAAATTTACTCCCTTTTGTATGGTTATCGTTATTGCCACCACCACCACCCTCACGGCTCCTGGGTAAAACGCTCTGCTGTTGCTTTCTTTCAATGAAATGAACACAAAAAATCGATATGTACACTAATTTTTGCCAAAAAACAAAAACCGGTCACCGTCGTTCTCACTTCCACTCTGTCTCACCATCAAGAGCACACGCACAAATCTAAAATGTTCGTTAGTCCTTCGTAAAGGGGTCCTGTGAGTGTACAGTTTGGTTGGTTGGTTGGTTGGTTGGTTGGTTGGATTGTTATTGTGCGCTGTCCTCGTTGTTCGCTGCTCGTTGCCCGGGTCGCAAACAAGGCGAATCCTGATGCCCTGCATACTCCTGCTTCGTTGTATCCTCATCGATTTTGTGCACACACTTTGGGCGGAGGACGCAAGGCTAAGTCTGTCTGTTCTTCCATCATTTCGTTGGGAGGCAACGCACAATGCACGACGCATGATGCCACCAGGCAACTGCCATTGTGTTTGCTCAAGTATTTATGTGCTATTAAATTTTTGTGTCCCAACTTTAAATCCGGTAACGAGCACAAATTTATATGCTGGATGTATCTATGGATGTATGGATGTATGTGCATACATTCATACATAGCGCCAAAGCTGGTTGTTGTTGTACGCTTCTGTAGTCATATAGTACATTATAATAATATTCAATTTGTTAACGAAATAACGCACGACTGGCGGTGGTGCATAATATTTTTCTGAGGGGGTGGCGAGAAGCGACTGCTTGTTTGCATGATTTGTGTGAGTATTTATGTATGTGTGCAAGCTACTTAAATTCCATCCGAATCCATAATAGATATATTGCTACTACAGGTTCGTTTACCATTTCTGCTGAAGAGTTTTCAGCATATCAATGGAATGAACTGGGCGAACTCGCGCTATGAGCTCACAGATCCATATAAAACTGAAATGAAACAAACGCACACACACTACGACACTATGCCGCACTAGGCCCAAGCGTCACGTCACATAAATTCTGTTTGCGTTCGTGGTGTTCTGTTTGTTTTTAGGTATTTTCGTGCACTTCCGTGGCGAAAATAGATAATTGCTTTTTTGTACTGTGCTTGCCGATCCATACATATACACTCGTTCATCTTTGGGTATGGCAGAATTTTAATTGAATTAATTGCTAACAAAAAACAAATAGGAGCAGGTCGAAAGGATGAGTTTGCCTAAAAATGCCACCTATCGGTGAACCGATCCAAAAATATATCAAATATTGCGAAGACACAATTACTTTTCGTTTCGCTTACTAAATCTGTAACGACAACGATGAAATGTGGATTCGACATCTAAAATAACTTGGTTAAAAATATTTACGATTTTCCTGCACACAAATTTAGCTTTTAAAGTAATTCTATTAACTTTTGGGAAGATTTTTCAGCTACATACATCGGTTTTTTTGTTTGATAAAAAATTTGACTTTATTTGCAAAACATGTCCTGTTCTTCCTCTCCCTTTTTATAAGAACTATTCAATTAATATTTAAAAACATATTGAATAATTACTTAAAATTCAATTAAATGTTCAGAATTTATTAATTTGGAAGTGTGTCTTACTATTTTTCTCTTTAAAAAAAACTTTTAGCAAAAAATTGTGTACGGCCCCGACCCCGGGGTCCCCGGTAGGTCCCTTCCATTTATATCCAAAAATATACATGCACAACACAAATGGTCGCGATAAGCTAGGCCTTGGACCGCAACGGTCTGTCGCGCCGAATATTATTGTTATTAATAGCCTTTCTTCGTGGGCGTCGTCCAACGCCACGCCACGGTTAGTGCTATGGATTTCTGAGCGACACGTTCGAACTTCGAATCAAATGGAAAACACCAAAAATAGTTTTCATGGTACTACCTCTCGCGAATCCCTGACAATCGTCCGATAAAGCATCACAATTCCCCATTCAAGTTCGGGTCTGTGTGTCCCTTTCATTGTGCAAAAATATAACTCGGTCTGTTGCGCCAAATATTATTATTTATTGAAGGTCTCTTCACACTTGCAATGTCCGGTGTCAGCTAAAGAGATGTACCGTGACTAAAAACAAATTCATCCATTTTATAGTTTCCCACGATTTCTGAGTGACTAGAGGCTGATACTATATGCTCACACATCTCGTTGAGAAAAATGTGACAGCAACTGCATCCGTGACTTTAGTGAAACTGATTTCAGCGATCTGATTGCGATGATGTTTCAAGTATATGCCTCTTCAATAGCTAGCACCTCATTTTGTAACTCTGCATTAGTCTGGAAGACGAACGGAGCACTTCACACACAGTTTGTTACAGAAGACTTCAGCCCCTACTCTAACGTCCGACATGGATCCGTCTGTGACAAATTGTACAGATTTGGTTTACGGTATAAAATTAGAATTTTCTGAAGGGACAGACATGTCGTTCAAAATCAAAATTAAAATAATATTGCTTTTTAAAAATTCATTTCCGCCAACTTACAATACTGTAGGACACTATCTTATCAATACAAAAAATTTCAAAAACATTGCAAAAAACAAAACAACAACAGCATAACGACTAATGCACCGGAAATGCCATTATTTTTAAAGGGCACATATCGCGATAATTACTCGTATTTCGATTTATCGCTTTTGAGGTTGGCAAGAAAATTCAAATTTAAATTTTTCTTAATACTGACTGAATTGATAAAATTTCCATTCGATGGTGGCAAAAGGAACTGCGCGTCTGCAGTACCGATGGTAATTATAATTCAACAACAAAAATACAAACCAGGCTACTTCTTGATAGCTGGATTGAGATAAATTCGTGCATTGCATACCGGATGGAATTATCTGGAAGCGATTGCGCCGACATCAACCGAAGGCTTTGTTTTGACTTCGATGATCGCATATCGCAACGCATACGCAATGATACTTGCGTACAGAAATAGATTCAACACAGCCAGCAAATTCGATAAAAACAAAAACCTTTTTGTTGTGTTCAATTGAATTTTAAAGCAGAAATATACAAAGGCTGGCGCTCCTTTTTGTTTTAGCCCCAAATATGATTCTCAGATAGTGACATGCTTGGCAACCAGATAGAGGACAAACTTTGAAGCAGAACTTTCTTAATATATATTCTTACTTCGTATACGGCTTGTATGGTTTCGTAATGTCATGAAAGTTTGACAAAATAAGTAAAAGTATTAATGGCGAAACACAGTTCAATAACTTTTACTTAAGAGTACATATGAGATGCGGCGCACCGACAGTTCACACCACAATACTACCTTATCTCGTCCTTAAAATGAAACTATTCGTTTTGTTCGTGCTGGGTTTCAATTAAGGTATGTGTATGTATGGTAGTATGACGAAACACACACACATACACACGTACACAAAGAAATCGAAGAAATAAATTCCTTTTCGTTTTTGTTTCAGAACAATAAAATTGTTTTCCATGTGTGGAGTATTCCTCCTATAGTTAGTAGTTAGTACAAAGCCGATCATTTATTGAAGTGGTATTAACAAACCAAAGCTGTCGTATTTATTGAAGAAGTTTTGCCTGCAAGCGGGGCGCGTTGAATGACATTTACGAGCACCTATATCTGGAAGAGGGCATTATGATGTGCATTTAGTCAGAAACATTTTCGTTTTAGGAAAATGGGAAAGTCAGTAGCGGAAACTTTTGGATATGAAAATAAAAGCTAGGACCGACTTTTGAGTACTAAGAGTATCATATAGAATTATATTATTGACACCTTCCATTTTTACCGCACATTATAAAATTAAAGCTAGAGCCACAAACTGAAAATATAGCTCGACAAGTGAAGATAATGGTAAGAATCTATCGCCGAAAATACACAGAAGAAATTTTCTAGACTGCTGAAAGCAGTGGCAACAAATAGAATCATGGACACACTATACAATGCGTAGAAGGGTCGGCGTAAAGTTCACCAATGTACCTATAACCAGTAAAGATTTCATCTGGATAAATCCTAGCAGCAGTCATATGTACAGAACAGAAAGAGTACTTCAGGGACAACTGCAAAGATAACGAACGAAATGCTGAGCTTAAAAAGGATACATAAGAGACTACAAAAACTGGTGATACATCACTTCACTTCAGGGACAACTGCAAAGATAACGAACGAAATGCTGAGCTTAAAAAGGATACATTAGAGACTACAAAAACTGGTGATACATCACCCTCCTCAATGGTACAATAAAGTATTAGCCATAACCATATTTGAACGAATTTCACCAACAATCAATCGAAAAAACCTACGAATGGAACTCGAATTCTATTCGATCAACAGAAGCGCAATCTGGACGGTTTGGGCCTCTTGAACAAAATAATCGAACTCATCAAAGAAATGTACCGGGATGCTGGTATACATAGAGCTGAACATAAAGTACGCTCAAAACTGAACCAAATACAAAGACTAATCTGTCTAAGTGCAACGTGTGCAGTAAAGAGCTGCCCAACGGCAGCTCTGGAAAAACTTCTAGGACTTCCATCCCTGCGCATGCACATCAAAAGCGAGGCTGGTTTAAGAGCCACATAACTGAAAATGTTTGAGCAAATTAAAGCAAAAAACCAAAAGAGATTTGGAAAATGTAACTGTACAACCATCGGACCTAATGATAAGAACAACTAATTTCAAAATAACAATTTTCGGTGAAAATACCCGAATGGAATCAAGTTAAAAATATAATAAGTATCATCCCAAACCATGCATACATCTGGTATACAGACGTATAAAAAACAAACACAGGAACCGGAGCAGGAGTATTCGGACCCAGAATCACACTACGAGTACCCCTAGGTAGATCTTCAACAGTATTCCAGGCAGAAACTATAGCAATAGAAGCCTGCGTCCTGGAATGTACTAAAAGAAGCTACAGAGGAACCGAGATCTATGTGATCTCTGACAGTCAGGCAGTACTGCTAGCACTAAAAGGTCCAGTATTTTATTCTAAAACAACGTGGAGCTGCTTCTCCCACTTAAAAGAACTGGCCAAAAACAACAAAATCGCCTAGTGTCATCTTCCGGACACTCAGACATATCAAGAAACGAGGCAGCGTCCTATGTGCAAGAGAAGGCGCAGAAGGAACTATCACTGGTCCAGAACCAAGCATTGCCAATTCCAAATGCCATATCAATAGAAAAAAACAACCTATAAAAATAATATATAATAAGATAATATAATATATATAATAAGAAAATCGGGTTATTTTTTACTTTATATGTGTAAGAGGCCCCACGACCCCTCCAAAATTTGTACAAAAAATGTTGTCCATCGGAGTTACTTCAAAGCTTACACAGTTTCCTGGCCGAATGCCAGACCAATAGCATTGTCAGATGTTGTGGGGTTCACGAAGAAACTGGGCAATCACATAATGTGGTAAAAGGCTCTATAGCCCCACATATTATAGTAATAATAACAACCCAGTGCAAGACACATTTCACTTCCTCTGATATGGCTACTTACTATCTACAAGCCCCTAAACTTGAGTACAGTTGTCTTATCTGGTCTGGTGCACCTTGCATAAGCTAGATAGAATACAAAATCCTGCAATAAAACTTTTCGGTGACATAAATATCGGAAAATAAATCGATTCGCTTGAACACCGCGAAACGTTTCCTGCTTGTCACTGTTATATCTTTATATGTTATTCCACCAGAGGTGCTCAAAAGAAATAGCCAGTTGCACGCCACCTTTCCTTGAATTCAACCTCAATACTCGCGGCGGTCTTAATGCTCATAATTTTACCCTCAAGCCCATCTTTGTACGTGTAGTGTTTGTACGTCCAGTCCAATTATTCAGTTTGCTGCAGTGGTAGATTGTCCTATCCATACTCATTCCTTAACCGACTTGGCCTGCTGTTAAAATCGTTTTTACGTTCTGAACTTCCTCGTAATGTAATCTCAGTTTATAATACTGACATTGATGACAGCTAAGGCTCCAGTAGGTGGGATAGAATAGGCAAACATTGAAACCTTCAGCGAAATGTACTATGCACCTACGTGCAGTGTAGGTTTTCATTTCACTTCACTTCCACATCATATGATGTGGGTCAAACCAAAACACACGAACAAGGACAATACTTCCGCATGAGCAATTTGCAAAACACAAAAACTTTAGTTATTACTAACATAGCTTTTAAAATATTTTCTACCAGGAAAGTAGTAGTACTAGCGGTCAATGAGCATACAATTAAAACCACAAACTAACCACAACCGCAACATCGTAGTAAAAGGAGCTGGACAAAAGTAAAAGAGCAGTCCAAATATTTATACTCGTGCATACTCGTACATACAACATTTTTTTTAAATAAACAAAAAGATATTAAAAATAAATGCAACTGTTGCAAGCGACTTGCAAGTCCGTGATGTCGAAATGAAAAATGTGGTCAGATTTCGAGAAAAAGAATTCAAAACTATAAGTTGAAGGGAGTTGTTAAATATTAACAGTTGTTCGTTTTGCAAAGTTCTATTATTGTTTTGCTTTTTTTTGTATCTACTTGCAGGGAAAACTTGCTAACAAATGATGCCTACCTATAAAAAAAATTTCGTTTTGCAATGTTGTGTTTTTTTTGTCTACTTGGTGGGAATTAGAATATCATCGTCTGAACAATGAACTACAAATAGAAAATGTTTTCTATAAGAACTTTTTCATCGTGATTAAAGCTTTAATTAGGAACATTAATCTCTATAATTGTGGAAGGAAACTTGACTTGATAACTCTATTCACCCATGTATCCAAGATGAGAAATTAGCTACCTACCTACCCGCAGGGTCCTATCCCATGTAACCGCGATAACTGGCAGGGTTGGCAGCGTAGACAGCAAATCCACGATCAAAGCCATTACTGCGACAAGAAACACCTCTATACCTGTCAGAGAGTGCTAAGCTGAACTGGCTTTGATTAGCCAAATCATAGACTTGACCATAGACTGGGTGCCAGGGCTCAGCGACAGCGACGGTAATGAGAAAGCAGACTTACTGGCGAAGAAGGGCGTCACACTGGACATGGACTACATTAAGAGAGTATGCTTTCCTCTGAGCTCCCGTCATATGTGATTGTGATTGTGTTCTCACTTTCCTTATCACCAAAGTACGGCTAAGGTGGATTAACTTGACCAATTGTACCACGTCGAGGGTGATGTGGTCTTCCTATCTTCTTTCTTTCCTTTACTCCGCGGGGGAGCATAGGGCTTCTACAAACGCCCGCCAACGAACTCGATTTAACGCCTGAGGTTTCAAGAGACGCCACTCGGTCCCCTGGGATCTTGCTTCCTCTTCTATTGTCCTTTTCCATGTCTTGCTAGGACGGCCAACTCGGCGGCTTCTTTGTGGATTCCAGTCGAACGCTAGTTTCGTAATGTCGTACGCTGGCTTTCTCAAAGTGTGGCCAATCCAGCTCCATTTTCGTCGTCTGATGGTGATCGCGATTGCTGCGAGGAGTTCCAGATATTATAACAAAAGCAAATCCATCGAGCTGATCTGCAGATCACGGAGGGATATTTTAAGAGTGGTTGCCTTAATGACGGATCATTGGCCAGTAGGCAGCACGGAGCCAAACTGGGAATCCCTTTTGCAGGAGCTGCTTGGATGTGGATCAGAAAGAAACTCTCATTCATTATCTTTGCAATTGCCCGGCACTGGCGTTCTCCCGACTCCGCAAATTTAATTATCACCATATTTTCCGACATGAGGGCACTTTCGGAATGCGGCATCACCGATCTGATATCGTATATAAATGCCACAACCAACGAGAAACTAAAACGACGCGAGTCCAAATGTTTTATTCTAAGGTCAACTGTCTTGGACTATCTATGGAACAATCAGGACCTTCAGGAACTTGTTGACGCTTATGAAGGCCTGTAGATTAAACGTTTCTGAAAACCAGTAGTCGACTAATTGATTCCACATCAATGTACCTCTTAGAAAAAAGGAAGATTTGCAATGTTAGGATCTACATGAAAAAGGTCTTAAGACAAATCTATGTTGATTAGAACTGAAACGAGTGTTTAGGTTGCCAACAAAAAGACCTGGAACTAGAGAAGAGCTTCTACCGTTGCAAAATTTGTAGAAAACTGTTTAAGCTCCTACATTTCATCTATGCTGCAAAGAATCAAGAGATGAAGTAGTAACCATCGTCTATCATACAGACAACTCTATTCAATCCAGTTATCGTTCCTTCAATTAGATCTCCTAAGGACTATGGTCACAAAATGGCGCACTCAAGTGCTATTTAAGGCCCTCGCTAAAACCGCTCGGACCACCACTAAGTATTGGGAAACCCTGGAAATCAGAATTAAAACAAAATACTTATTTCATTGTCTCCATGTTCCAGAAACAACATTTGTTTAGTTAGGGATGTTATATACTCCAAAATAACAGTTAAAAATGAAACATATTTAATTTCATATTTAACAGATATGGCGCCACTATATCTATACAAAATAGTTTCTAGAACATGTAGGTAATTTAATTTTGCGTTATTCAAGATATTAACCAGATTTGTAGTGCCTCCCATTCCAGAGATATTCCCATTTCCTTAAGTTATCACACCTAAGATATTCGTTATATATAGTAGTAAAAATAAAGGTTTGTTTGTTTTTTTAACAAATTAACTTATACAACATCAATATCAAAATCATTTTCTTCATTTCCACGTTTTTATAGAAAGTAAAAAAAAACTCGGGTAAATTTTGAAGATATGTTTCTACATGGAATCCCCTCGACCCTGGCGACCGATCACTACCAAATTTTTACAGAAAGTGTTGTCATCAGAGAAGCACATGTGTGCAAAGCTTGATTAAAATCGAGCTTTAGGAAGTGGGTTTAAAATTGTTCACAAGATTTGGCGACAAGCCACAATCACACACGGATGCAAAGTTAATATAGAGAATCTGTCTACGGAATAGTATACATATTTGCATAAATTTTTTTTAAAAAAATGGATGTCTAAGTAAAAACCCTATTGAAGGTACCTTTTTTTTCGATATTTTTTAAATTTTTGACTTTAAAGCTATTTAAAATTAATTTTTTGTATAAATGTTATACTATATTACAATTTATTATGTTATAGCATATAATTTTTAGAAATTTGCTTATACAAGATATATCCGTAACTCTTTTGGTTTTTAAGATAGAGCTCTTTTAAGAAAATGATTTATTCAAAAAAATAAAAATAACTTTCCTTTTCTTTTTTCCCTTTGTAGTAGTACATATGGGGAACTTACTGATAAAAAAGCGTCTAACTATTACATACAACGTACTCGTATTTATATGTGAATTAGTTAGAACTTTATATGGAGCCATATACCTACTTTTCCTGTACTATTATTCGAACAATTCGGTATTAGAATATTCGAATTGAAAAGCCTAGGTCTGAGTCTAATATGTAATGTGTTATTGTGTTACTGTTGATCAACGCCAATAAAACGGAACTCATCTGCTTCCGAGTACCAGCAACCGAAACAAGGATAAGAAAAATCGCAAGTCGTTGCAGAGCCTTAAAAATCACCCTTCCAGACAACACAGTTATAAAAACCCAATCAGAGACGAAGTACCTGGGAATAAACTTCACCGAGAGGCTCAAGTTTAATGCCCACATCGATAAAACGTTGAAAAAGGCTAATTACGCCCTTCATTTGGTGTACCCGCTTCTACGAAGGCGAAACGGAGTGTCAAACAACACCAGGCTGCTCATCTACAAGCAGCTCATCAGGCCAGTGATAACCTATGGCTATCCCATATGGTTTACCGTCTCACCAACAACGATGAAGAAGATCTCCCTATTTGAAAGGAAGGTACTTAGGATCTGTACAGGACTCTGGAGGGTGCCAAACAGCTATAAGTTTGTCTCGAGTGCAAGGCTTTACGACGCGGCAGGTCTGCTGCCCATAACCGACCACTTGTTCCGAATGGCAAAGAAATTCGTTGATGGGTTGGAAACACATCCAAGTCCGGAGATGCAAGGACTGAGAATCGAAGAAATCGAGCCAAGCCACCGCTATATAAACATCAGAGGATTCACAGATGCTAGATTTGATGACATCTTTAATAATCAAGACGTTTCCTTCTACGAGAAGGCCAGCAATCAACATTACAGAGGCTGAAGATCGCCCTGTTTATACCCCCTTTAATATTATTCTTCATTTTTATTTTATTTTAAAATTTATCGTTTAAAATTAAATTGCTTTAAAAATAAACATGTAGTAGATTAAGTAGTAAAAATTATTGTTTAATAATAAGCAATCCAAAAAAAAAGACAATGTAAATACCTCGGACCCCTATTGTTGAGCCGACACTTTATAATAATAGTTATAAGTTTAGTTTTTAAGTCAAAATTGTATAATATCTAAATGTTTAATAAAATATCTTAATCTAAAAAAAAAAAAAAAGATATTTCTTTAGAATTAATAAATTTAGAACGCGATTGCTTTTTTTTTTTAAATTTTACTGAAGACTGCTAAAACACACATGCCCTTGTTGTGTAAAATTGTCACTTTTTTGACACTTCTTTTGCAAAGCTACGTTCTTAACGAAACTATTAAATAAAGAACACAAAAAAGGTTTAATGACCTCTTCAACCTTTTTCATAATTTATTTGCGTTTTTCTTTTTCCTTTAGCTCATCCTTTGAGGAAGACGTCTGAGCCCAAATGGCAATTACAAACGATTTTCATCAGCGTGCACTGCTGAATCCACACTATAGCCATCTCATATAATATGCATACTTGTACTCGTGTCGATATAATCAAAAGACACAGAGTTTTTCATTTTTAATATCCGCTTTGCATATAATATCCTTTTTGATGGAGCTCCAGAGTAATATGAGGGCAATGTTCTGGCTGCTGCATGCTGCCTGGATGCATTCTCTACATCTCGCTCTTCATCTCGGTCTACATAAAAACAGAAACAGATGTCGGATGGTGCTTATAGTAAAAAATAATTGGAACAGTTCATTCGTCTCATCATCGCACTACCTACACCAACTTTTCGAAGTATGTATACAAAACTGGTGCTCTTATCAGCTCCACAGCGTGCACGAACGATGGCCAGAAAACTCATTCATGCCTTGTTTAATGCCGGCGGCAAAAAGCAACTGTACCGGGACTATGCAAGAAAATGTAAACCGCCTGCAGATGTATACACTCGTACATTATAATGAAAACGTAATATCGTAGTATAGTACTCCAGCGAGTAGTATTTCTACTACGCGGACGCGATGTTCACCCCCTTACCCGAAACAGCCCTATAACCGATGCACCGTTAAATGATTGCTTTTTCAATAAACACGATATGAAACCATCGTCGTCGTCTTCGGCGGCAGCGGTAGCGCTGTTCTTGGCCGCCCTCGTCTAATGCGAAATTTTCTACAAATAGTTACATATAATGTCCGCCCACCACACTCCCACATCAATTCAAATCCATCACGAACGAGGAGCGACACCCTTGAACCACAAACACATAGACACTCCCATACAACTAAGAAGTAAAAATCTCCAACACACAGTCGAACGAGAATTTGAGAAAAATGTATGTGTTTAGGATTTGTGTGGGTACAACAGAACAGTCTGCTTGCTCCAATATGCAGATACATACACAGGCCTGCCTCAATGTGCAACGTGCAACAAGCCACATAGTGTTGCTTGTTTGTCCTACACGTGGAAATGTGAACGCGCCATACAGCTCGGTTTAATGACACTTGGAATTTGCAATTGGAATTACAATTGCAAACAATAGAAGGTGGTTGGGCGTTCGATGTGATTGCAAACAGACACGTGCAGAACCAGAAACAAATATTAAACATGACAGAGAGACAATGTCGTCTGTTGACGACAGAATGTTCCTGCAGCGTCACATCTGCAGCTGGGAGCGGAGAAAGGTTTTGCCACCGACAGACTCTATCGGACGGTATAGCATGTAACAGAACGAAACGACGGATTCCGCTCAGTTCGGTACAGGACAGGCAGATAGATGATAAAACAATGACTATTAAAGCGCATCCAGCCTGAAACTTTAACACACAGGCATTGGCAGGCAGGCAAACAGAAAAAAAAAGAAAACCATTCAATTGTTGCTTCTGTAATATTTCCAGATAAACGGCACCAACGACATGCAAGTACATATATAATATATATTTCTATTACGACAGTGAAATGAAAAGTTTGTCGTTTTGAACAGAATTGAAATCATCATCATCATCATCGTCGTCGTCATCGTCAGATGCATCATCTTTGTCAGAATCAAAGTCAAAAGCAAAAGCAGAGACAGCCATTGCACATAATGAATCTGGTTCAACTAACTTCACATGGACTACCGACAGAATGACAGACTAACGACAACAATGAGAAAGACCCATTCTCTTGGACGACAATGACTTTGGCTTCTTATACTCGTATATCTTTGCAAATTGAGATGTTTTTTACAATCTGGCAGGCGGACAGATAGCGGTGATAGGATGCAACAGCGGTTTCAGAAGTTCCTTCCATGCGAAATAATTAATTCATGCAATCTCTATTTGCAATTTCATAAGAATTGTATTTCTTTTGCCGTCTGGTGCTATTTTTCAAAGTAAATACTAAGAGTTTTCTATCATAAGCGTGGTTCTGGCAGTTTAGAGAATGTCTTCAAATGCAACATTTGTAGTAACCAAAGGATCTTTCATCTTAATGTCAATGCACTGAGATTACTCGATAATGGCGAGTAGTTTCCTGTATAACCGTTACCACAACCAGTTCAAAACGAGGAAAAACGAAACAAAATTAAGTTTACTACTGCAGGTTTCTTATGTCCTACATCTCCTTGTGGGTCCTAGTGCCTCTACTGCGCCTACGCGCCATCCTGGCAATGAGCCTCAGCTCTCTCCAACTCTTCTCTAATTGCCGTGACTTCTCCTCAACTGTTCTGCGCCATGTATTTCTCGGACGACCCGTTCTTCTACCATCCTAAAATAACGGATTCCATTGCATTGCGTAGTTTGGTATGGAACTGTCGCCTCTTCGGCGTGTATGACCAATCCACTGCCAGTTTCGTCGTTGGATGGGTTTGCCTATTGTTTCCTGACCCGTTCTCTGGTAAAGATGCTCGTTTGAGATACGGTTAGGCCAGAAAGCCCTTAGGATGTTCCGTAGGCACCTATTTATGAACGTTTGTAATATTTTTGTGATAGTAGCGGTCACCTGCCAAGTGCTGCACCCATACAACAGCACAGATTTAACATTTGAACGAAACAGTCTCAACTTTGCAAACCTTTAGGCTTTAAAAAACTCGATAGCGATGCGTAGATTTAGTATTGTTCTCAGTTTCCTAAGGGGTAGTAGTATGAATGAAAAAATTATTCTATCGGGCTCGCAATATGAGTACAACTACATAATGGAATAGTACCGCACATAAAATCTATGATTAAGTTCCACATAATTTTGTAAACAATATTACTTATACTGAGATACAGATAGCGTTGTAAATTGTACTATTGCAGTGTTCCAGCTGATACGAGGAGACGACGAATTAAAGTTTCATTGGATGACAACAGTGAGAGGAAAAACTATGAATGAAGTGTTGGCATCGGCATTGGAGTACGAAGCAGCTAAAGTCAGTCAGCACAAGTAGAAGCGCTCATTGATGAGAAGTTGCGAAACTCAATAAATAGACGCGTTCAAATTAACAGGATCAAAATGATTCAAGTGTCAGAAACCTGGACATGTTATGTGCGATTGCATGGAACTATGCACTGGAAACACGTTGAGGCGGCTAAAAAATGGCATCAAGAATCTGGAAAGATTACGGCGGATAGATGCACTACAGTTGAATAAGGCGGAGAAATGTACCAGCATTGCAAGACAAAGGCTGATGAAATCAAGAGAATATCACAGGGTCACAGTACAAAGTCCCAATCCTGAAAATGATTGTAACAGTCTGGAAGTGAATGGCGTATTGGAGAGAAGATCGTGCTATTTTAATCTTTAAACAGGAGCTTCCAGATCAATCTTGAGTCCTGAAATTGTATCTGGGAAGCAAGTAAATAAAGTGCATCACTATCAGCTGAGAACAGCTACAAGAGAAGCTGCACTGGTTATGGGAGAACACTTCCTCACGGTCAAGTTTGGAGAAATACGGTTTTTCCAGCGGTTTATCGTTGCCAACATCACAGATGAATGCATACTGTGTCTTGATTTCATGACACAGCACAAGATGTCCCTTTATGTCTTTAAATGCAGCAATGTGAAGGTACCCCTTTGACAACCAGAATGGTGGGTTACGAGTCAGCACTGAGGAAAAAGTAGCTATACCACCGATGTGCGAGAAAATCATCTAAGGCAAAATAAACGGTGGTCTTTGGGACAGTAGAATAGCATTAGAGCCAACCAGCATAAAAAAGAACGGACTGTTATTATTGTTATTATTAGCTGAACCGTTGCCACGTATTGATGACACGTTGAATACTTTAACGGGAGCCAGAATCTTCAATACATTGCATCTGAAAAGCGTATACTGGCAGGTAGCAATTCATGACAACGACAAGGAAAAGACAGAATTTACTGACAGCATTTATACTGTAGGAAACGGCTTGTATCAATTTTCGCTAATGCCGTTCGGATTATGCAACGCTCCTGCTTCATTCGAGCGGTTAATGGAACATGTTTTGCGAGGCCTTAGTTGGGAGACATGTCTGGTCTACTTGGATGACATCATCGTATATGGACGCACATTCAATGAACACGATAACAATCCTCGGCAAGTACTAGAGACCATTTAAGCTGCAGGATTAAAGTTGCCGAAATATAGCCTCTTTCAGAATGAAGTGAATTATTTAGGTCACATTGTATCCAGTCAAGGAGTCGAAGAACCTAGCAGCTGTTGAGGAAGGGCAAGTACTAAGAAATGTACATAATCTGCAAAGTTTTCTTGGATTATGCTCCTACTATCGACGGTTTGTGCCTAACTTCGCCGATGTTTCTCGGAACCTGCATCGCCTCTCTGAAAATTAAATGTTCAATGGACTAGCGAGCAGCAAAAATCATTTGATCTGCTGAAGAGGAAGTTATGCAGTTACCCAAGTTACACGAGTAGGAATATGAGAGGTGTTATCGCAGAATCAAGATGGGAAGGAGTGTGTATGAAATGGTGTATGAAATGTTGGATCTCCTACTCGCAGACGTGACAACTTCGTACTTTGTTTTGCTCTCATTTATGTGAAGGCCGCCTGATTTGGATGAAAGCTTTCTATTCAGCTCTTTGATTTCTACCCTCCCAACCTTCCCAACACTTACTCACAAACCTAGTCGCCGCTGAATCCAAACTGTAACCTAAAAGCTCCGGTGGAACTCAATGGTTCTAACCACTGCACCACTGACACTGGCATAGTGCTTATGTTATTAACGGTAGGACTATATTAAGCTTTTCCTGTATTTATTTAAACGTCATTTTGATGAGCAATTACTAATGTAAACACTCATTTAACGTAATTTGCAATTATAATTACGATTTCTTACTATTAAGGATCCATGTCGCAATATCGAGTCGCTCAACAAATTCAATAGAAATATTACCTGAAAAGAAAAAGAAAAGAATTTTAGAACAACCTGATTAAAGTTATTTAAACAAAAATGATATAAAAAAGATTCAATTAGGTTCACGGATAAAAGTGAGATACTCGTGTTTCAAGCAATTTTTGTGCATGAGTATAAACTAAGCCGTTGATCTATCGCCTGATGTTATGTTTCATAATGTCGGATTAAATTCTCCTCTAACACTAACCTGCAATTATGGCCTCGATGGCGATTGGGATTCGACCATTTGCACTTAACACAGGACAAGAGGCCGACTGTTAATTAACGAGCAAAATACATAATAATAATTATTAATCAATTTTTCTAAATGAGGCCCACCATCCCCCAATTGAATGGCTGATAAGCAGTGAGTGCACAACACAAATATTCTCTTCGCCTCAATCATCGCATAGACAATAATTAAACAAATTATTATTCCTAACAAAATAGTCGCGATTTTCGTAAAAAAAAAATTTAAATGAAATTACCGTCTACAATATTTTAGGGGGTTTTGGGAATTCTCTAAATTGACGCCAAAATTAAACAAACTAAATGTGCTCTGATTCTCCAGTGACAAATCGAATTAAGTTTGCACACATAAATTATGTATTGCATTTTGGTCAGAATGACACATTTGCGTAGAATGTGTTGTTTCATATATATATATATATATATATATATATATATATCTACATAAATTCATTGCGTTTTAGATACTCGTGAGGATACTGTGTACTCGTGAATATCCTTTTGTTTTTGGTCAACGCTACATCAAATTCTATTACGAATGTGTTGCCATTCAATTATTTGTGGGAATTTGTTTTGATTTGAAAATCCACTAAGGTAATATTTATGTATTATGCAATATTTTAGCACACAAGCACACACGTACGTTGTTATTGTTGACAACTTGTTGGAGTGTAAAATTATCTCATTAATATAAAAATACTGACGTGTGACTTTATCTTCACTTTTTTAATCAATAATATTTTTGGCATAAATTTTTACTATTAGGCAATAGTAGGTGCTAAGTTTTTCATTCACGACAAACAAGAGTACGGAACGTTTGTTGGCAGTCAATTTTTTACTATCTAATTAAATTATAAATAACATCAGTGGGCTGAACGGGATGTGCCAAACACTGAAAGTGAAGGGAGAGCCGAGTGGTCTAAGAATAAACAACAAAAATACAAAAATAATGCTCACACAGCAGCGTATTATTATACAGGAGACGACAGTGGAAGAAGTCGAACAGTTGAACTACCTTGGCAGTATTGTTTCTGCAAATGGCGGTACGGATCTGGACGTTAAAAGTAGAATTAAGAAAGCTCGTGCTGCCTTTGGTACTGTGACCCCAATTTGGAAATCCAGTTAAATCTCCTTACGCACTAAGTTGAGATTCTTCGAATACAATGTCAAATCCGTGCTGTTATATGCCTGCGAAACCTGGAAAGTCACGTCTACTATTTCGAGGAAATTGCAAGATTTTGTGAATCGCTGTCTACGACACATCCTAAAGATTCGCTGGCCACAAATTGTATCAAACGAGGAATTGTGGCGCAGGACAAGTCAAGAGCGGCTGGACGTCGATATTACCAATCCAAACGAAGAAATTGCAAAGCAGTCCTTTGAATGGAATCCACAGGGTGCACGGCGGGTTGGAAGATCAAGAAAAACATGGAAATGAACTGTCTTAGCAGAAGCAGAATCACAGAGAAGGACGTGGCCACAGCTAAAATACCTTGCTGCAGACCGTGAAGGATGGAGACGTTTTGTTGACGCCCTATGGCCACAACCGGGGTTACAGGACACGATGATGGTGATGATGATGAATTAAATCAAGGCATGGAAGAAATGGATATTCCCACAGAAGCCACTGTCTCACGCTTGCAAGTGGATGCTCCTCCACCCAGCACAGCCGCTGAAACTACGTCAGCATCCAAGGTATTAAAAATATGGCTAATACCCCACTCTCCATAGTTGGCTCCAACACCGTGCCACTATCGGCGTATCCCCGTGGTGAGGATACCGTATCAATGAATGGCTTGAGAAAACAGTCGTACACCAGCTTCTGCGTACTCGCCTCATGATGAATTGATGAATGGATGATTTGATGAATTGATGAATTGATGAATTGATATGAATTGATATGAATTGATATGAATTGATATGAATTGATATGGATTGATGAATTGATATGAATTGATATGAATTGATATGAATTGATATGAATTGATATGAATTGATATGAATTGATGAATTGATAATTCATATAGCAAAACACATTCAAATGTGGGATAAGTTTCGTCATAACAACTTTCGAACCGGTATACTAAATGATTGCCTCCCATTATTTGCAGTTTACATCTTAATCCTTATAATTTCTGTGTAAATTTGTGTGTGAAAAAATTCTTTTCAATTTTCAGATATTTTGTATCAATGAAAAAAGATCCATTTAACAAATTGCCATTTCATTCTTGATACATTCACTAACAGCGTAAATATAGAGAGAAAATAAAAAAAGTTTGCATGTGCTACGTAATTCTAAACGAGAGAAAAACAAATCGGATTGATATACTGAACACCATGACGTAGTCGGTCAGTCTGTCAGTTTTACTCAATGTGTCAATATGTGCAGTATGCTAAAGTTCACTAACAGAAGCAAAAGAACGACAATGAAATATCCCAGTTTAGTTTTTCTTTTGTTGCGTTATGTTCGCATGTACTTGTACATATGTCACAGGGCATAAGGTGAAACGACGAAGATGGATAAACATTATTATTCCATCAGATAAATACATCGCATGTCAAGGAGCAGCCAGCACCAGGCAGGCAGAAGCTTTTTTGATAAAACGCATTCACCTGTGATGCATTTCCCACGTACTAACGAACGCGACTGAATATACATTTCAATCGAAAAGCACCTTCGCGATTGAATCTATCCGCTTGTGCGACACACAAGAGATACATTTTGTAGTTGGTATTTATTTATTCCTATTGAATCAAGTGATGCGCTATGCGCTCTATGCTTTCCCGACCTATGCGAAGTGCAAAGTGCATCTTTATCTTCCTATCTGCATCTGTATCGTATAAGAAATGGTGCAAGTAGCGATCGAGCGATACCTTTATCAATAGCTTTTCAATAGAGTTCAGGCGGAATGTTTTCACTTTACTTTTTCACACACATGAACATACAAAATGTGTAATATAATAAGTAATAATATTACATTTACAGTTTCTATGGAGATGAAAATTTTCGAAAATTCTCAGGAATTTATTGGAAAATAAAATGTTTATGCACGGTCGGGTCGGGTCGGGTCGGTGCATAAAAACGCTACATTGAGTTTGCTACAAAGTTTTTAATGCAACATCAAAACTGGTATAGATAGGTGATGCAGAATGTGTGTTAAGAATCCAGTTACGTTTTTGTCTGTTACTTTTCGCTGGCAAATAGAGATCCTTAAGAATGAGTGATATTTGATGGAATGCGGAAAATTTGTTACATAAAATGAATTACTATGTCGTTGCAGCATCCTTGAAAAATGTAATGGGTATTTACGTCTATTTTAGAATACACACCAGATCTCTAAATATTATTCAAACTAATACTGAAAGTATTTAGTTGTCTATAGTTTTTTTCTTAAAAATATTTGACACTCTTGGGTGTAGTATTTACTAAAGAAAAGACATGATGTCTTTCAATATTTCTTATATTATATTATATTATAATATATAACATACATATACATATATAAAGTAATGAAAAGGGTATACATTCCACCAGTAATAAAGAACTTAAATTAATGGAATCGTTATTGGAAAAGCTAAAAGTTAATAGTTTTTTACAATAGATTCTTAAAGAAGTTGTCACCATCGGCGAAGTGCAGTCAATTTTATTAAATTTACAACGAAATTTCTCATTAGTAAGTACAATCACAGTATCTATCCATACAAAGGTAGATTGCTCATTAGGAATTCCACATATCATGCGCGCACTAAGTCAATACACTCAATTATCGTTATCCGTGCATACTAATTAGATAATAATAAATTCTTATGAAGTGGAATATTCATTTTTACTTATGTTTAGAAAATATCAACGCATAAAACTCGAAATGCAATGAAGAAAAATCAGGAAATTTTCTTTTTTGTACGATTAGGAAAAGAAGAAATTGATATTCCAATGGTCGACTGTTAACTGTCGATTTATTCTGTAATAACGCATGTGAGTGTTTATATCCATGGTCGGAATTTTAAAGAGAAGCAAGAAGAAGAAGTGCGCTCTTAAAATTTTATTTATATGTTTTTATTGAGCACAGCGTGTATTAAGCGCCCGCACTTAATGAATTAATAAACACCAAGATGTTGAGTGTTTTGCAATTTGATTTGGTACTCCTGTGCAGCACAGCCTAGTTTTACGCACATTTATAAAGGGTCTTTTTTTAGGAGGTTTGTTTTTCCGATAGATGTCGTTTTATTTTATGACAGTTGTTTTGACAGCTCAAAGTGGCATTTCTACTCAGTATTGTTTGGCAAATCATTATGAATAGGTTAACTCCAGAACAACGTTTTCAAATCGTGGAAATTTATTTTCAAAATCAGTGTTCAATTAAAAATGTTTATAGAGCACTTCGTGAATTTTATGGTGCACATAATCGTCCGTCAGAGACCACCATAAAGAACGTAATTACCAAATTTCGGTCTACATTCACTCTTTTGGATGCCAAGCCACCGACAAGAATGAGAAGAGTTCGTACAGAAGAAAATATTGCTGTCGTTGAGGCCAGTGTCGAAGAAAACGACAATTTATCGATTCGTCGTCGTGCTCAGCAAATTGGACTTTGTCCATCGACTTTATGGAAAATTTTACGTAAAGATTTGGGTTTGGTGCCATACAAAATTCAATTGGTGCAAGAATTAAAGCCACACGACCATCGTTTGCGCCGTGAATTCAGTGATTGGTCGTTAAATCAATTGAACGAAGATCCATTTTTTTACCGTAAAATTCTCTTCAGTGATGAGGCGCATTTTTTGTTAAATGGATACGTCAACAAACAAAATTGTCGCATTTGGAGCAAAGATAATCCACACGCCGTTCAAGAATTACCAATGCATCCTGATAAATGTACTGTTTGGTGCGGTCTATGGGCTGGTGGGATCATCGGTCCATATTTCTTTAAAAATGAGGAAGGACGACGCGTTACCGTGAATGGAAATCGATACAGAACCATGTTAAATGAGTTTTTGTTGTCAAATCTTGAAGATATGGATATGGATGAAATGTGGTTTCAACAAGATGGTGCCACTTGCCATACAGCACGTGAAACAATCGACTTATTGAAAGAAACTTTCAACGACAACATTATTTCGAGAAATGGTCCGGTGAATTGGCCTCCGCGTTCGTGCGATTTGACGCCACTCGATTACTTTTTGTGGGGATACGTGAAGTCATTGGTTTATGTGGATAAACCTCAATCGATTGACGCTTTGGAAACCAATATTCAACGTGTCATTGCTGACATACGCCCTCAAATGCTTGAAAAAGTGCTGGAAAATTGGACCTCCAGAATGACATTTGTGAAAAATAGTCGTGGTAGCCATATGCCAGAAATTGTGTTTAAATGTTAAATGCCAAAAAATTATCTACCAAATAAAAAAAAATTTTGGTCATTTCATAATTTTATATGTGTTTTATTCAAAAAAAAAAATCGGCAACCTCTTAAAAAAAACACCCGTTATCACTGACTGAGAGAGTAGAACAAATTAAACGCGCTTTCGTAAGCTACACAGGCACTTAGACAGGCTTTTGCAATTCTTACGTATGCAAGCCTTTTTTTCTTCTTCTTTGACAACCCAGTAAAAATTGCTTCAATGCAATTTCATTATTAAAATTGCAATTGGAACACATCATAAATTAGTCTTTGGCCGTGAATCACAAAAAAGAGATATACATTAGAGACCGATGAAGACCTTCAACAAATTAGTAGATTTTATATTCGAGTATAGACATTAGCCCAAAAAAATTTTAATAAAATCATCGGAAATTAAGGTTTTTATTTGCTATAAAAAACCTTTTTACAAAAGAGTGAAATATAGGCAGTTAAGTGTCGTCTTGCAATATTTTGAAAAAGATTCATTATTTTCCATTGATTGGACCTCCTTCACAGATTCATTCCAGTTATTGGCACTCAACACGTCCTCTTCCCTACAGCAGATTCACTCCAGTCGTCGGTCTTCAACCCGTCCGTGCCCTATAGATCGAATTTAAAGACAGTAAGATCTGCATATCTCGGGAGACATTTAAAGAAATGTTCCCTGCATGCTTTTTTTTTGTCATTTTGGTTAAATTTATGCCATTAAGGCCTTTAAATTGTTGTCACATGTGTCCAAAGTTTTAAGAAAATCGGGTTTTAGGAAGTGGATTAACTTCCTTACGCCAAATGCAATAACTGGTGGAATATTAATGAAGTTAAGTTATGATTCTTAACAAGATCTTTGTATTATGTTGACTAACAAGCCATTTTTTTTAATTCATATGAAAATATTCTTTTATTGTTGATTTCTTTAATTTCATTAGGCAAACGGTTAAATAGTGTAGGCGCAATCTAGTGATAAGATCGGCGGCATATTTCTTTTGTATATTTTAAAGATACACAACGGTTTTTAATTCTCATATTATATCTGACGTTACTACCACTGTGCACAAAAAATTTTTTTAATACCTTAAATAGATTGCGTAAAGTTAGAATATTTTTCTTTTCAAATAGAGGATTAGAATTCTCCATTCTACTTTAAGTGCACATTATTTTAACAGCATGCCATTGAATCAGAATAACCGGCTTAACGTTCGATAAATAAATGCCACCTCAACATATTAGATCATATTGTGTATATGATTGAATAAAGGCGTGGTAAGTACATTTTCCTAATGGCTATAATCGATTAGTATTAGAGATTTTCTCAACATGTTTTTTCCAATTTAATTGTCAACTACAAGACCAAGATAGCGAAATTCTTTGACGTTCTCAATCTCAAAACATGAGGCATCGCTACAAGAAGAAGTGCATTTAGCTTTGCGATATACGAGACATTCGGATCGAACTGGATCGTGCACACGATTGAAGAACATAACCTTTGTTTTTTCACTCAAAGTCATAATATGTATGTCAAACCACTTTCTTATAATTTTCAAATCATGTTCCAGTTTATTAATGATTTCGACATGAACTATATCCCGAGCATACTAGAGCCATATCACCGGCGAACGCTTCTACCTTACCAGACATTTCAAAAGCAAAAAGGGAGTTTATATAAATTAGGAAAAGGTTTGGACCAAGTACCGAGCCCTGTGGAACACCTAGATTTTTTACTTTCGTGCTTTAAAGACCGGTGGACATCCATGAATGAATTTAAATTTTGTACGTCTACTTAGAACTATTTGATTAATATTACTATTAATAATAAATGATACGAGTTTATTATATGCAGAAGATGGATCACTACTGTCTAGAAATGAAATCTATGATTCATGTACTAAGCTATCATATAAACTATTATCGTCAGTTGGAGTTTTATGTGGTATGTTGCTCCCTGATTGATCTATAGAATTACTAGTCAGTTTCAGCATCAATTGTGTTATGTTATGAATTTGTTTCAGTGGTAATAAAAGAATTAGGCCTGATTCTACCAAAGATATGGTCAGTACAAGTAGATGATTCTTTATCTATTCTAGTGGGTTTATTCAAATAAGATTTTAGAATCTTTTGGATTAGTCCAAAATATGCCAATAAGGATTGATACTCCAAACTCTGGACCCAGGCCCCCAAAATTATGGAGAGATGGATCAGCGAATGGGCTCCAGGGAATCCCATCCATTGTACATTCTTTTGTGTGCAGTGTGGTATTCTCATTGGATCCAATTGTCAAAAATATTAATACTTATATCACCAATCACCAAAGCAAATTCGATGAATTTCGGGCATACTGCGAATCGTGGAAGCTTAAGATAAGCTATTCAAAGTGCGAAGTTATACTGTTTCGCACCCCTATAAGACGCGGAAATCACGACCTTCGACGAAATTGGTAAAACTTGTAGATAACTGGTACAAATGGCTTTCAAATTCCAACAAAGGCGGTAGTGCGGCATTTAGGTGTTTACCTGGATGCATTCTTGTATTACAATGAACACGTAAATTACGCTGTGAAAAAGGGAAGAGCCGCTTTCATGGCCTGAAAAAGTTATTTTACTCACGCCATTTGAAATGTGAGGTGAAGGTCCTTTGCTAACAGGCGTTCGTAAGACCAATTTTAACGTATGCGTGTCCAATATGGTGGAACATCAATCCTTCATATATGGAAAAATTCCGCGTCCTCTAGAGAAAATACCTTAGAGCGTGTATGAATATTTATAGAAGCGAACATTCCAATTACAAATAAGAAACTCCTGGACGTGGAGTGGAGTGTCCAAAATCGATTATGTCATCTGGATCTTACTAGGAACCATTTCGCTCGGTCAGCCTCTGTTGCAAACGACTTAATTTCGGGAGCCTTTTATCCAAATGCTCAGTATTTTGAGAGAGCTCTAAAGAGCGGATTTATACCACCTTTCCTTTAAAATCAAAATTATTACAATTAATAGTACCTTAAAATTAATATTGATAGATAAAAAAAACAAATAGGTATAGAATATAATGGGAACCAAACTGGTCATTTATATAACTATACTAATATAGCTTGTGATTTTCTTTATTTTCTTACTAACCAATATATTATAAAGTGAATTTTGGAATAAATAATTGATTAAAAAAAACGAGTGTTCTATCTTGTTGCTTTAATCAAAGCCAAGTAACAGTATCAAAAACAAAAACAAACTCAAAAATATAAGCTGTATCTACGTACGTTTGGATGTACGTAAATTTTACTAAATGTACGAATATATAAACATACATATATATGTTCATATATTTTACTAAATGTACGAATATGCCACTGGCAACAAATTGCTTTAATGATAAACACTCGAGGCGGTAGTAACATGAAAAGATAAGGGTCGGTACGGCAGCAGCTTACTGTTCTGTTAATTTTGAAAGTCATTAACCTTTGAGTATTGCTGTTGTTACGCTTTGTTGTTGGACTTCAATGACTGGCTACTTGAAATGCTGTTTTCTGTTGCTTGTCCAACTATGACTACATGGTTTAATTATTAATAATGTTTTCAGAAAATTAGACGTCTTCGTTGAACCCATTTAACCCTTATTCAATGATGTATTAACTTTTACTAATTTGTAATTTGCTAAACATTTTTAGTTGACCTTAAGTAAAGGGCGTTTGCGGCGGTACTGCTATGATTTTGTCTAGTCATGGCGATTAAGAGATAGAAAAGGAAAGTAAGTAGCCATATATGCGTTTTTTTTCTGATGAAACGAAACCATTGGTTACCATTGGAGCCAAATAACCGAATTTTTTTGAAATTTCTAATTAAAATTAAAGTTTGTGCGGTTGTTATTTATGAAAACTCTCATTTACCAACCGATTTTTATAAAATTTTCAATGTATATTCTTGGAAGGTGGATGATGGTTATAAGCTATATGACACTTTATCCCCGTGAAGGTAACAGTATGGCGTGGGTTTATGTGTGTGGGTAGCGAAGCGCGCGAGATCAGCTAGTATCTAATAACAAAATAACCACAGAAAGCTATTCAGAATTAAATGAAATAATTTTCGTCATTGAATGATTTTTTTTTTGCAATTAAACATCTTTTTCCCAAGCATTATAATGTTCATAAAGAAAACAAACAAATGACCGAGAATCAAGTTCAGTAATCAACTTGTCATGCACGAGCAAAAACCACAAGTATGTAACTGCCGATGTTGGACTCGGCATGGCTAACACAATCTCATCATTGCTGCTTATTTATGGGTTTTCATTGGAATTGCGATTTTCGCACGATGAAAGCGACAGCAAATCAAAAACATAGCAGCACCAAGTTTTATGCCAAATGGTTCATTGCAAATGTTTTCAGGCCAACAAGTTGTTGCAATAATTGTAGGCTGTTGTTGTTATTGTCGATTGTAAATTCATGAATGCTTGTGAGCTGTGTGCGCACAGCACAAGTATACAAAAGGCAAAAACGAGGAAATATGTGTCACTGGATAGACATGAATATACACTTTGTGAGACACCCGACAAAACGGCGGACATAGTGGCCGGCGTGAGAGAGAATTGCATTTAGTTTGTTCCATCATGAATGAATTCATCAATGGTACACAAGACGTAGAAAACGTGCACCTCGGTACAAGTCCAATTAAGTGATTATCTTATTTTGTTTCGAATATGTAGCTAGCTGCAGATAAAACGTGCGAAAGTTCCCCGGTACAAGCGGCTTTCAATTTCCACTTGACTCGGCTGTTGAGTGACGATTATAATTAATATATTATTTTTTATAAGATAATAAAACTGTGGAGGAGAGGAAAAAATAAGTAAAACCCGAGTCAATGATTTCATCATTATTTCGTCTTTGACAGATTCCAATTAAAGATATATATTATCTAACTCTCTAGCAGAAATAATAGACAGTTATTTTTCACTTTTGCACAGTCGGTCAGTTAACGTGAAGTTTAAATTCAAAATTATTTATGCACGAGTATGCAGATAATCTTTAAAAAAAAGCTTCAAACTAGAAACTTTTGGAAATTTACTCAAAAATTTTTACCAACTTACTGAAAATTCATTAGAATTGCATTCACATTTTACTCTCAAACAATGTAAGCAAGAAGGAACATTGTTCCGAAACGGTTACGTAATCTACACAATCCGAAAACATTTCTTCAGTTTTTTTTAAACTCAAAATTCATCATTCATCTATTGTTAACAATTTGTTGGAAGTTCTTTAGAATTCTACCCACATATGAAAGTCAATCAAAGTAACAAAGGAGAAACATTGTTTCGAAACGGTTACGTCATCTACACACCTCATTTCTTTGGTGTTCTTTGAAATTTAGTCTAAAATTGTTAACAATTTGCTGAAAATTCATTTTACTCTCAAACAAAGTTAGCAAGATGAAACATTGTTCTGAAACGGTTACGTAATCTACACAATCCGGAAACATTTCTTCAGTTTTTTTTTAAACTCAAAATTTGTTTACAATTTGCTAGTCTTGAAGCTCTAACATAATCCTTTATATAAAAGAGGCAGCAACAATTAAATTTCCAGCTACCGTTAAATTTTCCTGCATACTAAAGTTAATGCTTACTTTATAATGTTTTTCCACTGTAAACTTTTTTGCTCTCCTAAACAGCACGATTTTTTTAATGGCAGATCAACAGCCACTAACTTAATGGAATTTGTGTCTCATAGTCTGTGTGCATTAGATACCGATTTTAGTAAGGCGTTTAAAAAAGTTCGCTTGGAATCATTTTTCTCAAACTCAATGCTTTTGGCGTTCAAGCAGGGTCAATCAAATGGATTCATTAGTAACTAGTATAAAAATACAATACAATACAAAGTCCGTGTCGCCGTGTCTCAGTGGACAATGGCTTCTGAGCTGGAAGTTCGTGGTTCGAATTGCAGTAACACCAAAATATTTTTCACGGTGTCCCACCTATCGCGAATGTCTGACAAACGTCCGACAAGAATAACTTGTCACGGAAAGCTTTTCAATTCGCCGTTCGGATACGGCTTTAAAATATGGGCCCATTCCATTTGTGTGCAAAAATATACATGCACAACACAAATGGGCCACATCGGTCTGTCGCGCCGAATATTATTATTTATTAAATTCCACATTGGATTATTGGATGCATCCGGTTCCATTACAGCACTCCTAGGGTCGCTCAATATATTATTATCCACTCTACTATGCGACCTACGTCTTATCTTCGACAGGGGTCTCAACGTTCGCCCCCACATTGATAGCATATTACTCATCTTGGTGAAATGCTGGTCAAAAGGGTTTTCGAACCCATATGTTAAAAAATAACTCTATACGGACATTCTGTGAACCGCGCTCCTATATATAATCACAATTTCACCTTAGATCTGCAAACCTCTTCGACGTTTAACGCACCAACTATGAATGTTAGGAACCTATTTCAAGAACGCTAAGCTTGGTTAAATACATGCTCAACGTATTCGACTTACAGTACATTCAGTCTCAGATCTTTCCCTAAGTGTCTTTCTCTTTTTCCCTTCTTATATTAATTTTGTTATTAAATTACTGTTTCATTAAATTTATTTTTTAGATTTTAAGTTATTTCTGTATTTTGTGATTTGTATTTGGAATTCCCTCGCTTCTATTAAGCATATAAATTATTCTTACCGTGAGTGAATGAAAAGAAAACGTGAAATTCGAAAAATGTTTTGCTTTTGCTATTCCCACTGTGCTCTGTCAATTAACATAAAATGAGCCCTATGTCGGTACGTCTCTGGTGATGGTGACTGGTTTTGTACTGTTACCCTAGAGACCTAGATCAACTCTGATGGGAATCTCAGCGAATCAAATAAAATGTTTATCTCTAGTCTGGACTCGTATTCTCTCTATCGCCGCTTCCGTAGCCATACAGTCAATTCCAGATACATAATTATGTACGACTAGGTGAGTTGTGATTCACTCACATTGCTTACTTCAATATCAGATACATTTATGCAGTTTCGCAGATAGTCAAGTAAACAATTGAATAAATTTTCATCTCATCTTAAATAAAAAAAAAGTTGACAATAAACGCACAACGGAAAAAGTCAAAATGGACACTCGAATGTGGAACACGCCAAGCGCACGAATGCAATCAGAAAGCACGCAATGGAACATCCATTATCAGGAGCGTATATGCGTCATCGTCGTCCTCATTGTAGTACTCTTCTGTGTAAGTGCACATGTATGTCCAATGGCGACTTCTCGTAAAACATCGAGGAAACGTCGAGTGTTTTTAAAATCAGCACGAATCTGCAATTAAGTATTCCACACGCGAGGTCTACTCTCATATCGTTGTCATCGTAGTCAACGTCTGCGCCTAGTGCGGATACATTAATATATTTCTTGACAAGTGCTTTAAGTAAAATAAATAGTCGTTTTTTACGCATATTGTGCGTATGGACTGAGTGAGTGTATTGTCGAGGACTTCCGTTTAACGCCGGGAATAACTGCGCTCACATTAATGGTTACGCATAATGTTGACTTATGCTGATTGTTTGATGATGGACAAAAAATCTGAATATATTTTGCCCTTAACTTAAGGACATGTGACACAAATAATTTCTTCATATTGAAGATGCAAAGTTTTAGTTTTTTTAATTTAAATTTGCAACATGCATTTAAAGAGTTATAAGATGAAGTAAAATATACATTTGTTCACATTTGGAAACAAATACATATTCATCCGCTCAAAGTTGGCCCAATTTCTAAATCAACAATAAATGTCTGTCTTCGCACTACTACCTAAAATTGACAACTTGACTGATTTGCAAGATTGTTTTTGCGATGGAGTAAAAATACAAATCAAACCTCTTCTAATTTACGAATTCCAGCAACCCGCAGAAAGCGTATAAGAAAAGACGTTTCATGAGTTGGTAGCCTTAAGACTAGTTGGTGCACGTGCGAGTGGGTTGTGTAAACAGCCAAACACACTGCTAATTGACGATTGCTCAGCAACGATCTGCAGAACTGAAAAGTAAGTTTTGTTAAGTCGAAAGAACAAAAAATGAATAATTGTGTTATTTGTCCAAAAGATATATATGTGCTGAGCTCAAACGGATATTACTTAGCAGCACACACGAAACGCACACCGGCGCAAACTGTAAAATTATCCTCCCTGTAAATATTTTTATGATATGACCATAGAAAATATTCAAGCGAAAATGCGTCATACTCGTCTATTAAGATCGAAAATTTCAACATAAATATTTATGGAATTTTTTGCCCAAGTTCCAAAAATACGCAAGCACGCATGAAAACACACGTATGATCCTCTCGCATGACACACGATCACTTGCTCCACTGTGCTGGCCAACTGTTCCCCCATGACAGACAAGAGTAAACAAAAAGTGTTGTATCGTTTTTAGCAAATGTTTAATGTGCGAAAAGTTGCAAAAACTTCTCAGCGGCAACACAACAGATGCCAGTATATAGCATAACGTTTTCTAATCGATCGTTACGCAGGCAGCGTGGAGCGGCTTTTACGATCACCGATCACAGTTGTTTCTCATCAGAGTTTCGACATCTATTTGGTTTAAAATGACTTGCGTAGAATTCTGCACGACCGATAATCAATTTTTTTGCGTGTGTTGGTATTTAATGCGTACATATAAATTATATGTCCATATACCGAGTTTGTTTTTTAATCTGGAATTTTTATATCATCTGAAGAAAGAAGCTTAAGAAGATTCCTACGAAAAAAATTACAAATCTTAATATATAAAAAAGAAACTTTGTCTGTATGTCTGTTCGCGCAAAACTCGAAGACCGCTCATCCGATAAAGCTGAAACTTTGTGGTACGGTAGGGACGGTTGGGCTGGATGTTTGTAGGCGAATGTATGACAAACGTCCGAGAGTAATAACTTCTTACGGAAAGCTTCTTAATTCGCTTTACGGCATTACATTGTTGGTCCCATTTTAGAGCAAAAATATGACACGCACAATACAAATGGTCGCGAAAAGGTAGGCCTTGGACCGAAACGGTCTGTCGCACCAAATATTATTATTAATAAAAACTATAAAATGAAAGCACAACACGTGACAAACAAATATGCCCACGTTATCCATGATGTTATCCAGTTTGGATATTAAGTTAAAATAGAACTTATACTTAACCCTAATAAACGGGCAGTTTGTGACATTTTATTTATTGTCACTTGTCTAACAACGAAAATATTTCTCAGTTTATATTTAAAAGTTTAAGAATCACTAAATTCAGTCAGATATCATATTTCAAAAGTTTGAAAATAACTATCGTTCGATTCCATAGTCACGATATTTAAAAGTTAGGGAACCACAAATATGCATACGTGAGTGCTTTGGCACGACCTAGAGGGCTGAAATTTTGTGAGCGGCTCAATATCAGGTGCCAATTTTGATATCTTTCATTTGACGCGTGCCGCGAGTCGCACGTGATGCGTGTGATGCGTGGAAAATACTTTGAAATAGGGGCTCAAAAACAGATATTTTGGCGATTATTACCAAATAATAAAGGACTGTGTGTCGTGTTTCGATGTACATATACATAAAAGTTTGTACCCAACTTACATTTACTGTACTGTACATTTATTTCTTTTATTGTGAATAACTTAAGTGTCTGAAGGTACTATTGAAATATTATCTATGATACTTACGTATTGTTAACATTTAAGTAGAGATTGCGACTTTGGAAGTCAAAATGCTTATCAAAATAATTAGCGATTATTTTTCAAACTCGTAGAATACAATTGCCATTTAATTACGAAACCTTACATTGAAAATTGTAATGACTGGTTTGACGTTAATTGTGACTTATACTTTTATAAATTAGAAATTTTAGATATTTTGTTTTTCGTATTAATTGAAAATATGTGTAGATGCGCAAAATACGAGGGCGGATCGGCGAAGGATCCACGATTACGAAACGGTATTAAAACTATATCGGATTGCGGCTGAACATCGCCAACACTCCTTTGAAGTGGTCGTCACACACGAAATTCAATTTTTCCATTTTCGTCAAAATTCACGAGGTTGTCTGCTTTCAATGTCTGTCAGTCAAAAACAAACTAAATGATGCAGCTTGTTTAAATTTTGACAGGAGTCAACTGACAGATGCCTGTTGACAGGAGCAGTTTTGCCCTTTCAGTTAAGAGGCGGGAAATTCAAAAAGTCACGGACTTATTGACCCGCCCTCGTAATTCAGAAAGAAATACGCAACAGCCCAGCAATTTTAAAAACATAAAGCAATGAGAATTCCTCCTATCAGTAACACAAATCCAAAAAGGTAGAGTTTTGGCAGTTTGGCATAGGAAAATATTTTAAAGAAATAAACCCTATATGTTTTTTTCTCTGTGGTTGAACGTACCTATTTATTGAGTTTCCCCTATCGAGAACGTAATTTTCCACTGTTTTTATTTGTGAGTGAGTGTATTAACAAAAAAAACGCAGTGTGTGCGGGAAAAATTTTAAGCTTATATTAATGTCATCCGGCAGTTATGTTTGTTAGCAAATAAATCCACAACATCCACTCAGCTCAGCTGATGTACCAGATAAATAAAAACAATTCATCCAAATGGAACGGCAAAAGAACAAGGGGACAATGGTGGTTTTTATGCGGTCAATCCAATTTCAAATTCAAATTTTTATTTTCGTTGCCGCAACAATAAGAGCTGCGTACATTACTCGCAATATTTTTACTCTCCTTTTAAATTAACATTTCACCGAAAGCACCGATTGTAGGCATTCTATCTAATGCATTGCGCATCAAAGAATGATTCGTAAAATGAATGACAGACCGGCGACTCACCGACAAAAGCAAATTACGATTCTCATTAGGCAACCTCTCTCCATTCACCTGACCCACTCACTACCTAAAGAATAATTTCGACAATTTTTTACGATAGAACTTTGGCCGCTGCAAATATAGACTCACCCCATCACAATAACTAACAACAAGAAAATTACAACCGTTCGCAGATACTTTTGTATTGGTACATCGGTCAAGCATCTGGCGTACTTTTCTATTAATCTTTTTGAAATTATGCCCAAAAGTTATAATCAGAACTAGAACGACGCTAACTTTAAGTCTGTACAAAGCAGCCGATTGGTACGTGTATTCCGTGCCACACCGATTAAAGCGCTGGGAAGAAGTAATAAGGCGTAATAGGTTTTTTTGGGTTCAAATCTGCCTTGAGTTTTCAGTATTTATTTTTTTTCGTTTTGTCTAATAGCATTACAGGTTAGAATCTCAATGTATCTTTTTTTAATTGTACAAATAGGTATTTCTAAATGTCTCGCTTTTTTATACGTAGACTTTAAACGATAACATAATTACAGATAAATAAGAACAAGTGGACTGTAATTTTCCAGCTTAATGGAACGCAGAAAGTGTGTACTGAGTAATTTTTAATATCATATACTGACGGTCAGATATGATATTGATGTAGAGCACGATACCATGACGGAGACCCTTATTCCGACTGCAAATGGGTTAAGTTTTAGGGTAGGAAGCAATGTCTTTTTTCATTGTTATCTGAGTTACAGAAAAGATGAGCCAAGAACTCAAGGGAAAAAACCCATCTAACGAGCGTCGAAATTAATACCAGATATGATAAATGGGAAAGTAAAGTGAAGTAGATTAATATGCGCATCAAATTGTAAAATAGGAAAGACAGACGACTCTTGAAAGTCGGGCACAAAATCTACAGAGGCTAACTCTCCAAAATGTATCTGAGAACTGCTTACTTTGAATAACAAGCGAGCATACACATTGATGTTTTTCAAGTCCCCCAAATATTTTGCAAATGTATGCATAGAAGCGACTTTTTTCGTAATCTTAGATCGACTACCTCACTTAGAGTCTTAATGAATAAAAAGTGAAAACAGGTACGAACCGTTTTCTTTGCTATCAAAACAAGATTGTATGTATTTGCGGCATTCATTTAAATTTACAATGCAAATATATTTCGACGACAGGTAAAGGCAAGAATCAAGGGGAGTTTGTTCCTTACAACTAAACGCCAATTGCCGCGGAGATTAAGTCAAATATTCAGAACGAACAGAGCATTTATCCTGCCTCGGTGGAACCAAAGTTTAAAACTCGGCGTCGTGTCTATTCATCCATCTAGTGATGATATCGTTTATAAAAGGCCGATTCAGATACGTTAGGACATGCGAACGAAACCTTCTCATGAAAATTTAAGAAAAATCCTAAATAAATGGCCTGTCTTATCCGAGGAAGCTATTAATATTCTTTAAGGCTCGTTTATCAACTAAAATTATGTTAATATGGTGTGCACAGTAGAGGTGGGTTGAATATCAGCCGGTCGATTTTTATGCTGACAACAAGTTACGTCAACTTCTTTCATTTTGACACAAGTCCATTGGCTTAGTGCGTGACGAAGATAGCCGACCGCGGCCACCATCCATTGTATTTGCATCGGAGAGCAATATTGCCACACGCAAATCATAAAGTTAGCATAAGAAAATTTACCGCCCAACATGGTCTGGCCTGAACGTAGCTCATCAGGGTGCCAAATACCAAAATTATAATCCTATTTGTTAGGAATCTTGTTCGTCGGTTGTCGTTGGTTTTTATGACTACGGCTATCGTCATAAACAACTCAAGCGATGAGTAATTGCACGGAGAAGGAAAGAAGCCAAATTAGATTTTGTTTCATTTTCCAGAAAACCATCAGCAACTGACAACAATATCAGGCGGAGCAGGATATGTGCATCGCAGTGATTATTGAATTTATATCCCCGAGACACGGACACGGCTAACAATATGGTGACATTGCTCTAATGATGGGTGTTCAGGAGTTTGAAGATAGAAATTATTAGCGTCCCACATGCGATGGCCGTTATAATCTGTTGAATGCTTCACAGGAGTGGTAATAAGAGGATTAATGAATGGATGACTTCAAAGCTAGTTAACGATACGACTTATTGAATTGTCTCTAAATCACCTGGGAATATTTCGGGAAGTTACATTCGAAAAAAAAATGAGCACACCAACATACCCTTATAAAACTGGGCATAGCAAGGGAATAAAGGTTTTTAAAAAAGTGATTGTAAATACGCATGAGTTTGTTCAAAAAAAAAAAGGAGAACCGTCATCTCTATCCTCGTACCACCGACCAATTGCGCTAACGTCCATACTTTCTAAGGTCATGGAAACGCTGATCAACCGTAAGCTTATGCAATACCTTGAATCACACGAAATCCTTAGCGACAAGAAGTACGGTTTTCGTAGGCAACGTTCTACAGGTGACCTGATGGCTTATCTCACTGAAAAGTGGAACCAGTCTATTCACAAATTTGGTGAAAGCAAAGTTGTTGCACTCCATATCTCCAAGTCATTTGACAGAGTCTGGCATCAAGCTCTTTTATCGAAAATGAATGCCTATGGAATTGATAAGGCCCTGCTTGATTGGACTAGTAACTACCTTTCTGGCCGTTCAATCCAGGTCGTACAGACGGTTTCAAGTCCAATGTTCACTGTACCGCCGGTGTTCCACAAGGCTCTGTTTTGTCTCCGATACTCTTTCTCATTTTCATTAGTGATCTCCTATTCGCTACTTCTAATCCAATTCGTTCTTTCGCTTACGACAGCGCTCTTAGCTTTTCATATGATTTCACACTTACTGCGCGCCCCCTCTACACCGCAAGTAGTACTTAAACAATTTAATTTAACGCTTCTAAAACCCAATGCTGTCTTCTGTAGTCCAAGCGTAATTTAAACCCCCAACTTTTGGCCATGAATGGATCTTGTACCAAAGAAACGGAAGAAGACTCAATTCTCGGTATGTGCGTCAATAACAAGCTTTGTTGAAACGACCACATATTTGCCATAGCCAAAAATGCGAGATGTTTAGGTTTCCTAAAACGGTGCAAGATGTACTGCACTCCTTTAGATCTAGCTACTATTTACAAGGCGTATATTCGCCCTAAACTGTGGGCAGGTGCCCCACAGACCACATGTAGGCTACTAAACAGATTTCAGAGCCGCGCGTTTAAACTTATCGAATCGCTTGAATGTTTCTGATTGTCACTGTTTTATCGCTTTTTCCACAAGCGGTATTCAAAAGAAATATTCAGATGCATCCCACCCATTCTCGAACCCATCCGAAATACCCGTACCTTAACTCGATCCCACGGGTCCACCATTAAGCCTATCCTCGGACGTACAAACCAATTCAGAGATTCCTTCTTTAGCCGCGCAATAGTTGTGTGGAATGAGTTGCCTGATTCTGTGTTTCCGCATTTGTATGATCTGCAGTCATTTAAGACACACGTGCATAGACATCTCATCTGTTCCTCTCCCTAAATTCCTAACGCCCACGTTGTGCTAAGCATTATAGGGATGCAAATCCCTTTAGCATGTCTACATTATAAACAAAAAAAAATCTGCTGAAATAAGATAAAGATGATGCGAATACAAAAAAGGTCGAAATATCCACCTTAATCGACATCGATTTGGCTATAAATGAGTATGAATTATCTGACAGATCCTGTGCATTAGTTGGTCGTGCCATTCATACGAACCTGCGGACATAATCTCAAAATGGGTAGAAGACTTAAAGGAATAAAAAAGGAATATTGAAATGACTTGGACACCCTTGATAGGATAATTCTGAATCACATATTTACACCATTTGGAAAAGTAGTGATATAATATACGAGAACTGTTAACATACGTGTCGATAAGGGTATTTGGAATATGTAATCCAAAACATCGGAGCAAATGATTCAACAAATTTTGCATGTTTGCCTCTCTGTAGAATTTTTTTCATTCATCCCATGTCCAGCATAAATGGCTAAACATCAGGAAGGACATTTACATTTTTATGTGCGAGTTAAATATTTTTTATTTTATTTTGGGATTTTGCCTTTTTTAGCTGTTTTTTCATCTATTTTGAAATATCGACTCAGATTTGGGTGTGCGTGCGTGCGGTGGTGTTGAGATTTTTCTAAGGCTTACTAACGAACTTATACAAGGGTTGAAAAGCCTGGAAAAGGAATAACACAACGAAAAACAATTTCAAAGTTGATTGCGAGGCACATTCGCCTAAATGGCCACAAGACGAAATGCCGCATTTTTTTATATTATTCTCCAAACGTACAAAAGGTTAATAGTAAGCCCTACGAAAACCCGAAAATTTTCACATAATCTTAAGAAGATTGAAGGAGATAAAATTAATTATCTACATTGATAATAATCTGATTACAATCTTTCTATCGATGACAACTTAAAATCAAAATAAAATTCCAACTTAGAGTACAAAAAAAAAAAAAATTCATCGCTCAACAGCTTAACAACCGGTTTACGGTCCTGACTTCTCTTAACCAATTCCTAATTCGAGTCGGTATCAACAAGTTTGGCAAGCATAAACTTTCGAGTGCTGGCATTCTTCAAGTTTAGGCTTGGCCTGCTCGGCGTAGGCGTAGACATAGTTTTAAAATAGTTGGTAAATTAAATAAACAGTAAAGACCCAAAATGTGTCACCTGTGATACTTCAAACGTAGAATAGAAACTTTCTGGGGTAACAATTTGGTTCGTTTGCATTGTTGTTTATAGAATTGTGTGCAGACTAATTCTTAATATTACAAATGTGAAACTAGCTCTGTCTGTCTGTTACCTTTTCACAGCTAAACGGCTGGACTAATTAGGCTAATTTTTTGGTTAAATGTTCGTAATAGTCCGGGGATGATTTTAGGAAGCTGCAAAATTTAAAAATTCGGGAAAAACTGAAAAAGAATCCGTTTTCAATGGGATTTAGATATGAACTCGGGACCATAACTCAAGATTCGAACACGTTTATATAAATATACATATATATGTAAATATATATAAGGGACCCGGAGGTTATAGGCTACAATTTTGGGTCAGTGAAAAAATGGAATTATCGCGTGATGATTATTTACGATTTTCGAAAGGGGCTAACTCAACAACAGTGCTTCGAATCACTTCATTCGACTTTTGGCGACGAAGCACCATCCTTGGCTAGTGTTTATAATTGGTACAATGAATTTAAACGCGAACACCCGTTCACTCAAAGACGAGCCTCGTGAAGGTCGTCCAAAAACAGCTGTTGTGCCAGAAAAATCGATGCTGTGAGAAAACTGATTGGATCATCATGTGACTTGTCGGGAAATCGAGGCATGCCTAGGCATTAGTAACACCAGCGCATATACGATCTTACATGAACATTTAAAGGTGCGGAAGCTATGTGCACGTTGGATTCCACATTTTTTGACAGACGCAAAAAAAAAGGTTCGTGTCGATTGGTGCGCCAAATTCTTGAAAAATTCGTTGTAGGTATACAAAATCGTGCGTTGGGAAGCAAATGGGCGTGTTTCTTCACGAAAACTGGTCATGTGGCTACTGTGGCTCTTAAAAATCAAAAGACAGTCAATTCAGCTTGGTATACAACCATTTGTTTGCCTAAAGTTTTCAACAAAATGAGAGAAATCAACCCAAAACGCATTCTTTTGCATCACGATAATCCGAGCTCACACACATCACATAAAACAAGCGAGTATTTGAGCACTCAAATGATCGAATTGATGGATCATCCGCCTTACAGACACGACTTGGCACCCAATGACTTCTTCCTGTTCACAACAATCAAAGATAAGATGCGGGGACAACGATTTTTATCGCCTGAAGAAACGGTAGAAGCGTTTAAAAACCATGTTTTGGAGCCAGACTGGAAAAAGTGTTTCGATAAATGGTTTGAGCGTATGCAATAGGCGAATATTTTGTAAAGCAATAAAGCGATTTTTGATTAAAAATTGTAATTTTTTATTAGTTTTACTAAAAACATTTACGGCTCGCCCCTCGTAAATGAAAAGAAATGTGAAAAAAGTGCAGAGCTGTAAATTAAACGAAATACCAAAAATCTAAATTACATACCAAGTACATAAATAGATTATCTAGATATAAAGATTCTTTCGAAGTTTCATTCATGCACAGCAGTGAGAACAACTAAATTTTCCCCCAGTTTTGCTGCATGGGATCTTGATTTCCGGTGCTTGTACGTAAAAACGAAAAACATAGAAGTATGTGAATCGTTCTCAAAAATTTTGGATTAAATTCAAACCCAGAAAGACGGCTGTTTCCTTTCCGTCGCAAAAGGGACTTCCGCTCTCAACTGGCTAATTAAAATCAATCTGTTTATAGGTCAGAAGATGTCCAATGCTAATTTGAGCTTCAACCTAGTTCATTCATCCAAATATCCCCAGTTTAATTGGAATGAAAAACCTCAGTGGACTTTTTTATAATATGAGGCTGGATGCCTCAATCAGATACTACAATAGTTAGGTGCACAAGAAAAAGCAAACCTCTCATTAATGGAAAAAAGATGAATGTTCGCCTTAAATGTAATTTAAGCCCCCGTTTTTATTATACAACCGATTGCTTTTTATACCAATTTTTGTATTACTCAATGGTTGGTTAAGGACGGAGTAACTGGCCACAAAACGATCCAAAACAGGAAAATTTCCCCAAATACATATATATACAAATATATATAACTATAAATACATAATGGCAATACGCTGAGCGGCCTAAATAATGTGCAAGTTCGAGTACGAGTGTACTTTCATTTGTTCTTCTTCTCCAATTGGGGATCATAACGCACATTCTCGTATTCCTGTAGTCATCGGTGTTGTTCCTTAGGGGGATAAAATGTGTATATCTGTTGATATAAATTTTCCAGTAAGCAATTTATTATTTTAGATGCTTCAAGTATAAATAATTTAACAGGGGTTCGGGTCCCTCTACCTTTAGGGCACAGAAGAAATTATCCATCCACAATAGCATTTATAATTAAATCACAATTAATCACCATCGTTCGGCAATGTAAATCAAATTATATGCATTTAATTCAAATAACGATACCCATTACTTTATTGCATAAATTAAAAAATGGAGGCAAATTAAGTAAATTAAATTTGCTATTGTTAGAGTTGAGTTTTTTTTATTTTTTTAATGTTCTATTTGCTTTGTTCTTCTGTTCGGGCGAAAAACAAAATGAACCGGCAAACGAGGTTCAGTCAATTACCTTTAATTTCATTGAATTTTCACATTATTTGTTTTTTACCGATAAAAAGAGACAACAACATTCGAAATAGAATACAATAGCTGGTGCATACTTGTAAAACGAATCGTTCGGAATTGTAAATAAATTTGCTTGGACTATGCATGCAGAGGCAATTGAACTTAATTAATTTGCCGATTGCTTTGCGCACAGTGGGTATAAACCATAAAAGATAACCGGTTAAGCTATAGTGCCAAAAACTTATTAATAATAAAGCACTAAGCTTTGACGGTAATTTTGTAATTATATAACCTTAGAAACTAAAGCTTGACGATTAAAATTTACCTAACGTATCATAAGCATTGTGCCAAAAACAGAAAAACGCTTTAATAAACAGGACCAAAATAATATATGACCTCAAGATTCGAGGTAGTATGCGAAAAATTTCAGGGAAAAAAATCAGGGATCGAATTCAGACAACAGTTAACGAGTGAATGAAATCCATACGTTAACGAGTGATCCACATTGGGATGATCACTACTCGTTACTCTTTTACGTAGGCGATCATGTCAAATCAATATTGTCCAGTCAAGTATGTAGTAATTCGACCCCAGCACCTACTAACTACCGCCCGATTACTTTGTTGTCAGTTCTATCAAAGGTAATGGAATCTATAGTTAATTTCAAACTAATAAGCTATCTGGATACGAAAGCTCCTTTATCCGATGTGGAGTATGGATTTCTAAATATATCGCTCTTCATGTGAACTCAAGACGTGCCTGACTAATTGTTGGGAGCGAACAATTGAAAATCAAGGTGAATCAAGTGTCGTATCACTAGATATTTCAAATGCATTTGATCGAGTATAACATAATTGTCTTATATATAAGATTCGTTCACTCAAGTTAGACACCTCTCTCATTGCATAGATTGAGGATTATTTATGGTACCGCAAAAGAGAATGGTGTTTCTTTATCTTCGCATGGGTTCAATGCTTGCGTGCCACAAGGGTCAACCTTGTCGCCTATGCTTTTCTTAAAATATATTAATGACCTATTATCTTCTACAACCTGTGATATTCATTTATTTGCTGATGATACAACGCTATCGGTTTGTTGTAATATTAATTAATAGGAACTTGCAGTGGAGAGACATTGCCCAGACATTTCGCTATGATTCTATGCATTCTGGTCCACAGTAAAAAACACATATGTATTAAAAAGAAATTACATAAATCCTCAACGCCAAATTAACCGCAATAAAAGGTGCGATAAGTGCGTAGCCATACACAATTTGTGTATAGTAGTAAACGGCACTGCGTCCGTCCTGTCATTAAAAACCAATTTCAAGATAATTTATCGTGCTTTTTTTTTTGCAAATATACGATTTTTTTTAATTACACATCTACTCACCTAGTGTTAATATGTATTTGGTATGTAAATGCAAAAAGCAAGCAAATAACCAAAGCAAATAAAAAAAGCAGGAGAGCTTTCCAACCAATTTGTCTGCATATTGCCAACTACCGAACCATTTCTGTACCATTGCCACACGTCCTCTACTACATCGAATTGAAAAAAAAGTAACAGTAAAATTAATTGTTTAATTTGTACTGGAAGTGCAAAAAAAAATTGCTTTCCCTCCGTACTTGTTAGATGGCGTGCCGGTCAATGATGCAAAACCATTTCGAGAAAGTATCTGCGGCTTCTGGGGAGACAAAACTCATCATCAGACCGAAAATACAATAAAATCTTCCGTCGCAGACTACAACTCACACAGAAATACCAACATTTGAAATATTTATAAGGGAAACAATAAAAAAAAAATACCGCAAACCATATATAGCAACGGTAGCATCTCTCCACTCCATCTGCATAACACTACAATCCCCCAGTGGCAACCTCCCTGCGCTAATCGACAATTAAAACCAGAAAAAGGGAATTTTTATTCATTTTCCATTCCATACGTAGTGAAGCATCGTTGTACGAGTACTCATTGTGTTGTGGAGAATAATTTTCTAATTAAGTGCGGTTGTCATCTTTTTGTCGTAGCGGTCTGTCGGTTCGTCGAATAGCTGATACGCGGGGAATTCTGTGTTAAGTCTGGCTACGGTCCAGCCGGTGTAACATGGAGGAAAAATTCCTTTTCTAGTGTTTCTGCATTCGTAGGTTTGACATTTTATTGCAATGGTGAGTGACTCTGTGAATGTGAGATGATTGCAGATCTTCACAATACGAAAAAACAACAAAAACACCGTTAAAGACTTGACCGCAAAAGCTAGACAGAAGTTGATGAAAGTGGTGGTATTGGGAATGCCACTGTAAGAAAGAAAATCAAGTGAGAATTTCAGTTCAACATTCCCGGGTCCTCATCATTGTTCTTGTGGTTTGTTGTTATGCCTCAGGTAGCGATGTTCTCGATTGTAGGGAAAATACTATCAATGGTGTCGGTTGGGGTGGGGGTGGTGGTGTAATGGGAAAAATATTTTCTATTAAGCAATGAAAAAGGAACAATGTAAATGGAAATTGCTTCAATTTAATTGGCTGCAGCATAATTCCTCCACTGTAGTAGATATTGTTACGAAAATGTAAATAGAGATATTTTATCAGACTGAACGAACATACTCATATAATAAGCATTAATATTATAATTAAAAAATTACCATAAACCATTGCATATCTTTAGGCTCAGTATTATTGAGTGTAAAAGTTATACGTGGGGAACTTGTATATAAAGTTATTTATATAAGATTATACCAGTATGCTTTAGTATTTGCTAGATGGTTCGAATAGAAAACAGTTGAAAAGACTAGAACCTCCTTGAAAATGTTGATTAGGTGTAAATAAAACAACTTTATCGCAGGTAAGTTAGTTATTGTTTGGGAGCGAAACAAACTACAGAGCTACCACCTTTGTGAATAATAGTGTTATAAGTGAAAAATAGGTGATAACCAGTGTAAATTTGAGAACTTTTTCTATTTGTTAATTAAAGTTGTAAATTTGTTAATTGTGTTTTTATTTGGAAAATCCAATACGAATTCTAGAAAGCCTAAATTTCGTAAAAACTTGTCGGCTTATAAATACGACTAAGATGGACTGATAGTTGCCAAAATAGAGCTGTCATCATGTGCTAATCAACTGCAGCAGTGTGATGTTGGTAGCACTTCGAGTGACGGACAATGTAATTCTAAGTTTCAAGAACGAAACAATAGCAAGTAATGAACTATGTATATTTTTAACCATCTTGTTGCATTTAACATAGAAGAAGTATCTAAGTGGTCATTCAGGGCTTAGATCCGTATGTGCTCTATTTTCAGTGTAGGTATAGGTATCAATAATCAACAGCTATAGCGATGAAACAGTATTTTAGTGCGCTCATGATCTATAGGAATAATAAGAACATAACATTATTACAAAGCTCTAGTTATGAATTTAATCCCTTGTGATGGCGCTGACGACAACAGCAACAATAATGAGTACTACTGACTACTCTCCTAAAGGACTGAATTCCACTCTCCCCGACTCCATCAAAAGGTTCCTGTCAGCTTACAAAAATGGCAGGAGCGCATATCTTGAATTCAAAAAATTCATGCTCAAAGCATAGGAAGCGTTAGATGAGAGTTAGAGTCCCTAAAGGAGGGGTCCTACCCCCCATTTTATTTAATCACGTACGCTGATGATTGCTCTGTTGCTGCCTCCGGTGCAGATGTAAACGAGGTCACACATAGGATAAATTACTACCTGACAGAAATATCTGAATTTTTCAAGAAAAGGAAACTTCACCTCACTTCCCAAAAATCATCTGCTACGCTGTTCACCTCTTGGACTAAAAAAGCCAGGCTTTCACTTGACTTCGTATTAGCAACGAAGTTAATAACCCTAAAATTTTAGGAGTCATATTCTACAACCTCCTTACCTTCTGTAGGCACGAAAAAAAGTTTGGCAGTAAAGTGAGCAGTCGTAATAGGTTTCTAAGAGCCCTAGCCGGAACCGCATCGGGTAAGGACAAAGAAGTCCGTGTGACGACGTATAAAGCTATTGGCCGCTCAATTATTAACTACGCCGCCCCCATTTGGACGTCATTTTTAAGTGACACTCAATAAAATAATATCCAGTCCAGACAAAATACAGCCCTTCGCATCGCAACTGGGTGCCACTCCATAACCAACACTGATCATCTTCATGACGAAACGTCCATGCTCCGCGTCAGGAAACACAATGAACTGCTGTCAAAGTTGTTAGCCTGCCACAACCCCGGACACCCAGTTCACGACATTACTGTCAGCGAGATGACTCCACGCTGCATACGTCAAGACATCAGGATGTACAGTGACTGTATAAACCCACCGAGAATCCCGCCACTGTCCGTTCAGCCTCAAATAGTATACACTATGATTCAGTCTCTGCAGCAGTTTCCTCAAGCAAGGTTAACAGGGTCCTTGGTACACACCACCCCTATAAGTAACAGCGAAAAGTCGCTGCTCTTGAAAACCCGGACAACCATGGCATAACTTCGGTCGGGTTGGTGCCATATACTTCAGAGCTATAAAGCACCAATGATCTCTGCCCCGGCTGTAACCAAGGCACCCTATTCCATTGCCCCCTACACACAACGGATTTGGACGTTGCAGATCTGTGGTCCAACCCTGTTGGCGCGGCCTCTTTTCTTGGCCTGCCAACATAACTCGATGACTAAGCACCACCTTTAGTTCATCTAATTAGTAAAGGAACTTTTATTTTCTATCTGCTTTGCTTGCCATTAGCCCTAAGTTAATCTAAGTACACTGTGAATTGAATAGGTTTGTACTGCGAATGAGAGTTTAATGTTTGGAGGGTTTCCTCTTGATCTCGTTAAACAGGCCTTGAGTTGCTACAACAACAACTACTCCTGACAGGTAAGGAAAAAAATTCTTACTCAAAAGCACTACTAAAGCACTGCCATTCCCATGATGACATGTTTAACATTCAAGAGACAAAAAAAAAACAATGGAGCAACACAGACAACATGACAGTAGTGGTACATAAAAAAAATCCCGACACGATTTTGTACCTACATATCTACCTAGAGATACATGAAGTTAAAAAATAATAATTTTGTTTTCTAAGCAAGGGAGAATACGTGGTTATACTTCTAATTCAAATAAACACTGCGAAGATGAAAGTCTAGAAAAAGGAAATTAAAAGTTATATTATTAGAAAAAACTCATGAGTGTAACTAACGAACCGTGCAATGTTTGAACTACTTAAGAGCGGCAGGCAGGGATAGGGATTGCGTCATTCATGAGTTTATCTGGCTACAAACTTTTTTGCTTTTACCAATAAACCGAACGGGAATTATCACGTAGCAAATACCACAAGCGCACGTGCATACAACCCAGTCCAGGAAATGAGAAAAACTCATTACTAACGGAATGAAAATAAACCGCAAAAAGGACATGACGCCTACTTATATTAATATTTAAAAGTATCGAAATACACGTACGTCGTCCTTGTGTGCTGATGTTTGTTTGGATGTGTGCATGTTTTTTTCATTATTTCATGCAATGCATATGACGTGTTAAGGGAAAACAAAAAGAAAACAAAAACAGACAAGGGTGTCATATGTCAGATACACCATCACAAATGATGAACAGTGGATGCGAAACAAGGTCAAAAGAGGCACAACAATTGTGTTTCACATTATGAACTTTACGCGCAGCGACCAGGATTAATATTAAAACGAGACCTATAATCGCTTGGAGCTTGGTTTTCCACTTGGCACGAGCTTTGTTTTTTTTTTTGTAAAGATATCCACTCTAGACGGCATTACGTGGTAGTTGCGCCGGAAAAGAAAACAATAATTATCGGTCACATTATTTCAAGGATAAACTGTCTTTCTGGCCAGCCACACGACTATTTTATACTACAATGTATACAATAACGTCGGGAAATCCTATACTGTGCCATATGTCTCCTGCACGTCCAGTGGACAATGGCTTGGGCTGGACTGACCTCATAGCCACTTTAACACTTGATATCATCTGTAGCGGAAAATGTGTGTGTCTATTAAGCAAACCGGATATTGAGTACAGGATAATACAGCATATAGCGTAGCCGAGGATTCTATGATATACAATATTATTCGAAATGACGTACATTCACATTTTATTTTCCATATTTTGTTCTATTTTAAGACAATGATGTGATATTTTTGATAAAAACAGCATGAAACAGGAGCAGAAAAAATATATCTCTTGAAAAATTTATCTATCAGATTTTTTAGGTACATTTATCTAAATGTATTTGCCTAACTTGATGTTGACGACATCAATTTGAAATCAGGACCGAGACAATTTTTGTGGGATGTCAAGAATAGATTTTACAGCCAGAAAACAAGAAAACGAATTGTTTCGGGAATGCGTCGACTTCGTAACAGCCAGACAATAAGAACAAGAGATGCTACGGCTATGCGTCGACTTTGTGATAAAATAAGAATTTGTTTACAATATTCAAAATTTTTTATTTTATTAATTTAATTTTTTATTTTAATTTATTTTTAATATTTTAATATTTTTTAATATATATTTTATAATATTTTCTAGTTTGTTTTATTATTTAAACAAAAAATAAAAACGAAAAACCCTTAATGAGAAATCTTTTCCAAAAGCCTCGGCAGCTTCTTCTGAGGACTTGGCCAAACTACGAAAAAACCACAAAGAATAGTCAAAGAATCTTTTAAAAAGAGATTTTCTCTTTTCCGGCAAAATTCATTTGAAATCAACTCTTATACTCATCCTTCGTGCAATGTTCAGCGACAAGAAACACATTGATTTTGTGGAATTTGCCACATTTTTAAGTCTTTTTAGTTTTTGGAAGCATTGATAGTTGTGCGTTCCTTTGTTGTTTGTTAGGCCTGGTACTACAGACAAATCTGTATCGATTCTCTCTCAATTTGCTGGCCATCAAGAATTTGTGGACTAGTTTTCAATAGAAGTTCCAAGAGTTTTGAAGGCTCACCTAGTTCATTATTTGTCATATTTTCGTGATAAAATTTTGTTGTAGTTTCCACTGACCGGTTAAAGGACGGTATGGGGACTCTGAATATTTGGCGACCTTTCGGTTTCAACTGGCCTTCCCACGTAATACCGAGCTCTGTCATGGGGGACCTACTTTCCCGGATACTCGTGAGTCATTATTGATTAAAAAAATAATAATAATTATGAGACCGATGCATCTCAATGCGCATCAACATCGGAGCCTGCTGTTAAGCAACTCGCTGTATCAACAGAAGCTGTTGAGCTGTCGATCGCCAACCCCATGCTGACCTCAACTGCTCGGTCTGCTGTTGAGCCGAACCCTACTCAGAGTTCAGACGACGTATCCATACGGGCTCCATCTGAAACTCGTGAGAGCGTCAAAAATGAGGACGTGGAATAAGCACTTCTGATTCTGACGCTTCCATAATCGCGTCATATCGGAAAAATCCGGAATTCTCACTCGAAGACTTTGGCAAGTCATTAGATGGGCTACTTATCCAGCAACACCAACGTGGATTCATTATTTTGAACTCGCTAGAAAGAAGGGGACTTAAACATGATATACGCATGGGCAAGGATAGAGAGAGTGCTCTTGATTTTGCCAAAGCCGCCCCTTCCTCTTCAGCATACAGGGAGTATTAATGAGCACCACCAGCGTGTTACAGGCGAACCTGCATCACGCGAAGGGTGCGTCCGCTACCTCATCAAGCGGTTCGCTGAGGAAAATATATCCCTTGGTCTCGTTCAAAAGCCTTAGGTTATTAGCGGACAGATAAATGGTCTACGAAACGGGACAAGTAAGTTAATCTATAAATGCAGGAAGCCAGTGCCAAGGGCGGCTTGCTTGATCGGCACGAACATCAACTTTCTTCCTATTTCAGAACGATTGATTGAAGTTCCAACCGAGAGGGGAACACAGAACAATGTGTGTGCTACCACGCCATCGTTTAGTGGACGAAAGTTTCTGAACGGACAACGGAAACTAAGCTTGAGAAGCTACAAAGAAATGGCTGTCTCGGTATAACGGGTCCCATGCGCATCACTAGAAGCTGTTGTAGGGCTTCACACCTGCCAATCTTTATCAGGAAGACGGCCGCTAGATGCGCTACTAATCTGCAATTACAATACGGGAACAAACCAGGTGACTGTGGGACACCTGAAAATTCTTGACTCAATTCCTAAAAGACGTGTTTTGCACAATCCCTGACACTATGGTCAGGGAGTAAGGTTTCCGCAGGTTATATGAGGTAGAAATATTGGACAGGGCGAACTGGTGCAATGGTGATCCTGCAATGGGCGCTAAATGTATGGTTTGGTTCACGGATGGATCGACGATGGAAACTGGAGTTGGAGCTGGTGTCTCTGGAAGCAACACCAAAGTCTCGATACCAATGGGAAAAAGTACCACGGTTTTCCAGGCGGAACTCAATGCCATTGAGATCTGCCTTAGTAAAGGAATTAAGGGCGCTAAAATATATATCTTTTCAGATAGCCAGGCAGCACTTAAGGCGCTGTCGTCCAACAAAACTGAGTTTTTATAGTTCAAAAACGGCTACTTTTGCCAGACACAACAAAGTCAAACTCGGTTGGGTCCCTGGTCATCAGAGAATTGCAGGCAACGAATTTGCAGATGAACTAGCTATGGTTGGCTCGGATTCTGCGATCGTAGAACTTGAACCCAACTGAGGTTTAAACTTGGCTGCCGTCACAGCACTAATAAATTGTTGGGAACACAAACTTCGTCTGGCCCACTGGGAAATCGTTACGGGATAGCATTAGGAAGCTGGTGAGTTTTCTAACAGGTTATTGTGGCTTGCGGTATCACCTTTATAAAATTTGTGTGGGCTCAGAGACAGAATGTAGATTCTGCTCGGAAGATGAGGAGTCATCCGCGCATATTCTCTGTAAATGCCCAGCCTTACTTTGGTTAAAGAGACGCATTTTTCATAAGGAAATGTGATCGACAGCGGAGTTAAGAAACTCGGCCACTACAGATATATATACTTAACCCACCTCCTTGGTACGTTTCTTGTAGTAAATACACCCTAAGATACAATAAATCTTTTAGGTCGCAGTGTCTGCCAAACAGGCTAGGGTATTTATTTAAAAAAAAATGAGATCTTTGGAAGAGTCTCTTTACACAGAAGAGTTTATCTTAAGATAAAAAAAACTAAGCAGTAGCATACACTAAAGCTGGTTTTCCGGTATTAGCATTTCTAAAGACCCTAATTTTTGTTTAAAATTAAATTTTCACAACTTCTTCTAATCGACTTTTAGATCAAAGTTGTGCGTTTGCTTTCAAATGGAATAAATGAATTTTATTGCGCGAAAAACGTATTCATTCTGAAGCTGCAGCAACGGCAAATGAAAGTTGAATAGACGCCATAGAAAAGTGCATTTCAAAAGGTGGAAAGTGAAAAAAAAAAAAGTTTACCTTAAAATGGAATTTTGTGCAAAACTGACTGAAGCATTTTAATTGCGTTATCCTGCTACTTATTCAACGAACCAACAGAACTTTTAATTTCATTCAACAGGAACTCCTTAAGCAATTTTTTCTCATTCTCATGCAACAGCGGACGGACGGACGCACACAGCCATGAAAACTGAAAGCTGTTAGGTTGCACATACACACACACACACACACAGGAATATGAATGTATACGTGTATTGAGTTCCTGTTTATCAAGAATTTTCATTTCATGTAATAATAGTACTCGTAGATATGGATATGAAGCAACGCCGACGTAATTGTAAACATCCTTCAGTAGTAGTAGCAGCAGCAGCAACAAGAACATCTATGCAACACCGACATTTTTAATTCATCTAACTAACACGATGGCCGGTAGTGTTACAAACAGAAAAGTAAAACGGCAATTGCAACCTCTACAAGTCTAATGACTTTCATCCTGGAGAGGGTGTGTTCGTCGTTCTAAGTGCAAAACTACTTCGAATTGTTCCGCTCAAGATGTTTCGTTCACCTCGTTGAAAGAAATGCAAATCCATTCAAAAATGAGCAAGAGAGAGAGAGAGAGAGGGAATGAAAAGAAAGAGAGAGAAAGTACGAATATAACTTCAAATGCCTGCTGGCATTTTAACGGCTGCAGGAGAGGTGTAAACATCACCACTCACCCATCCGCCCATCCTTAAATCTCCAGCAGGATATTCATACCCTTACACTCCACTTCAGCCATATACGTATATAATACTTCTCGACACATTGCATTGCATCAAAAAACTAGTAGGCTTCGGCACTAATTAAGGACAACATTCAACAAAAAGTGGGCGTCTTTAACGTCGCCAGTTGGTGGTCGTTGGACGGTTGTGTGCATCTTTACAGCAATTTGCCAGAGCATAATACAAGGCCGGTCGGCCGTTAAAGGACTTCTACATGTGAACATTCAAAAGTAAGTATATACATATATGTGGGGCTGGTATGAAGTGTACTAAAAACGATGTAAATGTTTTTCTACTTTACACTGGACGGACAGACGGGCGGGCGAACTCTAGTTTCTGCTGCACATCTTCTGGTATCTTCTAATACATGCGCTGCGATGTATCTCGACGACGAATGATGCGAATGTACAGCAAGCTTATCGTCTTCCACTTGTTAAAGTTTTGTATTTCTTTATGGGTCAAGACGTTAAGATTTTTTTATATTATCAGTCTAGAGGATAGAATGTATGCTCCAATGCTGTTCTATGTAGACTATGTAGGTTGACCGCGTGCAATGTTATAAGCCAAGTAAATATATCCAGATCACTATCCATTCAACATCTATAACTGGCTCCAATAATGAGATGGACTGGCTTGCGTTCTCTTCAACCTGGTGTTTAGCGAAATGATGAGAAAGAGGAACAATTATCTTTAAGTTTATCCTAATACTTGCTTAGAAAGACGATTTTGACATCACTGGAAGAAATTTTAGAGCTGTACAAGAAGCTTTACCTTCCCTTCCCTTCAAAGTAAGGTTGGCGCGAGGCCAATAACCTCGTCCGTAAAAAATTATTATTACAGAACCCAAAATCAGCCTCGGATACACTGATGAACGACCACGACCACGGCAACGAAAGCGGCTAAACGATTTAAGAATTTTCTCATGGAACGCACGCTCACTGTATAGAGCTCGAGCAGCACAGCAGCTGGTCGATACCCTGTCTAAATATAAGGTTGACATAACTGCAATCCAGGAGATGCGGTTGACGGGGAATGGTGTCTTACAAAAATCAGAATATGACATATATTACATCTGCCATGCAAGACATCACGTGCTACCCCGAGTAGGGTTTCTAGTCAGCAGAAGAATGAAACCCACCGTTATCGGCTTTAAAGCAATAAATAAATAAACGGCTGTGCACCCTTCGCGTGCGGGGCAGGGGGATGGACTGGCCTGCGTCCTCTCCAACCTGGCGTTGGAGAAAGTGAGAGAAAGAGACTCTGACGTTACGGCGAGAGGAACAATCCTCCATAAATCCATTCAGATACTGGCTTACCAAGATGACATTAACATCACTGGTAGAAACCCAAGATCTGTGCAGGAAGCTTTCATCCAGATCGAGCAAGTGGAACGAAATCTGGGGCTGCACTTAAATGAGAGCAAACAAAGTGGCCACGTCTGCGAGAAGAAGATCCAACATTGGTCCCTCAATTAAAATAGTGGAGCGCGAATTTGAATTAGTGCAATCCTTTAGCTATCCCGGGTCAACTATAGCAGACGATAACAGCATGTAACCAGAAATACGCGCACAAATCCTACTTAAATCTTTCAAGACTCTTCAAATCCAGGAATTTAACTGCTGGTGTAAAGGACAATGAACATACCAGTACTTACATATGGATCCGAGACTTGGGTGCTTAGCCAAAAGCATTGTGACCTCTTAGCCGCGTTCAAGAGAAAAGTCTTACGGATAATTTTTGGCCCCGTATGACGAGGGACGATTCCGGAGACTCTATATTGATGAGATCTACAAGCGTTATCGCGATGTCGACATCGTGAAGAGAATTAAGCTCGGTAGGCTCCGGTGAACAGGACATCTAGCTCGGATGGGCGAAAAGGATCCTGCTCCGAAATTCCTTAGCGGTAGGATTTATGGAACACGACAGCGAGGCCGCTCAAGCCTACTCTGGAAGGATGGCGTAGACCAGGACGCCCAGAGTTTAGGGATGCAAAACTGGATGAAATCGACTCAAAATCGGGACTTTTTGCGCGAGGCTAAACCAAATATGATGATGATGATGACAAGAAGCTTTTATCCTGATCGAGAAGTCGCATCAGCACGAAATCAGGGGTTATTCATAAATGAAAGCAAAAAGGCTGGTCAAGTTATAGCAATCGGATAACTGAGCTCTTTTAACCGCGTTTACGATGCCAAACTAGCATCAACAGATCAAAATCGGGAACGTTAGCGATATATTTTGCAGAAGACGCGGACCGGACAAAATTTCCTTTTGTTACAAAAACCGATAATACAGCCAATGACATGATTATAAGGTTACTCTAATTCTAGTTCCATTTAAAAAAAAAAACCTTTTCTTCAGTCTAACAAAGGTGTGTTGCAAAAACCATCATTGAATTCCAATCAAATCTGTATTGCTTTAAGCTAGCTTTTCATCTATACCTTACATAGCCGTTTAACGAGAACAACCTAAGACGATTCGCAAACAAAAAACTTTACTACAATATTTATGATGAAAGCTGATGCACTCTGACACTCTGGCGCTAACGAAACAACTTCAAAGAGCACCGTTCCTTACGTTTTAAGTTTTAACGTATGATAACGTACATACTGGAGCTGAAATTTGCTTCCCGAGGATGATGATGATGATGACATGATGGTCGTTATGTCACAGTGACACCTACATGAAAACCACATCTGGGCAAGCCTGTGTTGGCCATTGTTTACACCCGATCGATTTTCATTTCTCCATTATCAATCCAAGTATGTGAAATTGATGAATGGATGCATGGGAATTTTTCAAGGTGTGCTCTATTGCGCGGCGGACTCGCTCTCACACCACCACTGTATAAATTCATTTGCAAAAATCCAAACCAGCATCAGCAGCAGCAGCAGGATAGAAGAGGGAATTATTTTGAAATTCTCTGGAAACATCAGTGAATTCCGGTAGCTCTTCGCCGGTGATGTCGATGAATTTCTAATCGAATTGAAATATGTATATCTATATATAGACGAGTCTGTGCTAGAGGTTTTTGCCGGCCAACAAACGGCTCATCAGGTTGGGGGCGTGAAACCACGACAATGGAATGCCATCATACCAGTTGTGATGCTGTTAAATTTTTGCAAAAACCTTGGAATTTTGTTTTGTTGGTTTTTGTTGTTGTCGTTGCTCACTTGAGGTGAGTGAATTCTATCAAAAAGTATATGTTGGTAATAAGTGAATACAACAACGGTAGCACCAATACACGTGTTCCCCATGTATTGTATCCCACATAGGATATAGGACGTTCGCTAACGGTGTATGATGATTTTCTTGATGCTAAGCTAAAACAACATCATATGCATAAAACATTAAATAGGGGAGGGACCATATGCGTTTCATTCGGTTTGATAGAAGCAGCGAGTCATAAGCGTATTCTAAAATACACACACACACAGAAAAGCTCCTGAGAAAATGGACTGACTTCCTTCCTTTGCCACTCTACCACTCTATCTTCTTGCTCCGTGATGAGATGGCGATGATTCATGAACTGACGCCGCAGATGTAATATTCTAGAAATTCCTGATGAATATTAAAATCCTCATCAACGGCATACCTACTGTTATGTTGTTGTGTGTTGGGAAGAGAAGGTGGTGGTGGTGGTGGTGTTGGCAAGACAATTTAGTTCATCTTATTTCGTCGATTTCACCATCACCACGCCCCTTTATTTATGTGCATATGTAAATTGATTGGAAAGATCTATGTCAATGTGCTGATGTTGATTGTATCTTTGGTATAGGTTGAGGGTTCGGATAAGATTGAAGTCGAAGTGATCTGTTTGGATGGTTGACGAAAATTGCAATCATTCGGTCGTAAGTTTAAACCGACGTTCATTAAATTTATAAATTTGAATGTTATTGCTGTTCTTTTGTCAAAGAGTATAATCTCATCATTGCATACTATTTGATTGAATTTTGTTCTATTATGTCAGCTGCTAGCATGTACAAATACGTCATTAGTATGAATTGTTTCCTGCTATACTTATAAGCAAAAATATGGTGCGTGGACGTGGAAATTATTCTTCTTTGGCGTGGTAAGATTAAAGGTTAATATGCACGCTAAAAATAAATTTGGATAGAATGCTAGGACGACAAATAACCCCCCCCCCCCACCAAGAATCGCTCACCATCATGTGAGCTTCCTTCCAGGCGAAAACCTATAGAGATTTACCACTGAGGCAAGCCGAAAAAACATATGCCTCATAAACGGATGCGATGCAAACGCTCATCAATCGGTGTGGGGCAGTTCCGACATCAACGATAAAGGTGAGTTACTTTTTGATTATATTCTTAGCAGCAACCTTATTGTTTCCAATGTTGGCAATGAACTAACATTTGTCACCAAAAGTCGACAAGAAGTCTTAGACATTACTCTTGTTACCGACTCGCACAATCATAAAACTCTTAACTGAACATTCTTTCTCAGATCACCTATACATTCAATTCAGTTTAGATGATCAATCCTCCTGCCAAACAGCCCCCAGAAATCACAGAAGAACTGATTGGCTCAAATATAGAGAACCGTTAAAGCGCTACTTAAACTCTGAACTTTTAACAAAAATTTGACAACAAGGTCAAGGAACTCACTCGGGCCTTTAATAAAGTGCTGTCAGCTTTCTGTACTCTGATTCGTCCAAGAGGCAAGAAGGAACCCCACTGGTGGACTTCAGAGTTGGGACTTATTAGGAACAGCTGCAGGAAGTTGTTCAACTCAGCCAAGGTCACCAGACTGGAGTCCGATTGGGATGTCTAAAAATACATCCCTCAAATTATATAAAAAAGAATTAAGGAAAACTAAGCGAGTATCCTGGAGACTCTTCTGTGGCAAAATAGATCAAATCTTTCCAGGCATCTAGGCTAAGAAAAATCCTCTCTACCAATCCAAATATGCTTAGATGTTTAAAAAAAAGCAAATGGCACTTGGACTACTTCTAGCGAAGAATCGCTCAATCTGCTTCTAGACACCCACTTTCCGGGTAACTCCCATGTTGATGGTAACGTTAACCTTAACAGGCAAACCACTGACACAACTATCTCCAATGATTTAATAAACAAGGATAAAATGCTTTGGGCGCTGTTAAGCTTCAAATCATTTAAATCCGCAGGTATTATTCGGCATTATTTCTGCCGAGCTGCAAAGTATTATTATCCTTCCTTTGCTAGGGACGATTCTAAACAGTTGTCTTGATCTGGTCCACATTCTGGATTTATGGAGAGAGTTTAAAATTCAAATTCATACCCATAGCGGGAATATGCTCGTACGTTAATCCAAAAGATCTAAGACCAATCATTTTATCATCTTTCCTCCTAAAGACACTGGAAAGACTGATAGACATCCACATACGTTCTAGCATTGACAAGAAACTGCTGTCCACAGATCAGCGTGCGTATTGCAAGGGTAAATCTGTGGAAACAGATCTGCATACGCACAAGGAGTACACGATGGTAGCTTTCCTAGATATTGAAGGCGCTTTTAAAAACGTCAACACATCTGCGATCACAGATTCACTGACGGCTTTGAAGATAGACAACTCACTTGGCGAAATAATTAACCTTCTACTCACAAGCCGGATTGTTAACGCAAAACTGGGTGTGTCGTCTGCCATATGATCTGTCAGCAGAGGAACCACACAAGGTGGAGTCCTGCCTCCCTTCTATGGAACTTAGTGGTAAACGAGCTGCTTGTATGTCTGAGAAGGGAGAGCTGCCGAGTGATCGCTTATGCGGATGACGTTGCTATTGCCATCTCAGGAAAGTACCCTAACACCTTAAGAGAACTCCTGCAAAATGCTCTTAACAAGCTAACAAATTGGACAGATCCCTGCGTTTTAGGAGTAAGCCCACACAAAACTCCCTTAAAGTGGCAAATACTTAAAGGGGTGATTCCTTGGTTAATTTCGTAAAAAAATCATATGGGAGGGGAGTCTATTTTAACACCCGGCGGTGTACTTAGCGTTTTAAAACGAAGAGATGTACTTTTGACCTTACATCACTTCATACCAAGTAACTCATGAACGCTTCTAACTACAAGGTAAATGCTTTATTAAAACTAAAAAAAATTACCGGGCTAGAATGCTTTCCAAATATTTTTCAATAAAGACACAAATTACAATGAAAATAATTTATTCCGAACGTTTCCTACATTTCGTGACAAGAATTCTTAATGCTAGGTACAAAAAATTCAAGGTAGTTCACCTCATATTTTCATGAGACACAACCCACTCAATTAATGATGGAATTTCCGTTAGGACTTGAATTTTTCAATAAAACACTTAAGATAAGAATTCCACCAATTCACCCGCTAGCAAAAATGACTGAAAATTATAACTCGCTTCTCAGACGAGTAGCAGCAACAATGAAAAAATTGTCCAGCGACAATCACCAACGAAATGAAGCGATAACATCATAATTTATTGCAATGAGATGGCACTTGGCCCTTCCAAACCAAGATGGCTGTGTCTATACTCTCCCCCTTCCCCCTCCATTCCAAGGCATCTTGCGACAATGTTAAAAATTAATTTCATCTGCTTCTTCATCTGCAATTCGGGCGTAATGAGTTCATTTGAAATTTTTGAAAGTGAAGTTCTGGTGCTTCAACGTACTCAGATCCCAATGGACTCCTATACACTGGTTGAGTTTTTCAACTCTGATAGTATTAAAGAATAGAACAAGCAAACACCAAATTAGAAGGGAACGAAAGTGACAAACGCAACTTTTTTGTCGCATACTCGTATCCCTACAGAAAAGGAAAAGCAAACACATTCCCATCACCTAATGACCAACAATGAGAAAAGCAAGTAAAACCTTTCTTTTTTTTTTGCCTTCTTCATCCAGTAGAGTCAACGGTGTACCCAACCAACGAATGATCCCTAAATTGTTGCCATAATGGCAGACTTTTATGTTCGCTTAATTTTTATGTTTTTGTGTTTGCAGCGTTTTGTGAAGAAGTGGCAGGCGCAGCATCCCAATGGAACAATGGAATTACACTATGTTCACGACATTGACGATGAGTTCAATGAACTGAATTTTCGGCGGTTCTTTTCTTTAACTTTTAAACACAAATGAGCACTGTTTGCAACCTTAATTGGACTTACAATGACCAGCACAAAGTACAGAACGTTCGACTGTTTGGTTGATGCTTGTGCTTTAATTAGCGTGCGGAAACTACTCCTTCTCTAGCGAGGAAAATAAAAAATAACTTAAATTTGTGACCCAATTATTGTTGCGTTTTTTTCTCGATTTTTACTGCATTTTTTTTATTAAAAATGAAAAGTGATGGTGAATATTTTCTTTTTGAACCAAACTTTATTCAAGGGTTAATGTGCTTGAGCTTTTTTTTTTGGTTTACGAGAAAGTATACCACCAACAGTGAAATTTTTGTTTGCAATTTATGCCAGGTTTGCCAGTTTTTTCGAATGTTGTTTCACGCGCACGCAATTTACGAGTTTACGAGTATGCAGCAGGACGGCCACATACTGCATGAGCTATGAGCTGAACTATTTAATCGTTCGAGTGAAAAGTGGAAAATTTATTGCTTGCAAGTTTTCAATGGCACTTTGATAAATTGCATTTCCGGCGACGACGATCCCTTTCATTTCAATTCTATATTATGTATTTGTCCTTGTTGGAGGATGCGGCTTACAAAATTGTTTTCAAAGCGTTATCAAAACATGAGTATACGATAATAATTAACCCTAACTTAACTTTTTAAGTTCTACCCAGAAATTTCAATTTAATTTTACATTTCCTTCTTTTTGTAGAGGTATATAAAATTCTAGTCCCTTCAAAGTGAGGTTGGCGCGAGGCCAATAACCTTGCCCGTGAAAAAATTAAAAATCATTGATTAACGACGACACCACGGCAACGAAAACGGCTAAACGATTTCAGAATTTTCTCATGGAACGTACCTACGCTCACTGTATAGGGCTCTAGCTGCACACGTGTACATATAAGGCTGATATAGCAGCCTAGGAGAAGAATCTCATCCGTGAACTAGAACAGTACAGAGAGCAAGCACCGCACCAGGCGTGGGAGTTCTACCAAAGAGTCCGCGTTGCACAAGGACAAAGAGGGTAATCTGATCACCAATCTTAAAGGCATCTTAAAGCGTTGGAAAGAGAACTTTCATGAGTAGCAAAATGGGCAGTTAACTGAGGAATTGGAGGCTCCACCGGGATCTGATGGGATCCCAGCAAAACTGATAAAAATAGGAGGCCCAACATTACACCAAACAGTTCATGAAATAATAGTGCAAGTATGAGAGGAAGAAGCTATGCCAGAAGACTAGATAAGAAGGGAGATATCACAAAATGCAGCAATTATCGTGGTATAACGTTGTTGAGTACCGTGTATAAGATTTTCTCCTCTATCCTTCAAGAGAGAATAGTGTGGATTCATCACAGTCGAATCAACAACTGATGATATTTACACCCTTAGGCAGGTGATGGAAAAATGTCGAGAGTTTCAAAACTCACTACACCATCTTTTTATAGACTTTAAAGCCGCCTATGATAACATAGCCAGAGTAGAACTTTATAAAGCCATGAGAGAATTCGACATCCCAAATAAACTAACACCACTATGTAGGTTGACCATGACCAATGTTATAAGCCTAGTAAAAATATCCGTATCACTATCAAGCCCATTCTATGTAGAAACCGAAGAACTGTACAGGAAGCTTTCATCCAGATAGAGGAGGCGGCACGACATCTGGGTGATGGACAGGACACCTAGTTCGCATGAGCGAAGATGACCCTTATTGGAAAGTCCTTTGCGGTAGGATTTATGGAACACGACAGCGAGGCCGACCAACCCTACGCTGGAAGGATGGCGTAGACCAGGACGCCCAGAGTTTAGGGATGCCAAACTGGATGACATCGGCTCGAAATCGTGACCAGTGTAGAGACCTTTTGCGGGAGGCCAGGACCGGACACCGGTTGTAGAGCCAAATATGATGATGATGATACATAATCCCTCGTAACATATTAATCAAAAACGGAGAGACATGCAGAATAGTACAATTAAGAGAATCTGGGTGATGAGAGCATAACGATACTGCAATATAGTGCTGACAGTACCAAGAGATATGATACCATCTTCTATTGTCTACTGCACGACTCAACTGAACTTCAACTCCAACTTTGCTATCGAGTTTCCATTTAGAGGAAATTGAAAGGACGGGGGAATAGCGTGGCAACTTGAAGTGACACTCTAAACTGACGGATAAAGGATGGATGCAATGCAGGTGTATTCTCATATAAACTTAATCTGTCAAAGTAGTATAAGCTTCCTAGCTCGACCAGCATCTTACAGGCAGAGATTTAAGCAATAAGGGAGGCTTGGAGGACCTCAAGGTAGCCAATCTGCACTCAAAGCCATTTAGCTGACGGTTAATAACTAAAAACTTGTTAAACCGTGCCAAGAAGAACTGGCCTTTATAAGCCAATTCGTGGAGATAATTATCGTGTGGGTACGAGTAACGGTAACATTGAGTCTAATGAGAAAGCGGGCAAATTAGCGAAAGCGGATGTCGCTGTCCAGTGAATGCAGTCGTGGTACTAATTATCTCTATTTACACTACTAGATCGCAACTTAGTTTGGTCAATAGACTGCGTCTAATGAAGAGCGTTAAGGCTCTATTATGGAGAATCCAGACCTCGGTAGGATATTGCCAGAGTTGTGGCAATAAGTAAGGGTAATAGTCCAGTAGGAAGCCACGCATCTTAACTGGATATTCTACATAATACCTTTTGCAGGATATGTAAGGAGGTATATGAGAAAGAAACTCTCGTTCGTTATCTTTGCAAAGGTCCGAATGTAGCAATACTGCACAAACTTTGTTGACCTGAAAGAGAACGATTATCAAACTAATCTCGTCCATTTATGTTACAGGATGGATTAAAAACCATTCAAAAGACCGTTGATGCAGGTCTCCTGAACTGGACAGTGGCGCACTCAGGCGCTAATTGAGGCACTCGCTAATGTCAGAAGACCACCATTCCATTACCTACTTACCAGCCTGGTATACTTTCGATAAAGCATATCTATTTTTGTGTATTTTCGTTTATTTGACTTAGAGATTCGTTATGTTGAAGTTTAAAAAAATGCCGAAAAGTTTTACTGTAAGAAGTTAATTTTATTGCAAATTTAAAGTTAGGTGGAGATTAAACTAAACTTTCGTATACACATCAATACACACACGGAACAGATACGAACAGAACTTCTCTCATCCTACATATATCACATCACTACAGAAAAGCGTATCTCAGCGATTTGACATTTAAATTAAACGGAATTCCAACCAATTTTAATTGAACCATGCGCGTCCACTTGACCACTAAATGCTCATCAATTCAGTCAGACAAACACGAGTATGTCATCTGATTATCGGTCAGATCTGTTCTCACACTATCTAATTATATATCTAATGCGAAAATGAAAACGAAATCCTTTGTATGGCCGTCATGTCGACCACTAACCGACGATGTCTGTTGTTTCCAATAATTTACAGAAGATCAGATAATTTCCTAACTGCAATCTAGCGACTTATGAGCGAATGGAAATTCAAAGGACGTGATACCATGATATGCGGAGAGTGCAGAACACAATCACAAGTACAGAAACTATTTCCGTTTAATACTTCTAACGTTTGTATGAAACCAATTTGAATTTGAAGAATTTGACAATTGTAGTTTAGTGGAATCTGGTCATAGCCGACTGACAAAACACATGCTTCAGTCACAGGAAATATCTTTCTAGAGAAGCGCGAGTTTTACGACTCATTATCCCCGGCAAGTGTTCCTAATTCGTTCATCGATCCACCCATCCACCCAATGAGAGTCTGGTGTTTGACTCAATAGCTGATGTGCCATTCACGTTGGGACCAAACCACCAGAGTTCTGGTTTAACATAAAAAAAATCCTGTAATATTGTAATTGGTATTGCTTCGCGTTGGTGGTGTCCTTCATGTTTTTCTTGTTCACGATATATACAAGAACTAAGCCGCCACATAGAATATAAAAAAATGTGCTGGAAAGTGTTGAATTCTTCCACTGTATCCGTTTAGCCTTCGAAGCAGCCTACACAGTTGTTTGTTGGGCGACTAAGGGCTAAATATACTCATACTACCCACTCGATATTTCTGTTAACGAATGCATGTTACATGCTACTTTTACGTACAAATGGTTGAGTTGGTCTTTCGGTTGCTGGAATAGCCTCAACGGGTATATGGAGTGCTCGAATGCCGGCATGCGATTGACAAAAGTGATTTTACTTGGCTCTTGCCAAGGGAATAAATTAATGCAAAAAATGGCAAGGCAAGGTGAGATTTTGAATCCATAATTTGTCTTCTTCTTTTTTGCTTTTCTGCAATTCTGCAAGCGAACAGCACAAGTCGAGCAGCAGACGACAGAGACATGCAACGATGGCGACGACGCCTTCTAAAAGGAGGACATGTCCTTTTCGCGTAGTCGCGCGCCAATCTCTTTTAGTTCAATGATTTATTTTTATTGCAATTGAAAGCGGTAAAACACTACCTCTGTTATTCCTGTTGTGCGTCGCGTCGTTTCGTCTTATTAACCGCAAACAATTTGCAATAACCGCAACGAACAAGGAGTGCATACATTATGTTACCTGCAGCAGTCCTAGATACAGTGGTAAAGTTTTTGCAATTTGCAATTTGCACCATTTTGAGAAGGGGGCGGCGGGTAGCCAACTGCAATTATTATTACTGCAGGGGTAGCGTTACACTTTTAAAGCTGCTGGCGGTAGTATCGTTATAACCTTTCGCCCTGTAGTCATCAAATGGAAATCAAATTCTATGATATGAGATTAGTATTCCCTATCGTTGAATATGTAATTATATATACATATCAACTAAAGAAGAAGAAGTAGACGTTTTGTTAAATAAACAGAGTAATTTTTGCCATTTAAGTTATAATTTAGTGGTTGTGATGTTAAAATACGATGCAGACGATGGCATAATATATAATATTCGGCGCGACAGACCATAGCGGTCCAAGGACTGGCTTCTCGCAACGACGATGCCATAATTATGATAAATTTGGCCGATAAACTATAATTATTTAGTAGAAGTTTAAAACTTTTTTCATTTACGTTTATTTTAACGTTAAGTAACCTAAGAATATTACTCATAAGAATAATACTTACTAGATGGGTCCATAAACGCTGGATTTCTACGTCATTTGTGCCGTGAACGTTTGGTATGTGCCCCGCTATCGTGCCCAATAAATCACCAGAAAATACTTTCGTCTCGTATATCCCGCTACTATATATTTTCTCCTGAGTCAAGGATACGACCTTCCTGTCGACCTGGACTTGAAGTCTTGAAGCAAGATTTTATTATCTATACTAATATTATAAAGAGGTAATGTTGGTTTGTATGTAGGAGGTAATCTTCGAAACAACTGGACCGATTTCCAAAATTCTTTTACCAATATTTAGAATGGGTGAACATAGGCTATATATTATCTCGTTTAAACAAAAGGGCCTTTTGTGGCGACCAATTTTGTAACTAAATAACAAAAGTCGACGAAAGTATGTTCGAGCGAATACGTTGACTGTTCGCTGGGTTGCTTTCTGTGCTCTGTTTTGTAAAATGTAAAATGTAAATGGTATAATGTTATTATCAGCCACAGCGGTGGTAAGAGGAAGATTCGGATTCATGTGTGCGGATAACAGAGCGCCCGGGAACAGACTCAAAAAGTACAAAATAAATTCCGAATAAGGGAACTACGTATGAACACTGGTACCATAAAAATGAGACTCGGATTAAAATAGAGTTTTTCAACGTCTTTTACATGAAGATTTCCATAATTTGCCTTTAATGGGAATCACCTTTAATCCATCCTTATATTTTTATCCTTAGTAAAAAATTTACTTGAGAGCGAGTGTTTGACATAGAAGTTTTTTCACACCTTTTATACTGAATTCATTAGTCGGAAGGATACTTATGCTTCCAGTTCGTTCTAATAACGGCATATTAAATCCTTTTTGCAAATCCTTTAATGGAAATTTAGTGTATGGTAATTGCTTTTAATGATTCAACCGAGTCTGTTGCGAATTCGTCCAAACGCAGTGGATTATATTCAAATTAATTCTGCGGAAATCCTAGCAAATCCCAACAAACTGGCAAAGGGTTGGTAAAATAAATGTTAATTCTAATTTTTTACGCAATTCTGATAATACGCTATTTAAAAATTATGGGTGCTTTTAAAAGAATTAAGTCGACTGCTGCAAACAAAGCTCTTTGTGCCAAGAAAGGGCAGGTTGTTTTTCATTTGCGCACGATCCTGATCACATATGACAATCATTTTAAAGTTTTTAAGCCATGGTAATAGCAGCCATAATGAGACATACGTTGTCTTTTTTGTATAATGTACAAGGATTTTGCACCCTTATAATGCATTTAATATAAAAGAGAGGAAAAGGTAAGACATCAATGCACATGTGTCTTGAATGACTGTAGATCACACAAAGGCGGAAACACATATTTATTCTTAGGATCTCTGAATTAGTTAGTACGTCCGAAGATGGGTCTAATGGTAGACCCGTGAGCTCGAGTTGTGGCACGGGTATTGCGGTTGGGTTGGAGGATGGACGGGATGCTTCTGGATTTCTTTTGAACACCTTTTATGGAAAAAGCGATAAAATAGTGACAAGCTAGTAACATTCCTACGATGTTCAAGCAATTCGATTGATTGTTGTGTGAGTTTATTGCTCAAGCTTTTATGAGAAGATGAGAATGCTGTCGTCAAAGAAAGAATAAATATTGGATTAGACAAGTGATCTTAAATAATGATAAGAAAGAGTGTCGGGGACAAAACGGAGCCTTGGGGAACGCCAGCATTTATGCGGTGAGTTTTCAACTTGAAACCCTACAAAAACAAAATGAATTGAGTGGACGTAAAAATAGTTACTAATCAAATGAAATTTCATCGACTTTATAAGCACCTATTTATTTAAAACCTCAGTAGGGCCAACGCATTCAACCTCAATCTCCTAAATTATTAATTTCTCGTAATGAACTGCAGATATTGGAGGAGACCTTACATTTTTAAAAGTCTTTAAAAAAATATTTAGAGCTAAGTTCATGCAATAATTATAGCAAAATTACAAAATTTAATTCTGTAAGCAAGAGCAAGAAACTAAGCTATGACTGGATCCTTTTTCCTAAAGACACATAAGAAGCAAACATTTTTAAACACTTATTAATAACCGCCTAGTAAGTGGCTCAGTGGAACTGCACATGGCTGCTGAGCAGGAGGTTCAGGTTCGAATCCCAGCAACACCAAAAGTATTTTTCACGGTGTCCCACCACTCGCGAATGGGTGACAAACGTTCCGAGAGTAATACCTTGTCACGGAAAGCTTCTTAATTCGCCGTTCGGATCCGGCCTTAAATTGTAGCTCCCTTCCATTTGTGTCCAAAAATTAACATGCACAGCACAAATGGTAGCGAGAAGTTAGGCCTTGGACCGCAATGGTCTGTCGTGCCGAATATTATTAATAACATAATTACCGTTGTCTGTTTTTCTGTATGGATATAACGCTTTTATATCGCCTCATACCGCCTATACCACTGGACGTATCGAAGCCATATTCACACCATTTTTTCGTTTGGTGCTCTCATAAGTTTAGGTTTTTTTTGAACCGTTAGGTGGCGCTGGAGTCGAGATATTTACGAAAATTTGTGTTAGATTAGGTTCATATTCACACCATATGTTTGTTTGGTGCTTAAATAAGTTTAGGGTTTTTTGGACTCGTTAGGTGGCGTTGGACTCGAGATATTTACTTCAAGTTTATTTTTTTTTAGCCGTTAGGGACATTCGCGAGAGTGGGATCGTGAAAAATTCTTTACTCAGAAATCAGAAAAACGAAAATAAATTATTATTTACTCTTTAAAACGAAATGAGCCTTGTAGAGAAAAAAACATTACCAAAAAAAAAAAAATAACTTGTAACATTAAGTCAGCATCAGTAGCCGATGAAATAAAGGTTCAATAAACTTTTATTGAAACACAACGCAAAAAACCTTGACTTAAATTTAAACACCTAACAAACCCCATTGCACTGAAGTCACGAATATGATAACAAAGAAACCAAACGAGCACAAATCACTGAGCATTACCTCACCTTAATTCGAGGAGTGTGCTTACTCTGTAGGATTCTTTTTCAAAATTTCGAGTGTCACTTTAAGTTGTTTGTGTGTTGTCGGTGGGATGTAAGGACGAAAAATTACGGCGCACCTATAACAAACCCTGAATTTTTGCCTTCCTTTCCATTGTGACGCCATAAGTACGGCTTATCATAAATTTAAACCAAGTGACAACGATTCTAGACAACTTGAAGACTATATAGCAGCAAAATGATATGAAGCGAAATAAACTCCTATTCTGGCGACGACGACACACGATACTGAAATTTTGGTAGCCCACCTAGGAAGTAAAAACATTTTTTTTATTGACATTTAATTTAATGACTAAAGCGAGGGGGTGGTGCCGGATTTAATGTTATATTAAGGTTTGATTGTATGGCAGTGAAAGGTCATTTGCGTGGGGTCGTATTTTCGCTCTAATATGACTGACAAAAGTTTTGCTTTTTTTTTTGTGTGTGTGCGCGACAATGTGGCTCCAGCGACTTTGTATTAATGCATTAATCCAATTTATGTACGATGACGTGTTTATAGTGAAACAGGTTCTCAGTTTGCACGACACTCACAAAGCAAAACAATAACTAGACAGGGAAATGATAATAAGCACAAAAAGAATTCCGTTAAAATTTGAAATTCTTCATTTATGGTAAAAGCAGCTTTTTGTTGCTGCTAATTTTTCTAAAAATCTCAAAAATAACACAGAAAAGGAGATAAAACGCTACTAAGTAGCACACTGACCAAACCAAAGAAGACTTGACTTCACGGCTATTATACGAGAGCAAATATTGCGCTATAGAGTGAGTTTTAGTCAATGGAGAAACTAAATCCCACTTTGCACAAGACAAAATATAAGATACTAAATATAACAATCATGTATTCGTTAATAGATACAACTACATAAGATATGTGAACACTGCCTATTTGGTGCTAATTTATCGTGCAAACTTATTGAACCTTGAATTTCAATCTAAAAATCTGTGCGATGTATCATTTATTTTTATTATATTTTGGTGATGCAATGAGTTTTTTTCTTGTTTTTTTTTGGCATCGCTCAGTTGAAGAATTTGACACACAAAATGTTTCTAAAAAGATCAGCTCCTCATTGATCGCTATGGACCATCTATAATTAATGCAAATCTTTTATATGTAGATATAGCTATAAAGCCATATATTTATGGAAAATATTTTTTAGTGTTTAAAAGACAGAGCATGAAGTCGTGGCTGTGCAAATAGTTCAAGGCTACATAGATCGCGATCGTGTCGCCGCCGAAGATCAGAGTTATTCTTGTGAGAAACTCATGCTATTCGTGTAAATACTGTCGCTGTTCGCGTATGCTTCGTTGTTTTGCAATAGAATTCGAAGACGTTATCTTCAGAGTCTAAGTTTAGATTGCGATTCTACATCTACATCAATGAAATAACACCTTAGACTAACAACTTAAAGCCATGGTAAACATCACAGAAAATGTACAAAATAAAGAATATTTGGATAAATATTCAAATATTTATTATTTAAAAACCCCAATTATGAAGGGGATGTGTTTCAAAGATAATGATAAAGCACTTACTGTACGAGCATGTATATATAAAGTCATTAAAGACAAAGAGATACGAAAACTCCCTCCACATCTAGGTACTTCATCATAAAAAGTATAGAAAATATATCATGTTTCGAATACACACCTGAAAAGAGAATAAACAAATAAAATAGCGTCAATTTATTATATCAATAGTCAGTTAAAAAGTATATATATACGAGTATATATAAAACAAAAAAAAAAGTTCTGACAGGCAAACGGAAATTGCACAAATAATATGGAGTAACACGAGACCCACATTCGGACAAGTTTTAAACGTAATTACTTTGAGAAACATTTAACCTTGCAAACTTTTAATTTAAATCCAAAATGAATAATTATTGCAAATGATATAAAGAAGTACGAGTTTTGTTAAACTAATAGAGAAAAGTCCGATAATTTGGATTATTGCAAAATCAAAATTAGTTTCTAAAAATCAGCTGTTGAAACAGCGGAGCTGTGTTAAAAATATGCAGACTAATCCACTTCAGATCCAACCACGATTTCCCTTAAAGGCTCTTCTAAACCCCTACTCTAAATCCTTTTTTATCTTATCTAAGGACTTAAAGTTACTGTTTCTAATAAAACATTAAGCAACATTTCTTTTTGCCGTATTTAGGTAAGTAGGTAGGGTAGAGTAGTGGATCCCGCTGTACTTGCGAGGTCCTCAATTAGCGATAGTGTGCGCCATATTGATGCCACAAATCTCTAGGGATCTAGCATGGATATTTAAGTGGTTTAAACCCAGCCTGCAGCGTTCAGATGCGAGGTCAACTCGTTGACCCTGTAAATTTAGATCTCTTTCATCAGGTCAAGAAAAATGCGGTGTTTTGGCCAGACAACTGACTACAGAGGATGTGTATGAGAGTTTCTTTCCCATTTTCAACTTTGCAACTTCTGCAGAAGTTGTTTTGTGGTATACCCAACTTAGCAGCATTAGCATTAGCGCGTGCTGATAGGCATAACTCTTGCAATATCCTTCCGGGTTCTAGATAACAACTCAGTGGTTTTCCTTTTGCTGTAGGATGGCCATATCAATCTTTATATGGCGCAGTTCGACAGGAGTTTATTCAGCCTGTTCCTAAAAAAGGCGAACCGTCATCTCTTTCCTCGTACCGACCCATCGCGCTAACATCCATACTTTCTAAAGTCATGGAAACGCTAATCAATCGTAAGGTTATGCAATATCTTGAATCACGTGAAATACTTAGTGACCAGCAGAACGGTTTTCGTAGGCAACGTTCTACAGGTGAGCTGGTGGCTTATCTCACTAAATCTCACACCGAATTGGTGAAAGCAAAGTTGTTGCACTCGATATTTCCAAGGCATTTGACAGAGGCTGGCATCAAGCTTTTTTATCGAAAATGAATGCCTATGGAATTAATAAGGCGCTGCTCGATTGGACCAGTAACTACCTTTCTGAGCGTTCAATCCAGGTCATATTGGACGGATTCAAATTCAATATTAACCGCATAAACGCCGGTGTTCCTCAAGGCTCTGCTTTGTCTCCGACACTCTTTCTCATTTTCATTAATGATCTCCTATCCGCCACCTCTACTCCAATCCATTTTTTTCGCTGATGACAGCACAATTACCTTTTAATATGACTTCACGCTTTCTGTACGCCCCTCTTTGTCGAAAGTGGAACTTGAACAACAACGTATGTTAAGCACATTAAATTCTAACCTTGACAGAATAACAAGGTGGGGACTACCTAATAGAGTTGAATTTAACGCTTCTAAAACCCAATGCTTGAATCTTGAATCAAAGAAACTGAAAAACTCTCAATTCTCGGTATGTGCGTCAACAACGACCAAATATTTGCCATCGCCAAGAATGCTGCGAAATGTTTAGGTTTCCTAAAACGGTGCAAGATGTACTTCACTCCTTCAGATCTGCATACTATTTACAAGGCGTATATCCGCCCTAAACTTGAATACAACTGTATTCTCTGGGCAGGTGCCCCCAAGACCACATTGCGTCTACTAGACAAAGTTTAGAGCCGCGTGATAAAACTTAATGGAGACGAAAATATCGCGAAAACAATCAAATCGTTTGTACATCGTAGGAATGTTTCCTTCTTGTCACTGTTTTATAGCTTTTTCCACAAGCGGTGTTCAAAAGAAATAACGAGATGCATCACGACCATTCTCCAACCGTAATGCGTAATGTCCGTGCCTCAACTCGAGCCCACGGGTCCACCATTGAGTCTATCTTCGGACGTACTAATCAATTCAGAGGTCCGCCTTCTACACGACCTAGAGAACTGAAATTTTATAAGTGTCTTAGTCCAAAATAGCGTTTTTTATATTCCGAGTATGACGCGTGCCGAGTGTAGCGCGTGTGATGGGTTTTTCGACTTCTTTGAGGTGATTTTTAACCAACATCCACACGACCTAGAGAGCCTGAAGCCTGAAGCCTGAAAAAAGAAAATTCTTTGAGCTCCGACCTCAAAACCAAATATTGAACGACTGTGTGGCATGTTTCGATGTTTATATAAAAGTTTCTACCGGAAAAACGAAGTTTTTTTTACATTTACATGTTTGTTATTTAGACGACAGTAACTAAAACTTTATTAAAAAAGCAATAAGTAAAAAATAAACCAACCTTTCAGGGTATATATAGGTGAACATTTTACCTTTTTGGAAATTTTTGTTCTTTAATAAATAATTTCTGTCCGTATCTCATAAACCTAATAAAGAAAAAACTGATTTTCTTAAGGAAAGAGAACACTAGGAATTGAATGCTAACAAACAACTTGCTTAGTTAAGTGGCTAAAGGCTAATAAAAAACCATTAAAAATCAAAATGTGCAACAAACATTTACCCAACCTGGGAAAATGTCGTTTCTTCAACTGCAGAGAATATACTTTGTCAAGGAAATACGTCAGGAAACTTCACGATATTTCACTCAATCATTAAAAAATATATCAAATATTCTCAGAGAAAATTTTTTATATTATTTTTTTAACACCTCACCATAATGAATAAGTATAAATATCATACACAAAATTTTAAGAAACCAAAAAAAAATAATTGCGAAGAGGCTTTGATCGTCATTTTAATCAAGAAAATGCAAAAAAAAAGCGCTAAGATGTTGCGGAAAATATGTAAAAATAGATTTAGTTCTGTGCTTCATCACTGTGGCTTACTTGGCTGAGCAGACTCACCGATTCAGACCACATCCAATGCCAAATGATGTGTTCTTCTGGTGGATGTTGGGTATTTTGGTGAGCATGATCATGCATACCACATGTTTTGTAGATTTGGGGGAATGGGGCGATATCAGTTTCAAGATTTATGCGCTGATGAGGACTGACTTGACTGTGGCAGTCGGTAAAGTGTGCAACTTGAAGTTCATGCCCGCGTGAGCTAAATTGGCGGCACACGCGGCCCATTGCCAAGGAAGGATTCTTCCCTATCCGTATAAGAGTACGAGCATACATTTTAAAAATGTATTTTTGTACTTTACTCGTTGTACGTAGTGTGCTGGGTATATGCTACGGTGTATCCTGTGTTCTATTTTGATTTGGGTAAATGTATAATTTCTTTGTTTATAATATGGTCGTCATGTGCTTATGAAGCTCCAGCGCGCGATCTTTTGCAATTAATCAATACACTATACACAGTCCTAAAAGCAGAAGCGATCACTGGGAAGCACCAGCGTCATGGTTCTATTTTGATTTCGTCTTTATACACATTAGGGTGCGTGACTCCTCCTGTGCGTGAGCGAAATCTGTTAATTCTTAAAACATGACAAAATCGCACCCTACCCTCAATTACCTCCCGCAACCTACCATTTAGACAATTTGTGTTTCATTTTACAAGTACATATGTGTTTGCCTTCTTGCTTCATGTTCTTGCTTAACTTTTTTAAGGCTAAGCGCCGTCGTTATGACCGTGATGATCGTCGTTGCCGGCTATCGTCGACACTTCGCGATTAAAATAATAAGAAGAAAAATTGCGTGATTTACGTTCCGTGCGTACCAAACGAAAGTGAAGTTGATTTTGCGGTTTTTTTATTTTGATTTTTTTTTGTTGTTGGCAATATGTGTGTTCATGACGCCGCGACAAGGTCAATGTAAATTACTGTGCCAGGGCGGTAGCAACTCAAGCAATATAACTTGTGTTAGTCATTCGAGCGTATAGGTGTGTCTTTCATATTCTGTGAAGAGATAGAAGGCTGGGATGATCATGAAGAAGTCATGTCTTTAGATTGAAAACAGATGTCATCTATGCAGAAATGATTTAACATTTATAATTTACTCGGCTAAGGCATATATACGTTCTGCATCTAGAAGTGGGAAAACAACAAAAAAGTTATCTGATGTGCGAAAAGTAGAAGAGACTTGTTTAATTAATTAGCGGAGCCGGAGATGAAGTGTCTTCTTGTAAGACGAGTGCTTTTGTTTAACGATAAACATCAAGAACAAATGTTGTATACACAAAACCTATCCAAGTGCTATTCTCAGAATTAAACACACAACAGTAGTAGTAGTAGAGTAGTGTTAGCGAAGTTGGTAAGATACAAATATAGATAAAGATACACATCTGCGAGAACTGCAACTGATATCGCAATAAATAAATAAAAACCACACACAAAGAACAATAATTTGTTGAGTATGTCATTTCAGAAACATTTAACTGAAATTACTTTTATAGAATGTGTTGCTTTGTGTTAGATACACTATGTTCATACACAAAGAGATACTCGTGCAATGAGTTCGCGCGACGAATTTGTGATAAATTTCAACGTTAAAATACCCATTTAGCCACATACTCATATATGCACATGCACACAGCAATTAATAATTATATTGTTTATATACAATAGCGAGATTTATGCAGAATGCATAATTTGAAAACACTGATCTCACGCATAAAATATTTTGAATGCAAACATTGCCTGTGAGGCACAATGAGGCAGAGGCGGGCGTTCATTGAGCAACGAACGATGCAAATTGTTTACAACTCCGCAACTACGCTGGCACTCGTAGACGTAATAGATGTTTGCTTATTAGCATGTTATTTGTTGTTGTTATTACTGGTATGGTTAGTTTATAGTTTGCTATTTTGCGCTCGCTAACATACAAATTACGTTAAATGATGATTTGTATGTCGGTCTGTCTCTCAGTTTGGTCAGTTTACAATGAATAATCTCATAATTTGCGTGTTTTTGACCTGAATTTTCAACTATTTAGCATAACTTTATAATTCGAATGGCGAAAAAAACAATACATACAAATTTCTCATGAAAATTCTCTAATCGAAGATACACATGTTTGCAAGCTTTTAATAAAATCGGGTTAATTTTGATGAAATTTACAAGGGAGCCCCTCGATCATGTGGCCCGATCACTACCAAATATCTTGTCATCGGAGATACACATGTTAGCAAAGTTTGAATTACATTTCCGATGATAACACTTTCAATTATAATTTGGCAGCGATCGGGCCCAGGCCGAGGGGTTCCCATATAAAATTTTTTCTAAATTAATCCAAGGGTTTGGTAAGATTAGGTTAAAGTAGCTGTTGGTCGAAGGGCCGACAAACTTAGAGCAGTGATATGAGGGTGAGTCAATAAGTCCGTGAATTTTGAATTTCCCGCCTGTTAACTGAAAGGGCAACACTGTCCCTGTAAACAGGCATCTTTCAGTTGACTAATGTCAAAATTTAAACAAGCTGCATCATTTAATTTGACGCACGATAGCTAGCAATGATTTTATACTATCATAGATAGCACCCTACCGCGTGATTTGAAAATTAATTTCATGTGCTCATTAAGCATTATTTTTTGCGGAAAAAACCACCGCTCAAACCAAGGCTTAGCTTGATAAATACTATGGGAACTCTGCACCATCAATTTCAATGGAAAAAAAGTGAATTTTGTTGTGGCCGTACAAGCACGGAAGATGCTGAACGTTCTGGACGCCAAGTTGAGGTCACTACCAAAACAATTGAAAAAATTCACAATATGTTGTTGGGCGATCGGAGATTGAAAATGCGAGAGATTGTGAAGCCATAGGCATCTCCGCTGGCTCAGTGGTTTCAATTTTGAATTATCACTTGGGTATGAGAAAGCTTCCCGCAAGACGGGTGCCGCGTTTGCTAACAATCGACCAATGTGCAAGGGTGCACACATGTGCAGTTTCCATGACAAAAAACCATGAATTAGGCTACCAATTGCTCCCTCATCCGCCCTATTCTCCGGATTTAGCCCCGAGTGACTATTTCTTGCTTCCAAACCTAAAAAAATGGCTCGGCGGAAAGAAATTTGACTCCAACGATGAAAAAGAAAACGATCTCACAAAAAAAATAGCTATTTTGATATGACCTCGACAAATCTTATTTTTTGGAAGGGATAAAAAATTTTGAAAAACATTGAACAAAGTGTGTAGAGCTCAAAGGAGACTATGTTGAAAAATAAAATGATTTTTTATCCGAAAACCGGTGTTTCATTCAAAAAGTCAAGGACTTATTGGCCCGCTCTCGTACCATTGTCTATTGTAATAACACGTGGATCTAGAAAGATTTTCTCACCTACTCGTTGAACCAGTTGGAGCTTCGTAAGAAGCGCAAGATACTATTAATGCCCGTTTATTTTAGATCATTAAAGTCGTTGTAAAAGAAAGCTCCCAGATGAAGCTTACTTTTTTGGAAGAATATAATTAAAAGTATAATTCGGCTTTAGTAACTCCGCTGTTAAATTTGTTCTTGATTACCTTACTGGTAGAATGCAGCAAGTTTTTGTAAACGGTAATTACTCCTCCCCACTCGAACTGAAGACTGGAGTACCACAGGTATCTGTGCTTGGTCTACTTCTATATTATATGTATATATGTATTAATGACGAACCTTTGCAAATCCGTTTCTGTGCATATTTACGCTGATGATGTACAATTGTACTTCTGAAGGCCCAGAGGGATTATGGAATGGATTGTGTTACCCGCTTTAATGATGATCTTGGTCGCATTCATGAGTGGGCTCCTCGTAGACATTGAATTTCTCCACTTAAATGTTTGGTGTGTTTATAGCAGTGAAGAGATTTTGATAGGAACTCGTATGTCTCGGCTTCTACCAGTCAGAATTTAATGGGACTAGTTTTAAAACAATTGTGACGCGTGTCGCGTGGGGCGCGTTTGGCGCGTGTGACATGTGTCGGCGTGAAAAAAATTTACAAAAAAAAAAAAAAAATGTTTTTTTAAAAAAATAAAGATTTTTTTTTAAAATTACAGAAAGTTTTTAAAAAAAAAAAATTTAAACAAATAAAATTTCCAAAAAAGAATAAAACATTTTTTTTTTCAAAGGAAAAAATATTCCCCAAAAAAATTGTTACGAATTTTGTGAATTAAATTATTGCTATTGGGCTTTTAAGATAATTCAGGGTTTAGACTGAATTACAACTTTCCATATAAATAAAAATAATGAGAATAAGAACGCCGATCGTTAACTTTGCAAAAAGTGGCCGATTGCTTTTTGTGTTTCGCTTTGCACTGAATATACAGATTGATTAGAAATATAGAGGCTTTGTTATCCCATGTCTTTTCGATGTTAAAGTTGTGCAATTAATCAAAGGATACACCAGAATTACATACTTTACAAAAGGCAAAACTCATTAATGCCACCGTGATCACTGCAGTTCCCACATTAAAATTAGTCCGGTTTTATTAAAAGTTTGCACACATGACTTTGTGCTGCTATGTGCTGAGCTATGTGCTGTGCGGAGCGCCCGGGAAAAGCTAGTAATTTATAATTTATTAATTTTTGATAAAATAATGATTTACGTCAATACATATTACTGTAGAATATTATTTGATATCAGCACTTTTTATTTTGAAGTGAATTATCAAGAATTCTCAATTAATCAATAGAATGCTGTACTAGCAACTTACTACTTACTTACAAGCAACTTGAAATCAAATCGAAACTGGGTTAAGTGGAAAAAATATCCACTATCATCATCACGTTGCGCTACCACTATCAACAGAAAAAGAAAACAAAACAACAAGTGACGGCGTTCTACTTAAATACCCGGCATATCGTTTCGTAGGCGCTATGCAAGGTTGAGACAGGGAATAATAATGTGACCGTAAACGTACTCGTATATCCGACAATGGCCAACCAGAGCTACCTTATTTAAACAAGCGAACAAACAAACGGCAATGTAACACGAAAGATACGTTTAAGTACCAACATGTTACGTAGTTTGTTTACCAATTCAACAAGGAAGCCGAAAACTTGTTACCGGTTAAGATGTTTGGTTTACACCTTATAGATACTGCGCGTTCGCTGGAATAGTTCGCTTTCCAATGTAGGAGCATGCGTCTGAGCTGATCTATTTACCAGATTTAGGAAGAGACAGGGGAGATATAAATTGTTATTTCTCGTCAAACTTGCCCGACAAACAATTCAACCAATTCGCTAGGCGCTTTATTAGTAGATACAGATCTAAGAAGCTCAATAGCGAACTACACAATTTTTAGTTCATGATTTAGCGGCGAATATTAATAATTCTGCCTGCGTTGCTGTCGAGAGCTAAGCTGTTTTGATTACGACATTCCTCGAGCGAAGCAACAACACAAGTTATAAAATGGACAGAAGCGATCTTGTGGTGTTGTGTTGTTGTGATGCACGGTGATATTTGTCTCCTATCTCTCCTTCTCTGTGTAGTTCTGGCTAAGATAATGATTATGGCTAAAAGCGAAACCAGTCAAGTTGTTTACGCTGCCAATAACAAACATGACCAATGTGCGGTGACTGCTATGCCAAGACCTGTCGCCGATGTCGTCGTCGTCGTCAGCGTCGAAATCGAAATGCGGTTTTGACCAAGTTTGGCGCTTGATGTGGCTCACAACGGTTGTGGCAGAGCGGATAGCTATCTTGGTCATAACAGAACCGGCTCACATTTTGTATATATGAACATTGTACACACAACACAACAAACCACCACAACTAATAAAAATCAAAGCCTTATGTTAGCAGATGACGCTATGCTCAGCGGTCTGACTGTTCGTTTCAATGACTTAATGACTTGTTTTTCAGTTGGGAAACTTAACGATTTATTTTCGATGCGATCGCGTGCATTCTATTTTTGGTGCGATTCGGAGTCCAGGAGTTTTATTAATTTTTTCGTTTTTTTTTTGCTTATGCATTATCGTGATTCCGGTAGAATGTTTAATTTTAAGAAACGTAAGTACTCGTATGATGAGTTTTTATATTTAACTCGTTTTGCGAAATTTCGGCTTTTTGGCCTACATACATCGTAGCGGTGTAGAAGGAATATCTGGAATACATTCAAAAATTGTCAGTTTCAGTTTGGTTATTTTGCGGTAGGAATGCTACCGTTAATCGTTTTCGAAATGCCTGCTACAATTTAAACAAGATGTTAAACATCTTACCAATTGCAGCAAAACTTGCCGGAAGAGAACTCTGTGAAACTGATGAACGCTGGTACTTCGACTATCCTTGATTGAGCATTAAATCTTTTTCACACGACGATAGACGAAAGTTACTATAACCTACCCTCTAATGTAGGCATTACCCACACTAGAGTGTCTCAGCGAACACACATTCCCAGATTAGTTTTGCTTTGCGCATGAGCGGTTTAGCAGAGAAATTGTTTTGGTCGTGTGAAAAATAGCGTACATTACTCGCTAAAAAGTGCTTAGCGCCAAACCAGTGGAGAGATTATTTGCGGTAGACCAACACTAGATCGTGGTTTTTAAGAAGCAAGAAGAAGAAGAATAAGGAAAGGAAACAGAAGAAATAGAAGATGTGAGGAAGAAGAAATAAAAATAGAAAGGCTTGTTTGATATTTCTTCATAAACTTTGTCAATGAAAACATTTTCTCATGTTTCTAAATCATATCACATATGACATCCCAGCGGTGCTAATTAAATATGGAAGGCCCGAAATACACCTAGCAATTCATGAACCAACAGTGCAAGTTTGGGAGAAAGCAACGATGCCAGAAAAATTCAAAATGCATATGCCCCATACATGCAAAAGAAGATATCAGAACGTGCAGCAGTTACCGTGGTATAACGTTGTTGAGTACCGCGTACAAGATTACCTCTTTTATTCATCAAGACAGGATAGCCTCAAACCTCAAACATACCCAGTGTGGCAGCCGCAACTAGAAGTACCATGCACTGTACTAAACCGATTTCAAAATTTCTTTCGCCATATTTAGAATGGACCTTCAGCGTGAACATAGGCCATATGTTATCCCGTTTAAATAAAAGTACCTTTCGTGGCGACCAATTTGCAACTAAACAACTAAAGTCGATGAAAAAACGATCGCGAATCATAATGATTGTGTGCTGCACTGTTCGCTGCGCTGTTTTCTGTGTTATGTTTTGTACAAACATCACGCTTATAGCGGCATCATACTGACTGTGTGCTATGTGCTGCGTTGCTTTGTACGTCCTATAACGCATATAATATAACCCATATATAAATAAATATGTATATATGTATGTATGTATATAAAAATGAATGTCTGTTGGTTTGTAATACGACACTAAAAATGATGGCCGATTAAGCTGAAACTTTTACAGAATATGCGTCTACTGCTTGGGCCAGATCTGCTTTGTCGCTATGCAAATTGTATCGATTGACCACCTACAGTAAGTTTTTACATTCGCATCCCGCTTTAACAAGAATTTGCATGTAGCAATTGGTATGCCTATGGAACCATATTCAGGTAAGTAGGGTAGTGTAGTTCCTTGCTTGGCGAGTTCGTCAGCCGTACAGTTACCCGAAATGTCTCTGTGCCCCGGCACCCAACACAGGTGGATATTGAACTGCTCTGCCATCTCCACGAGAGATGTTCGGCAGTTAAGGGCTAGAATTGAATTTGTGGAGACTGATTTCAGGGATTTCAATGCAGCGTGGCTATCCGAGAATATACGGATATCCTTAGCGGATATGACGTTTATCTTAAGCCAAGATCGCCTGGAAAACACTGCAGTGATTTGGAAGACGGAAAGAGAGCTTTTTTGAGAAAACACTTCCGCCGGTTCCGTCATCAGTTTTTGACCGGTGGTCTGTGTAAAAATGAATGTATTCATCTTTCAGGTAAGCGTCTTCGTCCCAGAATGATACCGGGATTAACGTCGTAACGGCAAATCCTAGTACTTACATATGGGTCGTATCTACGCTATTTTAATTTAGGTAATTAAAATGTAGGTAGCAGTTGTGTGAGACCAGGAAGCGGTCCAACAGCTTATAGAGCGTAGCGCTTTGGAATTAGTGCAGGGGGGAAGCACCCACAAACTGCTAGTATTATATTTGAAATAATTCCTTCCGGATTCAATTATATTAAACAAAAGATTCATTAATATACATTAACTCCAAATTATTCTTATGCCCTCACCACGCTTTTTCAAACAAACAAAAATTATTTATCGCTTTGGAATGCACTTCAAGTCTTTATATAGCTAATTTGTGCAATGTTCTGTCAAGGTAGTCACCTTGGGCCACTTGTTTTGGTAAATGACGAATTAGTTAGAAAATTTTGTAGACACTCGTACAACTTGTATGCATAAATAACAAGTAATGCGCCAGCGAAAACTCCCCGCTAATTTAAAAAAATAAATGTAAGCCGTTAAATCAAAAGATTATCTTGCAGTTTTCAAAACAAATTAAATATCTAAATTGAAAAAGATGTCGCTTATTTATGTAACGATACATAATAAGTATATACTCAACTTTTAACTTTACATTCACATAAAATTTCAACAACAATAACGAAACAATTTTACTACGAACAATTAGTTGGCGTTACTTGTTTCCCGTCCTACACTAAAATTTAGAAACAAATAACCAAAACAACAAATTATAATATTAATTTAATTTTTTTCTTACTCATGGAAGCTCACAGCTCAGCTCGCATTCCACATCTGTTGAATCATCGAAGCTATTTATTGCCGTTTTCAAGCGAACATCCGACGACGACATTTGCCGGCCGCAACGACAATCATCAATGATTGCGATGATGTGTTGCTGTTGTTTTTTTTTATAACTTATTTTGCATATTAGGTATATGACTTACATTTATGAGTCTATATATACATATGAGTAATCTCCAAAAGACTTTGACTTAATCGTCTTGTCTTAGTCATTGTTGTGTACAGAACGAGAAACTGCTTTTATGCAGTTCTACAATTAGCAAAACTGACAAGCGGAAGGTCGGCGAAGCGATCGCGAATTATGTGAGTAAATTACTTTTCCCGGAAAATGTCTAGTCAGTGGCGGCGACAGCCTCTCTATGTATAGACCTGTGTATGGACATCATTCATTGACAACTTGTTCTCCCTATGTAGTGTTTTGAATTGTATATTATACTGTCGGCAATACCTGCTGCCCTATCCTACTGACCCCCACCTAATTGAATTGTTTGACGAGAATATACTTACGATTCCTACCCACCTAAGAAAATTTAGTTGATACGATCAGCGGTGTGGATTTGTATAAAATACAAAAAAACAAAAAAAACATACTTTCAAATTTATATATGAATAAGACTAGCTGATAATCTCGGTCTCTCACAGGACCCGCTGACCGACTCCACTCCACAAAAAACCCCACCAAGACCCACCAAGATTTGAACTCGTTAGAAATAAACGTAAACGTTCAGGAGTTTAACAACTTCTGTAGAAGCTCCTATGATGCCGGAGAGGAGGAAACAATATCCAACTTTCTGTGTTTATGTCCGACTCTTGCAAGCAGAAGACTGAAACACTTGGGATACCACACGAACACAAATTAAAGAGGAGGAGTTATTTTGGGCGACGGTGGCTATGCTCGCTCAAAAACACTTTTGACACCTTTTCGTATATCTGCAAAACTAAGTCTAGCAGAACAGCGATACGAAAAAGCCCATATCCGAACAAGGATTCATGTCGAGCACCTTTTTAGACAGCTAAAATAACAAGTTCCGCTCCTGCTTTAATGGAATAATGTCAACTATAATTTTTTTAAGGTATCCACATTTTAGATTGTGCGATAACTAAATGCGACTATTAGTAAGGCCCAATATGTCGTGGTTTAGGTGTTATGCTCTTACACACAAAATATCTGCACTCCAGCGCCACCTACCAGGTCAAGAAAGAACATAAACTTATCGGAGTATCAAGCGAACATATGGTGTAAAAATGGCTTTGTTGAGGCTTAGGCGTGATGACGTTTTTTATGCCGGCGTAACATATCGATTCTTGCGCCACTTACCGGGTCAAAAAAAAACATAAACTTATCGGAGCAATATTGCGTAAATATGACTTCGATTTCCTGTGGTTTAGGCGTGATGAGGTTAGATATATATGCAGAATGCCATTTTTAAGAATATCTTGACTGTAGCGCCACCTACCGGACTCGAAAAAGAGATAAACCTTCAAAACTACCAATCGAACATATGGTGTGAATATGGCTTTAATATCTCTAGTGGTTTAGGCTTGATGCGTTTACAACGATATTCACCAAGAGACCAACCACATTTTCATAAATATCTCTACTCCAACGCCATCTACCGGGTAGCAAAAAAACATGAACTTGTCAGAACACCAAACTAACAAATAGTGTGAATATGGCTTCGATACGTCCAGTGGTTAAGGCGTGATGACATCTCAACCATAAGCGCAACCTATCGGGTACAAAATAAACATAAACCTATCGGAGCACCAAACAAAACATATGGTGATTTTTAATGATTTTTATGATTTTTATCCAAAATATATAAGTTTTTGGGAATTTTGAGCGCTTGGTGTTAGCAAATGGGTTCCGTGTTTGCAATCGATCATAAGATGCCATCGTAATAGCTCCATTATGCATTTATGATGATGATACTTTATTCACGATTTTACTGCAATAGCATTGCAGACTGATGCAGATAAAGTCAATGGCTACAATTGTTAGACTTTTACTGCCCAGATCTTCAAAGTTATCAGTAGAGACGTTTGCAAATTATGTGTTCATGAATATAATTTGTTATTACATTTTATGTAATAACATTGTGTCATCACAATTACTAGGTGTTCCTAAAGATATTTAAATTGTTCTGATCCCAAACTGAATCCCCTAGAAAAGGCAAAGATAAATATACAGCGCAACAAAGAAAGGTACCTACATAACAAAGTTGATTACAGAAACAACAAAAAATCTCTCTTATCCTTATCTCTCAGGGGAAATCTAAATGTGTTGCAGTTTTTTGGAAGTTGCCTAAAACAAAATTTATTGCACGTTTCGTTCGCATCAGGTGCGCGATTAGTAGTAGCCCCCCAAAAAAAAAAACTGAAATCAGGCCAACACGAGACATTTCGTGATTTATAATTCAACGAAATTTAATTTCTTGAACTGGTACGTCTGGAGTTGATGTTATCTCATTAGTCATCCAGGACGGAAGCAGAGATTTGCTGAAAATTTCGATATGCTTGCACACACGGAGGGAATGAGCTAAAGGAAAAAAAGGGGCGACAAAAGTGTTTTGCTGTTCTGGAAACAACCCACTTAGAGCAGGCGCCAAAAAACATTGAAACTGACACCCTAACTGTAGGCCGCGCGCTGCATCGAGACTGTCGCTAACTGACTCATTGTTTCTATTTTCGTCACTGGGAAGATATCAATATAGCAGCATGGACTCGATTGCGTTGGGGTCGTGTTGGTTTTTTGTAGTTCCACCATCCAGTTGAGCTGACTATATGAGCCGTCGGTCGGTTGAATTTTTGGCGGATGGTGACTCCTTTCATAAAAGGAAAGGAAAGTGTTACACAGTACAGCAACAACAAAAAACATCCTTCTTATAATAATTATTCATTTTGTATGAATTTCTGTTGAATTTTAAGTCCGCAGCTGTTTTGCTGGCTTTTTCTTGGTGCCCATCCATAAACGGAAGAATGCACCAAAAAGGATGGAGGTTTTTTTTGGTTGCAGAGCGCTCTGCGTACGTATGAATGTCGCAGTTATTGTAATAAAATAAGAATTTTAAATTTATATATTTTTCGTTTGCATGTCGTTGCTGATGTTCGCTAGCTAGCTGGCTGGCTGGCTGGCTGGCTGGCTGGTCCTGCGTCAATTTATTTTTGCCTTTTACTTAAATTTATATATTTTTCAAAAGGAAGTCGAAATGAAACATGGAAATGCAAACATACACAAATTTATTGAGTTTGTTGAACTTTGCCAAGTGAGTTATTGTTGTTGTAGGTTGTGTCTACTGAGTCCTTATGAAAAGGAGAACACTTTTATTATAAATGTACATTATAAGTTTTCTGTTTGCAGTTTACATTAACAAGATCCTTGCGCTTTGCACCCATAAATTACTAAATGAACTGAACTGAAAGGAGACGAGGCAACAATAACCCCATTAAGTTGACTAAAGTTGCAAATGTAATGAGTTAGCATTAATATGGTGCACTATCGTGAAATTGATGCAGAGATAGAGTATCTAATTGGCGTTAAACTTTTAACATTTTTATTGAAATTTAGCTTTGAAGTGAAAGCCCTAACGCGATTATAATGCATAAATTGTTTTGTTTGTTTGTTTGTTTGTTTGTTTTTTTGTTTGTTTGTGAAGACGTCCTTTCTTAGATTTGAATGTGGCGTACACATTATTTTCCTGTCAGCCACTTTTTATTCGGAATGAGAAATTCTTTGTTTGTTTGTTTAATTTTGAAGATGTCCTTTCTTAGATTTGAATGTGGTGTACACATTATTTTCCTGTCAGCCACTTTTTATTCGGAATGAGAAATTCTTTAAAGTCTACTGTTCCAAGTACTTTTTACTATCGTAAACTTTTGTAACCATTCGTCCACTCACAAAGGTTTTTTATTATTTTTAGTCCGGCTTTAGATATTAATTTCGATGAGCAAAATAAGGGTTAAGTGTCCATCTAAATAGCGGAGATATTCTAACAAAAAACATTCAAATTTATCATAGAAGCTTGTCCTCTTAAATGTCAGTTTACGGCAACAAATTAATTGATTAATTAATTGATGGCTCACGCCGACACAATTTTTATTTTGGATTTAAACTTCCCGCTACAACAGACCACGTTTTAATCGCCGAAGATCGATCGCCTAAACAATGGCGTTTAATGATCACGCGAAAATTCAAACAAAAAAACCTTAAATTAGTGACTTCCTTCCGCCAAGATTCAAAGAATCATGTTAGCCTGATGGATGGATGCGATGGGGTGAATATTGTGTGCCTTGATTTTTGTAACTAGACAACAACGTTTTGCCATCGCCCAAAGGCTAATAGACTCATATACATACACTCATTTGTCAGGCTGTCGTCTGTCTATCTGTTCAGATAGTGTTATGGACGCGCATGCAATTTTCAATTTGCCGCCGAACAATACGTACAACCCCAATGGCGCCATATAACAACAATAATAACAGAGGGAACTTAACAAAGAATCGAACGATGCATATGGACGAGCGGCATTCGAACGGATGGAGCCATTGCTATTTTTGATTTTAAAAGCCGAACCGAGGACGCCATCGCACCAGCAACAGCGACCCAAAACTGTTAATTTTAGCCAGCACCGGTTCGTGTTAAATACAGACTTCCATGCAGCTGGCATTTGGGAGTGTAGCGTTTTGTAGTCTGGTGACCAAAGAAGGTTGCCCGACCATAGACTTTGCTAAAAAATCTGCATAACATCAGCCACCGAACTTACAACCGACCTAAAAAAAAAAATACGCCGCCACAAGTCACTTCAGGGTTGAGATAATAATCGTGGAGCCACCACCATCGACCATTAGAAAGTAGAGAGAGAGAGAGAGAGGAAAGGTGCGCGGATCAATCCATGCGGAGCCCTCATGTAGCCAGCAACCCAATAGACCAAGCGGCGGTCTTTACTTTTCGTCCTGTGCTGCCCGTGGCGTAGTCATGGCTCTAATAGACAGCACTGCATGTTTGCTGTTGCACGTCTACGTCTCCCTATTGTTCTCCGCCCTTTTTTTGTTTTGTTTTTTGCCACATAGTTTACCAACAACAACCGAGCGTTTTACAACAAGGGTTTTTTTTTTGCAATACACATGCTAATATTTTGCATACCCATCATCCTCGCTGTATGTAGGATGCACTTAGTGTTTCGTGGTTGGAAATGACTGGCACGAGACGTTGCGGTGATTGGTAATTTACTGCCATTATTGTTTCGTGCTTTTTATGAACTTTGCTGTGCGGTGCGACAAGTGAATTTCTCTCTCTTTTTGTGATTCACTTTTTAGAATTAAATAAAAAAACAAACGATATCTAATAGTCCATAAACGCTAAGGTTAAATGATGAGACAAGTTTTGTATTACAGGAGATTATCGCTCCACCCTCTTTAGGTGAAATTAATTGACTTCGTTACCCATTTTTTAAATTTTCTGTGTAAAGGCTGTCGATTGACTTCACGAGGTCTTAAGAACGAAACTTTACGTGCTTTTCTTTATTTTTGATTTATTTAATGATGACAACTGTTCACCGATTAAAAGCTGCGCAGTGATCCGATCATGAATGCCATTAGGTAGTCGTCTAGGACCATTATTTTTTATTACGAGTATTATTGGATATTACTGCTGCTTTACAATAACAGTTACTGCATTTTTTAAACCCTGATTGCCAGACGTTTATTAAGATACAACCTGAAATTGGGCGGCTAGCTTCTTATAAATACATATGTTGCTAAGAAAATAGTTTTAGTACACTTAACAGCGCCATCTGTAGATGAGTATAAGTAATAATGTATATACAATTATGTAGTGAGCTTCGTAGTGAGTTAAATATAATTAGGTCAGAAGTACTGAGAAGAAAACCACAACACTTCAGTCAACATGCGTACAGAGCGGGCAGATCTACGGAAACCGCACTGTGGGAGCCGACGGAATGTATGGAAAGGTCCCTTGCTAGTAAGGAAATCGCGATATGCGCTTTTCTAGATATCGATAGAGGCGATTAGAATTGCTCTGGAGAGAAAGAAGGTAGGCAGCACATGTGAGTTGCTGCGTACCAGAACAGCGGAAACCATAGTCGGGGATAAAACCATTATGGTGGGCATAACAAGACGATGCCCACAAGGAGGGGTAATGTCCTCCCTTTTGTGAAGCATCCTCGTAGATAAACTACTTCAGTTACTAGATGAGGCAGATACTTATGCCCAAGGCTACGCGGACGATATAGTCATCGTGGCAAAAGGGAACTTCTAGAAAGCGCTCTGTGATTTAATTCTAAACGGATTAACCATCACGAGCAGATGGTGCCTAGAAGTGGGACTCAGGGTAAAGTCAAACAAAACCACACTAGTACTCTTCACCAATATAAGGAAGCTGGGACGAATGCACCCAGTTACCCTCAATGGAAAAGAAATCACTATCAGCAAAGAGGCTAAATACCTGGGACTAATATTTGATAGTAGACGGCTATGTAATAAACACCAAAAGGCAGTACTGCAAAAATCATAAAGAGCACTTATGGTGTTCAGAAGGGTGGCAGAAACATCCTGGGGAGTTAGTCCCAAGATAATGCACTGGATGTACACCATTATAGTTATTCAAATGATTACTTATGGAGCAGTGGCATTGGCGAAAAGAACCAAGCTAAGGAGCAGAAAAAGTGAATTGGAAAAAGTGCAGAGGATGGCCTGTGTTTTAATTACAGTGCCCTTGAGAACCTGCCCCACGGCGGGTATGGAGGCAATTCTTGGGCTACTCCCACTTCATATAGAGGTAGAGAGCAAATCCGAGGACACCAAGTTACGTTTGAGCAAGGTAGGTTGCTTAACGGACGCAAGGGCATTAGTGGAATCACAATCCGTTAGCCAGCATGAAGTCAAAATGAGCACCAAGAAGGAATTCAGATATGAAACTGAATACCAGATATATCCGGAAGCCATAAAGTTGTATAGGGATGGATCAAAGAAAGCAGAAGGCACGGGTGCGGGAGTCCATGGACCAAGAACCAATTAGTCTGAAACAATGGGGCCGTACCTGAGCATATTCCAGGTAGAAGTACATGCCATCGAAAGATGTGCTCACTTTAATCTGGAAAGAAACTACGTGAGGCAGGAAATAGCCATCATGCATCAAGCTGCGCTAAAAGCCGTAGATGCATTCCACATCATGTCAAGACTTGTCGAGGAGAGTAGGGCGACGCTAAACAGACTTGGCGAAGTAAACAAGGTACGCTTGTACTGGATGCCGGGATACACTGGCATAGAAGGCAATGAAGCAGCGGATAGGCTCGCTAACAAAGTGAGAGAAACGGCTTGTAGGGTCAGAACCATTTCTGTGGCATAGGGTACCTACCGCATAATACGGGTGGAGATCGTAGAATAGGAAAAGCAGCTGCTTCCGTAAGATGGAAAAATCTCCCAGGCCTAGGACTATTTACTTCGCAGTAAAGCAATCAATTGAATTTGCAATTCTTTGATTCTCATTCTACATCTTTGTCCCTTATTCACCCTTAAGGAGTGTGAAAAAAACCATCTTCCATATATGAGGGAGATTAGACTTTGAGGAAATCAATTGTCAACTCTCCGTGCATCCTTTTGTTTTTTTTTCATTATATAGTAAGGTATATGACGGATAGATCTTTATGGCTTTGTCTACCTCTACATCACCACACCAACAGCAAGCATCCTTTGTGTCCTCTGTGGAAATCTTTTGCTTTCAATATTTCAACACACGATATAAGTAATTATCACACTTCCATTGTGGTGCATTCTTGTAGGAGTAACAAAACAAATAAGCAAAACAACAAAAAGCACCCTTACTTCCTCTCTGTTTGCAGAAAAAGAATGCAGAAAAAAAAGCAAACCCTTTCAACGTTATCTGCAATATCATGCATATTTACGGGTAGGTACGAGTATATGAATACGATAGTGCGATGACTGACAGATTGACTTGCAATAAATATTAAGTGCAATGTGCAACAGACTGCGGTGCAAAGGAAAGGACGAAAATTTGAAATTGAATGGGGTTAGTGGAGGGTGAGTAAGATGCGAGCTAAAAACAAAAACCTATACGGATGAGGAGCAAAAACAAATGCACGCGAGGCGCAGGTGCAGGCGCACGCGGTCGGAAACGAACAAAAGGCAAAAAAGGACATAGAAATACCGCAAGATTATGAAATTTGTGGAAAATTTCAACAATACCATAGCGAGAGCATTCAGGATTTATGAAATCATTTTCACACTACAAGAGACTCAGACGACTGCCGTATGAGTGCCCTCCGATCAGCTGCTACAGCTATGGGCTGGAATTACATGCTGCCGGTTTTCACTTCTTTTGACCATTCACAAGAGCACAACAGCTCTTGGCTGGCTTATCATATTCTCGCATTCGTGGATACGCTGCTCTCGATGGCTCGTTTTGGGCGGCGACACCGACGACGACGACGACGAACGACACAATGCACGGTTGGGTTAATTTTTCCCTTGGAATTCACTTTATTCTCTGCCATCTTTTATTAGTAGTTTTTCTTCTCGTTTTGGACAGTTGAGAAAAAAATTCGGTCCATAGAAGGCATAGAATGAATGTGAATCTGAATGGGAGGGGAAGTAGAATGGTCCTATACTCGTATAAGCGTTGTAGCCGTTGTAGCGTTGAGCCTCTACAGCCTATTTCTTTATTAATATGTTCTATGGCGCACAAGGATACGACGTGCAGCTGCTGCGCATCCATCCTATCACACAAGGAAACAACGACTTACTCCCCCACAGCACAGCACACAGGACACAGCACACAGGAATTAATTTTCCAGCAGAAGTGTTTCATTAAAAATATGGGTGCAGCGAACTGGCGCTGCTGGAGCCGATTTTACAATTGTTCTCCGCTTGGGTTGGCTAGGACACATAAATGCTCTATATCCTCTCTATATTCGTGTGCAAAAGGAATTAAAATAAAGGCATAAAACGAAAACGTCATGCACCACCCCAGCCAGCACCACAACCACAACACCGCCGTCACCATCACCACACCATCAAACTTACCCAGTCCATCAGCAACGAAACAAAAGGAAGAATCGCATCGAATATGCCTGCCACTCCACCTGTCTGAACCCACTCGGTTGTATTCATTCATTCATTCACTCAAAAGTTGTATTCACTCGTATATCCATCTGTAGCGCGACCGGCTACATCCCTCCCACATCCACAGATACAAATTAAACTGGTGAGTGAGGTTTGTGTGTGTGTTCGTGGGTGAGTAAAAATCCCGTACCGGCACGCAAACTACCAAAGAGACAATGAACCCCTCGTGGAAATAGACAGAAATCATGCAAACAAAAATCCCTGTCTATACAGGGTCCGGCCGATTAAAGTGTTACCAACTTCACGCTGCTGTATTTGCCAAACGGCTGATGACAGCGCGCTCATCTTATGATAATCGTTTTTTACAAGTATATGGAAGCATATCGAATTCAAACAGTTTGATTGCACTGTTTTTGGCTGGAAAGTCAACTGGCTATTGTCAAACAGCTCCATCGTTTGAATGTGAATAAAATATTTGTATATCGGACCATCGCACGTTATAGAGATATTGGTAGCATTACAAAACGCCGAAGAAATGTCCTTCCAAAAACAGCAACAACGCCAGAGATGGTTCGCAAAGTGAAGGCAAGAAGCGAAATCGACGACAAAGTGCTCAAAATCTGGCAAAACATCTGCACGATAGAAATATCCGCCTGATTGACGGAAAAATGAAGATCAATATATATATATATATAAATGTTCACGCTCACGCTGAAAGTCCATTCTAACTGTTAGTTAGTTGAAATCGGCCCAGTAGTTCCGAAGATTACATCCTACACACAAACCAACATTACCTCGAATGTAACCTAGCGACTGAACGCAAAAATGTTGCGTACCGAGCAATGCAATGCAATCTCATAGAATGCGGGTACGCGAAGCTTTATATTATTAGTATAGATGACGAAAATACAGCCTTTTGATTTAGTAACACTTCGATCGACGGAGCCTGTATAATAAGTATCGTGCAAGCAGAATACATGACATCAGAGAAGCTGCTCCTGCTTTTCCAAGCCGACTTCGTCGATGGTGTTGGTGGTTGGTATAGATAGAAATACTAAGTTCGGGCGGTTGCTTCCTTCACGGCAACATAGTTGGTGATTTGAATGACACAAGAATGAAAACGAAACGAAAACGTGGCATTTGTACCCCCATTTTGGACGCAAAGAATTTGAAGTGAAACGGACGATTAAAAAAAAGATGAAACGAGAGCGCGCGAAACACGTGGATAACATTTTAGTTTTTCGAATGCCTTTAAAATTTCAAATAAATTTCAACCCCTTTGATATGTACACTAATAGCTATAAATAGGCTTGGATAGTTGTGAATATATCTCTATATATTTATGTCGGGCTTTGACTGCAGTTTTAAGCTACTCCGTTCTTACTAACTTACGCTAACAACACCATTTGCAAAAAGATACTAAAACACCAAGAACAAATTAAAGAAATAAACACTACACCGGAAAATTTTGGCGTTTATTATTATCAAAGAAATAAAACCAAAGACAAGTTATTATCCAAACGCTTATCTCTGTCCATTGTCATTTTTTGAAGAACAAAAGGCTTACGAAGATATTCTGCTTCAGATTATGAATCAGTAAGGGAAAAAAGTGCTTTATCAAATGGTACTCAAATGTCCTACAAGGAAAAGCCAGCACGAGTGAATGCGATGATATCACTTTTTCTTGATATTTTTACATACGGTCATGAATCGGCGAAAGATTTTAGAACACTTAGCCTATCGTCGTTCCTGCTGAAAGCGCTGGAGCGAATCATTGACTATCACATAAGTCTACGTTTCGAAGATACGGCTGTATCAAAATACCGGCATGCTTGCCTTAAAGACAGGTCCACAGAGACAGCCCTTCATGAGGTAGTACACATAACTGAACATTTCCTTTATTTCAAACAATAATACACCCATGCAACCTTTCTCGATATAGAAGACGCCTTTAACAATGTCCACATTGATGCACTTCAGGAGGCTCTCACTTCTAATACGGTAGATCATCTCCATGCTAAGTAGCAGGGTGATCCATGGCAATTTCGGAAGTAGCAGCATTACCAAATCAGTCGACGGGTGTGTTATTGCCCCTTATATGGCTATTGGTTATAAATAAAGTCTTCAGGACACTTAAGATGTACAGGATGTTGTTGCGTATGCAGACGACGTGGTGATACTTGTGTCAGGACAGTACCCTTCCGTGATTATTGAGGTCATGAAAAGGGCTCTAGGCAGGTGTTGGGTCGTGGTAATATATCGAAAAATAAAACACAGATGGATTAGTTTATATAAAGTGTTTAATGATCTGACCGCTAGGCAACTTGCCTAATCGGATGTTTGAAATTGACTGCCTCATCCATCGTTCCATTTCTTCCTCCATGCCTTTGACTTGATTTTTTAGTGCAGGTCAAACTGAACCGTTCTGTTGACCTGCATGTTTACGCATCACCATTCTCGCAGTCGTTGTACGAACAAGCGAATGCGAGAATGCAATTGACAATAGAAAATGTAGACGCCGCGGTGGGTCGTCGGTATCCGATTTAGGATTTGGGAAAAAAAGGATAGATTGAAGACGCCGCGGTGGGTCGTCGGATTTAGAATAATAGGAATTGTAGACGCCGCGGTGGGTCGTCGGATTTAGGATAATGGATTTGGGTTATTGGAAAAATGGGTAATGTTACATTATGGATAATGTAACATTAGAAAAAATAGGAAATGTGCATAGCACATGTTTGGGAAAGGAAGGATATTATGAAATGTGCGTAGCACATGTCTAAGGAGTTGTGTGTGGTCACAACACTCCTCCCCCCTTAGAATACGAAAGACGCGCGACGTTAGGAGAGAAGACTTTCGGCATATGGCATGTAGGAGTCAATGAACGATGAATGTAGTTTAGTGATTCTGCTATACGATATGAAATAGATATTTATTAAACAATTTTTGTTTGCCTAGCACGCTTATACACGTGTACAATATTTTATTATTTTTTTTTTTTTTTTTTTTTTTTTTTTTTTTTTTTTTTTTTGGACATTATTTATTTGTTTTATAATTTTATATTTATAATTTGTTTGAAATGATAATAATAATATTGTATTTCTTTTTTTTTTTATTGATAAGAAATGATTGTATATATATGTATTTTCTTTTAATATATATATAAATGATTACAAATTGGAAATTTTTTTTTTGAGATGTTATTTTGAATTTTTTTTTTTTATGGATTTTCTGCTACATTTTCTCCTGCTTCTTTGTTCACCGAGACTTTTATTTTAAAGTATTTCTTTATTACATGTATTAATATGCAAATTAGACATATGGCAATGAGGGTAGAGGTCGAAATATATAAAGTTTCATGTTTTATTGTTATAAATGATGTATCTTTTCTTACTAAATCTTTTACGTTAATACTGAATTTATCCAAATTTAACTTTTCAACATGTATTATGTGGGATGAGATTTGGGATAGGTTACTGGGGATATCGATTTTTTCAATTACGGGTATGGCCTGGAAATGGTAGAGAATAGGGACCTTGTTGTAAATGTCATTTGACGCCTGCAAGTAAATTTCGTTCGTTACTGCCTTGCAGTATGGCTTTATTTTAAGGATTCCGCTGTCTGATAATTTTATTGTGTGTGGAGTATCGCCACATATGATTCGTACGTTTTTTGGTTCTGGCATAACATATAGCCATGAGTTTTTGTTCTTCAACGTGAACCATAACTCGTGTTTGAGTTGGAATACTCGATATTCACAAATCTGTGGATTTGGGTTTCCTGATATTAGCTGTATTATGCAATTATTCATGTCATAATTATGTATAACGAAATTTTGTTGGCACACGAAATGTTCTGGTTCGCTTGTGATACATTTTTCCAAATCATTAATGCTCAAAAATATGTATCTCCTGTAGTTCTCGTTAACGGCAACGAGTTCGCTACCAGTTGAGACGTATCGATATGTGTGCTCTAGATATTTTGTGGGGAGAGGGGTAATTCTAAATAGATTAAATTCTTCGTTAACCATCGGTATGCTGACCTGAATCATAAAATTTCCATTTACATAAATGGGTGTCGTTGTTGCTAGTGAATTGATTATAGGTAGATTTAACCTGGAAATTTTCTGTGGAAACCTTACGTTGTGCGGGAGTTCGGCCTGTATCTGGTTTAACGTAGCAATAAAAATGTCTGAATTTAAAAATCTGCTGTCTAATCTTCCTAATTTTGCCTCTTGCAAAATGTCAAGTAATTCTGCTTGTTTTGCCAAAATTTGGGAAGCGCATATGGATATAAGGTATGACATTTCGTCAAAACTGTGAAGTATTTTTTCAAAGTTCGTGAGATTTACCAGCTTAGCTGAATTTTCTTTAATTTCTTTGGTTATTAAATTAAAGTTATTATTTACGTTACGTGTCGTGTCATTAAGTGCATCAAAAACGTTTGATATTATAGTCAATTGTTCTTTTGTCATGTGGTAGAGGCTATTTTGGTTTTCCGAGAGGGTTTGTAATGCGTTTTCTATCTTTACAGCGTCTTGAGAGTCCATTGTTCCGAAAAGGAATTTCTGGATATAACCTATACCGTTAAATAAACCTCCGTTTGTAATTGTCGTACTTCTTTTAGTAAGTCTTGTCCCCAATAGGATACCATCCAGCATCCTATTATTTTGCTGTACCTCGTTAAGAGAGTGTTTCAGCATTTGTAGGGTCATTTTACAGCGGCCTATAGGATACTCTTTTGTCGTATTCTCGCATAGATCCGAGAGCGTGTTAATGTTTTTCTTTAAGGTTTTGGCATTGGTATTTGTTATTGAATTATTAAAATAGAATAGGAATGTCCATTTTGTGAAGGATTTTTCGAGTACGCCTATGGGTTCCAAATAAACACCTGTAGTGTTTAGTGGTAGTTGTTGATGTAGCTGCGCTGCAGCCGCACTTAGTGCGCAAACAAGGATTAAGTAACTGAAATTGAAAACACAGAAAATTCGTGTTTTAATATTTTGGTATTTTGTGTGTGTCATGTTAAGTGTTTATGTATTTGTGTGCGCTTGTGTGTATGGTTTAATTAAATTATTGTGTATGACTTTTTCCTTCCTACCAATTTTAATTCTAGAATTCTCTGGGGATAGAATTTCTACGATTTCGTAGGGTCCTTCGAAGATGGGGGTAAGTTTTTTGTTAACCCTATTTTTTATTTCTAGTAGAACTTTGTCTCCTACGTTAAAGTTAGTTTCTTTGCAGTTTTGATCGTAATAGGTTTTTGACTTTTCTTTCGCTTTTATTTGGTTATTACGAATTATTTCATAGCCGGTTTGCATTTTTTCTTTTATCTCAGCGACATAATCATCGTAGTTGTATGTAGGCTGTACGCTTCTGTTAAGAGTTGAGGGAATTGGAGCTTCGAATCCGTATAGGGCTTCAAATGGGCTGTAATTTGTGCTTGAATGTGAGGTGGTATTATAGCAAAATATCGCATAATCCATATACTGATCCCAATTTGCTTGATCTTTACTTGCATAATTTCTTAGATAGTCGCCTAAAGTTCTATGCGATCTTTCGAGTGAGCCATTTGACTGAGGATGGTATGGGCTTGTTTGTATTTTATGAATCTTTAGTGTTTTGCAAATATTTTTGAATAATTCACTTGTGAAATTCGTTCCTTGATCCGTAAGTATTGTTTGTGGTATTCCAAAGGTGCAAACTATTTTCTTTATCAGTGCTTCAGCCACCGTTCTGGCTTCTTGGTTGGGTATAGCTATTGCTTGGACGAATTTCGTTAAATCATCCTGAAATGTAAGTATATATTTGTTATTGTTTTCAGTAATTGGCAGTGGTCCCACTATATCAAGAGCTATTCTTTCGAATGGAACTTTCGCTGTTGTAGTGATGACCATAGGGATTTTGTTGCGTGTATATACTTTATTCTTCTGGCATAGTTCACAAGACATGATGTATTTCTTTATGTCTACATACATATTTTTCCATTTGTACGCCTTTCTGATACGCTTTAGTGTGCGTTTAACTCCTTGATGACCTCCTAAGGGTGTGTCGTGAAATTCAAACAGTATTTGCTTTATTTTCACTGGGTCTGTGATTTCTGTAACATGATTGTCCTGCTCAGGTTCGCCTGGCGTCATCTTGCTACAACTACGGGTTACCACATTAATTTCTGGTACATTTAAACGCGACAAAGCATCCGCATTCGTATTTAGATGTCCCGCTTTATGCGAGACCGTGAAGTCATACTCCTCTAGTTTTATGCGCCAGCGCATTATTCTCGAAGAAGGATCCTTCAGGTTGAACATCCATACCAGTGGCTTATGGTCGGTAATGACTTCAAAGTGGCGTCCGAAAACGTATGGTCTAAAGTGTGTGACTGCCCAGACTACTGCAAGAGCTTCCTTCTCGATAGTAGAATAGTTTTTTTCGGCCTTGTTTAGTATTCTACTGGCAAACGCTATTGGTAGATCATTATCGTTTGAATCTCGCTGGGATAATACCGCGCCTATAGCTTCGTTGCTAGCGTCGGAAGTGATATAAAAAGTTTTTGCAAAATTTGGGTAAATGAGTATAGGTGGTTGAACTATAGACTTCTTTAGTTTTCTAAAGGATTCGTCACAAAAAGCGTCCCACTTAAAAGGTACGTCTTTACGAAGAAGTTTATTCAGCGGATTTGCAATTTGTGAATAATTTTTAATAAATTTTCGGTAATACCCGGACAGACCTAGAAATGATTTTATTTGTTTTTGGGTTTTAGGAATTTCGATATTATTAATCGCTGCAATCTTATCGGGATCTGGTTTAACACCGTCTGCTGTAATGACGTGTCCTAAATACATAACTTCTGTTTGAAGGAATTTGCATTTAGATAATTTGATTTTTAGATTGAATTTGTCTAGAGCTTTAAAAACTTCAATAAGCTTCTTGTTGTGATCTTGCAAATTTTTCCCGTAAATCACAATGTCGTCAAGATATACTAAACACATAAAACCTTGCAATCCAGAGAGAACAACGTTCATAAGTCTCTGGAATGTTGGCGGAGCATTTCGTAAACCAAACGGCATTCTGTTGAACTCGAAATGACCGTTGGTAGTACTAAACGCTGTTTTTTCTTTATCCTCTTCAGTAATTTCGATTTGGTGGAAACCATCCACCAGATCTAGCGTAGTAAAGTACTTGGAGTCTCCAAGTTGCCCAAGAATGTCTTCGATATTGGGGATTGGGTATGCGTCTGGAATTGTAGCCTCATTTAATTTTCGGTAGTCTATTACGACTCTCCATTTTTGATCTCCTTTTTTGGGGACTACCAGAAGTGGCGCATTCCACGGACTAGTACTGGGTCTAATTACGTCATCTTGAAGCATTTTATTAACTTGTTTTCTTATCTCCTGTTTGTGGATTTCTGCTAGGCGATATGGGCGTATGTTTGCAGGAACAGTGTTTTCTGTCTTAATGGAATGCTTTATTCCTGATGTGGTACTTAATTTGTCGCCTTCAATAAAGAATAAGTGATTAAAATTTCTGCAGATTTCCTCTATGGATTGCTTTTCTTCTAGATTTAAGTGAATAAGATTTAATTCTGTTTTAAGTTTTTCTAATCTTTCTTCGACTACTTGGTCGGTTGATATCGAGTTTAGGTTATACACTGTGTAATGGTCCATGTTTTCAGATTTAAGGCTTAAGTTTTTTATACTAACATCTTCGTTGTTGGTATTTAAAATGGATATGAATACGTAACCGTCTTTGGGTGCTGTTATCGTTGATGCCGAATACACGCGTGGAGCTATTTCCTGAGAAAAATATATTTGTTCCATTTTCTCTTTTACTGGTCCATATTTTACCCACTTTTCAGTTCTAGCTGGAATTGTTAAGGTCTTCCATTCGTTGCTGAAGTCTACTGTAAATTGTCTGTTTTTGTAGTGGTATACAAATATATTGTCATTGTAATCCACTATCGCATTAAATTTTCTAAAAAAATCTTCACCTATGATTCCATCTTGCGTAATAGGGAAGTTTTGTGGTACTATGTGAAAAGGATGTTTGAGATGTTGACCTGGTGTAATTTCGATGTTTAGTAGTATTGTACCTAGCGTTGACGTAGACGTTTTGCCTATACCTGTCAGTTCAATAACATTTTTTAAGTTTACCTCGGCATTTAGTTTTAATGTTCCGAGTTTTATTAAACTAAGGCTTGCCCCCGTATCGAGCAGCATAATATTAGATTTAGCCTTTGATTCCTGAGACTTTATTTTTATCTCGCTTTTAAAAGTAGATGCTCTGTTTATAGATGAGATATTGGCTATTTGTTTAGCTGAACTTGATTCAGTATCTAGACTTCTGGTTAGAAATTGATGTAGCCTTCGGATTTGGCTTTGGCTTCGATTTTGATGGTGGTGTTCATTTAGCAGAATATTTTGTTTTATTGTTTGCTTTCGGACTTTTTCCGGATTTGAGTCTCTGTTAGGCATTCTATGGCCAGGAACTTTCTCAGACTTTGCATGTGGAATAGTTCGATTTAAACTATCGGATTTATATTTTTGAGACAGCTCGATTTGAATTTGATTTTGAGAATTCGTTTTTCGATTTTGATTTTGATTTTGATTTTGATTTTGATTTTGATTTTGATTTTGATTTTGATTTTGATTTTGATTTTGATTTTGATTTTGATTTTGATTTTGATTTTGATTTTGATTTTGATTTTGATTTTGATTTTGATTTTGATTTTGATTTTGATTTTGATTTTGATTTTGATTTTGATTTTGATTTTGATTTTGATTTTGATTTTGATTTTGATTTTGATTTTGATTTTGATTTTGATTTTGATTTTGATTTTGATTTTGATTTTGATTTACGCACAAGGTTTGATGTCTTTTACCTGACTCCGAGTGCTTGTCGGGCCAGGTCGCTGAGAGTTTCCCTGATTCGAATAATTATTTTCGTTACCGGAGTTCCTATTGTTATTAAAAACTCTTTTTCGGCATTGTTCTATAGAGTGACCTTGGTTTCTACAGTACTTACAAATTATGTCACTGCGGATTGTATCTACACCAGACCTATTTGTTAATGGTTGAGTGTAGTTTAGAGTAGGCCTATTTACAAAAGGTTGCGTGGTTTGTATATTTGGTCTGTGGTTTGTGTTATTTAAAAACCTAACGTCACCGGGGCTGAAATTATAATTTCTGATTGTGCGGCATTCACTGGTATTGTGAGTTTTCGTTTTGCAGTGTTTACAGTACATGTTATTTTGGTTTTGGTACCGATTACTTGTGGATGCAAGAAGTTTTTCTTCTTCCATCGCTATTTCGACTGCTTCGTCGAACTCTTTACATCGTGCACTTTTAACAAGAAGTTTTATTTGTGGATTTAAACCATTGCAAAAACTATTCAGCATCATTGCGCTGTTTAGCGAACGGATTGCTTTATTGGATGAATCATCCTCAGTGTTTGCGTTTGCGTTGTTTAATTCATCGCACAACGCATTGGCTCTTTCCGCGTATGAAGCAACTGTTTCCCTGTAGCCTTGCTTAAATTGAAACATTTCTGTCTGAATCACCTGAACCGATCGACATTTTCTAAAATTTTTTACTAGTGCGTCTTTAAGTTCTGGCCATCCGTTATAATCGTTGTATTTTATTACAACATTGTAGGCTCTGCCAGTTAACTTTGACTTCACTATGTCAACTAATTCTAATTTGTCTGCATCGTCAATCGCTTTTTTTGACTGCAGGTCAACTAGTTGAATGAATCGATCTAAGTTTTTGGCTAATCCATCAAACTCAGGAATTAGCTTGATGGCGTGTGAGGGGTTAAAACGACTTGTAGTCATTTTTAATTTCTTATCTAAAGATACTTGGGGAGCTTTATCAACTAACTTTGAGTCTTCTCTCGGAACTTTGGAAAGCAATTACTACCATAAAAAAAAATCGGAGAAAAGGGGTTGGATTTGATGGGTTTAGAATTAGGGAAAGTCTCTTTTGTTATGTTTGCCTCATTCGTGAATACTTATTTTTTACTAAAAATTTCTATGTGTATATTTATCTGAATTTTTGTAAAGATTTTGTTATCGTTTCGGTTAATTGTGTTCAAACTTTTTTTTTTTTACACGAAATATATGTTTTGGACATGGATAGAAAAATATTTATAAGTGAACTTTTTTATTTAGCACATAAGATATGTGTTAGGAAATGGTTACCTACTATAGAAATAAACTCTTAATTTTTTTCTTTGACTTCCTTGAGTTCATCTTTTATAAGATTTTATTTGTCTTTTAATATATTTTAAATTAGATAAAGATTTAAATATTTTTTAAATTCATAAAGTTTAAGAAAAAAAAAAAAAAATAGAATTCTTACAAATTCATGTTTTTGTTGTTGTTGGATGTTGCCCGCTGTGATGTGCTGGATGCTGGTAATGATGTTGATGACAATTGATGATATTGATGATGAATTTCCGGGTCATTGTTGTTGCTATTACTGTTGCTGCTGCATCGGTGTTCAGTCTCGCTTGCTTTAGCTTGTCGGATGTGGTTTTGGTTGGTAGATCGCGAATCATGGTTGAATTTAGCGTAGTATTGTCTTCATAATTCTGATTTCCGTAGCTATGGAAAAACATGGTATTTGCCATGTGCTTTCTTTGTATTAAAAAAAATTTGGCACAAATTATTCATCGTGAAAAGTTATAAATAATCTCGAACGTTGAGAAATTATAGAAAGCTCATTGCATATTTAAAAACAGCTTTAATTACACATATATAAAAACCACGGATTATAAAATTTTACTACGACACAATCATACATTTTATTTTGTTGTCTCACTAGTCACGTTTAAAAACATTAAAAAAAAAAAAGAAAAAAAAAATAAATCGGGATACTAGGCAGATGCTTTACCTAGTAATCCCACCGCTGCCACCAAATGTTGGGTCGTGGTAATATATCGAAAAATAAAACACAGATGGATTAGTTTATATAAAGTGTTTAATGATCTGACCGCTAGGCAACTTGCCTAATCGGATGTTTGAAATTGACTGCCTCATCCATCGTTCCATTTCTTCCTCCATGCCTTTGACTTGATTTTTTAGTGCAGGTCAAACTGAACCGTTCTGTTGACCTGCATGTTTACGCATCACCATTCTCGCAGTCGTTGTACGAACAAGCGAATGCGAGAATGCAATTGACAATAGAAAATGTAGACGCCGCGGTGGGTCGTCGGTATCCGATTTAGGATTTGGGAAAAAAAGGATAGATTGAAGACGCCGCGGTGGGTCGTCGGATTTAGAATAATAGGAATTGTAGACGCCGCGGTGGGTCGTCGGATTTAGGATAATGGATTTGGGTTATTGGAAAAATGGGTAATGTTACATTATGGATAATGTAACATTAGAAAAAATAGGAAATGTGAGTTGTGTGTGGTCACAACACAGGGTTAGCTTTAGCGAAATGGTACTTTTCACCACTATGTCCAAAATACCGAACTTTGCCCTGCCAAAGCTCAATGGTCAGAGGCTTACGCTTATCTCAGAAGCAAAATATCTTGGCGTAATCCTAGACAGGAAACTCAACTGGAAGGTGAATATAGCATTTAGGGCTAAGAAAGCTTGCATTGCTCTATATGTTAGCAGCAAAACCATTGGCAGGAAGTGGGGACTGATGTGGCTGTACACAACAGTGTTGCGTCCTATATTCTTACCTATGTTGCGCTGGTCTGGTGGCCAGCGATTAATAAAAAGTACAATGCCACCAAGCTAAGTAGAATACAGAGATCAGTAGCTGTTGGCATAACTGGAGAACTTCGGTCCTGTTCCATCGATGCTCTTAACACAATCCTACACTTACTACCTGCGTGTAGCGCGGTCTGGCTTAGAGAATCTTGGTGGTTTGCTAACAAATCGTACAGCAAATGTAATATACTGCAGTTGTTACTAAAGGAGATGATACCATCTTCAACCGACTACTGCACTCCTAAACTTCACTTCAATCCTAGCTTTGCCGTAAAGTTTCCAACTCCAGAATGTTTGAAGGACGGGAGAGCTGTGTAGCTTTTTGATGTGACTCTATTCAACGAGGGTTCCAAGATGAGTAATAGAGTCGGTGCTGGAGTTTACTCTGAATATCTAAGGTCCTACAAGCTACCTGATTCTGCTAGTATCTTCGATGCGGAGATCATAGCGATAAGAGAGGCATGCAGTGCCCAATCTCACAATACCGCAATAGCGGGCTAGGTCGGCATATGTGTAGACAGCCAATCCGTTATTAAAGCCATTATTGCGACAAGCAACAGTTCTAAGCTCATCAGGCAGTGCCAGGCCGAACTGGATTCGATAAGCCAATGTATAGACTTGACCCTAGTTTTGCTGCTGGGGCACAGCGACATTGAAGGCAATGAAAAAGCAGACGACTGGCAAAGAAGGGCGTCACACTGGACACGGACAGCGCTGAGACAGTCTTCTGTCCTTTGAGCTCCGTTAGTGAACGTATTCTTTCCTTCCTTACCACCAAAGCACTGGCAAGATGGAGCAATTTAGCCAATTGCACCACTGGGAATCCCTCACAATACATTTTGCAGGAGCTGCTTCGATGTGACTGAGAAAGAAACTCTCATTCATTTTCTTTGCAAGTGTCCGGCCTTTGCGGCTCTCCGTTTCCACAAACTGAGCATTCCCTTCTTATCTGACCTGAACGACAGTACGGCATCACCGATCTAATATCGTACCTCAATGCTACAGGTTGGATATAACTGTAACTATAAAGTAAGAAATCTACACTGTGTGCCCATTTCATGTTTTATTGCGGAACTTTATATGAAATACTGAACTGTCTTTTTTGATATTATAAATTTTTTACAATCCTCAGAAGCCTAAGACCCATCCCTGTATTGAAATTGAACAAACATAATTCATAAACATAATTCAAAAGGAAAGAAAAGTTGCCTGACTACCAACCAATACCACTGGTCGACAAAAAAGTTGCGCACTTCCACTTTGTCCTGACTGAATCGCTATTATCTCTTAATCCGGCCAGTCACAATTTTAATAATACCCGCAAAGCCATTGCCTTCATCTGCAGCATCGTAAGGTTTTTTCTCTGTTCTAGGCCAACCAGAGTGGTTACCATCAACGGTTTTTTGTCATTTTTTTAATTACACAGCGTATGGTTTTTTTAGAAAAGCAATAAACCACAAATAAACTGTAAGGAGGTCGAACCGGCCTGCATGTTTAGTTCAGAGCAACTCAAAGCAAAAGCATATTCGAAATTGGTGGGAACCACATGCGAACGTCAAATAGGGTCCTACGAGACGAGTACTTTTTGGAGAACGCCCATTGTTATTATAGCTGCCTACTCGAAAATCCACATCCATCGCCCCATCAACATAAAAAACTATTTTGTTGATGGCAATCACCAGTTGAGTGTGTGTTTTGAAGATATTTATTGGATATATAATATATATCGCAATATGGTGGGGTATAATATCTGCAAAGATTATCTGTATTTATTTTGATATCTATATAATTGCTCATGAGTGGCACATCGACTCATGAGCAATTATAAACTCACTCAAGAAATTTCTTTGTTTTTTGTAGCTCACGAGTTCTCGTAGTATGTTTTTTTTAATTTCTTTATTAACTGAGCAATTTTAATTAACTGATGAGCATTTTCAAAAATTTCATTGCACTTCTTTAAACCATTTGTGATCATAATTTCCAGTATGAGTTAACGATTCATTTATAGTGACTTAAAAATTATTTCTATCGACTCATAAACAATTTCAGTAATAACGTAGATACGACATTGATATTTAAATACAATATGTTCGTCAACGGTTTATCGGTTTTAAGTAAGGAAATTGTATTTTTTTTTAATAACGTTACTATAAATCTCAAAAAAACAAAAAAACTCAGCTAAACCATTTCTGGTTTAACAAAATCCAATTGCCGCAAATGTATCTATCCATACGCCACTTTCTCACCCTCTAGGCTGGCTCTGTTGAAGACACAACAACACAACTTGCGGGGGCTAAATTATTGCCAGATCTTATGGCCATTTCCTGCAGATATGACGATACTCTCAACCAGCACTAAATGCAGCTATTAAAGCGAAAAAAAATAAAGTTTCCTTTAAAACGCTACATGTCCCACATTGTAGATGAACATTCAGGCAAACACCATTGGCGATCCACGTCGTTATGAATTAAAGAAATTAGAAGGATCTACTTGCCAAGTCTGTAAACGGTGACTAGCTTTTGTGGCACAAGCACACGCATCGTGTAAATAAGCTGCAGTAACTTATCAATGGCACGCACCGTCATTGCGGGTCGAGGGGTCAACATTTATGTCTGTGTGACTTGTTCGTGGATCTTGGTGTTATGAGGCAGGAAAAAAGCCATGATGAGGACATAGATACGGAACATGTTCATGTACATTGGGTTTCGTTGCCATAAAACCATGAATTGCCGCATTCAATGGCAGCTATCATGGCAGAAAGGACGACAGGAAGGAAGCAAAGTGTTTTCCTGCTTCTTCTGTTTCGAATGTTCAGTTTGCCGCATTACACGAGTGTTTTTCTTCCTCAATCTTCAAGCTATGAATGCACAAGGGGTTTACTTTATACATCTAGGTATACGTATGCGTGCATGCATATGATTTTTTTTAATTTTATTTTTTATACTCGTATAGCGTCGCCGCAACCGTCAACGACCCATTCAAATATGCTATAGACTCACACATACGCGAAATGCAAGCAATGGAAAACGGTGTCAAACGGTTAACTGTGCGTATAAGGGAAAGTAATAACAGTAAAAAGGATAATAAAACCGGAAAAGAACTGCAAACTGTAATAAAACATAAAAAAAAGTAAAGGTGAAGGAGGCAATTTCATTTTATTATGTAAACTTGTGTGTGTTTGTGTGCGTAATGTTTTAATGGAATTAATTTTTTTTAGTGCTTTTTTGTAATATCTTGATTGATTTCGAATAAATTGCAATTTCAATATTTATATCCAATCTGTCTATAAAAAATAATTATCGCTGAACCATAAATTTGGCTTTAGGTACAAGTATCATAAAGGAAGTTTGCGTTTGAGTGTTCTCACAAAGCTTAAATTATCCACTTAAATATATTATATAGCTGAGCTTTTTTCCTAAGGGGTTTATCGAATATATTTGGCAAAGAATATCAATTCATAAAGATGAATATAATAAAAGAGTTAAATGTGTAACAATTGAGCAATTTACAGCTCATTAGTGTAAATATGAATAAATGAGTCTGAAATGTGGTTAGAAAATACGAAGAACAAAAAATTAACTCTTTAAAAAGTGAGTAACTTAGAGCTCATGAGTGTTTTTGTATTATTTTTAAATATACTCTGACATGTCGTTAGAAAATACGAAGAACAAAAAATTAACTCTTTAAAAAGTGAATAACTTAAAGCTCATGAGTGTTTTTGCATTATTTTTAAATAATACCAAATCAAGTGAACGATTTCTGTACCCAATCCAATTTGTATTAGCTTGGGTCGAGGCTAAATAAGAAGAAGAGAAGGCCTTGGTCGGCGGCGCTTCATGTCGACCTAGATTGCGGTTGGCCAATCACCACTCAAGTGAATTAATTAATTCTTGAAACTAATACAAGCCTCGGATACCACCACGGAAAACGACAGCTTTTGGAACTTGGAACATACGCACTCTCGCTAAGACAGCAACGCTTGCACAATTAACAAAAGAATTTCATAAATACCATCTAGAGATACTTGGTTTTAGTGAGGTGAGATGATCTGGAGTAAGGGAAAAACGAGCATCTACTGGTGAGTTTTTTATTTTTTCGGGTAAGCCTGCAGGAGAACACCATGCGAATGGAGTGGGATTTCTACTCTATAAAGCCGCGAGAAGATCGTTACAAGACTCTCAAGCAATATCCGATAGAATTATTATTGCAAAATTTAAATCTGCTGTTCGACAGGTCGTGTTTGTTGAAGTTTACTCACCAACGGAACAAGCCACCTCTGAAGAAAAAGACACGTGTTACTTGCGTCTAAATAATTCATTACATCAACTACGGAAGAGTGATAGGTGACCTTAACGCAAAGGTAGGCAGCGACATCTGGGAATCTGAAACCATCCCATCGTCGATAAAAGAAGGCTTAATAGTCAAACTCCCAAAGAAAGGAAAGATTTGAGCAATACCGAAAACTGGAGAGAAATTACACTGCTAAGCACCATAAACAAAGTGATCTCCTCTATAATAGGTAGGCGTTTACGGAATGCGTTAGAGCCAATTTTGGGAAATTCGTGTAATCATTGGACAGTCAGTTAAGTATCGCTCTCCTCTGTATATGCTTTTTGTAGATTGTAAACGCGCTTTTGATAGCGTGGGCCGAAACATGCTATGGTATTCCGCAAAAACTCATCAACATCATCAAGGAGCTGTATCGCGACTCGCGACGCGATGGCCGGACATTATGACCAATCAAGACTTGTGGAATGTAGCGCAGCAGGAAGCAATCGCGATCACCATCAGACGACGAAAATGGTGTTGGATTGGCCACACTTTGAGAAATTCAACGGGCAATATTACGAAAGTAGCGCCCGAATGGAATCCACAAGAAAGCGGCCGAGTTACATGATTCACCGTTGAGAAATTGTGTCCATCACAGTGAACTTTCCATTTAAATTCTTTTTTTTTAAATTCCTATGTTCCTAGATCGGTTTTTACGCAAAATAGTCAGAAATATTTTTTATAATGGAAAATAGTTCGGTACTTTAAGGGCTAAGGAAAGACGCATATTTTTGAATGCACGCGTTAGTCACTTAATAGTATTCCCATGCAGTTTTTATTGTCTTTAAATATCAATAATAATATAATTAATTGCCAAAAGTAATCAAAGAATGCTGGTACTAAGGTAATAGCCCACAAGAACTCTATCCATTTATGCATTCAGCATCGCATACACGCTGGCAGGATCACATCGCAACGATCGAGGGAAAATACTCAAATCTCAATAAAGTCTTTACTTCTGCCACATACCCACATATTATGTAGCAAACTCTGTTCCAGATAAATAACAATAAATCATTAGTGTCCTTGGATTTCCAACCCAGTTGAAACTATTATATGAATGAGAAATCTAATAATCTATTTAATTTACAACTGAAAGGAAAAAATGGGCGATGGCACGTTCCGTGACAGATGTAACCAATGTGAATAACCATGTGGCTCAATCTAGTAATACCGCCTATATACATTGGTTTGGTGAAAATATCTATATGTATCCTATCTGCACATGGTAAATACAAATCCAAAAGAAGCGCTGAATCACATCGTGAAATGAAATAATTTGTTAATACTGTGAGTCAGAAATACCTACCAACAAAATTTGAAACTTTTACCCTAGTCTGGGATGAATTTCTGCCGCAGGACCTTCATCAGTAGGGGATATTCAAAAGAGCTCCTTAAATGAATAGCGTATATGCATGACTTGTATCAGCATACGTTGAAGCCGCATAATAAATTGACTCATCCATCCATCCATTTATATGTTCAGACAGCCGGCGCGGCGCCGGCCGTCCGTTGCATTACTGAAATTACATGTCGACGACAACGCTGGTCAAGAGACGATCATTGATCCGTTCGCGTTCTTTCGTTTGAATTTGGGTAGGACCGCTGCGCCGCTGTAAAACGCATTTCGAAATTACATTTCAGTTCAACCTTGTGTAATGGCGAATGAAGGAGGTCGAGTAGAACAACCAGGCAGTTCCTTTTATGTTAATTTCTGTTTCTTTTTCTTTTTTCTAACATCTCTAGTGGCTAGGGTAAGTCTGCATTACTTAATGCAGTATTACGTCTACAATATTACTTTACACGTCCTCTCTTGTGGTCCTTACTAGCCAACCTATTTGCCGCATACACAATATCACAAAAAGCCAAAAAGTCTCTAGTGAATGGTTTCTTTATGCAGCAATAACTGCACGACCATCAAGACCACGAACAACCCAATTATAGTATCCTGCAAAAAGGTCATCACTCTGCAACGCCGTCCGGTTCTCAATTAGATTAGGGCGCTGGCACGCACCACTTTAATGCGACAATGTAACCGGTAAGTTAATCCGATAGATACGAAAAAAAGCTGCAGTTGTGTCTCTAATCTCATTTCAGTCGTCTGGATTTTTTTTTGTATTCTCCTTGTTTTTCGTTACTATTCACATACGCACGCAAACTAATCACAAGTCAATACTTTATATAGAGTGAGTTAACTCTTTGTCGATGACGTTTAACACGCCAGAGATTTAAATACAATCCAACAACAAAGAGAGAGCAAAACGGACATTTCTTTAACTAATGCTGTTGTCCTTAATGAAATTGATTTGATTTTGTTACACTTACAAGTGGCTTCTGCTGCATAAGTTTTGGTTTTAGTTCTTTTTTAATTTTCTATATTTACTTCGCGTGCCTGCGTTCTTGTTGCTTGTTTGTTTGTTTGTCGTGGAATCTTGCGATCAATTATAAACCCACTTCCCAAAGTCCGATTTCATTGAAACTTTGCACACATGCATATATCTGATGACAACACTTTTTGTTAAAATTTGGGGCACCTCGGGCCTCGGGGTCGGAGGGCTCCCATACAAATTTTTAACAAAATTTACCCGATGTTCTTTAAGTTTTATATACATGTGTATCTCCGATGGACAACACTTTTTCTAAAAATTTTGGAGACCGCGGAGTCGTGAGGCCCTATACAAATTTTTAAAAAAAAAATTAACACGATTTTCTTCAAATTTTTATATACATCTGTAACTCCGATGGACAACAATTTTTAAAAAAATATAATCCGAATTGTAAAATTTTTGAATAGAACGGTACCTAAGGTACGAGGGGGGGCCATATACATTTTTTAAAAATTATTCCTATTTTTTCAAATTTTAAACACTTCCTATTGAATTTTAAAAGTGATCGGGCCCCAAGGTCGGGGGCTCCCATACAAACTTTTTACACGTGTGTATCTCCGGTGACAAGAGTTTTTGTAAAAATTTTGAAGTAAAGGGGCTCTAATTGTGAGCCCGAAGGGCGAAGATTATATTCAGAGGACAGGAAAACTTTTTCAGCTAACGTGTGTACATTTGTACGTTTATACTTTTGTTTACCGTGTCATATATCTCAACTTCTACCAGTCAAAATTTTATGGGACTTGTTTTAAAACAATTGGTTAGCGCTGGGCTTGCAATGGCGTAATTGTTTCATTCATAGGGGTTACTACCCCTGAGAAAACTGAAAAAATACTCAATCTACGCATCGCTATAGATTTTTTAAGCCTAAACGTTTGCAAAGTAAAATGTGTTTTTTTCAGTATATTTCAGAAATCGCTTTCGACTGAATGACCTATCGGTTATGAATGAAAGACCCCCATTTAACGTTGCATACTATTAGGCTTCACAGATAAATTAGTCTTTGGACTGAATTACAACTAAATATACATACACGGGTGTGTGTAGTCACTCGCACAGCAGAATCGCTTTTGACTGAATGACCTATCGATTATGAATGAAAGACCTACATTTAACGTTGCATACTATTAGGCTTCAAAGATAAATTAGTCTTTGGACTGAATTACAACTAAATATACATACACGGGTGTGTGTAGTCACTCGCACAGCAGAATACATTAGCTCGTGTGTCTACAGTAGTGGAAAGTTTTTGGTAGTTTTTTTTTTTTTAAAAGAAACAAGACGACGTATTCGAAATATTCGAAACTTCTATCAAATTGAAAACTTTTTGGTCAGTAATAAGAAGAAATCAAGAAAACGCTCACAATCAATTCAAGTCATAAAAGATTTGTTAATTCTTACCAGGGACACCATAGCTTTCTTAACATGCAAGAACCATTTTCGTGTCTTTTGCACAGCACTTTTGTTTTTAGGAGAAAAAAAATTTAGCGCACGCCTTATGTCCTCAATATTGTCGTTTACACGCACATATGGACAACTGAACTCATTCCGTTAAATTCGCTTTTTCTTTCTGTTAAGTAGATTCCCATTTGCATTATCATTTAGAAATGCACGTGCCGGGGCAGTTATTGTGCCATCGCACAACCCGATTACCCTGACGTGTACCCCTTTGTATGGGCTGGCATGGCATTGTGTGTTGTTAAAAAAATGTATGTCAGTCTGTGGCAACTCTCTCAACTGGGTAACCGCAAATTTCTTAAAGAAAACAAAAGCCAAACACACAAGAAACCAGAACAAAAAAGTTCATCCTCCACAGAATGGCCAATACAACAACTCTCACTTGCTCATCATCCTACTTATTGTTCACTCATTCGCTCTCTAAGGCTATTGTTGATTTTAACAATTATTATGTTTATCTACTTGAAATCGTGCAAGCAACAAAAAAGATGAGATTTTAAAAATAAAAGGAGAACCTGTCATCACTAGCACGTTGACAAGTAGGCTTTGACATGATGGTTTTCCACAACAGGAGGAGGCTTCTGACGGCAACGGCAACGCAAGGATGACGACGACGATGATGATGATGATGATGATTTTGTCACATACTTGTCAAGGATACTTTTTTCATCGTTCTCTCGTCCGTCAAGGACTGTACGTACACTGATGGGGCGCAATGATTTCTAAACGATGGCATTATTGTCTCTGATGGATGCACTTTAAAATTCCATCACAGTCGACCGACTCATTCATTGCATTTGCTCGGTTTTGACTCAAGAAGCAATTTCTCGGAAGAGTTATATGGAAGTATTCAGGGATATGCAACTAGGATTAGAACAACTGTAAATATACACGCTGTGAGGGCAGGAAGTGAAGAATCCTATGATTTCAAGTCCAAAAGTCAAAAACTTTTAATTGAGCACTTAATATTTTGGTTTGTTTGCTTGGACTGTTGCCGGGCGAAGCATCAGCTCCAACCGTACCAGAGCAGTTCATCAAGTCGCCTGATTAAAGGGTTTCTCCCAAACAAACTTACCTACGAGCTGTCGCAGGCAGTCATGTCGACAATTTTGCATATATTTTTTCTGACAATTACCACCTTTGAGCGAGGGTTAGGCTCGTATGCCCTCTTGAGATAATTGAGTACTTCCCCCATGGGTAGTGATTGTCGTTTTCCGCTCCAAATTACGAGGACTTTTGAGAGTTTCAAAAGACTCTTCGCAACACAAATCGCTAGGTGAGGCCTATTTGGCTTATAATAATTGGGGTGACTGACAAGGCGTCTAATTGAATAAATGACGGAAGGCATACCCATAGAAATTTATGCATATCCTTGTACAATTTAAAGCTAACATTGAACCCTCAATATTAAATCGTGATGTTGACTGAAACCCTGATGGCGACATGTTGTCCGCAGCGACTCTTTGAAAAGTTTTTCGCGGAGAGGGTAAGACAAAGTGCCATTGAATGCCTCGCCGTATCAATTAGGGAAACCATTGTTGAAATGAATTTTTAGAGAGAAAGAGAAAAGAGAAACACTCTTACCACCCACACTAAAGGACAATTCCGTCCGAGTTTTTCAGCTCATGGCAAGCGTATGAAGAGGCATAAATTGTTTTCTAGTATTTTTCGGAAAACCAATTACAAAAAAATCTTGTAAACCACTAGCAACATAACGTAAATTTAAAGTTAAAAAAATAATCCGGTAAAACGAACGAAAAGAATAACAGAACAAGTTCCTCAAGGTTCCCAGCTCGTTGTGGTTTTTTTGTAGGGTATTGTTTGTGTCGCCTAGAATTTACCATTGTATGAATATGTGTTATAGGATCACCCGGCGTGACAGACCATTGCGGTCCAAGCTTCTCGCGCATGTATATATTTGGACACAAGTGGAAGGGACCTACAATTTAAGGCCGGATCCAAACGGTGAATTGAAATGAGAAGTTTTCCGTGACAAGTTATTACTCTCGGAACGTTTTTTACCCATTCACGACACCGTTAAAAATACTTTTGCTATTAATATTTAATTTTTGAGTTTTTGCATTAAAGCACTTTTTTTGTTCATTTTAAATTCGCATAATATTAGTTAATGTAATTCCCAAATAGTTTAAGAAAATAATTAAGTGTAACGAAGAGCAAAGTCGAACACTAGATTTCGCAGGACAGACAAAAGTACTGGAGACAGAGGAACAGCAATTCTCATAAAGGATTCAATGCACACAGAAACGATTGCAGTCAACGGACTAGTGACAACAGATGCGACTGCTGAAGTTATCCATTTAGCTGGCGGTAATCAGTAATTATCATGTCAATCTACTAGTACTATACCTCAAGAAGAGATGAAATAAGGAAGGACATGAATATCATTAACGACCTAGTTAACAGGTTCACATACGCAGTCATTGGAGGAGATTTTAACGTACGCAGTCCTCTTTGGCTGGACGTTCAAACATCCTCACAAGGGAAATATATGCAAGAATGGTTGAGTGACTACTATCCACATTCTTGCAGTACTCTCACAACCTATACCAACATTTCCTAGAAGCCTATCACTAATAGATTTTTTCCTGTGTTCTTCAAATTTAATTAATATCCATTTCAGAAACTTCACCGCGGAAACGGATCACCTAGCAATCAAACTACGGATCAACCTAATGGACAGCTCTCGCGCATTAGCCCTCCATCGAAAGAATTTATCAATCTGAGAACCATTAATTGTGATCGGTTTCAAGACAAAGTCAGTGAGGGACTAGAAATACCTTCGACGTCAAGGAATCTTACCAATACTGATATTGACAATGCCATCGACAACATCGAAACTGTCGTCAATAATCCAATTGTTGAACAAAGTCAGAAACACAGTAGTAAGGACCCTTATAGTCACTTGCTGCCAAACAACGTCTCCGAAAGCGACTTCAACGAATCCTGGAACACAAGTAGAACGCGAGGGGAACACGAGGAACTCACAATACCAGGCAGTACTTTCTGAGTTAAAGTGCCTCAATGTAATGATCCGACAACATATAAGGAAACACTTTAACTCAGTATTTCAAAAGAGACTGTAAGACATAAAACCTGGTCCCAACATGTTAAGGCAGATAAATCGACACGTCGGAAAGCGACCCGCCCAACCTGGATCCCTGCCTAACTCTAACAACAGCAGTAGAAAAAGTCGAAGCATTTGCAGAATCTATCGAAAACAACTTTGTGCCAAGACACCATCACACTTATCAGAATTTTTAAGGAAAGTAGAAACTACTGATAGCTTTTCAACGTTGAGAACCCATCTGACGAGCCAACAAAGCAGGACATATTTACAAATATAGAAGAAACAAAAGAAATCATCTAATCAAATAACTCGAAGAAGTCGCTCGCAGGGGACCGAATCTCTAACTTTATGTTAAAAAGATTTCCACGAGCAGCTCTTCTAGTTCAAATAGTCATCTTTAACAATTCATTCTTCCCAGCAAAGTGGAAAATTTGTGAAGGTAGATCCAGCGTCTAAGAAGACGGATAGAACTTCTATCAAAGGGTACAGACCAATAGCGTTACTCAGCAGCACAAGGAATATACTGGAGTCTCTTTTGCTTAAGAGAGTAAAGGAACATCTGTAGGCTCAAAGAGATTATGCCCAACAACCAATTCGGTTTTAAGCGGAAAACTCTACGCTTCATCCATTGCTGAAACTTCATACAGATGTTACCATTTTACTCAACAAAAAGGCGTATTTCCTCGACATCGAAAAGCCGTTCGATTCTGTTGTTTACAAACTGAGAAGAGAAGGAATTCCCGGTCAACATTATCAGAACAGAGCTTCTTAACAAATAGGACGTTCTATGTGCAAATAGATGCAGCCGAATCAACGACTAGGAACATTAAAGCCGGAGTGACGCAAGATTCGCGACTTGGACCGCTGCTTTTCAACATTTTCACATCAGATCAGCCGGTGACAACCTTGTTATTCGCAGACGATTCTGTTACGTAAAGCAGCATCATGGCACCACAACTAGCTGTGCAACGAGTCGAAACTCACACTCGGAGACTTCAAGAATATTACCTAAAGTGGGGAATCCAAATCAACGCCTCGAAATCCGAATTAATCTTCTTTCGGTTACCCTCAACAGAGCCCATGACCGCGACGATGGTTCTGGAGTCAAATATAATGATGATGATAATGTATTCAATCCGCAAGCATCAATTCTTTACAAAAATAACGTTGATCTTGCTTCTAGCCAGAAAAAGAGAAAGACCACATTTTTCCGGGTTGTTTACATTATTGTTCAACAGAATTTATTTTTAAGTATCGGGAGTTTCAACAGGTGCGCTTCAACTTTTCTCCGATAGGGACGGCGAACGACGCCATATTTTTTATTGTTCTTTTGTCATTTGGAAACTTCATTAGTATACATTTCATCATGGAACGCTACACATGTGAACAGCGATTGCAAATCGTGCAAATTTTTTATCAAAATAATCGTTCTGTTGCCGCTACTTTAAGCTTACTTAAGCTTCAAAGGTCCCTCTTTAGTTCAACTAATTGAGCAATAAGCAATTAAATCCTCAATGCTAATAATTGTCTATTCACAGTTGACTAGGAATCACATCAAATCAGCTGTAAGCAATTTGTGCTGCGTAACATTAAAATAGAAAATGATATCATATATTGATGTTGTTGTGATTACTGTTTCACCGAATTGGTTAGTGTAAAAGTGCAGCTGGCATACACCACACAAAATAATAAAAATTGCATTGAGGGAATAAAGGGAATCAATCGACAGCAGCCATTATGATCAAAATTGAAAACCGCAATCAACCGGAAGCCAATGGGCGCCATCAAACCCATTCAGCAGCCACCCATCTATCATAATCCACCTTTGGTGTAAGCGAAACTAATAACATTGTAACAAATAACTAATTATCATGTCAGACAATCAATTTGTCTGTCAGTTGTCTGCGTCTGTCTGGTTTGTGGTATCCACGAATGTGTGCTTTTGCTGTGTGATGTACCAGGCGCAGAGAAATGAAAGTATTTCGCGTGGGTACGACGAGTTGGAAATCAACAACAATCAATACTATTGTTTCGACCCAAAATTGCCCGGCAGCTAGCTAGACACGGCCAGGATATCGCACTGAGCAATTATTGTCATTCAGTTTCGCACTCCTCAATTGATGTTGAGTGGCGGCTCACCTTCACCGCCGGTATTGGACGACGCTCATAAAATTTTGTGATTTTTCATCAGCAATTCGACAAAATGTCGAACACAATTTAAACCAAAAATACGAGCAGAAACATTCTCTTTTTATTCTTTCTCTCCCCACTGACTTTGAAAGCCGACAGTGAAAGCAGGAAATTTGCTTTTGACCGTTGTACTTTTTGTGGTTTGTGTGTCGCTGATGCTGATGGTACTTTGTGGTGCGATAAAGGTGCGATGCAGAAATTACACAAATTCTCCGGTCCATGTCGACTTTTATCAAATAAGGGATGAAAGGGATGATAGTTAATAGCTGATGGTACATATTCATCCCGTCATCGGGTCGTTAAATTTTATTACGTTCCGGTCAATACGCCCGGCAATTATTAAATAGTACTTTAATAATGTTATCTACGGTTAATTGCCACATAGGGATGCAGCTATATGGGATAATTTCTTGCAGAATCATTCAATGATTCTTCAGTGTGAAAAACTTGAGCGAATTTTAAGCAAATTACAATTTTGTATTTGCAACATCGGGTTGATGATTTAGTCACAAAGTAATTTAATGTTAACCACCAAGTGGACTATAGCAACACGAATGTTAATTGACAAAAAACAAGAAAGTGTAAAAAAACCTTGTTTATCGGGTACAAACTTTTATTTATACATCGAAACACGCCATTATTTTATTTGGTTATTGTATATTTATTATTTGGTAATAATCGCCAAAATATCTCTTTTTGAGGTCGGAATTATTTCAAAGAGTTTTCTTTTTTCCACGCTTCACACGCGCCACACGCGACACGACTCAAAAGCGGAATATCAAAATGGGACACTGACATTGAGCCGCTCACAAAATTTAAGACCTCTAAGTCTTGGGAAAGGATGTTAAAAAAGATTTCAAAAAACGGGAAAATGACGCGATTTCAAACCATCACACGTGCCACACGCGAAACGTGACACGCGTCATATGTGGAATATAAAAAATTCTATTTTGGACTTAGCGCCGAGTGGGCACCGTGGCTCAGTGGAAATGCGCATGGCTACTGAGCAGTTAGTTCGTGGTTCGCATCCCAGTAACACCAAGAAGTATTTTTCACGGTTTCCCACCTCTCGCGAATGTCTGGCAAACGTTCCGAGAGCAATAGCTTGTCACGGAAAGCTTTTCAATGCGCCGGTCGGATCCGGCCTTAAATTGTAGATCCCTTCCATGTGTGTCCAACCGGGTCAAAAACGAACACAAGCTTATCGGAGCACCAAACGAATACGAACCGTGACTGTACTCGTACGTACAGTGGTTGAAGCGTATTTATCTCACATATATATGCATGATGTGGGCGCCGTGGCTCAGTGGATAAGAGCATTACTTCTGAGCAGGAGATTCGTGATTCGAAAAGTATTTTTCACGGTGTCCCACCTCTCGCAAAAGTCTGACAAACGTCCGAGAGTAATAACTTGACACGGAAAGCTTCTCAATTCGCCGTGCGTATCCGGCATTAAATTAAAAGTCCCTTCCATTTGTGTGCTACGATAAACGGTTAATTTATGATAAGATTGAATTGCATACAGGGAGAGTAGTCTTTTAAACATTTTGGATTGTGACCGCGGCAACAAACACTCCTCGTCTGTATCTTCGTTTATTGTTTTTTAGTAATCTGTGCGTTTATTGCAAAACCATCGTATTTTCAAAGTGCGCTTTTATGATAAACACAAAATATGTATTTCCTTTTTTATCCAGATACTATGAATATATGCGTTACATGGTATGGTATGTGGTATGAGGAATTTGAAATTAGGTTTTGTTTGGTTTGGTAAGGGTACCGGATTCTCAGCCCTGGCTAGACCTTTATTATGCATTTAAAACTGCAACAAGAATATAGTATATTACAGAACGAGCAAGGAAAGTGGAGTTTATCGTGCGAGGTCGAAGCTTGACGAACGAGGCGGTAGCAATCTAACGAGCACGATGAGCACTTTTCTGCAAGTCATGTACGCTATTTTTCACGCGTCCAAACCGGTTTTTCTGCTAAATCGAGAGAGAGAAGCAGAAATGTGAGAATGTGTGTTCGCTCTGACTGCAGTAAATAACAAAGAAATGAATTTTTCACGCGTCCAAACCGGGTTTTCTGCTAAATCGAGAGAGAAGCAGAAATCACAAACGACAAACAAAAGAGGATTCTTGCTCATGCGCAATGTGCTCGCTGAGATTGTAGTAAATAACAAAAGACGTTTATATCATAACATAACTAGTGTTGTTATGGGCTACTTTCGAGGCTAGTTTATAGCGTACGAAACAGTCACTTTCGTCTATGGGCGTGTGAAAATTCCTTATCACAGTGCGTCTGCAATGAACAATAAAACAACCTTCCAAAGTGAGGGAATTATCCACAAGCACCACATCGAATTTCCGGTAAATCTGCATGTTCCTAAGCCATGCAACATTAATGAAGGGAAAAAAACTTCTGACCAATGCGTTGTCTGAAGCTGCAGTCAGTCAAGTATTTTTAAAAGCTTGACTGATAACGTAAAGCATTAAACGCAGAAGGATATCCAGCGACTCCCCCCTTAGTGGAAGTCATACACAAACAGTGCTCGTTCATGTGTGATTATAATACCTACCCACATATACACATACGTACTTCTAAGGTCATATGCATCTACTTGGTTAGGCTGCCGTTATACTCGGTATCACCAACACTATCGCTTCAAAAGTCAGTCACCATCATCGTCAACAAACCGAAGAGCCATTAAGGCGATTTCCTTAAACAAAATGACGTCACCATCGACAACGACGACAGCAACTGTGGCGATACGATGAAAAGTTCCGATTTGGCTCTGTGCTTAGCTAAGCCTCTGCCTAGACGCATTACACAACCCACTGAAAGCGCTTGGGAAGTAGGTGCCAATGCAGTGCAGGGCAGATAAAGCAGATGGTGCTTCAGCTGCAGCTGGTCTCCTCTTCCTATTGCCAGTCGGATTGTCACTGCTGGTGCTTGCGGGATGCCATCTGATATTCAGCATTGCAGCAAAAGTTGATTATGTCGAAGAGTGATCTCATTTGTGGTGCGGTTTTAAGTCGGGTGGAATGTATGCTATGTTCATTTGCTTTAAACTTTCCTTTCCGCTTTTTTTTTCCTCTTAGCAGTTTCTCGCTTACTAACGTCTGGCTAATTGCATTCAGTTGCTTTGAGTGTGTTATCTGCAGATTGCTAGCACGTTGATGGCTAACACGTGGGTGTAATGGAAGGAAGCAAAAGGAGAGGGACAAGAAACGGCTTACACTTGATAAAATCGGAGCCGAGAGTAAATTATTATGTGCGGTGTATGTCCTGGAAAACACATTAGCGTGTGATGCAGCGTTAGTAGAATGATGGAAAGTATCACTTCAATGCGGCACTACACTTCAAAATTCTGTATTATATTATTGTTAAAGACTGCATTTTAAGTTTGTAACTTTCAAAAGGAAGAAAGCCTTTCTGTACAGCTAAGGACTCATTAGTAGGTCTATACTCTCTACTATGTTTATCTATTATTTAATACAAAGTACATATATGTGTAGATATGTCCTACCATTCAATCAAAAGTGTAATAGTGAATGTATCATAACAACTTCCAACCAACATAAGCGACTTGAAGATGATAGTGTTGATGATGAAAGGATTCCGATTCCAATAAACAATAACCGCCACTCGAAGTGTTACCAAATTTTCGCTGCTAAACAGCTGATGACAGCGTGCTATTTTGACAAACGGTAGTCAGTCAAGTTCACAGGCTCACATTCGTGCAACGTACAATCAGAATATGTGATGCCACTATCCGTCCCAGAGGTAACAGTGACATGCTTTTTATAAAATTTTCAACAATGTCTTATAATATATAATATATTAAATAAAAAGATTCATAATTAAAATATAGTTTCGGCTTATTTAACTCGTCAAACTTTGAGTGAATTAGGACCTGCGTTCTTTAGACCTAAACCAACTGGTCTGCCGCCACAGCACTAATTAATTGTTGGGAACACAAACTTCGTCGGGCCCACTCGGAAAGCGTCCCGGGGCTTAGGCCATCCAAACAATTAATCAGGCTCTTTTTTCTACAAGGAAATCCTTAATTTTAATAGGGATAGACTTAGAAGGTGGTGATAGTTTTCTAACAGGTCATTGGGGATTGCGATGTCACCTTAACAAAATTGGTATGCGCTCAGAGACAGAATGTAGGTTCTGCTCAGAGTCATCCGAGCACATTCTCTGTGAATGCCACCATAACTACTTTGGTTAAGGAGACGCATCTCATACAAGAAAATATCCTCGACAGCGGAGTTGAGAAATTCTGTCACTAAGGATTTCATTAGGGAGGTGGTACGTCTCTTAGAATAAACAGAAACAGAATATATATTTAAGGTCGCAGTATCAGCCATATGGGATTGATTATTAATCAAAAAGCAGTCGAACTTTTTACTTATTTTAATTACGGTTTAAGAAAGCAAAGACATGCACTTAATCATAGGCATTTAAGTTTAGGATGTGAGTGAAGATGAAGAATGTTCCTTTTATATTAATTTCCCATGACAGAACTCTCAATTGGATTATGACAGACACAACAAATGAGATATCATCGTTGGCGCGCAAACAGGAAATTGACAGATGAATATGGTAGAGTGAACTCATAGGCAAACCTGGAATTTTTATGCGCAACCTCCATTGAATAATAATGACAATGATTGATGGACAATTAGGCACAAAACAGCACACTCAGTCAATACACAAGTCACCGGAACGCTCGGAAACTGACAGTAGAAAAAGATGAAAATACAAAATAGACCGATAGATCGATGGAATGCCTGCACAAAGTATTAAAGTGCGATTACCGTCTCCTCAGTGCACACATAACACCCTGGCCGGCCGGCGGCGCGACGGCCTTTTCCATGGAGTGCAAGAGCATTCATGGTGGAATTTAATTTTAAACATTTCGCAAGTCACGCGCATAGACATCCGTCAGCCGCTATTGTGTGCATGTAGCTATGCGAAAAATTAATTATGAACAACACTATAATACGCAAAGACCGATCAACCGGGCCAGCCAGCCACTCACTCTACCCAGCTAGCCAGATCACGTTGAAACACTCAAGCAATTCGAACGCATCGCCCAAGTCAGGAAACCAGAAAATCGTCGCATTATTGAGTTGCTCCTCATAAGCATGGACGGACGGCCGCCCAGTGGTATCCATTTGCGCACCGAGCCATATGTGTGTATAAGTATTCACCAATCAGTGTATGCATACCATTATAACAGATCGAGGCACGTAGCAATAAATTATAAAAAAAAATATATTAAGCCAAACTTTCGCTTCAATTTGGCTTACGTGGTTGTTGTTGTTTTTGGTGGCAAAAAGCCTTTGTTCACGCGGAGTACCGGCAAATCAGGTAGGAAGAAACTGGATGAAAAAAACCAACAGTGACAATATTGGAACGTGTTCTTTGGTTTGTCAACGGTCAGAGTGCGATAGAATTTATGTTTCCACTTGAGTACGTTCGGTATATTGACTCCTTTTCCAGGTAAATCCATTATCTGTTTTTTGTGTCATTCACGAGCAGCGGCGCGTATGGATGATTATGATCCGACCATGATCATTACAATATATTATGCCAACATGTCATTTTGGAATGTTTTTTAGCAAATTGTCTGCGCAGCGTGCTGGATCTTGAGCAAAGGACTAAAACTCCAAAGTAGTAAGAGGAGGTAAAATGTTATTAAAGTGACTTGAAACGGCCTTAATGATGAACACTTGCAGACCAAGGTAAACGATCATTTTTGAATAGCACAAAAAAAGATCGCTGACTTTAGTTTTGGTTTCTTAGCTTAGTCTTGTTGGTCACAGATAAGCTGAATATGTGATACATTCCATTTCATTTATTTCATAAATGGAATTTTTACTCTGCTGATAACATTTCAATGTGATTACATATACAATATAACAATTTTTTTGTATATTATAATAATATTTTTAAAATCATTTCTCGACAGTAAATTGCCGTCAACAAGATTGCAAATATGGTTATAAAACTATACATCTAGATATGGGTCCGAAATTCGTTCTATGAAAATTATTATAAAATAAATAATTATTTGGAATGCCGGATTACCGATCTGATCTCGTACCTGAACGCTACAGGCTGGCTATAATCTTTTCGGAGTACCTATAACATCATAGGGGCTTCCGAAGTCTGTGATTACAAAACGGCGCAGTCTAGCTCTACTTCTACCTACATACCTAAAACAATACAAGAGAATCTTCTACGTTTTTCTAATTTTAAGCTAGTAATTTAGGACAGTTGATATTATGTGTCATAAAATCCCTTATAAAAACAATACAATCAGCAGGTTTTCCTAAGGGAGGAAAACATAGACATCGTATTGATACTAGAACCATCGGTCAGAGGAACTGACGTCATGGGTCTTTGCTACAAATAGTATAACCCCTTCTATAAAAAAAACGAGGGTAATCCAAGAGCTTGTATCTTAGTAAAGAAACATTTTAACGCTTTCCTTGGTACTAACTACAACTCATCGGACGTTAAGGCAGAGGAGATAGATGGAGGTCATCTTTACATATCCTCTGCATACTTCTCGCATGAGCATCCCGCACCGCCCGAGGCAGTCCAGAAATTTGTAGGAGACTCAAGAGGAAACAATGTTCTCATGGGGTGTGATGCCAATGTCAGGCACAGCCTCTGGGGAAGCTCGCAAGACAATGAACGGGGTGAGTTTCTTTTTGATTTTCTTATAAATTCTAACATTAAAATTTGTAATACTGGTAGAACCTTTACTTTTCCGAGTTCGGATAGGTATAGCGGATGGGAGGAGGTAATAGATATTACCTTGATTACTTACAACATTTACTTCAGGGTGTACAACGGGACATCCGCTAGTGTTTAATTCTTTTTCAGATCACAAATATATATACTGTTCGACCTGTGTCTCCAGACGGAGACCCCTAAACCGTACAGAAATATTAAAAGAACAAACTGGACGAAGTGCAGTAAAATTATCCAATTCAGCCCTTGAGCACTCCCTTAAATACAATACAATACATGATCAAATCAATGAGCAGAGGCAGTCCCCAGGAAAGGGTAGTATCGCCCTTATTTTGGCTGATGGTCCTTAAGATATTTGAGCTGGACGGGACGAAAGCTGTAGCGTATGCAGACGATGTGGTGATTATTGTGTAAGGACAGTACCCTTCCGTGATTAGTGAAGTCATGAAAAGGGCTCTAGGGAAGGTTAGCTCCTGGGCTACCACTTGTGGACTGGGAGTTAACTCTAGGAAAACTGAAATGATACTTTTCACCGCTGAGTCCAAAATACCGGCCAGAGACTTACACTTACCTCAGAGGCTAAATATCTCGGCATGATCCTCGATAGGAAACTCAGCTGGAAGTCAAACATAAAACCCAGGGTTACGAAAGCATGTATTGCCAATGTAACAAAACCATCGGTAAGAAATGGGGCCTGCAGCCGAGGTTGGCAATTTGGCTGTACACAGCGGTCATACGACCCATTATTACCTATGGTGCGCAAGTCTGGTGGCGGGCGATTAACTAAAAGTACAATGTCACCAAGCTAGATAGATTACAAAGATCAGCAACTGTTGGAATAATTGGTGCAGTAAGGTCTTGCCCTTCCGATGCTTTCAAGACAATTTTACACCTATTACCTTCGACCTATTTATTAAATACGTTGCGAGGTGCAGCGCTGCTTGTTTCAGAGAATCTGGGCACTGCAATTTACTGCAGTTGCTACCAAAGTAGAAGACACTATCCTCAACTGACTACTGCATTCCTAAATTGAACTTCAGTCCTAGTTTTGTCGTTGAGTTTCCGACTAGAGAAAGTTTGAAGAACGAAGGAGTTTTGGGGCTTTTTGACTGACGTGACTCTATTCACCGACGGGTCCAAGATAAGTAATATAGTCGGCGCTGCAGTCTTCTCAGTAAAGCCTAATCTTTCAATGTCCTACAAGCTTCCTGACTCCGCTAGCATCTTTCAGGCGGAGGTTCTGGCGATTAAGGAAGGCACTTGCTAACAGTAAAATTCTAAAGTGTAAATTTCTTTTTTGGAAATTTCTTGAGCAGAATTTCTCAAATCAGATCAAAGAAATTAACCTTCAGGAATTTTTTTCCACATTAAGTTATTAAAGCAAATCTATTGTAATAATTTATAAATGCAAATAAAAAACTTACAGCCACTCTGTAACACTATTAAGAAGTACATACTCAACCATTAAATTCGCAACTGTAAGCGCATTGTGGCATGGTTTGCAACTAATTGAATAACCTCAATGTGACTGAGGTTATTGTACCTTCGACTGTTGTGCTGATTTTGCAACAAATTATTAATAGAATAATCGGTCGCTTTAAATAACACTTGTCTTTGATTTCTTATTTGTGTGTTTTTCTTTGTGTCATTAAGAGACACAGTATCAGATTTCCTTTGGGAAATTGTGGGTTGCGGTGCCGTACACCTCTGCTATCAATGCGTTGAACACCACAAAAACTCAATAAATTGTAATTAAAATCGAGCGCGTTAAGCATCTCTCATGTTACCTCTTTGTTGTGTTTTATTGTTTTGCGTTGCGATTTTGTGAATTATTTATTAATATAGGTACCTTGACATCAGGAGAATCGACGGGTGATCGGTCTGTTAATTTACTGTATCATACATCTACCATTTTAACATGTGTGCGAAACTCTGGGTTTACATACCTGCAAACAAATAAAAGAAAACAAAATATTAGCTACAAATTAAACAAAAAGTTTAAATAAGAAATAAGGATTATTATAAGCATAACCAACTAAGTATGAAAGGAATATGGACGTAAAGAATTATTGGTTGTTTTACACTTATCCAGGGTGTTTTTAATATACATATCTATATAGATAGCATGCACATCAGTATACGGTGAATGGAATTACTTATGTAGATGCAATCATTTTCAGAACAATTTTAATAGAATAGTCACGTCTTATTGTTACCGTCTAAACCACCGAGTTTCTGTGTATAGAGCAAGTCTTCACTGGATGAATGGCATACACCGGGATGACCAAACTGAAATACGGACTACAGTTGCAGAGCGAAATAACAAGTAAATGTTAACTTTAAATGTACATGCACTACACAGTCACAGTTATTTGGTATTAATCGCAAAAATATATGTTTTTGAGGTTGGGGCTATTTCAAAGTATTTTCTTTTTTCCACACATCACACGCACCACACGCGACTAGCGACATCCGTCAAGCGCGGGATATCAAAATTGGCCCATGATATTGTACCGCTGACAAAATTTCAGTCCACTAGGTCATACGAAAGGTGGTTAAAAAAACGAAAAAATGGCAAAGCGTCATAGGTGGAATATGAAAAATGCTAATTTGGGATCAGACACTCACGAAATTTAAGCTCTCTAGGTCGTGTGGAAGGTGTTTAAAAAAGAATCTCAAAGAAGTTGAAAAAAAATTGGAATCCATCACACGCGCCACAGGCAACAGACGTCATACACGGAATATAAAAAATACTATTTCCGACACTCACAATATTTCAGATTTCTAGGTCATGTGGAAGATTGTTAAAAAGGAGCTCAAAGTGGTCGAAAGCACGGACAAAAAGGGGTCAAGTCAAGTTAAATAAAAGTTTTTAAAAAGATGAAGCAAGGTTCATTATAGTAGAAGATACCTATAAAATTCGAAAAATACCTCAAATAGCAGGCACAGGCAAGGCAAATCTCCTTTATATATATTTCGCAGCTAGCTACACGCTACCAGATAGCGCGTTGTTGCCGCCTGTATTTTTAAAAGTCGAATCCTCTATGAGACTGATCTACTTTCGTACTTATCAAACAGCTAGAGTATTAAATGATCTCAACATTCAGAAATCTGCTGGCCTGATGGTATTCCTGTATAGTTTTGAAGAGGTGTTCTTCAAATGCCACTGCGCAGGCTTTTCCATTTGTTTTATTCTTCTGGAGTCTTCCCAAGGAATTGGAAAACAGCCTTTATCCAGCCTGCCTCTAAAAAAGGGAATTGGTGGCGGCAGCGTACTGTGGTCTTCGGTCATTGGTGGAGCCTACAATTCCTCAGTTAGCTGGCCATTAAGCAACTCATGAAAGTGCTCTAAGATGCCTTTAAGATCGGCGATCAGATTACACTCTTTGTCTTTGCAGTATGTGCAACGCGGTGTATATTGCGTCAAACCGCAGGCTTTTTGGTATCACTTTCGCGCCTGGTGCGGTCCTCGCAATCTAGTTCACGGACGAGATTCTTCTCCCAGGTTGCTTTCTTTTCTTTATATTCATCTTCGTGTGCCCGCGTACTACGAGATTGTTGCATTGCTCGGTACAAAACATTCTTACGTTCTTAGAACTTATAGACGCATTTAGGGCGAGTCCTATCGCTTGACCGTAGTTGTTTCTGGTCTCTTCGTTGCGAAGGGCAGCCGTGTTAATCTGATTCGCGGATGCAGTCTTTCGTGATGATGCAATCCGCGCTCGGGAACTACACCAACAAGATAGTGGTCCGAGTCGACGTTGGCTCCTCGGTACGTTCGTACCGTCTATCAACACGTGGTCTATCTGGTTACGAGTGGCTCCATCAGACGTTACCCAGGTAGCTTTGTGGATATTTTTACTCGCAAACCTTTGATTTGCTTGCTGCCATCTCTATGACTCGTTGTCCATTGTCATTTGTGTTCTCGTGTAAGCTATGGGTGTCCAATGTACTGCCTGAATACTGGCTCCCAACCTGTTTTGGCATTCATATCCCCAAGAATGATTTATACTTCATACTAAGGACAGGCATGGAGTTCCCGTTCGACTGATTCAAAGAATTCTTCTTTTTCATCATTTGGGGAATCCTAGTGAACGTTTATGAGGCTTATGTTTTAAAATCTGTCCTGCACGCTAAAGGTGCATAGCCGTTCATTTACTGCTTTAAAGCCGAAGTTAATATGTGTAGAGAATTTAAAAATAATTTTTCATGACGTTTTCGGCGACATGCTGGCAATTGTGCATTCAATGTTGGTTCTGAGGCCGTCTTAAGTTTCTGGCTTATTGACATAGAACGTGAACGTGACATGGCCTTAAGGGAAAAAAACAACAAATTGGCTGGAAAATTTCTGGAGATAACATGGTCACCAAACTTCGACTTCAATAACCGTCTTGGTTAAACCACATATTATGCTCAAAGTTCACCTCTTCCTTAAAACTTTGGATAATTTGCAAACGTTGTTGAAGCGTGTCATTTCCATGATTATACGGCAAGTACAGACGAATTGAAACGTCAAAATAGACCGCAGCTAACTTCACGCATCGCCGAGAAACCGTATTGGAAAAATAGGGCGCCTCAATTAAATCGTAAATTTTGTATCAGTTCACTGACATTTTTAAAAAGTGTTTTTTTTTCAGTACGATTTGATTAACATCAGAACATTTAAAATATTACATTTTTGCTCTGACACTGCTAGCGTTAAAAGGAATTTAAATAAACAAGGAACTTGCTCGATATTTGGTAGCAAACACATAGAAAATATCATCAGTCACCTTTCCAAACTTAATCACTTTTTTAAAAAACTCGTGCTAACTAATGAACTGAGTTAAAAATTGCAAACTGTTGTACATAATTTATACTCAACCAAAAGAACTTTCATGACCTCATCAAAAAGAAAAAAGAACAGGCCATTAATTTAGTCGACAGTCTAATTGCACACTCAGCATTCCTAAGTTTTATTCAATTTAACTTTATTTGCTTGCTAGTACACTTAACCATAAGTCATGAGACAAAAAGAGTCATCAACACATTGGCATGTGATACTGTGCGATAAGTTCATATTTTTGATAATGAACATTAGCAAGAATGTTACACTTACACTCTTGTATCTTGTACACGAACAAGTGTCATGTACGTGTCATCATAGGGTGACTCATCTTTTTTATTGGGATTTGGCATTTTTTTCTCCGTTTTCGCGTGTCTATCACATCGACAACGACTGACTAGCTAAATTAGCATACTAGTAATAAATTTTAACGACAATTTATCGATAAATATATACCCGATGTTATATACAATCGAGCTGTAGATAAAGTTTAGTAGATTATATCATCGTCGATGAAGCACAAAATCGATAGCAGATTTATATGTTGCACGAGAATGAATAAATGTTTTATTTTATTTGCTAATCAATACAATAAATGCGCTAGTTTATCAGTGTGATGCGTATGAAAGGTAGGTAACTATATACGAGTATATATGCACATAGGAATTTTGTTTTGAAATCGCGAACTCCCAGGCGACAAGGATTTAGTTTAAAAAAGAGATAAAAAAACTACATCTGTGAATAAACAGAAATAGTAAACCATAAACGCTTGATTTATGTACACATGTAATATTACAAAACGGGCGGCAGAGGGTACACACTATTATTGCGGAAGCTCATATAAATTGCAAAATTTGGTTTATATTTTTTGTGGCTTTATTTAAAGAACCAATCTGGAAAGCATCGGATGCCAACATACCTGGAATTGCAGTTTGCAAAATTGATGATACTGTTAACAGCCATGACCCAGCTACATGTGGAGTTGTATTATTTTTTTTATATACTCAATCGGCAATTCCATTCAGTCCGTGAGTATAATAAAAGTCAATTAAAGTTTATTTACAGAATTTCAGTAGAGAGATTTTTCAATTAAATTTTTATTAAATGTTATGTTTGCAGTATGAAAAATTAATCTGTATTTCATTTCAAATTTAAACCTTTTTCATAACTATCATCATATCATCATCACTAAAATTCGAAAAACTGTTTTCCAATTAAAAATTAATTTCGCGTTTAGTCTCTTGACATTTTGGACAACTACAACGTATACATAATATATATATATACATACCCACTTATTTATAAAAATATTCCAAGTATGTACTTGGCTAGCAAATGGAAAACACATGGTATTCCCGATATAAATCAATTAATAAGAAGGACTCTTCGTTATATAAACCTCGAGACGGTGCACTTCAGTGCCTCAACGGATTCCTATCAATATGATACGACAACGGAATAAAATCAAATTAATTACTCACTTCTGTTAACTGTGAAATTAATCCCTTGTCCAGTGGATTAAACATAATAACAGCAGACTGCAGCCATCACACGCACGCACAGGAGGGGAAAAAATGAACCGCGCACACAAAAAAATTTACATTTTCACATTTCCAATATCTGATATGGCTCTCAGTTTTGTAATTTTTTTTCTCTTATTATGCATTTATTTTATAGCAATTATCGCATGGGAATTATCAATCTTACACTTGACCATGCAGTGTCGAACGTTGGCCGATACTTGTACGTACGTACGAGTATTATGGTATTATGCAGTGGCGCGAAGCGATGACGTCGAGAGCCCTTTCACTTGGAAATGTTTCGTTTTTTGCTAGAGAACATGTCATGCGATTATTCTGTGTGTGTGTGATATCACACAAATCCGGATAAGGATTAAAACTTTATTGGGCATTTATTTTTTTTTTGAATTAAAACGTTGTGGTTGGTTTGGTCTGTAAAGGTCTGCAGTGCAAGCTATATGCTTTAAATCAATTGAATTTACAGAAAAATTTTAGTTATTCCTTGGAGTAAAGACTAAAAGTACATTTATCTAAGCTATGCGATGGGATTGCTATTCATTCCAGTTATTTAAATATTTACTATAATTTTGTGATAATTTACAATAATACAATAATATTTTCAACTTCATATGGCCTCAGCGACTGCCTTTTAAAACAAACATTGTGGAATTTCTCTCACTCTCACCTGCACCTCTGCACCTTTATTTATCTCGTTTTGGCAATGGTATCACAATAAAAAAACCTACAAGTCTTATTGTCGCATCTTAGTCATACTTACCAAATCGCTTGAGAAATGGCTTAGTTACCAACATTACAGACCCTAATGACCAAATCCCAGAATTTCCATAGGAACAAGTTTTATAGTTGCATATTAGTCCTACATACCTAATTTCATACAAATCGCTAGAGAAATGGCTTAGTTGCGGAAATTTCAGACCTTAATGGCCACATCCTTACTGCCGATAAAGAAGTTTCAACAGAACAGTGTAACAACAGTGTTACAACAGTGTTACAACAGTGTTACAACAGTGTAATAACAGTGTAACGCGTAACCCTTGAAAATTGTGGCCCCCTGCGCAAAAACGGTTACAACAGTTTAACGATAGCTAAACAGTGTAACAATAGTATGACAGCATTGTAACAACAGTGTAACAACAGTGTAACAAACGTGTAACAACAGTGTTACAACAGTATAATAACAGTATAACGCGTAACACCTGAGAAATCGGGCCCCAAACGGGCAAAAACGTTTCTGTAACCACAGTGTAACAATAGTATAACAACAGTGCAATAACAGTGTAACGCGTTACGCTTGAAAATTGAAGCCCCCTCCGCAAAAAAGTTTCACTTCAAAAATCAAACCTTTTGTTCGATCACTTGGCACCCAAATGACCCGATGACAATTGTATGGTTTTATGGCAAGGGATGGCGATGGCTTCTTTTAAATACTAATTAGAACGTACATAATATGTTAAAGCCTAAGAAATTTGTAAAGGATATGAAAACCTGACTTTTATAATAGACCAGCTGAACGCCAGGCGATGCACGGTTGTGAAATTTGATACTAACATCTCCCCAATAAACCCCCCACCCACCATCCTATGTCTCAGCCCAATAGCGGTGTTTTACCACCACTATTCACCTCAGCGACTCCAGAAACTATAGAATCGACACTATTATCCGTAACCCACCCCCACACGACCACTCACCCGATCAATATGTTTGATTCCCGGTGGTACGTAATATGTTGGAACCAAGTTGGCGTTCCAGAGTTAGTTTAGAAACATCTAAATTCTCTGTTTTAATATATAGTTGGTGAAAAACTCAATTAGTTGGTAGGTATTTACTCCATTTCGCTAGGGTTAGACAAACGAAAGAACTTTTGAGACCAGCTCTTCACCGTTAGACTAATTATGTTAATCTGTTTCAGTTAGCAAACTAAAAAACTAGGGAAATTCTAGTTGAAAGTGAAATTAATGGAGACATGATGAAAACTTTAGAGGGAATCTGCTCCAATGAACCGTTAAAAATTTAGTACCAGATTTCAAACGTGAACGTCGGGGATAGAGCATTGTTGTTAGTTTACTATCGCGGTCTTTTGCGTCGATTGATAATGGAACTCACAATGAATTTTTTAAATTTCAAAATTTGGCAGCGAAATCAAAAGTCAGTCAGTTAATGAGATCGACCGGAAAATTTGGTTCGTCATAGATAACTGGAAGTCTAAGCATAGATAAAGAATTTAGCAAGACATAAAGTTGCCAGCGATTACCTTATTGTCCATGGGACTACCAACGAAATTTATCTCCCAGCTGATCTTTTGTTTGGGTTATTTTTTTAACTCACAATATAAGCAGGAATTTATTTTAAATTTGTAGGCAGAATCGTTTGTAGAGCATCTAAGTGAAATTTAAAACCACCCTATAAATTAACGCCGAAAAGCACATAAATAAACAACCCAGTGAACGAAATTATATATGTGCTATACTGTTAGCTTAAAATTATTAATTAAATCGCTCCTAATAACATGTACAGACCAATGCAAACCGAAAGAACGTTTCAGATTTGTTTGATTTGCAATGGATGCGAAGATAAATAGTCGACATTAGTGCGCGCAACCAAGTAAATCCTGCTTATGGTTAGACTGACAGGCATTTATGTTCATCGTCTACACGTTCGCTTAGCGCTCCCCATTAAAAATTCAAACTGCTTGCAAATGTTTGTTCAAATTAATATTTCAACAGTAAACTTATCAACCAGAAGATAGAAGCGATATCGACACACCCAACAATCAAAAAAAACGACGTCGACATTACGGCGAAGAGTCGAATTAATAAACAATTTGCACAGAGGGAGAACAGAGCTCAACAGCCATCCAACCATTGAAGCATCGATTCAATTTCATCGTTTAATAATTTATCGCAGGAGATCATTTATTAGACAGGCGGACTTGTAGGTGGGCGTAAGTGCGTGAGTAAGTGAGTGAGTAGGTAATTTAGAAGAGCAATTTATCCCAACAAATTGAATGCCATTTAGAAATAAATGCGAATTTGTCCAGGCAAATGAGATTGCGTCCGTGTAGTGTTTGTTGGGACCGTATCTCATATAGAGCTAAATTCAATCTTGCAGCACTCAAATAATGGACTGTAAGAGGAGCGTCAAGTGTCGGTTGTCGAGTTAGTAAGTCCCATGTAGGTTTTTGTTGTTTTGAACTTAAATGGGCAATCCTTAGACCAGGTGTGTTGCAAGCAGTAGTATGTTATATTATTTTTAGGGGAAATATATTTTCATTGTTTCAGGAAGAAACTAATAAGAAAATAGTTTAGGTTTCCCCAATTATATTGTGAAATTTACTTTTTAACAGGGTATTTTTTACATTTATATGGCAGCCCATCGACAAGGAAAAGGATTAAAGCCGGAGTTCCTCAAGGTTCCAGACTTGGACCAGTCTTGTTAATAATTTTCAATGCGGATCAACCCACCAATACAACGGGAACAAGGATCATGGTTTCACAGATGACTGCATCACGTATGCCGTTTCCCGCTCTCCTGATATATCTGCCCGAAGAGTGGAGGAACGCCTCCGAAATCGTTGGCATTACTTACTGAAGTGGGGACTGAAGATCAACGACAACAAAACGGAACTCATCTGCTTCCAAATACCAGCAACCAAAACAGGGCTATGAAATGTCGTAAACCGGTGTCATAAGCGGAATATAAATATATTTTGGATTTAGATACTCACAAAATTTCAGATCTCTAGGTCGTGTGAAAGGTGGTTAAAAAGGACCTCAAAGAAGTCGGAAAAAAAACATCAACCCATCACACGCGCCACACGCGACACGAGACACGCGTCATGCGCGGAATATAAAAAATGCTATTTTGGACTTGGTGCACCCGCTTTTAAGAGTGAAGATCGACTAGAAGATTGTCAATGACCAGTGACCATAGAAGGGAAGAAAACACTGCTCCTCGGGGACATCCCTTAAGTGATCCTCTCGAGGAGGATATGCATGGCCCTTATCCAATGATTGGTCGAGTCTTCGATACCCTGCTACTGATTGTCTTTTCAATAGAGTCAGCAGTGCCAGTGTTATCGAAAGCGCCCTCAATGTCGAGGAAGGCACACAGGGCCACTTCCTTGGAATGAAAAGTTCCTTCTATCTTCTTTACAAGATAGTGAAGGGCACCTTCTGAGATTTTGCCTTTCATGTAAGCAAACTAACTTGAGTGCAGATGGGTATACACTTGTAACCGGCCTCTAATATGAACATCAATAAGCTCTTCATGGTTTTGAGGTCAAATGATGTTAGACTTATAGGTATGTATTATTTGGGCATGGTTTAGGAATAAATATCACATTTACCTGTCTCCAGATAGTAGGAATGTACCCCCAGTTGTAGCTGGCTCTAAATAAAAAAATCATAACTGTTAAGATGAGATCGAAGCGGTGAAAAGATCCCATCACCACCGGGAGCTTTGCACTTAGCTTGGTGCAGTTTCGCCTGTAATACCCTGATGGTGCTCATTAGTCCTCCCTGGTGGCTGAAGAGGAAGGCCGGCTTTGGCAAAAGCAAGAGCAATCTCTCTATCCTTACCCATGCGTACAGCATGTTTAAGTCGCATTCTCTCTGGCGAGTGCAAATTACTACATCCACCGCGGTGTTGCTGAATTAGTAGCCCATCTAAAGCCTTCCGAATAGAAGAGCATCCGGATTTCTGACGCATGCATCAACGATTGTGGATGCGCCAGAATCAGAAGTGGCTAATTCCATGTCCTTAGTTCTGACGCTCTCGCTAGTTTAGAATGGGGCCGTATGGCTACTTCGTCTGAACTCTGGGTAGGGTTCGTCTGCTCAACAGTAGACCGAGCAGTTGAGGCCAACATAAGGTTGGCTATCAAGTGCTCTTCAACTTTTCTAAATACAGCGGGTTGCCACAGCGGGTTGCTCAACACCAGGACCCTACAATGTTTGGCTAACGCCTTATGGATTAGTGCAACTACTGGCATTTCGACAAAGTGTTCTTCTCTGGCTTAGCATTTTCCCTTTTGCTCTTCAAAATCCTGACAATTTTCTATTCCTTGATGAGGAATAAAACGTTCACGCACCAACCATAGCACGAAAGACAGCCGCAACTGTCATTAGCGCTTATATAGCCGGGTTGGTCGGAAGCCTTTGGACTTTGCAATGAAAATTTTGCACGGCAATGTAGTCATGCATTCTATTTTTTTAAACAAAATCTTATCACTTCATGCTTTTTCTTGAAGTAAGCTGAAATCTTCTTTTCAAATATACTTTTATATTACCTTAATGTTTCTTATTGAAATTATTGTTAAAAATGTGCGTATCAGTTTCCCAGAGACATTTTAATAAACCGTCCTTGCGCATTTGAAATTAATGCTTGCAGTGTTGGTAATTTGTTCTAATTATTCTATGCGATACAATCGTAATCAGACTGGCATTTAATGCATAATTTCACAGCGAAGAGAAACCTAAAAATACTTGTATACAACACAGACAAATGCAAGCATATAATAAAAGATTTATTATTTCATAATCATTAACACCTAATTGTTTGATTAAATGCTGTGATTATGTGAAAATGTCTACATGTATTTAAACTATAAAATAATATAATTGCTGTTTCTATAAAATTACATTCAGATGAGCGAGTAAGCAGTGCGGTTTTGATTTGAGTGAAATTTCAATGCAGAACTAAACGATTTCATCGCCAAACCTGGAACCCATTCAATACTTTCCACACTACACAACGATTTATATCAATTTGAAGCTTTAAAAAATTTTGAAAATTTTACACGCACAGCTTAAAAAAGGACCCAAAAAAGAACAAGTGCGTTCAACTCTCGCGGTATCCGCTAGCCGTTTGTACATTCGTCTGGCGCAATGATTAAAAAAAAATATTGCAACAACTTTATCATAATGAAATTAATTAATTTTTATTATGAAATACGCAAAAATAAATTGCACGGCCAGCAGCAGCTTATCTGTATGCGTCCTTTTTTTATATGAAAGAACAGAAATTAAAAATTTTCAACGCTGTAATTGCAAAATTTAAGCTGCTACATTTAATGAGATACTCGTACATACGAGTATTCATTTATGTCCGTCCGTTCTTTGGTCCATTTCTGCACTATTGTGCTCACTCGCCCGATGTCCTCCTCATGAATGAATCCATGCGCACTTGGTAAGCATGCAGGGATGGTTACTCATTGCCCATCAGAGGGATTTCCCACATTCACCCTTAAAGCATCACTCTCTTAATACCCGCATATAAATTTTTGAGTCGCGTGGCCGGTAAACGAGCTTCGATACATTGCACGTAATGTAACCATGTAGTGTTTTTCGTCCCTGTATTATTGTTGCACTATATTAATATTGTTATTATTAAAATTTTAATTTATCTACAATTTGTGCGGTACTGTTGTTGCTCTTGCATTTGCTTTCCCACAGCACGTGTTTGCACCTTTTACCAACGCTTCATGGCGTTATTATTTTGCATGTGATCGCTCGTGGATAATTCATGTCTGTTGTGGTAAAATGCACAATTGTATGAGCACAGGGATATGCGAACGAAAATAAAGTTTGCCTATTAAATTTGTGATTTTAGTTCACGTTACAATTACAAACTACCGGTGTTTTTTTATGGATCTCTAGCAATGTGTTAATTTCAGGATGATTTTGTTATTTAACAGGTTGTTGCTATTTAACTGGGCGGTCAGCCATCAGCAGAGAATAGGGCGAATAACACAGAATGCTTCAGAAATGATACATATGGCCGCAACTATCTCTGACTGGTGGAAGTGCGATCAAACCTCCACGTGGTGACCACTGGTAATTTTCCTACAGTACAGGAAAATCGAAATGATCGGGCTAGTCGCTTTAAAGTAAGGTTGGCGCGAAGCCAATAACCTCGCCCGTAAAAAACCATATTACGAAACCCCATCGGGAGGCCAGGAGCGGACACCGGTTGTAGAGCCAAATATGATGATGCTATTTAACTGATTTTCACATGTTTATGTACGGATGTTTTACCGAGCATTTACGAGTAGATAGAATACAGAAAAACTCCTATTAGGATATACCTATTTGATTCCAGATGGAAGTATCTTTATCTCATGTCTTTTGTATTTTAAATTAATCGACAAGTATTACAAGACAGCTTTATGCTATAACAATGGGCCACAGCGTGAAAGAAATTACACTTTCCAATTACGTTGGGGATTTTCAATTTAAATGATAATTTCCCGTATGTACAGAACCGGATCTACCATAGGGACAAAGTGTACGCAGGTCATAGGTGGGCGCTTTATACCTACATATTTCCAGTTACATAAACATATACTTGTACAAAGATTGATTGATAAACATAAAATAAAAATACCTAATTGAAGAAAAAGAATAACAAAATTCCATTGCGCGTACGATTCTTCTCTAATCTACTGGTAAATTATGTGTTTGAGAAAACTTTTACTTGGCTGATGAGTGACAGTAGAGCTTCCGACTGTGCAAGATTCCCATATGGAACTCAACTTCTATTCAACGTTCTTTCGATCTTTACAACTTATGTAATTTCTGTGGAGTTAGTTATTCAAGTGCTTGACGTGGCCGGGAAGTATATTTCTCTGAGTATTCAACGTAAAATTGAAATAAATTTATCGGTGGTGATTAGTAGTATATTCTGGAACTAGATCCGCTCTACCAGTATCTAGTACAGGATGCTCGGACTTCCATCGTAGTAATAATTAACAGAACATATGTTTTCAAAATTGAACAAATTTGGGACTAAGGTATCGTTAGAATATCTAAGTATAACCAAAATTTCTTGCGAGTTGTAACAAAACATTGGTATGGAACTACGAAGGTTACTTTGAAGGTTATGCAAAAGGAAATTGCACTAAGCTAAGCCTTTGAAAATTAAGGAGAGGTAAATAGTAGATGATATGTACGTGCGTCTTGAATGCCTGCGGATCACACAGACTCGGAAACACAGAACTAGACAATTTATTTTACATAATTAATGTGCGCCTCAACATGCCGCGTCATTCAAAATGGTCATCTTGGCTGAACTTTCAACATCTACTCGGAAGTCAAGCAAGATTACACCCTCTCACCATTGCTTTTCACAATTGTTATCGACAGGCAGGTGAAAATAGTAACACGTACTCCATCGGGTTTGCCAAAAAATGTTTTTTCCCACCTAGAAGACCTATGCCGATGATATCTATCTCCTATCACAATCACTAGGTGACATGGAGCGAAAATTAAACTCACTAGAATTCCACGCTAACAAAGTGGGTTTAAAAATTAACGTATCAAAAACAAACGCTAGTGTGTGCTTGTGATGTGTGATCTCTTGATTGACGGACACCAAATAGAGGAAGTCGATAAGTTTTGTTACTTGGGCAGTTGGATTTCAAAAAATTGTAGTGCTGACTCTGATGTGTGCTCTCGTGTAAACAGTGCGCGATACTCCTATAGTATGCTAAATAAAATTTAGAACTCCTCGCAAATGTCCCGGAATTTGAATATCAAAAGCTGAGAATTGTGTAGTAAACGAAAAATGAATTGAATTAGAGAATGAGAAAGAGTGCTGGAGATAAAACAGAACCTTGGGGTACACCAGTGTTTATGCGATGAACATTCGATTTGAAAAATCTGAAAGATAGCTACTAGTCCAATTAAGCAGGGTCTTATCGATTCCATAGGTACTCATGATTTACTTAAGACGTTGATGCCAGACTCTGTCAAATGCCTTAGAAATATCGAGTGCAATAGCTTTGCTACTTGATTTTTGTAAAATGTCTTGAAGATTAATGCTAAAATTTTAAGTTTCTTTAGACAGGCTTTATGATTACAATCTGGGATTTTTAAATTCTCTATATTAACTTCGATTGCCCGTGCCACGTCTGTCGGTCGGTCGGTCGGGTTTGCGTTGAAACTTGCGATCCATTTTTAACCCACTTCCCATGGCCCGATTTTATTGAAATTTTGCACAGATGTGTATTTCCGGAGACAACACTTTCTATTAAAATTTTGGGAATGTCGGGCCTTAGAGCCAAGGGGTGCCCATAAAACACTTTGGTTTTGGGGCCCCATAACAATTTTTCAAAAAAATTGCCCGATTTTCTTCAAAATACACATGTGTATCTCCCATGGACATCATTTTTTGTAAAAATTTTGGAGTGAACGGGCTCTGAGGCCCGAAGGGTGCCCATGTAAATTAAAATTTTTCATGTAAAGTCTCTAATAGGAGATACATATGTGCTTTATATGTATCTCCTATGTATCCTCTAATTTATAGGCGACGAGGGTGCAGATATTCGTCCATTGGAGCAAGCGATTCGTAGAGCTATCGATTCGTTGTCCCTCGTATGAATTGAGGCTCTGTCCGTACACTGCGATGGAAATTTTGCGCAAAGATCTTAGCATTCATATAAGAATCAGCTTGTACAGGAATTAATGCCACGATCATATGCCTCGTTCTTTCGCCGATTACGCTCTAGACTAGTTGGAATCTGACCCATTGTTTAAGCGGATAATTGTATTTAGCGATAAGGCTTATTTTTAGCTTAAAAGGTTTGTTAGTAAGCAAAATTGCCGCATATAGAGTGAAACCAATTCACTAGAGACCCTGCAGACTCCATAACATCAAGATCAATGGATCATTTGGTGCGCTTCACATGCTGGTGGAATCACCGGACCTTATTTCTTCAAAAATAAGGAGTCCGCGTTACAGTCAATAGACTAATAGACCGCACCATAGTCAATGTTTTTATATTTGAAAATATAGATGGAATTGATCCGGACGAGATGTGGTTTCAACACGATTGCGCTACGTGCCAGACAGAAAAGGCAACCATCGACTTATTGAAATCAAAATTTGGCGATAAGCTATTTCGAGAAATGGACCTGTCCATTGGCCTCCAAGTTCGTGCGAATCGACACACGTGGAGCCACGTGAAGTCACTGGTTTATGCTGATAAACCTGCAACAATTAACGCCTTGGAGAACATTGTTCATGATATTTGCAATATACGGTCAGTAACGCTCGAAAAAAGTGGTGGAAATTGGTAGTCCGGAATGCGCTTCTTCAGGCACAACCGCGGTGGCCTTATGCCCGAAATCATTTTAAAATGTAAGTCCTATGTATGGATCGAATGAATAAATAAATTTGTTTGTGATATTTTTTTACAAATTCAAGTTCTATCCAACTCCATAATATTAATAGAAAATGGCTCAGTTGAATTATGAGATAACTATGGGCTTATTAGAAGATTTGCACAGAGCGCCAAATAAGTTTGAACCTGTCCTGCATAGTCTAGCATACATGTTAACAGGAAAATCATATACGATTATCATACTTAAACGCTCATTGTTTTTGATTAAAATGTGACACCTGAGACTAATCCAGTTTTATGAATTTTATCATTCAATTGAATAAATAAATGATTTTCAGCGCATAATTGCATAGCGTTTTTAATTTATATGCATTCATACGAGCACAGGAAAGGTAAACGTATTACAATTCCACCGTTTCACCAAAAAAATCATTTAAAATGCAACAAACATGAGCAGCAAATTATAAATCCAACAAAGCGTAACTAATGCTGTAATATAAATTGTGACGGAAATTCAAGTTTTATTTGAAAACATGCACAAACACAAAAACTTACAAAGCATATAAATTATGAAAATTCCTATTTAGTGTTTCGAACGCTTAACGCGTGGTGTATTCCCTTTTAGAAAACCACAAAACTGCACCAAAGTAGTGTATGCATAAAGCTTTGACTGTGCACCAGTATAATTATCCAAATCCAGCTGAAAACAAATTCTCACACAAGCATATAAATTAAGCAGAGATATAAAGCAAAAACGAAAAAAAAAACACCTTAATTCCAAGCTCATTCGAGTCTGATTTAAACTCTAAAAGAGTTGATATGAGACATTAAAAACGGACAGCCTGTAAATTGGCATGAAATAAAAATAAATAAATAATTATAATCCGATAAAAGATACTCAGTCGTTGGTTTCGTCGACAGTTTCTACTGCTTTAGGTCCAGCAAAAGATTTTTCATCGTACCGAAAAATTAGTAACTCTATAAATGCTCACTACTGTTCACTGGGAAAGGGCAGAACGAACACACAACATATAAAAGGACATTAAGGAATCTCTATTCGGGTTTAGAAAATACAACTACATTTCGCGCAAAATTTGTATCTTCATCTGTACGAGTACAATAATTATACATACTTGTAGATAAACGCATAGCGTACAAGTAAATTGCATCAAGAAAGGGTGGGATGCCTTGCTTTTTACTTGGGTATCTATCTCTTCATGTATCATTCGTTTTATCTGTTATGCGCGTCACTGTTGTATCTCTATGGTTCGTTTCATTCTACAGTTGAGCACATTGCGGTTAAAGAACAGTATCTGCTGGCGGATGGATTTTCTATCTTCGCCCTTCGAAGCGTTAAATAATAACTCTGCAATTACTTGCCGCTGTTGTCGACTACGACCCACCACTTGCATGCTGTGACAATGATGATGCCAACACTTTATAAACTTAAGTGCAGTGCTGTTTAATATTGCTGCAAAAAATGTACACAAGCCAAATTGCTTGCAACTTTTTAAACCGAACTTTCGATATCATACTTGCAGAAGATGTTAATTATAACAAAATAATTCATTGATGTAACATTTATAAAATGTGTTGTGGGTTGAAATTAATAGGGTGGCGCCATGGCTCTAGGGGTTAGACCGATAGACTTTTGAACAGGCGGTTCGAGGTTAAAATTCCAGGAACACCAAAAATCTTTGTCACGATCCCACCTCTCGCGAATGTCTCTGATAATCGGCCGAGAGTAATAATTTTCATGCAAAGCTCAATCTCAATTCGCCTCGCATTCGGCATTAAATTTGTGTGCAAAAATATAACACGCACAACACGAATGGTAGTGAGAAGCTAGGACTTGGACCACATCGATCTATCGTGCCTGATTCGTATTTGAAAATAGTATATTACATAACGAGCGAGGAAAGTGGAGTTGATGAGCACTTTTCTGCGAGTAATGTACACTATTTTTCACACGACCAAAACCGGTTATGCGCAATGTAAAATTGCTCTGGGAATGTTTGTTCACTGTGACTGCATAATAACATAACAAAAGTATTTCATATGTTAACTCACTAGTGTGTATAACGTATATAGTGTATGAAACAGTCACTTTCGTCTATGGGCGTGTGAAAATATTATAACTTAGGTATGTCGTTTTTTTAAGAAAGAAGAAATTGAAAGACGATGAAGACGACAATGAATGAAACAGAGTAGAAAAACGGCCCATTTAATGCCAATGTTATTACCAGTATGAAGTAACAGTTTGGCAACAAAGTTACAAAACAAAATCAACACAATCACGAAACAAAAAGCTTGTTAAGATATCAACATCTTTACTCTTCTGCTACGAATTATGTGCCCGTTTTCCAAGAAAGTGTAATGACAGTACTTACTTGTAAGCGATATTAAGTGATCATAGAATAATGATTCTGTTATCAGTAGTTTTTATACTAATTTCTTATAGGCGGACAGACAAGCTCAATTCAACAAAAAAAATTCTTGTGCTCAGTTGAAATTAAAGCAGAAAACGAGAACTTTTAAACACAATCAGGCATTTACTGCTTTTGTGTAAGTTTTGTAGTGTAAGAATGGGATTAAAGCGTTCATGATTTTGCGGCTATAGAAATGGTGCTAAAAAATACTTTTAATTTTTTTTTTTGAATTACCACTTATCACTTATCACTCTAGACGTTGATTAATGTACATTTTTTATTTTGAGGCCTAAAACCTTTTCGAACCTTTTTTGTTTTTATTGAACCGCTATAAAATTGACCACTAGTTTACAGTATTGAGTATTTAACATTTGTTATCTTTACATATTATGTATCTATATATTTTACAGTAAACAAATACACTTTTATTTTACATTTCTGTTGTATCTTCGAGATAAGTTAGCTCCTGTGGTTTAATTCACTGTAGTCTTCGAGTAATTCCATTTGTATCGCAAAGCTTTTTTGTCGTTCACGGATCGTTTCTTCTACAGTATTTAGCTTAAGGTCGCGATTTAAGTCGGAGTTTCTGATATACCATGGAGCACTTACTATACATCTTAATACTTTTTTTTTGAAGCGCTGAATTATTTCTATATTTTTAGCAGCAGGGCTCAAAGTTGAATGCCGTATGTCCATACAGAGCTAATGTTTGTTTATATATTAGTAGTTTGTTATATGTCGACAAAACAGATCTTCTGCCAATGAGATAATCGAGTTTTCTCAGCTTAATATTAAGCTCTTCTCTTTTCCTCTTTATATGCTCCTTCCATTGTAATTTAGCGTCCAGGTCCATTCCTAAGTACATTGCTGTATTGGAATAAGGAATTTGTATTCCATAAACAATATTTGGAATATGTTGAATCTTTTTTTTTTAGTAAAATTAACATGTATGGATTTTATGCTATTTAAGGCCCATGTTTTAGTCCAGTCCAATACAGTATTCACAGCATTCTGTAGAATTCTATTTAATTTTTTCCAACTGAGAGAATCGCTGTGTCATCAGCAAACGTAGCAAGTGTGCAATTCGAAGAGGTTGGCATGTCATTTGTGAAGAGTATATACATTATTGGGCATAGTATACTTCCTTTAATCGATTTCAACGCAGAATAGGCATCTTCTTGTTTTACTCGGAAATATCTATCAGTGAGATAAGATTCTAAAATTGTTGAATATTTTCTAAGAAAAAAGAGTTTTGAGCTTATATAGTAGGCTTTCATGCCATACTTTATCGAACGCTCGAGCGACGTCTAGGAATATTTAAGAACATATCATTTTATTTTCGAGGGCTTCTTTGACGATGTTTGTGATCATTTGTACTTTCTCAATAGTAGAATGTTGTTATCTAAAGCCAAATTGATGCGACGGTATCATATTCTCACTGTTTATTAATGGCTTAATTTTTAATCAACCAAATATCCAGTACACAAACAACTAAACGCTTTTCAACATCTTTTTACTTTTAGGGTCTTTTGAGAGTCTTTTAGTGTTTTTTTTTGATATTTGGGAGTCTTTTGGTGATCTATTGGGAGGTATTTTGGAAGTCTTTTGAGGGTATTTTGGTGGTACTTTGGGGGTCTTTTAGCTATCTTTTATAAGGTTTTTGGGGGTCCGTTGGGGGTATTTGGAGGTCCCTTGGTGGTATTTTGAGGGTCCTTTGGGAGTATTTTTGTAGGTATTTTGTGAGTGTTTTGTTAATCTTTTAGTGGTATTTGAAGGGTCTTTTGGGAGTGTTTTTGGGGTTTTTAGGGAGTCTTTTAAGGGTATTTTGCGAATGTTTTGGGGGTTTTTGGAAGTATTTTAGGGGGTCTCTAGAGGGTCTTTTGGGGGACTATTTGAAGTGGTTGGTGGATTTTAGAAGGTATTTTTGAGAGGTCTTTTTAGAGGTCTTTTGAGATTCTTTTGAGGATCATTTTTATATATCTTAAAAAAAAAGTCTTATCCATATTTCTATATTTTATATTATAGAGCTTTCTGTATTATCCAGTTGTGACATTTTTTGCGCAGTGAAATATTCTGCTATGTAATGTACCGAGTCGAGACTCCTAATAGACCCCTAGAAGACCCTTAAAATACGCCTAAGAGACCACCAAAAAATCCCCAAAAGATCTCAAATAAACCCTTTAAAAGACCTTAAAATGACCTCAAAAGAACCCCGAAAAGAACTCCCCAATAGACCTCCAACTTATTCTCAAAAGACCTCCAAAAGACCCTCAATGGACCACCAAAACAGCTTTATTATCCCAACAACGAATATAGCATAGTTCCCCCCTTTTTAAAAACTTTTATTTAACTTGACTTGACCCCTTTTTGTCTGTATTTTCGCAACTTTGAGGACCACCTTCCACACGACCTAGAGAGTGAGTCCCAAATAGCATTTTTTATATTCCGAGTATGACGCGTGTCGCGTCTGAAGTGTTGAATTTTTTGGAAATGGGCCAAAACACTGAGCTGCTCTCTATATCGTGTGGTTAAAAAGGACCTCAAAGTAGGAATAACCGACAGACAGGAAAACTTAAGTTAAAAGTTTTGCTAATGTCGTTTTTTTTGTTTCAGACTTTTTATCGAAAAAACGAACAGCTTTGTTGCATGTGTTGTTGTTGCAGTTAAAAGTGGGGTAGATCTCCCAAAATATCAATATCTGTTAGAGGGGAAATCCGATCTACCGTAGATTGGTTTTTTAGAGAAACCAAACAAATCAATCTGCGTCAGATTTAAAAAAAAACGGCATAACATTTAAGTTACAAACTAGTGTCCGCTGAGACTGCCGTAAATCACAAAAACGCGCGGTTGGTCGATGCTTGTGGTACTAGCCCAACAACGAATATAGCATAGTTCTCTCTTTTTCTCTGTCTGGCCATGTACCTTTTGCGGTCTTCATGTTCAAAATCATTTCGCATTATGACGTCATAAAACGCTGCAACCTTTAAATTTTACTCCCAATGGGTCCAAAGAAGTTTCACTTCAAAAACAAAAGGGGACACTCTTAATGAAAATTCCTTTATTATTACAGAAAACGCTCTCCAATTATCAACACCGGAGCTAATATATTCGGTGAATAAATGTACATTTTGCCTGTGGTGTTTCCAAACTTATTGACTTCTACGCTTTTAGCGCGGAAGCTAAAATGTCAAACATTATTCTGAATTAAATGTTAATAAAAAATATTTCTCTAATGCAGTTCCATTGTTGGAACGTACGTAATAGATCAGAAATATTGGCAGCAGTAGTGACATACGAATATGCATAGTGCGAGTCCGGTAATCATTTTAAATTCTAAATGAAAAGAGGGACAACTAAAACTCCTAAAAATAAATGCATTTTTTTCTGGATGCTCCGTGTCAACACCCTAATACCTCTACATAATGTGCATTGCAATGTCATACTCAGGACTATACACTCAACACACAACAAGGCAACACACTCTGGCATAAACATACACTACCCGGCAGCCGGGATATTAAACATTAATAGCCTCTTGAAAATAAAACGACAACATCATGTCATCGTTGCAAATTATAAAAATGGAAATGGAAAACGTTTTTGTTGTGAATGTTTAATAGCTCTGTATGAGAGTGTGTGTATCTGTGTATATATATATATATATATATATATACACATATGTACGTTTGCGTTTGTATTGTCCTTGCAATGTGGACCGATGTGGGGTACGGTACTGCTCTTCCGTTTCATTGCATTTAGTCCTAGTGATCTGTACAGATAACTCATTCCCTTGCGCTCATTCACAACTCACTCCTACATCACAGGGAATCACCCATAACATCCACCCACTCACTCAAACAACATCCGTCGTCCATCAGGATTGTGTGTCAATTCACTGAGCACATCTGGCTTTGGGTACGCGCCCCGCGCAACACTCACTCAACTGCAGGAATGCAGATGCGGCGGATCCCATTCTGGCAACTGATGATGCTGGTTGATGTCGCCTGACATCGACCGTTGTCGACAGTGTTTTTGAGTGTTCTGCTACTCTGGATATTTAGATCATCACATTAATATTTAGATGTCACATAGAACTTTTTTGCTTTAATGTTTGTTATGTGTTGTTATTGTTGTGTTCCATGCATGCAAACAGTGCGATGTCAAAATCAACTTATAGATACATACGCGCTAGAATTTTGTAGATCAAGTGGATGTTTTCTTGTTCTTCTTCTGACATTATGCATAAATATTTTGTTTTCCCAGTAAAACACAATGAATTTTGAAAAATTACTATTTTCCTTGTTCTGGTAGGTCAGTGAAAGTTGCGTGAGATTTGCTGGATTTGTATGTTTGCTGGATTTGCCACTTTACAAGTTAAAATTTTGTTATTATTAGGTATATAAAATCAACTCATGATGTGCAGCTCAGGTTCATACCACTATTAATTCGAATTAAGATAAATCCAATTCGTCCCACTTCTTCAAACAGCAATTACCTAGTAAAAGTTACTTTTACCCGAAAATAGGTTCTTAGTAGAAGAACATATTTTGGCCCAATATTAAATTTTACGTGAACACTCTTTGAACATGAATAGTGACGAGCTAAATTGGTCTGAATATGCAAGACGAAGACCTAGATCAAGACTATGTCTTCAAAGACTGCAGGACTCCGTCAAAAACAAGCACAAAAGCGACTAAGTTGCGTCAATGCTCAGTTGATCGTATTCGGTCCGCTAATTGGGCTGTGCAACGCTTGGAAGAAAGTGAGCATTTTTACCTAAAATTTTGGGCTCAGAAAATCCATACGTAACCATGAAAAGGGCGATGCATTCACAACGGATTACTGTTTGGTATGGATTTTGGACCGGCGGCATCATTGGTCCATTTTTTGTTGAAAACGAGCAAGGAGCCGCCCTTATAATCAATGGGGAGCGTTACAGACCCATGATAAACGAGTTTTTGTTACCCAGAACTTCAGGGATCAAATAATCAGCCGTTACGGAGATGTCAATTGGCCAACACGCAAGTGTGGGGAGCCGTTAAGGAAAAGTGTTACGCTAACCATCCAGAGACTATCCAAGACTTGAAAGATCAAATCAAAGTTGCCATTGATGAGATAGGAGCCCACACAAACGAAAATGTTCTGAAAAATGGGGTTTGCCGTGGAATTCATTTGAATGATATTGTGCTCCATACTTAATGGCAATGTATACTCTTTTTAATTAAACAAACCTCTTTGAAAAATATTCATTCGTTTAGAGCCAAATTCAATTGCAACCGTTAGATGGGCCACCCTTTATAAGAGTACACCATCAAGAAGGTTGTAGGTTTAAGTAACATAAGGGAACTTGTCATCAAAAATCAATCTTATTTAACACTTGAGATGAGGTAGACGTTGTAATGACGAAAAGAATGGCGGAAACAAGAGGAACAAAGCCATACTTCTAAAAGTATTCTGCTTATGTTTTTTTATTTCGAAGATATGGTATTTCATTTTAATACGAAAACAAAACCTAACACAGAAAAATATCGTAAGTAAAGTGCTTTGAAACGACAGAAGTTAAAACGTTTCGCCGGTCTGCCTGCTGACAGTCGTCAGATTGAAATAAAACAACAAACAAACAAACGGGTTAAATTCAAGATGTTATTAGTTCGTCAGAAAGTCGGGTCTCTACATTTGCAACAAATCAAAATCTATCCGAAAACTTACAAATATTTTATATCATAATAACTATGTATTCGAAAAATGTCTCTATCGTCTATTTAATTGCACATTTCAATCCACCGTACAATGCGATGCGCATATATGTAATTTTAGATCACTAACTAACGACTTGGTCTAGATCCGCGGTCGGTCGATGCGCCCGCAGAACGGGACATCAGCATACGGTACCCATGCACTTTCATTACAAATCAGAAAATACTGCACCTCACCTTTTTTGAACGAGAAACCCACAGAGAAACTCCATATTCCTTTCCCTTCCTTTCACCATTCCTTTCCACATTGTATCCATCCAACGGTACGGTTTCATTGTGTTTTTCCTCTTTTCTGCTTTATTATATCTTTATTTACCATTTGTATGCCGGCATTAGGCAGCCGTTCGCTATTTTCCCCCATTCGTAGATACTTAGATACTTAGGTTCAGATACTAGCGAACAGTACAGTACAGAACAAAAAAATAAAAGTAATGGAAAAAAGAGGGAAAATTGCAACCAAAGTCTGCAAAGAATTGTTGCCTTGGAGTTTGATGATGGCGATGACTCTTCTGACTGAAATTGTTATTGCGCGCACATGCTGCGAGTTGCGCGTTACGATTTGCGACCGAAGCTAGAAACAAATCTAGCTGTGCTTTATGATTTCACAGTTCTCTTGTTCGTTCGTTCTACCCTTTAGGCAAGTACCAGCATGCATACATATTTTATGCGGCAGCCATACTTAGCGACTAGTCTGGATGCAATAAAAATCTCTAAAAGCTGCATACAACGAATCGGCGGCATGGACAAACTCAGCGCTTTTTAATTTAGGACAGCACACAGCCAACACGAACTGGCTATCGGACGGATGGGTCAAAAGCGACAGAATAAAACAAAAACAATAAAAAAAAGCTAACAAAAAACTAAGTAAAAATGTGTTTTCCTCTTGGGAACATTGGATTGTTACCAATCCAATAACAGCCACGAAGCGACCGATCATTTATGTGTATCTAAAATGTGTATATAAAATGATTAACATTTTAAAACTGCACATATACACTGTGTAGATACATCCATACATATGCAGACGGCCGACTTGGTAGCAGCTCTATAGTCGGTCCCAAATTGACTACAATTTGTAACGTTTTGCTTCTGCTTCTACTATCGCGCTTTCCGTCCGTCTATCTATCTATCCATTCATACAACCAACCGAGACAACCATTACCCAATTGAACGAGAAGCGGAAAACTATTTTCTTCCGTTCATTCGATTGTCCCTGTTGTCGGGGGACTTTGGTCCAGAAAGTACAATAAAATGCATGTTCGGGAGCTAGATTTTATTTTGTATCTGTCGCATAGTTATGTCATTGCTGGGACACGGGTTTGTATCGAAATATAAGAGGGGCAAATGTCCGAGGAAGACAGGAATGATTATTAGATGTGAAGGTTGTCATCACAGTCGACGTCGATGCAAACATGTGGAGGAGAATTGTAAGAGCGTTAGTTATACGCGACAGTTTCCATCAATGAAATTCTCCCACAAACAATGAGCGTACAAATTTAATGTCAACCTGATCGTCTGGCATTATTGACTTTTTTTTCAATTGTATTTATTCATCAATTGTATATATATGTATTTATTGTATTTTTCAGCCATCTACGTCGTGCGAAAAGTGGTTAAAAAAGACCTAAAAAAACAGGAAAATGGCGCAATATCAAACCATCACACGTTTCGTTTCACACGCCAAACGTGACACGCGTCATTCGTGGAATATAAAAAATGCTATTTTGGACTTAGATACGCACAAATTTTCAACTCTCTAGGTCGTGTGGAAGGTGGTTAAAAAGGACCTCAACAAAGCCGAAAAAAAATTTCAACCCATCAAACACGTCACACGTCATACTCGGAATATAAAAAATGTGTTTTTGGACTTAGACCCTCACAAAATTTCAGCTCTCTAAGTAGTGTGGAAGGTGGTTAAAAAGGAACTCAAAGTGGTCGAAAATACAGACAAAAAGGAATCAAGCCAAGTTAAAGAAAAGTTTTTAAAAATACTACAATGTCCGAAAAAATGTTTGGTCATTCGTGAAAAGAATCAAAAATACTGCCTCGTCGTCGACATTACTAATACAGCTCATTTATAATGATATTCCAGTTGTCAACACTAAAGACAAAGCAAATCTGTTGCACTCGATATTTCTAAGGCATTTGACAAAGTTTAACATCAAGCTCGTTTGTCTAAAATGCGTCTTATGGAGTCTAACTGGACTAGAAGCTATCTTTTTGACCGCTCCATTCAAGTTGTATTAGACGGCTTCAAGTCTAAAGTACATTATTTAAATACTGGCGTTCCCCAGGGCTCTGTTTTGTCCCGACACTCTTTCTCTTTTTTATTAATGATCTCCTATCTGTGACTTCTAATCCAATTCACTCTGTCGCTGACGCCAGCCCTCTCAGCTTCTCATTTAAGTTTGAGGAACGTCCCTCCACTTCTCATGTGGAACTCAAACAATTCTAAATACATTAAATTATAACAAAATGAGAAGAAAACAGTCGAGTAGAATTTAACGCTTCAAAAACCCAATCGTCTGTCCTGTCCTGTCGTCTAAACGAATCCTAAATTCCATGCCATTATCAATGAATGGCACTTTCATCGAGGAAACTTAAAAACTAGCAATTCTCGGTATGTGCATTAACGATAAGCTTCGTTGGAGTGACCACATATTTACTGTCGCCAAAAATACTGCGAGATGTTAAGGTTTTCTAACCCGGTGCAAGAAATATTTAACTCCCTCTGATATGGCTACTATTTACAAGGCTTTCAGTCACACTAAACTTAGTCCAATTGTCTGGTGCGCCTTAAACTACCTTGCATCAGCTAGATAGAATACAAAACCGTGCGATAAAACTTATCGGTGACGCAAAATTGTTACTGTGCTTGTCATTGTGCATGTCACTGTTTTATCGCTTCTTCCACCAGCGGTGCTCAAGGGAAATAGTCAGCTGCATGCCACATCTCCTTGCATTCAACCGCAATACTCGTGGCGCTCTAATTGCTCATCAGTTTACCCTCAGCTCATCTTAGGACGCACAGTTATGTTCAGGGATTCGTTCTTCAGCCGTACAATACGTAAGTGAAATGCTCTGTCAAGCTCATGGGACATGTCCTCTTTTCTCCTCTTTTTCCTTAACGCACACGCATATTGCCGAGCTTATAAGGGTGCAAACCAAAACAAAAAAACAAAAACAAAATTCATAATGAAATAAATCTCAAATTTTGAGATTTTCTTGATTTGGATGTTAATTCATTTTCGGATTTTCGGAGTTATTTCTTGGGATTTATTTCATTTGAGATTTTTTTCATGGAGATAAAATGGACATGAAACTATTCGAAAGTATAGTTACATTTAAAGATATGTGTTTTTTATGAATTCTTACCATTAACCTACTGACATCTCTACAGAATATTCTCAGTAATCTAAGCAAGCACAGAAATATTTCCGTATTAAAAAATTAAAAGTAAATAGATAACCCAAACAAGGACACACAACAAGAGCCTTAAGGATAAAGAATCTTCGTTTATTTTAATCAAAGATATTTTGCATTTTTTGTTTTCCGGATAAACCAACGACAGTCCGCAGCCTAAATGATCGCAATCTATTAAGTGTCTGGCGCATGAATGAATGAAGATTTATTAATCCAATTAAAATTATGTGCACAAGAGTGCACATTGAGTGCCGCCATCGACAGAAGCTATCCCAAAGACCTTAAACTACTTAATTGTCGCATTCAGCAATTTATAACTGTGTGGGGTGGTAGTTTGAAGTACGTGGTATGCTGCAGCAATTAAAACGACAATTGTGCAGGACGGAGATCCGCCAAACTCATACAAAAATCCACGACCACGTCAACAGAGCTCCATAAGCAATCATGCTCCACATAATATACATACAGCGTGGAATTCATTCTTAACGCCTTTTCGAAGAATACACTCAAACTCACACAACACACACACTTCTTATTTTTAAGAATGCGACGACCAAGAATTACTACAATTATTATCGAATGGGAAAAAAATCGAAAGCCCACACCATCTTCGCCAATGACCATTTTATCTCTTGACAATTCGCATTTATTTCGCAAAAGTCAATTAACTCGTGCGTTGGAATTCCACTGTACATACACTGCAGTATCTGTGTGCATATGGTAGGGGTATGCTGGGTGATGTGGATTCTAGTGATCAGAGTAAGTCAGCCAGACAGTTAGTCAGTCAGTTAGTCAGTCAATTATTATTTTTCCTCTTGTGTGGCTCTCTCTGTATGTATGTGCATTTGAATTTATTCTTTTAATTTTGTGTGAACGATCAGGCGGGCGAGCTTCTATAAGCTTCGAGCATCGAGCAGATGCACAAATAAATCAGAGCCGAATGAAGAAAGAAAATCTCTTTATAGTTCAATAAAAGTAAATAACTCCGTCAGAAGGACTGCGAGATATACAATCATCGATTGTATCGTCGCAGTCCGAGCGGCAGCAGCATTGTATATGGAGTATAGCTATACAAGATAATAAATCTCAATAAAAAAAACATTCAAAATAGTATAAAAACACATACATACTCGTATATACATGTGCTAGATACTCATAGAATAAACGTATTTAGCTGTATCCGTACGATTGCATTCATTCGTTATTTAGATTGCTTTTGTTCGTTCAATGAACTAAAAAAGTAAATAGATTTGTTTTGCTGTGGTTTCTATATTGTGATATTGTTCTTCTTGTTCGTCGTAGTGCATAAATTTTCTACTGGTATGACTCTTGCATTGCATTGCTCGCTCATTCAGTCATTCATTCATTCATGCATTCATTTATATTATAAGTCAAGCATAACTCGGCGCTACGGCAATATTGTAGCAGGTTTGAGGTTTGAAAATTGCCCACATACTGTCTCGACACGGTTACAACAACGATTATGCAAGAATTTAGATTGTTCGAGTTCACCTAGTTTAGCTATGTATCTCACTATCTACTGATTTGATTATGTTTATCGGAAGTTGAACTGCAAATGAAGACATAATTCATGCAATACACTGCAGTCAACTGTTAAAGTTACAAGTAGTCGCCGAGCTTATCTGGGTCATCTTTATTATATGAAGAGAAACAGTAGGAGAATATGGTACGTTGTATCTGGACTGGAACTTTCAGTTATTTCTCCTTAAATAGCATATAGAAGTTAAGTATCCTACTATTATTTATAGTAATTTAATAAGATGATGTTCCTTGCATAAAACTAACTTCACCCTAAGCAAAGAATTGCATTTATTTAAAACATCTTTATCTCTATTTAACATTTTGCTGATTTCCATTTATTTACCAAGAGAACATTATGTTTCTAAGACTATTACATTTGTAATAACTTAATAACATCTATATTAGCTTAAACTAGTTAGTTAATCTACGTTGATTTTCACTACATTCTGTATCTTTTTTTCTTAAATCTAACCGTATTTTAATAATTTATAATTTTTTTTATAATTCCAACTTAGAGAATGAGTTAGACACACCCAGTTCAACAGCGCTGCTATCAAGCCAACGCTATAAAACTTCATACGTTCGGCTAACGCCCACCATCATCCCTAACGCAGGGTTAAATATCGGTCGCACTCCAGTCAAACCATATGATGTAGTCAGCACAAGCAATAGTTGCATCCTTATGTTGAAGAGGATTGGTGCCGTTACTGTACCCTGTGGCAGACCGTTAACGAATTGAATTTAATATTTTATGGGTCGTATTTTTTTATCTGTTTCCAAAAATTTCTTCCCGTATACCATTGATACAATCTTTTGAATAAATGATATGGGAACTCTAATCTATAGGTATATATATATATATATATAAATCAATTGCCATTCGTTAGTCTCGTAAAAACTTGAGAACGGCTCGACCGGTTTGGATATTTTTTTTTGTTTTGCTCGCCTCAATACTGGAGTGGTTTAGGAATTTGAAAATTCAGAAAACCTACTAATTCAGAATCTACAGTGAAGCCTTGTCTTGGATGAAGATAAACGTCATATCCGTTAAGGATATCCGTATATTCTCGGATAGCCAAGCTACACTAAAATCCTTGGAACCAATCTCCATAAATATAATTTTACCCCTTAACGGCCGATCATCTCTCGTGGAGATGGCGGAGCAGTTCAATATCCACCTGTGTTGGGTGCCGGGGTACAGAGACATTCCAGGAAACTGTATCACCGGCGAACTCGCCAAGCAAGGAACTACACTTCCCTTCTTAAATTCTTGTTAAAGCGGGATGCTAATGTAAAAACTAACTGTAGGTGGTCAAACGGTACAACTTGCATAGCGACAAAGCAAAACTGGCCCAAGCTGGATCCGAAACGCTCCAAGTGTTTGATCTCTCAAAACAGATCGCACATCTGTGCTATTGTAGGTGCCATCACTGGACAATGTTTCATAGGCAGGCATGCAGCAAGACTTGGAGTCTTTTCGAATGACTTATGCAGAAGCTGCATGGATGAGGAGGAGGAGGAGACCATCGTCTATCTTCTCTGTACTTGTCCAGCACTTCAAACGAAGCTCTAATTGGTTCTTCGAGCAGGTGGATCGAAATTTTTCCTGATCCGTGTGGTATCACAATGGACCATTACTAGTATGGCAGTTTCACTGACAGCCACCCTAACCTAACCTATATGGTGAAGACTCTGTCCATCATGATCTTTTTAATCCTTAAAACAAGATCATGAAGAGCAGACTCACAGGATCTCCGTAATTTATGTTTAAGGAACTTCTTCTGAGTACATTCGACCTAATATACGTCTCGACCAAGCGTTCATTTCAACACAAACGAGGAAAGACTCAATGGTATGAAGCTTTTTCCTGATGAATAGCCAGGTTTCATGATAAAGACTACTCTAACATTGCATAAACTTGAAGGAAGGGCCAAACTAGATGTTTGAGTCTGAGCTCCTCTATAAGTCTAATACCACCACGTTTCAGCATCATTTGGTAATGCTTTAAAATCATTAATCGTTGCATAACTGACGCCTCTTTGAGCCTTTATTCAAACGATTCTATCAATACAAAAATTCCTTCTTTTACTAGACAGTAGATATGGAATGATTTGCCGGATTCTGTGTTTCCGAATACAATCAACAGGCATTCTCCCTTTTGATCTCCTCAATTTCCATTTTTTCCCTTAAAAAATAGAAAAGTCAATAGCCATCCTTACTCACGCAAAAGTTTCAGTTTTCCCATACGCAGTGTAGTCAAGCCTAAGCAAAACAATTTGGTATTTAAATGTTTACAATGTATTTTTACAAATTGCTTAATTTATTGGATACTTTTGTCTGATCGAAATGTTTTAATTGCTGTGCCCTCTTTTAAATGCTATTTCCCATTACTTATGTATACGATGATATGAGGAAAAGAGTTTTCTTTCTCTCCACAATGCACACAATCGAATTACATTAAAGATTCCCACAGCCAGACAGAAAGATACTCACATGCATAAATAACATAATATTCAATGTGTAGCGGACAGGGTGCCGTCGAAAGAAAACCACATCAACTGTTTATTGCTTTTCTTTTGCAGCTGCAATTGCATTGTCGATCAGTTGTTAACCTAGTAGTGCACAAGTCACTGAGTGAAGTATTCGTATAACTGGAAAACAATAAAACGTCAGTGGTAACCAACACATCGTGTACTTGTATCTACCCATCACAAGATGAAAAATCAAAGTCGCTACATCATCGTCGTCGTCGTCGTTCACACTTCGATGATTTCGAACCCAGAGCTCTCCCTTTTCCATCTCGCTTAGCACTTTTACATTCTACATAAATAAACATTTATCAATGGAAAGCTCACACGATGTGCATGGCTGGAAAAACCACAAAATAATACACTCCGCCCGCTTCGGCGAAGAATCCTTTTACGAAAAATCCCTTGTTGCAATGTCGACGCAGGCAAGAAAGAAAAAAATAAACACCGAAACAAAATTTTACTATGGGGACTGTGTCCTTTTTTTCCACCAAGCACCACTTCAACCACTTCATCCAGCGAAACGACTGTTCGCACGCTTGTCCGCGCAAGCCCCACTATTTGTTCGACTTTATCCATCGGCAATTTGCTCAGCTGTGGAGGTCGTGCAGTGGCAAAGTGCATCCATTGAATTGATAGTGGCAGTTCTATACGATGGGAATGAAAAATTATCCCTCTGATGGTGGTCTGGCGGACGGACAATTCCGTCGGGTGGATCGTCGTTGTCGTGTTTATTGGAGAAGATCGGAAATTTGATATCTAGCTAGCTGCTTGGTGGAACTTCTGATGTGGAGTCGACGACATCGACTACTATGGCCACTGTCGATGATGACTAGTCTCGTTACTGATGCGCTTTTGTCTGCTTCGTCTTTGATCGGTGGCTAGTGCAATGAGATGCTCAATAAGATGAATCAAGCTACACTTTTAAGTAGAATGCCGCAAAAAAACCGATACAAATAGCAATGTCTGTTCCGGCGGCAATCGATCACCGTAACAATAATACAAATCAGTTTTGCTGACGAATTAGCCAATTCTACTTTTATATTACAGAAGAATGCCAGACAAATAGATTGAGTGAGCCAGCAATAAAAATTGCACTCAAGGGTGAATACAATAAATTCAATACAAACGATAAAAAGATATATTTTCTAGAGATAATAATAATAAACGTGTGGTAGAGAAGATTTTATATAAAAAAAACCATAATTTATTACATGATAATATATCAGCTTAACATAAGCTCATTAGTTTTACTCAATAGAATTAAAGAGATACGATAAATACCTTTTTAAGGTAGAAAACTAAATAAAATATAAAAACTTAAATTTCAAATTACCCCTAGATGCCTTTTCTTAAATTTGACTAATTCGAAATGGAAAAATTGATATAGAAATTCACTTAGCTGCAGCTCATGAGTTAAAAATTCATATATTAACTTCAATTTAACAAGTAAAGATAAAAAAACGTCGTTTTTCGGGTACAAACTTTTATGTATACATTCATAAAATAAATATTTTATTTTATTTCAAAGTATTTTCTTTTTTTTCCCCGCATAGAGTGTCAGCACTCTAGATCGTGCGAAAGATGAGGACCTGAATAAACGAAAAAATGGCGTGATTTCAACCCATCACACGCGCCACACACGACGCACATCTCACGCGGAATATAAAAAATGCTATTTTGGAACTAGATACTCACAAAATTTCAGCTCTCGTAATCGTGTGGAAGGTGGTTAAAAAGGACCTCAAAGAAGTCGAAAAAACAAAAATGTCAACCCATCGCACGTGCCAGAAGCGACACGCGTCTCACGCAGTATATCAAAAAATGCTATTTTGGACTTACCACCACAGTAACACCAAAAAGTATTTTTCGTTGCGTCCCACCTCTCGCGAATGGATGATAAACGTTCTAAGAGTAATTACTTGTCACGGAAAGCTTCTCAATTCGCCGTTCGGATCTGGCCCTAAATTGTAGTTCCCTTCCAAATTTTAACAGTCGTTAAACCAGTTGGAACTTCGTAAGAAGCGCAAGATACTACTTATGTCCGTATCTTTCTTATCTTTTACAACGACCTTAATGATATAAAAGGTAGTTGTAAAAGAAAGCTCCTAGATGAAGCTTACGTTTTTGGGAGAGGGCTGTGCAAGTACAGAGAAGATGGAGAATGGTCTTCTAAGCCTCCTTGTCTATACAGCTTCTTCAGAAGTCATTAGAGAAGACTCCAGGCTGCATGCCTGCCTATGAGACAGTGATGACACCTACAATAGCACCGATGTGCGCTCTTTTTTGAGAGATCAAACACTTGGAGCGTTTCGGATCCAGCTTGGGCCGGATCTGTTTTGTCGCCAGACAAGTAGTTCTGTTTTACCATCTACGGTTAGTTTTTTTGTTAGCATCCCTATATAATATGAGTATACATAGAGAACCATTTTCAGGTAGTGTAGTTCCGTGTTTGGCGAGTTCGTCAGTTCTACAGTTTCCTGAAACGTCTGAGTTGAACTGCTTCGCCATGTCCGTGAGAGATGATCGGCAGTTGTGGGCTAGAATAGAGTTCGTAGAGATAGATTCCAGGGATTTCAGCGCCATTTGGCTATCAGGGAAAATGCGGATATGACATTTCTCTTCAGCCAAGACAAGACTTCATTAATCGCCATAATTTCAGCCTGGAAAACACTACAGTGGATAGGAAGACGGAAAGAAAGACTAAGATTTAGCCTTTTTGAGAAATCACTTCCGCTTCCGCAGAAATGAAGCCTCGGGCATGTGATTTGACGTCTCTGTTTTTTTTTTGCTATATCAAGTCCAGTAGGACAGAAACCAAAGACAACCTCAACCAACCAATACCGCCCGATTTATGCGAAAAAGTCAATACAGATTTGGTTCAGCGCAGGCGTTTTTGTGGTGTATATTTGAATGGTTTTGTGTTGCATAATAAATGGCATCTATGAATCTTCAACCAAAAATAAATACCGTCTGATATCTCATACACAAATTGTTTTATCTGAGTGACAAAATAGGGCGCTCGTAATGATAATAAAATTTGAAATTTTATTTTGAGTTAGGCTCAAAATAAAAAAAATTGCTACTTTTTTAAGCTACAATTAAACAAAATTCAAAATACACGACACTTTTGGATCACTCCTCTCACGTGAAGTCAGTTGCACTTCGTAAACATAATTCTTATAGACAATTACACCAACAGATGGCGATGATCACAAGAGCAAAAGCTGAATCGATTATCTTATACTTTCGACAAAGTTCTGGAATACGTGCATACAAAGAAAGATTTAAGTGAAACTGGTAATCAGAGTACAAGTTTATTTACCAACGCTCGGACGAAACATATGCACTTAAACTTTGCCTTAAGACTTTAAGACACAGCAATCAAGTTCAAGAGGAAACACAGCAACACTGCTCATCCGTTCCATATACATGAATAATGCCGGTGAAATTTTTGCCTAAAGCGTCTTGCACTTGTAAACCAACAAACACACAAACCGAACGAAAACGAAGAAAATCGCCAACTGAAAGTGGATCATAGCATGACCACTGAGCTTCTGCGCGCCGCACACGTGACAAGTGCTCTAAATGATCATAATTACGATGATAAATCATCACGATCACGATCACGATCATGATCACGATGCGGTACAAAGGTACCGAGTGAGCGGTAATTAAACGAGCTAGCTATTACGGCGAAATGAAGTTGTACTTAATTAGATCCTCTGCCAGGTTTGACGAGTCGTGTGGCAGTGCCGCACTGTCTCGCATTTGGCTTTAAGCCAATTATATTGCCGGACTAACTGAGTGTGGTTTCTTTTTCCATTCGAAAGAGAAAACCGAGAAAAAAGTTTAAAAGAAAAACGAAAGGAAATTCCACTATACTCGAAGTCTTGAAGCTATGAAGGCATATCCGAGACCCGGTAACTGAAATAATGCTCCGTTAAATTGACACTAAACACAAGCCACTTAAAATGGTGAACTTGATGTGACAACAAATTCGTGCCAAGAAATTCGTGAAATAATCTGTGTTGTGTTTCAGATTCGTTTGATCAAACGTAATACATGTAGATATAAACTAAGAAAGATATATTCTTAGCTTGGAGCAATAAGAAAAACGAATTGTGTGTCTCGTGGTCATCAGGAAGATTTTATTTTACTAAGAATTGAAGAAGTCGTTAAGTAAGTTAGGGCAATAAAAAGTGCTCAATCAGAATTTTGACAGAATCAAAATTTTTTTGGTCGTCAGATACATTTGGATTTATATCTGTATTTGCATCTGACTACAAGTACATTCACGCTACATGCAAATGTAAATATTTTAGACAAACCACAATCCATCCATGTTCATTCTCATACATTATGACTTATGCGAGGGTAAAAGGTAAAACTATTTCTGAATCGTCATCGTATTACTTGAGCAAGGATGGTTATCTGGTTGAGCAGAATTTCATCAAATGAATAGTGTTAGTCACAATAGCATTGCCCGCTTTTAATTCAGTCGCAAAAAACTCATAACATTGAATAGAACTGCTTTAACAATAATTACTTGTTGTTTATTTTATAGAATTTTTAAAAAGGTTCAAAAATATTCATTTTTGTTTTATATGAGGTAACTACATATTCGCCCACAGGCACAGTGCGCATACCAGATGCCAGGCGGCAAGCATCATCAGATCAAGCTAAGGAATCTAATTTCAAGAACATTTTGATTTGATGATACAAACATCTTTCAGACATCTACATACATGTATATGAAAAGTAGCAGTCCCACAATGTACCTACGCAGTGGAGAAAGTGATTTCCCATAACCATCCACACAAGTGGTTTCACCCACACCAATCTTTGCTTGAAATTCCTTTAGATGTTGCAACTCAAAGACATTGCTGAGACGCCGGGATGGTAAAATATTTCTACTCATGCATAAGGGTGAATAACACATTTCATTGCCACATAAATTTCTCAAACATATACATAACTCTGACTATCAACTTTTGAGTATACACATAGAGAGATTTTGGGATTTTTTATGATTCTCGAAATCCTTTTATTTAAGCGAATTACAGTGTAACGCATTTCGGATGAAAAAGCGCATTAGGAATATGTACATGGGTTTTCAATTGGGGCGCCATTACTTGTCATTAATTCATGGAAAATTACTCGCCTCAGCAACGTTTGCAAATTATCCAAATTTTTTTTTAACAAAATTCGCTAAATCGAATTTTCGGTCGTCGTACTCGTCTGGTAGAAAATTTGCATCCACATAATATGCACTTCATAATGTTCCCATGCCAACAAGACAAACCAAAAAGCAAAAGATGTGTAAGTCAGGTCCCAAGTTTGTCGATTCTGCGACCAGCTCAACAGTTTAGAGTTAGGACCGGTCTGTGATGAATTTTTTGAGAGGAGTTAGACCATACCATAAAACGCTTTGACCCAAGATCTGAAACCGAACGACCATCAGTTGCGACGTAACTTCAGTGATTGGACCCTAATCCTATCATTCTCAACTATGCAGTACATTTTTGGCACAAGGCTTCAATTATAAATTGACTGTTTGGTACAGATTTAGTGCACCTCCAACAGACCCAGCAAATCCAGGGAAACCAAGTTACGTTTGACCTAGGTAGACTACTTCACGGACAGCAAGAGCCAATCTGACTCCCTTAGCGAGTATGCCGTATGATACCATGGTGCAAAAGCTCAAAATCAAATTAAAAAAGTATTTTGAAGTAATAATGAGCAACAAGAAGGAATTCAGATCTGAGACTGAATACCAGATAAATCCTGGTGCCATAAAGTAATATACAGATGGAGCAAATAAATCTGAAGATACGGGTGCTGGAGTCTATGGTCCCCGAACCAAGTACTCTGTACCCGAGTATATGCCAGGCAGAAGTACATGTCATCGAAAGGTACAACATGAGGCAGGAAATAGCTAATAGCCAAGCTGCGCTAAGAGCCCTGGATGCATTCCACAACACATCTAAACTTGTGTAGGAATACAGAGCGAAGCTAAACACACTTGGCGAAGACAACAAAGTGAGTTTGTACTGTGTGCCGGGACACACTGTCATAGAAGGTAACGAAGCAGCGGATAGGCTGGCTAATAAAGGAGCAGAAACTCCGCTAGAACGACCAGACGTAGTATAGGTAAGGCAGCCGTTTCCGTAAGATGGGAAGATGTGAGAAGATGGCATATGCTGGTGAACTATAACCCTCGCCTGATATTGGCACTAAGTAGAATTAAAATAAGAATTATTACGGGTTTCCTAACAGGACATCGCACACTGGAAGGGCATCTAAATAAAATAAAATTAGTAGAGGATGGCAGCTGCAGACTCTGTGGGGAAGCGGAGGCATCTTCTCAACGAATGCGTAATCACGTAATCTCGGAGTCTGCGCGACATTCACTAAACCTGCGCCATATTATTAAGTTCTTACGAGCCATTCGCATGAAGGGGGCACTATAGGGACGGGCATGCACTGTCTCCATGGCACAAGTCAGGGGGAAGCGCAATAGATACACTTGGGTCGCAGTGCTACTAGACCCCATTTATCATCATCATCATCAAGTAGCACGAAAAGAAATTCATTATGAATTTTAATTATGTACCTACAAGCTACTTCTAAAAGTTTATGGAAATGTTGAAATAGTGCAGGTTTTATACACCCACCTTTATCTCTCTAAAACTTCAATGTATCTATTACCTAATTTGTTTATGTTTTTTTCCATACCGATGGTACGCTAGACAGTACACTAGAAAAGTGACAAAAACAGTCACTAACTCCACAGCGTTATAATGGCTTTCACTTTATTAAGCTTATATATGCATTCTACATATAATTCTCACTTTTTAATGCCTAATAAAATGCATTTTCTTTGCTGTTGAATTAACATTCAATTTGTGTTTCTAATTGTCAAAGTCAGATATTGCGGTCGTCACCGCATCGAACCACAATGAAAATCCCACACTAGAATTCGTCTGCGTAGATGTTACCGCTGAGGCGACTCCTTTGCATGCACCTCACATCGAAAACAGGAAAGCAACTCTTGTCATTCTCATTATAATTTAATTTCACAAGTCAAGTGCGGATTGTTATTTCAACTACCGGCTTCAACAGCCTGTGAAGGAGCTGCATAAATTGTCGCTTTCATGCGTTAAGAGTATTCTGCAGTTATCTCATCCAATTTCGCATTTTTCACATCCTCATGAGTACTTCAACTTCTGCCGACTGCCTTCTCCCCGACAGCATCTCTTCGCTTGAAGAACCTTTTGTAGTTTTTTTATTTGTATTGTTATTCCTATTGACTTGCATTGTATTTTCTTCATCCAGTTTTGAGTTTCCTGCATTTCACAATTGCGCTATCAAGTGGGGATGGACTACAAGTGAATATCGGAAATAAAAACGCTTCCCTTATGATTAATTCCACTTTCAATAGAATGGAATGGGAAACATGATATCGTCCTTATATGTGAGAGGGGTTAAAAAAGTGGTATCCTCCCTCCTGTCGTTGTCGTCGTCGTCTTGGAATGTTGAAGTTTGCGAGTTTGTGACAGTCAGCCAAAGTATATCAGTATGTAAGGCAGTCTGCCAGTCAGCCAGTCAGCCAGTCAGTCAGTTAGTCAGTTAGTCAGTTAGTCAATCAGTCATTTTGTGGCGAGTGGGATGCCTTTTCTCATCATGCATTTTGTAGTGGCGGATATGCGTGGGATTATCCGGATGAGGCGCACATCCCAAGCAAAAGAACGAACGATTGAGTGAGATAATATGTCGTGGATATATTTTTGATACACACGTACCCAGCAACAACAGCGAATAATTTGATCAGCATGGCTTTTGATGCTATGGAAATGAACGAAATTGTTGCTAACGCAGAAATTTAACTTCCCTTGAGGCTATCCAATTTATTGCGCCTACACAAAAGTGAGAACCAACGCAGTATGCAATTATTTCTGAAATAGCGAATTTTAAACGATTTATAATTTTTTTCGCCTCTTCATATTGTACATATACACGAAAAAATCATTCAAAAATTAATAAATAAAGCCTCAGCCATGAGTTCATGTGAGATTAGTAGGTTCACTAAACATTCATGGCGTTCTTCTTTGTTTTTAATGAATTATTTCAAATGTTAATTTACTGCTGTATGCAGCTCGAATAACCATCACTCGATCAGAATTTATTCTAATCTGCTTTATTGCGCATAAGAAGATCTCATTTCGGAAGATTATTTTGCTGCTTTGTTTTTGTTTAAGTAACTTGTTAATAAGCTATGACAAGCTATTCGCACTGCAAGACCACTTATTTAACTAAATATTTCAGATCATCAGACCATCATCTTCTGAGACAGTTCTTTTCATCAATTGGTGTAAAACCACAACTGTATAAGGTTAGTAAAACCAGTAACTTTTTCGCAAATTCTTTGTGTCTTTTTAAATGCTTTTGCTTTTATATTAACTGTCTCTGTGTTTAAAAGTGGAGAACCTGTGCCAAGGGCGGCCTGTTTGATCAGCAAAAAAATTTACTTTCTTTCAATTTCAAATTCATGACGAAGGACCTAGTGGCACTTCTAGTGGAGATTCCGACCCAGAGGGGATCAAAGAACATCGTGTGTGCCTCGGCATACTTCCCCGTCGATGACGTCAACATTCCGCCCTATAAGATACAGAAGCTCACACTATTCTGCAAGGACAACAACATGCAATTTATCATTGGTTGTAACGAAAATGCGCATCACGTTGTCTGGGGCAGTAGTGACATCAACAGAAGAGGTTAGTGTCTTTTAGAATATATCATTAGTATTAGGAAGACAGCCGCTGGATGCGCTATCAAGCCGCAACTAAAATATTGGTACAAACCAGGTGACTACGTGGGACACCTTAATATTCTTGACTCAATTCCTGAAAGAGACATGTTTTGTACTATCTCGGACACCATATGGCCAGGGAGTATTGTTTTGGTAGGTTATTTGAGATAAAAATATTGGACCGAGCAAGCTGGTCTAATGGTGCTCCAGCACTGGACAATAAAGGGCTAGTCTGGTACACAGACGGATCGAAGATGGATTCTGAAGTGAAAGCTGGGGTATTCGGACCCAACACCAAAATCTCAATACCAATGGAAAATAGTCCCACTGTTGCGAGAAGCTAGTCCGTGGACCGCAATGGTCTGTCACGCGTCACGCCGAATATTATTATTATTAGACAGTCCAAACGGTTAATCACGCCATTTTCCTATAAGGAAATCCTTGATCTAGACAAGGATAGCATCAAAAAGTTAGTGAGTTTGCTCACAGGTCACTGTGGCTTGCAATATCACCATAGCAAAATTAATCCGGGCTCAAACACGGAATGTAGGTTCTGCTTGAAGGAGGGCGAAACATCCGGCCACATCCTCTGTGACTGTCTAGCTTGGATCTAGTTAAGGAGACATATTATCCACAAGGCATTATGTTCGTCGGCGGATTTGCGTATTTAGGACATACTAACCTTGATTAGAAGGGTAGAAAGTCTCTTAGATTAGTTACACCATACGATACAATAGATCTTTTTAGGTCGCAGTATCAGCCAATTAGGCTTGGGTCTGTCTGTCTGTCTATCGGTTTATATGTCACTCTGTCATTATAATTCATTATAATGCTGTTAGTTGACAGTCCCGTACGCGTTTTTGTGGTCGGACTTTTAAGGGGCTGGTCTTGAGGGGGTTTTGAGGTGCTTTTGAGGGGACCCTGCATGTGGTTTCAAATTGGGCCTTAATATGGGTCTTAATATGGGTCTTGAGGGGGTCTTGACGGTTGTCTTGAGGTGGCCTTGAAGCGTCTTGTTGTGGTTTTTAGAGGATCTTGAATGGGGTATTGAGGGGGTCTTGTTTCGAGACGTTCATGAGTGGAATCTTGAGGGGGCCCTGATGGGGTCTTGTCTTGTCGTGGTCTTGTGGGGGCTTTGAGGCAGTTCTGAGAGGTTTTGATGGGGATCTTTAATGGATCTTTTTGGGGCATTTTGGTTGCCGTGAGAAGTGCCCTGAGAGGGTGTTTTTTTTTTGGGATATTTTGGTGGGTCTTTTGGTGGGCTTTTATTGGTGTCTTGAGAGTCTTTTTTTGGGGTCTCCATATTCCCATCCTATCTCCATATTAATCTTTTAATCTACTTTTAAACATCAAATGCTTAACGTGGTTTCTTCAATTTATGTGATTTTTTAAGCCTCAAATACATATTGCAGATTTCCAATAACAATATTCTAGCAATTTGCATTTATTTTATAACAGTTCTAGTTTTAGGGGACTAGTAATGCTTTTTTTAAAAATAAAACTTAAATATTATTTTATTTAAAGAATGAGCTTACTGATTGTATAGGTACTCCCGAAAAGAAAACTTGAGATGGAAGTATGCGTACACCGTTGGCCTCCAGTCTGTTTTGGTTCCATTTCTTTTTATTTCGCAGCCTTTAATTGTTAAGAACAAAAAAGGTCAACATAACAATTCCAACAAGCTTCATTTTCTAATGCAAGATGCTTTTAACGCAGTCATCACAAAAGAAAAGCCAGTAAACATGTCGTTAAAAAATACCACACTGCGTCATTCCATCAGTCAGTCAGTCTATCATAATGTAATTCACTGAAATTCCCTTAACCTGACAACGCACACAACACAGCAACACAATTCATTTAGATGCATGTAATCACCTCAACATAGCATCCCTCGAGATGTGCTACAACGCGAGTGGTATGTATAAATGGTGAACCAAATCATAAGATTGCTCTTCGAAGCACGAAATCTCAGAGGCACGAGGAGGCGAGCGAGTGCGCACGCGAACAGAACACATCTTTGATTTTTATTATGATGACTCGTGGACGACGCTAAGCACTTTGTCATTTACGTGCCAGGATTGTCAGTCGGTCGTAGCTCGATCCACTACGGGCCTTGCGATTACCAACAGCGGCTGGATGGTATAATGGAGCGCTGTCACTCTGTGTCAGGTCTTTAGCCTTCACAATTCAATGTTATTGCGATTCAAGATAAAAGCGAAAACAACCTAAATAGAAGCAGAAACAACCATGACGACGACGGCGGCGGTGAAGAAAGAGAAGAAACTCACAGAAAATACACTAAATATAAGCATAATATTCCTACGAAACGGTGGTGGGTGGTGGTGGATGATGACAAAAAGGAGCATAGCAGCCAGCAAAAAGACTCATTTAGTGGAAAAGTGCGTGTTTTCTACTTCTTTTTTTGTGTCAGGAAGCTACAAAGGATTTCCCCGCATTTTTGCTTTCCCATGTGACTAAAAGAGAAGAAGACAAAAATAATAGGAAAACAAAACGAGAAAAACAAATCCTTGCTTTTTCTCCTCAAAGGAAAATGATTCGCAAAAACGCAGAACTTGCTAGAAGGCAGGAAAAAATCTATAAAATTGCGAAAAGCCGTCTATGTGAGCTGAATATAAAAACAAAAATAGATATAATGAGCTATATAGTTGATATATCTGTGTATGATGGTTTGGGAGGAGGACATTTTATGGGATTTTGCGTTGTGTTGTATTCGGGCAAACAAACAGCAGAAACGGCAAACAGTTTCTATTTATTATGCATCCATATATTTTTCACTAACCTCTTTAGAAGGCACACAACCGATGATAATGGCCTGTGACACGATGACAAATTCATATCATGTCGTTGATGAAATAGCAATGCAAAATAGAAAAGCGAAAGCAAAATGGCATACAATATTTCCCAGAGAGGTAAATTGCTAGTTAATGTTATTGAGTTGTTTAAATTTGAAATAAAAGACTTGCTACCTATCCAATGGGGAATTTCCAACACAAAAAGTTGCAATCTGTAAAAATTGCAAGAGAATCGATATAAATATAACAAATTTAACAACGGTGGGTGCTGGTTTTACTACTGCCGAAGGGCGCGGGTCGGCCTTGACAGTTAGGCCTTCTACTAGCAGCGGTAGGATTGTGGAACCTCCGCTGCCAGTAAGCTTGCAGGGCCATCCGATGGATGTTCGCGACAACGCACTCCATCTAGATCGTCGTCCAAGGAACGGCGGTGCTGCAATACGGATACTGAAGGCCCTCGGAGCAATTCCAGAGACCAACAGAACACCGAAGCAGGTCGCCAAGCTAAAATGGTCCCAAACCCTTATTGACAAGCACGAACAACGGAGTAGCCATGATTCTACGTCGAAGCGACAGAGATCGGTGGAGGAAATCGATTTGATTTCAATGAGACCAAGAGTGCACAGCACCAACACACTTAGTCACTCCATCGTTACATCTCATAGGTCTTTCAGTGATGTCCTTAAGGAGAAAATCGTAGTCGCAGTGATAGATCACAGCGACACTGATTGAACTATATCTCCAGAACGGTGGCAATTAGTCAAGATAAAGCTCTCTGGTAGCTTCTTGACTTTTATGAAGGAGCATCCAGGACCACTTCCTATCACTCGCGATGGCGGCTGCCTTCAAGGCCGTATTAAGCTAATCGCGTGTGATGACTTGAGATCTCGCGATCTCTAAGAACAGGCCATTAGCAGTCTAGGAGAAATTTGGCCGGGCTGTAAGCTCGAGGTCGTTGCGTATGAAGCGGACAGAGAACTCGCACCTGGATCCCAACTGAACCCTCCTCTGCGGATGAAATACTCCAGGTCCTTCAAATTTGCAATCACTCAATTTCGACCCCCGACTGGAAAGTCGACAAGTTGGAGGAGCAAATAGGTTCCAACAGATCCGCGATTTTTGTGATCAACCAGGAAACCTTTGCTCCTATGGCTGAGACCAAAGGCGTGGTAAGATGAGGTTGGGATTAGTCTACAAGAAGGATGAGCTGGATGCAGGTTAACTGCCCCAGATTAACCTCCAACACTCTAAAAAGGCTTTGGCCTTCCTCTTACTTCGCGGAGAAGACATCGTCCTAATCCAAGAACCGTAGATTGTTAACAACCTGGTTTTCGGATCATCGGCTTATCGGATCTTTCCCTGGTGCTAACCTGGAGAGATTCATCGCAGAGGCAAGAAGACGGAACATTAGTCTCATTATCGGCTGCGATGCAAATGACCATCACTCAGTATGGGGCAGCTCCGACATCAACGACAGGGGTGAGTTACTTTTTGAGTTTATTTTAAGTACTAACCTAACTGTAGTCAATACTGGTAATAAACCAACCTTCGTAACCAGGAGTCGACAAGAAGGGTTAGATATTACTCTTGTCACCGACTCTCTCAACCAATAATTTAGTATTTCGATTTGCGAAAGTGTCATAAGGCCAAACTATTTTGGCACATAAGACCAAGTATTTTTCAATAACAAAATCTTGTTATTACCCTTTTAAAAGGAGTATATATATAAATCAGGTAAGCAAAATCAGATATGCAGTGGCCAAATGGCCTTATGCCACCTTGTGAAAGTGTCATAAAGCCAAATGCTATAATTTGGCCTTATGTCACTTTCACAAAGCACTTCACGCACCGTAAAATCACAAAGCAGGGCATGGTGGAAAAGCTACGCGAATCAAATAAATAAGTGCCCTTAGCTTTTTTTGTTGTCCTGATTACAAAAGGAACCAACACACTGGTCTTGCAAAACTTATACTAAAAAAATAACTTTACTAATTTTGGTATTTCATTTAAAAGATTCTTTAAAGTTCAAATTATTGCATTCCTTACTTTCCCTTCCCCTTTCAGTGGACATCCTATTGAAACATCCTTCCGGCAATATCAACTGTATCGGTATTAAACGGATTGTAATGTCTTTCGAAAAGACTTGTGATGTTGGCAGTGCATCGAAATCAAGCACTACGTGTCTGACAGAACAGCGCATGTTGTGTCCACTTCAACGCTGATAAAAACTATTCACAGCTTGCAGGAAGCTCTCAATCGAAATGGATCGAAGGAGAAAAATGAAAAACACCACAATTCAATATCCAGTCGACTGGTAACGAATTTAACGTCAAACTTTATTTGGCGAAACGTCGATGCCATTGTACAACAGTGTGGACGATGTCGAGAAACACAGGAAACACAAAATTAAATGATTTGAAAGGAGACCAAAAAGAAACCGGGAAAATTCTTCAAATAGCTGGATAGGAAATATACCTACTCGTATACGTACTTCATCAATTGCGTTCAATAAGTCCAACTTGGACAAATCGATTTACGGACGGGCAATCTAACGATAGTCTATCTATATACATATATGCATGTCCAACCAGGAAGAATATACCTACATAGAAAAAATGTGTATATGGAAAAATTACTATTATGACTATGGCTGAAAGTCTTACAAATAAGGAGAACTATGCGAATTCCAGACATGTGATATCAAGGAACAAACGCACTGGATCAAAATAAAGGCTTATTGAGTGTATTGAGAGGAATACTACGCGGTACCTGATCTCTAATGTCAACATAGAAATCATCAGGGTCACCATAATTAGGGGGAGAATTTTTTCCTTTTTTTTGCTGCATCATAAAAAATGGCGACCAATGCAAAACATAAATGGAGGGTTTCGACTTTGACTTTTGTTTTTTCATGACAGACGTGAAGTAACCCCTCTCTAACTTTACATTATTAGTCACTCACTCACTGTCGGCTGTTACATGTCATTCTGCACTTGTATTAGTATCTACAAACACTAACGATACGCATTATGGTCTGATGATGTTCCTCGTATCGCCGAGTGTATTTTTGCAGTTAGCAACAGTCATGCAAACTAATATACAGTCTGTATGTATACTTCTTTGATATAATATCTCTCTGTTACCGAGCAATGCTCGAGAACTTTAATAAAATATACACACTGTGGTATGCACTTTAAAAAGGCTAACTTTCTTGGCTTACATTTCTATATTTGGTTTTTCATAGCGAGGGTGTATTATATAGCTAAAGTATCTGCGTATGAAAAGGGATACAAATATATACCTAAGTATATCTAAATACATAAATTATTCGTCAAAATAGACAGTGTCAACTTTGGAAAAATTTCGTATTCAAGGACATGATGAATCATTGGAATACCCTGCGATTTTCCATGCGACATCATTCTTGAGAGAGAGGGAGTTAAAAAAGAAAATAAAAATTAGCATATTATCGAAAAACTGTGCACAAAAATATGCGCACTGTTCGGTGTCCTTTGACATGTGTGGATGTATGGAACAAATTAACAAAATTTGCACCAAGAAAACAATTTTAGCTGAATCATCGTTAGCCAATTTTTTTCGAGGTAGATGATGATTTCGAAGGAAAAATAGGGGAAAATTTGAAAAATTCTTTTGTTCACATGACGCCCTTGCTCGAGTTAAACATGCGGAAAATTAAATGGAAATTATCGAATAAGTTTTTATCCATACAAGTTGCATGATGATAGATCCCTAAGGATGGTGACAAATTGGGGAACAATAACTATACTCGTAGTTATGCATGTGGGGGAAACATTTCCACGTTCTGTCGAGTTTTTTTTTTTTTTGTAGGTATAAATAAGGGACATTGTGATATTAGCGTCACTCGCTCCAATAAGTAATCTCAGTGAAGTTGTCCGTATAAACAGGGATTAGAAGTATGTATATATTTCCACTTCCACATCGCATCACATCACAATCCATTAATTGCAATTAAATAAATAAATATGTGGATGTCCTTGTCGAAGAGCCAAAACATGCAACGCCGCCGAGGAGGTGTCAGGCAAACATAATATGCGTGCTATGCGTGGGTTGCATGAAATGAATGAATGCGCAACAGCAACCATGGAAACAAATCCCGCATGTCAAGCCCTCTTAATGGGTGTCATTCAAGAGGCCCGCTCAAATCAAAAGCCAAGAAGTTGACACACTCGTATTCTGGCGATATTTATCTCTGTCGAATGCGACAACGATCAGTTGCAACATTGCAACATATATACATGTGTAATGAAATCGTATGTGTATAGCCGGGTATGCTTGGCACACACAGGACGAAAGGCAGTGAATGACAGGAAATTCGATACGAACGATACACAAATGGGAAGAGGAGCAAGCAGAGCACTTCTTTTTTCCTGTTTGCTTCGATATGGCAGGCAATTCAGGCATAAGTTCCATAAATGATGCTTTCAGTAGATTGCTTAAAAGAAGTACGCTACGAACAACAAACAGCTTGAAGTGCCGAACGAGGAAACGACTAGAGGCAAAACAGAAAGAAAACGAGGTAAACTATATAGGTATACGTTGCGTATGTTTATCCCTTATTCCTTTGTTGACTGAAGCTTCGTTTTTTCACTCAAAAAAAAAATATTTTATGACCTGAGGCGATAAAGACTTTTGTCCTTTGACGAAACTTAAAGGAAAGGATATTGGTAAAGAAAAAATGACATTCAACTTAGTGTCAAGTCTTAAGAATATTAAAAAAAATTTATATTCCAAGTAAAATGATAAAAAACATAGAAAATTTCATAACAATGGTATACTAAAAGCATTTAAACGATGTGCCGTAACTTTGTTTCTTTAATGTTACTTATTTTAGTTTAGTTATGTGGTTATAAAAAATGTGTCAAATAGTTAGAGAAAATGTTTCAAAAAGTAAAAACAATACATTTTTTGTTTTATTTGTGTGGTAATTGTTAAGACACAATGTTTCAACTTTAGGAAAATTAAGTCTCACGCTGTTAAAAGTAATAAATGTAAATATATGTACTTCACGAAGAGATAAATAAAGTTAATACACAAACTAACGTTGATACGAAACACAATTACTTGTCTTATACATATACTAGAATAAGTATATCTTTTTTGAAAAAAACCAGTTGTGTATCCACAAATGTTCATACATATAAGATACTAAAGCGACCTTCTCAGCTCGCCATATGGATAGTTTTTTCAGTCTAAGCCTAGTAACCCCTATGAATGAAAAAATTACGCTATCGCCAGCCAAGCGCTAACCAATTGTTTTAAAACAAGTCCCATCAAATTCTGACTGGTAGAAGTCAATATATACGACACGACAAACAAACGTACAAATGTACACACGTTCGCTGAAAAATGTTCATGTCCTCTAAATATATATATATATATATATATATATATATATATATATATATATATATATAAGAATATGTAAAAAACAGTTCACCGGCGAAAGAAAGCACCCTGGGAGAAGAATCTCTTCCGTGAACTAGAGCAAGGACCGAACCAGGCGCGGAAGTTCTGCCAAAAAGTCCGCGGTATGACACAATATACACCGCGTTTCACATACTGCAAAGACAAGAGGGTTATCTGATTGCCGATCTTAAAGACATCTTAGAGCGATGGGAAGAACACTTCCATGAGTTGCTGGGGAATTGGAGGCTCCACCAATGACCGAAGATCATACTATGCTGCCGCCACCAAGCATAGACAAAGTTAGCAGAGCGATAAATCGGCTCAAAAATAATGAGGCCTCGGGATCTGATGGGATCCCAGCGGAACTGATTAAAATAGGAGGTCCCACATTACACCAAGCAATTCATGAAATAATAGTGCAAGTATGGGAGGAAGAAGCTATGTCAGAAGACTGGCGAAGAGGCATCCTGTGCCCCATACATAAGAAGGGAGATACCACAAAATGAAGCAATTATCGTGGCATAACGTTGTCGAGTACCGCGTATAAGATTTTCTCCTCTATCCTTCAAGACAGGATAGCCCCATACACTAAAGTCATCATTGGTCCATACCAGTGTGGCTTCATCCCAGGCAAATCAACAACTGATCAGATTTACACCCTTAAGCAGGTGATGGAAAAATGTCGAGAGTTTCAAAACTCACTACACCATCCTTCTATAGACTTTAAAGCCGCCTATGATAGCATAACCAGACCTTTAGAAAGCCATGAGAGAATTAGGCATCCCAAATATACTGGTCAAGACTCTTCAAATCCAGGAACTCAACCATAACATCCAAGCAGCTGGTGAATAAGACAATGATCATATACCAGTACTTACATATATGGATCCGAGACTTGGGTGCTTAACAAAAAGTATTCTGACCTCTTAGCCGCATTCAAGAGAAAACTCTTACGGAGAATTGTTGGCCCCGTATGTGAGGAAGGACGATTCCGGAGACTCTATAATGATGAGATCTGCGAGCTGCGAGCGATGTCGAAATCGTGAAGAGAATTAAGCTCGGTAGGCTCCGGTGGGCAGGGCATTTAGCTCGCATGAGCGAAGTGGATCCTGCTCGGAAAATCCTTTGCGGTAGGATTTATGATTTACGGTTGTAGAGCTGTAGTTGTAGAAAAATGATTATGAATATATAGCCTATGGTCACACCGAAAGTCCTTTCTAAATATTGGTGAAATAATTTTTGAAATAAGTCCAGTAGTTTCGAAGATTACCTCCTACATACAAACCAACATTACCTCTTTATAATATTCGTACATACAACCAACTAATAAAGAGCTCCAAATTGTAACCTAATCGGATAATTTTGTATAGAAGAACCATCATTATGATATTTGGCTCTACAACCGTGATTCGGTCCTGGCTTCCCCATGAACGAACAATAAAGATTTGAAATTTTCATTTTTGTTTTATTTTTAGTCCTAGATTGAAATTTTTACCAAGCACTGCTTATCTGATGTTGCTCTCTTCATTCATGGATAGACAAACAATAGAGATTCTCACCCACTTTTTTTGTTACTATTTTGGATTAATTTGTAATTCTAGATTGATCTTTTTTCTTAAGTACAGCTTATCTGATAATCTTTCTTACTCTCTTAATTTATCTTCGTATTAACAGAGACAACAAAGATAGTATTTATACAGAGCTTCAACGAGACAAACGCCAAGAGCTATTTTCATAGTGTGATTCGGCCATTTCAAATTGAACATTAATTATATTTTTAATTTTCAAAAAAATAAATACTTTCTCAGGAGCTAGTAGATTATATTATTATCTTTTAGATAAAAGATAGAAAAGAGGGTAAAAAACGTTTCTCTCAGTGTAACAAAACACTCACTGCTTATGGACTTTGAAGGGCTTATCCCTCTTCTCAAATCCTTTTATCGTGATCTCACAACCGCAACCCTACGCAATTTCAGCTTAACTTGAATACCCACTCAATCTACGTTCATTTACACTGAGGATGTAATGTACACACTACATACATAAATACATATATACGCAATCAAGCAGTAATTTAATCCTTTCCATGCACTTAGGGGGCAAGACTGACGACAAAAAGTGATGCAGAATAAGAAAACGGGAATTGAGGTTTTCCATTGCTATTACGAGTATCTTGCGGCAAGTGTATAGTTGTCGTTGTTGGTCTTAATAATTATTAATCAGAGGATATGGGGGCAAAGCTTATTTAAGTGCAGCAACGAATTTAAACGAATCTTTAATAATTTGTGGGAAAGGTTTTTGGTTTGTAATTTTAGATAAATGAAAAACAAACCAAAAGTTAAACGATGTACCAATAGAAGATGCGCTTTACGAGATTCTATGCAAATAACATTACAGTTTATTTGAAGGCGAATCCTTTGGTAACAGCATTAAGAATTTAAATTCGTTGTACAGCTCTGGAGAAAAAATCGTGTAAAACCACATATCAAGCATTTGTTGGCATCTTCAACGTTCTGGATCTAACACACACACACACAAACCCCACTCACACACAATACTGAAGAATCATGAAGGCAAAAGCAACCCGGCCCAGAACCCAATGAACCACTGACTCTCTGCCTTTGTGCCTAAATCAGGCCTGAAGCTGCAATTAGGAAAGACCAAGTGGAATAAAGGGAATTTATGGTGCTTGATGTGAGAATTATTAAGTTACACACAAACGACACCACTGCTGCTAATGGCAGTGGATTAATTAAAAATTTAAAGAAACGTGATGAGGAAAATGTTCTACCCATTTCTTGTACCTGCCGTCATTTGTAGTTCGCTCTTAACATACATATAGATAGGTATGTAATTCAAAAAAACGTTTGGGTGTACGTACAGTACATACAAAAGACGATATCCTCATCGTACATGTTGCGGGAAAACATCAACGTGATCGTCGCGTCGCCTTCGACCGCTAGCATCACTTGGGAAAAACTCGTTTTGAGCCTGAAAAACAAGTGGATAATAATTAAAAACAACATGAGAAATACAACAACGACGGGACACTGGAACGTTGTATGTGTAATTTTACAGTGACCAAGTAACTTTACTTCTTCTAGATAGTTATTGTGTATCTACATCTACATATATGCGGATGGCATCGAGCGGGCTAAATGAAATCGAAAATATGGTCCAATCATATAGGATAGAGACCATACATAACAAGCGTTGGCTTGCGGTTGTGCTCTTACTTTAGTGCTTTACTTTAGTGCTGGAGTTGGCATGATGTTTTGTAGTGCAAGAAGTTTCATTTTAAATGCAGAATCGTTGGTATATTTAATAATAAATCGGTTATTGCTATGTACAGTGGTCAATGTTGTCTATTGTGCGTTAAGAAAAACAATGTGGCTAAGCTAAAACTATTTACTATTTTTACTTAGTTGTTAACTTTGCAAATAAAACGCAAAATCAAACAGTACCCCGTGTACAGTTTGCACATAGAACGTTAAACCAAAGCCACCTTGCCTGCAAATCGAAAGAGCTAATAGTGAATTTAAAAATGAAATGTTGTAGGTTGTTATTTATGGAACCTCACATTTACCAACCGATTTTTAAGAAATGGGCAACGTGTATTATTGGCAGCACCATCTTTTGACAAATATTTGATTTTAGCCCATTGTACATAGGAGTTTTCATGTAAATTCTCTAATAACCAAAAGTATACTGAATTTCACTATAAATGTAATGCGTAGCACTGCAACCCAACCGCAAAACAACCCCAATCATGTTACATACAGCGCACCAGCGCACACAGAACACAGACATTATAGTATGGTGTGATCTGATGTCACTATATACAATGATTATTTAAAAAAAATGTGTATGAGAGTACCCCGATCCCGCGGCTTGATCAGTGCCAAATTTTAACAAGAAGTGTTGTCACCGGAAGTACACATGTGCGCACAGTTTCAATAAAATCGGACTTTTGAAATTGGGTAAAACATTGATCGCAAGATTCCACAACAAACAGATAAATAAACGAGGTACGAGAAAGTAAAATAGAGAATTTAATAAATCGAGCTAATCGTTTTATAATTTAAATTTTTAAATTTCCCATTTTGACGTCCTGCAATTCAACTATGTACTTCCAAGTTTTCAAAAATATTCAATAGTTTTGTGTTTGGTACTTAATTTTATTTCTAAAAAGAGTCCTGTTAAGCTTTGTTGCTCGATTAGTTCAGAGATCGAAACCACGTTTCTTATTCTTAGAACGCTACAGCGGGTGAAATAACACAGTCCCTATCATCCTATTTATTACTCAACTCAAAACTAATCGAGGAATCATCTCTTAATCCGGACAACTCTTTATTTAACAATACACAACAATACAAATTCTGGTCGTCATCTTGCTTTTGATGTTGGGAAGCCAACAATAAACACTTTTTCTTTACTTATTTCAGAACCGTTTTTAAGATAATAATTTTTAAGTGCGAATTAATTAACGAATGTTAACACTGTCATACAATTTGCATTGACTGTGCGCAACCTTTGGAGGGCATTCTTAAGATACGTTAAATGCGTGGGATTATAAAATAAACAAAAAGTCCGTGATGGTCATATTATATTATTTAATAATATATGTGCTGGGTATTATTATTAAGGCTACTTTTGATTAGTTTATGAGCAGACATTTCAATGTTTAAATAGCGCGCTTATGTTTGTATAGTCCATTGGTGTGAAAACAAGACATTATAATAAAATATGTGCAGATTTTGTTTATAAAGAAAAATAACTGTTATTCGAAAAAGAATTTAAAAAAAAACAACACTTACATAAAAGATTTTTTGAAATTATGTTTCAACATTTCACATAAGAAAAATTACCTGCAAAGAAAAGAAATATTTTTTTTAATGAATTGCTTATATCAGGCTATGAAAAACAAATGAGATCGGATAAAATTAGATTTATTATTATTTTCATTTCAGTTTTTAAAGATAATATACAAACTACAAAAATTAACAATAAAAAAAAACAAAGAAAATTAAATAAGAAGAAATTAACAATTCAAGATCATTCTGTTACTACTTAAAGCTATTGGTGAATGAAATTTCATAAAAAAATAATTTAGTATGTTATCAAAATGATAAGATGCGACGACGAGGATCGTCAGTTTTACAAATCTACTCGTAGATTTTACATTTTATTATTATTCAACGTTGAGCTAAATTTTACCTATTCAGTTTATGAATTGAAAAAGAGGACAATAATAATAACTTTTTAACTCTTGTTGTCCCAATGGTAAAAACCACAACAATTCTGAGATGGAACAAGCAGGTAACTTATTGAAAGCGTTTGACCTGCTTATTATCAAAGCAATTCATGTTCAGCTAAGCGGAAATATAGCAAATAAAATACTTACTACGATATGAATAGCTTTTTGCTTAAAAACGAACCAAAACCATCCAGTTTGCTTTATACTTTTATCAATAGTAATGTACCTAAGAGCATCCTGCGACATTTAATATTTAAGATTAATAATTTGCGAGAGAAATTGTGATGTACAACAAACCAACCATTGCCGGTAATTTTATTTACGCTTTTTTATTACTGTTTGGAAATTTGAAATTTGTATTTTTCTATAAACTCTTTGTAGGTCGCTAAAATCAAAATTTAAAAAAGCCAAAAAGATCTGCAAATAACTGTCTTAGATTTCTTGGAAAACATATATGTTTGTAATTTAGGTGCATATATATGAGTGTAGTATGTAGTATCAAAACCGAGTCGTTTCTATTTTATAAAACTATTGAGGAATCGAAAAAAAAAAGTTTTAAAAGTTATATAAATATATTGAAAACTTTGAAATTTAATAAGAAAAACACTTTTATGTTTTGATATGATTCCTTTTGAAGCAACTGAATAGAACTATCTAATTTTGATGCACCAACCAGTGGAAGTGCAACATTTTGTGGTAATCTGATCTCATTAAATTTTAAAATTTAAAACACGCTAATTCAGTTCAACATTTATTTAAAAAAATTTAGTTCAAAATATAAAATAAATAAAATAAAATAAATAAAATAAAATAAATAAAATAAATTAAAAAATAAAAATAAATAAAATAAAATAAATAAAAAAACAATGAACATAAGTCATGTTTAAATAATAAAAAAATCTTAGTGAAATTAAATAAATATTAAAGTAACAAAAATTCATTTTAAAATAATAAAAAAATCGAAGTACAAAAAAATAAATAAATTAAATTAATTTAAAATTAAAAAAAAATATATATTTATTTATTTTATTGCGCAAGTGTTATAAATTCGTAAAAAAATACAAATAATTATCTAGAACTTAAAATTAATACAAGTAAATGTAAAAAAACTTCGTTTTTCGGGTACGAACATCAAACTTACATCGAAACACGCCACACAGTCGTTTATTATTTGGTAATAATTTCTTTTTTCCACGCTTCACACGCGTCACACACGACTCGCGACACACGTCAAAAATGGGCCCCTGACATTGAGCCGCTCACAAAATTTCAGCCCTGTAGGTCGTGAAAGGTGGTTAAAAAAGACCTAAAAAGGAGGATCTTAAAGAAGTCGAAAATAACCAAAATTTTAACTCATCACACGCGCCATACGCGACTCGCGACACGTGTCTCCCGTGGAACATAAAAAATGCTATTTTGTACCTAGATACTCACAGCTCTCTAGGTCGTGTGGAAGTTTGTCAAAAATGACCTCAAAGAAGTCCCAGTAACCCAGCACATGCGTCACACACGATACGCGCCATACTCGAAATATAAAAAAAGCTATTTCGGACTTAGACACTCACAAAATTTCAGCTCTTTAGGTCGTATGGAATGTGGTTAAAAAGGACCTCAAAGTGGTCGAAGATACAGACAAAAAGGAGTCTAGTCAAGTTAAATAAAAGTTTTTAAAATTCCAAATTCCATCTATTCTTTTGAACCCAATCCGTAAAATGTTTTTAAATTTACAGCCAGCAAGCATACGCGAATTAATGCCCCTTTCCGGTTCTTAATTTAGTATTTGGTAAGAAATACTCCTGTTCTGCGATCGATTCTAGTAAGTATGGTTATTTAAGTATAACCCTAAAAAGAGCATCTTGTTATGACTTATTTTATCAAGAATAAAATAAAAAACTGAATTCCCGCCAAAAAAAAGTCAAAAAATTCATTTGATTCAGTCAGTATTTGTATATTAACTTTACTATAAGAAAAGTAACGATTTGGTTCAAATATAGGAAGCGTTTGGTTTGATGCAATGATCCACTGGAAAAGTTTAAGTTTTTATCTAATCGCTATTGTTATATTGTATATTTGGAAGGGAAGCATTGTGTTTTATTACATTTTGAATACGATAAATTTGAATAGATTTAGCAATCGAATAACATGACATCATTAGGTAAAAATGGAAAAAAATGAAAATGTGTTGGTTTGTATACTCCTACACTCATGTATGATATAGGGCCTATAGTATAGACAATGCCTGTTTCTCAGTAAAAATGTGTATGTGTACATTCTCATTTCCAGTATATACAAGATACTGTCCCATCTCAACATTATGAGATTCCTATGCATCTACAAATACCTTTCAAAATGAAAAGATACAAAAACCCACATCATGCCTGGTACGGATAAGTCCTTCGCCAATGATGCTACAATGCTGTTCGAATGAGTTGCTGCAGAAGACAGCAGGATTCGATTTTATTATTTACGAGTACATACATATCCAGGTTGTTTTGTTCGTTTCTTTTATGAAGCTGCGTTGCGTTAATATGCGGAGAGGAATTCTCGCCTTAATCGGAATTTATCACCTCTAGCACCTCTGCACCACGGCATTTTCTCGTAGGCGGCTGGTTGACTATATGAATTTCTCGATAATTGCTTGTCTACCTTATCTCTCTACTCGTACATGGTGTTCTTCCGCATCAAACTGAACCGAGAAGGATAATCTGGTTGGTAATGGATTTTCCATAGCAGAGAGCAGTGTGGTAATATGCTTGTACTGTGCGTGGATTTCTTATAATTTATGAAATGTCATTGCATGGCACAGCATGGTGCCAGTGCGCCTGATCCTATGGTTACATACTTAAATTAAAATCAAAAACAAATTACGCAACAAGGCCGATGTGCGTGTTTGTAAACTTTTACTATAGTCGGACGAAACAAACATAATTGCACATGTAAATTACTTTTATCGGAGAGAGATCCTTTTTTGTAGTAAAACGTAAGCGACTATAACTTAATTTGTTCGTACAGTAAAAAGTGTATTGAGTTAACACGCTGCTTTAACTCGAAAGTCCAGACGGCAGAGTGGACAAACGTCCGACTGTGAAAACGTACGAATGCACTACATAATGTATGAGCAGCAACTCGTAATGCGTTATGTAAATTCATTGAATTCCCACAACCGCACTGTACCTTTATTGTTACAATACAGCGGCGCGAGATACTTAGCATGAACATAACAATTTCCATTGATCGCAGATCTTATAAATTGCCGCGTCTTCTGTTGATTTTAAACGCTCTTAGTTCATGATAAGAAAGGAAATATAATAGTCGATCGTTTAATTGTCTGTCTGGTGCATTAGTCTCCACAAAATGAAATAGGTATGTAAAGAAATGACAAATTGTGACAAAGTCAGTTCAATACCCAAATCAATGACCCAAATAAAAAAAAAATGATGTTTCAGTTGACTTACCAAAAAACCATGTCCTATAGGACATACATGATACATATAGTCTACAAGTCATAAATGTAACCAACAAAAAAAAATATATTTGCAGCACAGCATTTTGACTTTTGCTCTAGCCAAGTTGTGTATAAAAAGTCATGTCTGACCCAGTTGAGCGGATTTTCAGCACAGTGTGAGTATGCTACTATGTACTTCTTTTGGGTGTACGAATACAATCGGTTTATCGCTGCTAATGCGCTGTAGCTATACTAAAAGCTATTGTGACTAAAAAATAAACACGGATATGTGGTCAGTGAACAGAGCACGTTTTAAGTACGCGACTAAAGGTTAAACACATAAATTTAAAATTTTTAATCTGATTAGAAAAAGGTAATGATTTATAACACTTAGACGAAGCTTTCCCCCACCCCACAGAGAGCTCTACTAGGCTCGTACTAGGAAGATGGTTGCACTTTTTCTACGAAAATATGATAAAAATCACAGCAGGTGGAAATAGGTTATGCATTTGCCAATCAATTTCTGAATTCGCATCGCTGACATCAGCCATCTGTTAACTGCTACTGTTGCTTATACTTACTAAAGTTATATGGAGTTATTAAACTCTATTATAATAAAATTAAATTATCTGGGAATCTGAAACCATGCCATCATCGTTAAAAAAACGCTTAATAGTCAAACTTCACAAGAAAGGTGATTTGAGCAATTGCGAAAACAGGAGAGGAATTACTCTGCTAACCACCATAAACAAAGTGACCTCCCTATAATAGCTAGGCGCTTACGGAATGTGTTAGAGCTAATTTTGAGAAATGAACAAGCAGGATTTCGCCCAAACTGTTCTTGTACTGATCAAATTAACACCCTGCGTATAGTCATTGAACAGTCAGTTGAGTATCGCTCTCCTCTGTATACGGTTTTTGTAGATTTTAAACTCGCTTTTGATAGCGTGGGCCGAAAGATGATGTGGCAGATTTTGTCAAGCTATGGTGTTCCGGAAAAACTCATCAACATCATCAAGGAGCTCTATCGCAACTCAACATGCCGCGTCATTCATAATGGTCACGGTTGTACCCTCTTACCATTGCTTTTCATAATTGTCATCGACTGGGTGATGAAAATAGTAACCCGTACTTCATCGGGTTTGCCATGGAATGTCCTAGACGACCTGGACTATGTCAATGATATCTGCCTCCTATTATAATCGCTGTGACATGGAACGAAAATTAAACTCACTAGAATTCCATGCTAACAAAGTGGGTTTAAAAATTAGGGTGTCAAAAACAAAACTACTTCGCGTTAACGCTTGTGAAACATGTGATCTCTCGATTGACGGACACCAGATACAGGAAGTCGATAAGTTGTGTAACTTAGGCAGCTGGATGTCAAAAAATTGTGGTGCTGACTCGAATGTGTGCTCTCGTGTAAATAAGGCGCGAGACTCCCATAGTATGCTATATCTGGAACTTCTCCGGAATCTGAAGCTAACGAACTTCAGATTTAACGTGCTCTCAGTACTCTTGTATGGCTGCGAAGCGTGGAAAGTCACAGAGTTAATTGCCTCAAAGTTTTCATCGCCAAGTGCTTAAGGTGGATACTAAGAATAAGATGCCGGACATTATCACCAATCAAGACTTGTGGAGAATAACGCAGCAGGAAGCAATTGCGATCACCATCAGACGACGAAAATGGGGCTGGATTGGCCACACTTTGAGAAAGCGAGCGGACGATATTACGTAACTAGCGCTCGACTGGAATTCACCGAGTTGGCCCTTCTAGTAAGACATGGAAACGGACAATAGAAGAGAAACTAAGATCCCAGGGGACAGAGTAGCGTAACTTGAAAACTCAGGCGATAAATTGAGTTCGTTGGCGGGCGGCCCTACGCTCCCTCGCGGAGTAAAGAAAAGAAAGAAGATAATTCAATTTCAAGAATTAAGATTTGTTAGCTTCTGTTTTGCTTTACATTCCATCGGGCTTACGAAAGGGGCATTAGCGTTAAGTTATGAACGAACGACGCATGTGAAGTTTTAACAAATAACAACATATTTGTATGTATGTGTAATGCTATTTAACAGAAAGCAAACATTTTGTATTTGTTAAATATATGTTCACTGTAATGAAATTTAACCAGCTTACAGCTTTGTTCCATAGATGCTGCTAATAGACAAGTCTTTCTTAAGGAATACTCTATGAAATAAAATATGTTGTATAACCGTACGGACAGAAATAAGCTTTTGTGATGAAATTGAACATTTGCAATTTTAATAAAAATTTTCATATTTTGGAGGTTCACTGTAAAGTAGATTGGCCAGTTCACAAAGATGTCTTACTAAATTGACCTACATCCATGTCTTCCTAAAGTAATTATCTTTGGAATAAAATATGTGAGATTATAATGCAGAGGGGAAGAGGCTATTTGTGCATCGGTTTGAACATTTGCAATTTTCATGAAATTTTTTAATTTGGAGGTTCTCTGTAAAGCGAATTGACCAGTTTATAGAGATGTCTCACTTATTTGACCCACACCAATGTCTTCCTAAAGGTATTATCTAGCGAATAAAAATATCATGACATTTTGACACTACTTACGCGCCATCTGTCTCCTCTAGATGAATCACCCTTTATTTGCAATATTCAAAAAAAGAAACCAGTACGCGAGTATAAACGACTCTCTTGTAACTAAATACACCTGATGTGTCGCTCTCGTCTTTGTTCACATTGGAGGGCATTTTTGAATGTTGTGATATCAGATTTCAAATGCAGAGGAATACGCAGGTGCTGCTGATCGTGTGCTTGGCATGACAATGAGCATATGCCAGTCAAACAGGTGAAAAGCCGAGAAGCCAAAGGCAGAAAGTCAAAAGGAATTTCTTGATTCACCAACGATTGGATTTCCAATAGCGTGGTTGTTCTGAACCGGCGGCCTTTGTTTTTGCGGTAAGTGAGTGGTTAGTCAGAATTCTTCCAAACGCAATACATACTACCTATAATGCAGAATCAATGAATAAACCCAAATTTCACCCCTAAGTCGAAAAAGTAGCTAGCTACGCTGTGCAACACTTTGTTCTCTTTCTTTCCCTTTATCAAGTTTCCACAAAGTTTATTGAATCCTTTGGTGTTTTTATATTCTTAATTTCTCTTTATCGAAAGGAAACACCGGGAGGATTACCTAAAAGCGTACACGGGTCATCAGTCTCAAGTTAATCAGAATTACGCAACAAAAACAAAACGGACATGTCAATCTACACAAAGAACTTATCGCTATGCGGGACATTTTGTTTGTGCTCAGGTCCGCTCACTAACCCCACCAAAGTAACAAATCCTGATGACTGATTGTAAAGGGGGCGAAGGAAAGGCCTTCCATAGAAGTTCGTGGTTTAAGTGCAATCATACGAACGAACTGTTAGTGTGTAATCACCCTGTTCTTATTATTGCACGATAGTACATCACGAAATCGCCGTCGCTTTGTGGTCGTCTCTTAGCAGCACAACAGAACACAAAACAATACAACACAAAGACACAGCGCGACATGCAGGGTAAAAGTCGCCTTTGGTGTATATTTTGACATCGAATTACACAACCGTTTATTAGCCTTTTGTGGTGGTTTCCTCACTCTGTTTTTTGGACTCAATGTTTTTTTCAGAAAAGATCGTTTTACATCAGCTTCAGTAGTTTGTATGTTCAGCGGCGCATCTCATGTGCCTGTGTGTGCATGAGTTCGTTTTTAGTCATCCTTGCTTCCGAAAGGATTTCGCTGTTTTTATGGTCGCTTTGTTAACTTTGATTAGAGTTGCAACCAAGAGAAACACAACTAAAGCCGAAAGACTTCTCCTTTATTTAGTTTGCTCGCCCGCGATGAAATATTATACCGAAACACAACACTACAGACGGGAGGGAGTAAAGGATTAGTTTGAAACACAATGCGAATAGAATAAATTTGTTAAAGACTTGGCTTTGGTTGCGAAGTGGTTTTAATTGGAGAACAATACACTGCACATTTTTTCTTTTGGATTAATTGGGACATGTAACATTTTTGCAAGTGGACTGAAGGTTTTTCGTTTTTGAGACATTCTTTTAAACCAATTAACATTCAAATTTAAATTTTCAATTTGTGTTCAGATGTCCTTCTGATGCCACACACACCACCTTAGAAAATGTGTTAGACAGCCACAGTCTGGGGGCCAACCCTAACATGAAAGAGCTAGTCCTTTTCACCAGCATATACCAAATTCAAAAGATTGAACCGCCAACGCTTGCTAAGTTTTTGTTGCTAAGCCAAGAAAACTAAGCTGGAAACCTAATATCATAAAGGGTGGGCAATCTACTGGTTTGTTTATAAAATCTTGGGGTATGGCAACTTTTGATTTGCTTGAAATTTTGACAGCTCGTCAATCTGATTTGGGGTTCGGAACAGCCACCGGTAATCGTAGAGAAGCCAATGCATCCACCAAGAGCGACAGTTTTATATGGATTTTGGAGTGGTGGGCGATTTGTCTTCGAAAACGCTGCAGGAAACGCCGTTACCATCAATGGCGACCGTTACAGAGACAACTGACTAACTTTTTATGGCCTCAAATCGACGTCATGAATGTGGACGACCTTTGGTTTCAACAAGATGGTGCCACATGCCATACAAGCCGACTGACAATCAATCTTTTGCGCTCTTAATTTGGCAACCGAATAATCAGTCGTTTTGGAGATGTCAATTGGCCTGCGCGGAGCTGCGATTTGACGTCGATGGACTTTTTTCTATGGGATGCCGTTAAGGATAGATGTTATGCGGATAATCCAGCTTTAAAATATAACACTGCGACTGTTATTCGCGAGGTAGGCGCCGAAATGATCGAAAAAGTTCTTCGAAACTGAACTCACAGGATGGCTTAATGTAAGGCCAGCAGAGGGAGCCACATGAATGAAAATGAAAACGGCAAATACGGCTACCCGACAGTTATCTGTTAATCAGTGGAAACTCTCAAAAAGTGACACTTTATGCAAAAACTGACGAATCTCTATTATATGACACCAGTATTTTGCTTCGATAAGGATTTCCGGACAACAAATGGAGTTTTTCACGGAGTTTTGAGTTTTCACGGACGCCAGAGTAGAAGCAAGTGTTTTTGGGACAGTCTGAAAGTAGGTAAGCATCTCTGTCGGACTCACTGATCACTGCAGCGTATACCAGGCTGATGTGATAGCGATTGAGGAGGTTATGAACTGGTACAAGCATAATGTACTATCTTTTAAGAAGATTATCATTATAGTGGACAGCCAGGCGAATATATAAATAGACTTATAGACAGGTCTGGCCTTGAAGCGCTCTAACCCACTTATCTCCCAACAAAGACGTGACTTAAAAACTAACGGGACACTGCCTTCTCGGAAAATATGGATGGGTATCGAATACAATGACTTCTGCAGAAGCTGCATGCACGATGAGACAATCGAACATCTTCTTTGCTCCTGTACGGCATTAGTATACAGAAGACACAATAAATTAGTTAACCGGTTAATGTATAACACCTCAGATCTTGATAAGGGTAAAGTGCGAGACATACTTTGATTCATTAAAAGCTCGGAATGGATCGTCTGAATAAGGAAAAGGTAAAAGATCCATCTGGTAACACAAAGGATCGCTAATGGTATGAGAGAGCGATTGTTGCCACCGCAACCAAGCATAACCTACTTCTCTGATCACTGCTTTGTTGTATTGTTTATGACCACGAGCAAGACTGTTGTGATACCATGTGTTTAAAATCACCATTCTATACATTTCTACACTAGATGCGCGATCTACTCTATCTCTAAATAAATAAAATCGGGCTTTAGGAAGTATCAGAAGATACTTACATCACAACTACTGTTCCCTCTTCACTAACACACTACACACATATCCAAAACTAAGAAAGTCTATTTTTGTTGTCCCATAGGAAGAAATTTTGTCTAAGAAAGATACTCTATGAGTTATTTTTTCGATGGTACAACGTTGTCAGCAAACTTTAAGGACGCCAAGGGAATACTCCCTGAATGACATACGCCACGGCAATAAGGTGGGCTAAGCCCTTTATTAAAATTAAGAATTAAATCGGAGAAATGTGATTTACAATATATCACCTTCCTCACGTTTGTAGCCGGTTTCAATTTTATTTTCTCTGAATTCTCCCTGATTCATTGATATAATACGGAAAAACGATCACGAAACTTAAACGACGCGAGTCCAAATGCTTTAATGAATGGATCATGGTCAAGGAAAACTACAAAAAACCTTGACCAAGAAAATATTTCAAAAAAATAACATACGTGGCCTTCAAAATTCTTGGAACCTCCATTGAAAAATTCGGTCTTTCATGAACTAGCTGACTTCTTTCTTGAATACCAACAACTCGACAGTGAATTGTACCGCATGGCGGTAGATCCCTTGTCAAAGTGTTTTCAATGTTACAGTTAAGTACTTTCAAGTTTCCAAATTATAGTAATGGGCTTTAACTAAAAAAACTCAAGTAAATAAGTTTATGTAACTAAACATTTTCTGAAAAGAATCCAATTTCACATACAATATAACCATTAAATTTGCTTACCCCAAATTGCCTCCAGATACCAAAGTTCGGACAGCCTTAAGCAATTAACATTACCCATTTCAATGTCCCATCAAAATACACTGCGATTTCTTTCAAAGAAAAATTTAATTAAAAAAAAAATCCCCCCTAGGAGGAGTAAGCACAAAAAGGGTCCAATTAAGAACGAAGAAAAATTGTCTGGCACTCGAGATCATATTTTGTGTACATACAAGTACTCTTGTTACGCAAATAAAATCGGTTTCCTTTAGTATATTTATTAATTCGGAGAAAAAAATAACCAAAAACCGAAGCAGCGACGCAGACCAATTAAATTGTTACAAAAGATTTGTGCTATTATTACTTTTTATGTAAAATTCGCAACACAAAATGGGGCATTATGAAAAATAAGTATACGGGAAAATGAAAATCTCTAAAGGGAATATTTATTTGGAATTTCGACATAGAAAGTGGAAAGGGATGCGGCGGAAATTTGGTAAGCTGTCCGTAGAAAGCGTTCTTTTTAGTAATTGATATTTTTTATTGTATCAATCGGAGTCAGATGGATAGGGTTAATACGTTATAGTAGTGTGCTGAATTATCATCAAAGATTGTCCATGCTCTCCTCAAATTTTCTTAAACAGGACGAAATATTTGATTTGTATGTATTTTTCGTCGATTTCTATCGTGCCACTTCATAATTGCACGATAGAAAACGAGGAAAAACTCATAAAATTCATCCTTTCTTAGTACTATGTGCTGGACAGAATATTACTTATCCTTAAGTGGTTTCGCAAATTTAATTATGCAAAATGCAAAAAAAAGTGTTCTTATATAGGAGTATTTCTGTCAAAGAAATTACTTCTTCTGCCTACGGTTCAAGCCTGACTGGAAGGGTCAAAGTTCAAATTAATGTTTACTTCTCCTTTGTTTCAATTATTTTCATTACTTAAGGGCGTATCGTTGGAAAGTTGTATTGAACTTTTAATTTTTCTTGAATCAAAACTTGATTTCAAGAAGATTTGCACGATTGCTCCATTCCATTTCATTGACGTAAATAAACCTTTAGCAACAACATTTTAATTTCATTTCTTTCAATCGCAATTTATTTCTTTTATATATTATATCGCCATGTTGGACGCAAGCGTCACCGAAAACAGGAAAAGGAGAACATCAATTGGGCATCGTTCACAGCAATTGAACATTTCCAGAAGCTCTCTGCAACAAATAATGGCAAGGGATATTCGCATCTTCACCCCTACATTTAATTCAATTAACCCAAAAGTTAAAGCCTTTATATCATTTTTAACGTCCACAGTTCGTCAATTGGTTTTTTAGAGCAGTATGATTATTGGCGAAAAAATCATCATTAGTGACGATGAACATTTCCACCTAAACATATATGTCAGAAAGCCAAATGTTCAAAGCTGGGCTTGGATGAGATTAATGAAAATCGGATGCATTCTCAAATAATTACATTTTGGTGGGGCTTTTGAATCGCTGGAGTCATCCGGTTCGACGTTTAGTCTGGGACACTATTTATATAACTTCTAAGCTAGTACCGCTTCCTTCATTCATTACATTTACAGACGTGATCTACCAAATCAAAGTCGGAGCCAAAGTTGTGGATAAATTGTTGACATTGTTTTACACAATGGGCAGCTACCCGACTCCTTCGTAGTACAACAAGGCGTTAGACAGGCGTTTCTGCAAATGGCGGTACGGATCTGGACGTTAAAAGTTGAATTAATAAAGCTTGTGCTGCCTTTGGTACTCTGACCCCAATTTGGAAGTCCAGGCAAATCTCCTTACGCACTAAGTTGAGATTATTCGAATCCAATGTCAAATCCGTGCTGTTATACGCCTACGAAACCTGGAAAGTCACGTCTACTATTTCGAGGAAATTGCAAGCTTTTGTGAATCGCTGTCTACGACACATCCTAAAGATTCGCTGACCACAAATTGAATCAAACGGGGAATTGTGGCGCAGGACAAGTCAAGAGCGGCTGTACGTCGATATAAAAAAGCGTAAATGGCAATGGATTGGTCACACACTGAAGAAACCAACGACGTAATTGCAAAGCAGTCCTTCGAATGGAATCCACAGGGTGCACGGCGGGTTGGAAGACCAAGAAAGACATGGAAATCAACTGTCTTAGCAGAAGCAGAATTCCAGAGAAGGACGTGGCCACAGTTAAAATACCTTGCTGCAGACCGTGAAGGATGGAGACGTTTTGTTGACGCCCTATGCTCCAACCGGGATTCCAGGACACGATGATGATGATGATGCATAGCGAGACGAAGAACAATGCCTTTTTGCATTGCATTTCGTTTAAAACATTACTGAAGTCACATATATGGCATCTTACATTATCTGCAGAGAATACAAGTCACAAAAGATAATCCTTAAAAGTCTTTCCTATTAGTTTTTTTAACGCTTCATAATGAGGAACAATTGCCTTTGACGTACTATAGAAGTTGTGCGAGGACGATACATTTTCATAGCAACAGAAATTCCAACTGTCCCTAAAGAAATTCAGAAGCCTTCAAGTATCATTGCCAGTTGCTATTTCTGCCGAGAACGGGCCGAGAGAAAACCGTCAATCGCTTTTAAGACAACTTTCTTTAAACAACAATCTCTTCTTTCTCGGTATAAGCGCACCAGTTTCTGTTACTAGTAGATCATCCTCTTACGAAAAGTCTAAGTCTAAAATCCATGGTGTGGTTTGCATGCCAAATGTACACTCTGCGGTCTGTGGGTCTCCCTTACAGTACTTTCGCCAAAGTATTCAACTTTTGCGAAAGACGCTCTTCTGGGCTGTTAATTTATTTTGCAGCAACGAGCACGAGCAAACAAGCAATCCTTAATTTACAACGAACAACATTGGAAGACATATGTACATATCTGTGACCACATTATTCAAATTTGCTCTTAAAGAAAGCGATTTCATTTGCAAACAATTTGCGTATGTTTGCGTTTATGTTGAAAATTTGTGAATATTTCATTGAAAATCAAACACAAAAACAGCGCTCACACCCAGAGCCAATGTCTCCTTTCCCCACGTTGGACAAACATTCGTATAATTACAACAGCAACAAGAAAAAATAACCGGATATGTGGGGTATGAAACACGAATTCTTTCTCACGCTCCTTTTTCGAGCTGCATGAAAAGTTCTTAATACACTTGGAGCTCACTTATTGACTTTTGTGGGAAATTTGATGAAAAGTAGAAAGAAAGAAAATTCGATTTCAACATGAATCCGGATTTATGTAGCGCACACCCCAAATCATATCAATGGACGTATCTATTAAGAAAATATACATAGTTGCTTCCACCTACATCGATCAATTCCTACAGTGAAATTGACAGATTCGACAGAAATACCTAAGATATTTACTTACAAAAAAACAACCACATTTCATATTTCTAAAGCTTACATTGTCACTGTCATGATGTCCCAATATTTTTGATAGAGAATTTGCTTGTCACTCTTGGAATTGAGAATTTAACTTTTGATCTTAACCCAAATCACACCGCAAATCACATTTCAATCGTTGTGAATGATGAATTATAAACCACACCAAAACCAGCAGTACTCCTATTTTTCCTTTTAATTCGACAAGCGCTCGGTTTTGGACTTTTGTCCTTATCGAGTTTTACAATTGAAGTGCAAATCTCTTTTATTGTTTTTCCAGTTTTTCTGTGAAATAGCAACGGAAAATACAAAATGGCCATTTATCAACAGATTTGTTTAAGTGGATCAGTCAGGATGACATCTTTTTAAATACGGTAACAACAAAATACATGTAGATGAAGAGGAAAATGGAAAAGTAAAAACGAACTTAAAATTGACTGCCGACAGAGGAGTCATAAAATATTCATTCGATGTTGTCTGGATGCGGTTGTTTTCGCGGTTTGTCGTCCTCGCCTTGATTGAGTGTGCTGTAACTCTAGTTGTCTAAGTACGACAGGCAATTTATCAAAAGGATATATACTAAGGTTCGGAAAAAACGAAAAATGCATGTTTATCTTTATTTAATTAATACAAACAATTCGAGATTTTTTTTAGTTTGTGTTTGAGTGACAGGTTTGTAATGAAGACATTCAAGAGGATTTAATAATAATAAAATTTGGCACGACAGACCGTTGCGGTCCAAGGTCTCTAGCTTCTCCTTATGTGTGCCTGTTACATTTTTGCACACAACATGAAATGGACCAACAATTTAATGCTGTATTCGAAAGGAGAGTTGAAAAGCTTTCCGTGAAAAATTATTACTATGGAAGGTTTTGTCAGAAATTCACGAGAGGTGAGATCGTGAAAGATTCTTTTAATGATTCTGGGATTAGAGCCTTGAACATCCTGCTCAGAAGTAAGTCCAACGCACTAACCACTAGATCCAGGGCACACACCCAAAGATGATTAAGTTTTACTTATTAAAGCTTAAAGTAAATCTATAACTTTGGCTTGGAGAAGGAATCAATTGAAACAGCATCTTAGATACAAATGTAATCCTTTAAAAGCAAACAAACGCGATGGAGAAAACAAAGACAAGAAAGTATACATACATAGGGTTTTCTATGAAGAGCGGCCTATTTTTGTTTACCATAAAAGAGCTTCAAAAAAGCAAAAAAAACATTTAGGTTTAAAGTACCTACCTACCATCGATACCATTCGGTTTAGAATACATCATTCAAACGTCTTCTACAGCAATACGTTAAGCTCATTTTTTGATTATTACGCACAAATCGGGCGATTTAGCATTCGATGTTGGTTCTGAGGTAGTCCTAAGTGTCTGAGTTAATGGCGTAGGCCGTAGACATGTCATAGCCTGAAATAGAAAGTCATAAGGCGTCAAATAAAACGAACAATGCGGCCAATTGACTGATTCATTTCTGGAGACAACTCAGTCACCGAAATGCGACTTCAATAATTCCACTATTTGACACGTTGTGTCGCCGTCTTATTTAAACCAGATATGCTCCAAGTCAACAAGGCGACGACCACGGCAACGAAAACGGCTAAATAATTTAAGAATTTTCTAATGAAACGTACGCTCACTCACAAACATAATGCTGACATAATAGCAATCCAGGAGATGCGATGGACGGGGAATGGTTTCTTACAAAAATCAGAATATGACATATATTACAGCTGTCATGCAAGACATCATGTGCTCGGGTTGGGGTTTCTAGTCAGCAAAAGAATGAAACCCACCGTTATCGGCTATAAAGCAGTAAATGAACGGCTATGCAGATTCAAAAACATAAGCCTCATAAACGTTCACGCACCTACAGAGGATTCCCCAGATGATAAAAAGAAGAATTCTTTGAATCAGTCGAACGGGAACTCCATGCCTGGCCTCAGTATGACGTAAAAATCATTCTGGGGGATATGAATGCCAAAATATGTAGGGAGCCAGTATTCAGGCAGTACATTGGCACCCATAGCTTACACGAAAAAACTAATGACAATGGACAACGAGTCATAGAGATGGCAGCAAGCAATAGTTTGGTCGTTGCGAGTACAAGGTTTGTGAGTAAAAATATCCACAAAGTCACCTGGATATCTCCTGATGGGTCCACTCGCAACCAGATAGACCACGTATTGATAGACAGCCGACACAACCCGAACCTGATGACGGTAAGAACGTACCGAGGTGCCAACGTCGACTCGGACCACTATCTTATCACGAAAGACTGCATTCGCGAGTCAGACTCGAGTCAACACGGCTGCCCTTCGCAACGAAGAGACCAGAAAAAACTACGGTCAAGCGATAGGACTCGCCCTAAATGCAGGGAGAGTTCTTGGGCTCAGATGTCGGGCGAAGAAGAGAAATGGACACGCCTTAAGAATACTGTCAATAGTACTGCTGACTACATCTTAGGCAGAAGTCGTTGAGATCGGAACGACTGCTAGCTAGCCACCGAACGTAATAATGGTGCGTACCGAGAAATGCAGCAATCTCACCGGCTAAAGAACGCAGCCTGGGAGAAGAATCTTGTCCGTCCGTGAACTGGAACAGTACCAGAGCAAGGACCTCACCAGGCGCGGAAGTTCTACCAAAGAGTCCGCGGTATGACGCAATATACAATGTTTTGCACATACTGCAAAGACAAAGAGGATAATCTGATCGCCGATCTCGAATTCCACTGACAGCTTTCCTCTACGCAGCACATGAAATTTAGAGCCATCATAGATTGCTTTAATAATAGCTATTAGTTTATCGGGTATACCTCTCCTGTACAAGGCAAGCCAGATAAACTATCTGTTGACACTGTCCAACGCCTTCTCAAAATCGATGTACAGCAGGTCCAGTGGTGACCGGAATTCAACGTACTGTTCAATAATGATCCGCAGGGTGTTGATGTGGTCTACACGGGAGGATCCTGCTTGTTCGGCATCGAGTGTATTGTCAGTAGTTGTTACGTAAATATTGCGCTCTCAGCTTGTTATAATAGGCAATAATTTAACTTTTGGTTCATTATATATACAGTTCTAGAATATATTTTCGTTATTAAAAGTTCATGAATTCCCACGATCTTACTTAAGACTTTAAGACATTTTTCTCGCGATGGAATTGATTTAAGTCGATAATCAAAACATTTTCACCATTAACGACGATGTTTTACCCAAATAAACGTTGGTAGTGAAGAAAGTGAAGAAATTATTATGCATGTAATACTCGTAACTCGGGGGAATGGATAACGAGGAAAAAATCTAACTGACCTTCTCACATCAAACCATTATTCTCCCTCTGCAGCCTATGAGGTAATCATCCAACTCGCTACACAACTAGAAAAAAAACCAAAAAGTCACCGCACCAAAAGACATAACAATGGCGGTGAATATTCATCGTTTTGTTAATGTTGGTACACTGCGGAAAAACAGAGTCAGTAAGGCAGCCGAACAAATTATAGGTTTCCAGATGCATACGACTGTTCGCCATAACACAGAATTGACATTCATTTGTTTTACTCGAATACTTACAAACAAGAGTACCGAGTTCGAAAAAAAGTTTCACAATCAAAGTTGAGTACCATCATTAATCATAGGGACCGAAATTACTTCCAACTTGTAAGATGCTATTAGGCGCTATTGTGTATGTATTTGTATAAGTTTCCCAATGACGTACCTACCATTTTCAATCAGTTAACGGCCCACTCTAACTAAAAATAAAAAACGAACCAATAGTTCAACGAACATCAGTGGGTGGAAAAGTACAACCAATCGATTGATTTGTCATAATAGCAACATAGGCTGGCTTACGTAGGGTTTATTCATGCTACACCTTTACATATGGACTATACTTTCATATATACACATACATATCTATACTACATACAGCACACGCAATCTAGACAAAACGCTGAACCTACTAATAGTGGCTCCACAAAGTCTGGACGACAAAGTTGTCAACTTAGTTTGCTCCACAACTACTGGTCTGTTCTGTCGGTGGCGATGGTGAAGTTGTTGGTTGTTTTTGTTTATTTACGAGATAAAATGCGAAAATATTTTTTATTTCTGTACATAAATAAAAGAAAGAGAATGGAAGCAAATAAGGGGGGAGGAAGTCTCAATTTATTTATTTATTTCTGTTCTGCAGACAGCAAACTCGCAATTATTTTCCTATAAACACAAACGTTTAATCACAATTTGACTTTTCTATTCTATTATTATAAATTTAGTGATGCTGTGAGTTGTTTTATACTCTTTTTGCGTTTATTTGAATTTGTGTTTTCAATATTGTTTTTATTTGGTTCCAATTTTTATTGCATTGATTTAGTGCTGAGTTTCCTTTGAAATGATTTTTGAGTCATCCAAGCTGTAAATGAATCTTTAAAGAAACATTCAAATTGTTCTGTGCATAAGTACTATATGTCATTCGATTTTGTTGATAACACAAAATTGTTGTAGCTTGAAACTAACACAACTTTTCTCCACAAAGCCACCTGGACCTCTCCTGCTCACATGTACAACAACCAGATGGATCACATCGCTATAAGCCGCAAGTGGCGACCATCGTTGCTGGACGTTAGAACCCGAAGAGATGCCTGGTTGATGTGCTTGTAGCATACACCTTACCTTTTAAATAACCCAACAAAAAATGATCAAGTGGTGTTAAGTCCGAGGTTCTTGGTGGCCAAGGAACTTTACAATTTCTTGATATTAAGAGATCAGCAAATTTTGTTGACAATAAATGGATTGCTTCACGACTTGCGTGGCTGCAACTGCATCACGAGTACGAACTGGATGAACATGTATTACCTTCCACTGAACCAGTTTCTTCAAAACGATCAATAATTTTGCCAATTGCAAGCACAGTAGGACATCTATGTCGATCAAACCCCGTAATTTACGAAATGTTTTTGTTTTTGAACGAATATTTTCATAATAAATTTGGACAATCAAAATACGTTGTTGTGTTGTTAGCGACTCGACATTAAGTACCAAAATTTATCGATTGAAAAAAGGACCAACAGATGGCCCACCCTTTACAAACAGCCTTGAGAAAACTCTATTCTAGAAATTAGTGCAAACATATTCCATCGTGCGTAATTCATCGCATTATTTATTAACTCCAATTACGAGTACTTATTGAGAACTCTTCAAAGTCGCATGATTATACAATATGGAGCAAAAAATTGCAAACAAAAATATCGTCATTGAAAACAAAAAGAAATACGTATCTTTCTTTCTATCAAAGTCTATTTTAGACCTTCGACCGACTCTGACAAATCACCCACTCCTTAGCGAAACCTTACACAGACGAAGGACACAAAAATAAGCCAGTAAACGAAATCCCACACATTTCCTTCCACTTAGTATCCCTTTCTTTCATTTCATCTGGAAGATAAGATAAAAATAATCTCAAGGGCCACACTGTCGAGAGTCGACCTCCAAATTTCCATTCCATCGTTGTTTGGTCTCCAGCATAAAAGACCGAATGGGAAATGTATTTACCCGCTCCGTCTTATCATTTAACGCAATCGACCAGACATCACAGAAAGAAGCTGTCGGTAACGCGCAACTTATTTGTGTAGGGAAATCTCGTAAGTAAGTTTATGCACATAATTCGGAAAAATATGCATGCTTATCAACATACCGTTTCCATTGTATAGTCAAGGACGGCGGCAACGACAACGGCAACGGAAACAACAACGATAGGTCGTGACTTTGTCCATCTTTTCAAACGACTTTTTCCCGTTTACTTTATCATTGACGTACGAACATGCGATTTTTTTCATCTTTTCTTTTTTATCTAAATCTAAAAATACCAATTGATGGACAGATCAAGGAAAATACTTGGCGAAGGACTACGTAACGTACACTGCATTGAAAGATGTTGCGTTGTACGGAAATTTTTTACTTTACATATCAAGAGTGGAATTATTTACTGTTTCTATGTAAGCATTGTATAAAAAATTGCAAAACACAGAAATTATAAAGAAAAACATATTTCTGTGATTTGTTTTGTGATGTAAATTGTAATTGCAGCGATGTTTTTGGTTTTCAAATCACTTGAGATAAAAAAAAGGACAAATATATTTATTAGCGACGATCTGGATGAAGCTGCTTGTAAGTTCATGGAAGCCGATAACGTTGTATCATCAGCAAATAAATGTTTATAACAGGTTCTAGAAGACAATAGGTCATTGATATTTATTAAGAAAAGCGTAGGCGAAAAGGATGACTCTTGTGGCACGCCAGCATTGATCCCATGCGAGGATGAGGAAACACAATTTAATAGAACTTTTTTTTTGCGGTTACATAAATAGTTCTCAATCCTTGCAATGAGAGAATTGTCTAAATTGAGCGAACGCCTCTTATTTATAAGACAAACATGCCATATTCGATCAAAAGCCTTAGGAATATCCAAGGACACAACGCTTGATTCACTTAGATTTTCAATGCTTCGCTCCCAGAAATGAGTTCACCTGAAGAGCGATTTTTTCGAAATCCATACTGTACATCGAATAAAAGAGCATTCGTATCCAGATGGCTTATTAGTTTGAAATTAACGATATATTCCATTACCTTCGATAGATACGACAACAGTACAATAGGGCGGTAGTTAGTAGGTGCAGTTTTATCACCGTTTTTAAATGTGTAGCACTACATGCGTGAAATTAAATTATATTTAATAACAATACATTAAATCAAGTGGGTCACTCTGCGAAGCCGATTATATTTTGATTGCCTTAGTGGTTCCCTAGCTAAATCGTTTGGATGTTATTCCAGTTTCAATTGGCAGTTAAGACTGTATGACTTAATTGACTCTTTACCGTTTTGACGTCGAGGTCTCTGGGAATGTTGCTGTTCCGAATATACCATGGTGCATTTGTGATGATGCGAAGTATTTTTGCTTGCGTTCTTTGCACAATATCTATATTTGATGCACTAGTTGAGCACTATAGTTGAATACCATAAGACCATATGGGGATTAGGATCGCTTTTTTACAGTTAAACTCTTTGCCAAGGGAAAACTGCCTGAATGACTTGCGCCATGGTAATAAGGTGGGCTGAGCCCTTTATTAAATTTTAAAATTGAAGAAATGTGATTTACAATATAAAACATTCCCCACGTTTGTAGCCGGTTTCAATTTATTTTCTTAGAATTCTCCCTGATTCATTGAAAAAAGCAATACGGAAAACGATCTCGTAACTAAAACTTCGCGAGTCCAAATACTTTAATCAATGGATCATAGTCAGGGAAAACTAAAAAAAAACCCTGACCAAGAAAATATTACAAATAATGACATACGTGAGCCTTAAAATTTCTTGAAACCTCCATTGAAAAATTAGGTACTTCAGGAACTAGTTGACGTCTTTCTTGAAGGTCAACAACTCGACAGTGAATTGTGTTGTGATTCGTTTGTAGTACCAGGCTTTACAAACAAAAAATGCACGCACAACTATTGAGTCGATAGGCTTATCCAAATTCAACTTCAAAAACTTAAAAGACTCAAAAATGCTGCAAATTCCACAAAATCAATGTGTTTCTTGTCGCCAAGCATTGTACCAAGGATGAGCGAAAAAGTTTGATTCAAATGGAGTTCTTGACGATTCTCTGTGGTTCTTCGTAGTTCGGCGAAGTTGGATTTATTTATCTGGAGCAACTGCCAATTCAGGCTTTTGATCAAGTTTTGTCATTTTGGTTGTTTTGTTTTAATTTTTATTTTTTAAAAATTGTTTTTAAAAAAAATATAGGAGCACCTCTTGCAGTCTAGAGAGATTTTTGAAGTTCTTCCAATCTGCCAGTACAATTTAAAGAATTTTATTTTCAACTAATCGCGTATTGATTCGTTGTGCTGTTTCCATGTCAACCTTCTATCAAGCTAAGATTCAAATATTTGACATTCGTTTGTTGAGGAATAGCGACATTGTTTAGTTTCACGTACAACGTATATGTCTTTTATTTAGTGTGAAAGTTATTTGTGTTGATTTACCTTAATTGGCGCGTATCCGCCAATTTTTTTTAACCAATTCTCGATTTTGAACAAATGATCTTGTAGTTCTCTTTAATCAGTTTGTGTGGATTTTTGTTTGAAAACATAGTAGCTGTGTCGTCAGGAATGGTTGAACTGGTCACCTTTTCAATTGTTGGTAAATCGAAATGTGTACAACAAGTATAACACAGGTCCCAATACACTGCCTTGCGGTACTCCTGCTTTTATCTCGGACTGTTCAGTTTAACCTGATAGTTCCTTTGCGATAAGTAGCTATAAGGATTGCATAAAATTTTTAATGAAGAAAGGTTTTAATTTTGTTATTTAATCCCTCGTGCTATACTTTGTCGAAAGCTTGTGCAATATCCAAGAAAATTGCAGAACAGTATTTCTTTTCTTCTAAGGCGAGCTTAATTATATTTACAATTCTGTGTACCTGCTCTACAGTTCCGTGGTGTTCCCTAAACCCGAATTGGTGGTTGGTCTGGTATAATGAACCCTTCAGATAATGTTCGTATTAGTTTTGTAATGCCAACTTTTCAAAGAGTTTCGAGTTTGACGGCAGTAAGCTTAGTAGCCTATATGGGGCGACTTAAGTTTCACCTTTTCCTGACTTTCAATGCATGATGATTTGAGATATTTTCCATTTTTTGGGGAAATACCCACTTCTCATAATCCCTGTAAGTACATAGGTTATGTATTATACACATTTATCTGGTAGTTAATTTTTTTCCAGTATTAAGATTATGCCCTGGAGCTCTCTTTGGATTAACGCTATTTTTGATAACATTTTTGAAACTTTTCTTCTGACTGGATTTGGATACGAGTCGTCTTCTCTGGACTGTGGAAGTATGATGTCATTAACTTGTTCGTTTGGGTTGAATAATTTTTGTAAGTGGTTAGAGAAGGCGATTGCATTTTCTAGGTTTTTTTTTTCTTTGCCAATTTAAATCGAAGATAATCTTCTTATATACAAAGAAGCATTAACTGTGTATTGAACTTTTCCTTAATTCAGCAAATTATCCTGATATCCTGTTTTTTTCCTAATTACAATATTTCATTAACGCATTAACATTAACAAATGTCGTTTACACAACTGAACAAATTATTCACTTTCATTTTTTATTGTGAGTTATGCGAGTTTTGCAGCTGTAGTAAAATTGAAAGTTGGCGGTATGTTAAAAAACGGACATCTCCAAATAAATCATAAGTGCGAATAGTAGAGGAGCAAGGATTAATCCCTGGGGTACCCCTTTATGAAAAGATGAAAACTGGAGAAGGTATCATCAACAAACAACAAATTCTACCTTCTATCAATTAAATATGAACTAATTAATAAACATGCGATAGAGGAAACATTGAAGTTGTTTTTTAGTTTTCTTTTTACAAGTATTAACCTTTCGACTAAATCGAATCTATATTACATTCTTATACCTTTCTTTCAAACAGTCGAATTACAAACATTAATATGAATTTTTCGAAATCGAGACTATTAAGAGATGGGATTTTTATCTGACAAGCAGTTTGTTACTTTGGATAGAAAAAAAATTGAAATTGGTCTATACGAATTCAGCTAGTAGGATAGCTGTTGCAACGTCATATAATTGTGTAATATAACTTAAGGTGATATGCAGAATGATCGTATGAAATTCAGGATTCTTCCCTGTTGCGTTGGATTCAATGCTTAAAGTTTCTTGCAAGATATCTTCTTCATCGTAACATAGAAAACGAAACCTATCCACTGAATTGCCTATGTCGCGATGCACAGGAATAGCCGAGAATGGAGAATGGGTTGCATTGACGCAAAACTTTTACTGATTAGATTGTTATATTTTGTTTGTACAACATTAATCTTTTCTAATGACATCGTCTTGGAGATAGATCTACATCTTTTTTGTAGAAAGATTGGCCAAGTTGCTCGAATAAAAATGTTTTGCTCTGGGCTCTATATATACTTCTATACTATAATATTATAAAAAGGTAAAGTTGGTTTATGTGTAGGAGGCAATCTTCGAAACTAATGGACCGATTTAGAACGTACTTTCATGGTGAACATAGGCTATATATATATATATATATTAAAATTATTATAAATATTTAAATAAAACTGCCTATTTGTGACGGACAATTTTGTAACTAACTACGTACTATCTATATCTATACTAATATTATAAAGAGGTAATATTTTTTTGTTTGTTTGACTTTAAGGGTGAACATAGGATATAAAAGTTTAAGTAAAATGGCCCATTGTGGTGAGCAATTTTGTAACTAAATAACAAAAGTCGACGAAAAAACGGTCGGGCATCATAATGACTGTGTGCTTTGTGTTGCGCTGCTTTGTACGCTCTTTAATCTATATATATAAAAATTAATGTCTGTTGATTTGTAATACGACACTTAAACTCAAAAACTAAACAGCCGATTGAGCTGAAACCTTCACAGAATATGTGTATTAACAAAATATCGATAAATCACTTACTGCGAATATGAACGAGGTGGCCGCTTTGTTTAGCTTTAGGCAATAGTACACCTCTCCCCTGGAAGCGATGGCAAGATTATTCATGTGTTCGGAAAAGCTATTGTTAAAAAATATTGTCACAGAGCCTTATGTCTTCAAATATACTAAGGAATATTTATGTTTATATTTGGCCTATATGCATTCGCTCAAAGAATAACATGATAAAATGCCAAAAAATATTACATAAATTAAATAAACTTCACTTCAACTTTACCTATCATATTCTGTAATTTCTGTAAACTGCTGTTCTTTTTTGTTTCTCGTAAATGGCTAATGGTTACTGTCTTGTATCCATATATTCAATCAAGGGGGCTTAACAACAGCAAAAAGAAAACAAAGTGGTTCAACATCCGATTGACTTTAATTAATTGCGACATTTATTGTGTTAGGTCTATCGGATATGAACATCGACCAACAGTAAAAACCAACAAATGAAGTCGACTGAAGTTCTTTCCAAGTTAAGTGATGATGGATAACAAAGGTTTTCGCCAGCGATGATCCTTCTTTGTGTGTAATAACCTGCCAAGGGGTATATCGCCAGGTCATTATTTATACCTGAATGTTTTGCCGCGCGTTGTACTAATTAAAGTACATATTATGTGTGTATGTAGGTATATACGCATAGAAATTTTTATCTGACAGCGGAAGGATGGTTATAGATACTTTTCGTCTAGGATATTTATTTTACTAATAACACGAACGAAGCATAAGCGCGTGTCAGCTTTAACTTTGCCACAGAATTCTCTCAATTAATGTCGGATAAAGTCGGTTGGATACCAAGAGATGTTCGGCTAATCAAGATTAATTTTGTGCAGAGCAGCGAAAACAAAATAAAGTGGAATCGTAAAGATCCCATAAATCCAATGTGTATCGCAATAAGAGTTTCTCAAATTCAATCGTGCGCATGTTGCGACACAGACAAGACGATACGACGAATCAACGAATGAGAATGTGGACATGGACATGAACGACGTAGTCTCACCTTACTGGGAACGCTTGTAATGATTAATTGCGGAAACCATGATAAATGATGCATTTTCGGGGGTCATCCGTGCACGTACTACCAGGGGGTTGCTTCCTTGCTGGCTGCTAATGCGAATTCGAAAACAAGTGATGAATTAAAAAGCAGCTTTAATATTAAAGGTTCTATGCGCTACGCAGTTTGACGGATAGTCAGACGGATTGAAGGATTTGAATTCCATGATTGCTTCATTTACGATACAAGTACTACTCTCTGCTTTAATTCGCTTATTGATGTGTGGGGTTGTGATGTTTAAAATTGTCAATGAAGATGAAATACCCCCAAACTTACAATTAACGTGTCTTTTCGCGGCTGTCCCTTCGTACTTGGCTATGTAAAGAATTCCTTTGGAAACATATGAATGCATGTATGTACTCGTATTTGTGTAGAACTTGGTATCCAGTTTTAGGATGAATTGTTCTTTGTAGACGTCACCCTCATCGTTATACACGTGAAAAATGAGCAAATATGTAGACGATCCATCATAACGACGTTGGTGCTAGCAATTGGATGCTTTTCATCGTCGTCGTCGTTGGTTTGACGCCTAAAGGCAGCTCAATTTGTGCGCTATGCTTGTACCTACGTAGGCGAACGAAGAACCCTATAGGAATTTAGGCCTAAATTGAAGCAGGTATAAGTATACGTGGTTGTAACATGCGAACAAAAAACAAAACTAGACGACGTGGATGATGTGGGTTGTATGGTACGAATACGTTATACTACCCATCTAGCACACAAGCTAGATGAATGCCTGAATAAGGATGAAGGATGGATGGCAAGGCAAAAACAAATTATTCTCATCTTTTTTTTATTGACATTCTCTTCGATCATTTAGTTGACGTAAGTCAAAGTCAAAATGGCTTCAAAGGCAAACAGAAGGACATGGTGGGTGGCATTTTATTATGTACGCGTAGGTAGTTGCTTTTACTTGTCATAAAACTGCGTACCTACATGCACGCCACAAAAATCAACTTGCTAAAAATCATAAAAGGTAAAAGAAGATTGATATCTATATAAAATATTGGACAAATTTGAATTTATAAATAATGTATTGAATGTTTTTCATAGTTACCCGGTTTGACGCATTTTGGATAATTTGCAAAACGTTGTTGAAGCGTGTAATTTTCCATTATTTAATGCAAAGTATAGACGTGTTGAAAAGTCAAAAAAATCACAGGATAGCCGAGAAACCCCATTGGAAAAATAAGGCGTCCCAATTGAAAACCCCCTTACCACCTAAATATACGAGTAAAACATCTTTCTAGTATCCAACATTCAAGATTGACTCTGCCAAATATTATTCCAATTCGGGTCACACACTACGTTCTTAAGGGAGGCAAAATAGAGCAATTTTTAACAAATAGAAAAATTTTTGCATCGGGAGCTATCCAAAAAAAAATTACTTGAAATCAGATTCAAGACTATATGTGGGCAACATAAGGGGAATATGTCCCATCGAAAACTATCTTTAAAATGTGTTGAAGGCAAATCACATATTGGAATGTCATCAACCTCAACTACAAAGAAAAACACTGAAAAAAATTGTGATCTGTTCTAAGATCTCCCATGATTGAAAATAGGGCTGATATCGGCGAGATTCGTATGAGCCGATCTAAAAAATCATTCAAAACGAACTTGAGTTTTCCAAGCTTTCTGCTTGGGACGATTTGAACCACCAGCGCCGATGAAAGCTAGATAAGTTAAATTATCGGCGGGTAATGTCATAATTCCTATACCTATTGCAGTCTTTTGCGTCAGTTGCTGAGGAAATAAAGACAAATCGTACAGGAAGGTTGAGGAGAAACGTTTTGTTTCATTAGTGTGGATGTACAACCAACGTCGTATCAAACCATGGCAGACATTTATAGCTGTGGGTTTTAATTTGGACTAGTAACTACCTTCCGACCGTTCAATACAAGTCGTATTCAGTGTGGATGTACAACTCACGTCGTATCAAACCATGGCAGACATTTATAACTGTGGGTTTTAATTATTTCAAGTAAATGAATTTTTTTTTAAACTTTGTGAACTTGAAACTTTTTTAAAATCGGTGTAATGACCCTAAAGACCAGGTGGAAGAAGTACCTTAGAGGTTTATATTTTGAGAACAAATACTATTTTGTAAAATTCCAAGTCTAAACCTAATTCATTTGAAAGATCAGTACATGTCATTAATATTTCGGCTACCGCGCTTGTTCTTCACGAAGCGTATTCTAGAAGGGTCACTTTTCCGAACGCTAGTAGCCGTATGTCATAAATAACATGAACAAGGTTGATTTCCAAAGTATCAATTGTTACTGATTTATCAGCATAAGCCAGTGACTTCATGTGGCCCTACAAGAAATAATCAAGAGGTATCAAATCGCACGACCTTATCTGGTCCGGATCATTGTCATACATATTTAAAAAAAATTATTGATCATGGTGCGGTAACGATCTTCATTGACGTAATTGAATTTTTAAAAAAATAAGGTCCGGTATGCCAACAGCATGTAAACCGCATCAAATGACATAATGGAGTCTGTATAGGGTCTCATGTTGATTGGTTGCACTCCATATACGGCAATTTTCCTTATTAACAAGCCAGTTAAGACAAAAATAAGCTTCATCGCTAAACACAATTTTGCGATAAAACAATGGGTCAGTTTACAAATGCTCTAGAGCGCAATTGGCGAAAGAACAATGCAAATGACCGTGGCTTTAATTCCTGTACAAGCTGAATCTTACACGGGTGTAGGCTAAGATCTTTGCACAAAAGACGTATAGAAACCCAATTCAGGCGAGCGACGACGATTCGATAGGTCGGCGGATGACTTGCTCAAATGGACGATAATGTGCAACCTCTGAAAATTACGTCGTCTATAAATAGCCCGAATCGACAAGTGATTTTCTAAGTAAATTTGAATAATATGGTACCGTTGTTCATTTTTGCTTTACTTAATACTTAATGAAAATAAGTGGTTTCGCTCCTTGCTCTCTTCGTATCAAATGTTCTCCAAATGCAACAAATTCTGTACCAAATTCTATTGATATATTAATAGTAAATTTCTAGTAAAGAAAATGAAAATCTACGCATTGATCTTCAAGGCATTTTACAAAAAGCTACATTTCAAATTTTTCAATTCAATTTAACGGTTTCAAATTGAATGTTCATCGCATAAACACTGATGTTCCCCAAAGTTCTGTTTGTCTCCAACACTCTTTCAAAGGACCACCGAAAAACCTTCAAAAGATCCTCAAAAGACCGCCCAAAGACCCACAAAAGACCCCCAAAAGAACCCAAAAAGAGCTCTAAAAGACCCTCAAAAGACCCCAAAAAGCCTCCTTAGAGGAACTTCAAAAGACCATACCGAATTTCATACAAATCGGTTGAGAAATGACTTAGTTCCTGGAAGCAAAATAGAAAATACAACAAAAGAGACAAACGAATCAGTCACAAGCATGAAAAGAATAACAAATCCTAAAAAATAGCCTACAAAAGGGTAGAATGGTCACAAAAAAACATTCAAACCCAAAAGAAACTCAAAAGACCACCAAAATACCCTAAAAAGACACCAAAAAGACCAACAAAAAACCTACAAAATACCCCACAAAAGACGCTCAAATGACCCCCAACAGACGCTCAAAAGACCCGCAAAAAGACCCTCACAATAATGTGACCAATAATGTGACTCAAAATCGCAACAGAAAATTATTTTTGATACCGTACTAAACACTTCACCGCGCCTTTCACTTACAAAAATGTCGTGTATCATAAAGCATTGCAATGAACGAAATAGTGATGTTCATGTAAACAATCAAAACAAACAAATACTTTGTTTAGATTGGTCTGCTATGACATTGCAATCGAAATCGAAATGTAAACTAAACACCTTGAGATTCATTGTGATTTAAAATTTGGAGTAAGAAAATAAATCATTTGTTTGACGTTTTTTTCTCAATTTTACTTCTTCTTCAACGATCACAAACAAATTTATTGAAAGTGTCGGCACAGGACAACGTCTGTCGGGTGAGCTAGTAAATGAATCAAAAAAAACATGCATTGCAGCAAATATCGGCAGTTAGGATAGATAAACACCATTTATGTTGCCGTGTGAAAAATAAAAGTTAGCTGCCTACAGAATCACACAAAAATACGGCTTTTATAAGAGAGATGGATATTATAAAATTCATCAAAGTGCATAGCTATGGCATGTCGTACGGATGAGCAATGACGCACCGCAAAAAGGTCTTCCAACAACTTAATACGATAAGCTTACGATTTATCATAATCTATTTTCTGTTCCGGTTGTTTTTTATTTGCCATAAAAATTCCAAATGCAAGATATGCGGATACCTCACTAATCGCAGAAATATTTATTAAAACTGGTAGGATGTTTGTCGATCAAAATATAACCCACATACATTCTACAAACTCTATTCTAATTTTTTACTCATGAACGTATTATATAGGAATATTGAAATTGGGAGTAGTTATCTTAACAATTTTACGAACATTTTTAGTAAAATACGAATCAATAATGACTATACATATATCTTCAAATTCAGATATACCAAAAAATGTAAACAATAAAAGTTTTAATGCGATTGAAATGGAGAAACACATTCAACATCATTAACAATTTAATTTATTTGGCAGCTTTAAAAAATACTACTACCAGAAGGCTCATTGTACAGCGGGGGGTACAAACAACAACAGAATGAGTAACCGCAATGCCAAATCAGTTAGCCAGTTGGAATTATCTAACGGACCAATTTGTATACGATTGTAATAAACATTTAAAAAAAAAACTCTTATTGTATTGTATATTTCTTATGTATATACAATTTTTATCTTCGCTCCGATCGATGATGCTGCCAGCAGCTTACTTTCAGTTAAAAACAATTTTTAAGAGCACAACAGTTTTTTCTGATGATATCTGATTTTTTTTTTCAAAACTAATTACACTATAAACCACCATATGTACATTTCTTTGATAAATGTGACAGTGTATTGTTCACTGATTATTTTGTGAAGAAACATTTGTTCGTTAAGGTGCAAAGTGTTTTTCAACAGAATAATCTAACGGATTGTTGACATTTGTATTCGTTTGTAATAAACATTAAAAACAAAAACTATTATCGTATTATATGAAATTTTTAATTTCGCTTCAATCGATGATGCCAGAAGCTTACTTTCATTTGAAAACAATTTTGATTTTATTTTTGCGAAAAACCATTTTAAGCTTATTAGTCAGTAAAAGCGTAAGTGCATATCTTTGATAAACTTTACAGTGTATTGTTTTTCAATAAATCAGTAATTATTTTTTGAAGAAACATTTGGTCGTAAAGTTGCAGCGTGTTTTTCATGTGAAAATGAAGTGACTAAGGGGTTCACGCTTATTACTTCATTGCTAATATCAAACAACAGTTGCCCTGGAAGAATTCGCAATACATGCAGTATGATTCTTACGTCATACTCATGACTTAAGTAGGTCGGTTTACGATAACAAGAAATATTGACACTTTAAGTAATAATAGCATTTTGAATCGTAAAGTAAAAATTTATCAATCAATGACAAACAAACTGCAATATAATCTTTCCTCTTCAAACAAACGTGTGTTCAGTGTTTCTTATGAACATATTTCAAAATTTGTGTGAATTTCGGTAAGCAATTCTCTTCATAAGACAGCGAGCAGCCACTGAAAGAAAGGCTCTGTGCCTTCAAACAGATAAAAATTAATAATAATAAATTATTTATTAATCTTTGTTTATGCATTGAATTGAATGGTTTTCTATTGTTTTTATTGTTGTTTTTAATTTTTGTAGGTATTCGCATGCACTATAGCCTCAAGATAGGCAAAAAGTTGCTGATAAGAAAGCTAATTTCAAAAATGTCTGTATTGTTGGCAGAGTATAGCGGCAGTCCAATTGAAGGTTAAAAGTATTGGAAGTATTTTTGGAGAATTTGCACTTTGATTAGCAATGCGTAGATTGGGTATTTTTTCAGTTTTCTCTGGGATAGTAACCCATATGAATGAAAAAATTACGCCATCGCAAGCCGAGCGCTAAACAATTGTTTTAAAATAAGTCTTATCAAATTTTTACTGGTAGAAGCCGAGATATACGACATGACAAACAAATGTACAAATGTACATACGTTCGCTGAAAAACTTTCATGTTCTATGAATATAAGCTTCGCCCTTTGAGCTCGCAATCATTGCTTTAGAATGTAGTTAACTAAAGTTAATGGCAACTAAATTTGAAAACAAGTCGATAGGAGTATATTAGTCACATTGGGTTCATAAGTGTATGACATGTTTACCTTTTAGAAATGGTTAATACTACATGGTAGAAAAGTTTTCATTAAATATTCCGACGCGTTTGAATTTTCTTTAGCATAGAAACAAAGGCAAACACTGGTTTATTTGCTCACAGTTGTCGTAGTAGTCCACGATCGTGGGACTCACAGAATTTAGAAAGACTAAGATGACGTTAACTAGAAATTGAGATTGGTTGGAGTTATTTTTTCCATAAAGCCGATTGCAAAACTAATTTGAAAAGAAATCAAATTCAGGTACCAAAGACAGATTTGCTTGTTAAATTTCGTTAGGGACGTATTTACAGACTCTATTGATTGCCCGGATATCTCATTATTGTTTTATTTGTATGCTCCTATAAGGCCACTGCGCTCTACGGACCTTCTTTACATTGCAACAGGAACTTTGTGTCGAATGATCCGATTGTTCTGTTGCTTTCAACTCCATTTACAAGCTGTCATGTCAAAATGAGCGTTTAAAAAACTGATAAATGATTTATTTAGATAATCAATTTAGCAATTAGTTCCAAACGACGGTTGATTATGCGGTTGCCAAATTTGGCGCTTAAGAGATCGATTGTCAGTCGGCCTGTATGGCATGGGGCGCCATCTTGTTGAAACTAAAGGGCGTCCACATTCATGGCGTGGAGTTGGGCCCAGAAAAAGTTGGTCAGGTGGCACAGTAACGGTCGCAATAATATCTGGCTGTTCTGCTTGTCTATGTAACCTCCCAGATGGAAATGCACTTTGTCTGAAAATATGATTTTTTAACCAAAATCAACGTCTTTATCAAGCTGGTCTATAGCACACGCAGAGAAATGATATCTTTGTCTTTTTTAAGAAACACCCTGTTAAGTTTAAATATCCTTATACTTTAAAAAGTATATATGGTGCAACTGTGCGTTCCATTTTAGAATCTAATATTAATTATATATATATTGTACTAGCTTTTCCCGGGAGCTCCGCCACCCGCACACAGGAATCCCCGCCTTACAATCACTACCACGGGAGGGGTGTTTACCGTTTCCTAAACTTAAACAAAGCACCACCTCGATCGTATTCGCACTATGAGGTTCACCGAGATTTTGTTATGACGCATATCAGCTATATAGCCTATGTTAACACTGAAAGTCCATTCTTAGTATTGGTGAAAAAAGTTTTTTAATCGGTCCAGTAGTTCCGAAGATTACCTCCTACACACAAACTTACATTACCTCTTTATAATATTAGTGTAGATATTTATAGATATAGATATAGATATTACAAGATATGCAATAAGGCATATTTAGTAAATAAATAAATAAATAAATTACGTTATAAGAATTTGCACTAGTTGTGTATTACCATACTTATCCCTATACCGGTAAAAGCTCCACTGCTAGTAACTTTGTGTTGGACCTAGTCGGTACTAATTAGGGCTCTGAAAGATGTGTCACCACCGATTACTTTGTCTCGACTATAAAATTAGCTAAGATAATACACTGCAAATATTGAAAAAAAAATCCTGTCAAGTAGCCCTGAAGGCTTTAACAATAACTTACAGTTATTAGACAACAGTCCCTAAGAAGAACGAATTTGTATTTTGTACAGCATTTTAAGTTTACATGGTGGGAACAGTCGAATAGACATTAACTACTACAAGGGGACCAAAGGCGAAGTCGAATTTAGGAATAAAATGTTAGAGAAGAACATGGTAAAACGACAAACATGGCGTTGGTTCTGGCAATCTTCCATCGTATAACTGACGTCATTTAAATGATATCTTCCATCATCTAAATAGAACATAAATCACGGTTCAGTATCAATGAAGTAAGTTCCTTAAATATCTTGCTAAGCTGTTGTTCAATCGAACCACGAAATTTCAACCGAATGACGACAAAATGGCCTTTTCTTTAAGTTCTCCAAAAATGTTGCTGGAATGATATATTAGGGCAGTCCCAGACGTGGAACCTCTTCTTCTTCTTTATGTCCTGTATCCCCTTATGGGTCCTAGGGCCTCTACTACGCCTACGCGCCATCGCGTGCGGTTCCTGGCAATGAGCTTCAGCTCTCTCCAACTCTTCCCCAATTGCCGTGCCTCCTCCTCAACTGTTCTGCGCCATGTATTTCTCGGACGACCCGTTCTTCTACCATCCTGAGATAACGGGTTCCATTGCATTGCGTAGTTTGCTATGGAACTGTCGCCTTTTCGGAGTGTATGACCAATCCACTGCCACTTCCGTCGTTGGATGGTTGTGCCTATTGGTTCCTGACCCGTTCTCTGGTAAAGATGTTCGTTAGAGATACGGTTAGGCCAGAAAACCCTTATGATGTTCCGTAGGCACCTATTTACAAATGTTTGTAATCTTTTTGTGATAGTAGCGGTCACCTTCCAAGTGCTGCACCCATACAACAGCACAGATTCAACATTTGAGCGGAACAGTCGCAGCTTGGTGTTTAAGCTGATCGCATTGCTTCGCCATATCATGGACATCATTCCAAACACCGATTTTGCTTTGCCGATTCGGTTGGCAATGTCCTGTTCGGTTCCACCTTCGGTCGAGACAATACTCCCAAGATATTGGAAACTCTCTACTCTCTCTACCGGCTGTCCAGCAATGTTAACATGAGTAACTGAGTTAGTGCCGAGGTTGATGATTTTGGTTTTGGCAGTATTAATCTTCAAACCCGCAACATTTGCCTCCCTCTCCACATTTGTTGTCATTTGGTGCAGCTCCATAATTCTATGTGAGAGTAAACAAACGTCGTCAGCGTAATCCAGATGTTTGAGTTGAGATGTAAGAGTCCAACGAATTCCTCCGTTTCCAGTAGATAAAGCTGCGCGAAGTACATCGCTAATCACTAACAAAAAAAGTATCGGCGATAGAATGCAACCTTGTCGTACCCCACTTAGGATCTCGAATTCCTCTGACAGCTTTCCTCTATGCAGCACATGACATTTAGAGCCATCATAGGTTGCTTTAATAATAGCTATTAGTTTATCGGGTATACCTCTCCTGCGCAAGGCGAGCCAGATAAACTGTCTGTTGACACTGTCAAACGCCTTCTCAAAATCGATGAACAGCAGGTGCAGTGGTGACCGGAATTCAACGCACTGTTCAATAATGATCCGCAGGGTGTTTATGTGGTCTACACAGGAGGATCCAGTGCGGAAACCTGCTTGTTCGGCATCGAGTGTATCTTCCAGATGTTCCTTAATACGTTCAAGTACTACTTTGGCTATTACTTTTGCAACTGCAGGGAGAACGCAAATGCCTCTCCAGTTTTCGCACTCCATAAGACTACCTTTTTTAGGGAGCTTGACAATCATTCCCTTCTTCCACTCTTCGGGGAAACTTTCTACCTCCCAAGCTCTCTCTACAAGAGGATATAAAAGCTCTGCTGATGTCGTTGGAGCTGCACGCAGAAGCTCTGCGGGTATACCATCTAGTCCTACCGACTTGTTGTTCTTTAGTGCGTTAATCGCGGTAGCGATCTCGTCTTTACTGGGAGTTGAGGTGCGAATTCGGGAAATTGTTACTTCCGGCATTTCCGCTTGATTTAGGTGCATATCGTTAGCAAATACACGGTTAAGGACCGTAGAGAAATGCTCCTTCCATCGCTTGAGCTGATCCTCATCTGAAACGAGTACGGTACCATCTAGGCCTTTCACCGGATGTTGGCTAGAGCGGTGACCACCTGTCAGCTCTTTGGTGATTCTGTAAACGGTTCTGCTATCGCACCGGCTCGCTGCTTCCTCTGCTTCTGAGGCCAGGTTGTTAATATAGTTACGCTTGTCACGTCTTACACTACGCTGCACTTCTCTCATTTTTCTTCGATACATGGACTCTAGCTCGCTCCTCGCTACTGCTGGGATATCTACAATACGAGCTTTAAGTAGTTTACGTTCTTCAATCCGCCTCCAGGTATCTTCGGTAAGCCACGTGCTGTGCCTTGCCTGGCTTCTACCAACAATACTTTCCGCTCCAGATGTGAAAACATTTTTCACAGCCTTCCAATGTTCCTGGATGGTTGTCGGCAGTGAGCTGCTGATTGCTTCCACTCCTTGCGATAAATGATCCCTTAATTGTTGGCGTACTGAGGGGATCTTTAGCCGGTCGATGTTATACCTAGGCATTCGGATGATATTGCGGATTCTATGAACTGATGCAGTACGTAACTGGACAGTAGCTACCATAAGGTGATGATCACGTACCATACCCATGTCGGCTCCTCGTCTGTTTCGGACGTCTAACAGACAGCTCCTAAAACGTCTGCTGATCGCCACATGGTCGATTTGGTTGGATGTTGATTGCCTGTCAGTTGACACCCAGCTGACCTTGTGGCAAGTCTTATGCTCAAACATGGTGCCTCCTATAACAAGGTTGTTGGTGTTGCAGAAATCAACAAATCTTTCACCATTGTCATTTCGTTCGCCGAGGCCGTGCTTCCCAATCACATGCTTGAGTCCTTCATTGTCGTTGCCAACCTTGGCATTCAAATCCCCCATCACGATGACGATATCTCCGTTCGGCGTTGCGTTGAATACTGCGTTTAGTTGATTGTAGAAGTTGTCCTTTTCATCCTCAGTCGAGGGATTCGTTGGGGCGTAGCACTGTATGATCGTGACGCGCCGTACTCTAGTCCGAAATCTGGCCGATATGATCCTATCACTATGCGGGTGCCAGGAAATTAGGCCTCTACGTGCTGTTGGCGTTAGCAGCAGACCCACTCCAGATTCACGAGTACTGCCGTAGGGTTTGCCAGAGTAGAGTAGCACAGTGTTACACGTTGGGGATTGGTACTCTCCCGCGTCGAACCATCTTACTTCACTCACTCCCAGTATGTCCAAATTATATCGAAGAAACTCACGTTCCAGTTGAAGAAATCTGGCATTATGAGGTCCTTCACTTCCAGAGTCAAGGAGCGTCCTCACATTCCAGAAACCAATCTTAGTCCGGGTACAATAGCCAAAAGTCGTCATTATTCGATCATTACTTATCCGAGGCGTTGTGTCAGTTTCAGTAGCGGGTATTTTTCGGTACCGCAGGGTGCTAGCCCACGTTACCTAGACTAGAAACGCTAGACCGTTCGCACTTGCAGTTTTAGCCTACATGTATAAGGATTTATACACATAGTTGCCCGGGGACCACCACGAGGAGGTAGAGCTAGCACTACATCACGAACTTGATTGTTACGCTACTGGCCCAAACCAAGTTTTGAGCAGTCAGTAGTTTCCCGATCAATCGCAATGCAGATCCCCAACGTGGAACCTGAGTCTTGGTAATTATGGAGCCCTCCCTTGAGTTGCAATTTACTATACTTTTAACGGGACCTGAAGCTAAAACAACGCAAGGCAACAAAGTCATCTGTGGTTTACGTCTGCGATGAACACAACCAGTGTTTCTTTTGAAGGAAATCCATAAAATCATCTTTAGCAGATTCTGGAGATCGTCATACTGATTGCTTCTAACTACAAAATAAAATCCTTCTTAACGGCTGTAAAGCCTGGAGTCATTCTGCCAGTGAAAAGCAATCTCTAAAACCCTGTGTTGGATAATTAGAATCTTCTAACTAAAAACAATGACGTAATTAGGTAACATGTAACAAGGAGCATTCATCCCATACTGCATTGTATACGATAAGCCTGTCAACATGTTGTTCGACAAACCCTTAAAAATGCTCTTCATAGGTTTTGTTATATTCTTAATCCCCAACTCACCTGTTGCCATTGATCCTCAATCGATTGTTGCGACGAAAAGTATCCAGTATTGCAAATGTGCTCCAGCTCACGAAAGATATTCCCACTCGGTAATATATCCATATTGAGACGATGTGTTGGAGACGATCTGACGGTTGTTTTCAATTAAAAGTGAAATTTTCTTTCGGCAGTTGAATAAACTCCCAGTTATTTGTCTGAGTCGAATACGTTTTTTATTGTAGTTTTCTTGTTGTTGTTATATCGATAATTAATTAAAGATTTATAAATTGCGTAATAATGTGAGAATTTTACAAATAGAAAAGAATTACACGAATTTTTTCTTTTACATGAACACTTTTTTTTACACTTTCGAGTATGCACGCACGACGCACTACTTTTTTTATATATAAATATAAATATATTTATTTTCGATATAATTTTCTATCCTCACATTCACTCTTTGCTGGTTTTGGATTTTTTTTCTCTCACTTAAATGCACTTATAATTTTAATCTTATTTTTAGACATTCGTGTGAAATAATTTTTTTTACTATTTTTACTGCAAAACACATTAAACGATAAGTTAAATAAACAAACTGTGCACAATATTTGACAAAAAAAAAACCACAACAACACTTATTAATTGCTCTTAGAAGATAGAATTTATGTATTTTGGATTAATTTTGCTGTTGTGATGAAACGTTAGTGCCACAGGAGCAGCTGAAATTTTAAAATAAAAATCCAATTAAAGAAATAAATTTTTGTGTTGTAGCGAAAATACATTATATACATAATTATCCAGATATTTTTATTTTTATTTTCATATTTATAAATTACTAGCTGAAACACCAAGCGTTGCCTGACTGCCCACACCACAATACCCTCCGCTGACTGACCACCAAGACCCCCCCCCCCACCCCCTTACATGGTGATGGCACTATTATTATTATTATGTTTATTTTAATTTTAATAAACGGTATAGCCCACCATATTGCCGTGGCGCAAGTAATTCAGTGAGTTGTCACTTGGTAATAAGTTTATGTATAAAAAAAAATGCACGGTCTTCAGTTCAAGGTACCCACAACGTCAACCCCTCAACACCATTCACACACTAACAGCCTACAAAGATCCGTCCCAATCGTCCCCATCACATCACAAAGTTTCAGCTATATCGGATGAGCGGTCTTAGATTTATGCGTGAACAGACATACAGACAAAGTTTACTTTTTTTATATTAAGATTTGGTTTTTTCAATTCTCTATATTAACTTTGCGTGCCCGTGGCTGGTTGGCTGGCTAGCTGGTCAAATCTTGTGATCAATTTTTAACCCACTTCCCAAAGCCCGATTTTATTGAAATTTTGCATACATATGTATTTCTGGTGACAACACTTTCCATTAAAAATGGAGCTCTGAGGCCCGATGGGGCCTCATACAAAATTTTTTACAAAAAATTAACCCAATTTTCTTCAAATTTTATACACATGTTTATCTCCGATGGACAACACTTTTTGTAAAAATTTTTGGAGACATGGCCCCCGGGACGTTGAGCTCATATAAATTTAAAAAAAATCCCCATTTTCTTTAAATTTTATACACATGTGTATCTCCGATGGACAAAATTGTTTGTTAAATTTTTGGTTTTTTTTTTCTACTCACCCTTATAGTGCTTAGCACAGCGTGTGGGCGTTAGGAAATTAGGGAAAGGAGTCTATGCAGTCTAAATGACTGCAAATCATATAAATGCGGAAAAACAGAATCGGGCAATTCATTCCACATAACTGTAGTGCGGCTAAAGAAGGAATCTCTGAATTGGTTAATACGTCCGATGATAGGCCTAATGGAAGATCCACGGACTTGAGTTGAGGCACGGGTATTACGGATAGGTTAGAGAATGGGCGGGATGCATCTGGATATCATTAATGAAAATCAGAAAGAGTGTCGGAGACAGAGCAGAGCCTTGGGGAACACCAGCGTTTATGCGGTGAACATTGGATTTGAATCAGTCCAATACGACCTGAATTGAACGGCCAGAAAGGTAGTTACTAGTCCAATCGAGCAGGGCGTTATTAATTCCATAGGCATTCATTTTCGACAAAAGAGCTTGATGCCAGACTCTGTCAAATGCCTTGGAAATATCGAGTGCAACAACTTTACATTCACCAAATTTGTGAATAGACTGGTTTCACTTTTCAGTGAGATAAGCCATCAGGTCACCAGTGTAGAACGTTGCTTACGAAAACCGTACTGCTGGTCACTAAGGATTTCACGTGATTCAAGGTATTGCATAAGCTTAGGGTTTCCATGACTTTGGAGAGTAAAAATGTTAGCGCAATGAGTTGGGTACGAGGAAAGAGATGGATGACATTTCGCCTTTTTTAGGAACAGGCTGGACATAGGCTGGTTTCCAATTCCTTGGGATGACTCCAGAAGAATAAGAGAAATGGAAAAGTCTTCACAGTGGTAATGCCAACATTGAAGAACACCTCTTCACAACTACAGGGCGAATGCCATCAGGCCCAGCAGATTTTTGAATGTTGAGATCATTTAATACTCCAGCCACTTGACGAGTACGAAAGTAAATCTGTCTCATACAGGATTCAACTCTTGCAAGGACAGGCGGCGACAACGCGCTATCTGGTAGCGTAGAGCTTACTGTAAAATGTGAAGCAAGCTGATTGGCCTTGTCAATAGAATGGAATGGGAGTTGGAGTGAACGAAACCTGAACCCGAGCGGTGCCCATATAAATTTTTTAAACATTAGCCCGATTTTCTTCAAGTTTTAAAGACATGTACAACACTGGTGAAAATTTTTTTGTAAGTTTTTTTAAGTGGAGTGACACTGAGGCCCAAGGGATGCCCATGTACATTTTTTTTAAAATTAGCCCGATTTTCTTCAAGTTTTAAAGACATGTGCAACACTGATGGACAAAATTTTGTTGTAAATTTTGTGAAGTGATCGGGACCTGAGGCCCGAGGTGTGTCCATATAATTTTATAAAAAAATGGCCCGATTTTCTTCAAATTTTAAACACATGTGTACCTATCTCCGATGAACAAACCTTTTTGCAAAATTTTTCGAGTAAACGGGCCCTGAGGCCAGAGGTGTGCCCATATAAATTTTTTTTTTAAATTAGCCCGATTCTCGTCAAATTTTAAACACATCCCTACCACTGATGGACAAAACTTTTTGTAAATTTGTTGAAGTGATCGGGACCTGAGACCCGAGTGGTGTCCATGCCCGATTTTCTTCAAATTTTAAACAAGTAACTCCTATAAGAGAATTTACATGAAAATTTTAAATTTTTATGGGTTGTTTTTGTTTTGTTTTGAATTTGAATTGTTGTAACTAAAGCCGTTTTTTCCAAAAAGATATTCGGTCCGATAAACATTTATTATTTACAGTTTTTTACCTACTTGCAGTTCAATTACTGTCACTGGTATAATATTAATGATCAAAAACAACCTTCCTATTTCTATAGTTTGACCGTTTGGGTCATGTGAACATTTGCTTCAGTTCAGTGCACACTACACACTCAACAACACGCACTAACTCACATCACCCCATCCATGATCATGCATGGATACATTTTAGAGATTATTATTTTTTTTTTTTGTGTTCAAGTATCTACATTGAATTATCCGACTTTAAGAAAACCTTTTTTAGATACTTATATTTCGTGAGCTTGTTTAGGTATCTTATTTATTGATGAATTTAGTACTAGATATTGTATCTAGATACGCATGTTAAATTTTTTTAATTTAATTTTTTTATTATTGCACTTAATGTTTGGTACAGCGAATTATTTCTCCTTATAGTAATTTTTGTGTTTTTATTTTGCAGAGTTAACGTTTTCGTGTCTTGATAAATTTTATTACATATAATCATTTATTGATTGATTCGCGTACATTCAAGACATACTCCTTTTATCTCCTCAATTTCCTTAGAACCAGGTTGCGTTGAACATTATAAGGAGCACATTATAAAAAAATTAAGTTTCACATAATAAGTCTTTAATTAGTTTTCGTTGAATTTCGTATTTAATCCAATAATTCCATTGCTTGTTGTGTGTTTTATTGCATCCATCGTTCTATTTTAAGTCTCAAAATAGTTTAGATATTTTTAAACAGTTGCTTTTGGATTTCCAAAATGCTATACACAAATTTGTATCTAGATACTTTTTTTGTTCATTAAGAATATTTATTAGAGTGTAATAATAATTTAATATCTACATAGGTATGTCAAGTATTTAAAAAAAAAACAAAATAAATAAAAAATATTCATCTTGCACACATCTACAGAAATATTTATACATAGATACGCATGCAATATGGAGCACAATACGTAAATCGTGACTGTTAACCTCATTGAGAAAGGTTCGCTTGCGTGTGTTTCATCTCTAGACAGATTCTATTCATATCTACAGATTTATTTTCTGTTTTGTTTTGATTCTCATAAATTATCATCGAAATTCACTTGCTCAGCAGCACTACGTATTCTCGTACACTATAACTACACCGGGCACAGGGGTCGACGAAATAAACAAAGAACATACAGAACGAAGGGAAAAAAGATACAAAAACTCTAAACAAAAATAAATTTCCACGTCCGGCCGTGGCTGGGAAACATTTTTGTCACTTTCCAATCCCTTCGCTGATTGGCATTGGTAAATTGGATAAATTGGTAGCCCTGTCGGTTATTTTTCCCATTTTTGTTTGTGCGTTATTTCATTTTATTTTCCTTCGTCACCGTCACTGGCACCATTCACCGTCACAATCGTCACTATTGCCACTTCACCAACATCTTCAGCACATAAATTTTATTGAACGTCGCTCCGAGTCTCTTCTCCAGCATGGGCACCGGCTCATTCTTCAGTTTATTCTTTGCACTTGAGAAATTGTTGAAGAACGGTGCTACTAAGACGCTTCATATATCATAAGCGGCAGACCAACGAACGAACGGCCGGCAAAAAGAATGGTAATAGATGCATGCAGGTAAAAAGGTACGTACAAGGCAATAAGCACGATGATGGCGCGGCGGCACAATGACGAGACGCGGAAGACGATCACAAGCGGCGCGCGAGAAAGCGACGAGGAAAGGCAACCAAAGTCGAAAGAACCAAAACAAAAGAAGTCCACATCCACATGCCACACAAACCGGACACGTTGGTTGAGCGTTAAGGTAAAGCTGAACTGTGAAGTCAACGGTGTTCGTCGCACTCATATTGCCTGGGTCGGCATATAAAAATGAAGGGGCAAAAGCAAAAGGTTCGTCGATTGACTCCAAAGCATAACAAAAAACGACAGTACAGTAAGCCCGCTTTACAGGTACAGGTTGTTTTATATTTATACCAATTTCCAATGTTATAACGTTTTAAAGAAGCTATAAAAAATACCTTTAAATGCACACAAACACAGTTAGCACAATTTCTTGCACTTGATGCTGAACCTCAAATGATGTTGAGCGCCAAAATATTCCTCAGCGTAATATACACAATGAATTCATCGCAGCATTTGTGCGAAATTCAATCAAATAATTGCTTAATTGCAGCACAATTGTATCACCGGATAACGTTGCTGATAATCCCAAATGCCGGATGGCGCCTTATGTACGCGCGGAGAGCGGACACCGGACACGAACGATGGAGACTGAGTTGCGATGCGATAGACGCGTAGAACGAAATCGAAATCCAAACGAAGATAAATTTAATATCGCCGCGATGAAGATGCAGGATAATTTATATAAAATATATATAAACAAACACAATATTCATTGAAGAAAAAACGACAAATCAATCAGACGACAGTACGAAATACAGTAACGCGACTACTAATGCCAAGAGAACGAGTACAGACGAGACGGTTACAGCGACTATGTTGCATGTTAGCCGGCATAAACAAGACTAAAACGATGACGACAGCGACAGACGTTGCTATGCTATGCCGCTGTGCTAACCCCGGTTGGATGGCGATGTGGTTAAAGAAAAAAACACCAATCTACAACTCTGCGTTCCACGAATCCACAGTACAGCCGTACGTGCACAGCACAGTCTTACATATTTTAGTTCTCTTCAGTAACAAAAAGAAATTCATAAAAACAAAACATGTGGGAACAGTTACCAATTAGTTTTCAGTCGCTGGGGTTATTCGTACGATGTACACGTAACTTGTATTGTACGTAACTCGAACTCTTTGACTCTTTGACTCTCTTGTCATTATTAAGAGAGGATATTGCTTTCAATTCCAAAATATTTTCTCTTGGATTGTTTAAAAATTTGAGTAATTTGTAACAAAACAGTGTTGTCATTTCATTTTGTTTTCCACGACGTACAAATCATAATTTACCTTTGTTGACAAGTTTCCGATATTCACAGAATTTACAAAAGTTTTTAAAAATAAAAAAACGACAATTTTGGAAGCGACGTGATTTTGAAGCAATGTATTATTAACGAAAATATGTTCGTTCCGCAATCTTATTAACTTTTATAAAAGGAAGATTGTATATTTTTCAAGTGAAACTACTACGGTGAGCAGAAAATTTAGTACGGTATTAAAAATAAAAATGTTACGATTTTGTGTTGCGTGTTTTTGAACTTCCGCAGTTAAGCCATTTCTCAAGCGATTTGTATGAAGTTCATAATGTAGGAATACGATCTGACTATAAGACTTGTTCCTAAAGAAATTCTAGGATACGGTCATTTGGAACTGGAATTTCGGAACTAAGCCATGTCTCACGCAATTTCTGTGAAATTCGGTATGTAGGACTATTTTGGACTTGTTCGTCCCGTTCGTAAAAATACACGCACTAGTTTTTGTTTATTTAGAGTTTAACTAAATATTTATTTATTGTTATTGTTTCACTTCTTACACGTTTACACTGATACACGCACTTTTTTTTTTGCTTAAAGTTTGACTTAATATTTTAGTGATAATATCACCGTCTTCATACGTCGTCCTTGTTTCACTTCTTACACGTGTACACTGATACACGCACTATTATTTTTTTTAAGAGTTTGACTAAATATTTAAGGGATAATATCGCCGTCTTCATACGTCGTCATTGTTATAGACCTCATTTGCCATAATATCAAAAATCAATAACTTTAACAAATTGTAAATTACATTTTTTTAAAAATTTCTTTGATTTCTTGTGTGCACCGTTCTTTAGTGTCCACTTTAGTGTGTAAGAGTACTGATTGGGTGGTTTGAAGTTCGATTTCAGACACTCGCTAATGTCTGACAAACGTTTGAGAGTAATAATTTCAGATATGACATTTTTATTATATGTCCCTTTCATTTGTCAGTAAAAATATAACACACTTAATATGGATGGTCGCGAGAAGCGCACCCCAGGACTGTAAAAGTCTGTTACGTCTATTAATATAGATACAATTTTTGATTCTTTTAAAAGTGAAATAAGAAAATTTGAATACGCAACACTGTTCAATTTATCATTATTGAAATTCTCTTAGAATATAAAATCATCAATTTGGTCTCATTGCGCACTCTTCTCTTTATTTTTGTTGTCATCAACATTCTTCGTGATGTCGTCATCTTCCTAATTCATTATTCCTCAATTCACTCCTCATTCAAAACCAACAATCATGGTTCATGGAGTGCGTCTTGCGAGACATTGCCAACCAAGAAGCAATCGAACAAATGTTGTATATTGTATTATGAACATGGTAAGGCTATTTCTCTATATAGTCGTTATTCTATTAATTTTTAATATTAAACACACTCTTATAATTCATTATGTGCAATTCAGGTTTGTTCCACTCATCAAAAAAAAAAAGAGAAACCAATAATCTCCATTTAACTGACATCGACGTTTAATATTGTGTCTTGTGTGGTGAAATGGGTAATTGTTAAGGATAACATGTGATTACTGAGTGTTGCCATTACTACTTTTTGGTTGAAGAAAATTTATTTCAACATAGTTTCTTGTTTCTTTTATAAATACATAAATTACAAAATATGTATTTTGTATATCTAGAATATAAATTTATGTTATTGTTTTTTTTTTTTTTAAAAACAAGGAACAGTTGTTTATTAAGAATATATACAAAAAATAACAACTTTGCTGAAAAAAAACTAAAAAATAACTTAAAACAAGTAAATGTAAAAAAATCGTTTTTCGGGTACAAGCTTTTTTGTATAGATCGAAACATGCTAGACGCCACACGCCATACCCATCACATGCGCTACATGCGAAACACGACACACGTAGCAAACGGGCTATAAAAATGCAATTTGGGACTTAGACCCTATTAAAATGTGAGCTCTCTAGGTCGTGTGTAGAGTAGTTTAAAAGGACCTCAAAGAAGTAAAAAAAATTCCACCCATCAACCGTGCCACACGCGACAATCACAACATTTGAGTTCTCTAGGTCTTGTGAAAGGTGGTTTAAAAGAACCTCAAGGAAAGCGGAAAAAAAGTTTCCACACATCACACGCGCCACATACGAAACGTGACACGCGTCACACGCGGAATATAAAATATGTTAAATCTCTAGGTCCTATGAAGGGTGGTTAAAAAGGACCTCAAAGTAGTCGAAAATACAGACAAACAAGGCTCAAGTCAAGTTAAATTAAAGTTTTTAAAAGGATGCGCTCAGACGGTACGTTTTTTGCATAACTAGTACTAATGACGGATTGAAAAGTACTCGCCATCGCAATTAAGTTTTTATAATTCAATCCACTTTTCAATGCATTTTTATAACTGATTTATTACGTGACAAATGTTTATACATTAAATAATGTTTGTCTTACATTAGTATTAACGAATATTTTCAAATATCTTTTTTAATGCCACACTTTTTTAAAGTATGTATTAATATAATAACTGCCCATATCACTCGCATAATTTTTTGGCTTGCTTGCATTACGCACAAAAAATGCCTAAAATTATGTGATGCTTTGAAGTATTTTCGTTGTAAGAATTTGACAAACTAAGGGCCTATTTATTCGTATAATGGTCTGTTTGACCTGTCTATATTTAAAACACTAATCCAAATCAGAATAAAAACAAAATGAAAAGAAAACCACCGTGTTCAAGTTAGTTTTGAATTTTCTTTACAACTGTAAAGTGATGCTCAGATGAGCTTAAAATGAATTAAATATAAAACAGAGCTCGTAGTTGAACGTAGTTTATATGATATGTATGAGAATAGGAATGTGTATGCACTTAAAACTGAATTTTTCTCGCGTTTAAAACAAACTTCTGTTTTCAAATTTGTAACTAAAATTTCAAAATCACGGCAGTACGTAAAATTACTCGCGCAATGGCAAGTCTGGCTCCTGCTACATCAAAATTTCAATTTTATATCGTTTGCTCGAAGAGAATGGAATGGATTTAAGAAGAAATGAAAATTTATAGCGCTTTCGATTTACTGGAAATAGAGTTGAATGGTTTCTAACAATTATTCCCAGTTTCTCTTCAAAGATTCTACAAATATAAAAATGGAGCTAGGAACTGTTGTATTCAAATGTTTTCTCTTAAAGTGTAAATCCCACTCAACACAACATCCGTCAATTAAATGATGTCATTCGCCATCGCCATTCGCATACGACTAACAATGAATTCCAGATATAGCGTTGTTTCATACCACTGTGCTCCGCGTTGTATCTTGTATATTGTATCTTATATGTATATCTTGGATTTTGTATCTCACATGTATTTATTAGAGAAGGGTAAGTAAAATAATTGCTCTTAATTTTAGAATTTTGAAGTGGAATTTGAACAGTTTCAGTTCAAATGAAATGAAATATGGTCGAGAATTGTTCATTAGGATAGATTTTAGGATTCCTATTGGATTTCAAACATTCCCTTATACTTTTATATTTTTAAATTATATGGAGATAATTAAACAACATTTTGAATTAAATACTTTGAGAATTTTTTGTACTGGTATGGTGTAAGTCAAGCTAAGTCAACTCATAATTGCATATGGTTTCCATCTCGCTCGATTGTCGATTCAAATGAATCAACTGGACACGAGTCTCGAGTGTTGAATAAATATCCGAATGCATTTGCAGAAGAGATGAAACTGCTAGGTACTGTTGCCAATTGCAATCATATATATGATATACGACCAGAAATACGATAAATGTAAATGCCGTTCTGCCTTGATGGTTCTGTTCTGTGCGTGAAGCTCTGTTATACGACGCGTGCATAATAAAGGGGAAGTGAAAACGAGAAATTCGTACGAAACTATTCGCTGTTATATTTGAAAATTCATATTATGATTATGAGGGGAAAATAACCGAGAGCAAGGACGATGATGAGCAAGTGGTACGATGAAAGATTTGTGGTTCTCTGTGAATGAGCCTTGTGATGCGCTAGTTGTATAAATATAAATCAATATCCTTCCTTGTTATTTATATCTGTCGGCATTAAACATTAAACTCCAGTTCGATCGTAATTCGGTTTATTGTAGGTTGTAGTTTTGAACTATTCGATCGGTTGGCACTATAGTTAACTTCTATATAAAAATAATACATAATAACAATGGATAGCTGCATATTAACATAATACCACATTACTGACATATGGAGTGCCAAAAGGTAGTTTCTGTGGACCTTTTATATTTGATTATTGCAATTAAACCGGTTTCAATCACTCTTCAAAAGTGTAATTTAAGTAATCAATCAGTTAATCAACAAATTTTAGTTAAATCTAAGTAGGTATTACAAAATGTATCTTGTATATGTATACGTAATTATTTAAGACTAGCACCCCCGTTCATCACCCTCAGAATAGCTACTACAACTACATACATGCAACGAGAGCACTTTGTGCTTTCATTCTAGACTCTTGATTTAGAGGATTCCAGGGACCTCTTTTCAAAATATGTCGGTTCTTTTTTTCGTTAAATACCAAACAGTTGTGTAAAATTTCAGAACGCTACTATTCAAAAATTTAGAAAAATGCATTATTTGTAAAAACAATTCGTATGGCTTTCCAGGAGTGCTTATTATGGTATAAAACCCCGACACAAAGTTTGAACACGATCGGTTGAAGGGTTTGGCAGTCCATACGGAACATACATATACTTGTGCATAAATCTATACACACATACATGCACACAAAATTTCACTTTTATAAGTATGTAGATATTAGAACTTATGTAATAATAAGGCATAAAGTGATGCAGGTCGAAGGTTAGTAAGCATTTTGCTAAGTACGTGATGACGTGCACGTACCAAGCGAAACACACACAGAATAGAGTTATATACCTACTTGTACCACTGCACCATTCTGTCTGTCTGTCTTTTTTCGATAGGGGTGTTTTGAGAGCACCGTATGCTGTTTTCTCTACAAGATTGGGTTAATTACTCTTGCAGAGCAAAAAAGAAACGTTTTTAAAAAAATGATTTCTTGTTGGAAAAATATAATGAAATTTAATAAATAAATATAAATATAATTAAATGTGTTAAGCACAACTAAATAAAAGGACAACAGGGAACCAATAAGAACTTTTTAAGGAAGATCCGATGGTAACACTACTTATGATGAAATTTTTTACCTCTATAAGTTGCAAAATACCCCAGGTTAGGTCAAGCTGGTGGTTACGATAGATACGAGCGAACCGAATCATAATAAGGTTAAAGGCAAGAATAAAATAGAGGAGAATTCTACAGGGTTCGTGACTCGAAGTGTTAGCAACTCTACGCGGCTCCAGCTGCTTAACAGCTGATGAAAGCGTGTTTATATTTTGACGTTCGTTTATTATGTTTTATACAAGCCTACGGAAGCGTATTGTTTTACTTCGAATTGAAAATGTAATAGTGTGATTGCATTGTATTTGATCGCAAAAAAATCGCAGCTCTACAACCGGGGTCCGGTCCTGGCCTCCCGCAAAAAATCTCGCCACCGGTCCTGATTTTAAGCCGATGTCATCCGGTTGGGATCTCTAAACCTGGGCGTCCTGGTCTACGCCATCCTTCCAGCCTAGGATTGGCCGGCATCGGTTTCGTATTCCATAAATCCTAGCGCAAAGGACATTCCGAGTAGGATCCTCTTCACTGCCCACCGGAGCCTACCGAGTTTAATTCTGTTCACGATGTCGACACCGCGGTAACGCTCGTAGATCTCTTCATTGTAGAGTCTCCAGAATCGTCCTTCCTCACATACGGGCCCAACAAATCTCTGCTAAGAGGTAAGAATGCTTTTTGATAAGCACCCAATTCTCGGATCCATATGTAAGTACTGGTTTGACCATTGTCTTATATAACAGCAGCTTGGATGTTATGGTTAAATTCCTGGATTTGAAGAGTCTTGACAGACTATAGTAGGCTTTGTTGGCTTTAAGCAACCGTGCGCGTATTTCTGGTTCCATGCTTTTATCGGCTGCTACAGTTGACCCGAGATAGTTAACTACTACTTCAAATTCGCGCTCCACTATTTGAATTGAGGGACCAATGTTGGATCTTTTACACGCAGACGTGGCCACCATGTACTTTGTTTTGCTCTCATTTATGTGCAGCTCCAGATTTCTTACCGCCCGCTCGATCTGGATGAATGCGCCCTGTGCAGCTGTTTGGTTTCTACCAACGATGTCAATGTCGTCTGCGTAAGGCAGTATCTGAGTGGATTGTTCCACTCGGCGTAACGTCAGAGCCTTGGATCACTTTCTCCAACGCCAGGTTGAAGAGGACACTGGCCAGTCCATCCCCTTGTCGGAGCCCGTTATAGATGTAGAATGGGCATGATAGTGATCCGGATATTTTTACTTGACTTATAACATTGGTCGTGTCAGTTTATTTGCTGAATTCTCTCAGGGCTTTATAAAGTTCTACTCTTACTATGCTATCATAGGCGGCTTAAAAGGCTATAAAAAGATGGTGTAATGAGTTTTGATACTCTAGACATTTTTCCATCACTTGCCTAAGGGTGTAAATTTGATCAGTTGTTGATTTTGGATGAAGCCGGACTTATATGGACCAATTTAAGTCTAAAATGCTGTTATACAAAAACAGCAAAGAAAGCCACGTCATTGAGCAACAACATTTGCTGAAACTCCGAATATGTTCTAATGAACGTTGAAGCATATGGTGTACTGTAGTTCAAATATACAAACAAAATTTGGCATAATTAGGACAGTCGAGTTGCTAAGCGTAAAGCTTCTTAGATGGTTTGTGCTTATGTAACTGCATATTGTCGCTGTCCACTGGTTTTTATCGACCAGGGCCGTACGGTGAACCAGGAAGTATAAGAAAAAATGATGCGTTGATCCCTTGGACACACAAACAATTTGGTGTCAACCGTTAGACATTCCAACAAAACTCGGCACCGGCCCATTAAAGCTTGTTTGACATAACAGCTTTTACAAAATCCCGCTCCACAGTTAATTTTTCTCAGTACCCTCTTTATTCGCCGGACTTGATGCCGATAAACATTCCATATGGTCCTTTTGTGGGGCAGAGGTGTCAACCAAAAAAATATGAGGTACATGAAAAAATTAAAGTCAGCCATTCGTCGGCCATGGCAACTTATGCCACAGGCTCACATTCATACAGCATTCATAGATACATTGTATAATTGGTAGTGATCCTATTTCGAATTCAAAGTTTGCAAAATGTGCATTCAGTGATTAGAGAGTTTACATGAAAATTTTTAATTTTTATGGGTTGTTTTTAAAACTAATCCACTTTTCGAATGACAGACCCTGTAAACTGCCAATCTGTACTAAGTAAGACTTGATGCGGTTTTGTTTGGTGTTTGGTGTTCATTCTGTTTCATCTCCATATATGTTTTCCCTCTTTTTCGCACATACGCTATCACACATGCAAAAACCTATAACGTTAAGCTATGGACAAAATCGTACACAACAACAATAATAAGACAAATGTTATTTAATTTATTGCCTCGATGACCGCCGACATTCAATTGGATTGAACCTGGAGTGTACCTGTGTTAACCACAATTGTGTAACACTCCATATTACTGTATATCCGAAGCTCAGAAGTAACACCATATTACCCGTGTCACTTACTGGTTGACTACGGATACCTTACCATATGGCAAATTGATAATCTCTTGGAGTGCAACACAACAACAGTGTGTCGGACCGGCCAACCGACCGGTAATACATTCGAATTGCAAAATCAAACACACCGGAAGCGTTTGCCGCATATGGGATTTGCGTAGACGGTGGATTGTGTCCAGCTGGCCGGTCGGTTGACCGGGGTGAGCTCTACCTTAGTCCAATATGGAATATGGGAGAATATTAGTCGTATTCGGAACCAATAAAATTTGGAGTCCTATACAATGATGATAGCCCTCGGGTAACAAACGGTGGAAAATTATCTTCATCGTAGTCGGCGGACACTGGCAGGCACGCCATCGTGCAATAAACCCAATAAGCGCACCTTATAATGAAGGAGTAGGGGTTTCGCATGTCACGTTTCACACAATATGCGAACAAACAAACAGTCGCTGGAAAGACGTGTCGGACAGATGTATATGGCGAAAAACATTTGCGATTTTTGTAATCGCAGTTCAGTGTAGTTGCAGTTCATTAAAAAGGGTTTAGGTCGTTTTTGGTGTCTCGCTTGTGCTGCGCTGCCATTGGCAAGCGTTTAAAAGCAAGATAAGAGTATGCATCAGTGAAAAGGGGGAGCTAGTAATGAAACCTCAGATCAAAACATGAAATATAATGTACTGACTGCTGACGGACGATCGATAGAAACTTTCATACCATAATTAATACAAACCACACTCATTGGTGTTCATATTATTTTTCTACAGTTTATCTACACAGTCAACCCAAAACTATTTATTATAATGTACTACAAGAACCAAAATTGGGGTTCCATTATATTTATAACTAGCTGCTAACCCCGGTGTTACCTCGGACCCCTCCCCACGCACAAGATATCAAGACCAATGACACGCGTTGATGAGTAGCGCAACCGGACGAGGAGGTCCGTTGCGTTTTCTTTCTTTCCTTTTTCCCACTTGCTGCCATTTCGGATTTGGTTCCTTTACTTTCACATTAGTCTTTGGTGTCTTGTCCTTTTTTGGAATTGCTTTTGGCCGTGTCTTTGTCGTTATTTTCGTCCTGAGTTTTTTCCTCTTTGTTCGATCCTCATTTCCTATAGGAGTTGAACGTTTCCTTTAGGAGGTTTCAATCCTTATCGGGGTATCATGATTATCGACTGATATCTTCCTAGGTAAGGAAACCGGTCCTTTAAGATTTTCCATTATGACTCCTATTGTCGGCGTAGTTTGACACGTGTTATCAATCAAGTTCCCCTTGCTGACTGCCACCGACTCATACGTAATCCGAATTATGTTGACCAACTTTTTAATCTCCGCATGGATATTGCTTCTTGATTTGATAAAATCGGAGAGTTCCTAAATCTTCTCTCCGAGTCTTTGAAATACAATTTCCCTGCTTTCTACGGTCCTATCTTTTGTTAGAGGTATCGACGGGGCCGGTCGTTTCAGGCTTCCACTCATCGAGTTCTTACGAGGTGTCCTTGTGGTTTTTGTATTCCTAATTGTCAAACTGCTTATATGATCTAGTTTAGCCTCCTTGTGTGTCATATCGGGCCTCGGGGCGCCGGTAACATTAACCTGAAAGCATTTCAGCAAGATATCAAGACCAATAACAGGCGTTGCCCGACTGCCACCCCTCCCTACTGACCCAAGCAAAGTTATCCCCTCCCAAATGACCACCCCACCGACCCACACCAACTTACCCCTTCAAAACACTGGCCCACACCACTAAGTCCCCCCTCCAGTGATCCAAAGCTGTAGCGTATAACCTTTGGATAAAAAAACCCTGCACAATGGTGACCTGATAAAATCGGTTTAGTAGTTTCGAAAATTACCTCCTACATAAAAACAAACTTTACCTCTTTATAATATTAGTATAGATATAGACTAGATGTTCGCCCTTCGTGCTCTTAATCTGGACTCTAGATTTAGAGGATTTAGAACAACATCTAATTACCCAATTATTCAGCGATTTCCAAAATATGACGAGTTCCTTTTCGTTTGCAAAATAGAAGGAGGTTCTATAAAAATAAAATTTGAAAAATAGACCAACCCATAAAAATTAAATTTTTTCATGTAAATTCTCTAATCGGAGATACACATGTGTGTAAAGTTTACATAAATTCGGGTTAGTTTTGATAAAAGTTTTTATGGGAGCCCATCGGCACTGAGCCCGATCACTTCCAAATTTATACAGCGAGCGGAACAATCCTCTATAAGTCCATTCAGATACTGGCTAACGCAGACGATATTAACATCGTTGGTAGAAACCCAAGAGCTGTACAGGAAGCTTTCATCCAGATCGAGCAGGCGGCATCTGTGGCTGCACATAAATGAGAGAAAAACACGTCTGCGACTAGAAGATCCAACATTGGTCCCGCAAATAAAAAAGTGGAGCGCGAATTTAAAGTAGTGCAGTCCTTTAACTATCTCGGTTCAACTGTAGCAGCCAATAACAGCAGAAATACGCTCACGGTTGCTTAAAGCAAACAAAGCCTACTACAGTCTGTAAAGACTCTTCAAATACAGGAACTTAACCATAACATTCAAGCTGCTGGTATATAAGACAATGGTAATACCAGTACTTCATATGGATCCGAGACTTCGGTGCTTAGTAAAAAGCATTCTGACCTCTTAGCCGCGTTCAACAGAAAAGTCTTACGTAGAATTATTGACCCGGTATGTGAGGAAGAACGATTCTGGAGACTCTATAATGATGAGCGTTACCGCGATGTCGACATCGTGAAGAGAATTAAGCTCGGTAGACTCCGGTGGGCGAAGAGGATCCTGCCCGAAAAGTCCTCTGCGGTAGGATTTATGAAACACGACAGCAAGGCCGGCCAAACTTGCGCTGGAAGGATGGCGTAGACCAGGACGCTCAGAGTTTAGGGATGCCAAACTGGATAACATCGGCTCGAAATCGGGACCGGTGGAGAGGTCGAAATTTTTAAATAAATTGCTGAAAGGATACTAATCAGCACAGGCACTGGTTGTAGAGGCAAATATAAATATAATGAAATGATGACGGCCTCAAAAACTATATGCTTCGTGCTTAAAATTGGGAAACGGTGTGTATAGGAATATCAAATAGAATGACTTATTACTTTCATAAGCTGATAAGCTTATTTATATTTTTATGTTGAAAAATTTTGCTACAGTAAGTTGAACAATTAATGATTTCTGTATAGCATAAAGCATAATATATTTGAATATTCAAAAACAATTCTCATTACTGCTCTGGCTTTGCAGCAAATTGTTTATGTAACCCAACAAAAGCAACAAATTGATTTCATTTATTAATTTTAATGCATAAAATAATATTGCTTTATACATTCGCGAATGTTGACTGATTAATTCAGGTGGTTGCGTTTTGTGGAGTTGAGTGGGAGTTATATATGCACCCACAGCTGATAATTTGGTTAATTTGCTGAAAATGGAATTTTTTAATAACATTTATTATAATTTTTATTAATTTATGTTAATCTTGCGTTATTTTTGCCTTGGAAACCCTTTCTACTATGATAAACCCTATAATTAATATTCTTTTGCATCATGCAGCCTGATGTTTTGTTATCTGAAATACGAGTGGCATATAGTGGCTTGATGAACAGCTATTTTATTATATTATGGAGCTATTTGGCATCAAGTTTCAAGTGACAAATTTTACCTCCAGATGCCAGATAGTGATTAATGACTACCAACATAGTTTGATAATCTTAAAAAAGAATGGGCAATGAAATAGACAGAAGAACGGACAGAATAAAGGAAAGTATAAGAATATAAAGAAAGAAAGAAAGAAATATAATGAAAATAAAAGGAGGTAGAGAAAAAGTTGGACAGAATAATGGACATGGATCTATCGACTAATTTATAAATTTACCTAAACAACAGGACATTTTGGGTGCTATAAAAATTTAACCGAAAGTTAATTCAGGATGATTCGTTATAAAAACTGACTTTCCAGATTTTTTTCTTGAATTTAAAACAAGCAATTTTTGAAATAGAAAAAAAAACTTTTGTTTTTCCAGATTTTTTTCTTGAATTTATAACAACCAATTTTTGAAATATAAAAAAAAACTTTTTTTTTTATCGCTTTACAGCCGTAATATACTCTCCTCCGCCCAAATTCACTTATTGTTTAGAAAGGTAGTTTTAAAAATTGGCGCTGTACACTAATCCATCACCTGAAACCTGGAGGAGATGAAATTATCCTCGTTCGCCACCAAGGGGTCGATTCCCGATCTGTGAAGCTGTGTAGTGATAAATTTTTTCACCACAAAATGAAATTTCGGGCTGAGTCAAGTTAAATAAAAGTTTTTAAAAAGCTGTACGCAGGTATTTAAAATGTTCATACAAATATCTTAATGTATAAAAACGAAACTTTGTCTGTATGTCTGTATGTTTGTATGTCTGTATGTCTGTATGGATGTATGTCAGTTCGTGATTAACTCGAAGACCATTTATCCGACATAGCTTCGGGTGGAACGGACAGTTGCGGTGGATGTTTGTAGGGGGTTAGTGTGATGGTGTTTAGGTATTGCCATATAGTGGGTGGCTAGGTATTGTTTGTATGAGTTTGACTCGAAGACTGTGCATTTGATAGATAGTGGTGATATATGTGTGGTGGGGGGTTGGAGGTATCTTAAGGTGGGTCTCGCAGTAGGACTTGAAGGGTCTTAGTGGTTAGTTGGGTGGGGGTGGTGTGGTTAGGACAGTGTGGTGTTGTAAGCCTGGCCTGGCATTTTATAAATTTCAAAACTTCGGTGCAAAATCCAACGAATAAATAGAAGAATGGTCAGTTTGAATAGGAAGTACTAGACGTACAGACCTTTAAATGTATCAAATAGTCGGTAACGCAGTTATAAATATTCTTACATCACAGGTTCTTAGAGGAAATAGATCATATTTTGAGGCAGTTTGTATGTCAGACACCCCAACCAATTTGCGTATAAAGCCGAAAACCTAACCATTCCTCCGCCCTATTATCATTTACACGTAAGCTAAAGAATTTTGGAAATAACGCATCCATCCCAATAGTTGCTTTTTTAATATCAAAATTGCCCGAAATTTGGGATACCCTAGCTTTTTTGTTGAGTAATTTTAATGTTGGGTTTTTTTTTAACTGAAATAAAGTATTGCAATTTGGGACATCTTGTGCCAGACAGTAATTAACTTATAGCTGCCAGGTAAATTGTAGGATCGTTACCTAATTTTCTCAGAAGTAAAAGGTATATAAGTGTGTGCCGTGGCTAAAGTGGTTATTGCGTTGGACGACTAAGCTGCAGGTTCAAGGTTCGAATCCCAGAAAAAACCAAAAAGCTTTTTCACGGTAAATGTCTGACAAACGGCTATAAGTAAAGAATGTCATAGAACGCTTCTCAATTTGCCTTTAGAATATGGCTTTAAATTGTAAATCTATACCATTTGTGTGCGCACAGCATCGGTGATTGCGACAAGTTAGACCCTGGACCACAACGGTCTATTGCCCTCAATATTATTATAGGAGAAGAGGTATTACAAACTATATGCTCCAGAGAAAGAGACCAGATTTACTCATTTTTGTTATATTTTGGTTCTGGAACAATTTGATTGCCAATTGGCAAAATGTCAAATGTCTTGATACGACCAAATCAAAGTTCTATTTTCTTGTTATAAAAAAAATGTTCACGCATCGGGCAGGAATTGGTTAAATAATGTTTCTGTTTCTACTGAGCTCAGACCTCAGACAATTTATTAACCAGTTGGAATCTGAACGATACAATGTAACAATACAGTTCTCATTGGAAATGACATTCATGATGCTCTTATATAGAGCATAGCTGACGATTGGATCCTTTCTCACCACATATGCCCTCCATTCCGCTCCATAATGATGGATAGACAGAAATAATCAACCGACCAGCTCTGCATTCTGTGCCAATGAGTATTTATATAACCTCCTCCTAATCACCACCGGGAACGCATCCTGTTGACGGTAGCAATCATCACTAGTCGATACATAATATCTCGTATTCATTGCATGACGTGACGTACCTACTCGTATACTCCTTTCGTTTATTATCACAGATACATTACAGAATGAACCGAAGAAGAAGAAGAAAAAATTAGCCAACATGACTACCAATAACAATGCATAAGTATACCAATGTGTATATGTACAACTACTGCCAGTAGAGGTAACGAACGGTTCGACAGAAACGAATCGACGCGACGTACTGACAGCAACCGATGATGACGGCAACGACGACGTTGCGCGCTTCCTGCATGCTAATGACTTCTTCTATTGAAACAATGACGACGCGTCGCGACGACACTTTGTCATCCATATTAGTTTTGGCGTTCTGAGGTGTATCTACGCTTGGTTCTACCACTAGCCAGTGCTATCAACAAAGGAACAACTCATGTTGGAACGGATGATGATGCGCTGATGCACGCGGTACATACTTGGACGTATTTTTAGCGCATTTAGCAATTTTTAATTATCGTTCCGTCGGGTAATTCGTCGCTGTCGCTTGCAAGTCGAACATTCTGATGTTTGATAAAGTAATTTACAACTTTTTGTGTTTTTCATATTTTTTTTATTGAGGGTTATTTTTTTTGTAAATGGTTTTTTATGAACATTTCTACTCAATTCTTGTACTTGTAATACTTGTGAAGATGCAGTGAGTAATTGTTTGACTCCAGACCAAATTAATATTGGCAATTAAAAGTTTTGCTTTGCTTTACTTTAGGATTATTGTGCAGACGGTGGTGCGTGTACGGCTCGTGCATGGCTCGTCCTAATAGCGTTAATTAAAACTACACCTTTGATAAAAATTTAGTTATTGTACATGTGTATTAAAGGAATTTTTAAACAAAGGTTTGGGATAGTAGGGATAGATAGGATAGTCTTGTATTTTATGACATTTTTCATGTTCTTATACAAGTCGTTTTATTATGAAATTTTTTAGATTTGAGATCATTAGCATTGACTAAGATATACGAGAACATCTTTTCCTTTTAAGGTCTGCAGATGCCGTGGATTTTCAAGATCTGTTATTTTTTTATAACATACTAGCAGTTCCCGGGCACTTCGGTACGCGCACAGCCCCTACATTCCTCTTCCGATGCGGTGGCTGATGTTAACATTTTACATTTCCTAGCCAGAGATGGCGAAGAGGGCGGTGTGATATAACCTATAATCAAGAAATGCCACAGAACTTAGGTTGGGGTGGCTGTCGGCAAGAAACCGACCCAGTTATCTAAAATCTATTTTCGGAAACGGGTTGTTTCAAAGATTCTGAAAGAACTTGACCCCAATAAAGCGACTGGCCCCGACGGTATTCCGCCATTAGTATTGAAAAGTTGTCATCATATTTTGGCAAAACCGCTTAGCAAATTGTTTCATCTCTCAATGAAGACAGGTGTTTTTCCATCATTTTGGAAAATAGCAAATATTCAACCCGTTCCGAAAAAAGGTGATAAATCGGCACCTACGAACTACCGACCTATTGCTTTGTTGTCGGATCTATCGAAGGTAATGGAATCTATCGTTAATTTCAGACTAATGAACTATCTGGATTCGAATGTTCTTTTATCCGATGTTCAGTATGGATTTCGTAAAAATCGATCTTCAGGCGAACTAATGACGTGCATGACTCATTGTTTGGAGCGAAGCATTGAAAACCTAGGTGAATCAAGCGTTGTTTCCTTAGATATTGCTAAAGCTTTTGATAGAGTATGGCATGATTGTCTTATTAATAAGATTCGTGCGCTGAATTTACACTCCTCTCTCATTACATGGATTGAGAATTATTTATGGAACCGTAAAATAAAAGTTGTATTAAATGGTATATCTTCAGATTCACATGGGATCAATGCTGGCGTGCCTCAAGGATCATCCTTGTCTCCCACGCTCTTCTTGATATATATCAACCTATTGTCTTCTACAACCTGTGATATCCATTCATTTGCTGATGATACAACACTATCGGCCTCCATTGAGTTTGACAATCAAAAAGAATGCAATTCTCGCTTGAATGGTTCGCGTGAATTAATGAATTTGACTATTCTGTCTAATATTCAAATCATTCTTGATTGGGGCATTTCTAACAGAGTAGAATTTAACCCAAATAAATTCCAGTCTTGCCTTTTTTCTCAGAAGACAACTCAACATTATGTTCCTCCTGTTATTAATGGTACCTCTATTGCGAGATCTGATTCACTTAAGTTGTTAGGTTTAAAAGTATCAAGTGATCTTTCTTGGAAAGAACATATTTATGAAATTTCAAACAGAGCTAGCCAATGTTTAGGCTTCATAAGACGTTGTAACTTCTACTTCACTCCCTCTGAAGTGTTAAGATTATATAAATCTTATGTTAGACCAATTTTAGAATTTAATTCATATGTGTGGGGTGGTGCTCCAAGATCGCATTTGGTTCATCTTGATGGTGTTCAGAATAGAGTTATCCGTTTGATAAACGATGTAACCATTACTTCGTCTCTTGATACTTTGGAGCACAGACGAAATGTAGGAGCTTTATCTGTTTTCTATAAATTTTACAACGGTAAATGTTCTTTAGAAACCCGTTCTCTAGTTCCTGGGCCTTTTCTCAGTAACGTAAACACTCGTTTAAGGTGCAATCAACATAGATTTGCCTTAAAACTTTTTTCATGTAGAACCCAACACTTTAAATCCTCCTTTTTTTTTCCTAGAGTATCTTCGATGTGGAATCAATTGGTCGAACACGTGTTTCCAGAATCTTATAATCTGCAGGCGTTCAAATTAGCCGTTAACAAGTTCTTGAAGGATGATGGTTAAAGTATTCATAAGTTGTTTCTTAATATATAAAAAAAAAAAAAAAAAAAAAAAAATTGTTTATCAGTATTTTTTAAATTATTTTTATAATTTGTAATATTTTCTTGGTCAAGGTTTTTTGTAGTTTTCCCTGACCATGATTCATTGATAAAAGTATTTGGACTTGCGTCGTTCTAAATTCGTGTTCGTTTTTCGTATTGCTTTTCCAATGAATCAGGGAGAATTCTGAGAAAATAAATTGAAACCGGCTACAAACGTGAGGAATGTGATATATTGTAAATCACATTCTTTCGATTTTTATTTTATTTTGAATTTAATAAAGGGCTTATTGCCGTGACGTAAGTCATTCAGGGAGTCATCCCTTGGCAATAAGTCTCTATATAAAAAAAAAAAAAAAAAAAAAATAGATGGTCCATTGTGATGCCACATGGATCGAGAGGATTTTTTGTCCTACTCGTTGAACCAGTTGGATCTTCGAATGAAGCGTTGAAGACTTTTGAGGTCAGTGCTTGACAAATCATTAAGGTCGTTCTACAAGAAGGATCTCAAATGTATCTTATACACTTTAGAGAAAGGGCTGTGCATCTGGAAAGAAGGTGAAGAATAGTCTCTTCCTCCTTCTCGTCCATGCAGCTTCTGCACAAGTCATTGGAAAATACACCAAGCCTTGCTGCAGGCTTGCCTATTAGACATTGTCCAGTAATGACACCTATTGTATTGCTTATGTGCAATCTGTTCAGAGAGATCAAGCACTTGGAGCGTTTCGGATCCAGCTTTGTTTTGTCGCTACACAATTTATACCATTTGTTCACATAATCACATAATAATGCAATCGGTATATAAGGAACCATTTTCAGCTAGAAGGGGAAGCGTAGTACCATTTTTGGCGAGTTCATCAGTGCTGCAGTTCCCCAGAATGTCTCTTTGCCCCGGCACCCAGTACAGGTGAATGTTGAACTGCTCCTACATCTCCCTGAGAGATGATCGGCAGTCTAGGGATACAATAGAATTCGTAGAGGCTAATTCTAGGGATCTTCTTAAATCTAGCGATAGGACTCGCCCTTAATTAATCAACAGTCCTGTGGCTGAGATCCCGGACTTAGTAATGGATAAGTATTAAAAATGGTCACATTAATCCTCTATTTAGTGCAGTAGTTCCAAAGATCGGAACGACTGGTTCGACGATGAATGTAAGCTAGCGTCTGAACGTAAGAATGTTGCGTACCGAACAATGCAACAATCTCAAAAAACGCGGGTACGCGAAGTAAAATGTAAAAGATATTAAAAAATAGTTGACCGGCGAAAGAAATCAGTTTGGAAGAAGAATCTCTTCCTTGAACTAGAGCAGTACAGAGAGCGAGTACCGCAACAGGCACTGAAATTTCTACCAAACAGTCTTCTATATGATGCAATTATACCGCGTAGCACATACTGCAATACCCTTGGTTTTAGACAACTAAGTCCCTGATCACCGATCTCAAAGGCATCATGGAGCGATAGAAAGAGCATTTTCATGAGCGGCTCAATGGACAACTAAACACAAATAATCGATGACTTATATGCTGCCGCTACCATCTGTAGAAGCAGAGCAATAAATTCGAAATGAAATTAATAAGGTATCGTGATCAGAGGACAGAACAACGGAGCTGTGTTTCTTTAGAGTTCCCACTCAACATCAAGAAATTAATGAATAGCGCAAGTAAGTGATGATCCCGGAACACTGGTGAAGAGGCATTATTTGCGCCATATATAAGAAAGTTGATATCACAACTTGCAGCAACTATAATGGTGTAACGTTAACGTATAAGATGTTCTAATCTATTCTTGAAAAGAGAAAAGAGCTCCGTAGGTTCAAGTCATCATTGGCCCATACTAAATACAAATCAAAAACTGTTTGGATTTTCACTTTTAGCTTTAATGTAGTAAACAGATGGGGTTGTAGTGAGTCTTAGATCTGAAGACAATTTTTAATCGCTTAAGAGATCTAAAACTCACTACTACCCCATCTGTTTAAAAGATTAATGCTGCCTATGATTGCATTGCCAAAGTAGAACTTTAAAAAGCCAGGAAAGAATTAGGCATCCCAAATATACTGTAGGGTGACTATAACCAATTTTATAAATCAATATTTTCGGATCACTATCGAGCCTATTCAATATCTACAACGGGCTCCGACAAGGGAATGAGCTGGATTAAACCAGAAATACGCACATGGATGTTTAAATCCAATAAAACCTACTATATACAGCCTGTCAAGACTCTTTAAGTCTTGGAATTTAACCATAACATACAAGCTGATGGTATATAGGACAAGTTTTATACGAGTATTGAGTACACTTGGGTTGAGATCTGCGAGCTCGCATGAGTGTAGATGATCCTGCTCAAAAAGTCCTTTGCGGAAAGATTTATTCGACACGACGGCTGGGCAGGCCAACTACACGCTGGAACAATGGCGTACTACAGGACGCCCAAAGATTAGAATTGCCAAATTGAATTCCTTGAAGTCTGGATCGGTGAAGAGATTTTTTCGCGCGAGGTTAGGAACGTACACGGCTATAGAGACAAATATGATGATGATAATAAATGAATGAATTTTCAACAAAGTTATTTAAGGACAAAATTAACGGAGTCCGAAAGTTTCCAACAAAACAGAAAAGACAGTTGACAGTTTGTTTAGTATCTGACCTTTTTTTTTGGATCGAAGATTACCTCTCTAGCCTTATTATATTCCATCGTTTGAGTGATGGGTACTAAACTTAAAAACTCAGTTAAGATAATCAACGATCCAACTGAATTTAAAACAAATCGCTCAAAGAAAACCAAAGGCAATTATACGAGTAACTCCAGGAATGACTCGTCATCGTTCATGACCACATAAAAATATTAATTATATGCCTTATTTTTTTAATCGTTAAATTCATTATTAGTTTTCTTATACGATTCTTGAATGAATTAATTGAAATTCCTTAAAAGTTTTATCATCGTCATGTATCATCGCACAAACATCGTTCTGATGGTCTTTAATCGAAAGTAACCATCCGCCCCAGTGCGTGTGTATAAGATGCAAAAAAAAACAGTACCCATACAGTCGGCAGTTATCGACCTTAACACATTAGTTTGGTAAATTTTTGTCGGATCATGAGAGGAATTAAAATTTGCTATTTTATGTTTATTAAGATTGTTTTGCCCAGATTAAGGGTTAAAGATAGAGGTTTTTTGAGTAGCAACTCTTCTGTACCATTTGCAACAATTTGTTTATCAGAGATAGAGAGAGCGAGAGATTTAAACAGTGTGCGAATTTAAAAAAAAATAATGACACAAACACACGCATGCAAATATGAGTGTGTTTATGCGCATTTTGCCATATTTCGCCCCAAACATAACAACAACGAAACATAAATTGATGTGTTAACCACTTAATCAGCGTGTGGTCAGAGTGCTCGTTTGTGCTACCGCAATTGCATATGACCCCATTTATCTGTTGTACTATATGAGTAAAAAATGTGTGTGTGTGTGTGTTTTGCATGTATGTTGGTTAAATTTAAAATTGGACATCCGAATGATCTCTTACTCATCTAAGCTTAGTCAGTTAGTCGGTCTTTTGCCTCAAAATTAAGTTATTAAATTATAAATGTAAATGATGATTGTGTCATCCGCGGACAGATGAGCATTGCTCTATAAATCAACTGTTTGTTAGGGACCGACTGTCGACAGTTTGCTTGAAATCTGGTTGCAGGCAGTTTTGCAGCAGTTATGACTCTATATCAATGCAAAATTTAGCCACATTAACATTTGAAAGCGGGACTCTGACCACCTCCGATTGTAGAACCTTCTCTACATTCTACATAAAGAAAGTCATTCGAATAATACGTTTCAATAAAATTTGAATGCCGAAACAGGCTCAACACAATGTATAATTAAAAATGTCCATTAACCATACCTAGCCGGTCGGAAAACCCTAAAGACTCAAAGTTGATATCCTAGGAAAACTGCGACAAAATGATGTCAAAACCGAATCATCAGCTTAGAGGCCGATGAAGGCGATTTTTTCAAATGAACCAATTCGAAATAAAATTTATTTGCTCAATAAAAATAGAAGCGCGATACGGTATAACACGACAGCATATTCAGGAGGACCTCCATAACGAAACACTATTTCAGCAAGTGTATTGCAGAAAATAAAATACAAAATAGGTCTAGAAACAACCTTGAATTGTTTTTAGACCTGCACTGTCACTTATGTTCACGATTGAAATAACAAGACTGAATAAGAGCTTTAATGAGGCATATCCTTCAATTTCTTAAAAAAAAATTTGGTTGTGCCCTCAGCAAAAGTTTGCATGAGACTTCACCTGACAATAGACGAAATATCCCTCACAGGAAGAACAATAAACAATATTACCCAGGCCAATGCGACAAAACTGTGGCAGTCATAACGAGCTTCCAAAGTGTTTATTACCACACCGAGAATCTAGAAACTCTACCACATGCTCAGATGTTGTTTGGATAGGTTGTCAGATCTTTTTATGTATCGTACCCTGCAAAACTTTGTATGACCTGCAACCAAGCATTAAAATTGTATTTCGCGGGTGTCTTCAAGAATTATCAAGTGAAAGTGTGATCATAACTTTGATACTCATACTCCATTCTGATTGAATACAATTTATGAATAATAATAAACATAATTTTTGAGCCAGATGGTCGTTTTTACAATATCTATATTAACTTTACGGCCGGATGTGTTTGTTTTTTTTTTCTCCGGTGACAAAACTTTCTATTAAAATTTAAATCAAATAAAGAAACTCTTTAGATTTTTCTCAATAAAAGTTTAAGGTTAAATGAATAAAGTGTGCGTTAAAGGCTGGAATTTACTTGAAAATTTTTAATTTTAAAGAGTTGGTTTTTTTGTTTTAACTTTTCGTGACTAACTTCATTGAACGTTGCAATACAGATACATTTATCTACCCAACAACAGCAAAAAGCTGTCTTGCCATTACTCTTGAACTGGACAGCAAAAGCCATTATTTCATTTCTATTCCAATAGATTCCAATAGTTGGCGCTACGTGCGCAAATATCATTTGACAGCTGATCCATTTGCACTGTCTTTCTTTTGCGATATGTCAACGCATTCCAATGATTTCGACCGATATGCCATTAAACTTAAAGTGCTTGCAGTTTCGGGTTTGGTTTGCATTCGCAATTACAATAAACAAATCACAAGGACAATTATTGATTGTTTGCGGCATTAACGACAATGAAAATCCAAGCTTCTCACATGATCAGTTGTATGTCGCCTGTTCCAGTGTCGGAAAAGTATCAGCGTTGTTTGTTTACGCGGTCCTCTGAAAGACCCTCAAAAAAATCACAAAATACCCCCAAAAGGCAAAAGATCCCCAAAAGTCACAAAAAACCCTCAAAAGAATTATAAAAGATCCCCGAAAAAGATTCTCAAAAGACCCCAAAAGACCTTCAAAAGACCCCCAAAATTCTTCCCAAAAGACCCTGAAAAGACTCACAAAAGTCCCTAAAAATACCCTTAAAAGATCCCCCAAAAGACCCAAAAAGACTCCCAAAAGACCATAAAAAGTTAAAAGACCCCCAAAATACCCTCAAAGGAACCCAAAAAGACTTCTTTCTTTCCGCGGGGGAGCATAGGGCTTCTACAAACGCCCACAAACGAACTCGATTTATCGCCTGAGGTTTCAAGAGACGCCACTCTGTCCCCTCTTCATCTTTTATTGCCAACTCGGCAGCTTCCTTGTGGATTCCAGTCGAGCGCTAGTTTCGTAATATCATCCGTTGGCTTACTCAAAGTGTGGCCATACAAGAGTACTGAGAAACGTTAGGTCTGAAGATCGTTAGCTTCAGATTCAAAAGACCCACACAACACCCTTTTAAGAATCTCGAAAGACCATCAAAACACTCTTAAAAACCGTCAAAAAAACCCGCAAAATACCCCAAAAAAACCTCAAAAGACCACCCCCCATACGAGCCACAAAAGACCTTACCGAATTTCATAGAAATCGGTTGAGAAATTACTTAGTACCCAAAATTCAAAAATGTAACACAATAATGTGAGCAATAATGTGACTTAAAATCGCAACACAAATTTTTTTTTAAAGAAAATAAATCATTTGGTTGACGTTTTTTATCTCATTTTTAATGTGAGTTAACATTTCAAATAGCTTTTCACAAAACGACCACAAACAACTTTATTGAAAGTGGGACAGGACATCGTCTGCCGGGTCAGCTTGTAATAATAATAATATTTGGTGTGACAGACCGATGCGGTCCAAGGCTAAGCTTCTCGCGACCATTCTATATCCATGCTATATTTTTGCACACAAATAGAAGGAACCTGTAGCTTAATGTCGTATCTAAAAGGCGACTTGAGAAGCTTTCCGTAATAGTTATTACTCTCGGACGATTGTCAAACAATCGTGAGAGGTGTTATCGTAAAAAATATTTTTGATTTTTTTGGATTCGAACCTCAAACTCCCTACTCAGATATCCAAGGCACTAAGCAATAGAGCCACGCGCCGACTGGGATGATATTATAATACACTAGCCGAAATACCCGGCGTTGCACGGCTACCTCCCACCCCGCTGAAACAAACCCAATTGACCATCCACCAACGTTTATTTATTTAATTTTATTTATTTATTTATTTACGTAATTAATTTTTGATCAAGAGTTTCTTAAGCAAATGTCAGAAAATTGAATCAAAGGGAAAACCATATGGATAGTTTGAAAAGGCATATTCCAGTTTTCGAATATTGTGGAAGATATGTGCTAACAAATTGTCGCTCAAGTTTAAAAAAGGTGAATTTGCCAACGTGGAGAGTTCTTTAAAAACGGCCGATTCATGGGGTTTTCCGTAGTAACCATAAAAGTAATGTATCTAGATAAAATGAATGGCAGTTGATTTTTTCGATATTTTTTTAAAAATTTTTGTTGATTCAATACATACTATAATATTCCAAATTTATGTCTTTTCTAAGTTAAGAACTTGCCGCCAACCTATAAATTAATATCCATTTGTGTTACCGGCTGACCGCTGCAAGCCAAGGACAACGATAAAGAGAGTCATTTTTCACTCTTGTACCACATGAAGATATTTTATATAGATGTGTGCTCGTATAACGTATAAGGCATAGATATTAGATTGCCTGGGAAAGAGGTTGAAAGAAACTAAGGCCACGAGAGAATACAAGAAAGAGAAAGTGTAAATGATAAGGCAAATGAAATGGCGGTCTCCGACATCGTTTTCTCTTACACTTCTCTTCTTTCATTCTATTTAAGGACAATATACTCTCTCTTTAGAATAATACCGTTAAGTATCTATAGATATATTCTATTTTTTCAAAGTTCGTGAGTATGTGTTGCTTTATATCGACGAGGACGACCGACAACTGACGACATCGGCTTAGACTACAAGGACTTAGGACTCGCCGCATAATGTGCACAAATTATATTATCTTCCCTTCTATTTTCGTCCTTTATTCTCAAAATTATTTGATTTTCCAATTTACCTTCTTTGTTGTTGTTGCTGCTACTGCTAATAGAAGCCTGCTTGCACTGTTCTGTTAGCTCGAAAGTGGAAGTTTTCGTTCGTTTTGTTGTTCTTGTTGTTGTTAGACGCTCTGAGCGGAATTAATTCACCATCACCAGCTCCAGCTATTTTAGATGAGAATCGCGAATTTATCCAGAGTCTTTGAGTTTTATTTTTGGGGTTTTTCCTATGTGTTGTCTGTTTTTTTAACCTCCGACCATAGGATTCGTTTATCCAATATTGTTGGGAAGACTGTCTGTAGTCATTTAAAGTGATGTTTGCTATTTTTTCTGCTTTAAAGAGTTTTCCGGCTATTCTAAGAAAATGAATTTACGGAATTTGAACTCAGGGCACTGTATTTTCTTTTTTATTTAATGTTATTGCGAAATGGTATTTTCTGAAAAACTATTTATTCCCATTTTTTTATTTTATTTTTCTACTGCTGGGTTTTTTTTGTTTGCATTGTCCAATTATTAGTTTAATTATATTATGGAATTTCTTTTTAGATTTTTCACCACCACCACCATCGACTTTCCCGCGCGAATTTTATATCTTTCCGACGTTCGAGCGTTTTTAAAAAAGACGTGGTGATCAGTTTCGGTGGTCAGATCAGACTGCCTCTTATTTTATTTTATTTAATTCAAGAACTTAAAAAATGTGTCTATTACAATTTTGTTTACTAAGCTTAACTTACATTTATTGGCTAACACTTCATTTATGCAAGTGTGTGAAGTGTTATTGCTAGAAAATTGCCGATTAATTACTTTGAGCATGTTATGTGTTGCGAAATGCATTTGGGAACATTATGTGTTGCGAAATGTACCGGAAATATGAAATTAGGTTACTGCTTTATTAATTTGCTTTAAGAATTCTTCGAATTTATCGGGTTCATTAGCTTTTATATCAATACTTGTATATGTAACTTCTCCCCCTTTCAGATCAGAATTCTCCTGAATTCGCTTATTCAAGTTTATTTTAATATATTTTAACTTTGTTCTCCAAATGGTAATTATTAATATTATTGTAAGTATGAGAAAAATATTACACCCGTATATGACTTTATTATGGTTTTTTAAGTTAGAAATATTTTTGAAATTAATTTTATTTTCTTCGTCTATTTGCTCGAAAGTAAGTTTTTCTGTAAAATTCTTTATATCGTCATATCGCAAGCTCATAATATTTCCTTCAACTTTTTCCACTAAATTAGAATAATAGTAATCATTAATTTCTATTGAACAGTTGTTAAATTGAATTAAATTATTTCCATTTAAAGTAGTATAGTTTTTATTACATGTATTGTTTACGAATAAATTGACTGCGTTTTTAACCATGATTGTTTTTTCATCTAACGCTATAATTTCTAATTCTCTGTTTGTTATTAATTTACAATTTTTTGTTAATATACAATGAGTGCTGGGTTTTAACCGTCTGAAATGTTTATTCTCCTCAAATTGCATAATTTTATCTTTGTACGTAAAAACTTCCTCTATTTTGGCTTCTATTTCTTTTTGATTTTTATTTGGTAATGGTACAATTTTTCTTATTTTTACTTGTATGAATAATTTTGGTATTTTAATGCTTAGTATTAAATAAGTATTATTGAAACTTGCTATTCCTTAAATTGCAAATATCTTAATTTATTAAAATCAATGTTATATTTGTTAATTTCATGACTTGTTAAAATATTTGGGTGAACTAGGCCGTATTTGGCTGAGACTACATTATCTTGGATTTGTTCTATTTTACTTTTTATCAATTGAATTTGAGTCATTTGTTGTAGATACATATGTTGTTGGTATTCTTCGTCTACAATTTTATTTATGGTATTAAGACCTTTTTCAATTTCTTTCCTATCGTCTTTTACAATATTTTTTATTTGTTCTATCGCTAAATTAAAATGGTCGTTTATATGTATTTGCTCGTTTAATGTCTCATCTGTCTGTAATAAATGTTTTTGTATGGTCTGTCTATCGTCGTCGTCCATTGTACCAAATGTCCATTTCCCTACGGTACCTATCGCATTTACAAGTCCTCTTTTTTGTCTTTTTTCTGTTGGTACTAACGTCATTAATTTATTTCTTGCTTCGAGTAGTTCGGCTTGTAATATGTCCTTGTTACTTGTTTTCGCTAGTATAATATTGTCAGTCATTTCATTAATAATACTTTCTATTTGTTTAACGTCAATTATATGTAATACTATGTCACTGTCCTTAACTATTTCCTGGTCTCTTATTTGTAGGTCAATAAATCTTATCTGGTCCACTAGTTCCGTTAGAATTATTGTGCTTTCACTCGGTCGTATCCATATTGACATTACCAGTATCATGATTAGTATCTGAAAATTTTAACGGTTTTTTAATGTTGTATGGGTGAATACTTTTCAATTTTCCTTTCCTATACCTTGGTTGCTCTTTATGCCTAACCGCTTTATAATTTTTTACAAACCCTTCTGATCTCTTTTCCTCATAATCCTCTCTATTTCTATTTAATTTATTTATAATTTTATGTTTTGTTGCTTCTAAATTGTTTTTCACTTTTTCAAGATCTACTGTATTATCATGCACTTCTTTTGGTGTATATTTTGTCGCTGAATGGAATCTATCATTATAGTTTCGAATGGCTTTCTGTATTAATTGTTTGACTGACAACCCTTTTTCTAATTTATAAAAAATCCTAAATTTTTCTGCTATCGTATTATGAAATCTTTCAATATCAGCATTGCCCGTATGGCTATTAGGTTTCGTTAGGTGAAGTTCTATATTTTCATTGTCCAAAAATTCCTTTATTCTTGTAGTTTTAAATTCATTGTCAGCAATTATTTTCCTTGGTTTCCCTAATTTAGTAAAATGGTCTTCTAGTTGTTCCATAATGGTAATATGATTTCTGTCAGTCAGCGGATAAGCTGCTCCGAACTTTGAAAATTTATCTATAATTGTTAAGAAGTGGTTTCTTTTCATAACATACGTATCTATGTGTATAATTTCATTTTTTCTTATCGGTGTTTCTGTAATATTCAATTTTGGTTTGATAGGTTTTCTATCGTACTTCACTTCCTGACAAATTTCACACTGATTAATAACGATCTGAATCAATTCCATTAATTTTGGGTAATATATTTTATTTCTTATTTGATTGTATGTTTCCAGGATACCTGAATGCATACTTTCTCTTACGTGGTACAGGGAAATTTGCTTAATGGCTTCGACTTCTGTGTCGATGTCTTGTGCTCTCTTTGTACACTTAATAAATTCTATCTGATTATCATTGGAATACATTTTAATAAGTTTTTCCTGCACTTTATTGTAACTGTGATCTGAAATTTCCGCATAAATCCCAATCTTCCCTTTTGTAATAAAGCTTCTGAATATGTTTCCCATTTCTTCAAAATCACTTTCTGCAACAAATATTATTCTTTTCCCATGTAATATTTTAAAGTCTTCCGTTTTATTATTTGTCAGGATAATTTGCGTTTTATATTTATTCACTATTTCTTCTTTGATTGGAAAATGGTCACCTAAGTCTTCCTCCGCTGAGTGTATTGTTACCATTGTCTCATTGTCCTCTATATTATTGACTACAAATTTAAAAGTATTGATACTGTTGTTCTCTACTCTTTCCGAAGCAGTACCCTCACCGTTTTCTATCCTGCTTAAGAAATCCGCCACTTTGTTTTCCTTGCCTTTTAAATATTCAATGTCGAATTGGTATTCTCCTAGTTTTAGTAGCCATCTCTGATGTCGTGGTGACATGTCCTTGCCTTTATATTTTGAATGTAAAAATTTGATTGGCTGGTGATCGGTTAAAATTTTAAATCTTTTGCCGTACACATATGGTCTAAAATAGTTGACACTCCACATGATCGCTAGAAATTCCTTATCAGTTGCAGAGTAGTTTCTCTCGTGGTTATTCAAGGTTCTTGACGCGTAGCAAACTGGGTGTCCTTCTTGCGATAATACTGCACCAATAGCGTAGTTAGACGCATCTGTAGTCAACGTGAATTGCTTTTCGAAATCTGGGTACCGTAAAACTGGATGTGTACTTATTAGTGTCTTTAATTTTTCAAACGCTTCAATGTAGGTTGGGTCCTTCTGGTTAATTTTTGCCCCTTTTTTCAAATATTTCGTAATTGGCTGTGCTATTTTCGCATAGTCCTTCACAAACTTACGATAATATCCCGTCAAGCCCAAAAAACTTTTTATTTGCTTTTCGGTTTTTGGTAATTCTAGATTTTCAATCACTTTAACCTTATTAGGGTTCGGTTTCATGCCGTCTTTCGTTAAGAGGTGGCCCAGGAATTCCGTTTCCTTCCTCAAAAAATTGCACTTATCTATCTGAATTTTCAAATTTTTATTTTCCAAGACTTTGAATATGTCTTTAATTGCTTTCACATGTTCTTGTAATGTTGTACTAAAAATCAATATGTCATCCAAATAGACTACGCATGTTCGGTTTATAAAGTTTCGCAAAATTTCGTTCATGAGACGCTGGAAGGTTGCGGGAGCATTCTTTAATCCAAACGGCATCCTTTTGAATTCGTACAAACCATGAGGTGTGACAAATGCCGTTTTTTCCCTATCTTCCTTTTTTACTAGAATTTGGTGGTACCCTTTTGCCAAGTCTAACGTTGTGAAATATTGGGCCCTGCCTAGCTTGTCTAAGATTGAATCGATGTTCGGAAGAGGATATTTGTCGTCTACCGTTACATCATTTAATTTTCTATAGTCTATTACTAACCGAAATTTTTTTTCGCCCGAATTGTCCATCTTTTTCGGTACCACTATGAGTGGGCTGGAATATCTGGAATAACTTTTTTGAATAATGCCCTGTTCCTCCATTTCTTTTATTTGCTTCCTCACCTCCCTTTCATGTTGAGGCGGATATCGGTATAATTTTGAATTAATCTGTTGTGGAGTTGTGGTTTTTATCTCATGTTGAATTTCTGTTGTGTTAGTTAATTTATCGCCATCTTTGAATAACAAATTATTAAATCGCTTCAGTAGCGTTGTAATTTCTTTATACTCCTCTTCGTTTAAGTGATCTAACTTTAATCTGTCTAAATTGAAATCAGTGGTTTCAATGGCATAAATTTGGTTAAAATTATAAGGATTATTTAGGAATTTGCTTTCTCTTTGATTTAAAATTATTTTTCTTTCTTCGACATTTATTTGTGCATTGAGAAACGTTAGAATATCTATACCGATTATAAAGTCGTACTTTCTTCCTGTTAATGGTGCCGACTTCCACCTCACTCTGGCGTTATTAGGTAAATTAAATTCTACTGGTGCTATTGTGCATACTTCATATTTTATTGCATCTTCATTTGTGATTGTACTAAATAATATTGGGTCTTTTAATTTTACTTTAGGAAAATCCTTTATTTCGCTGTTAATTAAACTAAAACTAGCTCCTGTATCTATGAGCGCACTATAGCTTTTATTACTAATCACTAATTTTATTTTGGGTAACCATTCCGAGGCTGTTTCGTAAAAAAAAACACAATTATTCACTTCTTCTCTTCTGCTATTGTTTGCTTGAGTTTCTTCTTGGTTTTGCCTGCCCGAGATTAAGCGATTTTGGCCAATCTGAGGATCAGGGTGTCCTACCAATTGAAGTTTACTCATATTTGATTGGATATTATCAATTTCCATAGGTTCAACCTGACCTTGCCTAAATGGGTTTGGGCGATATTGGCCTGAACCTTGTCTAGGGTTTCCTGTCTGTGGTCTTTGGAAATTAGCCGAATTTGCAAATTGATTGAAATTATTAAACCTTCCGTTATTAAAATTATTATTTTGTCTGTACTGCCCGGAATTATTATATTTTAATTCATTTTGGTAGTAAGGATTTCGATTCCATTGCCTTTCTTGAGGTGAATTATTAAATCTATTACCTATATTTTGATTCCTATTTCTACCATCCGCAGATGCATTATTAAATCGTTGACCTTTGTCTTGATACCTACTGTTCCATACATTTGCTGGTCTATCTTCTTTTATTTTAAATTTCCTATATTCTGGACGTATGCAACCATCTTCAAATCGTCTACTTGTCATTATTTTTAAAATATTGTTTAAATTTCCCTCGTTATAAATTTTGTCTAGCAGAACTCCCTGGGTCATTTCTTTTATAGTGTTTATTAACATACTGTCCATATTACTTAGGTCTATATAGTGGTCGCCTGTGTAATACACTGTCAGTTCGTCCGATTTATATTTAATGTCCTGTATCTCTACCATAAGTTCACTTACATTATTTACTTTGAGGTTTGCAACTTTCCTGTAAAGCTGGTGTGGTTCCACGTCAGGTCGATATCGTAACTTCAGCGTCTCCTTGATTAATTGCCAGTTATCTGGTTCTGGGATGTTGATAATTACATTCTTCGCAGGTCCTTGTATCGTCCTGTAGAAAATTGTACGTACCGCTTCCTTCTTTAATTCGGTGTCATTGATTGTAGATAACAGGTATTCTATGCTTTTAAAAAATGAATTTATGGTGATGTCACCCGTACCGGTGAACGTAGGTAGGCTGTTTACTGTTTTCATTATGCTGTCTCTGTTGTTTACTTCTGCCCTATTCCTTAGTTCTAGGTATGCTTGCCTCATCGCTTCCAATTGTTGCTCTCTTCTTGCAAGCTCTGCGACCAGTTCCAAAGGTGCTACTTGAGGCTGTCCTTCCGCCATTCTTCCTTGATCAAACGCACGTTGTCTTCTTTGATTAATTATGTACAATTATTGAATTATTTCTTTGTAGTGTCTACTTTAAACTATAAATGTTCACTTCACTTTGGTGGTGTTAGCGTAAACAGTTTTTATTATATTATTTTATTCTATTTAGCTTTCACTGCACACGAGTGGTTTTCACTTTGTTTCTTTGTAGTGTCACTTTGAATTGAAAAATTCTCACTTCACTTTGATGGTGTTGGCTTAAAATTTTTATTTTTTTTTTTATTTTAGCTTTCACTGCACCAAAACTTATTCTTATAATTGTATAAAACTTTTCTCTGAACGCGGTTCGTATCACTGAATCCTTTATATTATTTAAAGGATCCTACCGACTGCGCCAATTTTATATCTTTCCGACGTTCGAGCGTTTTTAAAAAAGACGTGGTGATCAGTTTCGGTGGTCAGATCAGACTGCCTCTTATTTTATTTTATTTAATTCAAGAACTTAAAAAATGTGTCTATTACAATTTTGTTTACTAAGCTTAACTTACATTTATTGGCTAACACTTCATTTATGCAAGTGTGTGAAGTGTTATTGCTAGAAAATTGCCGATTAATTACTTTGAGCATGTTATGTGTTGCGAAATGCATTTGGGAACATTATGTGTTGCGAAATGTACCGGAAATATGAAATTAGGTTACTGCTTTATTAATTTGCTTTAAGAATTCTTCGAATTTATCGGGTTCATTAGCTTTTATATCAATACTTGTATATGTAACTCGCGTATCCCCAATTATCGTTTGTTTTCCTTCCTGTTTGTCACACAGTATGGCTCCCAATCGGCATCTGTCTGCTGGTGCCTGCACGTTGGCGTTTCAGTCAAAACGATTTTGATTTTCGTTTCACGTGTTACCAAGGGGTGGCTTGGAATTTACTACACTCGCTTCAAAACCGCCCGATAGCCGCACCACTCCCCTTGTAGAATGTGCGAGACTCCGCAATGGAATTTTAATGATACTCGGCTACAACAACGTGAAGTGTGTGCATCGCGTAGTACAACTGCAGCGCCCGCCGTAGTATTAGTAGTAGTAGTAGTAGTGGAGGAATAGTGGTTGTAGGTAGTAGTAGAGTAAGTGTCCTCCCTAAACTACATCGCACTATATATGAATACAATCGGAGTGCGCGTGTGTGTGTAGTGTACCGGCGTTTTCGATGTCGGCGGCGCCAACTCCAACAACAACTATATACTCGAACTCGTACGCTTACGTCGAAGTGGACGAAAATGCCTGAAACCGAAACCGAAACCGAATTCCGAAAGTATGCACAATGCACGAGGATAACACTAAGCACTAGCGAGAAGACAGACAGACGTTGTATCTATGTCCTGTCTGTGTAACGGTAAATATTCTCGCTTATTCTATCTAAATGAAATTTGTTAATTTGTTTGTGCGTAGCCGAGAGCGAGCATGTTTGTTTATCGAAATTTAATGAAAAATGCGATATAGCGAAGAGCGACCGGAAGCTCTGTACGAATGCACTTTGCGCGTTTGCGTACGATTGTAGTGTTACTTACTATATAGGTAAGAACTATATACAACTGAAGTACATAAATATCTATGTCTGTATGGATGTATGTTAATGTAGGACGCAGCGCAATGACCCGCCGGTCTCGAACGTTGACTCGTTTCTGGCTTGGTTGCAATGCGACTCCAGCGGCATCATCGAGTTCGTTCGGTATAAATTCCCGAGAGGATGTTTCTTGTTTCGTGTGTTGGTTTAATATTATGTTGGTATGTATGGGATGGTACCTATAGACTTGGCCAAAACTTGAAACGGTTCATACGGAGAGGAGCATAAACTGTTCTCAAGTCATCTGCTCTAGGATAGAGCACAGAGGAATCTCTTTCTCATTTCCAGCCTAATAATAGTATCTCTTATACTGTTATTTAACCTTCCCATAAAAAATCTCTTCCTGTCGTTAGCCGGCCGGCTACGGATATATCCGTTCTGGAATGTTTGTGTTTTTGTTTTGTTTTATTACGTCACGGTCTGGCCGGCTTGGTTGGATCGAACGGATAAACGACACTTTCCATGCAGAACAAAGTTACTTTTGAAAAGCTTTACCGAAAAGCTTTACATTGAAAATAATGCAATAATCGGTGCTCGGAACTCTCGCTTTATTAGTGCAAATTTGTAGCAATTAAAATGGCGCCAAGTGGAGTGAAGCTAGGGGATTTCCGGAAATTTATTTTAGTGTTGAAAACAACGACCACATCGCAAATTCATTGCTAATAGAACCATCAGGACAGTTTCATCATTAGCTTTATTTGTGGGAACTTTTTTATGAATTTTCAACCGCTGTCTCTGCAGGGTTTTGTAAGGAAGACGAGAAATACTTGACTTAAGTTGAGTAACTCACAACAGAAGTTAGTAAGTTACTGGATCAACTTAGGGTATTAGGATAATACTAGTTTTTTCTGTCCCGGCTATTTCTCGTGGTGAACGCCGTGGCTCAGTGGATAGGTGTATGGATTTCTGAGCAGGAGGTTCGTGGTTCGAATCCCGGTAACACCAAAAGTAATTTTCATATACCCACCTCTTGCGAATGTCTGACAAACGTCCGGAGAGTAATAACGTGTCACCAAAAGCTTCTCAATTCGCCGTTCGGATACGGCATTAAATTGTAGGTCCATTCTATTTGTGTGCGAATCTATACATATGGTAGAGTTTTTAATGTGAGATATATTCTGCTTTATTGAAAAAATGTTGGCTATTTATACAAATAATTTGTAATAAATTTGCTTAGTCTAGATCATTTAATAACTGCTTAGTCTGGATTACTGTAAGTTAATTGTTATGACCCATAAATGGCTCATTGTTTTGCGGTTGACAAAATTGCTTAGTCATAATTTTACCTGAAAGTAAATTATTATGACCCAATGGGTCATCGTTCTGTGGCCAATGCAGCAGTTTTATATTTCGTCATAAGTTCCTAGTGCAATCGGTAATTTTAGCTGACGATTTAATTGTTTACTTTTGCGCTTATATCGACGCAATTTTCATAAACAATCTCCCGCCCGCCAAAAAGGGTGTTATACTCGCAGTTAATTTGATTCCGTGACTGGATCGCTATTGGTAGCATGTGCCTGCACCCAGCTTCCTTGTATCTTACCCTCTTTGCTTAGGTAACTAACGCTGGTGTTTACTAAACGGGTTTTGTAGATATGCTAGCGTACGGAAATGATTGAAATTAGAGTGATCAGAAATATGGTACATATTCATTCATATACATCGTCCTGGCCTCCCGCAAAAAATATCTCTACCGGTCCCGATTTCGAGCCGTTGTTATCTAGTTTGACATCCCTAAACTCTGGGCGTCCTGGTCTACGCCATCCTTCCAGCGTAGGCTTGGCCGGCCTCGCTGCCGTATTCCATAAATCCTACCGCAAAGGATATTCCGAGCAGGATCATCTTCGATTATGCGAGCTAGGTGTCCTGCCCACCGGAGCCTACGAAGCTTAATTTTCTTCACGATGTCGACATCGCGACAATTCTCATCATTATAGAGTCTCCGGAATCGTCATTCCTTACATACGTGGCCAACAATTCTCCGTAAGACTTTTCTCTCGAACGCGGCTAAGAGGTAAGAATGCTTTTTGCTAAGCACCCAAGTCTCGGATCCATATGTAAGTACTGGTATGACCATTGTCTTATATATCAGCAGCTTGGATGTTATGGTTAATTTACTGGATTTTAAGAGTCTTGACAGACTATATTAGGCTTTGTTGGTTTTAAGCAACCGTGCGCGTATTTCTGGTTCCATGCTGTTATCGGCTGCTACAGTTGACCCGAGATATTTAAAGGATTGCAAAACTTCAAACTCGCGCTCCACTATTTGAATTGAGGGACTAATGTTGGATCTTCGACGCGCAGACGTGGCCACCATGTATACTTTATTTTGCTCTCATTTATGTGCAGCCCCAGATTTCGTGCTGCCTGCTCTATCTGGATGAAAGCTTTCTGTATAGCTCTCCGGTTTCTACCAACGATGTCAATATCGTCTGCGTAACCCAGTATCTGAATGGACTTATAGGGGATTGTTTATCTCTCTGCCTGGGATGAAGCCACACTGGTATGGACCAATGATGACTTTAGCGTATGGGGCTATCCTGTCTTGAAGGATAGAGGAGAAAATCTTATACGCGGTACTCAACAAAGTTAGACCACTACAATCGCTGCATTTTGTGATATCTCCCTTCTTATGTATGGGGCACGGGATGCCTCATCGCCAGTCTTATGGCATAGTTTCTTCCTACCAAACTTGCACTATTATTTCATGAATTGCTTGGTATAATGGGGGGCTTCCTTTTTAACCAGCTCCGCTGGGATGCCATCAGATACCGGGGCCTTATTATTTGTGAGCCGACTTATCGGTCTGCTAACTTAGTCTATGCTTGGTGGAGTCAGCATAGTATGACCTTCGGTCATTGGTGGAGCCTCCAATTCCTCAATTAGCTGGCCATTTAGCTACTCATTAGAGTGCTCTTTTTATCGCTCTAAGATGCCTTTGTAATAGGCGATCTGATAACCCTCATTGTCTTTGCAGTATATGCAACGCGGTGTATATTGCCTCATACCGTAGAACTTCCGTGCCTGGTGCAGTCCTCGCTCTATGTACTGTTACAATTCACGGACGAGATTCTTCTCCCAGGCGGCTTTCTTTCGCCGGTGAACTGTTTTTTCATATCTTCTAAGCTCTTTATATTCATCATCGCGTGCCCGCGTTGCATTGCTCGGTACGAAACATTCTTACGTTCAGTCGCTAGCTTATTAGTCATCGAACCAGTCGTTAGCGTTACGATCTTTACGACTACTGCCTAAGATAAACTCAGCAATACTAATGACGGTATTCTTTTCCTTCTACGCCCGTCATATCAGCCCCAGGACTTACTCTTCCTGCATTTAGGGTGAGTCCTATCGCTTGGCCGTAGTTGTTTCTGGTCTCTTCGTTGCGAAGGGCAGCCGTGTTGACTCGAATCTGATTCGCGGCTGCTGTCTTTCTTGATGATGCAATCCGCGCTCTGAGCACCATACCACCAAGATAGTGGTCCGAGTCGACGTTGGCACCTTGGTACGTTCTTACCGTCATCAGATGCGGGTTGTGGCGGCGGTCTATCAACACGTGGTCCATTTGGTTGCGAGGAGCTCCATCAGGAGAAACCCAGGTGCCTTTGTGGATATTTTTACGCGCAAACCTTTTACTCGCAACGGCCAAATTATTGCTTGCTGCCATCTCTATGACTCGTTGTCCATTGTCATTAGTGTTCTCGTGTAAGCTATTGGTGCCAATGTACTGCCTGAAAACTGGCTCCCTACCTATTTTGGCATTCATATCTCCCAGAATAATTTTTACATCATACTGGCAGGCATGAAGTTCCCGTTCGACTGATTCAAAGAATTCTTCTTTTTCATCATCTGGGTGCGTGAACGTTTATCAGGCTTATGTTTTTAAATTTTCCCCGCATGCGAAGGGTACATAGCCGTTAATTTATTGCTTTAAAACGCAAAAAGGTGGGCCTCATACTTTTGCTGACTAGAAACCCCACCCCGAACACATAATGTCTTGCATGACTGCTGTAATATATGTCATATTCTGATTTTTATAAGACACCATTCCCCGTCCACCGCATCTTCTGGATAACTGTTATGTCGGCGCCTTATATTTAGACAGGGTATCGGCCAGCTGCTGACCAGCTCGAGCTCTATACAGTGAGCCTACGTTCCGTAGGAAAATTTTTAAATCGTTTAGCCGTTTTCGTTGCTGTGGTGGTCATGGTCGGATTTTGGGTTCCCTAATAATATTTTTTTACGGGCGAGGTTATTGGCCTCGGGCCAACCTTACTTTGAAGGGACTAGCTCGATCATTCCGCTTTTCCTGCATTGGAGGAAAATTACCGGCGGCCACCACGTGGAGGTTTGATCGCACTTCCATCAGTCAGAGATAGTTACGGCCACCTGCAATTCTAGAGCATTATGTGTTATTCCCCCTATTCTGTGATGGCTGACCGCCCTGGTCAATTATAACAATCGATAAAAGCATGGAGCCAGAATTAGGCGACGTTTACATAAAGCCAACAAAGAGTACTTTAGTCAGTCAAGACTCTTTAAACCCGAGAATACATACTTACATATTTTTACTAACTATCCCCAGTTGTTTTTCAGGAAGTAGTACTAAGCTATTTTTCCCTTCATTATTTGCATATTATATCCTTCGTCCGTTACATAAAAATTAACAGAGTTACTTAGGTACATATCCTTCCTTTCCCATTAGCTTGTTGCTGAATTATTATCACCCATTTCTTTGGAAGGTTTTTTTGTTATCCTTTCTTGAAACTAAAATATGAAAGAAAATGAAGACGACTTGGTGAATATTAATCGTGGTAGGTGAGGGATTAAATATAGAGAGGCAAAGTGCGGGCGATGCAGGCAGAATTTCCGCACTGTCCTTTTGTTATCGCTTGAACTGGACTCGTCGACTCGGCAAAACACACCAGCCTTGACAGGAAAAAGTTTAATTTCGCTGTCATTTTTCATTGAAAAGCTGAAAATTGCCATGCAACGCGTATATCCTTGCGTAATATGACGTTATCGGTGAAGACCTATGATGGTGCGAATATTTAAATCACTCAGTGTCATGTCGCTATGTGCACTGTGAAAATCCTTTTGTGCTTAGAATAAGTCCATTAGAACATTCAAGAATGATTCCTCCAAGTACCTACGTCTACAAAAGTCCGGTTTTCTGTGGAGCTATTAATATGGATATCTGTTTAACTTATTTTTCCCACGCGTAAAGGGGTTAGTACTCCTATAATGATCTGCTATATGCTTGGCACAGAGATGGCGTTAAGGTTAAGGAAGGGACCAGAGCAGATGTATGTGAGCTTATGTTTTGAATTCTTGCTTATCGTAGCGTCGTGGAAAAACAAAGCTTGGCAAATTATTTCATATACATGTTGTACGGCTGAAGATCGAATCTCTGAACTTAAATGCACGTCCGACGATAGGCTTGAGGGTAAACTGATAAGCATTTAGAGCGTGACGAGTATTGCGGTTAAAATTCCTGGAGCGGTGGCATGCAACTGGCAATTTCATATGACATCTTAGTCCTCGCCATATCTACTCGTACTATTAATGCAGAAGGATATTAACGCATTATTGCCTTAAATTTGCTTATTATCTCGTAGACATTTTTAAGAACAGGCTATTGAGATGTGCGTACTGTGCAGGAAAGCCTGAAAAGAAATGAAAAATAAGTAAATTTTTTTGAACTGACCCCTCCCTTGCTGGAATAACTCGAAGTTTTCAGCAAAAAAAAATCAAGAATTCATATTTTCCTTCATTTGTTTGATAATAAAGAAGTATGCTGATGGATTAGACTGATTTTACTATCCTTCCTTTCAGCATCTATATTGCATTGTAAAACGTCTGCTACTCAAGAGTGTAAGATGCTGTCATCTCAAGACGAATAGGAATAAAAAACAACAAAAAACAAATGCCTTGGGTGCATTAGTTACATAATAATGGGACACAACCCCAACCACATTAAAACGTAAGCGAATAGAAAGTCCCAAATGGGGTGAAAAAGAGGAAGAAGATTAGATTCCATAACAGTTGTTTCCGTCTGTGTGCTGGGCACATAACACTACATAGAATACCCGGCAAAAGGCGTTTTACTTTTTACTTACACTACAACCATACATATCCTATTATTATTATTATTATTATTATTACGAGTATATGACGAATCACCGTACCGCACATTCTGGTTGACCGACCGTCTGGAGCGCACCAAAACCGGATGTGAATGGCATTTTTGTCATTCCCGACGACCAAAAGAACGAAAGAAGCAAAGGCCACATAAAGGAATAAAAAAGTGCGGTATACAGACCAAGCACAGCGTGTGCAGGCAGGCACCCAACCGCTGTTGTTTGGTTGGGGGCGCAGTGCGACAGCTCCACATTTCCACACATCTGGTAGATTCTAGGACCTAGGATAAGAAAAAATTCATCATCGTGCTCTTATATCCTGTGTATAATGTGAAATCAAACAAAAGCGGCGTTGTGCGATATGCGCCGCGCACCAAACGACAACCGACGAAAATGCCAAGGACAAAATTAAATAAGAATAACAAAAGGACGATCACCAAAGGGACCCACACAACAATACTGGGAATACCACGGAATAGAAATAGAGAATATAATATAATAACTATATTATAGCAGAAGATATTAGGAAGAACAAATGGGAGACAGAGAGGTAGAGGTAAAAGTACTACTTACCGTGGGACAAACTCTTCAAACCTTACCAACAGTTCAAAGAAAATTAAAACTTACCTTTGGTAATTAAACTCTACACAATAGGTTGAGGCAATATTGGTTGGCTATTCATGATTTGAGTATGAAAGAAATTACGAGTTTTCTTTTCATTTTTCGAACTTTTGTTTTACAAAATGTTGAGAAAAGCAACTTCACGTAAAACAATGAATTCAGCAGACCTAACAATTTTCCAATTAGTTTATAGTAACATCTGGTCCCATTGACTCGATCTTTTATTTTTTTCTTCCAAATTTCTGTATTTAAAAAGTCTTAAGTAAAAGTAACTTTTTTGGCTTTAATAGACATAGTATAGGCATGCTTCCAGCTAGTACTTTTGAGTGGTAGTTTTACAAAAGGAGAGAGAGAGAGAGAAAGAAATATAGAGAGTACGGTATACAGTTTCGATAAGAACTTTTCAAACGCCCATAGACAAAAGTGACTGTTTCATACACTTTAACCTAGCTTCGAAAGTAGCCTTTACTCACTCTAGTGATTTAACATATAAAATACTTTTGTTATTTACTGCAGTTACTGCGAGCACACATTCCTCCCAGAGTAAATTTGCATTGCGCATAACCGGTTAAGCAGAAAAACCGGTTTTGGTCGTGTGAAAAGTAGCGTACATTACTCGCAGAAAAGACCAAGAGTGGCCTAGGAGCTAGAAGTGTTCAAGAGTTACAGAGTGTGAAGTGATGTAAGGTCAAAAGTACAACTCTTCACATTAAAATGCTACGAACACCGCAGAGAGGAGCTGATTAAAACAGGAGGCCCCGCAATACACCAAGCAATTCATGAACTAATAGTGCAAATATGGGAAGAAGAAGCGATGCCAGATGCGAGGAGCCATGCCGTGCCCCATACATAAGAAAGAAGATATCACAACCTGAAGCAATTATCGTGGTATAACGTTGGTGAGTACCGCGTATAAGATTTTCTCCTCTATCTCTATGGGCAGGATAGCCCCATATGCTAAAGTCATCATTGGTCCATACCAGTGTGGCTTCATCCCAGGCAAATCAACAACTGATCAGACTAACCCCCTTAGGCAGGTGATGGAAAAATATCTAGAGTTTCAAAACTCACTACACCATTTTTTAGTAGACTTTTAAGACGCCTATAATAGCATATCCAGAGTAGAACTTTATAAAGCCATTCGACTTTATAATTCGGCTATGTAGGTTGATCATGACCATGTTATAAGCCAAATAAAAATATCCGGATAACTATCAAGCCCATTCAACATCTATGACAGGCTCCGACAAGGGGATGGACTGGCCTGCATTCTCGTCAACCTGGCGTTGGAGAAAGTAATCCGAGTCTCTGACGTAACGGCGAGAGGAACAATCCTCTATCAGTCCATTCAGATACTGGCTTACGCAGACGATATTGACATCGTTGGAAGAAACCGAAGAGCTGTGCAGGAAGCTTTCATCCAGATCGAGCAGCCGGCACGAAATCTGAGGCTGCACATAAATGAGAGCAAAACAAAGTACATGGTGGCCACGAGTGGCTGCGAGTAAAATATCCAACATTGGTGCCTCAATTCAAATAGTGGAGCGCGAACTTGAAGTAGTGCAATCCTTTAACTATATCGGGTCAACTGTAGTAGCCGATAACAGCATGGAACCAGAAATACGCGCACGGTTGCTTAAAGCCAACAAAGCCTACTATAGTCTGTCTCTCTCTTCAAATCCATGAATTTAACAATAACATCGAAGCTGCTGGTATATAAGCCAATGGTCATACCAGTACCTACATATGGATTCGAGACTTGGGTGCTTAGCAAAAAACATTCTGACCTCTTAGCCGCGTTCGAGAGAAAAGTCTTACGGAGAATCGTATGTGAGGAAGGACGATTCTGGAGACTCTATAATGATGAGATCTACGAGCGTTACCGCGATGTCGACATCGTGAAGAGAATTAAGCTCGGTAGGCTCAATGGGCAGGACACCTAGCTCTCATGAGCGAAGAGGATCCTGCTCGGAAAGTCCTTTGCGGTAAGATTTATGGAACACGACAGCAAGGCCCGTCAAGCCTATGCTGGAAGAATGGCGTAGACCAGGACGCCTGGAGCTTAGGGATGCCATACCGGATGACATCGGCTCGAAATCAGGACCGGTGGAGAGATTTTTTGCGGGAAGCCAGGACCGGACAACGGTTGTATAGCCAAATGTGATGATGATTCTTATGGAATTGTGTAGGTTTATCATTGTTACATTACCTTAATGGTGCATGCACTACAATATTTTAATTTTTCATGTGAGATTTCCAAGATATGTGACTATCCAAGACTATTCAAGAAGGCCTTATGCCCCGCGATGGTAATAGGACCCAAAACAGAGTTTTCTTTTTAACTGGTAACGCTATTATGCTAATTTTGAATTCAATGAAGAGAAAGATATGGCTAACCGCTCAGATGTGTGTTTGGTTCTTGTTTTTCTTAATGAGTTGATAAACAGAAAGTTTGATTCCTTATGGAGATCTTTAACAGCTTTCCAGCCTTGCGTTTGGTTTATTTTTTACAGTTCATTTATGTAACTTGCTGCCTCTTTAGGCCTCGTTAGCGGGCGTACTGTCAAAGACGTTGCGTTAACCTATAGCGCGCACCATCAGCCTAATGATAGTTAATAGGTCCCTGGTGTTCCAGTTGTGTAGTCGTTTTAATCACATGAGAGCCGGACAGTCGCTAGGATGTGCTATATTGTCTGTGCGTCTTCTAACTCTGTTTGTTAAGACATATGTCCCAGGCGTCAATAGATCGTATGAAAGCCTACTTTAATTCTATCGCGATCTTATATTTCCACCTCAAATAACCTGTCAAAACATTCTTCTTTCCTGACATATTCTCAGATCAGAAAATAATTTTTGATTGTAATGAGTTTTATTTTTGCCCCAGAGTATTTGATGATGGAGCACGACTATATTATGTCGAAAATCATGTGTTCTCCCCTATATCTTTCGAAAGGACATAGGGAAATGCGCTTTTCATGTTATCGTTGTTGTTGCAGGCAAGCAGCATTCTTTAAGAAAATGCTTCCCTTCGCCTTTTGCTCGTGTCTGTCGGCATTTTTTGTGTTTTTTTTTATTTGTTATAGAAAACCAAGTCTGTGGCAGACATTATTCCGCTCTAGGCCTATATACGAACAACGAAGCGACCGAATATGTTCAGTGAAGTATGGGGAGCAGCAACAGTGCCATAGCCAGAGCCAGCAACACAGCCTCAGCCTGTATCAATGGGTGTGTACTTCCCTTTTCCTGTTTTCTCGCTCCTGATGCGCGAATGACGACAACGAAGACAATGAATTAACCATAGACTCGGTGTTTTGAGTGTATGTTTGTCTAGGAGGATAATACGCTGTTTTCAGCTAGCCAGCCATCAGCTAGTCCCTGATGCTTAGCAAATCTCAAGCAGCTTCCACACAATATGGCACGAGACCCAGTAGCATGTCTAACCCACAGTCTACACGGGCGCAATGTGAATGCATTTATATACCACCACTCTAAAACTCCTCCATTCCAGAACACGTACTGGTTCGGCAAACCGGGAATTTTCTATTGTGTTATCCTGTGCGCCCATGGTGCATATCCCTGATGTCAGCCCACCAGAGGAGAAGAAGACGAAGAAAATTTAATCTTTAACGGAGAATCGGAAATTTTATTTTGTGTATTGTGCTGAGCTCCTTCGCCTCTTCCTTCCACATCGTTAGTACACAAACACTGTGTGCTGCACTGCCTGTGTGTGTGTGTGTATCTATACGTTGTATCTATACGTTGTATGTTTTTGTGTTAGTTTTTTATTTCGCAATTTCTTTTTCCCCATTCCATCGGTTAATTTTTTTACTTTCTGCAGCTTCTTACTCGTCTTCTCTAATTTTTATTTCATCTCTGGAAAAATCTCTTAAAAAAATCCATCCACAAAAATGGCAGGAACATAATATATTTGTCTTCAGAGCAGAGTAAACGCAATCAACTGCCGCCAGGCATATCGTAGGGAAGACTGCTTTTTAAAACTGTCCCGAAGCAAGCAGCTCCGTGACGATGCATTCCATACAATTGTCTAGCACTAACAACATACCTTAAAATCAACGTTGATTTCGAGGTAAGAACCAAAATTAAGTGGGTTGGAGCTGAACTGAATCCCCATCACTAGCTATGGTTCTTTTGCTGTAGGTCTATATATTTTTAGCCCAAGTTCTTGAAATGCTGACAGTCGAGCCTGCCTGCTTTGAAACTAAAGACATCACCTGCAGCAGACCTTCTGAAGCTAATCGTTAGGTGCATTGCTTTTTTCTATCAGACAGTGTACTTTTTAATACTCGCTGTGCTGTGTATCAGAAATAAGTTATTTTAGAGGATCAAAACAAAAACTTGAATTCAACGGAAGTATGAAATGAATTTTATAAAATTTTTAAATTATAAATACTTCTTCGAAGACTGCAGTGACCTACAGCAATATTAATGTCCGTGGCTTTTCGATAATGTCTATGAACCTAAAGTAGGATATTGGTTCACCAAGACAAATTTTAAAATTATATGAAGATCTCTTCAGTTACTTCCGTGCGTTCTTTGAAAATCTCACTTTGAATCGAGCAGTGGTTTTTTTTAAGATAATCCTAGTGCAATTGTCTTATAGTGCGACCTAAAGGTGGCTAACAGAAACTGCTTTTAAATAATCGTAGGCGCAATCGTTCGCACTACCTCATGAAGGGCGGTTTCCGTGGACCTGCCCTTGAGATATGCGTGTTGAAATCTCGATGCTTGTGGATCTTCAAATCGTTGCCTTATATGATGATCTAGAATGCACTCCAGAGTCTTTATCAAGAACGATGAGAGACTGAGTGGTCTAAAATCCTTTGCTAATTAATGCCCTTACCTGCCTGCTTTGAGTATGAAAACTACTCGAACTCTTCTCCAGCTTCGAGGGATATAGCTGAATAGAAGACCGCTTCTGAAAACCTTCATTAACCAGGAGTTCGACAGCTCCAGTGACTTATGTAGAATAATCGGCTGTATGCCATCCGGGCCAGGAGACTTGCAATCCGAAAAACTTCTTAGAGCCCAAGAAACCTTTTCCCGGATTATGGTATTATCTACTACCCCACGAAGTACTGGATGCACAGCATACAACCTCTTCTAAATATCTACGCATTGATAACTACTGGTGGGGAAGTGTGTATTGGTGGTAAGATTCAGGGACTCTGTCGCAGATACCATCCAGTCACCGTCTGCTTGTATGCTTGCTCTTGATAAAAGTCGAACAAGTGATCTCTTGGACAGTATCTTGCAAATTCTAGCAGAGTCCTTGGTAGTTTCGATTGATTGACAGAAGTGCATCCAAGAGCGTTGGCTGGCTTCTTTAATGGCCTTCTTGTACCTTCTTAGGCAGTATTTGTAGGGCTTCCAGTATTTGTTGGAATAGCAGATATTAAAGATGGACCTAGTCCTACTCCTGAGTCTACTGAGGTCTTCGCTCCACCATGGAGGGTGAACTTTTTTGCTCCGACTGATTGGGCAAGAGGCCTTCGTAGCCACGTTAATTGATTTCTCTAACATTTCAATGTTCTTGTCCTTCTTCTTTGAACTGATGCACTACGTAACTGGACAGTAGCTACCATAAGGTGATGATTTTGTAACATACCCTTGTCGGCTCCTCGTCTGTCTAAAAGACATCTCCTAAAACCTCGGCTGATCGCCATATGGTCGATTTGGTTGGGTGATGATTGTCTGTCAGTTGACACCCAGCTAAATTTGTGGCAGGTCTTATGCTCAAATATGGTGCCTTCTATGAAAAGGTGGTGTTGCAGAAATCAACAAAACTTTTCATTCGCCGAGGCCGTGCCTCCCAATCACATGTCTGAGTCCTTCATTGTCGTTACCTACCTTGGCATTCAAGTCCACCATCACGATGACTATATCTCCGTACAGCGCTTAGCTGATTGTAGAAGTTGTCCATTTCATCTTTAGTCGAGAATTATACGTGACTGATCGTGACGCCCCGTACTCTAGTCCGTAATCTGGCCAATAAGATTCTATCACCATGTGGGTGCCAGGAAATTAGGCCTATGCATGCTGTTGGCGTTAGAAGCAGAACCACTCCAGGTTCACGGGGACTGCTGGAGGGTTCGCCGGAGTAGAGTAGCACAGTGTTACACGTTGGGGATTGGTACTCTCCCGCGTCGAACCATCTTACTTCACTCACTCCCAGTATGTCTTATTATTTAGAGTTGCGAAAATCACCTGCCAAATACACAATTTTATTATAACAGATTAAATCAAAAGTAATGTTCTTTATTAATAGTTTCTGTTTTTTAGTTATTTTCTTCTCTATCCTGCAGAACTATCAAAACTAAAAATATTATATACTGAGAAAAGAATCATTCTAAAAAGTTAAACGAGAAAACACTGAAAATACGGATGATATTTATTGAAAGCATTTGACAAGTTGGACAACTTTTGCTCCAAGTTATTTCCAGCACTGACTGCCGATAAAAATAATGAAATTTTCTAAACGACAAACTTTGCAAATCTAAGGGAATTCAGAGGAAACAGCAAAACAAATGCATCATTTAATTTCTTGTTTTCATAATCAGATTTCGTTTCAGTTTTCGAAAACTAAAAAATTTCACAAAATTAAATTTCATTACTTCAATCATCGTACGAAAAGAGGGTGAGGAGAAGAACGACCACCGAGAGGACACAAATATCTAAAGTCACCGACTCTTTGCTTTCGATGTTCGCATAAAAACATCTCCAAAAGCTGAAAAATGCCGAGCAAAAAAATGTTTCCTCCCAACGTCAAAAAGTTAAAATAGAAAATAAAATAAAAAAACAGTCAGAACAAAAAATCGAATTTGACAAAGCAGGATGAGGACCGTTCGTAATTACATTCATTTGATGATATCTGGAAGATTTTTACTTCGAATTCATTGCGTTGGTCAATCGATAACTGCCAGGATAAGATATTTTTCAAGTCAAAATTCGATACGACGACTGGGGGTTAGGGCCACCTAGGCTCTGATGCCTGTCAAATCAGCGGTTGCTTTCGCATGATACACTCTCAAAGGATAGAAATCTCGAAATTTAATTTGAAATCTCATCCGGTAACCATAGATGAGATGAATAGATTTGTGGCAAACAAGATGTTATCCTGCGAATTGGCTGGCGTTTTGTCGGGAATATCGCCTTTAGCAGCGAAGGACTCATTTTACTTTTTGTTAAAATAGTCCGAGATAATGAGATTTTTTCGCGATTATTCTCACTTCGTCAAGCAGAGTATTGACACTTTGAATATTGGTGGCGTGTCATTTGGGATTTGTAATTAAATTCTGAAATTCCAGAGAATCAAAATCTTAAGCCGTAAGGGTGAGAAAATTAAGAATTTTATGAAACTGCTGAAATTTCAGTTGGCAGTTGTGACTTTGAAGAATGCAATAATGAATAATTTATTATTTTACGAACATTTATGAAACCAGTTTTTAAAGGATTTGAAAACTTCCTTCACAATAAGTTAGGTCCAACGAGAGATTTTTTAAATGCTGATGTAACGAGCTGTTTTTGTGTGTTTTGTTTGCTTTATTTGGGTTTGCTAAATTGATTAAAGCCATCATACAGCATTGTTTTTTTTTTTTTACTTCAATAACGTTTAACGTTCACATTAATAAGATTATTTTATATGCTGATCAAGTACTGGGCTTGCTACTTAAAATGCATTACGGTATTAAACTGTTTCACATAAATCGCCTAAAACTCGTAAAATTCAAAAAATCTCATTACAATTGCGCTTAAGGCGACGATGTGATTGTAAACAACACAAGCAGCTTCATAGTGGGTTGTCAATATCAATGTCATATTACCATTTTCTGTTCTATGCAATGCACCTTGTGTTCTTTCAGAAACATTCAAGGAATTTTATATAACGTGGTATCCAAACATGTATCCATATAACATAATAATGAAACATTAATAATATTCAAACGGCGAATTGAGAAGCTTTCCGTGACAAGTTCTTACTCTCGGAACGTTTGTCACCCATTCGCGAGAGGTGGAACACCGTAAAAATTACTTTTGGTGTTAATGGGATGCGAATCACAAACCTCCTGCTCAGTAGCCATGTGCATTTCCACTGAGCCATGGCACCCACTGAAGAAACATTAACGGATTTTTATTGCTGTTGATAAAGTATACGCTATGAAATCGATGAATCTTTTATAAAAACTTTATGGAAAATAGTGTTTAAGGTGATTGTGCAAAAGCAACAGAAGAACAATTGGACAAAAACCTGCTTGTTTAGTCTTTGCTTATAAAATTGTTATCGATATATGGATATTACGGTTGGTTCCAACATATGACTTACAGATTTTTTCAACCACACTTCCTGCAAGGCCACTTTGCATTCTCTCTAGACTCTAGAGGATATGATGTCTCTAAACCACAAAGGCACCATATTTTTTCCGATATTTGGTAAGTTTATAGTTTATGTTATGAATAATTGAACACCGACTTTATAATGGCATATTAGTTCTTCGACAACAACAATATATTTACATTCTTCAAAATGCTTATTGACTTTTTCTGCCACAGAGATACCTAAGACTTGAGTCATAGGTAATTCTAAAGAGTTGTCTAAAATTAGTCCAAATTCCGGATCTATGGAGCGAAGTGGTTTTCATACCCAACGCGGCCAAATGCTCTCACGTCAGTCCAAAAATCTCAAATCTATCAGTCTGTCACGGTGGACGACTCGCTTGGCGAATTGATTAATCTTCTGCTCACAAGTAGGATTATTAATTCAAAGCTAGGCGTATCGTCTGCCAGAAGATCTGTCTGCAGATGAACCCCACAAGATGGTGTTCTGTCCCTCTTCTATGGAACTTAGAAAGATGAAGAGAAACTTCATATAATCTCGGATAGACAAGCTGCACTGAAATCCCTGGAATCAGTGTCTACAAATTCAACTCTAGCCCTTAACTACCGATTATCTCTCGTGGAGATGACGGAGCATTTGAATATCAACCCGCGGGTAACTGTATGGCTGACGAACTCGCCAAGCATGGAACTACACTACCCTTCTTACCTGAATTTGTAGGTGGTCAAACAGTACAACAACAACAATGCATATATCTGGCCCAATCTGGATCCGAAACGCTCCAAGTGTTTGATCTCTCAAAAAAGATCGCACATCGGTGCAATTGTAGGTGTTATCACTGGGCACTATCTGATAGGCAGGCATGCAGCAAAACTTGGAGTCTTCTCGAATGACTTCTGCAGAAGTCTGTATTGTAGGTGTTATCACTGGGCACTGTCTGATAGGCAGGCATGCAGCAAAACTTGGAGTCTTCTCGAATGACTGCTGCAGAAGCTGCATGGATGAGGAGGAGGAGACCATCGTCCATCTTCTCTGTACTTGTCCAGCCCTCACCCAAAAACGTAAACTGCATATGGAAGCTTTCGTCTACAATGATACTAATGATCTCATCAACATTGATATTGGTAGTATCCTATGCTTCATACGAAGCTCTAATTGGTTTATCGAGTATTTGGAAAGAATTTTTCCTGATCCTGATCCGACAATGAACAATTACTGGTCTAAGTGAGCCACCTTAACCTTACCTTATCTTAACTATCAGTGTGTCATCATTCCTTTTAAAAACGTCAGAAAGACTGATTGATATCCATTTACGTAATAGTACTGAAAGAGACTTTTGTCTAATGATTAGCATGCTTAGAAAATCGGAAAGAGTGTCAGAGACAAAAGTGAGTCTTGGGGAACACCGGCGTTTATGCGGTGAACATTGGATTAGAATCCATCCAATACGACCTGAATTGAACGGTCAGAAAGGTAGTTACTAGTTATTATGTGTATTCACATGAGTCGGCCAAAATAAAACTTAACTCTGTCTGTTGGAACTGGTTGTTTGTTTATTCGTTATTCATTACTTACTGAATAGTCAGGTAAATTACTTAAAAACTTATTTTTGCCTTGAAAATGGTCCGCAAGACCAAAATATTGGCATAAATCTATATTATAATTTTAAATAAATAAAAGTCTATAAGTATGGTATTACATTAAATAATAATCAGTATTAATAGCTTTTCTATTGTACCCTGTGATCTTTATTTTTTATTTAAAAACTCAATAACTGTTTGTTGTTTGTTACTTTAATAGCACAATAAATTCAATGTGCACTACATGAGATTGGCACGTTGTCATATGAAATGTGTAAACACTTTTGGAACGCCAACAATATAGGCATTTTGCTTTTCTACTCGCTCTCTAAAGAACTTTTTTTTCTGAGCTGAAACCCTAAAGTGTAACACAGCCGTTGTTGCATCTGCTTTTGTCCTCATTGGTGTCAATATATCCAGCTACTTTGTTTTACCGCCAATGCCGACGGGACTTGAAACTTATTCAACAACAACAACAGAACAACAAAAACAGCGTCTATAGCAACATGGGATGGAAGGAACGAGAACAACGGTAATTTGCCACTCTGCCACCATTGTTAAAACGCGATAAAGTCATGTTACGCATGAATTTATGATCACTTTGGTTGGTATCCTCGAGTTGCCTTCTGTTCAGTGGGGCTTATTGAGAGCGTACGTGTACGAGTTACTCGCACAGGTCACAGGACACATCAGACCAACACGAAGAAGCAACAGCACTGAACACAGACGTTAACGAGGGAATTACAACTGCAACAACCAACGAAAAAAAAGGGAAAAAAGCTCAAAACCTCATGAACAACGGTAAGCTCTGTGAGCTGTGACCCTGGCCTAATAGCCCTCGCGTCACCAGTGTTGTCTGTGTCGATATCTGGCCTCTTTACAATCGAATCTACATCATCGCTTTCCGCTGCCACATAGGCCGTATCGTTTGTGTGTCCTTTTGCATATGTGACACCCCATAGTGGACGCACAACCAGTCGGGTGGGCATTGCGTTCATAGAATGCACGTTGGTATCCCTACTGTATATGCAACTATGACCGGTCTCGTTGATGCCGCCGGAACGTAGTTGGTTACTTCGTATATGATACGTTTTTCCGATTTTTGGCTTCGTGTACGACACGGATGCTCCAGGACACTAATAAAGAATTTTCGAATTTATTCCATAAACAAAAGTTAACTGTCAGAGGACTGGTGCCAATGCTGTTGCTGCCGCTAACGCTAACGATTTCTTCTTTACAAGTAGATTGTGATGCAATAGGAGGTACTGCTGACTGTCCCATCGAACTATGGCACTGCTGTTACGATGCAAATGTGTGTCGTGTACCGTGTGCTCTGTGCCGTATGCTGCAGTGTTAACAGTCAGGCAGGACGAAGGCAATGTTACCATGTACAGGTTGTTTGATCACTGGAATTAACTTACCACTTAACAACTTTTATGTTGACGACTAGTCAAAGAGTGTGGGATTGGTGCTAGATGGACACATATCCGTTCCACATACTCGTACAGTATGAATACGAGAAAATGCATACAAGACAGTCTCTGCAAAATTTCATATGCAAGAATGAAGTCATTTTGTTTTACCCAAGTACCCAACTATGGTAATGCAGTTGGGCAATAACAATTTTCCTAGGGTTTATTGTTGTAATTAGTTTTGGAATTGTAATGTAGTTTTCCAGGTATTACATAGAGATAACTACTGACTTACGATACATTGTGCCTTAGTAATAGAAATCCTTAAAGTTACTCCTAAACTCGAATTTTGTTAAGTGTAGCTAAGTAAGGTTCTGTTAAGGCTTCGTAGTAATAAATCAAATTCAACGTAATAATTGTGACTATTTTACATTTTAGTTATTGCGAAATAGCACAGCTGACTTTGACAGAAAAAAAGAACAAAATTGATTTTTTTTGAATCCGAGATGCCAACGTCGACTCGGACCACAATCTTGTTGGTATGGTCATACCAGTACTTACATATGGATCCGAGACTTGAGTGCTTAGCAAAAAGCATTCTGACCTCTTAGCCGCTTTCAAGAGAAAACTCTTGCGGAGAATTGTTGGCCCCGTATGTGAGGAAGGACACCTAGCACTAGCGAAGAGGATCCTGTTCGGAAAGTCCTTTGCGGTAGGATTTATGGAACACGACAGCGATGCCGGCCAAGCCTACGAATCGGCTCAAAATCGGGAGCGGTGGAGTGACTTTTTGCGGTAGGCCAGGACCGGACCCCGGTTGTAGAGCCTAATATGATGATGATGATAAAAATAAAATATTATTTTGAACTGTGTCCATCTTGAATAACCAAACTAAAGTTACAAGCATGATCAGCAAATATGCTGTAGAGCGGTCAAAATGTAGCTCGTGTGACAAGAACGAAATTGTTCGCGCGACCATTTTGGAGCTCGTGTGGTATAAGCCTAAATGCCAGCAACATTTCATCAGTGCATCAAGGTATGGTCCAGTGGTATATTCAGGCTGGCTGTTTTAGATGAACTTGTTGAACATATCTGATATTTGGGCAAGTGGATCTTTTTTCAGACGTTACTTTCTGGTAGTGGAATCATCAAATCGGAGGCAGTTGAAAAAAAAACGCCATTTGGACATTACACGGCGGAATATTTCGTGGGCCAGTTCCATCGGTGGCAAATATCATGCGAAGATCGGTGTGATTACACTTAAATACTGACGTGTATGTACATTATACCTAATAAGTGCTTTCATTTTGATGACATCTACTATGTCCATAAGCTCTATTTTAGTGCTATGTTTGAACTGGGCTCAGTAATTATTGAATTTTTGATTCGTAAGTGTCACAAAATATTCCAAAATTGAATGGTCAAAAATCTTGGACCAAAGCTCAAAATCCCCTTCAAAATTTGGAGTATGCAATCGGCCAGGTAATCTTATTATGTTGTGGGCTGCAGTTCGTGATATCCTGTCCAAATGAAGCTGTTCTTACCTTTGTAATATTCCGATAGCTCCCTTGACGTCTCTTCATGCACATTTTCTGCGGCGGGAACATGTGCCACTTCTCCACGAGGTTCTTGATATTCTTCTTCATCTAAAACTTCGTCGGCTTCTTTATCGGCTTTCAAAAATTCAGTTTCCGTCTGAAAATTTTGGGTCGTCGCCTCCATTGTCAAAATCGCTGAACACTAGTGCTCGCTTTCTTCGTCCAACCACTGTTCTATTAGCTTTTCGTAGCTTACAAAGGGTCCAGACGAAGTTCTTTTAGATCTATGAGACCCTTGGTAGTTATTTGAATGGAGCCATCTAAGAAATAAACAACAACTTGAACTAACAGAACAATTTTACTGACATGCTGCTTAGGAGACACTTTGAACATATAGCTCTTACACTGAGGTTGTTGTTTATAAGACACATACCTTAACGCTGACGAGGTTGACTATCAGACACTCTCCTCACACAACGATGCATTGGCGCGCCACGATCGTTCGTGTTACACTAACGAACGCTTGAGCATACGACAGAATGGTACTGATTCAAATTTTGAAAAATAAGGACGCAGTACAAGTTCCTTTAATTTTGTGATGTCTGTCATACTACCACGTCAGTGGCAGAGGGTTAAAGCAAAAATTCCTTCTGTGACCGCATTAGTGGCAAGAAGACACGAAATATTCTCATATTTTAATTTTTAACTTTCAATCCATAAGTTTTAAATTGCAAATGGTAAGAAATATTCCCTGTTAACAGTAATTGACCACAATGCTACACCTACAGTTGAATTTTATTAAGGTGTTCATCCAATAATTGATTTTCAATCAAATTCGCATGTGGTGTAACCTTTCAACTGTTCCATTGATAAAACCGTTTATTTCATTCATAATCATCGAGACTAAATGGGACACTCAAAATAAATGACCAAGCCAATAAAGCAAAGGTGCTAACAACCGAACCTGAAAATTGGCATCGCTCAACAACAATTGCCACATATGTTATTGCAATTGAAGTGAAACGTTTCTAATATGTTTCTGTGTGTTGGCATAGTTTCAGTGCTGCTAGCCACACTCGTAATTTCTGCATTGAATTAACCTAAAAACCAATTAAATTTACATTTGGAAGGAATTGCCCGGCTCCACGAAAAGGTGGCATGTGGACGGCATGCGTCCTATTGCAAAATTTCTATAAATGTTGGCCAAATACTCGTTGTTTAGTAAGTATCTGATGTTCCTCAGATGCTGCTTTCTGTACTAAACAACATCCGTCAGGATTGGTTTTGGTCTGAATGTGCAGCAAACAAACCCTTCTGAGCTGATGTAAATTTAATTAGCATCTAATTTCGTGCGGCAGACCAAAAAATCTTCCGATCCTCCGTCCCGCCCAAATGATATTCCCAAAAACATAGTGTGCTCAGAGTCTGCAGCATCGCCATCTGCATATATACATCTCACGGTATGGCCAAAATGCTGCACGGAGCGCCAAAAATTCATTATTTATTGCATTTTGTGACAGTGCGGGCACATACAACCGAACGCGACCGTCGCAATTGTGGTTACACAGCAGGACGACTCTCATTTGGTCGGTCCGGTAGGGAGACAGTCGTCGCCCGTTCATTTGAATTGTTACTATTAAAAGTGCATAAATCATGTGCGGCTCGGCGATGTTGTCCAACTAAGGTGCATCGCATGCCGCATGCATCCATTCTAGTTATTCTCTAATGATGTGCGCGCATTAATTTGGGTCAGTAATTGCGCCAGAACGCAAGCCTATATAGCCAGAAGACATACCTGCACACAATGATCAGGTATGCAAAATGGATCATCCATCAGCAGTCGATATTTGTATTTCATTAGGTCCGTCGCAGTAACTGATTCGTTTATTAGTTGCTTCCGCGTGGCGTGTGTCATCACACTTAACAAGTGTTTTGAATGAATTTCCCTTGCCACATGGACAATCAAACAAGCAGGCCAATTTTTTGGTTGACCGCAATTTGCCCGTCATTATTATTGACTCGGCACATCGTCGATGGATGGACGAATGGTACATATGTCTGGCCAATTTGAATATTTGTGACCATACTTTGCCATTTACTTTTGTAAACTACTGCGCTCCGCTATTTCAATTTTACAAATGAATGCAGTGGATTCTAGATTTGCATATGAATTAGCGCATTCGGTCAGTCAGTGCTGCGGTTATCTAGTTTTTCTGTTCCGCATTCCGCAAACCACCAGAACGTTAGGCTTTGTTGGGTTAATTCAGTTTGGAGCTAGTGATTCATTTTGTATTAGAGGTATTTCTTTTTATATAAACGAATTTCCATATGGCGTCACGTGCGGTGCATTTATTATTTGTCGTCAGGAATTTCAGTGTTATTTTGTGTGTGTTTTTTTTTAAATGTATTCCACAATAAAGGATACAACTCTGTGTTGTTTAACGAAAAATGTTTTAAAGCAATTTGTAAATTATTTTTGTAAACAACTATTAAATTCGCAAATATTTTAATTTTTGATACATTTCTACAAACTTACTTTATCACTAACTTCATAGCAAATTTTAAACTAACCTATCTAACTAACCTAACCGATCCATCCAAAGGCTTCTTTATGGGAGACAAGTCGAATACGGAGGAGTTTTTGAGGAATGTCACTAAACTTCTTAATAGTGAAGGTCCTCTAATTAAGGAATTAGGTTATTGGAAAAAGACAAGGAACTGTAATATACAACATATCTGAATATGTCTAAGCTAACTAAATAAATTTTAACTCCTTGCTGCAAGGCTTGCGTGCAGGTACCAATCCCGAGTAATGGAGGAGCGTTTGAGGCAACGGACTAGTCCTATCCTTAATAGAAGATATTTCTAATCCAAGGTGGAACAGCATACGCCGATGGATGCATGGCTAAGAGGTTCATGGGAGGACTCTGAATACCTGGCGACCTTCGGTTTTAACTGGCCTTTCCATGACAAACCGGGCTCTGTCATGGCTGAGGAGGTCGTGTGTCATGTTATAGATTCAAAAAATAATAATTATGACACCGATGCATCTCAAAGCGGCATCAACCTCGGATCCTGCTGTATAGCAGCCCGCTTTATCTAGAAAAGCTGTTGAGCTCTCAATGGCCAACCTCAGCCTGGCCTCAACTGAACGGTCTGCTGTTGAGCAGCCGAATCTCTCAGAGATTTCGGAGGGTTCCTTCTGAATTTCGCAAGTGTGTTGGAATCAAGGACGTGGAGAAATCCACTTCTGATTTTGACGCATACACAGTTGTCGATGCATGCAGTGTCTTCACGGAGAATTTCAAACAAACTTAAAGATAAATGGAATGGCATCGCATTTGTGAAGTTTGGATCCTTTATTTAATATATATACATTACTACTAATAAGATATTCAATAAGACGATAACACCTCCGATTGATGCTCTTCTATTGGGAAGGCATTACATGGACTAAGATCCATCAACAACAGCACGGATTCATTTAGTTGAACCTTTACCTGATGTTCTCTTCCCTTTTAGCAGAGTGCCAAGTGCCCTCAGGATGGGTATTGTTCCGCCTGACTTGACAATAAACCCCATCACAACTGAGCAAATTGCTCTTTTCATGTCAATTGAGATGGCCTATAGTGTCGTGTGGCCACATTTCTCCGGCTTGCATGGTGAATCGAGATGGTTAGTCTTCATCTGCTCAGACAGTGCTACTGCTGGATGGATGCTCTTGAACTTTGAGAGGATCAGAGCCAGAGCGTCACCCAAGTGGAAAAGGGATCTTTCCCTAAACCACACATCGTCAGTGGTTTCTTTCCACAGAGTCTAGAGCTCTCCTCAGAGTAGATTCTGGTTACTATCTATGCGCAAAACACCGATTTGTAAGCCAAGTCATGGAAGATAGTACAGAGGAAGAAGGACGGTGCGCTCCGTCAACTCGTACTGGCAATATGACGCCTCTAAGGCTCAATACCTGCCAAGGTATTGTAAATTACTGCTTTCACATGCTGATACTTAAGAGTACCGATAAGGTGACAACGAGAAAGTCGCCAGCTTGACTAGTAGTGCACCTGGGCATGCCAGTCCTAGCGGTTCCGGCAAAATTTCCGTTAAACGTTAAACCTCTTCGATGACCAGTACCCATATGGGTATGCTGATGACAGCGGGTAGGTCCCACGACGACCATGACAGCAATGACACTGGGCATTCTGGTAGTAAAACTGCAGTGGCTAGAGCTGGTGTCTCCCATCCGACAAGTCGCGCCACTAGGAATGCAAGAAGGAAGTATGAGTCGCGTTAGGTTAAATCTCTGGGTCAACCAAACCTGACTGCTTGCCGTAGGGAAAAGTGATCTAAAAAAGGAGGACAACTGAACACCATCAGGGTGTTACAGGCGAACCTGTATCGTGTGTGCTTCAGCATATATAGCAGCGACATCAATAGAAGGTGTTAATGTCTTTTAGAATATCTCATTAGTAGTAATGTAGATACATTAAATAAATGATCCAAATCTACCGTCATAAATGCGATACCAGTCCATTTATCTTCAACTTTGTTTGAATTTCCCGACAAACTGGCACATGCTTCTTCCAGATATTATACAAAGTCAACGGACTGAAATCTATATCGGGTCTGTATTACTAGTAGGGTAAGTAGTTTATCCGGTTAAATCTTCATTCCGGTTAAGGGAAACGGGAAGTAGGGTATTTTCAACCTTTCAAAGCTCACGGTGGTGATGGGATCTTTCCAGCATAAGGCAATCGATCTCATCCTACCGGGCAAGCAAGCTACAACTGCTTCTGATTATCGGATGCAGACTTTATTGATAATGCAATCCGAGTTCGGAGCACCATATCAACATAATGGTCGTCGGCTGTCGGCTTTGGCACGTTCGTATCGTCATGAGGTTTGGGTTGTGGCGACGGTATCTGAATATGTGGTCTAACTGATTGCGAGTGGCTTTATCAGAAGATCAAGTGGCTTTTGGATATTCATACGCGTAAGCCTTGTACAATAAAATTTTTACTTGCTGCCATCTGTATGACTCGATGTCCTTGTCATTAGTATTCTTGTGTAAAATATGGGTGCCAAGGACTGGCTCCCGACTTATTTTTGCGTTCATACCGCCTAGGATTATTTTCACCGAGACCATCAGGTTCCAGTTCTTATTTTGCTATTCTTGATCATCTGGGGAATCCTCTGTACGTGCGTAAACACTTATAAAGCCAATATTCTTAAACTTTGCCCGAACGGGAAGGATGAACAGCCGTACATTTATTGGTTTAAAGCCGATAACGGCGGCTTGCATTGTTTTTTTGACTAGAAAGCTCACCCCGAATATATGGTGTCTTGCATGACATAATATATCATACTGGATTTTACTGACAATGATATTAACCTCACTTTGTACATTAAAAATACTAAAGTCTTGAGCTGGACATTAGATGTGATAAACTCGGCGAATGTATTTCTTTACATGGTAAACAGCTCTGCCTCGTAGAATTTCCAAGTTAGCACCTTTAGTGTTTGTTTCTTGGCCAGGATCATTGATTAACCTTGACTCTCAGTTTGGAGCTTCTTATTACTTGGGACATTTAGGAGAAAATGTGCAAAATTTTGTACGCACTTGTCACTGTCAACAAGGAAGGAGAAAACATCATAGGAATCTTTTTTAAAATACGAAGAACAAGAAATAAATCTAAGAAAGACGTAGCAGCTATCAATACCAAGACGAGTGCATAAATCCTTATCAAACCATAGAAACTTTTTAAAACAGAAACCAACACAATATTAATCATAATACAAAGAATAGAATATTCTGTGTACATACTTTGAAGACTGGACTATGTATGGACCTACTATATGTACAGGAGTATGTAGGAGTCTAGCTTAACCAATCTGGTATTCTGAAGAAGCGGGTGCAAACTGATACGGGTATAAAGCAGAAATCCTCTATATGCAATTTTCTGACCAATGCGGTTTCACAACTATATATGCTTGCCGCGTTAAAATCCCCTTGTTAATCTTTACACAACAAAACTTTTCTCACACGAATCAAAGGAATTATTGAACAAAATTAACCTAATGGTAAGGTAAAGTTTTACCTCACTTTACTCTTTACCATCGATATTGCTTTTACTTATCATCTTTTATTTCTATTTTTTTTGTGTACACAAAACAAAACCCTCGCTTAAGTCTACCACGAGTTTTTTTTTACTTTCTTAATATGTTAATAACAATCTCTGTTATCCTTGCCATTTACAATTTGTAAAGTACAAACTTCAAGTTCGTGTAGTGTACATTGCATTCTCGTTTATCAGATCCATCCTTGTTGATGTTTTGTTCTCCTGCTTCACGTCTGCCGTGAATGCAAATCAGTTCAAACCACAGAGCAAGTTATAAAGTCATCCTTCAATAATCCTCAAATATCTCGGACAGAAACTCTTTGCAGTTGGACGGGGAAAGGACATACACAAAAAAAAAAAAATTGGAACAAGCGAACCCGATGATGATGATCATCCTCGATAGAAGAGGATGAGAAACACAAATTCTGTTTAGCAGTATCCGATGTCTGCTGGTATAAGTGTGTAGGTGTCAATGTCCATGATTGCTTCGTCGTCGTCGTCGTCGTCGCAAGTTTTTTGTGTGCCAAAGCCCGAGACGCAAACAACAGCTAAACGAAGCAGAAACAAGCATCCTTTGCTTTACAAGACAACACAGAAATACGCGGCGACATGAATTACAACGGCAAAACGACCAAAACTTTCTTCGCCTTCGCCTTCGCGTCCTTATCGCGCTTAGCCGGCCCTCGGTCAGTCGTCGGGTGAAAGAAGAAAGTCAAAACTTTCATCCTAGTGTTCATTGTAAATTCGTTGATAACAAAGAAGGACAATGACACGAAAGAGCTTTCGGAACAGTGAAAGAAGAATCAACAAGATGTGAAGTTACTAGAGACATCGCAGGACATAGAAATCCAATTACAAATTCATTCTTTAACCTTGGAAAAGAATGTTGACGCGAAGAGCGGATGGTGCCGTCGATGGGTGCCTTCTAATACAGGCGGTTTGGTTCCTTCGGAACATCGACGTGGTTGTATCAGATGACAGTTTTTCCTGTGTGTGGTGCTGTGTATGATATTGAAAAGGCGGAGTACACTGTACAACGATTTTCAACGCTTTCTTTTATCCTGGCAAAAAATGGTTCTTTATATAACCCATTATGGAATGAGCATCAGTATTATAATATACATTATATGGACCATAAAATATTTAGAAATATATCCAGATTTCATATCAACATTCAACAGGAAAAACATGCAGCCTTAGAACAACTTCTTCTGAGTATAATATTCTACTAGATTTTTACTGAAACATCATTCAGTAGAAAATTTTTTTGAACGTCTGTTATCTGCAAATTTTCGAGTAGAGTTGCATTGAATGGCTAAATTAAATCTTTTTTTTATTTTAACAAAATGGGAAACTATATTTTTACCTGAAAATAAGTTCAGGGGATCCTTGTTTAAACCAATCTATTTTGATAAACAATGTTTCTTGTTTCGTCATCTTTTGTGTCAATAAATAGGTTTTTTGAAATTCCCAAATATATAGAGCAAGACACATATGCAGAGCAGATTCCAAATATATCCCGGATATCTTCAGCGATTGGCCCTACGCAAGTCGAACAAGAAACTGTTTAAGGTCGATTAGAGTGGTAGGCCCAAAATACAGGACTTTGTCCTGGCCAAGCTTATCTTTTCATCTTTTCCTCTCCCTAATTTCCTAACGTCCACGCTGTGCTAAGCATTATAAGTTTGCAAATCCCTATAGCGTGTGTACATTATAAAAAAAATGGTCAGAGACTTTTACGCCTACCTTAGAAGCAAAATATCACGGCGTAATCATAGACAGAAACTCAGCTGGAAGTCGAGTATAGAATGCTAGCAGCAAAACCATTGGTAGCAAATGGGGACTGCAGCTCTGTGGACGTACACAGCAGTGGTGCGTCCTATTCTTACCTATGGTGTGCTAGTCTGGTTGCCGGCGATTAATAAGAAGTACAATGCCAGCAAGCTAAGTAGATTACAAAGATAAGATCAGCATGTAATGGCATAACTGGAGCACTTCGGTTCTTTCCCACTGATGCTCTTAACACAATCCTACACTTACTACCTTCAGATCTATTCATTAAACAGGTTGCGATCTTCAGCACGGTCCGGCTCAGAGAATCGGGGTGGTTTGCTAACAAACCATACCGCCACTGCAATATACTGCAGTTGTTACCAAAGGAGATGAAACCATCTTCAACAGACTTCTGCACTCCTAAACTTTACTTTAATCCTAGCTTTGCCGTAGAGTTTCCAACTCGATAAAGTTGGAAGGACGGGAGGGATGTGGGCCTTTTTTTATGTAATTCTCTTCACTGATGGATTAAAGATGAGTAATGGAGTCGGTGCTGGAATTTACTCTGAAAAGTATCTTACAGGCGGAGATCTTAGCGATAAGATAGGTATGCACGGCCTTTTTACACGCGCTCCACGTTTCACAATTTTTTTAAAACTAGCCTCACTAAATTCTGACTGGTAAAAGCCGAGATATACGAGTTCCTACCAAAAACATTCCAATACTATAGACACACGAGCTAATGTATTCAGTGTAAAGACTAATTTATCTTAGAAGCCTATTAGTATGCAACGATACATAAGCGATTTCTGGAAAAGGCTGAAAAAACCACATTTTACTTTGCAAACGCTCAGGCTTAAAAAAAATTCATAGCGATGCGTAGATTGAGTAGTTTTTTCAGTTTTCTCAGGGGTAGTAACCCCTATGAATGATAAAATTATGCTATCGCAAGCCGAGCGCTAACCAATTGTTTTAAAACAAGTCCCATCTAATTTTGACTGGAAGAAGCCGTGATATACGACACGACAAACAAACGTTCACCCGTACAAACGTACAAACGTTCGAACTTTCAAAGGTTCAAACGTACAAACGTACAAATGTACACACGTTCGCTGAAAAATTTGCATGTCCTCTGAAAATAAGTTTTGCCCTTCGGGCTCGCAAAAATATTATAAAATTATAAAATATTCAAGGTAGATTCGAACCCGAGATCTCTACATCTACTTTTCCATCCAACGCTTTACAGGAATACAGAAGGAAAACGTGTCTTTTAGCGAACTAAAAGATTAACATTGCTTGTATTATTCTATTTCTTATTGGTTTTGTGTACTCGTATTATAAAGAATGTATTTTGATTCGTGATTAATACTTAAAGGAGTAATTTATTTTTAATCGGTCTTTTGAACTTGCAACCATTTCTTTGGAGATGGGGATGTGACAATAGAATATTCAAGGAATTTGAAATACGTTATTATTTTTTTTGCGCACCTAAATAATCTGATAGGAAAGCTGCGATGGAAATCGGCATATAATTGAAATTTTAAATCTGATTTTCTTATAGGGTTGTCTTGGGGAGTAATAAAAATATTTTGACAAAAATTATTTGACGACACGCGTCATAGGTGGAATATAAAAAATGCTCTCTAGGTGGTGTGGAAGTTGGTCAAAAAGGACCTAAAAAAAGTCGAACAAAAAAAATTTCAACCCATCAATCGCGCTACATGCGGCAGGCGACACGCGTCGTACTGTGAATATAAAAAATGCTACTTTGGGCTTAGACACTCACAAAAGTTCAGCTCTCTAGGTAAAAAGGACCTCAAATTGGTCGAAAATACAGACAAAAAGGGTTCAAGTCAAGTTAAATAAAAGTTTTTAAAAACACATCACTAAGCATGCATAATTATTATATAATTTATTTAACATGTAAGGAATCGTGTGCGTGCCTTATGAATAATCAAAAGAAAAATCCAATGTCGTTAACTTTTCGTCCAATAACTGACTGAATCCAAGGCAGGAATTTGCTAACTCGGTAATGTTCTGCTGGCTGGTAACTAACACATGATAATGGGGTCGAAAAAACAGCTACTAGACGTGGAGTCTTCTTCCAGTTGACCAGCAAGCCACCACCTTGATTGTTGAGACATGGAACTGTTGAACTATTCTGCCAACCCAAAGTACACACCTTATCTTCAATGTACCAATGCTTTTCGTAATGTAATTCATTGCAATGTTCTTGGGATATTATTTGAAATTCTCCGTATGACATTTTCGATGTTTTCTGTCTGATGCCAGCCATTACCGTGTATGCATTTGTGAAATTCTCTTCCTCATCAATGGCCAAAGCGATTGGATGAATATACTCGTTGAACTCTATTGCCACAGGCAGTCGAATCATTGCCAAGTTTACCAGTGGATGTTCGTGAACTCGTGTCTTATCAACAGTAATTGAAAACGAGTAATTTCGATGATTTTGAACGGTGTGAGCCAGGTTTGTCACATTGAACATCAATTCGAATGTAACGCCGTCCAATGCCACGCAGGAGGAAGTGCTCAAAATCCAGTTCGGTGTCAATATGGAGCCACTACAATAGAACTGCGAACCGCTCGAAGTGTTTGTTCTAATACTCACATGATGGGGAAACGATCGCAAGCTGTTGATTAGGGTTCCATTGACGATGCCATTTCTTTCTCTTAATTTCTGAGCTTCACACTTATTGGCAAGCACTAAAACTATAGTAGCAAACAAAATAACCCAACGCACAGTTGGGTTTGCTTCTTTTAAGATAAACATTGTCTGGCTTTAAATGTTTTTCGTTTTTGCGTATCAATTTGACTTGAGCAGGCTTATTTATACCAAGCTAGGTGCCAATTTGCTTGTTAGCTACCAACATTAACGTATACGAATTGATAAGAAGATCTTAAAAAAATATTAATATAAATTCTTTGTTTACTTTGGGTTAAACGAATGTATTCACTTACCAACGTTATGCTAAGATACGAAACACGAAAAATAACACCCCAGACGTAAAGGCTTAGCGAAATTTGGCTTCTAAATTAATAAAATTTAATTAAATTTTTATAACTGCTGCAAAAACTTAAAAACGTTAAACAATATGCTTATAAGTATTTACGTTTTAAGCTTCTTTAAATATTATTCGCTGCAGAATAGAAAGCTGGAAAGTGTTCATGCGATAGTTGCATGATTACGTCAATAGAGATTTAAAAGATACAAATCTACGAGATACGCAATATTAAAATTGCCCGGAATCGCAAATAATGTACTAGTAGTATACAAATTTGTTAAAAATGCTGATAAAAAGTTTATTTGTCTAGCGCGACAGTCTAATCCTAACATTATCCGCATGTGCAAAAGTTGGGACAACTGAATAATAAATCTGTTGATTGTCTGCCAGTGGGTAATACAACCGAAATTCCGTATCTAATTAATGAGCTATTTTGTTTTTGCATAAGTAAACCTAATTTATCTTATTAAATTCTCTCCGTTCGTTTAAAATTTAGTACTCGGTATAACAAAAATCTTTGAACAAATTTATTTAGCGATACTTATTAACTGTACGTATGTAGAACATAGCTAACATCTTTCAAAAGTTTTATCAGGCATCAGTATAGAGTTATAAGCAAAAAAGGCGCGAGGCAAATTATCTTATATGTCAGAAAATCTTATAACGGAACCTTGAAAAACTTCCAAAAACTTATAGAAGAGTCTAGAAGCGATGAAAAAGTAAGTTTCTCCGCCATATAAAAAGTAAAAATTTGATCTGAAATTATTGTGACCAATTGCACTTATAAAAATTGCCAACATTTTATAAAAAATAAAAATTGTATTGTTGCGAGAACAAAGTTTGAGCGCAATAATAATCACAGAGCTAGCTGGGTACCCTCTGGTTCTCAGACAGTAATCAATCAAATAGACCATTTATTGATAAACGGCTGTGTCAACTCGAACTTGTTAACAGTACGTAAGTGCTCCTTGTTCCAAGCGCCTTTCATTTGCAGAGATGGAGTGAATCCTGCCATCAGGTCCTAATTAACTTGGCACCTCCTGGGCAGAATGGACAGATCTACACAAATCAACTATCAACTATCAAGTAGGTATCGGCAAAATATCTTGACTATTAGAAATACTCTATGGATCTTTTTTTTAAATTCTCTATATTAACTTCACTTGCCCGTGTGTTTTTGGGTTTGTGGGCTTGTGGGAATCTTGGAATCTTGCGATCAATTTTTAACCCACTTACTACAGCCCGATTTTATTGAAATTTGGCACACATGTATATCTCCCATGACAACACTTTCTATTAAAATTTGAGGCCCCTCGGGCATGTACACATGTGTGTCTTCGATGGAAAACACTTTTTACAAAAATTTGGAGCGATTGGCCCCTTGGGGACCCCAATATACTATTTTTAAATATCGCTATATCGCATCAGATCACGGCAAAGTATGACCTCTGTGCTTTGTGAGCGGCGCTGCCGCTGCGGCATTTGGTGGATGATTTTGCCACAAAACGAGCACGCAGTGTGTGTGTGTGTGTGTGTGTGTGTATCCCCGATTAGAGAACTTACAAGAAAAATTTTAATCTTTATGGGTTCTTTTTTTGTTTGTGTATTCACGTACACTAATTATTGAAAAATCCAAAGAATAGGTCCACATAATCGAAGTACTGAATCTTTGGAAATGCTAACTCGAACAGGTTTGTGTTAATTGAATTTAATTTAACCAAATTAATTGCACTATTGTAGGAAATTACACCCCATATCATTACTCCGCCTTCTTTCAACTTTCCTGCCATGATGGCGGGTTCAAAACTGTCTCTCCTTACTAATTTTTTTAAAGTAGTAATGAAAGGACAACACAGAATGCATCAGAATTGCAGGTGGCCGTAACTATCTTTGACTGGGGGAAGTACGATCAAACCTTTACGTGGTGGTCGCCGGTAATTTTCCTTTCAATGGATAAAGTTTGGAGGAAGAGCGTAGTATCACATTCGATGGAGATCACTACCGGACAATATTTCAATATTTCGATCGTTGGAAAACCCCATTTGAAAACCGACAAATTTGTAAATACGACGTTGAAGTATGGCAAAAACCACATAAAAATGATAACTTAATTTTCTGAAAAATTAAGGTGGCCGTCGAACCAGATGTCTAACCTCGTTCAATTATGACGGTTATTGTTTTCTTTGAAAATTTGTTTTCCAAAATTCTGTAAAATCCATGCAAATATGAGATTTAGAAAAAAATTTAAAGGCCCTAATGTCCCGCGCCTTAAAAATTATAGTTCTTGTTTTCTTCGAATACCAAGCAGATTTGCAAAATTTTAGAAAATTTTAATTCTCATAGTGACTTCTTAACCCGGATGTCGGACTACCAAAATATGAAGAACACCAGCTCATTATGATATAAAACCAAAAACAAAGTTTATATACGTTTGATTGAACGGTGTTGGAACGCATAAAGAAAAAAACTTTTATTTAACTTGACTTGACCCCTTTTTGTCTAAATGTCTAAGTCCCATATAGCCTTTTTTATATACCGCGTGTGGAGCGTGTGATAAGTTCCTTTTTAACTACCTTCTATGTAACCTAGAGAGCTGAAATCTTTTTAGTGTCTAAGTCCAAAATAGCATTTTTTATATTCATCGTTTCGCGTTTCGCGTGTAGCGCGTGTGGCATATGTCGATGTATACATAAAAGTTTGTACCCGAAAAACGATGTTCTTTTACAGTTACTTGTTTTACTTTTACTTTAGATTTATGTACTTGAACAGGAGAACAATATATATATGAAAAAATTTATAAATTATACTTGACGTGAAAAGCTAAACTGATCCCTAATTTAAGTTATTTAGACAGCGATGTTCAAAAAGATGTTACCACCCATTACCGATGGAAATGTGTGAACGAGCCAATATGGTGAAAAGAGTTCACACATAAGAACCAAGGAGTATAGGTCGAAGCAGTGCAGTAGCTTCATTTGGACTTCTGTATAAGTATCTACTTTACATTCAGAGGATAATTCTTATTGGCATTCTTAAGGAAGACCGGCTTTCGCTGTGTCCTACGTAAATACGATGCGATAGCGTTATGATGTCGAATGTCAAAGACGATGCGTTCGATAATATTATTTGAGTTTAATATCGTTTTAAGAAAATATCGCACATAATTGCGATAAAATCAAAAACTTCAATCGATGCGTAGACGCCGCAACGAACGTATATCTCATTACTTCGGAACGATTCACTTTCTTCATAACTTTTCATAACGTTAAGGCATATCATGGATTGCCGTTAGATTAGAGATAAGAGATAAGGAGACCCAAAAACACTTTTGTGGAATTGTGCAGCCTTTTCGTTCAGAAGTATAAATCTCCTAGGCAGCAAGTCTTATGTGTTTTCAAACTATGAGTATACAGAATTCCAAAAAAAAACTCTACTTATATGATTTAAAATAAATAATATTAAGAGTTATTATTGTTACTATAAAAAATTAAAAATAATTACTGCATGAACTTATATATTTAATGATAGCTTCGTTATAGTCCGTCAACACGATAGACACTAAGAATAATTGGTAATGTTAGACAACTTTAATAATTTCATAATGCTCAACACAGTTCTACTATCATGTTGCAGGATATTTCATTCCAATCGCCACCGTTAATCCCAAATTGCTGCAGTAACAATTGACCTTTCCAATTGAAATTATTGTAGCTGGTCGGACTCTTGCGCTGCATCACTCCTCCATATACAATTACAAATTTCTGCTCGAGTCATTAACTTGAATTCAAAAATTGAATTAAAAACAAAAATTCCTGTCAACCGATGATGCATGCACAGTTGACCCAGTTGGCTGGAGGGTTAATTCAGAAATTATGGAATTTTCCACACTTAACACTCACCCCATGCGTGACCAAATGTCGTTGCGACTTGCGACTCTAATTACAACTCTAATAACAGTCTGACTTGAAATGCTGGTCTTTGATTGAATGTTGAATCAAAAAAAAAAAGAATTAGCTGACGTAGTTTTTTCCTTTTGATTGATTTCATTGTGACAGTAAAAGGTTAATAGTGAAGTATTCAGTTGGTTTGGGATTGTTATGTTAAAAAAAATCATTTGTAAGTGTTCGATGTGGTTAGTGGAAGCCATATAAGAAGCTGTAATCAGAATAAATAAATTGAAAGTAATATAGAATAGAACGCTGTCACATGGAAAATTGTGACTAGAGTTAGGAAAAATAGGCTCTGACATGCTTTGATATGATTGTGAAAAAACCCACAATAATTATTTTAAAGAGGAAGTTCACTATTAGCTGCAGTTGGCTACATAAATAATCGCCCAAGATTCTATCACCCAGACTTCATAAAGAAGAATAGACAAAAGGGCGATTTGGGCGATTAACCCTCCAATGACTCCGCCCGCCTCTAGGCATTAGGTATTATGACTTTTAATTCTTAACGGAATAATTTTTGGTCAAAGCTGCTCAATGCTAAATTGATCTAAACGTTATTTTTCGTTTCGGAGTTGTAGTGCTTTGTATTTGCGAGAAACATTCGTTCAGTTTCAAAAGTTTTGGGCGGTTTCTAGTTGGGTCTATCGGGGTTCTTCTCGGTCTTTTAAAAGTCTTTTGGGGTCTTTTAGAAGTCTATTGGAGGTCTTCATATTACCATTCCATCTCCATAATATTGAGTATTTGATGTTCTTTAAATCTTGTTTAAAACATCAATTGCTTAGAGTGGTTCTTTTAATTTATGTGATTCTTTTAGGCCTCAAATATTCCAGATTTCCAATAATAACAATATTCGGCGCGACAGACCATTGCGGTCCAAGGCCTTTACTTTGCAAACGTTCAGGCTTAAAAAAATCGATAGCGATGCGTAGATTGAGCATTTTTCAGTTTTCTCAGGGGTAGTAACCCCAATTACGCTATCGCAAGCCGAGCTCTAACCATTGTTTTAAAACAAATGTTTTCCCATCAAATTTTGACTGGTAGAAGCCGAGATGTACGACACGACAAATGTACACCCGTACAAACGTACAAATGTACACACGTCTGCTGTTTTTTTAATTTAAATATTATTTTCTGTCAAAAATCTTTTGCAAAATGCGACAGAATTAACAAAGTTCTCGATATGGAGTAATTCTGTTTCAAATAATTGTTCTCTTGTTTTTGGGAAAACGTTACACTTGGAAGCATCAAAGTTATAGACTATAAACGATGAATTTGGAAATTCGATTTCATTGCGCTTCACTAATGCTAAAGAGAACCGTCACGAGAAGGAGACATCGAAGGATCCATCAAGGGATCTATTTCATCAATTAAAATCCAATCATGTCTGTACGACATCCGATATTGACACGAACTAGTGGGTATATTTCCTGCCTTTTCATAAATGAGTTCCTGTTCCATTTCCTGTTTCTGTTTCCATTCAGGTAATGCACCATAGGAGTTTAAATTGCACATCGTTGTACTCCTGGACGTATTCCAATTCCGAATTGGAAATCAATTTGACAGAATTCATTCAATCGACCACAAATTGTAATCAATTAATCATTGACTCGACTCGATGAATGAACTGATACGATGAACGATAACAGATTCATAGTAGTCACTTTTTGAAGATTCAAATTCTGTAATAATTCTGCTAAATTGCACTTGCTGTCTTTTATGGTAATCATTGAAATTTTGTTCAATTGAATACGACAGATCTACGCAGATACTATTGATGACATCGATAAAACTCCAAAGGTAGTTTAAGAAGCCTCAGTCAGTAGCACATAATCTGGAGCAAAACGGTGAAACGCTGATTTTACAATTATTGCTATATTAAGGGGACGAGTTCAAAGTATTGCAAGGTACCACCTAGCTAATACGGATAGCTGCTGATAAAAAAGTGCAAGCTAAAATACAAGTCATGTTGCCAAAGGCCAACAAACTCTATAATAACTTGTAAAGTCTAGTTACGTCCAAAAATCAAACAATATACTGAAGCTGGTGTATAAGAAAATTGGCATACCAAAATTTTTCTATCAATCTGAGCAAATAACACCCAAGACTCATAGCCGCGTTAAAGACTTCTTTAGGCAAATAATAATTTAAGAAATTATGGTCAACTTATTGTGCAATAACGTTGGGACAAAAAGTTAAGCTCCATTATTACTTCTTATTACCTGCTTTGAGCTATTTTTCCCATAGTTATCTCTTTAAGTTAACGAAACATCACAACAAAGTAGAAAAGTTAAAGTTCGGTTAACAAGGTTTGAAAAGGGAATACAAAATAACACCAAATATTTGGTAGGGTTTACAAATAGAACGCGAAACTGAAAACACGAGAAATATTAACTCTACACAACAAATGGAAAGAGATATAAATTTTCTCATACTCATTTCTCATCTCATTTCTTTTGTACTACGATCGCATTAAGCAGAATAATACATTATTCCCATATATTTCTGTGTGAGTTGTAATATGTTTGTACTACTCGTATCGCGAAGGGTTCTCAAACCAACAAGAACCCCTCATGAAAAACAGCGGCGATCATTTCCAAAAAAATTAAAAATTTGTTTCTAATTTGTTTGCTTCATAGATCCCGCATTAATTTACTTCAAGGGACGGTCATAAGGGTGCATTGCGCTGTACATTTGATCTGCCAAGAAAACCTAACTAACTTTTTGTATTTGATAATTCGATTAATTGATTTAATCACACGCGGACACGGTATCCCATATTTTAATTGCAGATTGGTAGTTAGGTTAGATTATATAGTGGTTGATCAAGATCTTCCGCCAATTGTGTCTGGAAATCAATGCGCACCCTTTAAAAATTTTCTTTCGTTTTGTAAACCATTTGATGCGGGCATTATTCATAGTAACAACATTTTTGTACATCGTTCGAAATGTGAGAAGTAGAAATTCTACAAATAAATCTCCATGTAAGGTGGTGATGTCAAAGGTTCTTGCGGAAGATATACTCCTGTAGTTACCACTACACTGGACATGTATATGTGTATTCATGTAGATAAAAATATACATGCGACTTCTTGATTTAATAATGAAGTCGAAAATGAAGAGGCATCAGGACGGATCACGGCTGGAAACGGGAGACAAATGAATGATCATCTTAAGACTGATTTCCTTTGCAATAATTACAGCCACTTCTTTCTTCTTTTTCTTTCTTTCCTTTACTCCGCGGGGAGCATAGGGCTTCTACAAACGCCCGCCACCGAACTGGATTTATCGACTGAGGTTTCAAGAGGCCTTTTCCATGTCTTGCTAGGACGGCCAACTCGGCGGCTTCCAGTCGACCGCTCGTTTCGTAAATTCGTCCGCTGGCTTTCTCAAAGTGTAGCCAATCCAGCTCCATTTTCGTCGTCTAACCGTAATACTCATCAATTTACCCTCAAGTCCATCTTCGGACGCACAGTTAAGTTCAGGTAATCGTTCTTCAGCCGTACAACGGATGGGAAATGCTCTGCCAAGCTCTGTCTTTCCATCAACCACGCTGTGCCAAGCATATAATAATAATAATAATATTTGGCGCGACGAACTATTGCCGTCGAAGGCCTAGATTCTCGCGATCATTTGTGTAGCGCATGTATAATTGTTGACACAAATGGAAGGGACCTACAATTTTAGGCCGGATTTCTGTTGAAAAATGTAGTCTTTATGCAGAGTGTTACAATGCATTCGTTCATATGTCGAAAGCTTTGGACTTTTCGATTAGGTCTGACGCTTACAACAAAACCGCTTCTAAATAAACGCAGCTTCTATTCTCTGTAGGAGTAACCGTAGTATAGATATCAAAGTTTTACAATCCGGCACATTCCATCGTACTTCCTGGATGGCAGTTATATCAGTCTTAAATCTGGCAAGAGCCCCCGCCAATTGTTCGGCTGCACGTGATCTGTTGAGAGTGCAAACATTCCAAGTAGCCCAAAAAAGGTGTTAGCCAATTTGGTCTTTCTAGCTGGAACTGTGAACTCCATATGGGGAATTCCTTCACTGCTTTATTATCTGTTGAATGTACCTAGGAGGGAACACTTATTCGCTGTGGGGTAATTCATTTCGATTTACTACTCCACTTCGAACTGTCGACTTTAGGAGGGCCTAAGGCAGATATGAAATCTACGATAGCATACAGCTCAAAGTTTCATTGTAGTACTCGCTTAAGCGACACAAGGAAAGTATCCCTCATTATATTGAATACATCTTTGTATACTTCAACCCTTTCACAACAAAAAAACACCCTAATACACTTCTTATTGAATGCGCTATTTACGTAAACAAACCCCAAAGAAAAAACTCTCGCTTATAATACGACAGCAAGAGCGAGAGGTCATCAAGCAAATTTCTCGCCCAATGATGTTTGGAGCTCCAAAAATACGTTAGTTCCATACCAAAATTTGAGTCACATACAAATTCAATTCCGAATTCCTCCCGTTATTAAGTTTTGGCTTCCGGTAAGTAGAGTCCTTTAAAACGAACAGGCTGATGGTGGTTCGCAAGGTGCAGAAAACGCAATTACACTGCAAACTTCGTTGACATTTCTGTGATGTTTTTGACACCTGCAGATAGGTGCAACGATATATACAAGGAGCAGGGCGTGTGATCAAGTGAAGAGTTTAACAAATGCTCATTATAAATCAATTAAATCAATTAAACATTTTAATTAAAATTAATTTGCGCACACTGCAAAAACTCATCCGAGACTTGAGACACTTAACATTTTGTTGCTGTTGTTGTTTTAAGGAAAGAACACAGCCATAAGCAGCTGATGATGCTCAGTGCAAAAAACACGAGTGCATTTAAGGACCTGAACGGAATCAAAACAGAAACAAGAAAAAATCTCACACACACCTAGCACCATCTCACCAACAGGCTAAGTGCATAACAACGGCATAAGAGGTGACATGACGTGACGATGTCGACGTTCTAGGCGTTTGCTCACTTCAAACTACACTTAATGATCCCAAAGTGACAATGTGCTGGAGGACGGTGATTAAGCAACGTGAGTGGAGTGCGTGCTTGAATGTAATGGTAAACATTATGTGCTAATTTTTTGTTTCCTTTCTTGAGTATCCTGTGGAAATATTAATTTTAAAGAGAAATAACTCTTGTGCATCATTGGCTTCATTTGGATAGAAATTTGGCGGCTTCACTATACGGAAGGCTATGAATGCTTTCTGGTATACGCTCTTAGCAAGTTATATTTTTGTTTGTTATAAGAAATGTATTTTTAAGGAGAACTATTAAATAATATACTATAAAATCAATCTACGTATACCTTTATTATATAAAAAACGTATGTGTACAAATAATCGTCAATCTGCTAGACCGCCGTTAATATTCCTCCAATACAAGAAAAGCCGAATGATCGGGCTAGTCCCATCAAAATAAGGCTGGCGCGATGCCAATAACCTCTCCCGTAAAAACACTTTTTTACAGAACCCCAAATCAGAATGATGAACGACTACGACCGCCGCAACGAAAACGCGAACCAATTAAAGATTTTCTCATGGAACTTAAGATCACTCTTTGGTACTTGATCTGGACAGCAGCTAGCCAGTACCCTGTCCAAATATAATGCATAACAGCAATCCAAGAGATGCGGAGGATGGGAATGGTGTATTACAAAAATCAGAATATATGACATAGATTCAGCAAAATAATGAAACCCACCGGTACGAGTGTACCGAGAAGCCAACGTCGACACGGACCACTATCTTGTTGGTATGGTACTCCGAGCGCGAATTGCATCATCACGAAAAACTGCATCGACGAATCAGATTTGAGTCAACACGGCTGCCCTTCGCAACGTAGAGACCAGAAACAACTACGGTCAAGCGACTCGCTCTAAAGCAGACACAGTAAGTCCTAGAGCTGAGATTTCGGGCGTAGAAGAAAAATGGACACGCCTTAGGAATACTGTCATTAGTACCGCTGACTCCATCTTAGCCAGTAGTCGTAAAGATCGGAACGACTGGTTCGATGACGAATGTAAGCTAGCGACTGAACGTAAGAATGTTGCGTACCGAGCAATGCAACAATCTCATAGATCGCGGGTACGCGATGAAGAATATAAAGAGCTCAGAAGATATGAAAAATCAGTTCAACGTCGAAAGAAAGCAGTTCGGGAGAACAAGCTCCTCCGTGAACTAGAACAGTACAGAGAGCAAGGACCGTGGCGCGGGAGTTCTACCACAGAGTCTGCGGTATGACGCTGTATACACCGCGTAGCACATATTGCAAAGACAATGGTAATCTGATTGTCAGCTTACTGAGGAGTTGGAGGCTCTACCAATGACCGAAGACCACACTATGCTGCCGCCAACAAGCATAGATGAAGACAGCAGAGCGATAAATCGACTTAAAACTAATAAGGCCCCGTGAAAAGATGGTATCCCAGTGGGGCTGTATTAAACAGAAGGTCCCGCAATATACCAAGCAATTCATGAAATAATAGTGCAAGTATGTGAGGAAAAAGTCATGCCAGAAGACTGGCGAAAAGGCATCCTGTGCCCCATAGATAAGAAATTAGGTATCATAACATGCTGCAATTATCGGGGTATATTATTTGTAAGTACCTGGTATAATATTTTATTCTCTATCCTTCAATACAGGATAGTCCCATACGCTAAAGTCATCTTTGGTCTATATCAGTGCGGCTTCATCCCAGGTAAATCAACAAGTGATCAGATCTAGATCTAGAGTTTCAAAACTCACAATACCTTCTTTGTATAAACTTTAAAGCCGCCTATGATATCATAGCCAGAGTAGAACTTTATGAACCCATGAAAGAATTCGGCATTGATATCATTGGTAGAAACCCAAGAGCTGTACAGGAAGCTTTCATCCAGATCGAGCGGGCGGCACGAAATCTGGGGCTGCACATAAATGAGAGCAAAACAGAGTACATGGTGGCCACGTCTGCGAGTAAAAGATCCAACATTGGTCCCTCAATTCAAATAATGAATTCAAATAATAGAGCGCGAATTTGAAGTAGTGCAATCCTTTAACTATCTCTGGTCAACTGTAGCAGCCGATAACAGAATGTAATCAGAAACACGCGTGCTTTTGCTTAGAGCCGACTAAAGACCCCCGAAAACCCCTAAAACACAGCCCAAAATATCCCCAAACGACCCTCAAGAGACCCCTATAAGACCCTCAGAGTATCCAAAAAGTCCCTCAAAAGACCCCCAAATATACCCCCGCTAGCCGAACAACAATTTAAGCACAATTCTCTCCTTTATTCTGCCTGGCCAAGTACCTTATTCCGTTCTTAATGATTAACGATTATAACACGCTGCAACCTTGAAATTTTACTCCCATCGTGTGCAAAGATTTTTCCCTTCAAAACCATTTGTTGTGGATGAAGGGAATATTCAGTATTGCCAACCTTTGAGCAGTTTATTTCGTATTTTTTGTCCAGATTGTAGATAGTAAAAATTAACGAGTAAACTAAAAGCTTAAGGGTTTTTAAAATCACTAAGAAGTAGCAGCTAGTACAGAAACGATTTACCTCAAATACAGAAATTAAAAAAAAAACATAATCCAATACTGTTAGTTATAAACTATACTCACGCGTATCTATTACTCTTCTTCTTACTTACATACTCGTATTTGTACACTGTACCTATAATGGTTCGCTTAAAGAAAAAAAACCTATCGGTGTGTAGAGTGCTGCATTTCTTCTTATCTGCCATCCTATGCGGTTGCACAACTGCTTCTAAATCGCCAGATACTCGCCAGTGCGGATTACAAACATCTTACTAACGTCATTAACCCATTAAGACAATCACTCTAGTTTTTCACTCCCAACTGGAGCTAGATAAAAAATATAAATAGATTTTTTGCAAATACATAATGAAGTTAATAGAATTTTCTAATATTGTACATGTTTTTGGATTTGGTTTGATTTTAATAATTACCTGAATTATCTTCTTAATATATAAATATGAAACTTTGTCTGTATGGCTGAATGTCTGTTCACGCTTAACTCGAAGACCGCACATCTGATATAGCTAAAACTTTAGGATTTATTGGAGACGGTTGAGGTGTATGTGGATGTGGATGGGGTTAGTGTGGTAATGGTCTTGAGGGGGTACGTGGTGGGTGGCTAGGATTTGTTTGTATGAGATTGACTCGTAGACCGTGCATTTGATTAATAGTGCTGATATATGTTGTATGGGGGTATCTCAAGGTGGGTTTTGATGGGTCTTGAATGGTCTTGGGTGTCTGATGCCGTGGGAGGGGGGTGTGTGTTGCGGGAAGTATGGCAACACCGGATATTTTAGCTAAAGCCAATTTGAATACGTTTAGTAACTTTTTTATACCATTAAAGTGATCTTTAACGTGGGCGCCGTGGTTAGAGTACGAGTATCATTGCAAAATGGGTAGGAGTTCATTCGTGTTTTTTCTGCAGTTTATCATGGCGCCATGATCATTTTGCAATGTGTTATTTGCAATTGCGCATTTCATTTATGCAGCATCGTGCTGTGATTAGAAGAAAAATTATATAAAAATCGTGGAAAAGGCATTGCGAAATGATCACGTTGCGAGATGAATCTAGAATCGAAATTTATTCGATTTATGCGAAGTAGAAAGAGCAAAGATACAAATATCGACTCCGACCATCATCATCATCATATTTGGCTCTACAAACCGGTGTCCGGTCCTGGCCTCCCGCAAAAAATCTCTCCACCGGTCCCGATTTCGAGCCAATGTCATCCAGTTTGGCATCCCTAAACTCTGGGCATTCTGGTCTACGCCATCCTTCCAGTGTAGGCTTGGCCGGCCTCGCTGTCATGTTCCATAAATCCTATCGCAAAGGACTTTCCTTGAAGGATCATCTTCGCTCATGCGAGCTAGGTGTCCTCCCCACCGGAGCCTACCGAGCTTAATTCTCTTCACGATATCGACATCGCGGTAACGCTCGTAGATCTCATTATTATAGAGTCTACAGAAGCGTCCTTCAACACACACGGGGCCAACAATTCTCCGTAAGACTTTTCTCTCGAAAGTGGCTAAGTGGTCAGAATGCTTTTTGCTAAGCAATCTAATCTTGACAGATTATATTAGGCTTTCTTAGCTTTAAGCAACCGTGCGCGTTTTTCTGGTCCCATGCTGTTATCGGCTGCTACAGTTGACCCGAGATAACGGAAAGGACTACTTCAAATTGACGGTCCACAATTTTAAGTGCGGGACCAATGTTGGATATTCTAGACGTGGCCACCATGTACTTTGTTTTGCGCCTGCTCGATCTAGATAAAAACTTCCTGTACAGCTCTTCGGTTTCTACCAACGATGTCAATATCGTCTGCGTAAGCCAGTATCTGAATGAACTTATAGAGGATTGTTCTTCTCGCCGTTACGCCAGAGCCTCGGATCACTTTCTCCAACGCCAGGTTGAAGAGGACACAGGCCAGTCCATTCCCTTGTCGGAGCCCGTTATAGACGTTGAATGGGCTTGATAGTCCGGATATTTTTACTTGGCTTATAACATTGGTCATGGTCAACATACATAGTCGTGTCAGTTTATTTGGGATGCCGAATTATCTCATGGCTTTATAAAGTTCTACTCTGGCTATGCTATCGTATCATAGGCTGCTTTAAAATCTATAAAAGGATGGTGAAGTGAGTTTTGAAACTCTAGACATTTTTCCATTACCTACCTAAGGGTGTAAATCTGATCAGTTGTTGATTTGCCTTGGATGAAGCCACACTGGTATGGACCAATGATGACTTTAGCATATGGGGCTATCCTGTATTGAAGGATAGAGGAGAAAATCTTATACACGGTACTCACAATTACTATACCTCGATAATTGCTGCAGGTTGTGATATCTCCTTTCTTATGTTTGGGGCACAGGATGCCTCTTCGCCAGTCTTCTGGCATCGCTTCTTCCTCCCATACTTGCGCTATTAGTTCATGAATTACTTGGTGTATGCGGGGCCTCCTGTTTTATTCAGCTCCGCTGGGATACCATCAGATACCGGGGGCTTATTACTTTTGAGCCGATTTATCGCTGTGCTGTCTTCATCTATGCTTGTTGGCGGCAGCATAGTTGTGGACTTCGGTCTTTGGTGGAGCCTCCATTTCCTCAGTTAGCTGGCCATTAAGTAACTCATGAAAGTGCTCTTCCCATCGCTCTAAGATTCCTTTGAGATCGGTGATCAGATTACCCTCTTTGTGTTTGTACTATGTGCAACGCAGTGTATATTGCGTCATACCGCGTGCTCTTTGGTTGAACGTCTGCGCCTGGTGCGGTCCTCACCATCTGTACCGTTCTAGTTCACGGACGAGATTCTTCTCCCAGGCTGCTTTCTTTCGCCGGTGAACTGTTTCTTCATATCTTCTGAGCTCTTTATGTGCCCGCGTTCTATGAGATTGTTGCATTGCTCGGTACGCAACATTCTTACGTTCAGTCGCTTGCTTACATTACTGCCTAAGATGGAGTCAGCAGTACTAATGACAGTATTCTTAAAGCGCGTCCATTACTCATCTACGCCCGACATCTCAGCGCCAGGACTTACTCTCTCTGCTTTTAGGACGAGTCCTATCGCTTGACCGTAGTTTTTCTGGTGTCTTCATTGCGAATGGCAGCCGTGTTGACTCGAATCTTATAACAACCTTAATTTGATCATTTAGCTTTTCCTGTATTTGGAGAAAAATTACCGGCGGCCACTACGTGGAGGTTTGATCGCACTTCTACCAGTCAGAGATAGTTATGGCCACCTGCAATTCTAGTGCATTCTGTGTTATTGCCATATTCTGCTGATTTCTCCGACCATATCGTTGATAATATTGGGCTTTGTAACAATATTAATGAAAAACGAAAAAACGGACATATCTTGTTTTTTCAATTTCAGACCAAATAAGGTAGTTCACCAAGTCTTATTAATTCTACTTCGGTATATTAATAGCAGGCGTTAATGGGTTAAAAAGACAACAAAAAAAGAAAACACATAACAAGAATACAACTTAAAGGAAAATTAAAAGTAATGAGATAAGCCATTGGACAGAATGTTGTTACCTTGCTTTTAGTATAATATCTTTTTGGCAAGTAAACAGGTCTGATATTTCTACTTGAAAAGTAATTAGATGTTTTTTTTTTCAATTTTAATTCAATTTTGCCCAGTAAACCCGGTTAATCTGTATACTTCTGGTCAGAATAAGCCATCGGATAAACATTCTAACATACATTTTGGTGGGTTCTTGCATGAGTTTGATCAACAAATCTATTCGGCAGACACTGCTGTAGAAGATGAGAAAACAAGAGAAAGGAATATTTCCAGGTTTACCTTTGTAAGTAAAGGTATTTATTTATGGTAAACTCATCATATTAAAAACAGGAGTTATAATTAGATGTGACTAGTTTTATTCTTATAAAATCATTTAGCTTGTGTTAAGTAAGGAATCGATATTCTGATTAATAGTAATAACATTTTAATTAATTTATTTTAATTTGTTTATATATAAAAAAAATTGTGGAGAAATAAAAAACAAATGGATTAATTTTTAAAATCGATGCCATTTCATTGAAATGACCTCCACGAAAACGCCCGCTCGAGTAAATGCGCTGAACCCAATTTTTCATGACTTTCTTGCATAAATCGGACGAAATGTTGGCAATTTCTCATACGGTGTTGATCATGAGATCTTCTAATGTCTCTGGCTTATTTGCCCCCCGCAAAAAAAGTCCCGTGGAGCAAAATCAAACGACTGGTCCAATACTGGAGATAACACGGTCCCCGAAATTCGACTTCAAAAACTCGATTATTCGGTCAGCTGTATTGCACGTGGTGCCGTCTTGTTAAATGCACATACATAAATGCTCCAACCATTTTCAATTTATAATACTTACTCAATATGGCCCATATGCAATCCCCATTAGCTGTGCTCCTCTGCCAGCATCATTGTAGAAGTATGAGCTTAATGCTGAACGTACAGAGTACAGCGCAGAGTACACGCGCTAAAAGTGACACTTCTTTGGCAATATAAACTTTAAATTTTTATGATTTGTAAGTATATAGTGAGTAGGATGACAGAAGAGAGAGAGATAAAAAAACAACCAATAAAAATAAAAATTCATGTAAATCCTCTAATAAAAAAGCAATGCGTAGTTTTGTGGTTCAAATCGTGCACACATATATATATTATAGTATGGCATGATCCGATGCCTCTATATGGAATGATTGTTAAAAATATTGTATGGGAGCACCCCGACACCGAGGCCCGATCACAGCCAAGTTTTAATAAAAAGTGTTGTCACCGGAAATACACATGTGTGCAAAGTTTTAATAAAAGCGGGCTTTGGAAAGAGGGTTAAAATTTTATCGCAAGATTCCACTAGCGAACGATCAAACGAACGACAGAACCATGCGGACGCGCCGTTAATATAGAGAATTTAAAAAGAGAAAATTGTTTTAAAATATCTAAAGTATTTACTGGATTTAATGATATTATTTAAAGGATTAAATATAGACAATATATTAGTTTTTTTTTAAATTTATTTCTTCGATATATACAGAGTTATCTGATGACGTTTGTATTCGTATAGTTGACTCTATATCGTTATGGTAACTAAAATATGAAAAATACGTTTTTGACTAAACATTCTTTAGATAAAAACAACTTTTATTATAGTTCCAGATCCTTAAAAAAAGATATCTTAGAATTATGTTATAAATAAGTCGCACAATATAGTATAGATGGAGGTAAGTCAGATGTTGATGACGAAAACGCCGAAGAAGTGCCGAAAAAATCATTAAAGACCCCCAAAATATCTTCAAAAGACCCACAAATGACCCCAAAAAAACCTTCAAAAGATCCTCAAAAGGCTTTCCAAAAGACCCCCATATTGACCCTTAAGACCCTCAAAAGACCACCCCAAAAAATTCCAAAACCTCCAAACGTCCCCTAAAAGACCCTCTAAAGACTCCCCAAAAGACTCTCAGACTACTCCCAAAAGACCCACTAAAGACTCATTAAAAGACTCCCAAAAGACCCTCAAAAGACGCTTAAAAACCGTCAAAAAATCCTCAAAATACCACCGAAAAGACACTCACATGATCTATTAAAGACCCACAAAAGACTCTAATAAGACTCATACAAATCGGTTGAGAAATTACTTAGTTCCCAAAGTTTAAATATGTAATACAATAACGTGAAAGTGGTACAGGACGACGTCTCTCGGTCAGCTAGTGGAATATAATTTCATTCAAATTAGTGCCTAGGCTGGCTCTGCAGTTAATCGAATTTTGGAGTACATTTTCGTTATCACAAATACGAGTAGCTCAATCAAAAATGTGTTTACATTGTTTCCAGATTGTCATCGTAACATCGTTTTGTGATGGCACTCCACAAAAAAGTCCAACGGCTCGAAATCGCAAACGTAACAATCCGCACAGCTAAAGTAATAATCAATTGAAGGCACCGAGTGCACAATGATTCGTCTTACTTTTGATGACGGACGATAACACTTGACATACAATTAGTTACACAAATTACAGAAACCATTCCTACCGTATGAAAATAAGAAAAAATATTAAATGGAAATAGTGATTTTTTCACCCACTGATTATTGGTAGGACGAGCAAAGAGAGCCGCTTATCTGTGATGAAACTTCAATTGACATTTTTGCGTAACTGTCGTCCGTCGGCGGTGGCGGCGGCGGCGTCGACGATTGCCCATTATTTTTGCTCAAGTGCTTACATCCCCTTCGATTTTGCTCAAGAAGATGACGTTTTGAATTCCATCGACCATATCAACATTTGCCTGGAACGAATCTGACTTGTCGCAGTGTTTTTCCGGGATAAGATAGCCGCACAAGTTTATTGCTTTTGTATGAGAGTGCGTAACCCTATACGGATGGCTCTAACTAACGCTAAAAGATAAGATTGGATTGTGGGTGGTAGAGCGATGTCCTGCTTCTTACTTAAAGTGCCAACTGTGTGTACTCCATTTAATTCCGAATTATTATTACTGGGCGCACTAAAATGAGCGCTTCTTTGTCAATTTACGATGTTTTACGGCAGTGCCTTATTGTAATATATATATATACACTAATATATTATATACAGATACAAAAGCTCGCAATGAATAACATCGCTTTTATGCCTCATAACACACACACTATTACTCCATGCGTTGCCTTTGACAAGGAGATATTGCAAGACGCAAGATGATTCTTCGCACTTAGTCAGGACATCGCCAGCTGAATGGCAAGTGAGAAGAAGTCACTTAAGTTACAGAGAAAGAAAGATAAATTTTATTTCCGCAGGACAATATAGAAAGCAAGGCCATTCATTGTTTTGCAGGCGCTTCGCAATTACATTATTATAGCTGCTATATAACAATGGTGAAGATTGGTCGATATACGACGTACATAGTTAAAAGTCCGATGGGAATGAGTGGGTGGTACAAAGATAAAAATGTTTATTAGTTCTACACTTTAAAAGCACTCAGCTCAGTGAGAACCCTAAGATGCGTTTGAATTAAATAAATATATTTTGGTTTTACGATTGTGCATTAATCATATTTAGCATAGAAAGGGTCGCCCAGAGTATACGAAATCGGATTATCGAATTTATTTTGTGGGAATGTTAATTCTTGAAAAGACTAAACATGAGTATCCTTGTTTTGCTGCTGTCTTTATTTAAAGCAGAAGTTGTCGCCACGTTACCAGAGACCATTTGTACAAAGAATTTAATGTGAAACGCAGAACTTTATTGGGGTTTTTTAAAACGAGGGAGGGTACGAAACAAATTAAATACATGTCGCACCAATAACCACAATGATAATAAAACTTTCCAAAATAATTCGTTCCAGGAAGCCACTCTAAATTTGCATTTTGCTTTTACAACTCATTTTCCATTTTTTTATCACCTATTAGGCGGGGGTTTAAGAAGGAACGTGGCTTGAGGTACAGAAATATTCAACTGAACTGTTCTGATCGCAACCTAATCATTGGAGACACAATTTTTACCCACAAAAACATCCACAAAGCCAACTGGACCTCTCCTGATCACATGTACAACAACCAGATTGATCACATCGCTATAAGCGGCAAGTGGCGATCATCGTTGGTGGGCGTGAGAACCCGAAGAGCAGCCGACGTCTACAGCGACCACCACCTTGTGGTTGGTAGTAGTATTCAACTACACGAATTCAAACAACGAGAAAGCCAGCTGTAGCAGCACTGAAAGACCCAGATGTGAAACTGCAATATGTATCCCGCATACAACAGTCTCTATCTGAGAAACAGCCCCAAACCCTAGAGTAGAAAACAGTAAATCCGTATACGGAAGCAGCCTCAACCATTTTAGGTTATCCTGACAAAACTAGAATAGAATGGATATCAGATAGCACATGGAACACCAATTCATCAAAGTAGAGTTAAACGCGGCCTCGGGTGCCTAGTGAAGCGTATTAGCGCGGAAATATAGGGATCTGGACCGGCTAGTTGGCCGTTTAGCTAGGAACGACAAACGAGAATGGCAAAGCGACATCGCAACACAAGCACAGCAATCCGCTGAAAGTAGACAATACAGCACAGTCTACCAACTCGCTCGTAAGCTCGCCAACAAGAAACACCACATCAACTACCCTGTTAAGGCAATAGACGGCTATTTGATCCTTATGGAGGAACATCGATTAAACCGCTTAACACCTGTTAAACACCATAAACAAAAGGATCTCCTCATTAATAGCTAGGCGCTTACGGAATGCGTTAGAGCCAAGTTTGAGAAATGAACAAGCAGGATTTCGCCCAAACCGTAACACCCTGCGTATAATCATTGAACAGTCAGTTGAGTATCGCTCTCCTCTGTTTTCTAGATATTAAGCGAGCTTTTGATAGCGTGGGCCGAAACATGATGTGGCAGATTTTGTCTAGCTATGGTGTTCCGGAAAAACAAAGTGGGTTTAAAAATTAACATCTCAAAAACAAAACTACTCCGCGTTAACGCTAGTGGAACATGTGATTTTTATTATTTGGGCAGCTGGATGTCAAAAAATTATGGTGCTGACTCGGATGTGTGCTCTCGTGTAAACAAGGCGCCACACTCCTATAGTATGCTAAATAATATCTGGAACTCCTCGCAAATCTCCCGGAATCTGAAGCTAACGATCTTCAGATCTAACGTTCTCTCAGTACTTTTGTATGGCTGCGAAACGTGAAAAGTCTCAGAGTCAATTGCGACGCGCCTCCAAGTCTTCGTCAACAAGTGCTTAAGGAGGTGCTGAGAGTAAGATGGCCGAACATTATAACCAAACAAAACTTGTGGAGAGTAATGCAGCAAGAAGCAATTGCGATCAGCATCAGACGACGAAAACGGAGCTGGATTGGCCACACTTTGAGAAAGCCAGCGGACGATATTACGAAACTAGCACTCGACTGGAGTCCACAAGGAAGCCGCCGAGTTGGCCGTCCTAGCAATACATGTTTTACTTTGACTGCTTCTAATCGTGTACCAATTTTAATGCATGTCAATTTACTCATTCAGTTAAAGTTTCATAAAATTGCCATAAGATTGTTCTCTTTAAATTTCGGAATTCAACTTTGCATTCAAAATGAACCACTTTCGCCATTTTTCTTTCTCTCACAGCCATATAAGAGGAGACAATAAATTAGCTGCTTCTAATCTAATGAACCGCAGTGCATATCCTGTTGCTGATTTCACTCATTAAACATTTTTTTTACAGTTTCATCCTTAGTGCATTCAACCTCTTTAATAAAATTTCACTGACTGTCCACCCTAGCTATATGTGTGTATTGCTTATAATTAATTGCAAACTTTACAATTACCAGCGTATGTTTCTTTTGCATTAAAAAAGCTAATAAACATAATCATCTGTTCTGTTGTAAAATTTTGAAGAAAAAACCCGAGACGGCACAATAAATTCGGTTGTAAAGAACACATTTTTTCGCTAGAATAATTTTCATTTGAAATAAAACCCAAATGTACACAACTAATTTGTATACATATTCGCCTCTATTGAAGTATATGCAGAGAATTAATCGTAAAAGGGTTATCCTTCCTACGTAATTCATTAGATAATACAATTTTTGTGATACAACAAACATCTTCTCCTGTTTATCATTGTAAATAACCGAGTATGTACAGCAAAAATATGAACCCGTGAAATAAAGTAGAAGAAAACACAAATAAAATGAAATTTACTCATATATCCTTCAGGGATAGCCTCCTGCTTGGAATGATCATAATCACCGCAGTCGTCGTCGTCGTCGTCGTCGTCGTCGCAGCGTATTATTTCGATGAAACGAAGCGAACACAAACCAAATCATCCCATCACAGATTCCCAGCCCTCCACATCCACCAACCATATCGTCATCGTCGCACGCTCCGCTCATCCTTGTCAAAACATTATTACACGAGAAATTCATATTGCATCCGGATTCTGGAGATACAACAAATTTTGGGGCGTCACGGCGGGCACAGTTCCATGTTGTCATTTTGTCTCCTCTATTCAATTTTATTCACATTTTGCCAAAATTCATACATCCATATTGTACTACAATCGCTAGCGCACACAAAGGTTATGTGTATGTGTGTGTGTGAAAGGCCAAATCAATTTCTTCTGTGGGAAAATGGGAAAAGGCCTTTTCATTCTTACCGGCTGATATGGCAGTTGACAACTTTCATTTTTGGGATTGCCACCCATGCGGAATTGATGCCGATTGCGAACTGGCACACTTCAAATACACAGCGATAGCTTAACATGTTAATAAGTACAAGACTACACTCTGCTCTTCCGCATAGATACGCGCACGCACTAACAAAAATAGTGTAATAGATGTCACAGTAAAAACACCCGGAATAATAATCAAGGAAAAAAGGATCAGTGTGATAGTTGCAAAAGGGGAATGCGTGAAGGTCGAATATTTTTTTTGTATTTCTTTCTGTTTTCCACACGTGACTAACGATTGCTAAAACAAACATAATATATAAAAAATATATCCTTTTCTAAAAACTGTGACTTGAAGCGTTACAGTGGGGTAAAAGTGAATTGTTTTTAGAAATAAAATTTTGTTATATAATTTGTCAATTAATGTCAATTAAATTAAAATGTGTAGCCAAGATTTTGTTCCGCCCACTCGATCTGGATAAAAATTATTGCTTAGCTCTTTAAATTCTATCGATGACATCTATATCATATGCTTAAGCAAGAACATCTTGTTAGACTAATAAGGTATCTTTGTGTAACATCAGAGTCTTGTTTCGTGTATTCAACGTTAGTATGAGAAGCTAGAAGGGTGCTCCATCCCCTTGTTCAAGAATGATTTTATTGGACTTAATAATGATCCAGAGATCTTTACTTAGCTTATTAAAGAAGTATGGTAACACTACATAGACGTGTTAGCTTGTTTCGGGTGCCAAATTATCTCATGACTGTTTTTTTTGTATAGGCCCTTGCCTATATGTCTGACACTGCGACGTGAAAAGTTCCAATGTTTCAATAGGGTATGACTTATCTAAGAGACGTACCACCTTCCTAATGATAGGATAGTACGTTCAGCAGAGTTTCTCAACTCTGTTGACGAACATTTTGTTAACAAAAGTAGTATGTAGCGCAGATAATGGAATTCGAATCCTAAGATAAATCGCAATGTACATTCTGCATACTAAAAATAGGCACTAAATTAGAGTTAAGCCCTTTTGAATAGCATATTTTTAGGCTGTAAAATTTATTAGATTATTTAAAATGTAACCGCAGGTGAGTTTAAATCATTATCTACTGATGAACTCTCGCGAATGGGTGACAAACGTTCCGAGAGTAATTTATAATACCTTGTCACGGAAAGCTTCTCAATTCGCCGTTCGGATCTGGCATTAAATTGTAGGTCCCTTCCATTTGTGTCCAAAACATTAACATGTTCAGCACAAATGGTCGCGAGAAGTTAGGCCTTGGACCGCAATGGTCTGTCGCGCCAAATATTATTATTACTGATGAAAATGTAGTCAAACCGGTTTGTTTGTTACATGATTGCAAATGTAGTTTTTATTAGGAGATGACTCAATACATATGTGTATGGTTAGTTAAGTAACCACTATTTTCTGGATATTTCTGTCTATAAGATTAGAAATTTCTGGAAACTTTTCAATGAGTATAAAAGGTGGCGTTCGCTGCAGAGGATTCATTAGTTATTTGGAATTGAATCAGTCAAGTTGAAAAAGTTCTTGTAAAGAAATACCGCTACCACCTAAGGGAATTATGGTGAAATACAAGTGTTGCTGTAATAAGTGTTTTGTGTTCATTTAAAGTTATCACCAATATAAATTGTGAACTTGTATTATTTTAACTGCTTATTTATTAAAGTTGTAATTTATAATAAACTTGTGTTGTGTTTTATTTGTAAAGAGAATGTGCTCGGATGATTCGCCATCGTCCAGATTCGTCATGACCAGGGACACATCCGACTTTCACCCTGTTATGTCTTGAAAGGGATTGCAATGCATCGTAGCAGCATTTAACTAATGTAGAGTTCATTAAGTTGCACGACAGCACTTTGAGTTCTGCATGGCTTACTGAAAAGATATATATCCTAGCGCCCTTAATACCTTTACTAAAAGTTTTACCAAGCGCCGATATTATTCCCATTGGTATCGCTACTTTGATGTTGGATCCGAAGTCACCAGCTCCAACTCCAGATTCCATCTTCGATCTATATATGAACTAGACCAATTCTCTAGCGTCCAGCGTCTGAGCACCATTACACCACTTTTCACGGTCTAATATTTCTACGTCAAATAAACTACCGAAACAGTACTCCCTGACCATAATGTCGGGGAAAGTATTAAACATGAGTCTTGAATTTTGAATCTTGTATTCTAGCTGCAGCGCATTTAGCAGCCGTCTTCCTAATAAATATTTGTAGTGGCGAAAGCCCAACGACAGCTTCTAATGCTGCCTAGGGCAACTACGCATGGCACCCGTGATACCGAGACAGGCAATCGTTGTCCGTTTTAGAACCTTTGCCCACCAAACAATGACCTCGTACGTGATAATGGGCCTCACCATCATTGTATAGATCCAGTGTAAGATTTTTGGAGTTAGACCCAAAGTTCTGCCGTAAGCCGTCTACTGACCCACACGGCCATAGTGGCGCGTTCGATGGTGGACTTGATATGAGAGTTACAGCAAAGTCGTTTGTTAAGAATCACGCCAAGATATCTTACCTCACTGGAATAAAGTACACGGACAGTTTGATGCAATGAATGCATACACAACCACTTCCTTGGAACAAAATGGCATTATACAAAAACAAAGTTTTCCTCAATTGTGGTTACATGCACATCACTTGTTCGATAATACTAGTGGATAAGTCATTTTTTTTTAAAAAAAAAATTGTGTTTGAGACCTCAAAAAAGCTAATTTCTGGCTCATTAAAAAGCAAATTGTCGTGTCCTGAAACCATTCACGAAATGTCATTAAACCCACAAAAATTTGTCTGTTTGGTCTGTGCGGGTTGTATGCTGGAATCCCATGTGCAATCACAGTCATTGGAGATTGCTACCGGACCCAGCTTAATTATTTTTGATATAAATTGGAAGATGTTGACTTGAAGCATATATGGTGTCAAAAAGAAGGTCAGTGTGGGTGATGCAGTGGTTAGCATCATTGGCTTCCACTCGGAGGAACCCGAGTATGACTCCTGGTACGTCAAAAAACAAACGAATTTTTCTCACCGCTCTGATCATCTAGATCTAGATTACAAGTACACGGGATAGGATGACGTTCGTGTGCCGTATACTGCTATATTCACATGTATGTTTGTGTTGATGTATAAAGCAATTAGGATGTAGATCCTAGATGTAGAAATATAGACTACAATATTCTAGTTTGTGACTGCTTGGGTGTGAGCTCAACTCCACCCCCACAACACTTTCTTTCTTTCTTATATCCAAAAATTTGCAAGCCCACGCTGTGTCGAGGCATTATGAGGGTGCAAATGCTGCGCTAATTATAACAAAAAATTGCTCCACAGCTTGCCAAAAAGTCGAGTTTTTAAGTCAAAGTTCGGTGACCGTGCTCTCTCCAGAAATAGCCCAGTCAATTGGTCTCCATGTTCGTGTGATTTGACTTTTTTCTTTGTGGCTCAAATCTAAGCTCTTTTCCACTACACCAGATACTTTTGACAACTTCAGGACCAACAGCGAATGCGTAATTGCCAATACTACCCGATTTATGTGAATAAGTCAAAAAAAATTGTGTTCAACGGATTAATTTGTACAAGCGTTTCCGTGGAGGACATTTGAATGATGTTGTGTTCCTTTAGGTTATCAATGACTTGAGCTATTATGAGCTATTAAAAAAATGGGTCGCTCCAAATCAAAAACCTATGAAGATAAAATATCAACAGAATGTCAAAAATGCCCTGAGAACCAACGGTAAATTTTGGATTGAAATGTCATTCTAAAAACGCAAAGAACACAACCTGCATTAGCACAGTAACAGTGCATCACATGCCGAAGTTAAAAAAAACCGACACTATCCAACTGCAGGACCTTTTCTAATTTTAATAGTTCACAAATAAACAACTCAACGGCAGCATAACGGACTACAGGATTAAGTCGTCATCCTCGTTATCCTCGTCATCGTCATCGTCATCTTCATGGGAACCCGACAAAGAGTTGTCTATGGAAATATCATTGAAAGTGCTTAGCCGAACGGAAAATGAGCGAACATCCGTCTTCGCAGTGTTTTCATTTCGACGGCCGAAACTACCTATAGAACCGAGCAATTAATAAATTTAAATGGGAAAACATCATCCAATGTCGGAGATCCTATCCGGACTCTGGTTCCGCATCGGTAAAAATGGAATACTGTCGGTCAACTTCGTTACTACCCGTCCTTCGAGTCGTTCGATTACATGTATTGTAAACTACAATGTAGATGTAAGGCATGAAGGACAGCATCCACAACGAAAAAGTAAAATGGGGATGGAATGGGATTTTCCGGAATGGCGCTAAATACAGGATTACAAAGTTAAGTACTCATCAATTGGGGACCGGAGTGCCTGAGCGCTTGCACCGTTCTAAATTATACCGCATATATTTTGCATATACCAGGGTATGATTGAAAACATCATCATTGGAGTCCCTCATGCGCATTAACTTCTCGGATGGATGGTCGACTGGGACTTCATCATATTTAGCGCGAAATAATTTCGCAATTTTGGATATGAGTTTCTCGTTTTGGTGTCTGTTATGTATCATCCACTTTGGCCCCGAGCAACCATGATATTTTGCAAAATATTTTGAGATCTCTTCCATTAGAAAGTAACACGCACGGATGTCCACACGCTTGTTTGTGTTATACTTGTTCTGTTAATTCCTTTATTTAGGCCTTTAACAGCAAAAAGTTTCGAAATTGGAAGGAATATTTTGGTACATCGCAGAACCTAAAATGATGAGAGGTCCACGAATATCATAGCAAGGCGGATTCAGTAGAACATATCTTTGTGCATTAAGCGGAACACCGCAATATACAACGCATTGAATCACTGCATCGCTGCGGTGCGAATTGCATATAAATTTGTCAAAATATGAGCATCATATTCACTTGTCCTTTCTATTCAGCCGGTTTATGTGTTTCCGTTGATAAAAACAGCATTTAACAGACACAAATTTGAAGCCCCAGTCGACCCGACTCGTCTTGTCTATTCTGTGAATTGTACAGACAGGACCCGCACCCTTCTGTCCGTCCGTCTATCCACCAACAAGAATAGAAAATGTCCAATGCGGTTGACTGATGGAGAGGAATGTTTAATTGCTTCGTGGTGGACGTAATACCAAAAGCACAACCGAATATGGTAGCATATATCATTTTTCGAGGCGATGATGCAACGTTCATGCCGGAGGCAATGTGTGATGGTTTCTGGTCAAATTTTATGAAACAATTTGTTTGGCCTCGTAATTCCTTTCACATAACTGCGAGGCCATTCAGGATGGTGCAGATCCCTTGGCGCAGTTAGCAACGTGGCGACCATCCGATGTCTGAGGAGATGTCCGTGAAAAAAAACCTGCATGTCAGCCAACCCGACGACCAACCTCTTAAACCACAGGGAATTTATACAAAATTGATGCAAAGGCAAGCTAACAGACAGTTGTTGTGTAAATCAACACATTTGTCCATTCATCGCGAGCCAGACTTAAGCATATAATTTCCTCCCGCACCATTCCACCTACAAAAAAGTTGAATTGTTCGTTACGTTTGAGAATTTCTGTCACTTCTTCTGGTCAAAAGTAAGTTAAATATTGCTCATGACGTTTATTTGTGATGGACATTTACTTGAAATCTATGAGGTGCAACGACTACACCGATGATGATGATGAAGGATTACCTTTTTTTTGTCTGGTTGTATCCTGCATTAGCCAAATGTTATGGTAAATGGTAGTAATTGTAATGAAAAAGCGTTTGAGTAATAGTTCACCGGTTTTGTGTTTATCCATACAGAAGATAGACAAAGAGTATCAATAACTAGTATGAAGTCTTTTTCTTATACATTCTGATATAAGGGCCCTGAGCTTCTAGCACACAGTCACTATTTTAATTGAACTTCTCCATTTCGGCCTTTTTTTAACAAGTTTTATGGTGTAAGTTCTTTCTTAAGTTCTACAACACTTAAGTTGAATAAAATTCATTTTATTTAAAATTTATTGACTTATTTCGAAAGGATCTGTTGGGTAGTAGTAACGAATTAGTCCTAAGAAATTTTCCAATTATTATTATATTAAGTTATTGGTTAAACTCATATTGAGAGGACTTAACGCTGCAGTTTACATATTGTAAAGCTGACAAAACAAAACAAAACCTGTAAAAACAAATACTCAAGAAACGGAAACAGGCCTCGGATGCAACACGGATACATTACAAACGACATTTGGCTATCGACACAGAACTAAGATCGGAACGTGGAACGTCCGCACCTTGTCAGAACCGTCAAGACTGTTTCAAGTTTGTCGTGAGATAGATCACTACCAGGCCATAAGCTAAAAATAGACCCTGGAATATCCAACATCAAACTTGGTAACGAAGTCGACGACGGGATACGGGACAACCAACGTTGATCAGCGCTATAATCAGGTTAGCCTCTCAGTGTGTCAGTTTACATCCCCTTTCTTGGTTTCGAGACTCTGGCGGGCCTTACAGGACTTAATCACGAAACCCGAAAAATCTTGATAGGGTAGGATTTTCCCTTGTTAGGTGTAGAGCCCTTCCACCTCAGGACTATGGCGGGCCCTACAGGACTCCATCCTGAAGTTCGATCTCTTTTAGGGCCTAGTTTTCAATCAGGAGAGAGTGAGTAGTGGAAAAGCTGATGCTTTCGACTGATCCCAGTTTATATGCCCTTTCTTGGTTTTGAGACTCTGGCGGGTCTTACAGGACTCCATCTCGAAACCTGGAAGATCTCGATAGGGTGAGATTTCCCTTGTTAGGCGTAGAAACCCTTTGGCTTGAGGACTCTGGCGGGCCTTACAGGACTCCATCCTGAGGTTCGATCTCTTTCATTTAATACAGGGTGAGCAGTGAAACCCCTGCTGCTTTCAACTAAATCCGGTAGGGACAGATTCCCCAATACTCTCTCCTGAATGCAGAGAAACGTTCTTGTCCGTATCAACAAGTAATAATATTCAGCGCGACAGACCATTGCGGTCCAAGGCCTAACTTCTCGCGACCATTTGTGCTGCGCATGTAGATATATTCTTTTGGACACAAATGAAATGTATCAACAAGTAATGTAATATAATTGAAGTTTGTATAATTGTAATTGACATTTAACGAGTCAAATAAAGAAATATATTTTGTAACGAAACCAACGGTCTATTAGTTGATAGACAAACGACCCTGGACGCTGGCGAGCGTACCCCAGCAATTTACCTCGTTACACATAGTATAGCTACGTCTGCGAGTAGGATATTCAACCTCCTTTAATTAGGAAAGTGGATCGCAAATTCAACGTATCTCAAATCAATTGTGGCAGATTCCGGAGAATCTCTAATGAAGAGTTCTACGAGCGTTATCGCTATGTTGACATCGCAAAGAGAATAAGGCTCGGTAGGACATTTAGCTCAGAATTTAGGAATACAAAACTGGATGAGATCGGCTCTAAATCGTAACAGGGATGGACCCCGCCAAATAGAATGAGGAGACTATGGTAAATTCAAAGACTGTTTACCTTTCCATAATGTCTAAAATGGCTAAGTGTATTAGACATGAGTGATCAGAAAAAAAGCTCCCACTCACAATATATAGCGTCAACCCATGGCGAGATTACCCAATGACATGATAGCTTGTATTCGGGAGCAAGGCCAGGATCGAATCTCGGCTGTAGATACAAATAAAAAAGAATGTAAAAAAACTCTTCAAACTTTAGCTTTGATAATCAGCAATGCTCGGTTGAGAATTATTTGCATTCGACACGTACTTGTTTGCTGTTTTATATGTGTAGATACTCGTAGACTGTCAGAAAAAGTAGTTTCCGTTTTTAGGCCGGAGATCATGTTCGTGATGATATACATATTTCTTTAAGTTAAGTTTATAACTTCGAAGCACATTGTGCTAGAAATTTGACAACGCCCCTATATATCTACTAATGAAGATAGCAGATGACTTTGGCAATTCGAAAACTAATCGCTCAGGACCACTTAACTCGATTACATCATGATGCCAAGCGGATAATGAGCTTTGTTATCGTTCAAAGGCATCTTGTTGTCCGGTCCAAAAGATTAAATCGCGCTTCGTGTAATATGTGAGCGGAGAACGTCGAGTGTGAAGTGTGTCGTCCAACGCACGTAGTGAAGCAGCACGAGTTACATTGCCCTTTCTGTTCGTCATCACGCGACAACACAAACACGCAAACGAAAAGAAGGATAACACATTAGTTCCCATCTAGGACGGTTTTCTACCGTTGGGCAAATACACACATTCCTTCCAAGTTATACTCGAAAGTAACTGATGCTGTTGGCTTATCGTCCAGTCATCCAGCCGATTGGGTTGTCATTGTCACGTTTGATGCTTGTCGTCCTCGCATTAAGGTAAAACAGTCATGGTGTACCTAATTGGGAAACTTTAGATGGAACATGTAAATATTTTCGTCAGTGATGATGCTACTTTGTACCTTTTGTTTCCTTTTGTTTCGCCTAACGCTTGGAGCATTCGGACGTGTGGCTAGTTGGCGGACATCATAATATGGGGATGGGTCACATAATACAGACAAATGCGGAGACGTTCTTTGTTATTTCGGAAGAGATCTTAATATAAATAATAATTAATTATTGTTGTTTTGTGGTTTCCGCTTATTTGCTTGTTGAAACCCATTTGGGTTGTCACTTTTCCAACGTTTCATTGTTAAGTTTTGTACTATATCGTTGGGATTATATATGGTTTAGTGATATTATCTCATTATGCTTTAGCATCAGTATCAAAAGAGGGTGAAAGGTGTACCTTTTTATTAGGGCAAAAAACCAATACGATTTGTTCTGACATTCTCATACAACATAAACATTTAAAGATTAAGACGTAATCTAAACAATAGGTAATGTATCATTCACAACGGCACTCCAGCTGTCAGCTCTAAGGACAAGGTCAATCTATTTGTTGCACAATTTGCAAAGTTAGCTCGACGTTTCCAAATTGTGCGTTCCTTCCAACTGTGCTTCCGAGTATCGGACACTTTGTAGGACAAATTAACATTCATATTCGTGAAGTTGCCAGAGTTTTAAGTGACCTCGCTGACATTACCATTGTGTAAGCTTTTCTTCTTGTGGCGCCGTGGCTCAGTAGATAGGAGCATGGACTCCTGAGCAGGGGGTTCATGGTTCGAATCCCAGTAACACCAAAGTATTTTTCGCGAAAGTTTGAGAGTAATAACTTGTCACAGAAAGCTTCTTAATTCGCCGTTCTGATCCGGCATTAAATTGTAGGTCCCTCCATTTGTGTGCAAAAATATGCATGCACAACACAAATGGTTGCGAGAAGCCAGGCCTTGGACCGCATGGCCTGTCGCGCCGATATTATTACTAAGCTTTTCTTCTTATCCTATTCTTCTGGACTCTTTCCGAGTAGTTGGAAAACAGCATTTGTCCAGTCTAAACTAAAACAGGCGAACCGCCTCCCTTTGTACCGACCCATAACTTAGTGCTTTCTTTCTAAGGTCATGGAAATGCTGATTAGCCCTCAGATTATATCTTGATTCACAAGAACTACTAAATAACCGTCACTATGGTTTCCGTTGGCGTCAGTATGGTTCCGTTCCACTTGTTATCTGAAGGCATATCTCACCGAAAAGTGGAACCAGTCTTTTCAAAAGTTTGATGAAAGCAAAGTCGTAGCACTTGATATATCAAATGATATTTGACAGATTTTGAAACAAAACTCTTCCAGGCTGCTCTTTTGTCCAAAATACATGCTTATGAAATCGATGTAACCCTACTTCAGTGTATTAGAAGCTACCTTTCAAACCATGCAATCCAAGTCGTGTTTTTTATAATGTAAACAGGCTCAAATGATTCGCATTCTTATAATGATTCGGCAGAGGAAAATATGAGATGTCTATGCACATGTGTCTTAAATGACTGCAGATACAAATGCGGAAACAAAAAGTCGGGCATTTCATTCCACATAATCATTGGGCGGCTAAAGAAGGAACCCCTGAGTTGGTTTGTACGTCCTAAGATAGGTCTAATGGTAGACTCGTGGGTTCCAGTTGAGGCATGGGTATTGCGGATGGGTTGGAGAATGGGCGGCACGCATGTGGATTTGAACACCGCTGGTAAAAAAAGCGATAAAACAGTGACAAGCAGGAAACATTCCTACGGTGTTCAAGCGTTTCGATTGTTTTTGCGATATTTACGTCACCAATAAGTTTTATAGCGCGGGTCTGAATTCTGTGTAATAGATGTAATTTTATCTTGGGGGCTCCTGCCCAGACAATACTGTTGTATTCAAGTTGAGGGCATTGCATGTAAATATTAGCCAGGTCTAAGGGAGTGAAGTACATCTTGCACCGTTTTAGGAAACATAAATATTTCGCAACATTCTAAGTAATGGCAAATATGTGGTAGTTCCATCGATGATTGTTGTTGACCCATATACTGAGTATTGCAAGTTTGTCAGTTTCTTTGCTACAAAATCCATTCATGGATAAAGGTTGAGGGTTTAAATTGTACTTAGACGATAGCATTGAGTTTTGAAAGCGTTAAATTCAACTCTATTGTGTAGTCGTTGTTGTGCTGTCGAAGTCATAATTTAACGTGCTTAACATACGTTGTTGTTCAAGTTCCACTTGTGACGAAGAGGGGCGTGCAGAAAGCAACAAGTTATATGAAAAGCTAAGAGTGCTGTCGTCAACGAAAGAATGGATTGGATTAGAAGTGGCGGATAGGAGATCAATAATCAAAATCAGAAAGAGTGTCGGAGACAAAACAGAGCCTTGGGGAACACCGGCGCTTATGCGGTGAACATTCGATTGGAAACCGTCGAATAATACTTGGATTGAACGGTCAGAAAGGTAGTTATTAGTCCAATCAAGCAGGGCCTTATCAATTCTATAAGCATTTATTTTCGACCTTGGAAATATTGACTGGCACAACTTTGCTTCCATCAGTGTAAATAAACTGGCTCCACTTTTTAGTGTTGTTGGGGTATTCACCGCATAAATAGAGCTCTGTGTTTTGTCTGTGACACTCTTTCTTATTTTCATTAATGATCTTCTATCTGCAACTTCTAATCCAATACATTCCTTCGCTGACAATACAGTACTCTTAGGTTCTCTTATATCTTCATGGGTTCACTTCACTTCTCTTCGGATGTGGAATAGCGTATGTTAAGCTCGGTAAATTCTAAACTTGACAGCATAACAAAGTAGGGAGAACACAAAAGCGTCGAATTTAACGCTTCAAAAACCGAATACTGTCTTCTGGCGTTGAAGTGAAATAGTCACCTCCACCCATAATCCGTGAATGGCATTTGCATCGAGGAAACTGAAGAACTAGCAATTCTTGGTATGTGGTATGTGCGCCAACGACAAGCTTCGTTGGAATGACCACATATTCAACGTTGCCAAAAATGCTGCGAAGTTTACTACATCGGATTATAACTGACACTGTCATGTCTGGTCAGGTACACCTACCTTGCGTCTGTTTGACAGAATACAGAATATAGTTGACAAAAAATTGTAAAAACAATTGATTAGCTCGAACATCGCAGGAATGTCTGCTTTTTGTCACTGTTTTACCGGTATTTCTATCAAGGTTTCGCAAGAGAAATAGCCAATTGCATTCTGCCCCTCCATTAATTCATCAGTTTACCGTTAAGATACTTTAATGCCCACGCTGAGCGTAGCATCATAAGGGCTTAAACCTCTTGAGCGTGTGCCATTGGAGAAAAAAATCTCTCCCGAGGTGATTGTTTTGAGGAAACTTTTAAATATGGTACCTAACGATTACCTGCGATACTTGAAAAGTATTCAGCAAAGTATACGGCTAAAGTTCTTCAAATAAGCCTCATCAGTCTGATATTCGGCGGCAACATTAAAAACTTATTTTCAATGTCAGTGTTTTATAGCCGAAACCGTGCGAATTTTGAAATAAAATATGGGTGGCTCAAGAGCGCCAAGCGGAACCGCTGTGGTGAAATTGGTGAAGAATTTTCGTTAGAAGGGTTTTCTATTGGATAACAGAAGTGGTCCGTGGGCTCGGACAGATCGCACGCCAGAGCACGTTGCGGCTGTGGCCCATAGTGTACCAACTGGCCATTAGTCGCACTAGCCTGAGCAGAATACAACACAAAGACCTCGGACTATTCGCTTACAAGGTCCAGATGACTCAGGAGTTGAAAGCAAATGACCATCCGCTTCGATATCAGTTCTCTGCCTATGCCATAGACCAGCTTGATAATGACGTAAATTTGGTCAAAAAATCATATTTTCAGACGAAATGCATTTCTATCTCGGGGCCTATGTAAACAAGCAGAACTGCCAGATTTGGGGTTTGGAACAACCACACGTAATCGTAGAGAAGCCATTGTATCCACCAAGAGCGACAGTTTTGTTTTGATTTTGGAGTGGTAGCCAATTTTTCTTTGAAAACGCAGCTGAAAATGCCAGCCATAAATGGCGACCGTTAAGGAGCCAGCTAGCCAACTTGTTATGGCCTCAAACGACGCCATGAATCTGGACGACCTTTGGTTTTAACAAGATCGCACCATATGCCATACAACTCGACTGACAATCGATCTCTTTCGCGCCACATTTGACAACTGAATAATCAGCGCTTTTTGAGAGGTCAATTAGCCGCTGATTTGTGATTTGTCGTCGATGGACTTTTGTTTATAGGCTGCTATTCGCGAGATAGGCTCCGAAATGATCGAGAAACTTCTTGAAAACTGGACTCACAGCATGGCTTACAAAGGGAGCCACATGAGCGAAATTGTTTTTCATTCTCATATCGTAGACTCAAACCTTCACAATAAAAATAAAATTAAAAAAAAAATTAAAAAAAAGCCAATTTTAAAAACAAACTTTTAAAAATAAATTTAAGTAATAATTTAAAATAATTTACTCTTAACTTCACTCGCTCCTTTCTATCTGAATATCATATTCTCATTTGAACTTTAAATAATGCGTTTCTTCTAAATTTTAATACAACAACATTTTAAATTGCAACTGAATCATATTATGGAGCTGACATATCTTCATTTTCTGATAATTGTGTTGTAAAACCACTGCATAGAATAGGAAACTTACGGTAATAACTTTAAGCACAGATAATATAATATTTATATTTATTATCTCTGCATTAAGTTGAGATTCGATCACATACGAGTTCATTGCTATTTTCCTTTTACCGATATATTTAAAAATAAAGTAGAAAATAAACGAAACACAATTTCCAGATTTCAAGTAAAAATATAAATACAAATATACAAGAGCAAGTGCAATTTAGTGTAAAATCGTGCTATTTCAATTACCGCTGAATTTCTTCGTTGCAGCTTTTGATGAATGAATCCGGTTCGTGCATGTGAAGTAAAAGCTATGGCAGTTAAGCTATTAGTCAAGAGATGGTTGTAGGTTCAATATGAAGTATCTTAAAAAATAATTACTTTTCGGTGCGCAAGTTTGAAAATAGTTGTTGTTTTCCGTATGCCTTACAGTTTTATACTGAATAGATGTTCGGTTTTCCATTAGGAATTCAACTAGATCCCAATATAGTTATATCAATTCGCCACTAATTAACCTCAGTGTTTTTAGTAGCTAGCCGAAAACTGAGTTTGTGAAAACCAAATGTTATATTCCATTAAGCACAGACATCTGCTCGAGATAACTTCTATCTACTCGCAGCTTCTTTAGACTTCTTTAAAGCAGTTTCAACTTTGAGGCACAAATATTTGATAATAGAAATTCTTGTTTTTATTAAATTCTCTATACTAACTTCCCGTGCCGGTGTGTTTGTTTGTTTGTTTATCGTGTAATCTTGCTATCAATTTTTAACTCATTTCCCAAAGTCCGTTTTTATTGACATATTGCACACGCGCATATCTCCGATGACAACACTTTCTATTAAAATGTGTGGCCCCTCGGGCCTCGGGGTCGTGAGGCTCCCATACAAATATTTTACAAAATTTACCCGATTTTATTTAAATTTTATGTACAACAATTTTTGTACAAATTTTGTACACTCCGTAGTCGTGTGGCCCCATACAAATTTTTTAAAAAAAATAATCCAAATTTCTTAAAATTGTATACACATGTGTATCTCCGATGGACAACACTTTTTGTAAAAAATTTAAAGACCCCGGGAAACGGGGTCGTGAGGCCCCATACAAATGGGGTTGTTTTGTTGTTGGGTTGCAGTGCTTCGTATTCGTTTTTATATATCAGAACTTTTAGTGGAATTAAGTATACTTTTGGTAATTAGAGAATTTACATGAGCAATTTTTATGGGTTGTTTTTTTTATTCTATAACTGCTGGGAAATGGACAGTCCCGGGTAGAACTTTACGTGACTTTTTTCTATGTTTTTCATACATTTTTCCTATTCGTTTCACTTTACTTTGCAACTATTATTATATAAAGCTATTATATATAAATACAAGGTAGGTATATCTAAATTATTATTTATTAAGTTTTCTTATAAATGTACATAAAATTATATTTTACTAATAACTGAACATAATTCCTGGTTATGGGGCACCAATCCTTTTTGTAATAATTACATACTAATTTAAAAACCGAATAGGAATGATTAGAATGAACGTAACTTTTTGCTGGTCATTGAATTTTTCCAGCTGCAGTCACCACTTGCGGATAAACAATTTCCTTTGCTTTATCTGCTCTTGTAAGGAATTTAAAATTAACGCTTGTCACCAGCAGAACGCCCTTTAGAATGTAAAATGCACTTAAACTGAAGAGAATTAGAATAACGATCGGCTGAATGATCGGCAAATAATTAAGAATTTGGATCAGTAGCATTGTTATGGGATCCTTGTTGGTAACATGCTGTAAGAGTAATGCAGATTTTACACAATTGCTTTTTGATTATTCTTAAGACATGTCTTACCAGTTCAATCCAGAAAGTGGGCAAAACCATGTTACTAAATCGTTGAATGTCCTTTGGATAACTTTTCAACGATGGCATGGGAATATTTGATTGAATTCGAGCAACAGCTTCCAGTTGTATGCCAGATGTTGGTTCAATAATGAAATATGATGCGTGATCCTTCTCGTTTGGATTAAGTCCGCCAATATATTTTTCCCAATCGCCGTGGAATCCCCAAAAATGAGCATTCGACACTGAAACGGGCATTCCTGAAATATGAAGTAAAAAACGGCAAGGATAACGGATAAACTTAATTTAGTTGATTTTACAAGATTCATACCAAAGGCACATCTTGAGGTATCACTGAGTCCGTCGGGTAGGCGAACTGTTCCAGTCTGCTTTAAGCAATCTAAGTGGGGATCTTCGTGCCGCTTGTAGATATCATCGGCAAAAACGAACTCATATGCATCGATTTTTCCTTTGTACTTGAGGGTTCGATTGAACACTAATGGATACGTGCGACATAGGTTATTGAGATACACATCAATCACTGTGTCCTTGGTTATGTGAGGTGGCATGCCAGAACCGTCTCTGGCACCCTTTAAAGAGTACGGACAATGCCTAGGGTAATTATTCTCGTACACGTTGATTTTCGATTGACCGTTAAGGGTGTTGATCTTAAAGAAATTCTCATAGCCATGCTTACTTCCATAGTTGACATTGTAGCGGATTAAAGTTGGATAGAATGACTGTAAATGATGGCGGTAAATATGATTTTGTGTTTTATATTAATTTTCACTATTATCAAAGTACTAACTTACATTAAACATAACTCCTGCGTTTGGTCGTGGTACAACGAAAGGAATTTGCTTTACAATCTCCAGTACAGGTGATGTGCAATTCCACAGAATGTCATAGATTGTTCTTTCGAGAAATACATGATCCTTGGCAGCAAGCAGATCGAATGCAATTTTTGCAATAAACTGCCCATGAATGTGAGCCGCCAATCCGAGTAACATTGGATTCACAATTGTTATGCTTTGATTGAGAAAACCTGGCTCATGCTCATTTTCGAGAAATTCAAGATCATTCGTCTTCGTATAGGATAGAGTTGAATCCTCATCATGAAAAACGATATCCTCGTGACGCATTTTATTGCGATAGGAAATTGGTCCGATCTCCTTGAATCGCAAAACTTTATCTGTACCATTAAGGAATTCAATAGGATTCTGAACAGCAAAAAGGAACACCTTTACGCGAAATTCAATTCCAGTCGGATTCTTCCATTTCTCAAATGGCGGTAGGCCAGGACGCATTTTGATACGTTCATTTAGAGCCAGATCGAGATATTGAAAGCTTACCGAGAGAATGGCCAAGATGAGCATGAATACACCTGTCGTAATGAGACCAACTGCACCTGTGGACAAGGTAAGTGAATACTCGCTTAACTCATTTGTATTAAAACTTTTAAATCTCGTGCGTACATCCAATTTTTCGCTTTCGTTTTACCGACGGACTAAAAGTTGTGTTTAATGCTCCTAAAGCTACATCTTGTTGTTTGTCATTCAAGCTACTGTGGGATTTTCTGCTTTCCAAATCTTGAAATACGGCTTTGTCGGGACTTAAGGTAATCATTCCAATCTATTCAAGCGATTGCAGTGCCTGCAAGAAGCAAAAAATAAGAAATTAATTTATAAAATAATAAAATGTATGAAATAAAGACCTTTTGCTTGATTATTGCAATAATACTCTTTTTTATATAACAATTAGAAAAATGTGATTTATTAAATACATTGCACTTATTTGAAGTTTAAATTTTTTTTTAAAACTAGTACAGCTTTTGTAAAATATTCGCTTAAAGCTTCATTCCTTTAGCTGAAACAGACTTTTAATATTATCTAAACGGGTTTCACAGCAAAAGTTTTTTTCGTCTAAAGTTAAATGTCCTTTTACTTAGTTTGAGCGAATAAAATTAATCCGTTAAATTTGAGATCAGTTTCACTGCGATTTAGTGTATCATTATATAATGATATTGGAACTGTCTAGAAGCATCACGGCTACATTAAAAATCGCCCAAAATAACTGATAAACATATCGCCCAAGTTGCCCAAAATAACTGATAAACATATTTTGGCGACTATTTATTGCAGTTTCGGCGATTTGACATCTTATATGTTTTGGCAATCAGTTTTACCGAATAATCGATAATTCATTGTGCTTATTTTTTTGGTTGATTTGCTTGGCCCTTTACTACTATTGCCGTATCTATTGCATATTACATAAAATTAGCTAATGGCGTACTTAAAAAGGAAAACAGCTCATTAGTACCCAAACATAGAGTTTGCCAATAATTTCTTCAAAATCTATAATATAGTTGTTAGAGGAAAATCTTCGAAAAAACAGTATGGCAATACGAGAAAGCCAATTGGGACAGCCTTAACAACTTCTTTGGGAGTATTAACTGGTCGGTATTATTTCGGAATAGCAACGTGGACGCCACCGCTGACGCGATCACAAACATGATCCTCATTGATCCTTTATCCCTTTCAGGAATAAGTCTATCAAACTAAAGGAATATTAACGGTATGACTCAAGCTGAAAAGAGACTCCAAGGATTGGAGAGATATGCATTTGGTTTTACAAAGTTCCTACTGAGGAAAGCCGAATACATTTCAAAAAAGTCAGAAATGATTGCAATGCCCATCTTCGACGAGTCAAATTCGACTACGACCAAAAATTGAGGCAAAAAAGTTAGTAAAAATGCTTGGTCTTTTGTGAAAAGAATCAAAGAACAACCTCGTCGTCGATTCAACTTTCATAGTTAGATACGCGTTTTGTAATAACATTCCAGTTGTCAGCGCTAAGGGCAAGGCCAATCTATTTGATAAGCATTTTGCAGCTAGCCTCACGCTTCAGAGTATTGAACCTCCTCCGAGTATTGAACACTCTATGGGACAGATTTAGTAGTTGCTAGAGTTTTAAACGATCTCAACACTCACAAATCCGCTGGGAGAGATGGAATTTTCCCATAAGTTCTAAAGAGGTGTTCTTCTAAGGTGGCCGTACCGTTGCGTAATCTTTTGCATACATCCTACTCTTATGGACTTTTCCCGAGAAGTTGAAAAACTGCCTTGGACCGCAACCGTCTGTCGCGCCGAATATTATTATTATTATGCCACCTTTCGTTGAATTAAACGGCAATACTCATGGCGCTCTAAATGCTCATCATTAAAGCTCATCGGACGTACAGTCAAGTTCAGGGATCCGTTCTAAAGCCATACGACACGTATGTGGAATGCTCTGCCAACATTTGTCTTTCCACATAGTTATGATTCACAGACATTCAAAACGGCAGCTAAATCTCCTTTTTTTTCCTTTTCAATAACACCCACTGTTTTAAGCATATACCCGAGCATTATAATGCGAAAATTATAAAAAAAAATATAGTTTGGATATAAAAGTTTGGTTTTACATTTATTTTGTAAAATAAATTATCAAGAGATCAGGGAAGGGGCTGTGTCCGCTTCGCCTGCCACTCCTAATATGATAGTGGCAGCGTTACGTGTCGTCCGAGTCGACAGCGCCACTTGCCATCCCTAAATCATTCGTTTCTATTGGATCTTGTAATTTTTTAATTCTTAAAATAGTAATAAGGACAATGAGGCTTACAATGGAGGTATGCGTACTAGGTCACATGATTTCCAAAAATGTGAATCGATGGAAAAAATAGTTCAACTCCTCTGATCTGACTAGTATTAACTAGGCGTATTTAAGCCCCAAATGTTAGTAGAATTGTCACAAATAGAAAAGAGAACCGCGTCATTGTTGACGTAAACATGAGGATTTTTTTCGCTTGTCAGTGTTTTGTCGCTACTACGATCAGTATTGTTCAAGAATAATAGCCGATTGCGTACAGCTTCTCAACATACATGCCTCTACATGCGTTCATCAGTTCACAATTAGGCTAATCTTCGGAGGTACTGTTACGTTTTCTTTAGACGTACAGTTGTGTAATGGTTTGCCAAGCTATGTATAGCCGCATTAATACGATTTGTAATTCAAAACACAAGCTCATAGACATCTACGCTTGTCCCCTACCTAACATTACCACCCACGCTGTGCCATTAATACAGTCTAGCATGATAAGGGTGCAAGCCCCGTTACACGTGTACAAGTGATAAAGAGACAACAAAAAGGTTATTGGCCAAAAGTAGTCTAAGACAAATAAGAACAGCAAATAATCAACACCAATTCGGTAAAATCGTATTTGATTGATGTATTGCATCCGCCGTTTTCCCTATTGCGGAATTAATGTAAATTAGCATCTTAATCAGCTGCGTAAGTTTTAAAATAATATTATCACTAATAGACACATTGAATAAAAAAATATTTATTGGCTCATTTATACGTAATAAAATTTGCATCGGCGCGTATATACCACATCCAATTAGTTTATATACTAAGTATACTAAATACGTAAATTTTGCACATATATACAAAAAATTTTCGCAATAAACTTGAAAGCGCCAAGTGCTTTTTTCTTATCAATATTATGAATTTCCCTACACAGTCTAGACAGAAATATAAACACTTTGAGCGATTAAACCGATTTCAGGTTAAAGCTATGATTTTACAAATCATTCAACAAAAATTCGTTTTTCTCTAATCCCTTATATAACAGATGTCCAAAACAATCATATGATATTTATGTATATATAGCACCGGCTCAGGTAATCGTTTCTAGCAGATTTATTTTTTGTGTAGATAGAAGCCTAAGCTCAGATGATATTTATTATTGTACGTATAGCATCTGTTTGATCCTTTACAGAATTATTATCTTTTACGCAACTGAGCAGGATATTTCCATTTCCAGTACAAATCAATAAATATGACTACGATCTTGTTTAGGTTTGTGATATAGAATCGCTCTCATAGACCAAATAGATAAGTTTCTTAAACAAAACTAATATCCTTATGAAATATAGCAGTGAATATAGAGTCAAGATTGTTTTTGTTTTTGTAAATAATAATTTTTTTGTAAATAATAATTTTTAAAGTCCCCTATGTATTCATACCGTAATAAGTGAGGTTGAAATGAGTTTGAACTGTCTGGTCCTTATCGCAAAAAACATGCTGCTTGCTGTTAATTATTTCAATTTCAAATGTTCCATTAAATAATAATTATGATATTTAGTATCAAAATGCCATCAAACAACGGTATGCATACTAAAAAGCAAGTAAAGCATGCGTACAATAATTATGCTATGGTTGGCATTTACTGAAACATACAGCAAATTACATCTCTTACTATTAGGGTTTAAAATGAATCTTGGTATTCTGACGGTTTGATACAAAACATCTTCGAAATCAATCATCCAACATAAACAAGTATATGTAAACCAATTTTGTTTTTCGCGTAAAGCCTTTTATTTATACGTGTTAGAATTGATTAAAAAATAACCTCCAATAATTTAAGAAAAAAAAAAACGTTTACACACAGAAATGTTTCATGAGACTAAGAAGATACGCACAAACTTTCAGCTCTCTAAGACGTCTGAAAGTTGGCTGAAGGGAACTTTAATAAGTTGAATAACCAATTTCACATGTATCACACGCGCGACACGCCACATGCTTCACACGTGAAATCTCAGAAATGACCCACGAAACTGAGCTGCTACTAGGAACTGTGAAAGTTGATTAAAAACGATCTAAAAGAAATGAAAGAGCCGGGCTGGTCAAGTCAAGTTAAATAAGAGTTTAAAAAATAAATACAAAACTTAATTTTTATCATTAAACAGATGCTCAGGGGTGGTTCGCTATCCGCACGGGTAGTGAGCGCTACCGCGCTAAACTAGACACAATGAGAGAATGGGGAATGATCCTTCTTCCACCAGCGTCACGTTCAATCCACTCATGGCCCTGATCTTTTTAACCTGCACATCGGCGTCCTCTTTAGATGAAGTACCGCGGCCAGACGCTAAATCCTTGACGGTGCTCTTGAGGATTAGCTTTTCATGACCAAAGCGGTATCCAATTTTACCTTTGTAGGTGTTAAGCCAACGCATGGTGGCGTCGTCTACCGCCAATACGAGATGGAGGAGTGCACCTTCCTGCTTCCTTTATATGACCTTCCACGAGTTAACCTGCAGCCTTGGACGATGAGTGGTTTGAAGAATGATCGTTCTTTTACCAACATGACGTTCAATCCACTCTTGGCTCTAATCCAAGCGCAATTACCCCGCAGGTACCCCGCAGTTCTATACAAACGAAAATGAGCCACCTCGTTTGGAATATGAGCCAGTAAATTGCGGCCAACCACCGCTATCGGTCTCAATCGAGGTGTCAATAACCGCCTCCTGAAAACGAGCCATTTGCTCATGCGGTTTTATAGCCAGGCCAGTTGGGACAACCCTCAACCTGAGAGCACTAGCCACTTGAATGAAAGTGGGTATGTCAGGCGTAGGTCTCGCCTTGACTTTCTTGGCACCCGAATTAATGCGTATAAACCGCCTTTTCTCTAGTGAGTTCATTTTGATGAATTGTTGCTGGAACTGTATTCCATCTAATACCTTACCAATGGAAGAACATCCGGATTTATCCGATATGACACTACAGACATCAGCAATTGTGTATGCTTCAGACCCAAAGTTGAAAATTCTACATCCTAACTCGTGAGTTACGGATGGGGCCTGTATTGCAACGCTGTCCGAACTTATTGGAGACTTCAGCTGCTTGACAACAAAACGAGCTTTTGAATGCACAACAGCTTCTGGCGATACAACGGTTTGCCTTACAGCAGGACCCGAGTTTGAGTTTGCAGTTTGCATCGGTCTCCCTCATAATTTTTTTTTTTAAATTATCTATTTTGATACCCACGAGTATCCAGGAAAAGGGGTCACCCATGACACTGCCCGGTTTGCTATGGGAAGGCAGATTTAAACCGAAGTTCTCCAGGTATTCGGAGTCCGCCTTCTAGCGACTAATCTCCCTTTAAGCCATGCATACATCGGCGTAAGCTGTTCCACCTTGGATTTGGAATATACCCTCAAACCAAACCCTCCTCATTTACCCGGGCTTGGGACCGGCATTCTACCATACATACAAACAAATAAAATACAATTAAAAAAGTCAATGCCATTGCACAAAACGTATAAAAAAAACGGGGGCCGTAATTCTGAGCCAAATAAGGCCGAATTTCAAATTCGATTAGATAATTAAAACGTTGCGAACAAACTGAAATACCCTTATAGCATAAATAGGGAGAAAAAACTGCTTCAATCCGGAGCCTTTTAACCTTAGCGTCGGGTGTTCTTGTTGAATGTTTCAAATTTAATAAAAGTGATTTATCATGCTAATGTCACGCCATTAAGCGCTAAAACGTATCTACTGTCACTTGAAGTAAATTAAATTCTTTTCAGCACGGTCAACAGTTCGTGTTGATAAAGACTAAAAACAGTACAAAGAAATTCCACAGAAAACCCAAAAAATTCCTTCCTTATCGTTTGTTTTTTAAATATAGATTTATTTTAAAAGCTTTCTAATTAAAAAATTATTTAAATCATTTATGGTGAGAGAAATTGTCTATGCCTTTAAAATATTTTGGAGGAGTGCCAGTCTCAGATAAGACATCTATGACGTGCTAAAAATTTGACTTATGCATTTGACTTAATGCAATGGTTATTAATTTCTCTAATACATAATGCGTTGATGTACATAAGTTGATGATGCATAAAACAATTGTCGTACTAATATTTTTTTAAATTCACTATATTCACTTCGCGTGCCAGTGTCATGTCTGTCTGTTTGTCCTGGAATCATGCGATCAATTTTTAACCCATTTCCCAAAGCACGATTTTATTAAAATATTGCACACATGTGTATTTCCGGAGACAACACTGTTTTTTAAATTTAGGGCCCCTCGGGCCTCAGAGCCTCATATTTTTAACACATATGTATCACTGATGGACAAAATTGTTCGTACATTTTTTGGAGTGATCGTGCCCTGAGTCCCGAGGGGTGCCCATGTATTTTTTTTTATTCTCTACATTAACTTCGCTTGCCCGTGGAAAGTCCGTTTGTCGGTCGGTTTGTCATGGAATCTTGCGATCAATTTTGAACCCACTTACCAAAGCCCGATTTTATTGAAATTTTGCACAAATGTGTATTTTCGGAGACAACACTTTCTATTAAAATTTGCGGTGCCCATATAAAATTTTTAAAAATGAATCCGATTTTCTTTAAATTTTAAACACATATGTATCTCCGATGGACAACACCTTTTGTAAACATTTTGGAGGCCCCGGCCCCCGGGGTTGTGGGGCACCAAAATTTTTTTTTAAAAAAATTAACTAGATTTTCTTCAAATTTTATATACGTGTGTATCTCCGATGGAAAAAAAGTTTTGTAAAAATTTTGCGAACTTCGGTCGCCGGGGTCGGTCGGGCCCAATACAAATTTTTTTAAAAAGTAACCCTATTTTCTTTAAATTTTATATACGTGTGTATCTCCGATAGACAAGAATTTTTGTTAATATTTTGAAGACCACGGGCCCCGGATTCGGGGGCACCATACAAATTTTTTTAAAAATTACCCCGAATTTCTTCAAGTTTTATTCTGATGGACAACACTTATTGTAAAAATTTTACTGACACCGGGCCCCGGGATTGTGGGCCCTCACACAAATTTAAAAAAAAAATTAACCCAATTTTTTTAAAATTTTATACACATGTGTATCTACGATGGACAAAACTTTTTTGACATCTTTTAAGCGAATGGGCGTGCACGTATAAATTTTTTAAAAATTCGCCCGATTTTCTTCAAATGTTAAACATATGTGTAAATGCGATGAACAAAACTTTTTGTAAATTTTTTTGAGTGAACGGGCCCTGAGTCCTGAGGGTGGCCCATATAATTTTTTTTAAAAAATACCCCGATTTTCTTCAACTTGTAAACACATGTTTATCTCTGATGGATAAAACTTTTGGGCGATCGGGCTCTAAGGTTAGAAGGGTTCCAATTTGTCTATGAAATTCGTCTTCTAGTGATAAACAAATGTTTTGCTTCATCAAAAAATTAGGAAACTTTTTGTTCTTACCGCTAGTATGTGGATTAATTAGGGAACGAGTAAACTTCCTAAATTAAATTGATAGTCATCAATATTGTGCTCTGACGCCTCAAGTGAAATTTTTTTTTTCACAAAGATTATCACAGTAACAAAATTATTAAAACGATTTTACTAAGGAAGGCATAAAGTAAAGTCACTGTTCTCACTGTTTGATTGAGCAAATTTCTTCTTTGCGCAGATTGCTAAACTGTCCCGTTTAAAATTTCATTGCAGACTGCACTGAATTTCTAAATCAAATTTATGTTTTTTTTGTGTTTCAAATCGCACTGTCTACAGAGATAACTCTGATTATATACGTACTATTTTTGATATTAGAACGTCGGTGGCGTCTAATAATTATTTAATTACATATCATTTTTTTATTATTCATAAATGTACTGCTAACTGTGATTTTTTGGGCAGCAAATAAAGTTAAAAGCAATGTTATAAGTAAAAAGAAATGCATTAAAAGCAACTCTACATCGTAAAGTAACACCAGGCAACTCTGTCAGCCATTTGTTTATATTTGAAATTTCTTTTTAAATGGTTTTTAAATGAATTTTTAGAAAGAGGTTATCGGGTTAACAGACACTTTATAATCACTATATGTTTGCAATATTTGTTTAATAATCAAAATACGAATATTGTAATGATTGATTGACATGGTATTCTAACTATGTATTCTTTGCAAGAACAAATAAATCTAATTAATTAACGTAACGTTGTAATCGCAACTAATCATTTAGTGTCTACGCAATTAGTACTTATATTGTGAACAAGCACTAAGAAAACATTTACTTATTTGAAGAACACTTTGCCGGTAAGAAACTAATAAAATCGTTATTGGTCGATGTGTGATTACCGCTGAGTTTGCTCTGTAAATACGCATGTGCAAAGGCGGATGTAAATTTGTTAACGAATTTTGGTGAAGTAAATCTACTTATCAGTTGAATACAAAAAATTGAAAAAAATTAAGCTAGTTTTTGTATGGAAATTCTAAATTAGTTTTTTAATGATAATACGCCGAACAAGTAAGTAGATAAGGGGTGATGATACAAACAAGGGCATTCTTCACTGAACGCGCGATTATGTACTCTTATCTCAGTTTTAGTGAGACGAAACATTTTGATTCTTGATCCATTAAAAGAGACTGGATTAGATGTAGGACAGACACTCCAATGTTTATTTTGAATTAAACCGATTTAGAACGCAATGTACAATACAATTCAAACGATTTTTTTATTTCATATAATTGAATTTTATAACCTGTATGAACTGAACAGAATTGCTACATCAATGAAAGTGGTATTAATACGTACATTAAAATAAATAAATAGTGAAATTTTCATGTAAGTTTAAATAAAAAAAATCTTTACTAAAGACTGTACTACTACATTTAATTAGGAGTGTTGCACACAAAAATCACACATTGGGATCTCATCTCACCTTTTATACAATCGCAGTACACCTAAACTTGATGTAATAAGTACGATATTTGCATTTAGGCGCGACTGTCCAGTCCGGTCCAGTCCAATATACAGGGTGTATCCGTTAAGGTGGCAAATACTTAAAGGAGTGATTACTTGGTTAATTTCGTAAAAAAAATCGTATGGGAGGGGGGGTTTATTTTCAACCCCTGCGGTGTACGTAGCGTTTAAATGCGAAGAGACGTACCTTACATCACTTCACACCTTGTAACTCTTGAACGCTTCTAGCTACAAGGTCACTGTTGGCCATTTTTAAAAGAAAACTAAATTTATACGATCAAATAATTAACATTTTTTTAAGTTCTTGAAACCGCTACCGATATAAACGTCGTCAAAATTCAAAAATGTTTTTTCTTTTTTTAAATGTTATTTTCAAACGCGAATATTTCAAAAATCGCTTTCGGATAAATTTTTTTTGACAAATGCAATATTAAAGCCCACTCAATTTTCTACAAATCCACCTCACAATATTTTTACATTCGGTCAACAGGAGCAGGGTTAAAAATGAAAGTTTGTAAAATAAACGAAAACGTACTTCTGACCTTACATGACTCCACACCATATAACTCTTGAACGCTTCCAGCTACAAGCTTACTGTTACTGGTCTTTTTTAAAAGAAAATTATATTTTTAAGATCCAATAATATATGTATCTCGGTATACCACATAATGCGTATACAATCGAGGTGGCTCTTTGTGTAGGTTTAGGCACACCCCTTCCGTGGTAGTGATGGAAAGGCGGGGATTTATTTGTGCGGTTTGAAGGCCCCGGGAAAAGCTAGTTTTTAATAAAAACCCCTAGTCAAGAAATCCCCCAAGGTGTTTAATGTGGTACTATTGTAGGCATCTTTTCCGGTCAGGCCCTTTTTAAAAACTTTTATCTAACTTGACTTGACCCCTATTTGTTCGACTTCTTTGAGGTCCTTTTTAACCACCTTCCACACGACCAAGAGAGAGCAGAAATTATGTGAGTGTCTAAGTCCAAAATAACATTTTTTATATTCTGCGTATGACGCGTGTGGCGCGTGTGATGTGTTGGATTTTTTTTCGACTTCTTTGAGGTCCTTTTTAACCACCTGTCAGACGACCTAGAGAGCGGAAATTTTGTGAGTGTCTAATTCAAAAAAAACATTTTTCATATTCCGCGTATGACACGTATGTCGCGTTTCGTGTGTGATGGGTTGAAATACTGCTATTTTCTTGTTTTTTTCAGGCCCTTTTTAACCACCTTTCGCAGCACTTTTAGGGCTGAAATTTTGTGAGTGTCTTAGTCCCAAATAGCATTTTTTATATTACGCGTGTAACACATTTCACTTGTGATGGGTGGACTTTTTTTCGACTTATTTGAGGTCCTTTTTAACTACCTTTAAAACAACCTAAAGAGCTGAAATTTTGTGAGTGTCTAAGCCCAAAATAACACTTTTTATATTCTGCGTATGACGCGTGTCGCGTGTGGCGCGTGTGATGTGTTGGATTTTTTTTCGACTTATTTGAGGTCCTTTTTACTACCTAGAGAGCTGAAATTTTGTGAGTGTCTAATTCCAAAATAACATTTTTTATATTTGAGGTTCTGTTTAACCTTTTAACCTTTCCTAGGATCTATAGGACTAAATTTCTTCAAATTTTATACACATGTGTATCTCTGATTAGAGAATTTACAAAACAAATTTTAATTTTTATAAGTTGTTTTTATTCGATGAAAATCATAGCCACACACTCGGTTACAATCAAACATTTTTAGGATTCAAACTAATTTTTTCAGTGTATCTTTATTACAATTAATTTTATATATACATATATATATATATATTTAAAAAAAAATTAAATGCTGAGTTCTTATTATAGGTAAATATCGAAGTTTCATATACTCGTAGTAATAAACTTGTTCTGGGTAAACTGGTCTAATTTCAAACTAATATAAAAGCTAAGTACTAAGTTAAATATTAAATTATGAATGTAAAGTATATAAAATATAAAGTTTGTTAATAATAAACGTTAATATAAAAAATATAAAAAATATAAATCCTTCTAAATGATATTCCCAGAGTAGAATTTTAATCTCTTAACTAAACTTTTGCTCATCTAAGACTTTAAAATATTATGCAAATATTTTTTTTTTAAAAATTGATGTAATAAAATAAACTCCTTAAAGTTAATATTAATTTAAATTCATTGGTTTCGTTTTGTTGTTCTTGTCTCTAAGTAATATGTTCTATTTAAATCAAATCTTCTATCTTTCCGCGAATGTACTTAATTCTGTTGCAGGGTTTGTTGGCTGAGAAGAACTTTTATTGAAAAAATATCGATTATTGCAGAAAATCTTTCGATGAAAATCGATTAACGTTGCACCATGGAATTGCAGGTGAACATATAGAAAACTCATTAGAGATGCCAGCAAAAGTATCCCGATGCAAATGGGCTGTATCTTAGGTGCTACATATAGGGTTAATCGCATTAAAGCAGTTACGAGTGTTGGCAGATCATCTAGGTCCTTGAAGCGGAAGAAGACTTTTAAATTTACCCCGAATCATCTTAAGTAGTTGCCTTGCATACTTACATATTCATACCAGAATGATGGCACTGTCATTCCGCTAAATCGTTGAATTTCTTTGCTAAAACCGTCCATACTGGGCATCGGAATATTCGACTGGAAACGGTATTTCTCTTCAAATGGTATGCCTGTTTTGGGTTCTATTAGAAGAAATGTCTCGTGATTTTCCGCATTCGGGGATAGACCTTCAAAGTGTTCGCTCCAGTTGTATGATGAACTGAAGAAGTGGGGATACGAAAAGGCAGCTGGAACGTCTTTATGGCGTGAAAATTGGTTATAGATATAAGTAATTAAATTTGTTTCTCTTTAGTTACCTTAATTATATTTTTGGATTAAAACTTTACCTGTGAATTTAATTTTCAATCTTTAATTAAATACTCACTAAATATGCAATTGGTTACGTCAAACATTCCCTTGTGCAGTGCAATTCCCATCGATTGGTCCAGACAGCTTGGCATGTCCGAGTTATTACGAATCACGTAGCGATAACCGTCAAATCCAAATAGACTTAAGTTGCGATCGTATGCCAGTTGAAAAACTCGACAAGAGTCACCAGCAACAAAGGAAAGCTCATCTTTAGGCGTTAGATATGGTGGAAACACTGAGTTATCAAAGGAATTTTTGACATCAACTGGACACCATTCTGTCCCACCGCCTGGGCGCCATTTACGAATTCTTGAGGATTGCTCCTTGAAAATCGTTTGATTGTTCAAGCTGTTGATTTTAAAGAAATTCTCCAAACCATGTTGCATACCAATGTTAACATTGAATACCTCGACTTTGTTTTTTATTGCCTGTGGAGGAAGATAGATAGTTATTTTATTTTAAGTACCATTTTACACTTACGTTGTGCAGCATTCCGGCGTTCTTCTCTACATTCGGTATGTATGGTGACATTCGCTCTAAAATCGGTGTTGTAAAGTTCCAGAGAAACTGATAGACAGTACGATTTAGAAAAATCTCCTCCTTCGAGGAAATCGCACTAAAAGTGCTTCGTACCAACATGAACCAATCGTGTAGGCGAGCTGCAGCACTCAAAAGGACGAAATTTGGTGTAATTACAGTGCGATTAAGTATGTCAGGTGAACAGCTTCGTTCGGCATCGAATATAACTTCCTCATAACGAACTTTGCGGTATGTCATTGTAGAGTCGGTGTGATTTATACGAATGTTGGTGTGTTTTCCTTGAATCCTATAAACTATTGGACCAACCTCCACCAGCTTCAGTTTAGTGTCAGTTCCATTGAGAAACTCTTCAGTGTTTGTGACATTAAATAGATAACAATTGAGTATTCCTTGTGGTGGTTTTATCCAGTTACTTTGCGATGGAAAACCAGATCGGAAACGTACATGTTCTTTAATCAGTTCATCTTGGTAATTTACACTTAGCGAAATTAAAAACAGTGCAAGATTAGTTGCGCCTAATAAGATGAACGAAACGATTTTACCTGTAAAGTATGAACAATCTTTAAATGTAAGTCACGTTAACGTTTCAAGTGGATAGATTCAATACTATACTATGTATATATATACTATACTATAGTTTGATTTTTCTTTAGTTTATCAGTTAGATTTTAATATTTTAATGTAATGTTTATCGAATTATGCAATTAAAATTCGATTTCATGCAAGACGGAGTCATTTTTATCAAAGTGCAATGAGCTAAAGTAGAAATAATAATTTTAAGTGTTATGTTTTGGTAAGAAAGAGTTTTATTAACCAGAATTTTTTGACTTATTACTCCAAGTGTTATTATGGTCTGACGCAGCGGTTATTTTAATCGAATTTCATAAATACTTCTAATCTTTACTTTATGATAAAAATAGATTTTACTGCAAAACATTACCTACAAGTGCTTTTTAAACCAAGTGGCTTTTTATTTCCGAAAACAAAGTGATGAAGTACTGTGCGACAATAAAAATAATAATAATAATGCACTATTAGAGCTGTTCTTTGATGTTGACAATTTCTCGACAATCGAATCTTAAGACATTAATTTGATCTGTGAATACGTTATTTAAAACCAAAAACTCCAATTATACTTTGTTAAGCTATTTCTGTGTGGTTAAGATTAAAGGTCTTCCACTACGTGGGTTGTTTTAAATGCTCTATCGGACACATTTAAATTCGGTTACCCACTTTTTTATGGTTCCGCGGCATCGAACGGTAGTTTATAATAGCAGGATGTGCGAATTTGAAGTTCGAGACTACGAAAAACATCAAAAACGTTCCCATCCCTTGCAAATGTCTATCAAACGTCCGAGAATAATAATAGTCCTGAGAAAGCCGGAATAACGGAGCTCGTATAGAAAGTGCAAGATTGTGGTTCCAAACAACAGGATACTGAGCGTTTTTGAAAACATCGATGTAGAGACAGACAGTGACTTCGACGATGATAGCTTACATGATCCAAACTATTCAGAAAAATCTGATAGTTTTGAAAAAACTGATAGTTCATCAGATGAAAGTAACTCTGATTTGGAAGGGGAAGGAGGAAGAGGGAATGCATCCACCCACAGTGGAAGAGCAACTTAACAACAGTTTGGTATGGAATAATACAAACGTAGATTTCTTGCCTCGAAAAAGTTTTACTGTTCTTGAGCAGCCAATAATTCTTGCTGACATCAATAGGAGCTCAAGAGAACAAAAAGTTTTTCCACCAACTTTGTTCATAAAAATTCCAGATTGCACTAATAAGCGAATCGACATATTAAACAAAAAAGTATACAACGATAATAGGAAAGCTTCCGGCTACAGAACCTTACGAAATGATGATTGTTTTCGGTGTATACTTGATGATGTCCTACAACTGGCTACCTCACATGTAAATGTATTGGTCACAAAACATATCCCTGGGCAATACAGCTATTAAGAATTGTATCAGTCGAGATCGGTTTCTTCTTCTTACATCAAAACTATATGTAAATGACCTAGATGCTTTAAAAACATACTACGTTGATGAAATGGTTTAGTATCTTAAGCACACCTTTCAAAATTGCCGGGCCGATAGCGTGTACCAATCAATCGACGAAGCTATGGCGAAATTCATAGGCAGGTCTTCTTTGTAGCAATACAACCCGATGAAACCTATCAAAAGATGCATCAAAATTTGGGAACGATGTGATTCGACAACTGGGTATAGCTTTAATCTTAATATTTACTCCGGAAAGGAAACAGTTCAATCCGAAGGTATACTTGGAGAACGAGTTGAACGAAAGCTGTGTTCTACGCTCGCAAATCCTTCAGCGGTTATATGTTGTGATCGGTTTTTCAATACGGTGAATTTAGCGCAGTTTAGTGGGTTACAGTAATGAAAAATAGGAAATTGCTACCAAATCTTGATGGACCACAACTAACTAGGGGCGAGTATGCATGCAAAATGGATGTATAGTATGTAAATGGCAAGACACTAAAGAAGTTATATTGATCAGCAATTGCTACACTGACAAAGAAGCAACTGTACAAAGAACAAATAAAGAAGGTGTCGCTGTCGAAGTTCCATGTACTGAGGCCATTGCTTTCTATAACAAGTATATGGGGGGAGTGGATCTTTCAAATCAGTTTTCCTCACTTTATAATCCTGACAGGAAATCATGAAAATGGTAGAAGAGAGTGTTTCAAAAGCTATTCATGATTTTCGTATCCAGTTCTTGGATTCTTTTTCAAGAAATACGGCATACACAGGCACCATTGCTTGGTTATCTTGTTGAGTTGGCGGAGCAGCTTCTGACCTATGAAAAAGAGCGAGCAAAAGTTAGACGTCGTAGAATAAGCGAAAGCCCTTCTCAGCGATCAAAAACGTTGCTAGGAGTTGGAGAACATCCTTCGGTTAAAAGAACCACACATTTTTGACATTGTGGCCGACATTACGATTAAATTATATCCTAAATACCGAATTTCATATGAATAGCTTGAGAAATGGCATAGTTCCAAAAAATTCTAGACCCTATTGGCCAGATCCCAGAATTTTTATAGAAACAAGTCTTATAGTCGCATCTTAGTCCTATATTCCGAGTTTCATACGAATCGCTTTAGAAATGGCTTAGTTCCCAAAATTCCAGACCCTATTGGCCAGATTCCAGAATTTCTATAGGAACAAGTCTTTTAGTCGCATATTAGTCCTATATTTCGAGTTTCATACGAATCGCTTGAGAAATGGCTTGGTTCCCAAAATTCCAGACCCTATTGCCCAGATCCCAGAATTACCATAGGAACAAATCTTTTAGTCGCATCTTAGTCCTACATTCCTAGTTTCATACGAATCGCTTAAGAAATGGCTTGGTTCCCAAAATTCCTCCAGAACCTATTGGCCAGATCCCAAAATTTCCATAGGAGCTGTGGCCGAAGTAATATATTTATTTATATATATATATATATATATATATATATATATATATATATATATATATATATATATATATATATATATATATATATATATATATATATATATATATATATATATATATATACATAGTTTTATACATAACATAACTATAGAAAACAAGTCATAAAATTAACAAAAGTGTACAACAGAGTAATAACAGTGTAACGCTTGAAAATTGTAGCCCCCTCCGTAAAAAAGTTTCACAAAAAAATCCGTATTGAAAGGGTTAAAAGATATACATGCAAACATACATACACATAGATTTTCATTTTTATTTTTAATTAGTATAGAAAACGTACGTCAATTATCTTACAACGAAAATAATTCTCCCTTGGCACTCAAAAATTGCTGCCATTTTGGTTTAGGTTTATGCATTATGGTGAGTTTTCTAACTGGTCATTAACAAAATTGAATTGGTGTGGGTTCAGAGACAGAATGTAGGTTCTGCTCGGAAGATGACGAGTCACCTGAGCATATTCTCTGTGAATGCCTAGCATTACTTTGGTTAAGGAGACGCATTTTTCAAAAGGAAATATGCTCAACGGCGGAGTTGAAAACTTTGCCACTAAGGATATACTATCCTTCAATAGGTTGGTGGTACGTCTCTTAGAGTAAACACACCCAGTAGAACTTTTATGTTGCAGTGTCTGCGACACAATCATTCAATTAGTCTTTCAAAGTGTGGGAATCCCTAAAATGTGCGTGCATGTGTTCGTGCGAGAGTGAATGATTGACATATGGGCAACAAGTATAGTGAACTTTTTTATTCACCCTCGTACTTGTTAGCCAATCTTATAACAAAAAAGATTTTCTATTTATTTAAAAAATCTATATAATTTATACTATCTTTAAAATGAAAATTGTAAAACATACACCAAAATTTGTAGTCCCTCCTCACGTCCATTTTTCGAGTTTGCTTTGTAACACCTTGCATTTCAATGCTTAGTTAATTGTGCTCGGTCCTTATGTGCCATTTATTTTCCCAAAAGAAGAACCTGTAATGTACTATTTAATGATTTAGCAGGACATCATCTCAAAAGTTATATTAATTTATAAGAAAATAACAAAAGTTAATACGCATGTCTTAACAAGTTCAATAAAAGTACTGAAATTGTTTTTAATTCCACTTTCAAAGTTACACCAAAGCTCACCTCATGTTCAAAAAATTGTAGTTGATCGTGCAGTGCAGGCAGTTTGAATACAATTGAATATATAATCGCTATTAAATGTAAGCTGAATTGATTATAAATTCAAAAACTGTCATTATTGCTTATCAGCAGTCAATTAAAATGGATTTTTTTGTGTTAAACAGGCAAATGCACTTGCTGATCAGTCGATGCTGTAACTTTTCAAGATTTTAAGATTGCTGTCGGTTGATTATTTTAAACTTTAAATCTGTTCGATTATACCTTGGTTTTTTTTTGTTTGTTTAAAGTCATGTCAGCAATTGCATCGTTTTAGTTAAGATCACTTAAAGGAGCATGCATTTTGCTACAACACAAAAATTTGTGCAAAATATATTATTACCTTAAATTTTAATTTTGACAAGTGACTACCACAAGGTTTAGTTGAAACGTATCACCAATTATTCCTACAACGGCATATTATTAATATATGTAGTTATATTATTTTTATTTATATTGTAATATGTCCACTTTTATAATTTTAAATAATGATATTTGAAAAGTTTATGCCTACTTACTTGTTTACTCGTATCTAATATTAACCACAATGAAAATGTTTGTTAACTTTTAACTAAAAACTATAAATTTGTTAATTTGTGCAAATAGCACATAGAATAAGAAATATCGAATTTGTTAACTTTAGTGCACAATAATAATTTTCCATAATATGTTAACGATCGCGTTCAAGTTCCAAGCCTTACTACTTATCGCTTGTTTCATTCAAATTTTTAATGAATATGAAGACATAAATAGAAAGCATATATTAACAGGGTGTTCAAACATGCATACTCATATTAACAGCTCCAAAATTGGCAGCCATGTTTTGGATTTTTGTGGCAAAAATATTTGGTGTTAGGTACTTTTAATTTGATTAATAATTAATACGTTCAATCTTGCTGTTGGTCGTCCCAGTACAGTACAATGGTTCGAAGTTTAAATCTTAGAAAATGGCAAAAAGCATGTCCATCTCTTGCAAATGACTGACAAACTTCCGAGACTAGAAACTGTCTTGAAGCTTTTCAGTTCTAAAGTTAATTGCTTCAAAATTGATATTGTTCAAGAAATATATAAAAATTTAAATGACTTATTGATAGTTATTCTATTTGCCTTTATCTTTGGTTTTTTACAATAAATTTTGGGAGAATTAAAAGACAATCTCTGAGCACAAATGTTAAAAAAAAATTGTATCTGCAAGATTGCTATAGGTGAGATCAATGAAAAATCAAAAAGTATCAGTGTAAAGATTCCCGCTTTGTATATTTGTTTTCACTTTTTCACGGTTACAAGCCATACTTCCTCCAACGCTTTAATACTTTATGCCTTTCCACATTTTTGCTAAAGAGGATATACAGGGTGTCCCAGAATTCGTGGTACAAACGAACCAGGGTGATAGCGGAGGTCATTTCCAACCAAAACAGCCAAGTAAAGTTTTTTTTGAATTGTTGATGGTTCAAAAGTTACTTTTCACTTTTCACATTTAGTGTATGCATTGAAATCGAATACACACCCACACCGCTTATTTAAGCACTCGAAAGTGCATTCATTAATAAACATGACTTACTTTGTAAAACAATTGATAAAAACCATTCTGTTTTGAATATTCCTATGAGTGATACCATTTAGGAATCTGCATTAATGTCGCAAGTTTTTCTGATAGTCGGTCAACTTCCTGTAGTACATTGTTTTTCCGCCAGAGCTACTTAAAAATCAATCAAAAAACAACCCATAAAAATTAAAATTTTTCGTCTAAATTCTCTAATCGCAGGAATTGATATGGGAGCCCCTCAATCCTGGGTCATATTTTCATTGTAGGAGAAAATCATCGAAAGAGACATTTGACATCAGATTTTAAAATTGAAAATGCTCAGATCTTTTTATTCTGAGCACTTAGAGCACGCTCATACTCTGCGCAAATATGAAACACGAGCATTTTTCTTGAGAACTATTTGACTTCTCTGAACTAATTTATGAAAACGCGAAATGACAGAATATTGTGAAAACTTGTTGTTCTATCTATAAGTTGATATCGACAACAAAAAACGACATCAATAAAAATACAATTCAGTAATTAAGTAAGTATGTAAGTTGAATTAAGCATAAAACATTTATGTCTCGTTTCATTTGCTGGGTTCATTTGTGCATGAGCTCCACCACCAAAACCATGCCGACTGCGCAGCACACACCGCACACAGTCCATAAAGTGCGACAAATATCTAATGCCAGTATAAGAAATTAAAAAAAATATATAAGGGCTTTGCGGCCGAACCCGGGGCCCGAGTACTACCAAATTTTAGAAAAAGTATTGTTTATTGGGTATACACATGTGTGTAAAATTTAAAAAAAATCGGGTAATTTTTATTTTAAATTTGTATTGGAGCCTCACGAGCCCGGGGCCCGATCACTTCCAATTTTAAATGAAAGTGTTGTCACTGGAAACACATATGTGTGCAAAATTTCAATAAAATCGGGCCATGGGAAGTGGGTTAAAAATTTATCAGAAAATCTGACCAGCCAGCCACGTGAACGCGAAGTTAATATAGAGAATTTAATAATCATAAACAAAAGAACTGTTGGTTTTTTTTTTAAATTTTACCCAAAAATACTAAAAATGGAATAACTTTTGAACCATCAACAATTCGATAAAACTTCATTTGGCTGTTTTGGTTGGAAATTACCTCCGCTATAACCCTGCTTCGTTTGTACCACGAATTCTGGGACACCCTGTAGATTCCATTCACCATTTTCTATTTTAAGATAGCAATAAATACAACCAACAAATAGCGTAATCTCTTAACAGAATTAAAATCTCTAAAGTAAAAGTAACGAATCTCAACAGTTTTCAATTCGACTTACGTAACGTAACGTTGAAAAAAAAATATTGCTATTGATGATAGAAAGGCAAACAGAGGTTGCAAAAGCAACCCAAACTAAAGACAAAGTGTAGTAAGATCCCAACACCTTTGAATCGTAGTTTTTCTATCAATAACCTCAACATTGTTTCCATTAACGTTTCTTATAGCAACTCTAAACGTTTCTGATTTGATGTTTAGGCAACTCTGTAAAACGTTTAGTTTGTTATGGATGCTTTAAAAAAATGCACGTCTTTGCCATGTCTTCAAATTATTTTTTTTTAGCTTTACACACTGTGTTTTTTAAATCAGAGCTACACTTATTGATTATGACTCAAGAATTAACTGCAACGCTCTGTATTTGCGTAACATTTTATTATATGTTACAGAATACATGAATAAAGGTTAACTCATTTCAATATAAAGAATATTGCCACCTATATTCAACTATTTATGTACATTGTACATCAAATACGGTTCAGTTGATAATTGTGCGCATGTATATGTGTGTGCATGTCATTAGCTCAGTAATTTTACTTTAAATCATAAGACAACAGGATGAGTGCTCGTAGTAAAAAGTTAAAGATAAGACGATCATTCTAAAATCTTAAGTATAGTGTGTATTGTGTAAATGAGTGTACATTTTTCCGAAATCAGTAAAATACTTTAACTATCGAATAATAACAAGATTATCAATTTTCTAAAATTGTGTACAAGTGTATCATGAAAAAGTATGCTTACTTCTTACATTGCAAAAAATTTAAAAAAAATGCTGACCCGACAGACGTTGTGTTGTCCAACTTTCAATAAATTTGTTTGTGATCGTTTTGTGAATTTGTGAAGAGCTATTTGAAATGATGTTACTCTAGTCTCTAGGGGGTCTTTTGGGGATCTGATGTAGGTTTTTTAAGGATCTTTTGGTGGTCTTTTGAAGGTCTTTTGGGGGTCTGTTATGGGTTTTTTGTGGGTCTTTTGAGGGTTTTTTTATGAGTTTGGTGTTGGTCTTTTGGGGATCTTTTGAGGGTCTTTTGAGGGTCTTTTTGGGGTTTTTTGGGAAGTCTTTTGAGGATCTGGGTTTTTAAAGATTCATGTATGGTTCTTTGGTTTGACTTTTGGGGGTCTTTTGGGGTCTTCTGGTGATCTTCTGGGAGTCTTTTGAGGGTCTTTTCGGAGGTATTTTGTGATTCTTTTGAGGGTCTTTCGGAGGGCATTTTATGATTCTTTTGGGTGTTTTGGGGACTTTTAGGGGTCTTTTGGAGAGACTTTCGAGGGTCTTTTTGTGAATTCTTTTGAAGGTTTTTTAATGGTCTTTCGGCATTTTATGATTCTTTTTGGTGTTTTGAGGACTTTTAGGGGTCTTCTGAGGGTCTTTTGTGGAGTCTTTTGAGGGTCTTTTTGAAGGTTTTTGGGGTGCTTCGATGGTCTTTTGAGGATCTTCTGGGGGTCTTTAATAATTTTTGGGGGGTCTTTTATAATTCTTTTGTTGGCCTTTTTGGGTTCCTTGCGGGTCTTTTGGAGTCTTTATGGAGTCTTTTTGGGGTCTTTTTGAGGTCTTCTTGGGATCTTTTGAAAGTCTTTCGGGGTGTCTTTTGTGATTCTTTTTTAGGGTCTTTCGGAGGTCTTTTTATGATTCTTTTGGGGGTTTTCGGGGTGTTTTTGGGGTCTTTTAGGTGTCTTTTGGCGGCTTTTTTGCCCACAACATCAAAGAAGTTTCACATCAACCGCGCGTAAAAAGAATGCACACTATTTTTTATTTGTTTTGTTACCTGGCGCGTAAACAAACAATGCTGATGATTTTTCGACACTGGAGCAGGCGACATACAATTGACCATGCGAGAATCATGGATTTTCAAGGCTAATTCCGAAAACACTCAATGATTGCGCTTGTGATTTGATTATTGTAATTGCGAATGCAAACCGCAACCGAAACTCCAAGTGCTTAAAGTCTAGTGGCATTTCGGGCGGGATCATTGGAATGCGTTGACAGATCGCAAAAATAAGACCATGCACCGTGGATCAGCTATCAAATGACATTTGCGCACTTAACGCCAATGTTAGTGGGTTATTATTTTAGTAACAGAATTCTGCTATAAAACACTGACAATTACAGGAGGAGTTCCTCAGGGATCTGTGCTTGCACTATTATGGAATAGAATGGAATATAATAATATGATGAACGACGGTATCTTTAGGCTTCAAATACCCGTACAGATATCGGATTTGCAGATGAGATAACAGTAGTCTTTGTGGTGAAACACACGGATGAAATTACCGCAATATGTAATGCAACAATTAGAACTATCTAGCAGTGGCTTACGTCAATCGGACTACAGTTGGCAGAACATTAAACTGAAGCTCTACTTAAATCCAGTAGGAAAATAAGAAAGACAAAAACCTTTGATGTTGGTAATTGTTCAATTATATCTTAGCCATATCAATCAGATACCAGGGAATGGTAATTGATGCGAAAATATCATTCAAAGAGCACATGAAGACTGCCAGCAATAAAGCAGAGACTGTATGTTCAGCACTGTCTCGAATAATGCTGAACACCTGAGGAGCAAAGTAAATAAGAAGAAAGCTATTGGCTAGTATTGTCTCGTCGATCCGTTAATACGGAGCGCCAATATGAAAGATGTCCATGCAGCGACTGAGTGCACTAAGATCCCCCCGAGGGGACCGCTGTATCTTACTTCATCGATGGGTTTGATACTTGGTAAACTCGGCAGATAAATAGGGCGAGGCTGTTATTACTTAGAATTTCAAAAATGGGCACTGTCTTTGTATTTAGCAGCATAGTAGTACAAGTGCAGTACCGTGATGTTGCCTGGGATAGTTTCTATCCTAGATGGCATAGGATAGCATGCTATCCTAGTGACAAATGATTGTTGCTAGGATGATGTACAGCTAGGGTTAGCTTTGCTTCGCCCAGGCAATCATACTGAACCAGCTGAGGCCTTTGATTTCAAATCTTACCAAGATCGTGTAGGCACTTCGGAAGTTAGTTTATGCCCATGGATGAGGTTGACCTCATTGGAGGTTAGCTGAGTCTGTGCCAACTTTTGGTGGATCACCCAGTATCGTTCTGAGCTTGACCTATGTAGTGGCTGGTTGCTTACTACCCAAATGCGGGCATAGCACTAGCATTGGTACATCCACCGCCTCTGTTGTTACCAATTTCTTTGTCCTTCCTGATATCCTGAGGGATGTACGATGGGTCCTGCTCTAACCATTCAATATATACTGGTACATCTGTTGAGATGGACATTGATTGACGCAAACCAATCCGTGTCCGAAAAGGACCGTGGAATTATGCCCTCTGTTGGCGGTGTTCACTTTTATCCAAAGATACTTCATGTAGCTTTAGAACCATCTCGAGCGAGGCTACGTTTGTGGTTGTGGGTATTCTCCCAATCAACATACTGGCCAAGGAGCGCCAGTTGATTTATAGACAACGAAGGTACGTAACAAAATCCGAGAACCGCAGATCAGCACGTACTGAAGTCGTTAGAAACTGGCAATTAAGATGGTACCAGTCAAGTAAGGGTAAATGGACCCATATATTAATAACATTGGTAGAATTATGGGTCGTTAAGGGTCATGGAGAAGTAGACTTCTATCTATCCCAATTTTTCACTGGGCATGGCTGCTTCCGCTTATACCTCTTTAAGTATAAGCCCGAGAGTTTCGCCATTGGAAGTCATTACGCGATCGCTGAGAGTCTTCTCGTGATTAACTGGCTAACGGTAGTGCCGCAGGATTGACTATGAAATAGTTATTGGGGATTTGTTTTAGTCAGTAAGAATCTGAGATTCGCACATGTTAAGGCTAATGGTGAACATGTGAAGTCTTTTGGAATAAAATTTTAAAAGGATACACTCCTATCAAACATACATCAGTTGGTTAATATAGCATTGTCAAATGTGCCCATATTAGGATTTGGATTTTGTAATTTGGGATTTTGTAAATTGGAATTTTGTTTTGTTTTTTTTTATCAATGGGATTTTGTAATTTGGGATTTTGTGACTATCCCATATAACATCGGATAATTGCGCTTGGATCCCAGCCATGTGGTATAACTAATTAGTATTTAAGTTCGAATCAATAAGCCGGTGTCATCAAATTAACAAGTTGCTCCATATGTCATCCAAACTCAATGCGGATTACTCAGAACTCATACTGGTAGATGTACTCGAAGGTAATTTATCATTAATTTGCACGAATGTATAGTCATTCCTCAGGTGCTGATTGATTTATGCGGTAAAAAGGCTGCAAGACAGAAGTGCAATTTATGTTTCATATTCGTTCAATGTAATACTAATTATTAGTTGTTATTAAAATGAAGCAAGAAGCAAAATGTCTTGTAAATTGTTGCTTATGCTAATTAACTTAAACAAGTTTGTTAAGAAAAGTAAGCGTGGCTCTCTTATAAAAATAAATTATTATATGCAAATTGAATTAATTTTTTCTATCTCGGAAACATTAACTCAATTGTTTATATAAACCACATCTTCTAAGCTTACTTTGTTGCTCAACAAATAAAAAATAATAATATTTTAGAGCGACAGACCGTTGCGGTCCAAGGCCTAGCTTCTCGCGACCATTTGTGTTGTGCAAATATATTTTGCACACAAATGGAAGGGACCTACAATTTAATGCCGTATTCGAACGGCGAATTGGCTCTCGAACGTTTTACAAACATTCACGAGTGTTGGGACCGTGAAAAATACTTTTGGTGTTTCTTAAGATTCGAAGTACTTACCCCCTGGTCAGAAATCCATGCACTTAACCAGTGAACCATTGGCGCTCAACAAAAACCATTCTTAAATCATAGCAAGTTCAGGAGATGTTAGAAAGGATGAATCGGGAGATGGGTAGCGGTCGATGCGCAGCGGTCAGCAGCCCTTCCTCAGAATATCGAAGAGTACTAGCTTCAAAAGTTATGAAGAACTCATAGAGCATTTGTTAGAATGTTGGCGTAAACCAGGAATTCGAAAATTGAGAAGTGCTAAGAAAGTTAATACGATTTGGGTAGCTATAAGCTCTCTCTCTCTCTCTCTTTTTCTCTCTCTCTCAAGGAAATGAGTGAGTATTTCAACATCCGGTTAGTCTGGCTCCCCGGGAGTAAATTGTTATGGAAAGGAAATGAAAGACCAGATTGTAGAGCCAGAGAACAAGAAAATAAAAAAGAAGTTATGTCAGTAAGTCGGTCAGTAGTAGAAAGGATGATTGTGAAGATGGGTAGGGTTAAGTAGTCAGCCGCTAGTAGCCGTTGCTAGTGGGAACGAGATTATTCCTCCATCTTATTCCTCGTGGTTCGAATCCCAGTAACACCAAAAGTATTTTTCACGGTGTCCCACCTCACAGATATTAAATTGTAGGTCCCTTCCATGTGTGTCCAAAAATATATATGCACAACACAAATGGTCGCGAGAAGCTAGGCCTTGGACTGCAACAATATTATGTATTATTATTATTATTATTATTATTATTATTATTCATCTATCCTTGACGTAGACTCAGACGTGCAAAGTTTATAATTGTCAAGCCAGATAAAACCGCAATTAAGTTATTTTCTACAGGAACTTAATACAAGAACAGACTAGATTGCAAGAGAAGAGAAAAATAAAGGCAGATGTAACTTTCCTCTGTCGAAATTTGCAATCAACTCAGAGGAGCCTCGTTCAATTACCAGCGCGTCCAAAAAACAAACGAATTTTATTCACCGCACTGTCATCTAGATTACGAATACACTTTATACAGATGTGCATCTATAGGTCTATTCTTTTATTCAACCCGAGCGAGGATAGTTACCCGGAGTACACTGAGCAAATGTTGCACGGCATAAAAGTATTCGGTGTGTACACTGCTCGCTCGGGTTGAATAAAAAAACAGACCCTATATATCTGTCACTAACCCACGTGATTCTAAAACTGTGATGGAATATCACGCCTATACTAATTCAGTGATTAACAAACATTTTAATTCTTTCAGTGGTTCTAAAACTTTTCTCTCAGGGATTCTCAAATTTTAAAATAAAAGTGGAGAAATATTTTCGGTGTTCTACAATTGACGTCAAATTGAATACTGCAAACTGGAGGGTCCCTTTATTCTTATAACGGTGTTATAGTTGCCATATAGCTACTGTATTAATATATACCGCTGAGTTGATGTTTGTGCTAATCTAGATGCAGAACCAACAATATGGGTTGTGAGCAAAATATTCTTGCTTGTGAGTGCTCGGGTGTGATCTTTAAATTCCACCGAACAAAACTTTCTTTCTTCTTCTTTACCAATATTTTTTAAGTCCACGCTTTGTGCGATTCTACATTTGTTTTTAGGTGTTCTCTGTTTTTAATACAAATGCACATAACTTTAATATTTTAATGTTTTTCCCTTTTATTTGCCTTTTACTTCTTTTAAAAACACTTTAATAATTCTAAAATAAATACACTAATAAAGCTTAAAAAGTGTTTGGTATAAAAATACAAATTTACTAAAAATACATTCACATTTATAACATAATATTTTTATAAAATTTTATCACGTGGTCAATGCTTACTTGCTGTTGAAAAAACTTCTGGAAAATCTTTTAATTTTAGAATATTTACTTAAACTAACATTTTGATTGATACGTTTAATAAAAAAGAAATAACTCAAAAGGCTTAAAATTAAAAATATCACAGGTAAAGAGTACTGAAGTTTTGGCAAAATATTTGCTGTTAAAATCAGCAGATTCTCTAGATCTTTAGTCAGTTCGGGCTGATGCTGTAATTGAAATAGATATTTTAACACAAACGTGTAAAATCTTCAGAAGATTTTGCTTACATATTGAAGCCAAATCATGGGTATAACCATTCGGCTGAATCGATTCACATTCGCGTTGAATCCGTTTAGCCGCGGTAGCACAATATTACTTTGAGATCTAGCTATTTGGTCGATGGCAACTCCATTGATTGGTTCAATAATGGCATATGAACCATGTTGCTCATATGACGGTGTGAACCCCTCCAGACGATCGTTCCATGGGCCATCGCGACCATAGAAATGGGGCGATGAAACAGCTAGAGGAAGTTCTATAGTACAGAAAGTTATGTATCGTTGAGAATTAAGAATTTATGCAAAAGATTACAAACTTACCACTGTAACACTTGGAAATATCAGACAAACCATCTGGCAAAATTTCATCGCCATATCCCTTGTAGCAATCTGTTGTCAGATTATCTAATCGATCGTACCAATCGGCTCTGGTCACAAACTTATAAGCAAGCAAGTTTCCCATCTGTACTTCCTTGTCGAAATACAACGGAACTGGACGACAAATACTTTTTCGCCAATAGTACAAAATTTGGTCCTTTTGTAGGGAATTCGAATAAATTACTCCCTCTGTAGAATTCTGCACAGACGCAAAGCAGTCTCCACGTTCCGGCCGATAGCCCGGTGCAGTTGGACGATAATTGAATGCATTGATTTTAAAAAAATCGGTTGCACTATATTTGGGACCAATATTTACGTTCACCAGATCGTCAAAGTCTTTATAAACCTGAAAATTTAAATATCAATTATATTGGTTAGATGGTTTGCGATGTAGACAATCTTGCCATATGCAGAGTTCCTCCATTGTCTGTTGGTATTAAAAATGGCAAATAATTATCAATCGTATCGAGAGCTGGCGTCGTGAAATTCCACAGATAATTGTAAACGGTCGTATTAACGAACAAGTCATCATTACGGCTAATCATATTGAATGGCATTTTTACAGTGAACATATAATTCGCTATTTTCGATGCCATTCCAAGGAGGACAATATTTGGCACAGTTATAGTCTCATTTAGTATTCCTGGTGGATTTAATTCAGGTAAAAATTCCAAATGTCTTCTTATGCGATAGGTGAGTGTGGAGTTTTTATTGAATACTACATCACTATGCTCGATATGCTCCAGGTAGACAATCGGGCCGAATTCTTTTACTTTAATTTTGTGATCTTTCCCCAGTAAAAAGGCTTCAGCATTTGTCACTGTGAAAATATATGTGCTGCAATAAACTTTTGGTTTTGGCCGAATCCATTCTTGAAATGGGGGCAGTGCAGGTGACATTCTTAATTTAATTGACATTATAAGATCGCAAAGCGGAATCACATATAGAAGGACGGTGGAAGCAATAAAACATGTTCCAACTAAAAACAAAAGAAAATTATCTGCAAAGAAAAAAAAAAGCTGTTGGTTATTTAAAAAAATAATAATAATAATTAATTGTGACGAATTCTTTAAAAATAAGTCTTACGAACACACTTCTATGAATCTTATTAGTTCGCAACATGGCTGGTCAGATTTTCTGATCGATTTTTAGCCCACTTCCCATGGCCCGATTTTATTGAAATTTTGCACACATGTATATTTCCGGTTACAATACTTTCTATTAATTTTATTAATTTGAGGCCCCTCGGGCCGCGGGGTCGGGGGGCTCTCATACAAATATTTTACAAAATTTACCCGATTTTCTTTAAATTTTGTACACATGTGTGTCTTCGATGGAAAACACTTTTTGTAAAAATTTGGAGCGATCGGCCCCTTGGGGACCCCAATATACAATTTTTAAATATCGCTATATCGCATCAGATCACGGCAAAGTCTGAGCTCTGTGCTTTGTGAGCAGCGCTGTTCGCTGCCGCTGCGTCATTTGGTGAATGATTTTGCCACAAAACGAGCACGCACTGTGTGTGTGTGTGTATCCCCGATTAGAGAATTAACAAGAAAAATTTTAATTTTTATGGGTTGTTTTTTTAACTAAGTAAGGTTAGGTTAGGTTAAGGTGGCTGTCAGTGAAACCGACCCTCTTAGACCAGTAATGGTACATTGTGATACCACACGGATCCGGAAAATTGCCTTCCACCTACTCGATAAACCAATTAGATCTTCGTATGAAGAGTAGGAGACTACCAAGGTCAATGTTGATGTGATCATTAGTTTCGTTGTAGAAGAACGCTCCCATATGGAGTTTAATCTTTTGGCAGAGGGCTGGTCAAGTACAGAGAAGATGGAAGATGGCCTCCTCCTTCTCATCCATGCAGCTTCTGCAGAAGTCATTCGAGAAGACTCCAAGTATTGTTGCATGCCTGCCAGTGATGACACCTACAATAGCACCGATGTGCGATCTTTTTTGAGAGATCAAACACTTGGAGGGTTTCAGATCCAGGTTGGGCCAGATCTGCTTTTGTCGCTATGCAAGTTGTATCGTTTGACCACCTATGGTAAGTTTTTACATTAGCATCCCGCTTTAACAAGAAATTGCATGTGACGATTAGTATGCCTATGGAGCCATATTCAGCTAAGAAGGGTAGTGTAGTTTATTACTTGGCGAGTTTGTCAGTCATACATTTACCCGGAATGTGTCTGTGGATATTGAACTGCTCCGCCATCTCCACGAGAAACGATCGGCATTTGTGGACTGATTCCAGGGAGTTCAGTGCAGCTTGAATACACGGATATCCTTAGCGAATATTATGTTTCCCTATAGCCAAGACAAGGGTTCACTAGTCGCCATAATTTCAGCCTCCAAAACACTATCTTGATTTGGAAGACTTTCTGTCTTTAAAGATTAAGCTTTTTTGAGAAAACACCTCCGCCGACTCCGTCATCAGTTTTTGACCCGTCTGCGTAAAAATGAATCTGTTCATCTTCCTGGTAAGCGTCTTCGTCCCAGAATAATCTGGAGGGGAAGGTGACCTGGAAGTTTTTGTTGAAATGGAGTTGCAAAATGGTGTAGTCTATGTTGTCGGGGATACTGACTTAATTCAGGATAGAGGAGTGACCGATTTCATTTCTAGTCCACTAGGAGATAGCATTAAGGCGAATAGCCGAAATAGCAGCTACTTGCCTGCTGTAAATGTCGAGTGGTGTAAAGTCGAACAGAATGTACAATGCATCGGAGGGGTTGTACAAAGTGTAGCGCTCATACATAGACTAGCTGATCTTTGGACTTTACTTTGAACGCTGTGGCTCAGTGGAAAAGTGCATGGCTACTGAGCAGGGGTTCGTGGTTGGAATCCCAGTAACACCAAAAGTATTTTTCATGGTGTCCCACCTCTCGCGAATGGGTGACAAATATTTCGAGATTAATAACTTGTCACGGAAAGCTTCTCAATTCGCCGTTCGGATCCGGCCTTAAATTGTAGGGCCCTTCCATTTGTGTCAAAAAAAATACATGCACAACACAAATGATCGCGAGAAACTAGGCCTTTGACTGCAACGGTCTGTCGCGCCGAATATTATTAATTTGTCAATGTTTACTTTCTTATTCAAGGCAGTCCACCATACAGTCACACCGTATAGACGAGTAGGTCTTACTACCGCAGTATATAGTATATAATGGGTGATATGAGGTTGAAGACCCCATCTGCTAACAATGGCTTTTTTGCATGAGAGGACCGCCACTGTGGCTTAACGAACTGTTTCTTGTATGTTAGGTTTCCAGCTAAGCTTTCTGTCCAAAATGAGACCCAAATACTTGGCTCTATCAGAGAATTATAAGCTTATACTTTTTGCAGAAGGAGTGTTAATAAGGGGAACTTTATATTTCCTGGTGAATAGGACAAGCTCTGTTTTGCGAGTATTTACCCCTAAACCACAGCGATCTATCCAGGAAGTTAGCTTGTTGAGAGCATTTTTCTGGAGTTCCTTTAAGGTATTCGGGTATTTTCCTGAGAAAGCAATAGCAACGTCATCCGCATAAGCGATCACCTCTTAGGCACAACAGCACTTCATTCACCGCTATGTTCCATAAAAGGGGGGACAGGGCTCCACCTTGTGTGGTTCCTCTGCAGACAGATCTTCTGGCAGACGACGCGCAGCTTTGAATTAATAATCCCTTGTGAGCAGAAGATTAATCAATTCGCCAAGTGAGTCGTATACCCTCAAAGTAGACAGCGCATCCGTAATCGCAGAAGTGTTGACGTTCAATGTCTAGGAATACCACCATTTTGTGTATTTCTTGTGGTGGAGGGAATGTTCAATAGAATCAAGAAGCTACCCAAGAGCTTTACCTTGACTAAATGCCACCGTTCTGGAGAGATAGTTCCATCAGTGTCGCTGTGATCTATCACTACGACTACGATTTTGTCCTTAAGGACATCACTGAAAGACCTCTGAGATGTAACGATGCAGTGACTTAGTGTGCTGGTGCTGTGCACTCTGTTTTTTTTTTAATCGAATCGATTTCCTCCACTGATCTCAGTCTCTTAGACGTAGAGTTATCGCTGGTCCGTTGTTCGTACTTTTCAATAAGGTCTTGTGCCCATTTTAACCCTCTTCATATAAAGGTTGTGGTTAAAAATTTGTAAAAATACAAACGATAAATAAAAAGGTACTTTTAGTTAATTTTCTGTGTCATGTAGGTAGGTATAGGTTGGTGAAGTGGTAAAATAACCGACACAGGCGCTATTTTGATTCAACTTATAAATCTGCAGACATGCTAGTACAAAAATTGATTTTACGCATCTACCAAAGTACACTCCCGTTTCACTTTTGTTAAGTACTAGCGGAAGTATCCGGCGTTTCCCGATTTTAATGAAAATTTCGTTAAAATCTTTTTATAGATGTGGCTTATATTAAACACTAGCTGAAATATCCAGTGTTGCCTGGCTGCCCCTACCACAATACCCGCTCCATCCAAGACACTTCAAGACCCACCGTGAGATTCCCCCACCCTCGACACATATAACAGCACTATTATTATTATTATGTTTATTTTTATGTTAATTATAATAAAGGGTATAGCCCTTTGCCGTGGCGTAAGTTATTCAGTGAGTTCTCTTTTCGTAATAAATTTATGTATAAAAAAATAAAATCGCGGTCTTCGAGTCGAGCCACCCACCACGTCAAACCCTCAACACCATTAACACACTATCTCTCTACAAACATCCAACCTAAGCGTCCCCACCAAATCACAAAGTTGCAACTATATCGGATGAATGGTTTTCGAGTTATGCGAGAACAGACATACTCCATAGAAAGTTTCATTTTTATATATTTAGATTTTTCATTTCAACCCCGAGTGAGGGGGAAGGGGTGTGTACTATAGCCTTTAACTTCGTGCTCTTTTTCTATGATCTAGATTTAGACGATTGATAGCAACATGAAAAAAGTGGGCCCTGTGCCCATTGACCCTGAGGTCCTGTGTATTTAAGAAATTTAATCTGCAATTATATTTCATACTTACTTATTTTAAAGCATAAAGAGGAAGTTGATCCTGAAACCTTTGGTTTGACTTTTGCTGGAGGTATTGACTTTGATGAATCATTTTTCGATAGATGGTTTCCCTCGTTATCGCTGGATTGAATTAATGAAGAGAGAAGATTTTGAGGTTTTGTCCCGTCGCCATTAAGGCTATCTTGCGGAAATTTTATTTTCAACATAATTTCAATTTTTTTTTTATATATCGACAGTGAATACTCAAAGATATCTGTGGAAAATATAAAAAGATAACATTTTTAGTTGCATATTCTAGTTTCATGAAGAATCAAAATTAAAAGCAGGAATTCGAGAAGAAATCGGTTTAAACAAACTCAGTCTCTTTTATGTCGTTTACTGGGTACAAATGGGTACAAACAGTACATCCAGTTCACCCAGTACACCAACTACCTCTTATACACAGTTAACTCAGTATACTCACTGGGTGTATTTGGTGTACTAGGTGAACTGGGTGAACTGGGTGTACTGAGTGTACCGGGTGTACTGGGTGAACTGGGTGAACTGGGTGTACTGGATGTAAGGGGTGTACTCAGTACACTCAGCTTCTGTGTTGCATAGATGGGACGTATAGTGCTCATATTGTATATGGAATTTATGATTTCAAAGGAAACTTTATAGAATACCGTGCGTGCTTTGAGGAAGCATTTACCTAATTTTGTGAAACAGCCCCTTGCGTCACACCTAATCGAAGGCTTGGGTAATATCTGTAAACAAAGCTGAACAATATTGTTTATCTTCGAAGGCTCGTCTAGTTTTTGTATGTATGCGTTATCATATATATGGTTATTTAAAATAGTAATATTAATAATAATTAATTGTGACCAATTCTTTAAAAATAAGTCTTACGAACACACTTCTATGATCCTTAAAAAAATTAGTTCGCAACATGTGTTCGAAGGCTCGTCTAGTTTTTGTATGTATGCGTTATCATATAAAAAAAACTTATTCAACAGTATTGTGTCTTCACCTGAAGCCAAATTGGTGAAGAGGAATTGTATTTGAATCATCAATGTATAACATAAGAATAAGCTTCTCGAATATCTGCGATGCAATGGGTATAAGTATGATTGGTCTTTATGAGATCACTTTTGTAAGATCTTATCCCTGCTTAGCGATTACGATGATATCGGATTGCTTCCAGAAGTTCGGGAAATATTTTAGGCGGAGCGTTGCATTTAATATGTGTAGTCAATAAGTTACGGCTAGTTTTGGTAGTTCCTTCATCATTTTCGGTGTAATACCATACCATCAAGGAACTAAAAGAAATATTTTTTAACTTCAAGTTTTTAATTACTCCTGTCAAGTTTTGAATCTTCAGGATTTGAGTACTAATTTGGAGTAAAACATTACTGAAGTGGTCGACGAACGCTTTTCCTTTCGTTTAGATTTCCTTGCCCAGCTGCCATCAGGTAAACGAATTGGAGATTCTACTTGAACGGGTTGTTTAAGCTGTTTTTTTTAGCTTTAAAGCGTTATGGAAAGAGTACGTATATAATGTTAGTTCATATTTTAGGACTGGAGACCTAAATTGTTGTTATTTTCTTTTTAGAAGTCTTATTTTTTCCTTAGTAGCTCTTCAGTGTTGGAAGACTTCTAATCATGCTCAAAGTTTCTTTTGCTAGGAGCTATTGCGTTAAGTGCGGCTTGGGTTAAGTTTTCGACTTTTGACACAATTTCGGTGGTGGATGTTAGAGAAATTTTTGGATGAATATGTGCGCTTATATATTTTCTGTATTTAAGCCAGTTTGTATATTTGTTTGCTAAATTTGCTGAGAAATCTAGTGGTGAGTGAGTGATGAGAGCTCTAGACTTGATTCAACAATGAAGTTGTTTCTATTTAGGTTTCTTCTAATCAGGTGTGGAATCTTTTGTCGATCTGCAAACCAGTAAGATGTATTTTTAGAAGAGATGTCATCGAATCCTAAGTTAGGTACAAGGTTCCAAACCCTATTACCCTTTGGGCTGATTAGCCTTGATCCCCAGTAATTATGTTTTACATTGTAGTCGCCTGCTACCAGAAATTTATTTGCAAGTGTTTTGAAGCTGAGTTCAATGTACTGCTCTTCTGTTATATTGTATCGAAAAGGTGAATGAATTCTCATAAATAAGAATAAATGCAAAAATGTTTGCCAGCCATCTGTGTCAAACAATCCGCCATTCACACTCCCAGCTTTGATCGATTTCGAACAAAAACTGAGAGTCATATTCTAAAGTCTGTACTTCACTTTATATACAGTAATCCATTACTTTTTCGAGACATGCATGGAACGAATTATTACTCTTTCAGTGAAAAGGTGAATGAATTCTCTTAGATAAGCATAGATGAGCTCTATATGCTATCAGTTTTAAGATAAGCTATCAGTCTACATTATTTGATTTCACCTTTTTGTTTGTTTGTTTGTTTAATGTCAGTGGAGAATTTTAACTTGCGACATAAAAAAGGTACGTCTGTTTACATAAGAATATATAGAATTTGGTTGATATATTGCGCTGATGTGTAATGTATATTCTCAATGCAATGATCGCTATTTTTGGGTAATGTGGAAATAGTTACATGCATTGGGATTCGCAAGAGCTGTGATAACAATCATTCCAGATGAAATCAGATAGAACATAAAAAATTTACGATGGTAGTAGTAAATACAAATGCTGTCGTATTGTACACTTACTGTAATTTTCTTATCCTCTTAAGTTAAACTTTGCTACTGTTGTTATTTTCGATTCTGTTTTTGCCAAATTATTAAGAACTGTTTTAAATTTGAATTGCGATTTAAAATAAATTTAAAGAACAACACAATAAAATTAATGTAATGAAAAAAATGTTCAATAAATAACGGGTACAAAAAAACAATTTTTCTGAAGATAGAAACAAATTATTCTATCTAAGGTCACAAGTAATAAATGCGCATTAAGTAAAAAAAAATTCAGATAAATGATGAAATGGCTCCATTAATTCAAAAAAATTGCGTGTGTACAGAGTACACGTGTCAGAAGTAAAACTTCTTTGCCAATGTAAACTAGGATACCACCCATAGTATCCTAGGCCGCCTGGGATAGAAACAATTCCAGGCACATCACACAGCCCTGTAGTGTACGAAATGAACTACTAGTTGCCCATAAGTTTATTCTAAGCACCAGTAGCCCACTTCGGCTCGCAAAGTACGAATACATTGCCCATTGCATTTAGTACACGGTGAAACTGATACGTTACGAAAGTGAAAGCGTTAGGAACGTGCGACATGATGATTTAATTTTTCCACTGTCTGCATCGCAGTGCTTATCAAGCAAATATCCAGTACACAAGTCACTAAACGCTTTACAACATCTTGGTTGTACTTTTGGGGTCTTTTGAGAGTCTTTTAGTGGTCTTTTTGGGGGTCTTTTTTAAGTGTTTTGGGAGTCTTTTGGTGATCTTTTGGAAGATTTTTTTTTAAGGTGTTTAGGGGGATCTATTTAGGGTATTTTTGTGGAACTGTGAGGGTCTTTAGAGGGTATTTTAGGGATCTTTTGGAAGATTTTTTTGGGTCCTTATTGGGTGTTTTGAGAGTTTTTTAGTAGTAGTAGCCCAAATACCCAAAAAATTTGGGGGTCTTTTGGTAATATTTCTGGGGTTTTTTGGGGTCTTTTTGGAGTGTTTTTGGAGGTATTTTAGGAGTGTATTAGTGCTCTTTTAGAGTTATTTGGTGGTTCTTTTGGGAGTGCTTTTGGGGTCTTTTTGTAATCTTTTAATGTTTTTGGTGGTTTTTGAAGTATTTTGGGGGTCTTTAGAGGATCTTTTGGGGGACTACTTCGGGGGATTTTAGGAGGTTTTTTAAGGGTATTTGACAGGTCTTTTGGTAGGTGTTTTGGGATTCTTTCTTCTTGCCCTTTCTTTTGGGGGTATTTGGGTTTATTTTGGTTTTTTTTTGATAGTTTTTTGTTCGGTCTTTTGAGATAGCATAGTTTTCTCTTTTTCTCTCTCTGGACAAGTACCTTTTTGCGTTCTTCATGCTCAAAATCGTTTCACATTATGAAGCCATAAAACGCTGGAACCTTGAAATTTTGCTCCCAACGCGCGCAAAGAACTTACACGGGTAAATTTTGTAAACTATTTGTATGGAAGCCCCCCAACCCTAAGCCCGAGGGGCCACAATTTAAACAGAAAGTGTTGTCATCGGATATACATATGTGTGCGAAGTTTGAATAAGAACAGGATCTAGGAAGTGGGTTAACAATTGATCACAAGATTTGGTCTTCTAGCCAGCCAGCTACAAACACACGGGCTACGCGAACTTAATATACAGAATTTAAAATTGAGTCGATTTTATGTTTATTTGTTAAAAGGATATTTCCCAAATAAGCACATCACTTTGTCAACTGACTATGTGATCTAATTAACAATGTTGTATGAAAATATCTTGTATGTATCATAAACAAAAAAAAAGGCTATGGAGAGTAGCATTATTTTGTAGACAATGATTTTCAAAAAAAAAATTCATATAACGTTTAAAAGAGAAACTATGCGGCTTTCGTTTGATTTTTCCCTTATTTGATAGCATTGTGCACTCGTTTTTAGGCTTCAACGAACAAAAAATTTGCACTCGCAAGTTTTGAATGGATTTGTGGCCGCACGCACAAATCCGACGATGACGATAATAACAAAAGTTTTTATTTTAAAATTATATCCCCACTAATCCAATTAATTATTGTCTCAAGCGAATTAAAATCAATGAAAAATGAAAACTAATCGCAAATCAAATGTCGAAATAGCAGCATAATGACAGTTGTGTGTACGAAGAGGTATACTCGTACAAAAAACCTTGTGGAGAAGATGCTACCCCGGAACTACACTCAGTGCAATTTTCCAAATCAAACGAACAAAACGAGTGTATTTTGCGATATTCAGTGCAGTATTTTGCACTCAGGGAAATTTTTTCTATCAAACAAAAGCCACATTAAAAAAGTGTAGAATTTGTGAAATACTTGAAATACCTAATTAGATCTCGAAGTATCAAATCTATATTTAATGAGAGAGTCACCCACCGGGAATTCATTGTATGATTCAACTGAATTCAAACTGAGTGACAAATTTTTAGAATAGGGGCGCTAATTTTTGTAGTTAAACTGTTTTAAATTTTCTACTGGATAGGTCAGTGCCAAATGACTTTATACGCACTGTTAATTCAGAGAGATTTGCTTAATAGTTCTTATCAGGAATCTCCTTACGTTATTGCTTTGATAAAAAATCTAATTAAATGTCACATTGCTCGGTTTATTTTGTACTTATGTATGTGTATAAGTTACGTTTTTCGATTAAATCTGGTGCGGTGATTTCTTTGATCTTGTCTGCAGATCTGATCTGAGTTAAGCTAAAACAATGTTAATTGTTTTCATTCAATTTACAATTTAACAAGCGAAATACTGATTTGGGAATTTATGAGAATGACGCTGATAGAATGTCTATTAAGTTGTTTAATTCCTTATGTTTCTTAGAAGGTAATTTTCTAGTTACTCTATTTGTTTTTCAATCACATTCTCTTAGCACATTCTTCTAATAAATTAGTAGCGGGTCGTAGAAGGTTGCTGATATTATGCTATAAAACGGCTCAATAACATGACTAACAGAACAATTGTAGCAGGAAACAAAATAATAATAACGAGTGTATCAACGAACAATTCCGTTTTAGTTTAGTTTAGTTTATTTCATGTAAAAGGTATCTTCGTATCTTTCTATCTTCTAGAGACTTATGATTTATATTTTGGATTTAAATTTGTTTTAGTTTTAAGTTTGATATTAGAAAGTCTTTTCATTAATATGTGCTATGTTAAGCCGGAACTATAATGAAATTTCCCCTTCTTAGGCCATCTAAAAACCGGATGTTGAGCGAATGCAATGAAAACGTACGAAGAGGCTCCAGTAGCGTTCGTATGAATTTTGTGGACTCTGGCAATCGATTAGATGTGCCCCCTGGCGAGCGGCTTTTCTCAAGAAAATCTGACATTTGTCATTTGCAACGTGTAAATTAAATATTTTTTCGAGTTACAATTTTGTAAATATATTTATTGAGTCTGTGCGCAGCAGGAGATTACTATATGACAAAAGACATCCTCTTTATTTTAATCGCATAGAAAACAAAGGCATGGAGACAAATTAGCACCGAAAATAACAAAACGGTTAACATCGTATTTTCTCTTAAAACCATAAAATCTGATTTTGTTTATTTCAATTTTAGTTACTGAGTGCAAGGAGTGCATGAGTGCGGGAAAATTTGCACGAGAGGTCAAAAAGATGAACCTGCCAACCGGCTTCATCTACGAAAATAATTGCGATTTCTTCGAGGATATTAGTTTTTAAAAGACTCTATGAAAGCACGAAGCAATAACTATAATTGTTGTGGTGCTTACTAATTAATATTTTATTTATATTCGTATTTTTTAAGAACACTATGTGATGAGGATGTGTATAACCGGACACCTGACAACAAGGCAACTACAACACCAACACAATCACCACAACCTAAAAAAAAACCCATAAAAACTCAAATTTTTTATCTAAATTCTCTAATAGATACATATGTGTGCAAAGTTCGAACCGGGTTAATTTGCAAAATATTAATATAAGAGCGCCTTCACTTCAAAATTTTTACAAAAAGTGCTGTCACCGGAGATACACATGTGTAAAAAAATTGTATGGGAGCTCCCGACCTTGGGGCCCAATCACTTTCAAATTTCAATAGTAAGTGTTGTCATTGGAGATACACATGTGTTTAAAATTTGAAGAAAATCGGGTTAATTTAAAAAAAAATTTATATGGGCACGATCACTTCAAAAATTTTAAAATTTAAAAAAAAATCAGTGATACAGATGTGTATAAAATTCGAAGAAAACCGGGTCAATTTTTAAAAAAGTTAGATAGGCCTCAGGGCCTCAGGATTTAGGTCCCGAATTTTAATAGAAAGAATTGTCACCGGAAATACACATGTGTGCCAAATTTCAATAAATTCGGGCTTGGGAAGTGGGTTAAAAATTGATCACAAGATCTGACCAGCCAGCCAGCCACGGACACGCGAAGTTAATATAATAATAATATTCGGCGCGACAGACCGTTGCCTAGCTTCTCGTAACCATTTGTGTTGCGCATGTATATTTTTGGGCACAAATGGAAGGGACCTACAATTTAAGGCCGGATCGCTCGGAACGTTTGTCACTCATTCGCCAGATGTGGGAGCCCGTGAAAAATACTTTTGGTGTTACTGGGATTCGAACCACGTAGCCATGCACATTTCCATTGATCCACGTTTACGACCACCAAAAATTAGACTTAGCGTAGGTAAAGTTGTAGCAATGGTCTGTTAAAGCGTGTAATTCTCCATTATTCAATCGGAAGTATAGATGAGTTGAAAGTAAATTCTCTAATAACCAAAAGTATACTGAATTACACTATAAATGCTGAGAAAAAATCCACTGCGTGCTCTGTGGTTTAAAAATCCCTCAACCACCAAATCGTAAGCTCTGCTGCACACAGCGCAAACACCACACACCCTCATTATATTATGGCGTGATCTGATGCAGCTATATGGCATTATTTTTAAAAATCATTTTTGTATGGGAGCCTCCCGACCCCGGGGCCCGATCACAACCAAATTAATAGAAAGTGTTGTCACGGGAATTACACACGTGTGCAAAGTTTCAATAAAATCGAACTTTGATAAGTGGGTTAAAAATTGATCGCAAGATTCCACGACAACAGACAGACAAACAAATCCATGGGCACGCGAAGGTAATATAGAGAATTTAGTAAAAAAAAAAACAAACCTAAGGTAACTTCACGCATAGCCGCGGAATTTTTTATTTATTTTTTGATCAACTTGATTCTTTGTTGAATACGGCTAGTAGCATTTACAAAATTAATTAGTTAAATTTATTTAGGCGCCACTTTGAATCAAATTTTAATCATATTCCGTGAATGTGACAAGGTTAGTGATTGTAGATCTTGCAGCAACTAATTTCGTTGCTTTTTCGCAAATAATCCTTTTAAGGAGAAAAAAATGTGGTCCTTCGTAATTTTTTCGAAGATTTTTGGGACCATTTTAATATAAATTTATCGGATGTTTTTCTTCCCTGATTTAAAGATGGAAGTACTCCATGAAGTTTGGCACTTAACCAAAAAATGATCTCTCAATTAAGGATAAATGAAGCAGTAATTTTTAAGGTTTTAACAAAATTTATGCAATTCCATCTGGACTATTATTACACATTTTTATGGATAAATTGAAAAGGGCGCAAACGCGATTATAAATATTTTCATTAGGGTTTCGTTTGATTATTTAAATGCTGAATCACGCTTCTTTTTTACTGAAGCCCCATGAGGCCCAGGCAAAACATACCTTTACCACACTGATGTGCTATGTAGGAGCAAAAGGACACAAAGTTCAAGCACTCGCTACCATAGGAATTGCAGCTGATTTGTTGGCAGGTGGTCGGACAGCGCATAATGGATTCATTTGCTTCGAGTAATACTCGTAGACCAGTTCTTAGAGGAATTATGAACGATACTGATATTGGGAGGTGACTTTCGATAAAAATTAAATGTAGTGCCAAGAGGGACTGTAACTGACATCATTGAATTGTGCGTCAAATATTCGCCACCTTGGCGTCACGTCAAACAACGCAGTTTAATTACCAACATGCGCTCAGCAGGACAATATTCTTTTTAATGAATGGGTGGTGCGCTTAAGTAATGGTATCTTAACAAACGATTGTGATGATGAACTTTAAATTTTTTTAGAGTAATAATTATATATTGGGACTCAAGTAAAAAAAAGTTAATTCCGTTATATTTGGCGAGTACTCACTTGTAACGTAAATAAGTTGGTTCCCCTTGAAAAAAAACCGGCAGATATGCCACAAATTGTCTCTAAAGACTTCAACGTTTAAAATGATAATATCAAAGCTGTACAGCAGTATACTATGTGTGTAGAAGAGATCAATATTTCCCAACATGTCATTTTAATACAGAAAAATAAATCATAACATTATAGTGGATGAAGGTATCCACTTTACCGCTTTACCGCTTTTCCCGCCCTATTTTTATTGCTTTGGCAATATGTTGATGTTCTATACATAATTCGTGTGCCAGATAAATGAAAATCAATTTATATACGCGTTCTGTTTAAGAATTAAAACGTAATCCCAATTTTATAGGTGTGATATGAAAATGGTGGTTATAAGCCATTCATTTTTAGGGTAAAATCGATAAAAAGTTTATTATTTATTGTAACTCTGTTTACAAATAATCTTGATGGAAGTGCGGTGAAACATCTAAGACGACTTTAAATGCCAATTTGTCTGCATTTAAAAGATTTACTATGCAAATGTTAGACCAGACACCAGCAACAAGTGTAACACAAATTAATTGATTTTTCTACCTACTCGTGGCAGCTATCAAAACAGAACAAGTATTTTGACGGCAAAAACGGCTAGGAAAAATAAATAAAGTTTGTGATTTGCCATCATATGAACGGCTACTGTTTTAATCACACACTGAAAATTGTATTACTTTGGCTTTGGGGTTTCACCTCATCCAACCTTGGCGTTACTACTCATTCCGGGGGCTACAAAACTTTTTGAATGGGAGATCATATACTCCGATCTGATGACCGTCAAAATGCACATGTACTTGTTGCACTTGCACTTGTTTCAATCAGTCAAGATGCAAAGATGGTAAGAGGTATTTAATAATAGTAATAATAATGAGCAATTTATATTTCATATAAATTAATTCTGTAATTTAAACATTTCAATGTTTTTTATGAACTCAATACATATCCGTTTCCGGTAATAGGTTCTACATTCGATTGTTGCTATCTATTGCGGTAAGTCAATTAATTCGGAATATCAATTAACATACTTGGATAGGATCAAACGACATTTCTTCTTTGTCGTCACGTTATCCGGAAAACTTATTGAATAAAAAAAATTTCTTTTTTGGGTGTACATGTTAAAAAATATAGCCTTAAAATTATTTTTGAAGTTCAATTCGAACATTTAATTTAATATTTTACTGCTTTGGCGTTAACATCTAATACATTCATTTTTTATTACAGAAATTGAACGAAATTGTTATTTAAATTGAAATAAGGGTATTTTTTCGTTTGTCTAAGAATTAATATATTTAGTTAACTTTTAAAAAATTTAAACAATCACTGCCAACTTATTTCTTTGGATCCTGAAGTAAGCAAGTACTGAATTAATGATGATTCCTAAAGGATGTAAAGTTTTTCTTGATAGTGTTTTAAATCCTAAATCTTATCCGTTTTGAAAGTCAAATACTGGTGTTAAACTTCACTCTTTCCCAAACTTACCTTTTTTTTTAACGTCGTTGATAGTTACTTGTTACTAGGCGTTAATGTTTTTTGTATAGTCGCGGATCTTGTTACTTGTTTTATTTCCGCGTAAATGTTTTTTCTGTATATTCAAAAATGTTTCACCACCCTACAAAAATATTTCACTTGATTTTATTACAAAAAATTTGAAATTTTTTTCGATCGAAGGCAGAGACACTGTTTTTAACAACTGCGTTTATCACTTGACAATTTGAAAATGATCGCATCAATAGTCAAAAGTCATATTCGAAATAATGAAATTTATGCACAATCTTTGTATTTTTGGGTATAATTAAAAAATTTCTTGTTTACTAAATATCAGGATTGAGAGTTCTATGATCTGTCCTTTTACACATGATAATTTTCATGGGAGACAAAAGAAATTCAACAAAGATCGTCACACGCGCAAACAGACTGACTAAGCCACTGATAACCGCTTCGATTACCGATGTTATTCTATGCGTAGCTCAGTTGAAAATGAAAGCAGTTCGCTTGTGACGAGAGCTGTAGTCGATTACTCAATGGACGAGCGCGGCACTTATTATTACACGATTAGAGTGAAATAAACGTAAACAACAGCGAAAGGCTTAGAACTCTAAGCGTACACGTGCGCTTCGTTATAGAGGAAGCGAATGAAAGACGGAAATGTAGAAAATGCATGCCATTTTAAATGCAGACAATAATTACATCGGAAAGAATTTAACCCTAAGAATAAGTGGATCAAGGTAACCTTAGTAGCACTGTACTGTTTCACTGTTTGAGACACTATATTTAACTAGAGTTGAGATATTATGATTGTAATTAGAAGATTCGATCAAAACAAATGTTATAATATCTTAGTTTTTTATATTGCATTGCTTTGCCTTGCCTTGCCATTTATACAGATTGTATGGTATTGGTAAGGGTACATCTGTACTTTTATCCATACCGTATAGAGTTGATACTTGGGTTAATGGTTACTTATTATTACAGTTATATTATAGCAGTAATTTAAAATTTTAAGGGCTTAATTATCACTCAATAATTTAGTCCAAAACCCCGCGTATTTTATTCATTACTATGTTTAGCTCTATGCTCGGCACTATCTCTTTGATCCTATCTTTAAATAAAAACTAAAAACTAAACAGCATATGCATATAGCAGATTTTACCCTTAGGCAAGCGATAGAAAAGTGTCTAAAATATTCCAAAACTCACTACACCATCTGTTTATAGACTAAATCATAACCAGAGTAGACTTTGTAAAGCTATGAGATATGAGAGAGTTTGCCATACTTAATAAACGAACACGACTATGTAGGTTTAGTTGACCATGCATATTGTTATAACGTTAGAATCCAGATACAGCGGATGGTATGCAATTTAAGGCTGCATATAAATGAGAGCGAAACAAAGTATATGGTGGTTACGTCTGCGTACAGAAGATTAAGGATTGATTACTCAATTAAGACTAACTTGCAAGATGATGAGGAAGATTCACCTGAAATCGAGAATATCGAAAGCTCAGTTTAAATTTATTCAATGTAAAAGAGCATTTGGCTGAGTCCGAAAATGGTACTTAACGATAATCAGACCCATTATCACCTATGAGGCAGTTGTTTTGTGGGCAAGAACTTGTCTTAAAATGGCTAAGAGAACACTAAACAAATTGCAAAAGAACGTCTGCCTGGGAATAATGGGCGCAATGCGCTCTACATCGGCAGATGCTCTCAATTCACTGCTAAATCTGCCACCTCTGGATATAGTAATTCAGATGGAAGCGGTAAAAGCTATATGTCGATTTCGCAAGAATAAGGTCTGGCATTATGAGCATAAGAGTGGGCATGGACACATATTCCAAAAGGTTTCGGAACAAATACCTACGCTTCTGATGCCTGTGGACAGTACTGTACCATTTCTTATATTTAAAAGAGGATATAAAGTTCGATACCCTAGCAGGGAAAGTTGGAAAAATTCAACTGAGATCCTTAGGGAATTCAAACCCATGAAGGAACTGGTGCAAAATGGTTCTTAGATGAGAATTCTAAGGAGTCATTCGCACTTGGAAAATGGCTTAGTGGTTTTCAAACAGAAATATTTGCTATTTTACAAGTTGCCAACTGGGATGTCTCTCAAAAGATACAAGGACGAAACTTTGCAATATGTTGTGACAGCCAAGCTGCTCTACTAGCACTGGAATCACCTTGTGTCAATCCGGATATTGTTCTAAAATGTAAGTAAAGACTGAAACCTATTTCAAGATGTAATTCCGTCACTCTTATCTGGGTTCCTGGACATACAAGAATAAAAGGAAATGAATTTGCTGATGCACTTGCAAGAAGTGGTTCTTCCGATACTACTACTGGTCTGGAACCAATGTTAGACTTGAATTAGGCAAGCTGAAATATTGGTATTCGAAGATTTATGGAAAGCGAACAGGAACAACGTTGGCACTCCATAAATACATGTAGAACAACCAAGCACTTTGTGGATAGGCCTAACTAAAAAACGGCTAAGTTCATTTTGGGAATATCTAGAAGGAACTGTCGTATTTTCGGTTTACTTACAGGACATAATCCGACTGGAAGTCATATGTTCAAGTTGGGACTTACATTGGATCCAATATGTAAGTCTTGCCTGGAGGAAGAAGAAACAACACAACTTTTCCTTTGTAGCTGTCGTGCTTACTCCAGGCTACGGATGAACGTTTTTGAAAGGGATATAATAAAGATAGAAGAACTTCAGTCGTTGAAACTAGAACAAGGCCTTCGCTATCTTAAAGTAACGTAGAGATTTGAGTAGTGAACTTACTGGGAACGAGTACAATGGAGCAAAGGTCTGAGTGCTCTGGTGGGGTTTTTCTCAGATTATCCCACCAACCCACTACACTATATACCTCAATTAAGACAGTGTACCACGAATTTCAAGTATTGCAATTGTAGCAACCGATATCAGCATAGAACCATAAATACGCGCATGGTTGCTTAAGTCCAACGAAACCTACTTTAATCTTCAAATCCAGGAATTTCGTCATAACATCAAAACTGCTAGTGTATAAACAATGGACTCTGAGCAGAAAGCTCTCTGACTGCTTAGACGCGTTCGAGAAGAAATTCTTACGAGAAATTGTTGTGTGAAGAAGGACAATTTCGGGGATGAGCGTTACCTGAATGGCGCCCCCTTGCGGAGAATTAAGCTCTTTATGCTCGGGTGTGCATGATACCTAGCTTGCATTAGCGTAGAGGATCATGCTCGAAAAGTCATTCGTGGTATGATTTATGAAACACAACTGCGATGCTGGTCAAACTTACGCTTGAAGGTTGATGCCTAGCTGGATAGCTTCGAATCGAAATCGGGATTTGTGTACAGATTTTATGCCGAAGACGCAGAACTCTAGTTGTAGATCCATATATGATAAGGATACCATATATACTGCTTTGCTTAAAATAATTTTGCTTTTTTCGTGAAGCAGGTGTCATTTTACAGAAGTAAATTTCCTTGTGATTCAAAACAAAGCGAGTATCCATACTAATATTATAAGTGTGAAAGTAATATTTGTATGACTGATATTACTGAACTACAGTTTCGGGTTGACCGATTTGGCTCATTTTTAAATGCTCGTAATAGTCCGGGGATGATTATAGTAAAACCTTAAAAAATGCCGTTTCCATGAGATTTATGTATGAACTAGCGACCATAACTCACGATTCGAACACGTTATAGGCTACAATTTTAGACAGTGGCGGGTAGGTGGTGGTGGGGCTCAATGGGGTGCGGTGGTTTCAGTGGGGGAGCGATCAGTTTGATAGGTTCAGTAGGGTGTGAGGGGCAACCAGACAACGCCTGTTACTTTAGCTTTTGGTGGTTCTAAACGGTGTCTTAGGGGTTGGTATCGGCGGATCCCGGGTAAAACCAGGGCTAATAACTAGTTTACTATAACAAAATGTAGTTCAGTAATATAATTTTTTACGAAACGGGAGTTTGTTCACAATTCATAAAAATGCGCTTTGGCAAGCCAAGCTAAGAAAATTATATGCCAAGGAAGCATATTTCATTGCAACTTGTCATTATTATTTTCAGGTGTTTTTTTTTTATAAAATTGTAACTTACTATCTTAAAAAATGAACTGCAAGTGCTCAGAGGAGAAAACTTCATTCTTAAAATCAATTTTATGTACCGTTTATTTACTGTATGAGTAAGTAGTGAACACAATGCATATATTTATCACGGTAACTTATTTTACATAAAACAAAGTGAACAATTATTATCAATAAAGAGGTTTTTTTAAGAGCCAATATGAATTTAAATAATTCCTTAGAATGCCGCGTAATAGTTCTATAACATTATTCCTTTAGACTTGAGTTGTTCGTAATAGCTTTTCCTCTTAAGCTGTTAAACTGTTGAACTTTTAGGTAGTTTTCCATTTGAGGCACCCTACAGTGGGTATTATTTTCTATAGTGTTTGTTTAGATAAAAATAATATTACATTTTTATGCACCGTGAAGAAAAGTAGAAGTAGTAAATAATATACATACAAAGCAAGCTAAATAGACAAAAAGCCAGAAAGGTAAAAATGATCGTGCGAAAAATCATAATTGTAGTCCTAACTCAAAAGGAAATGTATACGTGTACAACTTAGCTTTGTATTATCATATGGTTCATATTATCTCGCCCATTATGGTTCACTTAGGTTCATTATTGCTAAATAAACCTAAGTTAGCGGTATTGGTTCAAAATATTTATCTTAATTTTTTTTAAATTTCAACTCACTTTCAAGTATGTGCACTTAGATGGACCAAAGTTACCCTGTTCCTTTTAATTGAACGCAATAAGGTTTTTAACCAAATAGAGCGAAATAAATCCTTTTTCTGTTTAGGTACATGATTTCTAGCTCGGATTGTTGAATTCGATCACACTATTTAATGAAGGTAATCGATATTTTCTAGTATTTTTGTGAGCCCAAAGGGTGAAGCGAATAATCAGGTCAAAGGTTTGTCAGCATTTGATGGGACTTGTATTAAAACAATTGTTTAGCGCTCAGCTTGCGATGAGAAAATTTTGGGATTTTGTTTTTCTCATAGGGGTTGTTTTAGGAGGAAAGGATTAAAAAAAAAGGGTTTTTTTTAATGAAACTAAAATCCTTTTAAGCTAATTCAGTCCTTAGACTGAATAACAACTATCCATATGGCGAGCTGAGAAGCTCCGTTTTACTATCTTAGGTATAGGGTCGCATTTTACATTCAATCTGTAGAGTGTTAAAGATAGTTAAAGATCTCTGTATGCCATTAAATTGTTTAGATCTATCTGCTCATTCAACAAATTAATATTATTCCTATCTTTGTTTAACTAAAGGTAATAAAAGTAATAGAAATAATTAAATTCCTCTTGTTTTTCATTCGCATAGATAAAATACACGTTGATCTATGACATTACGATGTCGTAAAAACAATAACAACATTACCATATATTTATTTATAATGTGATTTTGTAGTACAATGGCTAATTCTTCAATTACTAGTAGATTTTTAGTCGATTTTTAACAAATTATATTCGTCATAGTGTTTAGCGCAAAATGACTTTTCTTAGAATCTAATACTAAAGATTAGTTTTTTTCTCCTAACCAATGAAATCATTTTACTTTTTCCTTGTTTAATAATTAATTACTTTTTTATTAGTTTCATTAAACATCCTCATAAGTAAATACATTATGTACGTCAAGAGTTTATTCCAGTTAATAATACAAAAGTACATTTTGTTGCATTTGCTTCCGGACGGTGTAACGTGCCCCACAGTGATGTTTGCTCTATTTCACCAAAATTTTTTGAACTCTTTTTTTTGAACTCTCTTCCTGAACGGCTACATTAGGTTAATAATTTTTTAAATATTCTTTTTCCATGTAGTTTTAATAATAGATATAATTACTTCGATGAAAAATTACTCAGAAAAAAAATCAAGTTACTCCAGCAACCTTTAAGGTAATTCGGAGCCTAAAAAACAGATTAGGGATGTTTCCGGCACAACTTAAGACCGGAAAGTTCAATTTCAAAAATGCTTTCTTTAAAATAGTTTTAGAATAAATGAGAGCAGTGACTAGATTTCATACGTCAACGGGTTGAGGAACCTACCTGTAACTTTTTTGCTCTAACTCCTCACAGAATCCGCTGATAAAAGCTTTTACATCAGAGGATCTTCTGAGGTCTGTACATCAATGATATCTGGTAGCATCCATTAAAACAAGTAAATGCAACAAAACTTCGTTTTTCGGATACAAACTTTTATGTATACATCGAAACACGCCGAACAGTCACAGTTATCGCCTAATAACATAATTATCGTTGTCTGTTTGTCTGTATGGATATAACGCTTTTATGTCACCACATACCGCCTAAACCACTGGACGTATCGAAGCCATATTCACACCATATGTTCGTTTGGTGCTCCGATGAAAAATGGTGAAATGGTTAGGTGGTAGAAAAAAGATTCCGTAATTTTTGACGTACTTAAGAAATTGCAAGTTGGTGCATTTATCATACTTCTTCGAAATCTAAACGCAAAAGAGTGTTTGTTGAATGGAACTCGATTAAAAGTCTGGAGTCTTAATCGAAACTGTATAAACAGAAATTATCACAGGAAGTAATAAGTGGGAAGAAATTTGCATTCCTACATAGAATTGATTTGGGGCGAAAGTACTTTGCCATTCAAAGAATGAAGCGTCGCCAATTTCGTTTGATGTTGGTTTTTGCAATGACCACCAACAAGAATCAAGCCCAGTCTTTTGATCATGTCGGTGTATATCTTCTTGAGCCGTTTTCGCTCATGGACAGTTATATGTCGCTTTAAATCGAGGAAGATATCAAAAAAATTTGAAGTCTTAATTAAAAATAAAGATTGTCAAGGAGATTTACTTAAGAACTCGAGTATGCTTACAAAAAACAGTGTAATTAAAGAAATCCTGAACTAAATAAATAAATATGGCTATTTTTTGAACTTAATTTTATCCAAAACAAAAACATACTTTACTTTTTTAGAGTAGTAATTATATATTGGGACTAAAGAGAAAAAAGTTAATTCCATCATTTTTGACTGGTACTCACTAGTTTGGTAATACGAGATTGTCAAAATATCTTTTCAAAGTATTTTCTTTTTTCCACGCATCTCACGCGCTACACGCGACTCGTGACTCGCGTCAAATCAAATTGAGTCGCTTACAAAATTTCAGCATTTATTATCATAGTATTTGATAACATTTCAAGCTCTTAAAGAGAATATTAATTCATATTCTTAATCATATATCACCGTTTGTTGACACACTTTTGAGACGAGAGCAAGCGGGTTTTAGGAAGAACAGATCATGCGTAGACCAAATTAATACACTGCGAATTATCATCGAACAGTCAGTTGAATGGAATTCACATTTGTACATACTCTTTGTCGATTTCGAACGAGCTTTCGATAAAATATCCAGAAAAGCTATTTGGACAGCATTGCTAAATCTCGGAATTCCGCACACAATCGTGAACTTTATCCGTGAATTATATAGAGATGCCGCTTGCAGCGTTCGATATAAAGGCAAGAACAGGGCCAATATTACCATCTCCAAAGGAGTTAGGCAAGGATGTGTTCTCTCACCTATACTTTTATTGGTGATTCTGGATCAAGTTATGGCGCAAACCAATATCGATGCACCAAACGGTATTCAATGGCGCTTGAAGAATAGGCTTAACAATCTCGACTACGCTGACGATATTAGCATGATGACTCACAGATTGGACGATATGACGCTATGAGAGGTTGATTTATAACGCGTTGGCTTAAGTCTTAACTACTCAAAGTCGAAGTTGTTGCCAATCGGAACGACCGATAACCGCGAATTATCTATAACCACCAACGATGCAATGATAATCATTGAAGACGTGGAGAAATTTAGCTACTAAGGGAGCCTTATTACTAAGAACGGCGGATCCGAATCAGACGTGACAGCCCGCATAAACAAGGCGCGCTCTGCGTACTACTCACAGTACAAAGTTTGGCGAGCGCATAACATCTCCAGGAGCACCAAGCTAAATATCTTTAACTCCAGTGTTAAATCGGTCCTCTTATATGATTGCGAGACTTGGAAAGTAACAACCACCATTTCTCAAGAATTACAAGTATTTATCAACAAGTGTCTACGACGAATAATCTGTGTCATCTTTTGGCCAAACACGATACCAAGCTCGGATCTACTTGACCTGACAAATAACGAGCCAATCCGCATTGAAATTAAGCGAAGAAAATGGCACACCCTGCGGAAACCGGTCAATGACATTACAAAAATTGCCTTTGAATGGAACCCCCAAGGAAGACGAAACGCAGGACGCCCAGTGAACACGTGGCGCAGATCAAAGCGAGACAAACGTTTCGAGAGTAATATACTTGTAACGGAAAGCTTCTCAATTCGCCGTTCGGAACTGGCCTTAAATTGTAGGTCCCTTCCATTTGTGTCCAAAAATGCACAACTCAAATGGTCGCTAGAAGTTAGGCCTTGGACCGTAATGGTCTGTCGCGCCGAATATTATTATTAAAGTAAGGAGACAACTACTACCCCCACTGGCCAGCCAGAGGAGCAACAGGTCACACGGTGCGACCAGCAATATTGCGAAAAAGGTCAGACTACTTAGGAAGGGCAGACTCACTGAAGTGGTGTTGCTAAGGTGGCCAGGAAGCACTTACATGAACGTGACATTGTCTGATTAGATATTGAACAGTGAAAATCCAAAAAGTCATTGACGCCCGCTTGCTTGAATTGCTGGTGGACTCATAAACAATGGAAACGGTCCTTTCATCTTCTTTGATTGTACTGATGTCCTTATTGGCTTCAGAATCATCAAACAAGATGGGCTCGAAGATCATTCTCATACCTGCCAATCATATTCCGTTAAGGTCCAGCGTCCTATTTGACTGCCTTAGATATTTGAATTTTTTTTATAATTTTATACATATTTTTGAATTTGACAGATAATCTTAAACAAAACCAAAAATGATATGTAGATTTTACGTTAAGCACATGTAGAATTCTACAAATTAAACGAACGAACACCTTTATGCGGGCATAATTAAAACCATAATCATCTGCGATCGACTTTGACTAGACCTTATCTGTCTTCCTGCTCATCGGATCACACTTAGCTTACATTTTAGCACAATGTCAACATTCAACGAAGCAACAAGTTTTCATATGTACGAGTATGTACGTAATTTTCTCTCAAACTACAAGAGGTCGGAGTAGTTTTTGTTGAGCGCCAAAGTCTCGGAGTCGTACGTAAGAACTGGTCTGCCCATTCAGATATACTCCAACATCTGGATACTATAGTCTTCATAGACTTTTCAACAGAGTTTAATTAATTTATACATAAATAAGTATTTATTTATTATACAGATTTAATCGTCGTATTTAATGAACAATGTATTTAAGAAACAAGTTTTTTTTTACAGACAGATACTCCAAATAAGATGTAAAGTTATGCAGACAATTAAACTTACATTGTTATAATTTACAATAAGCCGCCGATAAGTTTTTTTTGTTTTGGAAATTGTTTTCGTTGTGTTGTAAAGTGGTCGTAAGGAATGGGCAATGCAATTTGATTGTAATTATTAGACAATTTTAGTTAAGTATGAATCTGCGAATGACTATCATTGTTGCAGTGAAGCAAACTATAATTCAAAAGTGGTGTATGTGGTCACTAAATGTGGTATAAATTTAGAAAACGGGGCGTAGTAAAAATAATGAAAATTTAAGCTATCCGCATATTGAGCACAGGCTAGCACAGCATAGCGTAGCCTAGGTTTTTAGAAAACACAATATATATATATATATATATATATATATATATATATATACTAGCTGTTCTCGGGCGCTTCACTTCTCGCACACATGAACCGCCGCCTTCATCTTACCATCGTTATAGCTGATATTAACATTTTACCTTTTCTATAGCCTTTAATCAAGAGATATAACAAAAATGTCTTCACAACACTATTTGTATAAAATAACTAATAAACAAAATATAAAAAAAGAATTACGCAAATAAATCGTTCGAATCGTGAGTTATGGGCGCGAGTTCATACAAAAATCACATGCGGAAAAAACAGGTTTCCCCGAATTTTCCAACTTTCCGGGCAACTATTCCATTTTTTTTTCCGTAAAAACCTTACCCGGACTATTACGAACATTTAAAAATAGCCAAATCGGTTCAGCCGTTCTCAAGTGGTTCGCTTACCAGCGAGCATCATTTAATTTTAATACATATATATAGATAAACATTATGTCCAGTGGTTTAGCTGTGATGCTCTTACAGATATTTATATTCAACAGTATCGTTACCCAGCGCCATCCAACGAGTCCAAAAGTTTATAGGAGCATGAAGCAAACATTTGGTGTAAATATGGCTTTGATACATCCAGTGGTTTAACGTGATGACGTATTTTATGCCGGATGCCATCCCAATTCCAGCGCCACCTACTGGGACTAAAATAAACATAATCTTATCAGAGCACCAAACCAACTTACGGCATGAAAATGGCTTCGATGTGTCCAGTGATTTATGCATGATGAGGTTGCATATTTATGCAGAATGACATTTTCAAGCATATCTCGACTCTAGCACTACCTATTGAGCTACTGAGATAAACATCTATAAGCATCAATCCAACATGCGGTCCGAATATGTCTTTAATATGTCTAGTGGCTTAGGCGTGATGCGATAACAGAGATATACACCAAAAGACCAAACGCTAAACCACGTTTTCGTAAAAATCTTCACTCCAGCGCCATCTACCGTGCTCCAAAAAGAAATAAACTTGTCGGAGCATCAAACAAACATATAAAGTGAATATGGCTTTAATATGTCTGCTGGCTTAGGCGTGATGCGATAACAGATATATACACCAAAAGACCAAATGCTACATCACGTTTTCGTAAAAATCTTAACTCCAGCGCCATCTACCGTGCTCCAAAAAAGAGAAGTTTCTCAATTTGCCGTTCGGATCCGGCATTAAATTGAAGGTCCCCTCCATTTGTGTGCAAAAATATACATGCTCAACATAAATGGTTGCAAGAAGCCAGCCCTTGGACCGCAAAGGTCTGTCGTGTCGAATATTATATATTATATGTCTAGGGGCTTAGGAGTGTTGCGATAACAGATATATACACCAAAAGACGAAACGCTAAATTACGTTTTGGTAAAAATCTTCACTCCAGCGCTGTGCTGCGCTGCGCTGAATATGCGGCTACTTTTACTTTGGGTAAAATACGAATTCTTTATATGTTCGAGAAATAACGAGCTTATCTGTATTTTTAATTTCTTCAGGCAATACCCAAGAATATAATGTGTAACCAATCTTGGATAAATGAAAGCATAGTCAATGTTAGCAATGTTGTCGAAATTTTGCAATGCAAACATTAAACCAATTTGAATAAAAAAAAAACTTCCTTACCATCGACTTTCGTCGAGTTGAAAGCAAAAAACTAAACGTGTGTGGTAATTACTTTATCTGCTGCAATTTGCAGTACCTATACTGATAATACGATAATCACTGCAAGTTATTGCATTTTAATCAGAGCGTTATTTTAACCAATTATTTTGTTAATTGCTTTTATTGCGATTTAGCAGGTCATTATTAATAATCTCTTGTTAGAACTTTTCATAGAAAATTAAAAACTACACCATGTACATCGCAAAGAAAACAAAGCTCAAAGCATTCAGTTAAAAGTGAAACAACAGCAACAGCAACAGCAAATATATACCGGTTTGTTTTAATTACGAAGAAAATCGTTATCCTAGTATTATATGCAAATTAAAAATTGTGTTCCAAAAAGGTTAACTCAATGCTTGTTAAAGATGACCTCTAATGCCATGGCAATCAGGATATAATATTCAATGGGAGTATGGAAAAATTTATATGTATTTTATATGTAATTATATGACTGTAGGACGGAAAATATTTTCATTATTTTTAATTACTCAATTACAATACAATAACGCCGATAAGATATTCTGTAAGAATAAAAATAAACAAATCACAAAGTTTTTTCTTCTAAGCGACATTTGGTCTTGTGATTAGCCATAATACCGTACTTAACTCACTCAACGGCAATACTTTCTTTATTTTAATATACTATAATGTATGAAGGTAATCTTGTGATTGTTAAAATAAAAAGTGTTGGCTTTTTTTTTAATTATCGAACGCTTCAAGGCATTTGCACCCTTATAATGCCTAGGCATAGCGTAGTCTTGGAAATATTTGGATAGAAGAAGAAGAAAAGAAATAATAATAAGCCCAACTGGATGGCTCAACATCTTGATTACTTTATAGATCAACTCAACCGTAGGAAAAATTCGTGCGTTTTTTTAATTCACCGGAAATCAACCCGTGTGCTCCGAGTGGGTGATGGCTTATAAGCACCACCGATATTGACAAATATTACAATGAGTTTATATATAACTAGTGCGCTTCGTTAACCACACAGCCAGTGGTTCAGGACGCTTCGATACCTGCGCAGGCAGTGTCCGCTATCGCGCTCAAATGCGCAACTATAGGAATTTCTAGACTCTAGATTTAGGGGATTTATAAGAACATGAAAATAAGTGTACGTGGTCCATTGACCCAGGGAGTCTGTTTTCGATTGCAAAATTGAGGGAGGCTTCTATACAAAAAAGTTGGACTAAAAATCATAGAGGCCCCTGAACAAAGTGTTCGACCCCTTCTTATTTTCTTTAAATACAAAACAGGTGTTCGAAAATTCAGAACGCTACTATTAAAAAATTCTGAAAAATTCATAAAAACTTTATTTTTGTAAAAACAGTTCGTATGGTGATTCTTGACCCAGGAGTCTGACCACTTTTAAAATATGCCTATTGAGTGCTTCAAAATGGTATAAAACCATTACGCGTTGGACGCGATCAAGTCTATACGGAAAGCAGGGAAATTTTATTTCAAAGACTCGAAGAGAAGATTCAGGAACTATCCGAAATCATCAAACCAAGAAGCAATATCCATGCGGAGTATAAAAAGTTGGTCAACGCATAATACGGACGACGTATGAGTCGGTGGCAATCAATAAGGAGACCATGCTTGATAACACGTGTGAAAATACGCCGACAATAGGAGTAATAATGGAGAATCCTAAAAGACCGGTTCCCTTATCTAGGAGGAAATCAGTCGATAATCAGGATATCACGAAAACGATTGAAACCTGCAAAAAGAAACGTTCAACTCCTATGCGAAATAAGGATCGACCAAAGGAAAAAAACCCAGGACGAAAATAACGCAAGAGACTCGGCCAAAAGCAATTCTACAAAAGGACCAGCCACCAAAGATTAATGTGGAAGTAAAGGAAAATGACTAAGTGGGAAAATGGAAGGAAAAAAACGCAAAAGACATCCACGTCCGATGCGCTACTCATCAAAAAGAAGGGTGCGGTCGAATATGCCGACTTGATACGCAAATTAAAGACATATTCCAGCCTCTTAAGTGTCGGTGCCGAAGTAAAGCACATGACCAAACAAGGTGAGCTTCTATTGGAGCTGCGGAACCCTTCAGAAAAATCAAAAACTTGGGATCACAAACAGCAGTTGTGAGTATGGCAGGCAATTTGGTTGATAAGATGACCTATGAAGGAAGAGTCCGAATTGGATGGGTGTCCTGTAGTATTAGAGAGAAAATAGTTTCCATAAAATGCTATATAAGCCTTGATTATGGACATTATGCGCATAAGTGTCAAAGCGACAAAGACCACTCCAAACTATGTTTAAAATGCGGTAAAGGAGGGCATATAGCTAATGAGCCTCAATGAATGCTCTGTCATCAGATAATTCAAGATATGTGACAGGCAGCTTCAAGTGCACTGCATATCAGAAGGCAGTACAGTTAGCGCGGAATAAATGATTATTATCCAACTAAATCTTAATGATTGTGAAGCTGCACAGGGACTTTTGCATCAAACCGTGCGCGAACTGGAGGTAGATGTTACTATTATCAGCGAACCATATAGAGACCTCGATGAAAGCATATGCGCAACCGACGCTACTTGTAGCGCTGCCATATGGGTATGTGGTAAGCGTTGTTTCCAATAAAGAGAAATGAATTTGGAATCAGGTTTTATAATAGCGAAGGTCGATGGCACTCATATAAAGCTATTATGCACAACCATTTGCATCATTAGAAGAGTTTAAAACTTTTCTGGAACGTCTAGTTGATGATTCTTGCGAACGGAGTCCGGTAGTGATAGCATGCGATTTTACTGCATGATCTTTGGAATGGAGTACCCGGAAAACAGATGCTCGCGGTGAGGCACTTTTGGAAGGACTTGCTACGTTGCAGATTATATTATTGAACAATGGAAATACACCTACTTTCTGAAGGGGGTCCGCTAGCTCGATAATTGATTTAACGTTTGTTAGTAATTGCCTCTTAAGCAAGGAGGTCACTTGGGAAGTCAGCGAATCATACACATATAGTGACCACCAAGCCATATTCTGTGAAAAAGATGGAGTAGGATTAAATCAGAAACTTAGAAAGAAAACGATGGGTTGGGAAGCGAAATCGTTTGACCTCAGGGTCAGCGACGGAAAAGGTATCTAAAGTCATTAACTCGCTAAGAAGACCCTGTGATGCTGCAATCCCGGTGAAAGTATTAATTGGTCAACGCAAATCTTCGTACTGAATTAATGAAGAAATAGCGGAACTCCATCGGAAGTACCTACGGACCAGACGGCAATACCAAAGAGAAAAGCGTAGGAAGATTGATGATGTGTGCCAGGAGTATTGTAATGTCAGATCACAGCTTAGGATTGCTAGATATGTGATCCCGATGAAGAAATTGCGCCCGCGATGGCTGAAGAAGTTCTCAAGGCAGCCAGCAAGGTAGGCTATAACAAGACCCCAGGACCAGAAAATATCCTTAACTTGGCATTAAAATCCGCAATTAGGAACTATCGAAATGTGTTTGCCAGCATGCTTGATTCATGCATAATAGAATGGGTGTTTCCAGTGAAGTGAAAAAAATAGAGTCCTACTCCATAAAGGGAAAAAGGCACCAGATGAATCATCCTCACACCGGCCATTATGTATGCTCGACTCAAAGGTCAAAATCCTAGAAAGAATTATCGGGGGTTGGCTACAGGAACCCATATTACAATCAGGAGACCTTGCAGAACATCAGTATGGTTTCCTCAAAACGCACTCAACAATTAATGCCATTAAATTCGTTAAAAAGTTGGCTCAAAAAACGATTGATGAGAAAAGGTAGAAGGGAGGAACTTGAAATAATCGATATCAAGAATGCATTCAATTCGTATTCAATGAACTACGTCGGAGAGAGGTCCCGTCTTACATTTTGAAGCTGGTGGCAGAATACTTAAATAACAGAATTCTGCCTTACAACACCGACAATGGCCTGAAGAAATACCGGGTGTTTTTTTAAGAGATTGCCGATTTTTTTTTTGAATAAAACACATATAAAATTATGAAATGACCAAAATTTTTTTTTATTTGGTAGATAATTTTTTGGCATTTAACATTTAAACACAATTTCTGGCATATGGCTACCACGACTATTTTTCACAAATGTCATTCTGGAGGTCCAATTTTCCAGCACTTTTTCAAACATTTGAGGGCGTATGTCAGCAATGACACGTTGAATATTGGTTTCCAAAGCGTCAATCGATTGAGGTTTATCCACATAAACCAATGACTTCACGTATCCCCACAAAAAGTAATCGAGTGGCGTCAAATCGCACGAACGCGGAGGCCAATTCACCGGACCATTTCTCGAAATAATGTTGTCGTTGAAAGTTTCTTTCAATAAGTCGATTGTTTCACGTGCTGTATGGCAAGTGGCACCATCTTGTTGAAACCACATTTCATCCATATCCATATCTTCAAGATTTGACAACAAAAACTCATTTAACATGGTTCTGTATCGATTTCCATTCACGGTAACGCGTCGTCCTTCCTCATTTTTAAAGAAATATGGATCGATGATCCCACCAGCCCATAGACCGCACCAAACAGTACATTTATCAGGATGCATTGGTAATTCTTGAACGGCGTGTGGATTATCTTTGCTCCAAATGCGACAATTTTGTTTGTTGACGTATCCATTTAACAAAAAATGCGCCTCATCACTGAAGAGAATTTTACGGTAAAAAAATGGATCTTCGTTCAATTGATTTAACGACCAATCACTGAATTCACGGCGCAAACGATGGTCGTGTGGCTTTAATTCTTGCACCAATTGAATTTTGTATGGCACCAAACCCAAATCTTTACGTAAAATTTTCCATAAAGTCGATGGACAAAGTCCAATTTGCTGAGCACGACGACGAATCGATAAATTGTCGTTTTCTTCGACACTGGCCTCAACGACAGCAATATTTTCTTCTGTACGAACTCTTCTCATTCTTGTCGGTGGCTTGGCATCCAAAAGAGTGAATGTAGACCGAAATTTGGTAATTACGTTCTTTATGGTGGTCTCTGACGGACGATTATGTGCACCATAAAATTCACGAAGTGCTCTATAAACATTTTTAATTGAACACTGATTTTGAAAATAAATTTCCACGATTTGAAAACGTTGTTCTGGAGTTAACCTATTCATAATGATTTGCCAAACAATACTGAGTAGAAATGCCACTTTGAGCTGTCAAAACAACTGTCATAAAATAAAACGACATCTATCGGAAAAACAAACCTCCTAAAAAAACACCCTTTATAAGGTTACGGCGGTGTATTTATGTTCGTTCGTATGGTCGGTTTTGTAGATAACATTGCTGTAGTCGTAGTAGCGAAACACACGGATGTAATGCAACAATCAGAACTATCAGTTAGTGGCTGACGTCAATCGTATTACAGTTGGCAGAACATAAAACTGAAGCTCTACTAATATCCAGTAGGAAAATTACCTTTAAAGTTGGTCATTGTTCAAATATATTTCAGCCATCAATTATATACGGAATGGTAATTTATGCATGCGAGAATATTATTCAATTAGCAATTAGAGATTGCCAGCAATAAAGCAGAGACTATATGTTCAGCACTTTCTCGAATTATGCCGAACTTTGGAGTAGCAAAACAAACAAGAAGAAAGCTATTGGCGAGTATTGTCTCATCGACCCTTGTATAATAATAATATTCGGCGCGACAGACCGTTGCGGTCCAAGGCCTAGCTTCTCGCGACCATTTGTGTTGTGCATGTATATTTTTGGACACAAATCATTTAAGGCCGTATCCGAACGGCAAATTGAGAAGCTTTCCGTGACAAGTTATTATCATCGGAACGTTTGTCAGACATTCGCGAGAAGTGGGACATCGTGAAAAATACCTTTTGGTGTTACTGGGATTCAAACCACGAACCATTTGCTCAGTAGCCATGCGCATTCCCATGAGGTCATGGAGAAGTAGACTTCTATCTATCCCAATTTTTAACTGGGTATGAGGGCTTCCGCCTAAACCTTCTTAAATATAAGCTCCCAGAGTTTTCCTCCCCGTACTATATGTGAAGGCATAACAGAAGATGTAGAACACGTTTTCTGCCATTGTTCCTGCGTTTTGCAGGAGAAAGACTGGATGTGTCAGATCAAATAGGACATACCATTCCGCATAGTGATATCTATGATATACAATGAGGAGATATGGAATGCATTTAGTGCAATGTCTTCCAGAATAATGCAGCGCCTAAGGTGTCTCGAGCGTAAGACAAGGAATGAAGATATGTAACACAGCAAAATAATGTGAATAAAGAAGGACAAGAAATCGATTAAGAAAAATGAAAGTGCAGCCATCGCTGAGAGCCTTCCCGTGTTGAAATGCCTAACGGTAGTCCCGCGGGACTGGCTATGAAATAATTATTGGGGGTTGGTTTTAGTCAGTAGGAATCTGACCCGCGAACATGTTAAGGCTAATGGTGCATATGTGAAGTATTTTTGAAGATTTCCAACCTCGAACATTATTTAAAATATAATTTTTTTAAAATGTTCAATTTTATTGCTGAATAAAATGTTTTCTTTCATCCTATCAGTCTTTCATTTAACCCATTTACTAAACTCTTATCTAGGTTTTAGAAGTAAGATATTCCACGAAGTCAAAAAAATTTTCATAGGTGTTTGTGCTTATTACTGAGATAAATTCCTAACCAATATCAAATTCTCATGTCTCTCTTTCATTTTTCCATATCTTTAAACCCATATTGTTAAAGAATGACATAAAAATAGCTACAATCCTATGCATCTACTTCAATTTATACTTAAATGAACTAAAATCGTGAATGTCATTAGTAAAAAACCAACCCATAAAAATAAAAATCAAAACAATTTTTACAAAAACTGTTGTCAACGGAGATACAAATTTAAAAAGCTACTTGCTGCTAAGCTTACTTCACTTAAACATTTCGCTGCCATCAACTCGCAGCCGTTGTCTTTGTTTTCACAAAAAGTTGTCAAGCCTGACGCATCGTCAAAGCTCACGCAACGTCGGCGCTCACGCATCGCCACGCTCAAGTACCTTCCAGGCCACCGCATCGTCAAGGCCAACGAAACGTCCGGGTCATCATCGTCAAAATTCACATTACGCAAATCTCATATATACCGTCCGGGCCACCACATCGTCGAAACTCCTACAACGTCCAAATCGCCGCACTATAAATGGTTATGCTTGTAAGACTCACGTATCGTCCAGCTCACCGCATTGTCAAGGCTAACGCATAGTCCGGATCATGTATCTTTGCAGGCTCACGCTTGTCAAAACTCACGCATCGCCATCGCTCATATAGCGAAAAGCTCACGCAATGTTCCTGTTATCGCTATGCTCTCGCATCGATAAGGCTTATGTATCGTCAAGATTACATATCACCAAGCTCACGTTCCGTCCAGACCACCGCATCGTCAAGGCCACGTAACGTCCAGGCTTATTTACCTTTCTTAAGATAGAGAACTAAATGCTTAATTGAATTGAACAGTCGACCTTAGTAGGTTGCATCCTGGTCAAACCGAGGTTACTCCGGCTGGGAAAACTTCGTTACAAGTTCTAACACTGAATAAGTTTCCCTGAAATACCTTCTTAAATCCGAATTGACAAAACCTTGTCAATTCTCTTGTTCTCTTTTAATCGAGACTAGGTCTCAAACCCTATGTTCTTCAATTATTAACCAATTTCTTATTAAAAACTTTTTTTTAACTTGGCTGGACCCCTTTTTGTCTGTATTTTCGAGTAATTTGAGGTCCCTTTTAACCACCATTCGCACGACCTCGAGTCTTAGAGGGCTGAAATTTTGTAAGCAGCTCAATGTCAGGGTCCAATTTTAATATGCCGCGTGTGACGTGTGTCCAAAATCGCGGATGGCGCGTAAAAAAAAAAGAAAATACTTTGAAATAGGCCCGACCTCAAAAACAGATATTTTTGCGATTACTACCAAATAATAAAGGCTGTGTGGCGTGTGTCGATATATACATAAAACTTTATTACCCAAAAACGAAGTTTTCTTACATTTACTTGTTTTTGTTTCAAACTCTCTTTGGTGTTTGGTGATCTTCAGTTTATTATATTATCTCTCTTTCAAAAAAGTGGATCTCATTATTGCAATTCAGCTATCTCCTACATTTTGATATAACTGAAGCTTAACACACAAGAAGTGTACTCGTGCAGTATATTGGGTACTAGTTGAGTGCCCGGCGTTGCCCGGTTTGGAAAAAATGTATTCGACAGTAATATCCAAAACCACCCCGCCCCGAATCCGATCTATCCCTGTTCCTCCTTCGTCCAACAACCACCCACCTCATCGACCACCCACCACATCGACCACCCACCTCATCGACCTCCCAATCTATCGAACCACTTCCGTGCGTTAAACTGATAAATCGGGGTGTAATAAAATGAATTGTTCTTTACGAGTACTTTAGTAGAACAGTTTATTCGTTTACATGAAAGACCTATCAATGACACTCAAGAATACAAATTGTGTAACCATCAATCGCGGACAGAGTGGTGTATATCAATGTCAATGCAATGCAAAAATTAAGTCAATTTGAAAAAAAATTTAACTTCCTTACATTTTAATCAGAGCGTAATTCATGAACTTGTTAATTGCTATTGCTGCAAAACAACAAGCTCTAATTTCGACCATTAAAAGATAATCACTATCACCATAATCAACCCTTTCCTGCTCTATGACAACAAGAAAACGGTTTGACTCTTCTACTAATTCAGATAAGAATAAATAGCTTTAATTTTAGAGCGTGTGACCAAAGAATTGAAATGACTTGAAAGTTGAATTACATTTTGTAATTTACTTAAAACCTCAATGGTAAATAAGGTTAAACAAAGAAGTGCTATCAACTTGCTCGGCTTGAGATTTAAAAAAAAAACAACCCATAAAAATTAAAATTTTTCATCTAAATTCTCTAATCGCAGAAATTGATATGGGAGCCCCTCGATCCTGGGCCATTTTTTTTTTTATTGTAGAAGAAAATCATCGAAACAAACATTTGACATCAGATGTTAAAATTGAAAAAGCTCAGATCATTTTATTCTGAGCACTTAGAGCACGCTCATACTCTGAGCAAATTAGAAAAACGAACATTTATCTTGAGAACTCTTTGACTGCTCTGAACTAATTTATGAAAACGCCAAATGACAGAATATTGTGAAAACTTGTTGTTCTATCTGTAAGTTGATATCGACAACAAAAAAAACGACATCAATAAAAATACAATTCAGTATATAATAAAAATGTAAGTTGAAGTAAGCATAAAACATTTATGTCTCGTTTCATTTGCTGGGTTCATTTGTGCGTGCGCTAAGATTTCTCTCTCTCTCTCCACCACCAACAAAACCATGCAGCGCAGCCGACTGCGCAGCACACACCGCACAAAGTCCATAAAGGGCGACGAATATCTGATGCCAGTACAGAAAAAATGTATAAGGGCCTTGCGGCCGAACCCGGGACCCGATCACTACCAAATTTTCGAAAAAGTATTGTTTATTGGGTATACACATGTGTATAAAATTTGAAGAAAATCGGGTAAATTTTTTAAAATTTTTGTTTGGGAGCCCCCCGACCCCGCAGCCCGAGGGGCCTCAAAATTTAATAGAAAGTGTTGTCTCCGGAAATACGCATGTGTGCAAAATTTCAATAAAATCGGGCCATGGGAAGTGGGTTAAAAATTGATCGCAAGAATCCACGACAGACGACCGACCGACGACCGACCGACGACCGACCGACGACCGACGACCCACGGGCAAGTGAAGTTAATATAGAGAATTTAATAATGCAACATCTTATGAATCTCAACATGTCGCATTTTTGCTTCCATGTAATTCAATTCAATGCTAAAAGTAGGCTAAGAAAAAAGTATCTTCTTAGGATTTATGTTTCCTTTTAACGAAAAGGTGGATATAATTTTAGGATACCATTACTGCGAGAACGAAAAGCTTTACTTTAACACGATCAGTTACTACTCAACTAAAAACAATATACTACTGTGCATGTGCTTAGAATGTTCTGCAGGCAAAAATTCTCGGCACAACCACGTACATTCGTATATTTTCCATTAAAAAAGAAAATTACTTACGAAATTAAGAAAAGGGTGGGCCATTGGCTTCAATGTAGTATACTTTTAGGAAAGTGAGGAAAAAATAAAAAAAAAATTATACTTACGGACGTTTGTGACTATAGCTATTTTCTAAGAGATGGCAATCAGACTGCAAAGGTGATTACATTTCTGAAAAATACAATCTCGTTTTTGACGTGAAACGTCATTGGGGTACATGAACAAAAATAGTAGCCTAACGAAATAGGTTATATGGTCTTGCTACTATTAGTCTTATACGTAAGTAAGTAAGTCTTAGTTTGCGTCGCCGACGGGCGGGTTGGTAGTGTAACTCACGACTCAGAAGTGCTACCACAGTGATTCATGTGTTTTTGAATAGACTTTATTTAGATCTCTTGATTCAAGAAAAGTTTATTTTGAAAAACATTTATAATTATGTGTAAAGAAAGCCTATAAAAATACCATATGTCAACCCCACAACCACCACCCCCAACCGAAAATATAAATCTAGCCTATCGTTGAAAAGAGAAGGCTATGGGCCACACACAGGAACCCCGATTTCCGAGGTCCAGCGTGCGATACTGTTTCGGGAGCGTCGCAAAGATGATACAATTCGCGCAGTGAATGTCGTCGACTCCGTGAGCTTCTGTACCGCTGTTGTACCTGTACCAATGGACAAATCGAGTAAAGATAGCACCCACACATCTGTCCAAGACTTCACCGAACTGAGAGATGGAATGGAATGGAATAGGCCAATGTTACCCAAAATTGTCATTCATTCATATTGGAAATAAATAATTATGTAACATTCAGTGCCTGTTTTGTATTAAAAAAAAATTTGTCCTATTGACCAGGAAATACAAAGTTCCACTTATTAAACCTCCATCCATGAAAGGTATAAGCTTAACATTCTCTGATAGAGCCAAGTATTTGGGTCTTATTTTGGACAGGAAGCTGAGCTGGAAGCCTAACATACAAAAAAAGAGTTCGTAAAGCCACAGTGGAACTCTTCTCATGCAAAAAAGCCATTGGTAGCAGATGGAGCCTTCAAGCCCATATAACCCATTGACTATATACCAGTGGACTAGAAATGAAATCGGTCACTCCTCTATCCTGAATTTAGTCAGAATCCCAAACAACATAGACTACACCATTCCGCCATTCCATTTCAACAAAAACTACCAGATCTCCTTCCCCTCCAGATCATTCTGGAACGAGGACGCTTACCTTGAAGATGAACACAATCATTTTTACACAGACGGGTCAAAAACTTATGACGGAGTCGGCGAAGGAGTTTTCTCAAAAAAGCTAAATCTAAGCCTCTCTTTCTGTCTTCCAAATCACTTCAGAGTTTTCCAGGCTGAAGTTATGGCGATCAGTGAAGCCTTGTCTTGGCAGAATAGAAACGTCATATCGGCTAAGGATATCCGTATATTCTCGGATAGCCAAGCAGCACTAAAAACCCTGGAATCAGTCTCCTGAAACTCAAATTTAGCCCTTAACTGCCGATCATCTCTCTTGGAAATGGCATAGCAGTTCAATATCCACCTGTGTTGGGTGCCGGGGCACAGAGACATTCCGGGAGACTGTAGGCATACCAATCGCTACATGCAAATTCTTGTTAAAGCGAGATGATAATGTAAAAACTAGCTGTAGGTGGTCAAACGGTACAACTTGCATAGCGACAAAGCAGTTATGGCCCAAACTGGAAACGCTCCAAGTGTTTGATCTCCCAAAAAGATCGCACATCGGTGCTTTTGTAGGTGTCATCACTGGACACTTTCTCATAGAGAGGAGACCATCGTCCATCTTCTGTGTACTTGTCCAGCCCTCTTCCAAAAGCGTAAACTCTATGTGGGAGCTTTCTTCTACAACGACACTAATAATCTCATCAACATTGACATTGGTAGTATTCTACGCTGCATACGAAGCTTTTATTCGTTCTTCGAGTAGGTGGATCGAAATTTTTCCTGATTCGTGTGGTATAATAATGGACCATTACTGGTTTAAGTGTGTCGGTTCCACTGACAGCACCATTTACCTAACCTAACCTAACCTAACCATGTGGGTCACCTGAAAATTCTTGACTCAATTCCTGAAAGAGACATGTTCTGCACTATCCCCGACATTATGGTAAGGGAGCACTGTTTTGGAAGGAAATTTGAGGTAGAAATATTGGACCGGGTAAACTGGTACAATGGTAATGGAAATATTCTCGATAGCGGAGTTGAGAAATTCTGCCAACAAGGACTTAATATCGTTCATTAGGGCGGTGGTATGTAACTTAGAATAAGCAAACTGTAAGATACGATAGGTCTTTCAGGTCGCAGTGTCTGCCAAATGGGCAAGGGTACTAAAAATAAAATAAAAAATATATAAAAAGTACTATGTATCTGAAAAATATATTTATACTCTTTGTGACCGTGAGTTTCTTGTGGAAAATAAGAGAGTGAAGGGAGTTTTTGGGGCCCATCACGCTTTCGGAATCCGGCCACAGAATTATAAATGAGATTTGAAAAGTTCGTATCTTCTGAAGTAACAACAAAGTTTTACTTTAAAAATACAATTATGTTTATCTTAAAATTTTCTTTTATTTTATTTATGAAATAATTTCCATTCCAATGGTTTCAAATACAAACGATTAGATTAATGCCCTTATTAGATGAAATGAACCAAACTTATCGAAATACTTTTTATTTTACATAATAAAACCCACTACACAAAAATATAGTTTGTTATTTAATAATAACTAAATGTCAACAATGTTGTATCCATCGATTATAGATATAAATTCTTACTTAACTTAATAATATGAAATTACAATAAACTATGTAATGATAGTAAAACATTTCAACTTTGCGACCAAAACAATTTCAAATAAATTTTATTCTTATTAACAAAATAATAATCATTACATTAATACAACAATAATTAATACAATTTATATACAGCCATTATAACTAAAATATCTTCTCGTGTATGTATGTGTGTGTTTGTGCAATTAATTTATCCTAAAGTAATCTTTAAGGCCAATTGAATCCAAGGTTTTGTGATTTTGAAGTAAGCGGATGGAAGAAATTTAAAAAAACCCCATTAGCTTGAAAATAATATGTACGTATAAAAAAGGACGGTATATTTGAGACAGCAGTTTGTGATGTTATTTTTGTGATATTTTTACATATACAGTTGGCGAAATACGTATACGTGTACGGTATATCTGAGACAGGAGTTTGTGATGAGTTTTTTTAATCGAACCACTGAACGACTTAATGCAGTTTTTTAAAGAAAATTCTGAACTGTAAATGTAACGAAATCGTTTTTGTGATATTTTTAGAGGTATATTTTAAAATTGATCGATCGTACCCAATCTTAAGTTAAAGCTTTCGTGTATCCTATTGTGCAAAAACCCAAATTCAATTCAATTGTCGTTAATTTTTGTTCTCCTTGGCTTTCTTTTTGGCCAAATCAATTTGTGCCGTTGCTAGATAGTTGGAGCCCTCTAAATGTAACGTGCTTTGCCGATTTGAGCTCCGTACCAGGCAGAACACCGCAATCACTAGTAGAACACCGCCCAAAATAAAGAACGCAATCATAAGGATTTCACGTGCCTTTGGCGGCACTGTCGCCGCAAAGTTCATCAAGTCTGTAATCTCTTCGGGCAGTCCATCGATGCCATCTTCAAACCAAAGTATTGGAAAGACAATGTCCGGGAAGTTGGCCACTTGTTTGATGTCGACCACTTGGCTGACGGCTAAATTGATTTGAACTCTAGCGCGTGCTCGTAGCGTGGTTCCCATGTCCTGTAAAGTTAATTTCAAAGTGGTATTGGTATTGGTATTGGTATTTGTTTTTTTGGAAATTCCAGCAAAATTACCGGTTGAACATCAATGAATAATTGATGCTTCTCTTTTTCTGGCGGTGAAATACCTTCGACTGCTGTGCGTAAGCTATCGTCGGCCAAATAGAAATGTGGAAAGCTTAGCATTATGGGCGAATCTGAAAAACGTAAATAGCTTTAATACTAATCTTTATTTTCCTGATATGATAACCATGTGTCCTACCGTATTGACAAAGCGAAACATTGAACAGGCCATTTGGAGCGCATGATGGCTGGCCACCTGGGCAAAAGCACATATTCTCTGGGTGATTTTCGACACTGGCAAACACACTTTCCGGAGGAGTAAAGCGATAACCCTTAACGCCTCCGCTAGTTTCGACTTCTTTTTCGAAAACTAACGGTAACAGTCGACACAGATCCTTGTCGTAAATGTGTAGGGTTCGATTGTGGTCGATGTGTGGAGGGAAAATGGAACCATCAGTTCCGTTAAGACGATTGCAGTCATCGCTCGTCCAATGGGGCAGATGCGATTTGCCATTGTATTTGTCAATAATACCGTATTTTGTGACATCGTCAACACCGGCGAAAACGGTCACTCGATCCTATACAGGTGGAGAAATGTTATAATTATAAATCTGTACATTCGGTCTGTGTGTGCATTTTATTTTGATTTTACCGGCGATGTGCTATTCTTTCCGTACATTAATCCAAATTCTTCGTATGGTAATTTCTGCTCTTTTGGAACAACGTCTTTGGCTAATTTCAAGAGGGGATCCTCGTAGCCCCACAGCAATTGTCCTACTGAAACTTCAACGAATGGTTTTATCTTCAGAATGTCCATGATGCTGGCCATAGCTAACCGAAGAAATCTACAAACGAATATTAGATTTATATTTTTCTTATGGATAGGATAATGTTCTCTTACCTTGCTGCATGTTTACTTTGTGATGTTGCACTCAACATGGGAATATTTGGCACAATGACAACATCATCCTCTGGGCCTACAGAAAATTCTTCACGAAATAAGTAAATTTTCTTCTGATTATAGCTGAGCGTTCCATTTGGATTCTTAATAATGTTGACCTTTTCCCAGGATTGCCTTAAATAGAAAATGTACAAAAATATAGAATTGACTTGCAAAAAAAATCGCTTGTGAAAGTAAAATAAAACCACAACATTAGGATTAAGTACTACTTTGTGTCTTAGAGTCAAAATTAGATTTTACCAGACAAATTCTGGCTTAAGTGTTCTATTTCGTTAGTACACTGCATTGTTAGAATTTCACCAATTTGTAGAAAAAAAAAAAAAAGGAAAGTGCAAAGAAAGATTCCGACCCTGCCACAAATTCTTTTACAGTGGTTTTCATTAGGAACTTCATATTTTTTTAATGAAAGAGTTTCTGCTTTTGATATATTTCGGGCAAAGAATGCAACATCATTCATATATCATCTAGGTATAGAAACGCCTGCATAAGTGAATGCGAGGAAGCTAGTTTTTAAATACTTTTTTTCCGGCAATTTTGCAAAGGATGTTGGTCCCTTAATAGTCTAAAGACTCTAGCTTATCGGCATAGAGACCGTATAATGATAAGATATACGAGCGTTACCGCGATGTTAACATCATAAAGAGAAATCAGGTCGGTAGAGTCAGCTGAACAGGACCCGATAGTGAATTAATTTAAGCCCAAAAGGAAAGAGTCCAGATGCTTCAATTCACACGGTCACTTAACTTCGACTCAATAATTCGATTGTTAGGCCAGCTCACTGAATCGCAGCTGATGGTTGTTCGGCTTAATTTCTTCGGTGGTAACCGCCATATTGTGTATATGTACGCAGATACTGTCCTTGTTCCAAATTTGCTTCAACTAAGCACAGAGATGCCCAATGCCTGAGATCGACGCAAAGGAACGGTAACATTATCAAAAGTTTATATGACTTGAATTTTTCGACAAGACGTTTAATTGTTCGTTTATCTGGAAGAGTACGACGACCGAAAATTCGAAAATGAGGAAAATTGTGCAAAAGTAGTAAATAATTCACAAGCCAAGTCCATAAATTAAATTTTTATGCCGATGCCGATTTGAATGTGACTTTGGCGATAGCAGAGTGACACCTGATAAAGGCTTATGTTGATCACAAAACACCTAATTATAAACTTTACGTTGATTTTATGTGTTCCTATGAACAAACACGAAAAAATTTAACTTTGAAAATTTAGCAATAACTGAACTTGTTTAAGGTCATCGCAAAACCACTCGAGCAACAATGTTTCATATTCATGGCAGTGAAGCTCAGCTTACGCTAAGAGTAGTACAATTAAAAATTTAAATATACAGCAACAACAAATCAGTCGACTGAGAGATAATTTAATACAACCTATTGCCACATGATGGAAAACCTTGAACTTGTCATACTGCACATTTAATAACCTAAATACATTACAAAAAAAAGGTCACCTACATTGCAATTAACTTCATCATTAACCCGCAAAATTACCTTACTGCAAACCTAACCAAACAGACATACACTCACTCACTTAAATCCATATAAGAGAAGTAGCCAAATGAAAATGTTGCACAATTTGAACAACACGTAAGACATGATTGCGACGACGGTTGTTTTGTGTTTCGGCCTCAAATCTTGATATAAGTTTCAACCGGTTTTTGGGAAAAATGTTGCACAATGACATGGCTGTGCCACTAGACCAGTGGTACTTAAACTATGGGTCGAAAGATATTTTTTATTGGGGTCGCTATCATCGGTCTTGAGAAAATTGTGTGTGGGTTCACAGTGACTGAGCGGCTGCAATGACGGAAAATTTTAATGGACCTCTGTCCAAAACGTTTGATATTAAATTCATATATTGTGTGATTCATAGGAAAGCATTAGAACCCTAAAAACTTTCCCAGATAAAGTTTTGAAAGAGGTTGTAACTATAAGAAAGCCTTTGAAAAGTAGCTTTGTCGTCTCTTGATCTATTAGCACTTGAGATTAAATTTAAATAAAATATTTTCCTTCCGAATTTAATATTTCAAACCTCGAATACACGATCCACGAATGCACGATCCACGAATCCAAGATCCACGAATCCACGATGCAGAGCTATTAACGACAAAACCAGAAGCTTTCTACCATCTTTGAATAAAAGCACACGAAGAGTTTGTTGAGTTGTTAACTGATTTGACTTTGAAAATATTATTTTCCAATAAATGGGTCAACAACTTCTGGCTTTTAATGAAAAACCAATAACTCATACTGTATCTGCATTAATAATAATAATAGTATTTATTTAACATAATGTCACTTACATTGAAGATTTAAATAATCTTATAAATTTGTAAGACTTAACAAATTTTTAGAAATAACTCGTTTTGAAAATACATATAATGATTAGATATAATGGAAAGATTATAATTTAAAATAATTTATTACGAAAAAATTCTATTAAGTGGCCAGGTGTGTAGAAGAGAAGTTTTAAATTTGTTTGTGTTTCCAATTCTTCTAAGCTTTATTAGCAGAGAGTTCCACAATCGAATAGTTTGCACAAAAAATTTACGCTCGGATATTAGACATGAGTACCTAGGTTGAGCCAACATGAAAGATCTCCGAAATTGGAGAGGTTGCAGCTTATCATATAGGTAATCTGGCAGACGCGTATTCAATATGTCTCTTAGTAGACACAGGGACTTAAATTTTAAAAGGTTTTCAAAGGAACATCCAATTATCTGCTTAGAGAATCTCGAAACATGGTCACCATATTACAGACTAAAAATGTATCGAGCGATGTTGTTACACAGAACGTTTAGTTTTTTCTTACACTTGTGATCAGGCTTCATAAAACGTTCACTTCCATAGAGTCATTCCCTGGTTTTTGCCAGGATAAGTTTTGTAGCTAGAAAATGCTGACTGGCCCACATTGTGCGCAGTCCACTATACACCTCACCGATAGTACTATTTATATGTGTGTCCCATGAAAGCGTACGATTAAAAATAACAATCGGACTATTAGCAATTTTAACCGATTGAAATTCAGATGCATCTAGAACATGAATAGCAAGCGCCTGGGACTTTTTTGAGTTTAAACGTAGTTCATGTTTTAGAGACAAGTAATGTACTCTGAGAAACCTTTGTTTATTAGATGAATAGTGTCATCAATCGCATTCATGGGACAGCTCATGAAAATTTGAACATCGTCCGCATACATGTGAACTGAACAATGCATAATTACTTTAGGTAGTTCGTTCACATATAACGAGAAGAGTGTTGGGCCTAGGATTTAACCTGGCGGTACTCTGTTTCGGACTTCACCAAAACGTGAGGTCTTATCACCAACTACCACTCGTTGTTGGCTTCCTCCTAAGTATGAGGAGACAAGTCTTGCAGATGGAAAAGAAAACGTAAAATACTTTATTAGTTTATTGCACAGAATCGAGTGATTCACAGTGTCAAATGTTTTCTAGAAGAATTAGAAATTGGGGTTATTTTTATCTAAAGACTTTCGCGCTTCATCAACAATAACAGTGCAAATTATTTTACGATTCGCTACTTAATATCTTTGTGAGTAAGTCTATCTAAATCGAAATATCGCACTCGAATTCAAAATATAGAAGAGATGAGCACTTAGAAAAGTGAGCAACGTCTTTGGTTACTTTGATCAAATAAGTAAGCTCCACGTTAAATATAATTTTTTTTTTTTCAAAACACTCAGTCTAAACTCAAAGTATACTCGTACATGTGTAGGTGATTATAAATTTGATTTAAACTTCGCTTTACCAGAGATTTTTGACTACGTTGTTTACGAATGACCACCGTATCGTGTCGCTCGTGGATGTCGTGTATTTGGGACAAAAATAACGTTCGGGACATGGTTTTGGTCCGAAAAACAAATAAGACAATCTTTTTGAATTTTTTGATTAGAGACGTTGCTTATTCAGAAAAAAAACTCTATATAAGGTTGATACATTCGCTTGTATCATGAGTTCGTCTATAAGAGACATAATATGCCGATATTCAAACAAAAAGGCTCAATGCTCAATGGAATGCCTTAAATCCCCATAAGCAGACGCGGATTAGAAATCCAATAATGGTAACGAATTCTCAGTTTAGAAATTTCTCTTATAATAGCTTGCGAAAGTTGATCAAAACCAAAGTTTCCGAACTTTGGAAAAAGTTTCCCTTTCCGCTGTATCAAACAACCATATTTCATAATAGGTTCATAGATATTTTGCAATTCAAACGCTTTAATTGACCTGCAATCAGATCTGTACGCAAGGCAGAATATAAGGCCGAGAGATGTTTTTAATCTGCAAACCAATTTTAAGCCCTTTGAGTACGTTACAGCTGTTCGGGTACAGGGGACGTAATATATGCCACTCAAACCTGCCAAATATGGTGGGTCTGTGACTCTTTGTCGTACTCTCCACTACAACGCCGAATATATACTGTCAATATAAACAACGTCTGGGACCAAGTCAACCAAGTCAAGAGCGTTGCGAGGGAGCTAGTTGCCCGCTACAGGGGCACAGGGAGAAGTGTGACTATGGACAACTTCTTCACAATACTACCATTCGTCAAGGAGTTCTGTAGGCAGAAAAAAAAAAGAAGACACGATGTGCTCCTACGTCTTAGCAGCAAACAGATCCGTGGTTCTGTTCTGTTGTCCACCATTCATAGGAATGCAGCTTTGTCAGAACGATTGAAGAACAAGCCAGAAATAATAATGTATTATAATAAAATAAAGGGCGGCGTCAACACGATGGACAAAATTTCGTTCCAGTACTCCAAAAAACGGCCGCACTTGCTGTGTTTATTATACTCGTACATAAGGAAAACAACCCACTCGGTTCCGACAATAAGTCCGGAAGATGGCAGTTCATCCAAGACGTGAGAGAGGAGCTCTTCCGTCCTCTGATATTGGAAAGATTGAAAGATCGATTACTCGAAGAATTCATATGAGGACAGAAATATAATCCATTGTAGGAAACATAAAATAAAATAAATTTACATTATTTAAAATTTTTACATATATATAAGCAATAGGTCATTGTTTTTGGCATAGCAATTCAAGAACAATAAAGGGAATCTTAAAAATACATCTTTTATTTTTGTGTTCTATTTTATTTGCGTTTATAAAACTATTGGGGTCGCCAAAGTGCTTCAACTGAAAAAGTGGGTCGCGAGAAAAAAAGTTTAAGAACCCCTGCACTAGACCGCAATTGCAACAAACTTGTGTCAACAAAACCTGTGCCGAAAGCTTCCATTCTGAGCAGCGCACATATTGAAAACTTTAAAGTCGATTTTGCAACATGCTGAATGAATGTTATGAAAAAGGGAAAGGATGCGTTTTGGTTCCTCTTTTACGAAATCAGTTAGATAGCACTTTTCATGCAGACTATCAGCGTATTTTTGGTGATCTGCGTATGTATTGAGATATTTTGCTGCGTACGATCGGCTGCTGTGCAATTTTAACGTGTAGCTGCATACCTACTACATGCATGAGTTATTCAAAGTAGTTCCAGTTCAACTGGTTTTGAGCTGTTTTTTCTTTATCGTATGCTTTATAGGTTACGCATATATGCGGCTCATAGCAGTTCATAGTCTACACATAATCAGTTTAAAGAAATAATGTAAAATAAAATGAGAGAAGCAAAAAAGCCGAAGAGAGACATATAATTTACCGACATGTTGGTAGCAGGTGTGTGGTCAAAATAACTATGGGCACATTAACGACTTCAACGCCACAATTTATGTTGCATAATTTGTCGAATGGCAATAAGCGCCTCTTGTCCTAAATAAGAGTCGCGGGTATTTATGCTTATTGTCACAGAAAGCTTTTTGTCTTCGTGATCAAATCATGAGAAATGATCACCGATGGTGACAAATTCAATTGTGCAGATACGATCGCCAATCAAAATCATTTTTGTAATGTATTAGCACAGTAGAACCGCGTTCGCTTAAGTAGTTTCCATCTTGTAATGTCGAAATGTAATCGCGCTTCAAACTGATCTAAGTGATGTGGACTGAATAGTACTTGTAAAATCCGTCACTACTAATACAGATGAAACCAGTTCGACAAGTAGACGACGAGATGCTGTTGGCCGGCTGATGTAATGCTAACTGAATGCGACTTTCTCTCCGCAATGATGGCGATGGAAAAATGTAACAACAATAATTTTCTTCTTTAAAACAAATCAGGGAAGCAATACAAATAAATTAAAAAGACGATTGCCAAGAGTTGATTAACCAGCCTTATAGAAATGATGGCAAGCAGCTCAAGCTTTGAATAAACACATAACACACATTTGTGCTGTGAATGATACAGGATGTGACAATTAATTGTGCTGATGGACGCTTTCCCATATGAAACTCAAGTAGTAGTTTAATTGTTTGATAAATATAGGGTAATTGTCATGAAATTATGGTAAATGTCGGTAAAAAGCTAATGCAATGGGAATTTTTTAATATCATTCAGGATTGTGGTAATGCAATCACTTTTTCTGAGTCAAAGAATTGATAGATTCGTAAGCTTTCTTTTTTTTATAGAAAAAACAACTCCATTCCAACAACCAAAAGTATACTAAATTTCAACTATAAATGCTGAAAAATAAAGACAAATGCGAAGCATTGCAACCCAACAACAAAACAACCCCATTCGTAAAGTATCGTTAAGTAAAGATTGCTGCTCACAGCGCACCAGCGCACACAGAACACAGTCATTATAGTATGATCTGATAATCTGGTGGCGCTAAATGGAAAACAAATTTGTATGGGAACCCCTCCGATCCCGCGGTCCGATCACTCTCAAATGAATAGAAAGTGTTGTCATGGGAAATACACATGTGCGCGAAGTATGAATAAAATCGGGATTTAGGAAGTGGGTTAAAAACTGGGTTAAGATCTGACCAGCCAGCCAGCCAGATGGTAAAAACAAATTCTACATAAATCCAGTAAGTTACGAAAAATAAGTGGGCCGTGGGTCAAGTTATTGTATTGTGCAAAATTTGTATGCAAAAATGCCTATTACCATCCGTAACTTCCTTGATATAATCATTCCTAACTACTAAAGTTATGGAGAAATCGTAAAGGTTTATTAAAAAATAATAGTTAAAATCGACTGGGATGGAATGTAAGTATTAAATCGTAGTCTTTTTCGAAAGAAAGAAAAGTTGCTTATTAACCCCAACTTAGACAATGTTTCAACTCACAGCGAGTTTGATGCACTGTCTGATTCAATTTTAACAATTGTCATAAGACATCGTAAATCTGAAGTCGTTATTTCGGGCGATTTCAATGGACACAATTTTTGATGGCTTTGCTATTTTGGCCAGACAACAACCGAAGGAAGGTGTGTTGAGATATTTGATGAGTTTAACCACCTTACTCAGCTTGTAAATGAGTCTACACGAATATCTGACATTGACAAATCATTCCGCAAACACCATTGACTTGTTCCCTACTTCTCATCCTGATAAATACTCCCTTAATGTATTATCGCCTTTAGGCTCGTCAGACCATTGTGTAGTATCAGCTAATTTATCCTTAATAAACTACGCAGTTAGAGAAAAAAAATCCTACAGTATGGCAATACGAGAAAGCCAATTGGGACGGCCTTAACAACTTCTTTGGGAGTATTAACTGGTCGCTATTGTTTCGCGATAGCACCGAGGATGCCGCCGCTGATGCAATTACAAACATTATCCTTATTGCTATGAGAGACTTTATTCCATCCATGAATAAGTCTGTTAAACCAAAGGAAGATCGATGGTATGACTAAAGCTGTATAAATACTTTAAGGATTAGAGAAGTATGCTTTCGGTTTTACAAAGCTAACCTTACTGAGGAAACCCGAATAAATTTTAAACGAGCCAGCAATGGTTCCAATGCTTACCTTCGGCGAGTAAAATTTGCGTACGACAAAAAATTTAGGCAGAAAATGCTACAATGTCCCAAAGGTAGTAAACATTTTTGGTCATTCGTGAAAAGAATAAAAAATACTGCCTCGTCGTCGATTCCAACGCTCATTAACAATGAGATTCCAGCTGTCAACTCTACAGACAAAGCCAATCTGTTTGCTGCGCATTTTGCAGCTAGCTCCATACTGCCAGATTGTGCATTGCTGCCGCCTGCATCTCAGAGTATTGAACACTCAATTGGACAGATATTCCTTCGTACTCGCATTTGGCAGAGTTTGGCATCAATCTCTTTTGTCCAAAATGTGTGCTTTTGGAATCGATAATAAACTGCTTCATTGCATAAGAAGCTATCTTTTAGACCGCTCAATTCAAGTTGTATTGGACGGTTTCAAGTCTAAGTACATTACTCTGTTTCTGCTCTGTTTTGTCTCCAAAACTCTATCTCATTTTTATTGATGATCCATTATCTGTCACTTCTAATTAAATTCACTCTATTGCTGATGACAGCACTCTCAGCTTCTCGCATATAAGTTTGAGGAACGTCTGGTGCGCCTAAGACTACCTTGCATCAGCTAGATAGAATAGAAAACCGTGCGATAAAACTTATCGGTGACGAAAACATTGCGAAATCAATAGATTCACATGAACACCGCAGGAACGTTTCCTGCTTGTCACTGTTTTATCGCTTCTTCCACCAGCGGTTCTCAAGAGAAATAGTGTGCTGCATGCCGCCTCTCCTTGAAATCAACTCCAAGACTCGTGGCGCTCTAAATGCACATCACTTTACCCTCAAGCCCATCTTCGGACGTATAGTTAAGTTCAGAGATTCGTTATTCAGCCGTACAACACGTATATGGAATGCTCTGCCAAGCTCTGTCTTCTCACATCACTATGATCCACAGGCATTCGAAACACAAGCGCAGACATCTCCTCTTTTCTCCTCCTTTGCTTAACGCTGTGCTAAGCACATAGCTGATCATTATAAATATTTTAAAATGAAATTATATCCGTATCTATCCCATTCTGCAAATTGAATATCGTAAATTGGTAGTTCCCAGGATATATACACTAAATATAACCCATCAATGTTGTCTTAGATTTTTTATCAATTCACCCTCTAACACACGAACACGATGAGGTTTAAATTTCAAAAAAAGAAAGATAAGTTGTCGTTTATATAACTGACAGAGCACAATAATAATTAATATAACATTTAATTACAAATAATTATCTACTTCTACTTAACATATATTAAAATATTTAATAATCTTATATCCATTACCAGTTTATTTAACTAATTACAATCTGGAAGCGTACAAAATCATTTATTTATCATTGGTTTTTCCATTGGAGCCCGAAGGGCGAATCTAATAATCAGGGCAAAGGAATTTTTTCAGCGTATTTCCAATCGTATATCTGGTCTTCTACCAGTCGGAATTCTGTTAGGAATTATTTAAAAACAATTTTTTAGCGCCCGACTTGCGATGACATAATTTTGAAATATTTATTATTTATAGGGATAGTTTAGCAGGAATTACAACAATCCATATGGGAGCTGAGAAGCTCCGCTTTTCTATCTTATCTAATATTATAAAGAGATAATCTTTTATGTACAATTAATTATTAAGATATACTCTAGCTATTAAGTAGCTCCATTTGTGTTCAAAAATATAACACGCACAGTACGAGTGGTCGCGAGAAGCAATGACTTGGACCACAACGGTCTGTCGTGCCAAATATTATTTTTTATATACTTTCATAGACATTATAGCGTAGGAAACAGTCAGTTTCGTCTATAGTCGTATGAAAATAGTATATTACATAACGAGCGAGGAACGAGCACGATAATTGTTTTTAAGCGAGTAATGTACGCTATTTTTCACACGACCAAAACCGGTTTTTCTGCTAAACCAGTTATGCGCAATGCAAAATTACTCTGGGAATGTGGGTTCGCTGTGACTGCAGTAAACATAAAACGTATTTTATATGTTAACTCACTAGTGTGTATAACGGCTACTTTGGAGGCTAGGTTATAGGTTATAGGTTCGTCGATTGGCGCGTGAAAAGTATATAACAATCTTCTATACACCAATTGGCTAACCAAAAAGTGGTTCTAAAAATGTGACGAAATATTATCAGCATACCAATTAGTGATTCACAAAATTTAAAAGAGATATAAACCACAATGGGAGCAACACCACTTTAAATTAAAATTGAGAAATATTTTCGTTGCAAGACAATTGACATTAAATTAAATAATAGCTCTATATGGTGAGAGCAGATTTCGCAGCGGATGCGAAATGGCATCGAGTTTTTGCAGCTAGCCTTAATGGTGTGATTTTTCTGTGCAGCTATCAAGAAAAATGTCACTTCTTTTTTGGCATTTCTCCTGGAGGGGAAGTTGCACCAGTCGCAGTACATTTTTAGCTGCTATTTATTTTTCACGTCAAATCTAAAGTGAGTAACATATGACAGTCCTCTTTGTGAAGCAGATAAAAACGTGAATTGTGTGCTAGCTGTAGCATCAAGATCTAATGTCAAAAATATGTGAAGACTTACAAAATTAAGATAAAGGTGGGTCGACAGTGTGTGGATTTGTACAGTTGAGGTTTTTTTTTATAAATTAGCGCATAGTTCAAGGGATTTGAAAGGTCTTAAAGGTTTTTTAATGTAAGTGCCGAAAACATAGTTTTTGGGGCAGAGATGAATAGTGTTGGTAAGACAAGGCTGTGGTGTTGTATGGTGGGTTTTTTTTTTTTGTTAAGGGATTTCGAGGATAATTGACATAAAACTAAATAATACAAACAATTAAATTAAATGTAAAAAATATTTTTTCGTTTTTCGGATACAAACTTTTATATTTATGCTATACGTGTCACACGTGCACCCACATCACACGCTCCATAAGTTAGTCATGCGTCAGATGTGCCACACTCGTCATATGTACCAAATGCGTCACACGCGTCACAAGTGCACACAACATTTCAACTCCATAGGACGTGTGAAAGACTTAAAAAAGTTGAAAAAACTTTTGCGCGCATCACTTGCGCACCACACATCTGGTGTGATCGCATAAACGCCCTACGAGCTACGAGCTACGAGATTAAGCTATACACAAAATGTTAACTCTCTAGGACGTGTGGAATTTGGTTAAAAAGGACCACACAGAAGTCGACAAATGCCGCTTTTTCACACATCACATGCGACACACGGGAGCATCGACTTTCATCATATGCGGAATTTTAAAAATGTTCTACGAGACTTATATGCTCACAAAGTTTCAGCTCTGTAGGTCGTGTGAAAGGTGGTTAATAAGGAGCTCAAATAAATTGAAAATACAGACAAACAGGGGTCAATTCAAATTTATTAAAAGTATTAACAAGGTGCCTGTTTATTCTTATAACGGGCTGCGTGCCACTCGTAATAATAAGAGTTGTTTAGAAGTGCGAAATGAAACTACAAAAACATGAACTCATAATAAAGAAGCAAAGTCCATACTCGTACTGTAAATATCACACGACTCTCTTTCCTTTTTAAATTCTCTATATTAACTTCACTTGCCCGTGGGTCGGTCGTCGGTCGTCTGTCGTGGATTCTTGCGATCAATTTTTAACCCACTTCCCATGGCCCGATTTAATTGAAATTTTGCACACATGTGTATTTCCGGAGACAACACTTTTTATTTAATTTTGGGGCCCCTCGGGGTGCGGGGTCGGGGGGCTCCCATATAAAAAATTAAAATTTTACACACATGTGTATACCCAATAAACAATACTTTTTCGAAAATTGGGTTGTGATCGTGTCCCGGGTTCGGCCGCAAGGCCCTTATACATTTTTTAAATATCTATACTGACATCAGATATTCGTCGCACTTTATGGACTGTGTGTGGTGTGTGCTGCGCAGTCGGCATGGTTTTGGTGGTGGAGCTCATGCACAAATGAACCCAGCAAATGAAACGAGACATAAATGTTTTATGCTTAATTCAACTTACATTTTTTATTTACTGAATTGTATTTTTATTGATGTCGTTTTTTTTGTTGTCGATATCAACTTACAGATAGAACAACAAGTTTTCACAATATTCTGTCATTTGGCGTTTTCATAAATTAGTTCAGAGCAGTCAAAGAGTTCTCAAGATAAATGTTCGTGTTTCTTATTTGCTCAGAGTATGAGCGTGCTCTAAGTGCTCAGAATAAAATGATCTGAGCATTTTCAATTTTAACATCTGATGTCAAATGTCTGTTTCGATGATTTTCTCCTACAATAAAAAAAAAATGGCCCAGGATCGAGGGGCTCCCATTTCAATTTCTGCGATTAGAGAATTTAGATGAAAAATTTTAATTTTTATGGGTTGTTTTTATTTTATATTCAAGCAGTTTAACTACCACCACTTTGGTGATTATTTATTGTTAAATTGATGTCGTGTGGCTTGCAATATCCCAACTTGATTATTATGCATAAATTAATTTATTTTTTAATTTTTTTTTTAGAATTTCGAGTAAAAAGCGGTTATACTTCCGCTTTTGCAACCAAATATATTCCAGTAGAACGTAGTTGTAGAACAACTTTTGCTTGACATTTAAGAACTTAATTTATTTATTAATTTATTATGTATATTATTATTTTTTAAATAATTATCTATATTATGACCAGACAAGATTTTTAACTTACGTGTATACATATGGACCTAACTCGTCCAATATTGGTTTTGAACCATTATTTAAAAATTCATCGGCATTTGTCACATTGTATACGTAGACAGAAATTTTCGGTTCAACAGGTGGTTTTGACCACCAACCAAATGTTTGACCACCCGGCCTTAGTGCGACTTGATGGTCGATAATAAGTCTGACTAGCGCTGAAAATCCGCATGCGACTAGAATTCCCAATATAAGCAGGCAGAAAGCAAATGCTATGATGATCCCTGAAAATAAAAACAAACAAAAAATAGAAAATTAATAACAAATTTGGTTTTTTGTCTTTTTCGCATCTTGTTGTGCTATGAGATGAAATTGTGAATTGAAATTCATAACATGTAATAATTATTAGCATTGGATGTTCTGCTCAACATACGATTATGGAATCAATAACCTTGCCTTATTAAATATTCGTAAGGTTAACAACTTCAGTGCTTGCGAAGGTTATATTGCAAGTGTGTTCATGTTCATAATAATCGTTTCAGAGATGGGATAGTCGGGGGTTTTCGCTTTTATAGACAACAATTAAAATACTAAAAATAAATGTTTATTATTGTTGATTTATTATAATTTCAAATTTCTTTATTTGTTGTATGTATCTTTTAACAATTAATCTACACGAATATCTACCACAATCATTGCGGGTAAAGCTATTTTGAAATTATACTCACGTAGGCAAATTTTTTCAAATATAATTTCGAAAGTTTTATAACAACTGTATACGAGAATATATGATAGCGTGCGAATAAGAATTGTCGGAAGTCTGTTGAAGTTTGATTAAAGGGTAAACATAATTAAGTTAAAATCAAGGGCAAAAATGCTACTTGTAGGTAGATTTAGAATTCTGTGTTAATAATCCGATACTTATGGATTCAAGCAAAAATTACAAAGAAAAGAGATGAAGAATATATCCAAAATTTTAAAGAAAACCTAATAAAATCCCGAAGAAATCAAAAATCCTGGTTTCTATAATCCCGATTTTTATAATTCGGAAAATTCTAAAAAAACGCCATTTGTTAACATGTACCAACAATTCTTCCCACAAATTTATTTCCGGTTCAAATGTGTTCCTTAAATAATTTTTCCCAAAACCATTCTTCACACAAACCATTGCGCGAAAAATGATTCCTTGATGGCCGGTTGTGGCGGAGAATGATTTGTGCAGTAAAATTGCAGAGATATTTCTTATTGTTTTATTAGTAAAATAAGTAAATGTTAAAAATTTGATTTTTTGGGTATAAACTTTTAAGTACTCGTATATATCGACAGATGAGAAACGAACAAAATTTCAGATCTATAGGACGTTTAAAATTGGGTTAAAAATGACCACAAAGAAGTCGAAAACCCCACTATTTCATGCATCACGCGCATCACACGTGACTCGCAACACGGGATCTCGGAAATGCCCTACTATAGACTAAGCTACCAACAAAATTTCCGATTTATAAGACGTGTGGAAGTTATTTCAAAGATTAACAAACTTTCCACGCTTAACACGCGCCACACATGTCACACACGGTTTCTCGGAAATGACCATTGACTCTGAGTTGTTCATAATATGTCAGCTGTCTATGTCGTGTGAAAGGCGGTCAACCATCAGCAGAGTAGGACGAATAACACAGAATGCTTCAGAAATACATGGAATGCATCTGACTGGTGGAAGTGCGATCAAACCTCCACGTGGTGGCTGCTGGTAATTTTTCTCCAGTACAGGAAAAGCTAGTCCCGTCAAAGTAAGGTTGACACAACGCCAATAACCTCATCCGTAAAAAAACCATATTACTTAACCCCAAATCAGCCACGGATACACTGATGAACGACGACGACCACGGCAACGAAAGCAGCTAAACGATTTAAGAATTTTCTCATGGAATGTACGCTCACTGTATAGAGCGCGAGCTGCACAGCAACTAGTCGATACCCTGTCCAAATATAATGCTCACATAACAGCAATTCAGAAGATGCGGTAGACGAGGAATGGTGTCTAACAAAAATCAGAATATTACAGCTGTCATGCAAGACATCATATGCTCGGGGTGGGGTTTCTAGTCAGCAAAAGAATGAAGCCCACCGTTATCGGCTTTTAAGCAGTAAATGAACGGCTGTGCACCCTTCACGTGCGGTTCAGATTTAAAAACGTAAGCCTCATAAACGTTGACGCACCTACAGAGGATCCCCCAGATGATGAAAAAGAAGAATTCTTTGAATCAGTCGAACGGGAACTCCATTCCTGTCCTCAGTATGATGTAAAATTAATTCTGGGGGATATGAATGCCAAAATAGATAGGGAGCCAGTATGCAGGCAGTACATTGGCACCCATAGCTTACACGAGTACATTAATGATAATGGACAACGAGTCATAGATACGGCAGCAAGCAATAATTTGGTCGTTGCGAGTGCAAGGTTTGCTCGTAAAAATATCCACAAAGCCACCTGGGTATCTCCTGATAGAGCCACCTGCAACCAGATAGACCACGTGTTGATTGAACGCCGCCACAACCCGAACCTTATGGCGGTACGAACGTACCGAGGAGCCAACGTCGATTTGGACCACTACCTTGTTGATGTAGTGATCCGAGCGCGGATTGCATCATCAAGAAAGACAGCATCCGCGAAACAGATTCAAATCAACACGGCTGCCCAACGAAGAGACCAGAAACAACTACGGTCGAGCGATAGGACTCGCTTTAAATGCAGGGAGAGTAAGTCCTTGGGCTGAGATGCCGGGCGTAAAAAAGAAATGGACACGCCTTAAGAATCCATCTTAGCCAGTAGTTGTAGAGATCGGAACGACTGGTTAAATGACGAATGTAAACTAGCGACTGAATGTAAGAATGTTGCGTACAGAGCAATGAAAGAATCTCAAAGAACGCGGTCCCGCGAAGATGAATATAAAGAGCTGAGAAGATATTAAAAAACAGTTCACCGGCGAAAGAAAGCAGCCTGGGAGAAGAATCTCGTCCGTGAACTAGAACAGTACAAATAGCGAGGACCGCACCAGGCGCGGAAGTTCTACCAAAGGCTCCGCGGTATGACGCAATATACACCATGTTGCACATACTACAAAGACAAAGGGGGTAATCTAATCGCCGATCTCAAAGGCAGTGATGGGAAGAGCAGGACACCTAGGTCGTATGATCGAAGAGGATCCTGCTCGGAAACTCCTTTGCGGTATGATTTATGGAACACGACAGCTAGGCTGGCCAAGCCTAACCAGTCCGGTTTGTTGTGTTATCACTGGGACTTGAAAATTGCATTGACGCCGATAGAATCGACATTTTCTTCTATTGCAGATGTTGGGACTCAGTTATACCGCTGAACAGTCGGTCGCCAGAACTTTATTGGTAGAAACAGCGACAAGTAAGATCAGTGAGGCTTTGTATTCATGTCACGACCCTCTGTAACCCCTATAAATTAATATGAATGTAAACTCTGCAGCGCTGTGAAAAAGAACTGGAAACGGTTTGAACAACAACTGTTATACCGTATCATTTATCAGAATGTGATACAATTCTAGTTTTTCTTAACTCCAAAATTACAAATTACAAAAACAGAAAGGTGAATGAATCCTAAAGCATGTATCTGCAACAACAAATGAAATTCATTACAACAACTATTTTGACAGACTATACCCAGAGCAAAGTAGAACACAAATATTGTGTAACTCAAAGCAACACTTGAGTACATATTAGGAATAAACTGCTTTAACACAGTTAGCACTTGAGAACAAGTATCATAAAGACTTGGACGTTGTGTATATAGTACTACTGTTTGACTTAGATTAGCTGTCGTTAGTCAAATTGATGTTTTTATTTGAAACCGAGGCGATTTTCTACGAAATCAGTTCAGTGCTCTCACAGCAGTAGTCGTATAAATTAAAGATTAGTTATATGAGCATTGTTATTATTGAATAAATACTTCAATTTACATTATTAATTTTTCAAATTAATGTTTTGATTTTAAATAAAAATTTTTAACAATTCACCAGTAGGATAGTATGGAGCGCTACACATAAGCATAATCTTTCTAACAAAATATTTTATTGAGAAGTGCATCTATTTATATTTATATTGAAATAGTGCATATTTATTTGGATGGTTAGTCGGTATAATTTTTTCTGCAACATTGTAATGTACGTGCAACACGCAAGATATGTTGTATGACTTTTGCTCCTATAAACCAATTCCTTATGCAAAAGAAACGACGATGAAAGAGCTGAACACAAAACGTTCGAATTGATTCGTGTAATATAGTCGGTTACGATAAATTCCCAGATACTCGGACTTTTCACTATGTACAGCTCAAACGGTAAATTAAAACATTTCTTATTGCAATTTTTTTAAATAATTGGAAGTGGTAAAAAAATTTATATTAAATCCTAAGCCATAAATGCTGGAGGCTTTAATTGCATCTTGACTTTTTCCCACCAGTCATTTCCGTTTGAAGAACGTATGATTGCTTGCAATAATTAATCCTTGTGATGAAGCGTTTTATTAAATAAATTATTTTTAATCGATAAGATAATATAAAGTGTATGTGTAAAATCACAAAATAAAAAATTTAGTTACTTACACCACTTCCGTAAAAACGTACTGGACAGTTTAGTACAAAGTTTGTTCTTTCGGCCGTGCATTTTGTACGAGGGTATTTGTTATGTGCGTTTATTATATTATAACTAATTTTTGGCGTTGCACTAATATTTAGTTCTTTTATTATTTTTGTAAAACTATCCTAAAAACGAATTCAAAAATTAATCATCAGCCACACGCCATCCGTAAATGCATCAAATCGTTAAATTCAACAAAGATCAAAAGATAAAACAATCAAATTTTTAATTTCTTCACTTTCACTTTTTTTTTGTTTGTTTGCTAAAATTACACAACCGACGAAAAAGCAACGTATTTTTAGTTATATGTGAGAATAGGCGGGTAATTTAAATTCATTCAAAGATAATTGCGAGATATAAAAAACAACAGCAACTTATTTCTGTTTGACTTAGCCATTTGCACATGCGTGAAAATTCCAAAGGCATGATGCGCATTTCTTTCAATCATAATATGAAAGCAACACAACGGTAACATTTACTTTGAATTTGTATTTTTTTAAATTCATTTTGCAATGTACTCCTAGAGTGTGTTATCAGTTTAATTTTCAATAAAAGTGAAATCACTAACGTTTAACCTTGTATCACTCCGAACATATTGCTAAAGCAATTGGCAAGGTGAACGTATGCTTATTATCTGTGGGAATATTACAATGTATCTAACAACGCTTAGTCACAGAAATATGTAATTAAGTAGTGTTCTAAGTGCCGCTCTACTCGTGAGCAGCAAGTGTAATCATTCAAATTGCAATTAACTATATTACAATGTAACAACAACATAAAAATTTACTAATTCACTATTTACTACTATTAACTCTAACGAATGTGTATCAATTATTTAAGGCAGGCAACTTTTTACATTTAAAAAAATCAACTTTGGTTGCTGCTATACTTGTATATCAGAACTTTTCAACTTTTCTAATGCTCCAAACTGATAGGTGCCGTGGTTCTAGTGGTTAGAGCGTTGTGTTAAAAGTTCGAATCCCAGAAAAACACAAAAAACGTTTTAACTCTTGCGAATATCTGACAAATGTCCAAAAGTAATAACTGCCATGGAATATTTTATTAAATCTCCGTTCGTTGATAGCTTTAAATTGTATGTCACGTCCATCTGTGTGCAGAAATGGAACATACATAACGAGGATGGACGCTAGAAGAATGATTTGCACCTTTATAAAGCCTACTGTTTTGCTGGGAGTTTTTCCTCTAACTGCGTGGTTTATTAACGAGAAATTAGCTGATGCTACAGAATGGTCTGACAAGCCTAGAGGCGATAATACATTGACGGAGTATTTATTAGGACAAGAGGTAAGGAACAAGTCAAGGGTGTTCGCAGAATGACTTGCAATGTCATGTACTCTTGTAGGCTCATTTACAACCTGAGTAAGGTGATTAAAATCAGCAAACATCTCAACATCCTCTCATACGGGTGCGTGTGGCCAGAATGGGGAAGCCACCCAGAATTGTGTACAGTCGCCCGCAATAACGAGTTTAGTGTTATCATCAGTTGTGACAATTCTTGCAATTGAATCAGACAGTGCATCAAGATTTTAAACTCTGCCTAAGTTGGGGCTTCTATAAAGAGAGTAGTAGTGAATGTTGCACCATTGTACCATCATTATCAGTCATATCAAATTAAATTCCGCACTTGAAGATTGGCTTAATTGCGGCAAAAGTTTAAACGCAACATCACTATTGCGAGTCCGCGTCCTGGGAAAAAAAATGGCACTAAGCTTTACCCAGGCAGATTTAAATCAGAAGTATCAGAATTGTCAAATACTTGAGTTTCGCTCAGTGCCTTGCTGGCCTGTGGACATATACATATGTAAATAAAGTGAAAAAATCGTTCTCAGCCCACGTATGTTGCTGATATCCACTCTGAAACTACACATAACTAAAAAAACAAACACATAAAACACAACTTAACGCTTCTAGATGTAGATGTCTCACAATGGATTTTTGACACAAATTGTCGCCAGCGTTATACCTTCACGACAAAATGAGTCAAATCACCAGAAGAAACAATGGTGATTCGGTAGAATTTGGAGTCAAATGTAGATGTAGATGTAAGCGGGACAAAGTACAGTAGTATCATAGATAATTATATTATCTGTGGTAGTATAGTATCAATTGCGTTCAACATTTGTCCTGCATTAAAAGTAGCACAATAAAAACTATTAATTATGCAATCCACTTTATCTATTTCAGGTCAATTGAACCAGCCGTGAATAGATTATACCATAAATACGCCGCAAAGTTGCTTAAAGCTAACAAGATTCTTCAAAATTGTGCTTACTGCTCGAGTGAAAATCTCCAGCATTGAATGGATTATTTTGAATCTTATAATCTGCAGGCCTTCAAATTAGCCGTTAACAACTTCCTGAAGGATGAAGATGAAGGTTGAAGCTGTTTATTGAATATAAAATATATATTTAAAAAAAAATAAAAAAAATTAACAATACTATCTACATTATTTTTAAAATTTGTAATATTTTTTTGGTCAAGGTTTTTTGTAGTTTTCCCTAAAAAAAAAATAGCCTATTGGTGTCAAAAAACGACATTCAATTCATAGTGGCCATACTTCTTCTATAGCAGTTCTATTCCTCATCTTACCGGGGTATATGTAAAGATGAGCCAACTCTAGACTTATACCAAGACCATGGTCTTGATCTTGGTCTTTGTTATGACCTCGCATTTTTCTTGCATTGGTGCGTTTAGTCTTGGCCTATTAATAACTTTTGATAACTAATTTTCTCAAACAAAAATAAAACATTTAAGATTGCATACCAACCAAAAGCTATTCGTTTTGGTTTGAATGACCTTTGAACAGCCTAATAGATTTTTCATCAATTTAGAGGGCCGTAGAAACTTTGGTGCATGCAGATAATATACAGAGAGTTCAATAACAAATCTCTTAACGTTTGAAGCCAAGTTAATGTAGCGCAAACATTTCATAACGCTGTTTGGGGTGTGTCAGTGTCCAGATTGTATGGTATGATTAGTTTGATTTGCAAGAAATGTACGCCTTTTTTAGTGCGAAAAAAATAGAAGATGCAAAATAAAATACGGGATATCCGTGCGTAAAACGTCAAATGAAGTTGTCGAATTAATACAAATGGGTAAACTTCAGTTGTCGTTAAATAAGGGGTGTACTGTGGCCAGATTTCCTTATCGTTTCCATGAAAACGTGCAATTGTTTTACTGAATTGCCTAACTTTATCTCTAATTGTTTGAGCTGAATCGCCTTTACGATTCAATCGACTCGAATCTACTTTAGATCCCAAGTAGCAATATTTATGTACATACGTTATCATTTGTACCTAAGATGTTCCTTTGTTGATGTTACAAACGTTTAACAGTTATAATGTCCTTACAATGTAGTACAGGGTTTAGAAGGAAATATTAACTGATCATTTACGCAACTCAATCGTTGCAGGAGGCTTGCAGTCTGGAGGTCTTGAAGTTTTGGTCTTAATCTAGCTACTGGATGGGTGGTCTTAGTTTTCGTTTTGATCTTGCAATAAGATCAAGAGCATAATTTCGTTCATAACTAATAGCGTACACAACTGCTTATTTCTGTTATATTTTAATATTCAGACCAAGTTTTGTCATTACAATGAACTCCAATATATATAAAAACTTATCCGCTTCCTTATACACAAAATTCGATGAGTTAAGTTATCCGCTCGTTGTCACGTCAGTTAGCTAACACACATTTATTAATTAAAAACACACTGCTAACACATCTGTTAACTTACAATTTAGTGCTAACACACTGCTAATGCTGATGATTTGGTGATCATAATAAGTGGTAAGCATAACCATAACAATTGTTATGCAAGGTGCGTTACTTCACGTCTTAGAATGGTGCAGTAGAGAAAGGACTTCAATCTATCCTTGCAAAACCGTTCTAGTGCCCTTCACAAAACGAAGGTTGTCCGAGATGGGAGGTTAAATATCTCGGAGGCATCCTTGATAAACGCCTAAACTGGAATTCTCATATCAAGTCCACCATCGAACGTACCACTAGGGTCCTGTGGACCGGTAGACACCTCTACAGTGGGTCTTAATCCTGAAATAATACATTGGATATATACCATGATGGTGAAACCAATTATCACGTACGCGGCAATCAATTGGTGCTATTAAGCTGCAACTAGAATATGGGTACAAACCACGTGACTACGTGGGACATCTGAAAATGGCCAGGGAGTACTGTTTCGTCAGGTTATTTAAGGTTAAAGTATTGCACCGAGCAATCTGGTCTAATGATGCTCCAGCACTGGACAATAAAGGTCTGGTCTGGTACACAGACGGATCGAAGATGGATTCTGGATTGGAAGCTGGGGTATTCGGACCGAACCCCAAAATCTCAATTCAATGTGTATGAGTCACACTGTTTTCCAAGCGGAACACCATGCCATTGAGGTCTGTGCTACGACAAACCTTAGTAAGGGTATTATAGGCGCTACAATCTTTTCAGATAGTCAGGCACTGAAAGCGCTATCGTCCAACGTAATAAACTCTAAGTCAGTTAAATGCTGCTACGATGAACTGCAATCCATGGCAGGGCTTAACAGGGTAAAACTCGGTTGGGTCCCTGGTCACTAGGGAATTGCAGGCAACGAATATGCAGATGATCTAGCCAGGGCTGGTTCAGAATCTGCGTTCTTAGGACCGGTCGACTAGGCTGCCATCACAGCGATGATTAATAAATGGTAAAGTAGACTTCGTCTGGCCGACTGGGATAATATTTCAGGACTTAGACAATCCAAACGGTTAATCAAGCCCTTTTTCCATAAGGAAATTCTTGATCTAGAAAAGGATAGCATTAGAAAGTCAGTGAGATTTCTCACAGATCACTGTGGCTTGTGATATCACCTTAGCGAAATTAATCTGGGCTCAGGGAATGTAGGATCTGCTCGGAGGTTGGATCTGGCTAAGGAGACGTATTTTCTACAAGTCAATATGTTTGCCGGCAGATCTGCGAAACTCTGTCACTAAGGACATACATTGTCTAAATTTATTATGAATATAAGAATTCAAAAACAACAACATTTCGTAAATTACGTGACAGTTTTGTTCGACATCGACGTCCTACTGAGCGTGCAATTGGCGAAATTATTGAAGAAGAAACTGGTTCAGTGGAAGGTCGTAGACCGTACATCCAGTTCGTACTCCTGATGCAGTGGCAGCTGTTAGTGAAAGTGTTAGTAATAACCAAGCACATCAACATTAGTTCACCAGAATCAAATATTTTCCGAACCACATTGCAATGTTTTTTGCATGTTGATCTTCATTTGCATCCATATAAAATTCAACTAACTCAAAAATTAAAGCCACTCGACAAACCATTTAAATCGTCGTCGATTTGTTAATTGAACGAAATTAGGGTTTTCATCAAAAATTGCGATGAAGCTCATTTTCATCTTAATGGGTACGTCAGTAAGGAAAATTGTCGAATTTTGGGAGCGGAGAATCTACATGCTATTCACGAAGCAGACGTTCATCCTCCAAGAGTCACTGTTTGGTGTGGTTTATGGACTTGTGGCATCATTGGGTCGTTTTTGTTTGAAAACGAACAGGAAAATGCCCTTACAGTGAATGGGGAACGTTATCGCAACATGTTAACTTGTTTTTTGTTACCCAAATTGAATGAATTGCTTGTCATCGTCATCGAAAATTTTGATGTTTGGATGCAGGCCTTTAGACAAACCACGGATACGTATGAAAGATATTGTTTTTCATATATAAAAGGCATAGAATCAATATAAAAATGTAGACTCCTTATCTTAAATGTGTGTTTTATTTCCAAATGAAAAAATGACTAACAGATGGCCCTGTACTTATGTCGTTAAATTATAAGATTAAGAATAAACTTGAGAGAACCCCAGTCAAAAAAATTAGAAACCACTAAATGTTATGTATGCATAAATAGTAATCACAACAATAACAAAAAATTTAAACGGAGAAAAGGCACAGTTCAATTTCTAGAAATAATGAATGAATTGTTTTCAATGACGAACAGCCAGCCGAATGTAGCTTAGTCAGCAGCTTAATCGGTATGCATTGTTAAACGAAAAAACGCTTTTTCTGTCAGCGTATTTCTTGTTGCTTGCACTGTACAACTGGTAGTATAATGAACGCGTTAATTGTATGCTTTCAGATAAACTACTATCTGATTTGTGCTCTGCTATGCATCATCTTTTAGGCTTATTTTTTTTAACTTCATTATCATTAAGTCCATGTCGTGCCTTATTTATGTAATAATAGAGAATAATCTTTGCTAATTACATGTATATGTAATAGACGGATATTACGACAGCAAAGTCGTACATAAATTATCTGTTAATTTGAAGTAATTTACTAATTATAATATGTGTTCATATAAGCACATTTAAATATTTAATGTGTAGGTATATAAGAAAAGATAAAACGATGGTGCCCTCGTATGATGCTTCCTGTAAGGTAAGAAAATCATACGATTAATTGGGATTGCAAAGAAACGCAAATCAATTAAGTGCAATAAATCAAATATTGCAACGTAATCAAAATATCCACAGTAGGCATTTCATATATGATTAAAGAAAAATTAAATATGTAGAAATTAGTAGAAATTTTGACGTGACAACGTCTTACTACAAGTGGGTGCATGTTCAAAAAGTAAAATATTAAGTGAGACACTGTTATGCTCACACTGTTGTGAGACAATGTTAAATGAGACACTGTTATGCTCACACTGTTGTCAGACACTGTTAAGTGAGACACTGTTAATTGTCAGTATTTTGAGAACCAAGCCATTTCTCAAGCGACTCTAACATCATTCAGGTAGAATGTTAGCGATAAGGGAGGACAGAGTACCATACAAATTACAAAGATTTGTATGTTTGCAGACAGCTTATCCGCAATTGAAGCCATTCATAGAATCGTTAATATTTCACAACTTGTTTTTTTTTTATAATTTGCGCACGCGTATAAGAGTTTGCACCCTTATAACGCTCGGCTGTATGGTTCGCACAGCGTGGGCATTAAGGATAATGTGGAGAAAAGAGTAGATGTCTATGAGCTTGTTTTTAATGCCTGTGGATAATAGTGATGTGGAATGACAGATCTTGGAAAAACATTCCACATACGTATTGTACGGTTTTTGATGTGGAAAGACAGAGCTTGGAAGAGCATTCAACATACGTGTTGTACGGCTGTAGAACGAATCTCTTAAGTTAGCTGTATGTCCGAAGATGGGCTTGAGGATAAACTGTTGAGCATTTAGCCTGAGCGCCACGAGTTTTGCGGTTGAATTCAAAGAGAGGTGGCATGCAACTGGATATTTCTTTTAAGCATCTCTGGTGGAAGAAGCAATAAAACAGTAACAAGCTGGAAACGTTCCCGTGGTGTTCAAGCGAATCTATTGATTTCGCAATGTTTTCGTCACCGATAAGTTCTATCGCACGGTTTTGTATTCTATCTATCTGATGCAAGTTAGTTTTAGACGCTCCAGACCAGATATGACAATAATACTCAAGTTTCGGGCGAATAAACGCCTTTTAAGTAGTAGCCAGATCAGAGGGAGTAAGATATTTCTTACACCGGGTTAGAAAACCTAAACATTTCGCAGCATTTTTGGCGAAGGTAAATATGCGGATATATGAAGCTTGTTGTTAACACACTTATCGTAAATTGCGAGTTTTTCGGTTTCCTCGATGGAAGTGCCATTCATGGATAATGGCATTGGATTTTAGATACGCTCTGATGACAGTAGACAGCATTGGGTTTTGGATGAGTTAAATTCTACTCGATTGTTTTCTTCCTATTTTACTATGCTGTCCAGGTCAGAATTTAACGTGCCTAAAATACGCAATTGATTCAGTTGGCACATGAGAAGCGGAGGGACGTTCCTCAAACTTATATGAGAAGCTGAGTGTGTTGTTATCACCGAAGGAATGAATTGGATTAGAAGTCACACATAACAGATTACCAATAAATATGAGAAAGATTGTCGGGAACAAAACAGAGCCCTGGGGAACGCCATTATTTATGTGATGTATTTTAGAATTGAAACCGTTCAAGACAACTTGAATTAGGCGGTCTAAAAGATAGCTTCTAATCAAATGAATCAGTTTTTCATAAACTCCATAAGCACGCATTTTCGGCAAAAGAGCTTGTTGCGAAACTCTGTCAAATGCCTTGGAAATATCGAGTGCACCAACTTTGTTTTCACCAAATTGATGCAAAAAACGGTGCCACTGTTCGGTGCGATATACCATCAAATTACCAGTAGAACGTTGCCCACGAAATCCATATTGCAATATTGCATGAGCTGAAAATTGATCAGCGTTTCCATGACCTCGGAAAGAATGGTTGTAAGTGCTATTGGTCGGTATGAAGAAGGAGACGACGGCTCGTCTTTTTTGAGTATGGGCTGGACAAAGACTGTTTTGCAACTTCTCGCGAATATGGTAATACCAGCTTATAAGAACACCTCTTTAGAACTAATGGGACAATACCATCTGGCCCAGCGGATTTGTGAGTGTTGAGATCGTTTAAAACTCTAGCAACTGCACGAGTACAAATGAAGTTCTGTTCCATAGAGTGTTCAATACTCGGAGGTGCAGGCGGCAGCAATGTACATTCTGGAAGCATAGAGCTAGCTGCAAAATTCGCGGCAAACAGATTGCCTTTGTCTGTAGATTTGACAGCTGGAAGGTCATTGTATATGAGCGTTGGAATCTATGCCGAGGCTTGATTCTTTTCACGAAAGACCAGCAATTTTTACTACCTTTGGGACATTGAAGTATTTTTTGCCTCAATTTTTGGTCGTAGACGAATTTCACTCGCCGAAGATGGGCATTGCAATCATTTCTAGCTCGTTTGAAATTTAATCGGTATTCCTCAGTGGGGTTTATTTTGAAAACACGAAAGCATATCTCTCTATTCCTATTCCTGGTGAACAATCCAAGATTCAAAACACATCCCTTGCTTGCAGTAACATAGATTGTAATGAAAAAGCTGACAAATTATTAAATAACGATTTTGTTCTGTATACCCGCTCTATTGAAAGAGTCAGCTGAACTTTGAGTTCTGGAACGAATTTTCTCTTTCGATATTACTAAACCGCAACTAAGGTGGGGTAATTTTACCAACTGCGAGATATGGGCTACTTACCAAAAAAGCTACTATCGAGTTGATCTTCAGATTACGGAATGACTTTGTCCGAGTTGTGGCAATAAAATAAGTACGGATCACTGCCCAGTGAGCAGCTATACAAATTTAATTCGGTAATACTATTAGTCTCGATAATGGATTTTTTAATTTTTTGATGCATAACAACTACAAAAGTAAACGTGCTAACTAGTTTTCCTTTCTTTATTAGTAGAGTTATAATATTTAGGAAACCATAAGTAAACCCTTTTTATAGGCAGAATTAAAATAAACTTTACGTAATTGGGTAGTAAAGGTAGCATTCATTTATCATCGGACGTTAACACCTACTGTTACAAACAAATAATTGATTGACTGAATTTTAGACTGAACTTGATCTTAGTTCGCTTAGAAAAAAAATAAAATGAACTCAAAGTTTAACGAAAAGTTATAGTGGTGCACAAGCTAGAGTAATACCGACCAGTTTTGCAACTTGTGTCAATTGAATACCCTTGAAATGCATCAACTTAAAAAATTCACTATATCATTAAACCAGATTTCATTAAGTGTACATGAATATATCTTTGTGTTTTAGAGTAAGACATCAAAGTTGTGGTCAAATTTTGAAAGGAGGAGTAGAGCCAAGAATATTTCAATGTTGATTAACCTTTAGATTTGATGATCCAAGATAATTTAACGGAGGGGTTAAAATCCGTGAAGGTTAGGTTAGGTTAAAGTGGCAATTGGTGGAAAACCCGAATCACTTAGACCAATGTGATACTACACGGACAGAGAAAATTATTTCCCCATGCTCTTTGACAATTTAGAGCTTCGTATAAAGAGCAAGAGGCTACTAATGCCCGTATTTGTCAGAACAATAATGTCATTATAAAAAAATTCTCCTAGATGGAGATGGCAGGGCATGTACATAGAAGGGTGAGAGTGGTCTCTTCCTCGTCCGTGCAGCTTAAGCAGAAGTCGTTTAAGAACACGCTTAGCCTTGCTGCATGCCTATTAGACAGTGTCCAGTAATGAAACCATTTGTAGCACTGATATGCAATCTTTTTTGAGAGATCAAACACTTGGATCGTTTTGTATCCAGCTTTGGCCAGATCTGCTTTGTCGCTAGACCTCCGCCAACCCTATCATCAGTTTTTAAAAATGTATGTATTCACCTTCCAAGTAAGCGCCTTCTTCCCAGAACGATCTGGACGGGATGGTTACCTGGTTTTTATTGCATTGGAGCTATGGAATAAAGTGTCTTCGGATTAACGCGAACACCGCCCACATAGGGCATAATTAAACGATCCTCTTCGGAAACGGATTGGTCTACGTCAATCATCGTCCATCTCGAGAGATGTACCAGTATTGACTCAATGGTTAAAGCGGGACCCATCTTAAATCCCCGCCGATTTTGGGTTCACGACAACCGGTTGAAACATTCAACTCCACATTGAGCTCATACTCGCACCGTTTACATCAGGATGGTCACTGATGCACCAAAGAATTTGGTAACACCAGAGGACTACTGATGTACCAATTCTAGTGCTCTACTCGCATTTGGTTAGTAAACCACAGTATAAGTACTAGCAGCCTTGCCCTACTTATCTGACGAGTTTACCAGGCATCAAACCCACCAATTAAGTATAATACAGCGGTCCCCTCGGGGAGGAGTTATGGAATGGTGTTGTCTGTGTTACCCAGTGGATCCTGAACTAATTCCGATTTCATTCCTGCACCACTGGGAGGTTGTACTAATTAGCTAGCAGCTACTGGCCTACTGAAGATGTCAAGTGGTGTAAGGTTGAACAGAATGTCTAATGCGGCGGAGTTAGTTGTCCGAAGTGTCCTCCGCTCATACATAAACAAGCTGATTTTTGGACATTGCTTAACTTGTAACGATCTACTACTTTATCTAAAGTAGTCCACCATACAGCCAATCCATATAAAAATGTAGGTCTTACTACCGCTGTATATAGCCAATGAGTTATGTGCGGTTGAAGACCCTATTTGTTTCCAATGGCTTTTTTGCATGAGAAAAGTGGCACTGTGGCTTTACAAACTCTTTCTTGTAGGTTTGGTTTCCATATAAGCTTACTATCCAGAATAAGACCCAGATATTTGCCTTCGTCAGATATAGTTAAACTAATGACTATAATAAAGGGATAATTTACATGCGGGATTTTGTATTTCCTTGTCAAGAGGACTAGTTCAGCTTTATGAGGGTTTATGCACATCTCGTTGTTGTAAAGTTCGAGAAAGAGGAATTTTCAAGGTTTCTCTTTAAAATCATATTACATAACAAATAAATATATTTGTAACCGTATACCCTCTGAGCAGTACATGAAACAATCAAGCCGCCCTGACTTCCTACTCCGTAAACTTGGAGCTCTTCTTGTACTGCTTTGACAATTTAAAATATCCCCTCAAGCACAATGAAGTAGTAATAAGAACTACAAACTGGTTAGCAAGGGTTGTAGGCAACAATGCCGCAGATAAGTTAGCCAGGGTTGACTAAGAAACCGCTTATTACGTCCCAAAACGTCCTGTAACGTCAATTGCATAAGTGCCACGGTTTAAGTTAACTCTTGGTAAAAAAAAATACGCATAACACACTAAGGGCTCAGATTGTTGTAGAGAAAATCTATTGCTGTGCAATCGTAAATGCGATACATTACGGTACGAGATGTGGTTTCAGTATGTTGCCATGAGTTTTAATTTAATTTTGAAAGGCTGAACTTATATCACTAGAGACAGAGTGCAAACTTTTGCTTAGAAATGGCAGAAACATAGAATCATATTATCTACGAGTATTAGTGATCTGGCTTCGAGTAAAGCGTCGTGTCTCGGACCCAATCGTTGATACATAATGTAACAACTGTTGATCTGCAAATAGTGGTTTTATTTGCCTCATCAAGATAACCAATTACGTTTTCTCTACTTATAATGTATATATCATATATATATGTATTTCAAAGTAACGAAATAATCATGTGACATACATCAAGTAAGACATTTCCAGAGCAAGATTTCACTCAACCAGTGCAAAAACTGTATAATCAAAATTCACGTGATGTTGTCAGTTTACTCTCCATTTGATATAATATTAGATTCAAATGAAGCTAAGTTTGGCTTTCAAATCACGTGTAACTGAGTTTTCTCTGTGATGCATGATGATGGGATATATATATCACACATATGCTACATTTTCACCTAAATTTAAATTAACCAAAAAAAGAAGAAAAACCCGCTCTGCATGATGTCGCCGACTTTGAATATCAATATCAAGTTCAACCTAATTGAAACCAAGCCACACGTTTCGGCAATCGGTAACAAGCTACCTATTGGCAAATTATTTTTGGAAGTGAAACTTTTTTTGGTTCGCTATGAGTAACTTTTCAAGGCTATATTTGTTACGCATGAAACATTCGATCGATGTAAAAATTTGGAAACTTTTATCCACTTAACAGTGGTGCCGTGCCGATTATAGAAATAAATTCTCGATGGTTTGAGACACTATATCAGGAATGATCGATCAATACTATGCTTAAAAACCTGAAATGTTCCAGTATTATCAGCGTGACATGATATTTAAAGGCACCCCACAAAATAAAAACTCCGATGGATTCAAATCACAGCTCTGCGCATGGCAAGAAACATCAACAAAAGGGCTGATTGCACAATTATTAATCATGTGTGCAAAGGTTCAATAATTCTTAAGTAGCACGTAGCATTGTTCTGCTAAACCAAAGCCCATCCAAGACTAAGTCTTCAATTTCTGTCGAAAATGTCTCTGTATCGCTAAAATAACGCTGCTACCTCATCTTAAAACAAAAGTAGGAATAATGATGGTAATACAAAAACGAAGCAGTCACATGATGAGGATGCATCCATCAACATTTATACGACTATGTGTGGTTTTGAGCCCCAAATGCTGCTGTTTTGCTGGTTAACGCCGCCAAGATTAAAATCCGCCTCATCGGAAAATAAATAATAATAAAAATATTAATAATAATAAAAGCCAAAGGAGAGAAGCAATAACAAAGCGTCAATGACTCGGTAAGTTGGACCGTGTAAGCAAATAATCAGAGGTCTTTTTGCAGAATTCTCCTCAGGCTAGTGTAGGTTGTTTTCAGTCTGTGACGAGTTGAGATATCGAATGTAGGCGCACACTTTCCGGCAACAATAGCAATATTCTCGACTGAACGCGCTGGGCGAACACGAGGATAACTTGTGTTATCAATAGAATTATGTAGAAAATTTATAAAGCCATGAAAAAATTCGGCATCCCAAATAAACTGACACGACTATGTAGGTTGACCATGACCAATGTTATAAGCCAAGCAAAAATATCCGGATTACTATCAAGCCCATTCAACATCTATAACGGGCTCCGACAAGGAGATGGACTGGCCTGCGTCCTGTTTAACCCTGGCGAGAGGAACAATCCTCTATAAGTCCATTCAGATACTGGCTTACGCAGACATTGACATCGTTACTATAAACCCAAGAGCTGTACAGGAAGCTTTCTTCCAGATCGAGCAGTCGGAACGAAATCTGGGGCTGCACATAAATGAGCGCAAAATAAAGTACATGGTGGCCACGTCTGCGGTTAGAAGATCCAACATTGGTCCCGCAATTAAAATGGTGGAGCGCGAATTTGAAGTAGTGCAATCCTTTAACTATCTCTGGTCAACTGTAGCAGCCAATAACAGCATGGAACAAGAAATACGCGCACGGTTGCTTTAACCCAACGAAGCCTACTTTATTCTGTCAAGACTCTTCAAATCCAGGAACTTAACCATAACATCCTCGTATATAAGACAATGGTCATACCAGTACTAACATATGGATACGAGACTTTGGTGCTTAGCAAAAAGCATTCTGACCTCTTAGCCGCGTTCGAGAGAAAAGCCTTACGGAAAATTGTTGGCCCAGTATGTGAGGAAGGATGATTCCGGAGACTCCATAATGATGAGATCTACGAGCATTACCGCGATGTCGTCATCGTGAAGAGAATTATGCTTGATAGGACCGGGTGGGCAGGACACCTAGCTCGCATGAGCGAAGAGGATCCTGCTCAGAAAGTTCTTTGCGGTAGGATTTATGGAACACGACAGCGAGGGAAAAAACTACAACAACCTTGACCAAGTAAATATTACAAAAAATGACGCACGTGAACCATCAAAATGCGTGGAACATCCACTGAAAAATTCAGCCCTTCAGAAACCAGCTGATGTCTTTTTTATTCGTTTGTATTACCAGGCCTAGCAAACGAAAAATTCACGCACAACTATCAAGCCGATATGCAACATTTAAAAAATTCTACCGAAATTCTGAGTCGGGGTCGCAACTATAAGTAATGCAAATATCGCAGCCGTAAGTGCTTTAGTTTAAAATGGGCAAAATCAGTGGATTCCAAGCCATTTACAGTAATTGATAAACTCTCAGTCTACTTTTTAGCGAATTTTGCGTAAAGATCTAGGTCTACACCCGTAACTTAATTAACTTAAATTAAGATCTGAAGCTTCTTGATCATTTGTACCGTCAACACATATGTTATGTTATGTTATGTTATGTTCTTATTGAAAACCCATTTAGAATAGTAATCCAGTAAATTAATGATTTCGATTAGGATATCGTTGTAAAAGAACGTGTATAAAGTTTGCTCAATCCAATCAATTCTGAGTGGCTTTACTGAATTGTCCCGCGGCGTTTGGCCAGCGGAAAGGGACTATTGTTTTGGCTTTAACAAAGGTTGTCATTTCCAGACAATTCAATTGAGTGGTTGGTAGTATGATAAGAAAAGTTTTAAAGTGTCATACAAGACAAGGTATAATTAAAAAAATATTGAATTTTTTCTAGTGGGATCTAGGTCACCGCAGAGCTTTTGAGGATAGATGTTCTTATTTTTAACAAGTCAGCGGTGATGGTATTTTTTATACTTTATGGATTTAATCAATCTCATCGAAGATCGAGTTGTACAATTCTGTAATAATTTTCTGTTTGGTTCAAAAACCAACATACCGAAAGGGGTAGAATGGATTTTTCACGATTATGAATAATCGACTGTTAACCAATTCCAAGGTTGGAAGAAACAAATTTATCTTCGGATAATCGCAGCATCTATAAAATATGATATGCTGCTGCCAAGAAAAAAACATAATTTTTCAAGGTTAAACTAAAGCAGCGCTTAAAGCAGTTGATGATTCTCAAAAACACAAGAAAAACAACATATTTACTTCCAGTTTATGTTTTCTTTTTTGCAAAGCAACTATTGGAGACGATGTTTGACTCTACCTTTAAAACCAAGTCCAAAAAAGTTAAAAGTTCACTTTTACTATTTTGACAGCTTCGATTTATTTTCTGCACTACAAAATTTACTGATAGTTTATTCTGTTTCAATTAATTAAACATGAAAGAACTCATCAAACTGGATGGGCTTGTTTTTCCTCCTGGTAGTGGTAGAATTTTGCCCAAACCGGTTTAAGCTACGCTGGAAATTATACTGTGGAAGTTGAACTGAGGAAATTGTGTACATATAGTATAAAGGTCCATTCGAGTTCTACAAGTTTATATTCATTACCATCAACAGAATCTTCCGGATTTCACTTTAAGCCAACTATGATATTTTAGTTCATGTCTAAGATAGGCGATGCAATGAAAAGATAATTGGTGATGCGAAACTAGTTTTTACCATTCTTGGAATGCAAAGAATAATTATTAATAATGACTTTCAAGTCTAAATGCTGTGCATATAATGAGGAAAAAGTGCTAATATTAGCAATGTGGATTTTATGTTGTAATTAAAAATATTTTATACTTTAGAAATTTATACTTAGATATACGAGTATTTAGGAATTCTGGACACAAATGCGGAAAATGAGCACACGAACAGTACAAGATTAATTTCCAATTCCAATGAAAAATTACAAAATTTGATAGCCAAATCACGTTTGTATTGCGATTATATTGACGTGGTAAACACATATTGTATATGTATAAGTGCAACAGCATTCATTTATTGTTGGAATATATAATATGCATTAACCATTAAATCCGTTAGCTGCCAATATACATAAAACATATCTGTGGATAGTGCAAGAGAAAAAGAAAAGCAACAAAAAGAAAACCCGATCATATTCCAAGGAAATCACGAAATGCCTGATGCAGGCGCACTTTTCCGCAAATACAAATACAACAACAACAACAACAAAAGAATGCAGACAAAAAGACAAAATGCAAAAATTTCTTTTTGCATTCTTATCTTCTGCATATGAGTTGGAAATGGAAAAGTCCAAAAAAATTCAATTGAAGAACTGACGCAAACGAATCGGTATTCTAGCGTTAAATTTTAAATTAAAAAAAACCGTCTTTGTATTAAATATCGATGAATTTTTAGTATTTTTAGAAACCTCTTCATTTAGTTTATATATTAAATTACAAATACAACATTGTTGTATCAGTTGATTATTATTTTGTTCATTAAAGATGCCAGTTGCGTTTAGCGCTAAACGTTTGTTTAGTAAATGAGTACACAGCTGCAAGCTTGTTGTATGGATACGTGAAAAGGTTAAAAAATTTCACTTTTTTTTTGTAAAAAACACACGCAAGCACGCATCATGTTGACACAGTTTTCTCGTCTTCAGTGAGCTGAGCCCTCGTCAGAATAAAACAATTGTTTATTTTTTTTCATTATCTTGTGAAAAGAAATGTGCAGATGAAAGCAAAAAAAATTTAAAATTTGATTGATTTTCATTAGAACGTTTTGTATACCAAAGCGATAATGATAAGCGTAGGTTTAGTAATTTATATGTTGCCGACTATTTTGTTCAAATTTTTCGTAATGTTAGGCACTCTTTGATTACTTAGCACTATCGTTAAAAGGAAGCATTTTTCTTTAAAGAAAAGAAATAGATAGAAAACAAAACAAAAAATTATCCAAACTGCATTTCCAATTTTTAATGTTTTCTTTGATCGTGGAACACCCCGAATCCGGTTTGAGCTCGTGTTTTGTGCGGCAACAACGTAGCGTAGAAATTTTGTGTGAAACGCTCGCGACGAACTCCGCTTAACTGAAGTCAAGACACAAGATATTCAACGCAAGTGCTTCACTTGATGTCGGCGGTATCAGTAGTGTTGGGCCGCGCTTAGCGTCGACGAAGCAACAATTCAATAGCTTAGTAGACCGAACGTAGAAACAGAAAGCCGAAACGTTTGCAGCAACATCATCGCATTGACGATGAGAATGATGGCCGGTGACGACGTCATAGTCAGCCCATGTATCTTGCGCTTATTGGACTTCACACTAGATATAGATACATACATAGTTTATGGCGAGGCGTCGGAGTGTGCGTTGGGTAAACATACAAATGAAGCTTATCTTAATCTGGCTTATGTTTTGCATTGCTATACCTTCTTCAGCGTCTATCAATATCACGCACTATTATCATTCGATTTTTTGTGCAGACATATCTAGATACAAAAGCGTCGGTGAGAAAAGGCAAAAAGTTATTAAAAAGCGTATTTTTTATATTTTTGACCTCTATCGTCTCCCTTTGCTTTTTGACTTTATGACTTCTTGTTGAATAGTTCACTTAATTGTAAGATCTTCAAAATTTCTGAAAATACTTAATGTGATGAAGACGAAAACTATTTGATGACACTGTTGAGAAAATGTTTCGAATATGTTTTTGCAAAAATAAGTTGTCATTTCATACAAAAGTACAAAAGTAATCTTATAATCAGTTTTTTTTCTAGAAAACTTCAGTAAAAATGTATGTATATTTCTTAATTACATAACAAGTTGTGTCTTCCATTATTAAATTAAAAGAAACTTTTTCGAGTTAATTTTCATTAGGTAAATAAAATTAAATTGTTGTAATCAAACTTTTACATAACCTTTAATCTTTTCATTTGTAAGTAGGCAATTTAAAAAAACAAAAGTTCACAGTATAATTGTAAACTTTTTGTATTCAATGACGGTTCAAAGGCCAAATATGCTTATGTTTGGCCCCGATATACCTTTTTGTACTGGTCAAGTTTTAATTCAATATCAATGTTGTAATATAATCAAATGGGTTTTTAATTAAAAGCGCTTCCCTTTGTTTTTCAAATTAAACAAATAAAACAATTATTTCAGTTTAAAGTACCAGCGATGCCATTAATAAAACAAATGAATGAATGCTTGGCTTTTTTCGCAAGGTTTGGCGATATGCCGGTGCATTCGATGTTGGTTATGGGGTCGTCTAAAATCTCTGAATTATTGGATCAGACCGTATAAAAAGTCAAATGGCATTAAAATCATACCAACGCATCGTTGGCCGCATCGGCCAATTGACTGGTCCACTTTTGGAGATATCACGGTCACCGAACTTCGACTTCTAAAACTCGATAGTTTGGCTAGCTGTGTGGTATATAGCGCCGTCTTGTTGAAACCACATAAGATCGAAGTCAACCTTTTATAATTTATTACAAAAAAAGTCAGTGAACATGGTCCAGTAACGAACTCTAAAACTTGCATCATTGAAGAATAAGTATGGGCCAGTACCGCTGCAGCATGAACCCGCATAAAATGGCATTTCGTGAATGGCGTTGGTATTCTGAGTTGAGCAAATGCGACAATTATCCGAATCAACGAAGCTGTTGAGCTAGAAATGAGCTTCATCGCTAAGAATGGTTAGTGAACGTTAAATTTATATATTTATATGATTAATTAATTTATTTATTTCAACCATTCTTTGTGGATTTAAAATTCAATTTTTTAGATTTACACATTCAATCATAACGAGGCAATTTTATTTAAAAATAAAAAACTATAGGAACCATAATATTACTTAAAACTATTTATAAAGAGTTCAATAAAAGAAATTCAAAAATAAAGGTAATGAAAAGACTGAAAGAAAAAAAAATAGCTTTACAGTTAAATAAACTCATTACAGATCAACCAGAAATATATTAATATTTAATATTAAAAATATACCTTGCACATCTGTTATATGCTACAGTGATTCGTCTCTTTGGCCCAATACATGAAAAAATCTCACATCCATATAGCATAATATGTAAAATAAACGATTTCACAAGCTTTAACTTAACGAGAAGCGGAAGGTGTTTGTCAATGGGATTTAGGTCACGTAGGGCACCGTATACTTTTCAACCTATTTTATTAATGTGGACATTCCAATGAAAAGTTTCACATAAGTGAATCCTAGATTTTTAAAATTTGATATATTTTCCACTTATGGTAGGCAATTAAGTGAAAGCATTCGATATTTTTCTTTGGTTTTACTTCTACTTATTATTAGCGCCTTAGTTTTTCTCGGAATATGGCTAAGCTTATTTTCTCCAGACCAAAGAAATACTTGACTTAATAAGTGATTGATTTTGTGAAATGACAAATTTTTGTGGATATTTGGAAAGAGAGTATGAAGAGCTGCACATCGTCACCGTATATGTGGTCACAGGTGTCATGTATGAAACATGAAAATAACACAGGGGGTAGTAAAGAACCTTGTGGGACAACTAATCTAACAATTATTATTGCGACTGATTCGAAAGAAAAGTTGCAAAAATGTATTTTTCTTTAACTTCATTGACTAACAAGCTTGAATCCCATGAAAAAGTTAAGAAATATACGAGTACATAAACTTATTACTTATTAAAGGAGAACTCCCTGAATGACTTGTGCAACGGCAATAAGGTGAGCTATACCCTTTAATAAAATTTAAATAAAAATAAAAATCGAAGGAATGTAATTTACAATATATATTACATTCCTCACGTTTGTAGCCGAATTCAATTTATTTTCTCAATATCCTCCCTCATTCATTGATAGGGATAATAAAAAAAAGCAACACGAAACTAAAAGGACGCGAGTCCAAATGCTTTAATCAATGGATCATGGTCAGAGAAAACTATAAAAAAACCTGACCAAGAAAATATTGCATCAAAATCAAGTTCACGGAGAGGCTTAAGTTCAACAAGCACATCGATGTAACCGTTAAAAAAGCTAACTTCGCTCTTCATTTGGTGCACCCGCTTCTAAGAAGACGAAACGGACTGTCCAACAACACCAGGCACCATCTACAAGCAGCTCATCAGGCCAGTGATAACCTATGGCTATCCCATATGGTTCACGGTGTCACCAACCGCGATGAAGAATATCTCTCTATTCGAAAGAAAGGTACTGAGAATATGTACAGGATTCTGGAGTGTGCCAAATAGTAACAAATTTGTCTCGAGTAATAGGCTTTACGACGCGGCAGGTCTGCTGCCAATAACCGATCACTTGTTCAAAATGGCAAAGAAATTCGTTGATGGGTTAGAAACATATCCAAGTCCAGAGATGCGAGGACTGAGAATCGAGGAAATCGAGCCAAAACGTAATTTAGCCTTCAAAAAATTCATGGATCCTCTATTATACAATTCGGTCCTTCAGGAACTTGTTGACGTCTATTTTGAAGGCCTGTAAATTAAACGTTTCAGAAAACACCGAGTCGACTAATTGATTCCAAATCGATGTCACTCTCGGATAAAAGGAAGATTTGAAATCTTGGGCTCTACATGAAAAATGTTTTAATGCAAATCTATGTTGATTAGAACTGAAACGAGTGTTCACCTTGTCGACAAAAGGATATGGAACTATAGAACGGGTTTCTGAAGAGCATCTACTGTAGTAAAATTTGTAGAAAACAGGTACAGCTATAACATTTCGACTATGCTCAAAATAATCAAGAGATGAAATAATAGTTATATCGATTATAAGACGGACAACTCTATTCTGAATTCTATCAAGATAATGCAAATGCCATTTTGGAGCCCCACTCCTCACATACGAATTAAATTCGAAAAATTGGCCAACAATCGTTTCGAGGATTTTGCTTAAGAATGGCAGTATTTCAATAGAACGATATTTCGTTCCATTGTCTGTTGACGTTTCGGGCATGTAAACCTTTTGCGGTCTTCTAACAATCGGGAATAGTAGGATAATAGCATTTAAAATATGTGTGATATTATATAAATAGTATAGTTGGTCGATTAACTTTAATAAAATCAGTATCGATATTGTCTGAACCAATCGCTTTGGATTTAATATTTAATATAGACCTACATAGGTTTCATCTACGCCTGAGTGTGAAAACATCCCTGTGAGGCGAGTTCTAATTTCCGATTCATTTGACGAACGTTTTGTTAATGAAGGAGGTTGAAGTTGTCGCAATTTATGGCATACTTTTATAAAAAAAGTGATCAGTTTGAAAACGTGGTTGAAGCATGTAATTGATTAAATGGCACATTAAGACTTGACGTTGAAACGTCAAGTAAAGCGTAGCTTACTTCAAGCGTAACCAAAAAAACTTGTTGGAAAAATTGGGCAAACCTTATAACGGGTGTTTTTTTGGGAGGTTTGTTTTTCCGATAGATGTCGTTTTATTTTATGACAGTTGTTTTGACAGCTCAAAGTGGCATTTCTACTCAGTATTGTTTGGCAAATCATTATGAAAAAAAAAAAAAAAAAAAAAAAAAAAAAAAAAAAATGACATTTGTGAAAAATAGTCGTGGTAGCCATATGCCAGAAATTGTGTTTAAATGTTAAATGCCAAAAAATTATCAACCAAATAAAAAAAAATTTTGGTCATTTCATAATTTTATATGTGTTTTATTCAAAAAAAAAATCGGCAACCTCTTAAAAAAACACCCGTTAGATATAACGTGTTAATGATTTGCCAAACAATACTGAGTAGAAATGCCACTTTGAGCTGTCAAAACAACTGTCATAAAATAAAACGACATCTATCGGAAAAACAAACCTCCCAAAAAAACACCCTTTATTATTATTTGCAATATAAAAAATAGTGCTATTAAAACAGAGATTTTTTTAATTAATAGCACAGTTTAAAGATGTTCCTTAGTGTTATTAGTAGTGGTACACTTAATTTTATTAACTGACTTTATTGAAAAACAACTGAAGATGAAACTATATGAAACTATAGCAAATGTATCAAATACAAGTACACAATAAGAATACATACAATAGAATAATGAATTTTTAAATTAACTTATTAATTGTTTATTCTTATTTAATCTACTTATTAATTGTTTATATCGATTTTATCTGAAGATCTATCAAATTATTTTATCAGATCTATAGATGAAATATTTAACTTAGGAACAACATATGCAAATAAGCTAACCACCACTGTAGGTATAGGTGTGTCATTATTCCAGTGATTATATCTTTAGAGAATTTTTGGGTTGGTCTCTTTATTGTACGTTGATTGAAGCTTTTATTTGCAACCATAATAAAATGTACTCAACAGAATGTCCTTTGTCATATAGTGGTAGTGCAAAAAAATTTTATTCTTAGAGAAATATTTGTAAATAAATTTATATTGTGTGTGAGAGTTTTTTTTAAACTCACGAAGAATGAGAACTTCAAATGTATTGTAAAGTTTCAATTAATGTTAAACTCAACCTTTAGTCCTGATAACTTATGCACAAAAACTAGTGTCATATGATTAACGAAGAATTACTGGCATTTAAATAGAAAAAAACCAACTTTTCAATATCTGAGAATTCATTACATTTAACCCTGATAGATAATTGCAATTGGCAAATAAATTCAGTGGATTGAAACTAATTAATTAAATATGATAATGAATGATATTTATCTTCTTCATTAAATAGCGTCACTATCTAGGAATTTGTCCCAAGAGCAATTAACTCATTGGAGCGATTGATGTGACACAATAACACACCTCAATTCAGTTGTATTACTTTCATTTTATTCTGACGAAATTGATGACACAAAACCATATGTGTATGTAGTATATCGCAAGTTTCACCATAACAAATCATATAAGTGAGAACTATTTTGTAAAATGTACATTAACTTAAATGAATGAACATAATTATTTGATATCTAATTACTGCTATATCACAACAAATCACCTATACTTTGTACGTATTAAACAGTCAAAAACAGTTTTACAAAATACTCGCATTATACAACCAACACGACAAAATATCATCAGATAGTCAATGAACAACGTTCATCAACTTGCGCGATAGCTATAGTAAGTATTTTCCAACTATAAAAAGCGTTGACAGTAAAAAACAGCCTTTGCATCACAGTGCTATGACGAACTGACAATGAAGGTAAATGGTAGTTCGGTTCATTCTTTTATGTAAATGTCCGTAAAGAATGATTTTTCTCCTCTTCTTTTGAACTTTCTTCTCTGCAATGACGTATGTTGACCTATTTCTAAATAACATACTTTAAACAATACCCGTATATTACATTAATATACATTCAAATATATATTATATCGAAAAAAATCTATTATACCCATTCCATACCCTACATGATAACAAAAGCTCAGTCCAAAGCTGCTGCAAATTGACTTACTGCAATGAAACTGAATTTAGACGAACATCGTGACAGAAGTAGATTTTCTGGTTTTTATTATAACAAAATTCCACTTGCCACTCATGTGTTTAGGCAACCAAATGATGCCAGCCGAACCATTATTTAAAAGATCTATCCATTAAGGAGTATCTAAATATAAAAACAACAACATTGATTGAGCTCTTGCAACATGTTTAGAGTTTGGATAAGCTTACGTGACTTAAAATACGCATCATCTGCATTTTTCAGCACCTGGAGACTGTAGATCGCATTAAAGCAAATGTCTTGTTTCAATGACGAAAATCTTGAAAATGTTTTAGTAAATGAAATTCATCATGATGAGATGAATGAAAATTAAAAATAAACGACAGTTAGCATAGTATATTGCATGAATCTAGCAAAAAAAAAGGTTTTTTGTGAGGAAACAAATAAGTTCAGAGCTCACATAAAAAAAAGAACATCAACATCAGAAATCTGCATTGCAGCAATACCCAGCTAAGAAGTAGATGAAGCGTACCGAAAGTAAATAAAACACAATTGTCAGCATAAAAAGAAAATGGATCAACCCCCCCCCCCCCCAAAAAAAAAAATAACTATGTAACTTTAATTGTCCGACCTAGTTAAGCGCTTGTTTTTAAATTGTTTGTTTGCCATGAATTTGGTACTGATGATCGCCTGAAGGGAACAACAAACAGCAGCTTAATTGAAACGATAACCTTGACTTGTCTTTTTAAAAACTGCAATGATCGTACAGAGGATATTAATTAACCGTGAAGAAATTGTCTACTTTAGTTGCCTAAAATATGGGTTCTGTTTATGTTTTGTTTTGTGTAGCTTATCTCAAATTGGATAAAAGTTCAGGTAGGCTTTCAGACATCGAATACGTATACAGACGTCTTCAATTAATCACAGCCAAGCAGCCATTTAACCCCACGAAATAAAACTAATTTTTAAAGCATTAAACATTAATTTTAAAAAAGTGCAAGAATAGTCTAAACGTACACCACTTATCAGCATTATATTTGGCTCTACAACCAGGGTCCAAGCCTTGTTCTGCCGTAAAAAATCTCTCGCGATTTCGAGACGATATCATCCAGTTTGTCATACCAAACCTAAGCTCAGTTTCCTGCCCACCGAAGTCCTCCGAGCTTAATTCACTTCATAGCCGTAATACTCGTTTAGATCTCATCATTATAGAGCCTCGAGAGTCGTCCTTTCTCACCTACGGGCCAACAATTATCCCTAAGAATTTCCTCTCGAACGCGGCTAAGAGATCAGAATGCTTTTTGCTAAGCACCAAGTCTCGGATCCATATGTAAGTACTGGTATGATCATTGTCTTATACACCAGCAGCGTGGATAATATAGTTCAATTCCTGGATTTGAAGAGTTCGGACCGTCCAAAGTAGACTTTATTGTCTTAAAGCAACCGTGTGCGTATTTTTGATCTTTTTCTCGCAGACGTGTTCTTTGTTTTGCACTTATTTATGTAGTCCCAAATTTCGTGTCGCACGCTCGGCCTGAAAGCTTCCTGTACAGCTTTTGGGTTTCTACCAACGATATCAATATTGTCTGCCAGTATCTGAATGGATTTATAGAATTTTGTTCCTTCTGCCATTACATTATTGTCTCGGATCCTGTTCTCCAACGCCAGATTAAAGAGGACGCAGACCAGCCCATCACCTGTTCGGAGCCCGTTATAGATATTGAATGGGCTTATTAGTGATCCAGATATTTTTACTTGGTTTTTAACATTCGTCTTGGTCAAACTACAAAGTCGTGTCAGTTTATTTGGGATGCCAAATTCTCTCATGGTTTTATAAAGTTCTATACTCTGGCTATGCTAAGACAGGCAGCTTTTAAGTCTATAAAAAGATGCGGTATACTATGTTTTGGAACTCTAGACATTTTTCCATCACCTGCTTAAGGGTATAAATCTGATCAGTTGTTGATTTGCCTGGGATGAAGCCACACTGGTAGAGGCCAATGATGACTTTAGTCGATTGGGCTATCTGTCTTGAAGGATATGGGAAAAAATCTTATACGCGGTACTCAACAACGTTATACTACGATAATTGCTGCATGTTTTGATATCTTCTTTCTTATGGATGGGACACAGGATGTCTCTTCGCCAGTCTTCTGGCATCGCTTCTTCCTCCCATACTTGCACTATTATTTCATGAAATGCTTGGTGTATTGCGGGACCTCCTGTTTTAATAAGCTCCGCTTGGATACCATCTGATCCCGGAGTCTTATTATTTTTGAGCCGATCAGTTAGTTGACAATTTAGCAACTCATGAAAATGGTCTTCCGAACGCTCTAAGATGCTTTTGAAATCGGCGATCATATAACGCTCTTTGTCTTTGCAGTATGTTCGTCGTGGTGTGTATACTCGTGTAAACTATGGGTGCCAAACTACTCCCTACCTATTTTTGCGTTCATATATCCCCAGAATAATTTTTACATCATATGGGGAAATTTCTGTAGGTGCGTGAACTTTTATGAGGCTTATGTTGTTAAATCAGTCCCGCACGCGAAAGATAATAGCGTTTCGTTGACTGCTTTAAATCTAATATCGGTAAGTTTTTTAATTTTCTGCCAATAAAGCCATCCCCGAGCACATGATATCTTTCATGACAGCTGTAATAAAAGGTTTTTCAAAACGGACATAAAAGTTTTGTATTTTAATACAAACGCATCCCTAAAACATGTCAATGTCAAAACATCAGTCCAGATTTACGTTTAATCTGAATATCTGAGTCTGTGGTCATAACTTTAAGAGCAATTACTCCAATTAGAGCACTTACTCCCCTTTTTGGTCGTAATTATCGTCCATTCTGTATTCTGCGTAACAAAAATTTTTAAAATTTCTAGTGGTGCTTATCTATCTGTCTGTCGGCTGTATGGCCATGTTATTCATTTAAAGGTATAATAAAGTGCTGGCTGGTTCCAATGAAAGAAGTTGAAGGACATTGAGGGCTATTGATAGCCGTTCTCGAAATGTTTAATTTCTTGAAATAATACAAATTCCAACTCGTAACAGTCTTTCAAATCAAATAAATCGAAATCATTGTCACGTATTTATCAAAACAACAGCTCTTTTGTTGTTATTTCAAATTAAAACACACAGAGGTTTGTTCCTTTGTCAAAAGGAAACAAACGAAACAACGAAACATTTAAATTATTTTACAAATTTTTTAATTGTGTACATTGCTACAAAGTAAAATAAAAAAAAATTTATTTTTATAAAAAAACACAAATTCTATGCAAACTAAACAGGCCTTTAATCGGTTTATTTAATTTTTTAAGACCTATAATATGGAGTATAAAATTTCGAATTAACTCAGTTTATAATATTATCCCACTAATACGTATTCATATAATAGCACCCAATGTGATTAGTAATTAAAATTTTCCACTTTCCTACGTGCACTACGTAAGCAATACTGTTTTGCAATTTTCAGTTATGAATCACTAAGGAGGCGCAAGGTCCAACTGAAACAAAAATAAGGTGCCTCTTCGTCTTGACTATTAATAAGCAGACTGTCAACCATCAATGCAGAGTTCAACGTGACCAAAAGACACCTAGTAGTGTGTCTGTCGACAATCACAACGCTTTTTATTGTACTGAAACCTCATAGATGCTACTACTGTATGTATGGTATTGATATAATAATTTGTTTTCCAATTAAAGGTACAGCCATTTACACCATATCGACGACATTATGCCTATGTATTCAATCCACGCACCGTGCACGAATCCGGTATACGATGTGCTCCTTGATTTGAGTGACAAATGTTGCGTCATTGATTCTTATATTAGAGCTAGTAAGTGGAATGCTCTTGGACATCGAATTGTGATATTCAATAAACCTCGTGCAGTGTAAAGAAACTGATATTCTATTCCTGAATAAGATATCAAAATAGACTTTTCATTTGAAATTCTTTAAAACAAATCAATGCATATAATTTATCGGAATTGGCATTACACATCGCTGCAGTAAATAATTCAGAATACAGAACAAGCTTACCGAGAAAAGTTGTACTGTGACTAAATAATTACGACCATTAAAGCAATTAAAGAACCTTTCGTTTTTTAAAATCATTAAATGTTCTACTACGGGAGCTAACTTATTATGGTTAGAACATAAAGTAAGTATAGTTGAATAATGATAAGTAGAATTTCTTTTAGTAACCTGCAATGAGTATACAACGAGAATTATCACGTAATTATAATATAAGAAGCAATTTATTTTATCAAAACACTGGGGTTATTGAATTTAGTCTAAATAGTAAAATTCGAATTTCATTCAAAAACCTGTTTAAACAAAAGACTTAAGAACCAAACTCACTTTTTTTTATTTACGGAAATTGGCAAAGGATACGAAATAGTTTAAATAAATATATCTTATAATAAACAATTGTTATTTTAAATAACCAATGAGAAATTCGTGATTTTGAAAGTGTTACATTTAATTAAACAAATTCCAAGCCAGAGAAAAAAAAACAAAACAAATTCAGATATGTATGTACATATTAAGTGCAAACAAACAAAACGATTATTCTATAAAATTTTAATTAATAATTAAAATTATAATTATTAAATTCAGCAGAGGGTCAAAAAACTGGCTACGATCATATACAAAGGTAAAGTCAAAGTCAAGCCGACAATTTACCCTAATAAAGGTTACTATTTTATTCGCTCAACTACTTAATTTGCTGTACTTTAAGACAATATATTCTCAGACTTTTTATAAAAGATTTATAATGCAAACTTTTTATATTGTGCTTAATAAGTACCTAAGATTGAAAAACATCCCATGTTAATTGCACAGCAAACAGTATGGGTTTCTACAAACAATCAACAAAATTAAAATATTATGGCTTTTTTTCCGGTTTCAGAAAATTCATCATTAATGAAATAAAATAAGACTTACCTACAAAGAATTACGAGGAACAATAAAAAACTTCAGTTAGTGGTACACTAAGTGTTATGTTACATTTTGTTTTCATGAGTTAAAAGCTATATATATGTAAGATGCATGTGTATAGATATCTCATCATTTCCTCTCCTAATAACCTTGCTGTGCAAAACAATATAGGGGGCAAATCCTTTGAGCGTTTGTACATTATAATGTATATTTTATATAATGTATTTATTGTTTTGTAGTCCTAGTTAATTCAAACACTCAACAGTCTACACAGTTCGAAATAAAATATGAAAGAACTAAAACACCAAAAGCTATGCAGACATGCTACCATGCTTATGCATTGACTAACAGCTAATTGCTGTCTTTCATTATGTGTTACCAAAATAACAAAGTAGTATTGAGTAGATGATAAAAGGAATGCAACTTTAAGTTTTTCACAATTTATATAAATCTCAAAAGAAAGCGTTAAATTTTACATTTGACATAAATTGAAAACTATTAGCCATTCTTAATATTTAAAGAAGAATGTTTTATTAAATTGGTAGCGCAAAGTACTAGATACTTACTTATAACAAAGGGGGTTAGCTGCGAGACGACGGAAGCTGTCGCAAGCAGTTGTCCGAGTATAATGGAATGCAGAAAATAACTCATAAGTTTAACAGTAATCCTAACAGTATGCAACAGTGTTTAGATGTTTTTGAAAAAATAGAATTAACTGTCCGGTTGAAGTTGTGCGTTTTAATAATTTGCGCACGCGTAAAGGGGTTTGATCCCTTATAATGCTAGGCTTAGCACTGCACTGCACCTGCAACGTTTAGGAAGAGGAAAGGAGGATATGTCTGTAAACTTGTCCTTTGAATGCCTGCGAATTGTAGTGATGAGAAAAACAGAGCTTAGCAAAGCATTCCAAATACGTGTTCAATAGCGAAACTCTGAACTTAACTGTACGTCCGAAGGTGAGCTTGAGGATAAACTGATAAGCATTTGGAGCACCACGATTATTACGGTTGAGTTCATAAAGAGGTGGCATGAAACTTTCTATTTCTCTTGAACATCGCGGTAATAGCGGTAAAATGCCACCGGTAAGTTTTATCGCTTTATTTTGAATTCTATCTAGCCGATGCAAGGTAGTTTAAGGAGCACCGGAACAGATATGACAATTGTACTCAATTTTTGAATGAATGCCTTGCAGATTGTAGACAAATCAATAAGAGTAAATATTTATTGCAACCTAATCCATTTGCAGCATTTTTGGTGATGACGAATGTCTGATCGTTCCAACGAAGCTTGTTGTTTAGTACATACTGAGAACTGCGAGTTTTTAAGTTTCCTTGATACAAGTGCCATTCGTTGATAATGGCTGAGGGTTTACGATTCGATCATACAACAGAAAGCAGCATTGTGTTTTGAAAGCGTTAAGTTCTACTATTATATTATCTTCTCCCCATTTATAATGCTTTCCAGGTCAGAATTTTACGTGCTTAACATACGTAGGTTTTATTTTCACATGTGAGGATGAGGGACGTTCCTCACACTTATATGAGAAGCTGAGCGTGCTGTCATCGACAAAAAACAGACAAGAGAGCATTAATAAAAGTTAAAAAGAGTGTTGGGGACAAAACAGAGCCCCAGGGAACGCCAGAATTTAAGCGATGCATTTCAGATTTCAAACCGTCAGAGCCACTTGGATTGAGTAGTCCAGAAGTTTACTTATAAACCAATGAAGCAGTTTTTAATTTTTTTTTAAAAAGCTTGATGCCAAACTCTGTCAATGCATTTGAAATACTGAGTGCAACGACTATGCCTTTACCAAATTGATGAATAGACTGGTTCTACTATTCGGTGAGATATGCCATCAAATCACCAGTGGAAAGTTTCACACGAAATCCTTACTCTGGGATTCTAAGGATTACGTTAGTTTTATGATATTTGTTGATCTGATAACTATCAGCGTTTCCATGACCTTCGAAAGAATAGATGTTAGTGCTATGGGTCGGTCGATACGAGGAATGATACGACGGTTCGCCTTTGTTTGGGTATAGCCTGGATAAAGGCTGTTTTCAACTTCTCGGGAAGAATTCAGAATAGTACAGTACATGGAAAAGCTTCAAAATGGTGATGCTCTAAGACCATCATTCTAAGAAAACCTCTTCAGAATTAATTAATGGGGATATACAATCTGGCCTAGCGGATTTGTGAGTGTTGAGATCATTACTCATCCGAAGATGGTAAAGCGAACTTCTCAGCTCGCCATATGGATAGTTGTTATTCAGTCTAAACACTGAATTATCCTAAAAGCCCAAGAGTAACCATTTAATTCACAAAATTCGTAACAATTTTTTGGGAAAATTTCTGTGAAAAAAAAAATTTTTTCTTGTTTTTTTTGGGAAAAAAACAATTTTTAAAAAAAGTTGTCTTTTTTTCACGCTCTACACGCGTTTTCAAACTAGTCCCATTAAATTCGGACTGGTAGAAGCCGAGATATACGAGCTCCTACCAAAAACTTTCCACTACTATAGACACACGAGCTAATGTATTCTGCTATGCGACTGACTACGCACCCCCGTGTATGAATATTTAGGTATTTATATATTTAGAAGCCTAATAGAATGCAACATAAAATGTAGGTCTTTCAATCATAAGCGATAGGTCATTCAGTCAAAAGCGATTTCTGAAATAGACTGAAAAACCACATTTTACTTTGAAAACGTTTAGGCTTAAAAAATCGATAGCGATGCGTAGATGAAGTATTTTTTCAGTTTTCTCAGGGGTACTAACCCATATGAATGAAAAAATTACGCATCTCAAGCCGAGCGCTAACCAATTGTTTTAAAACAAGTCCCATCAAGTTTTGACTGGTAGAAGCCTAGATATATGACACGACAAACAAACGTACACACGTTCGCTGAAAAATTTTCATGTCCTCTAAATATAAGCTCCCATCAAAATTATTGTCGTCTTTTTCCAAAACGCTTTTCCAACACTAGCAAAGAAGAAGATCCCATAATACTATGATGTGTCCTATTACCGTAAATAAAGCTTGATATATTTCAAGACTGTCAATAAGATACTGTTTTTATTTTGGGAAGCAAAAAAGTCTTAGATTTATTGGCACATCCTGTGAAAATGGCTCTTTTAAGTCCTTCTCGGGGTTTCAAAGAAATCAAACAAAATAGATGTCTATCAAGAATGCTTCATATAGTTAGTTCACAATGCCCACGTTGTAAACACAAAGCTATCAGTAGCTCATAAGATATGATCGTCACTCAATTGGACTATTGAGTAGTAGGCAAGGGCAACAAAGAATCCAAATAGTCGCAAAGGCAAACCAAATATGATAATTACGCTCGTGTCGCACTCTTAGAAAAAAAAGTAAATGTATCCACATAACAGTTACTATATTATCCTACATACTTCTTTATTTGCCTATGATTTTTGTAAAAACTCGAATATTTAAGTTTAGGACAAATTTTATTAGGAAATAAAACCAACACTCCTTAATCATACAAGGCTATTGCTTGTAAAGCTTTACAATAAATAATTATTCTATACGACCCAAATTTCAAACTCGCATCGTTTTCTGCATTCCTCTAATAGGAAGAACAAACTAAAACAAAAACACTTTTAACGATAAAACCTTTCCTATCACTGTCATCGTTGTTATTAATTTTACTATATGTAAAATAAAACTAAAAAACTAAAGCTCCTTGTCCCACTCTCCGCAAATACACTCAAAAAATTCTGTTGAACAAAAATGAGTAATTCTGATAGCAGAGGAATTCGCTTGCGTTAGATTTGTCTTTTTTTTAATCTGCAGTCCTCTTAAACAACAACCTTGGAATTGGTGTAAATAGTGCGCTAAAAACAGACGATAGAAAGCTGTTTATCTAGATGTTTTGTACAGAAATGCAAATTTTCTGTGTTGACTTATTACGGGTTATTTATTTAAATTTCATTTGTTTACTTAAAATTAACTCAAAATTTTTTTATTGCAAAGTCTCAGTATTCGGAAAGCACTGCAGCTCTACTTCAAAATATTAAATATCTTTGTGTTATACTTTTTAGGTTTTCTCTAAATTTTATTTTTGGTACCGCGTCAAATTGCAATGGACGAAACATTGTATATTTTGGACTCAAGTTTATGCAAGTGTTTTACATAAATAACATGAAGGTTGCGAATATATAAGCAAATATTCGCAACCTTTATGTTTTTATGTAGTAGTTGATAACCTTGATTTTAGAGCATGTAAAGTGTTAATTTTATAGGTTTTAGTTTTTTAGCAGAACTTAACTTGTTCGAGATTTTTTTTTTGTTCTTAAAACATATCAATTATCGTTAATTATAACAATCATAAGAATTGCGAAAAGTTAGTGAACAATCCTACATTTGCGAAAGTTTCAATTATAAAAACAGTTTAAGGTGTTATACAAGGTTTTTCACAAATATAACTACAAAATAAACGTAATTTTATATTTTGTTGTTGTTAGGTATATATTGCTATTTTAATATCACAAAATAACTCTGGTATATAATCAAATAATTGTCAATCAGGTCTTGCGATAAATATGAAACAAAATTGTCTCTGGGATTTAGTTTTGTCGAAGGACTATGAAAGTTTGGGCAAATACTTTGTAAACTTTAAACTTTAAAAAATAATAATGGTAGAGTAAAAAAAGGAAAATATTAAAATTTTAATCTGAATTTATTAAATCACCTAATTTCGTTGAAGTATGAAGAAATGAATGTGCACATTAGGAACGTAAAATTTATTTTCACCTTAATTCCAATTTCCATTTATCAAAAACAAAACAGGAGTTACGAGTTTTGGTTATTACAGTGTAGACGAACAAAGTTACGTGATATTTTAAGCGACGTAGATTGTACTGGAGTTACAAATTTAAAAAGAAATATTTTTATTATTTTACATCTACCTAGGAATTACTGTATAGTTGCATAGTTCATGGTTTCATTACATATGAATGTGATAAAATATGCATCGGATATTTTTTACCACTGCTTTTGGGAAAATTGATAAAACAGAGACAAGCAGGAAGAATTCCTACGATGTAAATATAAGCAAGTTTCCCGATACATCTGTCACAACAAAGTTTTATGATGCGGTTGAGGATTCTTTATAGTATATGGAGGTCTTGCAAGCATCTGAACAGGCAATAAATGTATTTAAGCCGCCGTCTAAGGGAGTGTAGTACTTCTTGCACCGATTGAGGAAACCTAGAAAACAAAATTTTTGGCGATAACGTGGTTCAAACGAAAATTTTGAGTTTTTAGCTTTCCTTTGATTCATGTATAAAGGATGGAGGTTATGTTTCGCTTACACGACAAAAGCATTGGGTTTTAGAAGCGCTTAATACTTGTCTATAGTGTAATCCCCACCATGTTAAGCTAACAAGGTCAGAATTTAACGTGATTTACATTTGTTGTTGTTCAAGTTACGTCTGCGAAAAGCGACGTGCAGAAAGTCTAAACTCATACTTAAAGCTGGGAGTTCTGTCTTCGGTAAATCTGTGAAATACGCCCGACCTCAAAACAGATAATTTGACGATTATAATTAAAAAATAGAACGTAAAAATAAAAGCACTGTTATTACCGTTATTTAGTTATTATTTATTTCCCAGTTAACGAAGTTTTTATGCATCATTTTACGGATTATAAATTTTCCTTTTAAAAATCGTCCAACGTTAACACAACACAAAAGTGAACTGCACTAACGTAGATTTCCTTGGTAAAAGAGGAAAAATAAAAGTTCATTTATTCACAAAAAATAGCGAAATTATAAAGTTGCCTGAATAACAAAAGTATTTTTACATCATATTATAAACTAATAATAAAGAAAATGTAAATATTTTACTTTTAATGAGGTCGCGCTTATCTCAACACAAATCCCTGTTTTTGGCAAAATAATGAATTTTGTTGGAAGAAATTGACAAATTAAGAGATCATTAATGAAAACTACAAAGTGTGTCTAAGGCAAAACAGAGTCTTGGGAAACACCAGCACTTACGTGGTGAACATTAGATTTAAAACCTTCCCATACGAACTGGATTTAACGATCTGAATAGTAGTTATTAATTCAATCTTGTAGGGTCGTATTGATTTCAAAAGTATTAATTTTCGACAGAAGATCTCGATTACAGACTCTGTTAAATATTTTTCTTCTGCTTTTACATTATTTGTGAATACGCTGTGTCCACTTTTCTGTGAGATATGCAATCATATAACCAGTAGAACGTTGCCTTCGAAAATTTTACTGTTGGTCTCAAAGGATTTCCCGTGCTTCTAGGTATTGCATAATCTGACGATTAATTATCATTTCCATGACCTTAAAAATGTGCGGATAATAGCGCTACGAGCAAATAGATGGCAGTTCGACTTTTTATAGGTTTTATAGGCTGAATAAATGCTGTTTCGCAAACCTTTGGTACTCGAGAAAAATAGGAGAAAAGGAAAATATTATGCAATGGTAATTTTAGCGTTAAATAATACTTCTTCAAAACTCTTGCGGAAATACCATCTGGGCCAGCAGATGAGATGATTAAAAACTACTGTTCAAGTACGACAACTGGAGGCATAGGCGAAGCCAATGCGCAAACTGATTGCCACTGTCTAATCGACAACCAGGCAATACGAATGCCAAGTATGACTAGAAATTCTTCTTACTTCCTTCGGGCATTGTTTCGATATCTGATCAAAGTCAAGTTGGACTCGCCTAATCTAAATGTAGGCATTGCAATAATTTCTGACTTAGTTAAATTTAGTTCGATTTGTCACAGTAGTTTTTTATAACCGAAAGCATACAACCCGGTTCCTAATAGTGAATTTAAGCGAAGCGATTTAAAAATAGCTCACTCTCCTAATGATGTGTTTATATATACATTATGTATAAATAATAATAAACCATCGAGATTTGTTTTTGACTAGGTACGCAATTCTCAGAGCAGCCTTTTAAATATGGCATACATTTAAAACCAAATGTCTCCCTTTTTATAACTTTATAAAGCGAGAAATGCATTTTTTTTAAATAAATAAAAGATAATACGTTGCAATTTGCCATTAGCAAAGTGCTATTTGCAATAAAGCAATACCTGACGTAATGACAATAGTAATCAAGATGAAAACAAAAACTAACAGGTTGTCATGTGATGTCACTCATAACATGGTTCATATGACATATTATGTTTATGTCCTATAAAATTAAAGAAAGCGAGAAACGTGAAGTTAAATTCGTTTATGGCTTTTTTATTTAACGCGAGCCACATCAGTATGTAATAGTTGCAGATATATATGCTTATGCTTCTGCTTGTTAGCTTATGAACGTGCACTCTATGCTTAAATTATTTGCAATTACAATTAGCAAATAATCTTGGGTTCAGCGAATCATGCGTTAACTAACTAATTAATAAGATGGACGATACGAAGACGAAATAAAAATTTTCATCGATGTGTTATTTACAAAATGTATACTATTTGACACACAATTGCTTGGCCTCAATTGAACACGAAAAGTATCGACTGCATGTGGGTAGATAAAAAGTTAATGATTTCATTTGAAGTACACCGGCAAAACAAGCAAGCAATCTTCTTGGTTTAATTGACACTATTTTAAGATGTTCGTTTGAGTAATACTAATGATTCAGATCACTCGTACCAAAATTTTGGTCTAACATAGACCACGGCTTTATTTAACAGCAGCAGAAATACCCGGCGTGTCCCGTCTGCCCCATCCCACTGGCACCCATCCAACTGACCAACCACCCCCTGACCCTACACCAACTGACCTACCGTGCGCACTGACCCTACTCCACGCAACATATTGGGATGCCGTGTGGTACGAGGCTGTTATGCTTGTGAAGGGCATGGAAAGGATTAATTCTTGCCAATGAAACGTGAAACTCATAAAGGTAATGATAGAGATAATGTTAATGTTAAATGTCTTGTACTTGTAAAAATGTAGACATAAAACATAGAGACAAATGCAGATTTTAATAAGTGTTCCTCCTCTTGACTTGGATGTGATTCGAAGAAGCTTAGTCTTCAAGGTCAGGAGGAAGGTAAAGTCCTTCCTGCAGTATGATTGGCTGGTAGGGGATTATGGCGAAGAGGAGCCTCATTCAGGTCTGGGTACTTCTGGAAGAAGTTATGTTGTCTAGATGGCAAGCCAAATGGAATAAATGTGAGAATGAAAGGGTGACGTTAGAGTTCATCAAGGACGTACAATATGCCAGGGTAAATACGGAGTTCAATTTTAGCCTCAATTTGGGCTTTTTTCTCACTGGTCAAGGTAGTCTGAATGCATTTTTGCACCAAAGACCCGTCAGTGAGTCTGAAGGCTGTGTTTGTGGTTTCCTTAGCAAAGACTGGCGACATGTTTTTTACAAAAGTCCGTTGTCCACGCACGTTAAAAATTGGATGCGATGGGGATTCAAAGGCTAAACAGTGTGTATGATGTTGGATCAGCTGCAGGGAACAAGTTGAATTTATGAATGGCTATGATAGATTGGTGTTTGGGCGACGGAGAGCCAGGCAGCTCGGTGTTGCGGATGACAGCGTCGACAGACAGACTGATTAAAAATGGAAGAAAGGACAGGAGGACAGCTTGGATGGTTATTCTGACTGACTAAGGGCCACCAGTTCTCTTTTTCTTTCTCTTATTATTTTTCTCTTATTATTCTAAACATTCTATCATATGTACATTTGTCATACATCCCTGTACGCTTAGACCTTTTATCACACTCGCTTGTTTGTTGTCCTCTAAAGTTCATCTCATACAAAAGGAATTGTTTCTTGTCCTTTTAATGTCTGAAGATATTTTTCAAACAAATGTTATATGCTCTGTTACAGCAATAGTTCAGATAATGCAGTCACAATTTTTAACGACCCTACTAGGAAGAGAATAATAGATAAGTGGAGAAGAGAAACTATCTGTGGGAGGTTCGTTTCGCAATGCCACCAAATACCATATTATACATACTGCGAACTTATGTGTTGTGTGCTTGTGAAGCAGAAGTGTCTCCAATCAGTATATTTGCCGTTTGTAAAATTGGGGAGCAGTTTCGCAGCTTATACTTGGATTTCTCAAAGGACTTGCTGTGTGCTTTTCAGCCTTTAGATCTCTTAAAGTGAAGATGACTTCTTAGCTATCCCATGTGACAGCAGACAGCCTAATGGCGATGTGAGTTACTCTTGTTCCACATTAGAAAGCGTTTTCAACTCAAATTAATGCAAAGGCATTGTTTTTTCACGATGACGACGACGATTTATGCACATACACATGCTATGTAATAAGTTCTTATTATGTACCTTGAAGTTTGCAAGCTCAACAGATTTTTTAAAGCGCTTTCATTTGTTCAATTCCAAAAGGTTGTTTGCATGACACTAAAAATAAGGTGAGTAAGATGCTATCAACTTTAGAAATGTATAAGAAAGTCTAGTTGTTGTGAAGTAGTAAGCATGCAAACAGTTTAACGACGAACAGAATTTAAAGAAAAGAAAATAAAAAGTTCATTCCAGCTTACTTGAGAATTAAGATAATGACTGCTGGAGTGCATTGTTTTTCTAATGGAATTTAAATCGCAAACTTGTCACCGTATTCACAATAAAATTATACTTCCTGGCTAATGAAGATTTTCAGAAGCTGTCTCCTACACAATTATGTCCGCCGAAGCTGTAGAGGAGTTCGGGAGGTTTTCATAGCCGCAACAGGCAGAAAAGGCCATGAATCAGCAAAGGACTTTAGGCCTCTAAGTCTCTCATCGTTCTTGCTAAAGGCTCTGGAGCGAATTCTAGATCATCATATCAGAAAACGATTTGAAGTCACAAGACAAGAATCAAGATCTCAACACGCATATCGCAAGGGCAAGTCCACGGAAACCACCCTCCATGAGGTAGTGCGAACGATTAAGCACACGATTAACTACAAGCAGTTTACGCTAGCCACCTTTTTAGATATAGAAGGGGCCTTCAACAATGTCCACATTAAGGCCATTAAGGAAGCTCTGCCCCAGTCAGGAGTGGAATTTTTCCTTACGCAATGGTTCATATCCATGCTCGGTAGCAGGATCATAGATGCCAACCTTGGCAGCTGTAACATTACCAAACGAGTCGACAGAGGCACCCACAAGAAGGGGTCATCTTACTGTGGCTGATGGTGATGATAAAGAAGATAGGACGAAGTTTGTGAGGAACTCAACTGGCGCAGTTAGCACAGGGAACAAGTTGAATTTTTGAATGGGTATGCTAGATTGGTGTTCGGTTCTTCGGCGGACGAAAGGATAGGTGGACAGCATGAACGGAATTGGACGGACATAGTAACGGTTATTCTGACTGACTACGGGCCACCAGTTCCTAGTTGTGTGGAACTCAACTGGAGTAGTGGCTGCATGGTTGCTGGCCGCTGGTTGCTAGGCTAATTTCTGGTTGCTGGTTGTTACGAAATCGCACCGGAGATTTCTGGTACCACAGGTGTCTGGAAACCAAGGATTAATGTCCGTCTCCGGCAGTTGGAGCGGCACTTCGGGGAGTTTCGTGGTGGATGTAGTTATGCCCAAGCGGGAAGACAATAGTAGTTGTGCGGTTGCGTTTTAATCAACCGCGTGCCATGTCCCAAAGATCGGCAGAGATTTACATAGGTCTCGCTCCCATCAGTGGGAAAGCTGGGCCCTTACACCCAGTTATATTTATACATCTTCAATAGAATATACTATGGATGGGCGTTGATTGGCGTTTCAGAACACAATCCTTCCCGGCAGGTACTCACGTTAATCTGACTACCTGCCAATAATATACATCGAAAATTTCATAAAAACCTGTTTGTGAATGTGGCTGATGTAAACATTTTACAGAGAGGAATGGGCGTGTACGTAGCCTAGAACCTTCCCACATCTGCCAGTAAAATACATTGAAAATTTCATAAAAATAGGTGGGTAAATAGGATTGATATTAACATTTTACCTTTCTTATCTCCCAGTGAGGGTAAGCTAGGTGTGCTATAGCTTATAACTTTTCTACACCTGCCAGTAATATACATTGAAAATTAATTAAAAATCGGTTGGTAAATGAGGTTCGTTTTAACATTTTACCAAACCAAACGCCAGGGAGTGGGAAGGGGGTTCTATAGCGTATAACCTTCCTCCAATTGCGCTTCGCTACCCGCATAGCCAGGGCTTCGTGACGCTTTACTACCATCACAGGTAGTGAGGTAGTTGACCCAGGATTTACGTTCTGAAATATGACGGGTTCGTATTCGTTTGCAATGAGGCTACAGGTATACCAAATTTCAGAACGCTGCTGTTCAAAAATTCACAAAAACCTAAGATTTGTAAGTATAATTCTTTTGGCGACTCTTGACGAAGGATTCTGAGCACATTCAAAATATGCCCATAAAGTTGTCATTATGGTATAAAGCCCCTACGCAGAGTTTGAACGCGATCAGTTGAAGGGTCTTGCAGTCTATAGGAAACATACATACATACATACGCACATACGGAGTTAACTTCTTTATATAGAGAAAACGAAAATACGTTTTCAAGTGCAATTAAGTACTTGTTTGTTGATTATAAATGAAACGCAATTTTAACCAAAAAGTGCTTTTTGTTTGGTGGAAATAGATTATGGTTCCTTCCACACATAATTGAACCACCCTTAAAAGATTTAATGGATACGATCAACGGTGTTTTTTCTAAGAAACAAACAAACAAACATACTTTCAAAATTATATATAACTTATAAATTATTAATTCAAATTCAAATATTCAATATCTATGCAATTCCCACCACTTTGTGTGACTATTCCGGAGTTCAAATATGGTCGAGGGTATACCTTAGCTTGGTTACTTTTTGTATTTACTTTAAATTGTAACTTAGTGAATATTACACATGCGAAAGTACTTACATAAACGTGCGTTTTGGCCTTTTAATTTAACAATCATTTTTAACAATTGTAGCTCTGTGAGTTATTCTGAAATAAAAAAAAAAAGAAATAAACAATCAATTTGTTATACTTGCAACACTAATTATACAAAATGAATTTTTAATTTATTTATTACACAAATGCAATATAAAATATGTTTATTTAATTACAACATAATTTCAGTCTTGAATTTAAATTACGTCTTGTACAAGAAATTCAGACTAAACCACATTAATCGTATTCCTTTGATTTACTTCCTTTTGCTGGTTCGTTAATGTTTCTATCTGAATTGTGGAAGTGAAGCGACGATTTATGTTGAAGAAAGGGTAAAATCGTTAATTTCCTTCAACTGATTATGAAATGGATTTATAAATTACAGTATTAATTATATAAAGACAATTTTGTTTCTAATTAAATGATGTAATAAGTTAACCTTCCTGTGCAATGTATACTTTTATCGTATATATACTTCATTGACAAAATAAAAGTGATACAATGGCAGAACAGTATCCTGTGTAAACAAATCTCCCAAACTTTTTTCATATCTTAATTACGACAGATTAATGCATCACCATGAATGAATGAAATACTAGACTAGATAAAATATTAAAACATTATATTTGGAAAAGTGCACCAAAATACCCGCTATAGTCCACTCTATAAAATTGTAAGTCAATTAGTCAATCCGCTGTGTATTGCACAATTTTTTCCGCTTCGTTTTAAATATTCATGCTTTCAGACTTGCATTGGAATACTATCCAGTTAAACCGGAATCATTGTGTTGGTTTAATAATAATCGCAATATTCAACCGCATGGTGCGAGAATGTTTTTTTATTACACGCTTAAGCATTAGCAACAAGCTGAAAGAAAAGTCGAACAAGTCAAATTGTTGTGCACAGCAACTTATGCATAAAATTTGACGTAAATGCATAGTACATTGTAACAATGGTGGTAAACTGAAATTGTATGTTTTTGAGCCATATTAAATACATAACTTAATAAAGGGCATTCATGCTCCCAAGATTATTAAACTTATAACATCGGACAGTGTTATTGTTATTTTCATAACATTAAAGTTAAGAAACTGTATAGAGGTCTCTGTTTTGTGATCATAGTTATGGTCCTTCGAAAATACTTCAAATCGCATCATAATCTAATAATTATAAAGGCGTATACCAAAGTTCTTATTTATTATAGCAAGTCGTTGATGATTTAATAATAAATACATTTTTATTCCTCAACATTTTTCAACTTTGTTGAGTAATTCACGAGTTCAACAGCACAGATTTGAAACTGTATAGAGGTCTCTGTTTTGTGATCATAGTTATGGTCCTTCGAAAATACTTCAAATCGCATCATAATCTAATAATTATAAAGGCGTATACCAAAGTTCTTATTTATTATAGCAAGTCGTTGATGATTTAATAATAAATACATTTTTATTCCTCAACATTTTTCAACTTTGTTGAGTAATTCACGAGTTCAACAGCACAGATTTGAAAAATTCAATCACTAGATCAACAGACAGACTAGCGATAGCAAATTGCGTTTTTTTTTCTATAAGAAAAATTTTTAGTTAAACGGACACTCGGATGCAGGTACTCGCATAAGTATACACGCCACTGAGTCCAAAATAGCCATTATCTATGCTATGTGCAACATAATATTAATAGCGAGGGAGCGCCAAACAGTAATCGAGGAGAAGTAAAAACCAATGAAAATGAATCAATTGCAACGGGTATAGCGCAGAAAACCAGTTTTAACAATCGCAGTTTGGCGAATTTTAACCTAAAAAAAATATTTACGTAACCCTCTGTTGTATAAGGAACTAGGTAATGATCATTTTTCTAATTTTGATTTGTTGAACCTGTATTTTTAGAGAGGCAACTGATGTGCAAAAAGTTAAAAATAAAAATAATAATCGCCATTTACCTGTTATATATGTCGTTGGTATATCGGAAATACTAATTAAAGTTAAACTTTGTTTCGTTTTTTAGTTGGGGTTGGTTAAATGCGTTGACGCTTAGAATAGTTTGCCATCCAATTTATTGATTTATTTGCAATTATTGGATCTTAGTGATTTCTGACTAAAAATAATAGTAATACTGTGAAGGGATGCCAATATAAACCACATAACCACATAACTAATACAAAGTAATCCTCTCAATGCCTTCTGCATACGAACCACGCAACTAATACAAAGTAATCCCCGCAATGCCTTCTGCATATGAACCACACAATAAATACAAAGTATGTAATTATAACGCAATGAGGCGCGATCAGCGGACGTTTGCTTATGCTTATTATTAAGCATAATAGATAAGCGATCACTGATCATTAAACGTTGTCGATCATTTACCCTCATAACGCATTGTGCTGATTTAGGATGCAATAAAAGTACGGATATATAAATTAGGTCGTTTATTTATAATAATGAATATGTCACATCAGCAAATAGGCAAACGACCGAAAGCTCATAGTATGCGGACTATTGCCCAAAGTACTAATGCAAAAATGCTGACAAGGCACAATACAATGTGGAGTAATGGTCAGAAGCGATACAGACTTGTGTACATTGGTAGATATTAATATTGTAGTATTTTTATGTATTAATAGATATTTGCATTGTATTATTCACATGTATTAGAATCTTCGGACTATAAATAAGAACCCGATTTCAGAATAAAGATTATTGCGATCTCGGCAGTTGAACTAAACGTTTCTTTAGTTTTATAAGGCTTGTGAGCCTTAGGCACTGGAACATTCTTTCAGCTCTTAAAGAAATATTTGAATCCCACCTTGGGTGTAGGATACTCCAAAGGTTTAAGTCGGAGGCGTAACAGCCAGGACTAGTGGAAGTCCAATAAAGGAACATCGGTGTTCCTTGGGACTATATAACCCAATCTTTACAATACGAAAAGGAAGAAATGCCTTACGACTTTCCCGCACAATGATAATTGTAATAACTATTTTGTGTGCCTTTACTTAATATAGACTGCCTTTTATTTGTAAGGCATAATCAAATGTTTTGTAAATGTGTCTAATGGTAAAATTTTACATTTACCCCCTCCATCTTACCACAGGGTGAGTGGGAATGTACTATGCCTATAACCTTCCACCACCTGCCAATAATATACATTGACAATTTCATTAAAACAACAACCGCACGAAATTTCCTTTGCGAATTCTCTATACTAACTTCGCGTGTCCGTGTGTTTGTTTGTGTCGTGGAATCTTGCGGTCAATTTTTAACCCACTTCCCAAGTTAATTGAATTCATTGAATTCCCGATTTCATTGAAACTTTGCATTCATGTGTATTTCTTTCTATTAAAAGTTGGCCCCATGACCCCGGAAGTCTGTGTTCCCAACAATTTATCAGTACTGTGGCGGCAGCCTCACCACACCACAGTAGGGTTCAGGTACTATGAATGCAGATTCCGAGACAGTCCTAGCTAGTTCATCTGCAGATTCATTGCTTGCAAGGTTCAAGACTTGGACCAGTCCTGTATAGCATCTTCACGGCGGATCAACCCACAAATACAGCCGGAACAAGGACTATGCTCTTCGCGGATGACTCCATAACGTATGCAGTTTCCCGCTCTCCCGAGATAGCTGCCCGTAGAGTGGAGGAATACCTCAGAAATCTTTGGGACTACTACCTGAAGTGGGGACTAAAGATCAACGCCAATAAAACGGAACTCATCTGCTTCCGAGTACCAGCAACCGAAACAAGGATAAGAAAAATCGCAAGCCGGTGCAGAGCCTTAAAAATCACCCTTCCGGATAACACAACAATAAACACCAAGTCAGAGACTAAGTACCTGGGAATCAACTTTACTGAGAGGCTCAAGTTTAACTCTCACATCGACAAAACAATGAAAAAAGCGAACTACGCTCTTCATTTGGTGGACCCGCTACTTAAAAGACGAAACGGTCTGTCCAACACCAGGCTGCTTATCTACAAGCAACTCATCAGGCCAGTGATTACCTATGGCTACCCCATATGGTTCACCGTCTCACCAACAACGATGAAGAAGATCTCCCTATTTGAAAGAAAGGTACTAAGGATCTGTACAGGACTCTGGAGGGTGACAAACAGCTATAAGTTTGTGTCGACTACAAAACTATACGAAGCAGCAGGTCTGCTGCCAATAGCTGACCACTTGTTCCGAATGGCGAGGAAATTCGTCGACGCATTTGAAACACATCCAAGTCCTGAGATGCAAGGACTGCGAATCGAGGAAATCGAGCCAAGTCACCGGTACATACACATAAGAGGATTCACTGATGCTAGATTCGATGACATCTTTAACAATCAAGACGTCTCCTTCTACGAGAAGGCGGGCAACCAATATTACAGAGGCTGAAGTTCGCCGCTTAATATTTTTCATTCTTATTTTATTTTTAAATTATTGTTTAAAATTTAATTCTCTTAAAAATAAACATGTAGTAGATTAAGTAGTAAAAAATATTGTTTAAAAATAAACAATACCAAAAAAAGACAATGTAAATACGTCGGGCCCCTATTGTTGAGCCGACACATATTAATATTAGTTATAAGTTTAGTTTTAAAACAAAATTGTATATTACTTTAATGTTAAATAAAAATATATTAATCTTAATGACAGCTATAAAAGAACAAGAAACCATGCTGCCCTCATTTTATACATGGTCAGAAGTTATGTTGTGTCTCATATAAAACTTAATAAATCTTAAGAAAAAATGTTGGCACTAAAAAAAATTGCTCTATAGCATAGATGCGTGTACTTTAAGGTTACTAATGTGTAATGAATAAAATATAGACATTTTTATCTTTCCAAAATAAAAAGTTTATTTGCTTAATCATCACACGAGTTAATTAATTGGTTCAATATAGGCTTTATTCACAATGGGTCTATAATGGGAAAAGTAGGTAATAGATCAACGCTGATGTTTCTGGTGAAAGTCATTTCGATGGTGGTGTTACCCGGAGTAGTCGGTGGTAGCGGCACGTGGGCGTTGAAGTTTTCCTTCATGAAGTCAAGCGTTACGCAAATTAGTCTTTGTGTCTAGGTTGAAATCCTCTATGATTAACATTAGCACTTACATTATGAATTATTTTCTTCGTAATTATAAAGCATTTAATCATAATCATCATAAGATTTCAAACTGACTTTCTTTTCTTTATTATTCGAATGCTACCTATAAACGTGAATCTTTTGTCGTTTAGAAAATATTTTAATTTGAGACGTTACAAAAATTGTAAAGTTATTTTTTTTTGGTGGGTGGGTGGAAAGGTGAGAGAAATAGTAAACTTAGTTAGAAACTAAATATTCTAGAGAGGATTAACAACGCTACTAAAGCTTAATACGTGTGTAGAAGTGCTATCGTTAAAAGATGTTGATGTTGAAGAAGATGAATTAAAGCCAAAACTGGTACACTGGCTATACACTGCCGTATGATGAATGGGGTTAGCGTTTGGTGTCTAGATCTTGGAAAACCCACTTACGTAAGAATGATGGAGAAGGTACAAAAGGGCAACCTGTCTGCACATTATTGGAGTGCTAAGAATATCACCTACACGTGGCGTAACTTACTCTTTTAGACATATAGGGCTGGCAAAGAGCGGCCAATACGTCTGCGTCACTGTCAACAACAGTGTCAGTTCGCTAAAGGTAGAACTTGCAAACTAAGAATATATGCTTTAACAAGGGTTTCCAGACCACCCACCCCTCCAGAGAGCAATGGAGTGATGACTCGCCACATGAAATTGATGCAATGTGATTTTTAACGTACGGATCCAAGATCGACGGTAAAGTTGGTGCTGAGGCTTATGTGACAAACCTAGCGTGAGTATTTCCGTTCGACTCCCGGATCATTGCAGTGTGTATCAGGATGAGGTGACAGCGATTTAGAAAGCAAATACCTAGCTGAAACATCATATAATATCAGCAACTGATATTGTAATATATGTAGACAGTCAAGCGGCAATCAAATCGCTGGAATGACGTCAATGACGTCAGGGGTGTCGTTAAGCTGCCACACATCTCACAAGGAAATGAGTTAGTACTTTAGGAACTGCAAGGCAGGCGAATTAGCTAGAAATGGCACAAAGTTTTAACTGCTACCGGAAAGGGCAGATATGGGAAGGTCATTATCAACGGTTATGTTAATGCTTCGGAAGGAGGGAGGAAGCAGACATTGACCAACCCTAAGTGGGCGCATGCCACCACATGTACTATAGCAAAACAAATTTAAATCGCTCTAGAGCACTGATATCCCTTCATATGAAGAGATAGGTCACTGTCTCCATTGAGTACATGTGAGAAGAATGTGCCTTGGGTTAAATGACTTGCAATTTGGAATATGCAATGATGTCGAGGAGGAAGAAACAGTATCCTCTGCCGCTGTACATGTCCGGCTCTTGCAAACAGAAGGAAAAAACATTTGAAATATTACACTGTAAACTGTAATGTGCGAGAAATCCTAATTATTAACACAAAGTGGGCTAAGGTGAAAGGTATTGATCCTGTGGTACCACAATGGACCTTCACCAGTCTTAGTGTGTAAAAGTAGCTACCGACCAGTTCTGCAGAATAGCTTACGGCTCGCTCCTAATGCTCTGAACTAACTTATAAAAACGCCCTTGTGTTAACTAAACTTTTTCCAACGACCTCTTTACGTCAGTTGAAAACAGCTTTTAAATACTTCTTTTAATATACATTGATATATGCAAAGTTTAGCCGAAATTTATTTGTTGTGTTAGTTAATATGTTGTTAAATTTAGTTGACACTTATTGTCACTGAAGCAAAAACAAATGTTACCAAAAAAATAAAAGTACTAGTAGTACCTGTTGAATATTTCAATTGTACAAACACCCTGTCTGCATTTGTATGCTATGTGCATATAATTTTGAATTAAGTTAATGTATAAGACGAGTACGACTACAGTTGAATAAGGTCGTACTATATACGAATAACTTAGTCGGCCTGTTTTTGAATAAATAAAATTAGCTTCCAATAACTTATTATTGTTGATTATAAATTATGTGTGGTAAGGCCAAAAGCTCATGGATGATCATAAATTAGCGGCTATCGGTTGAACATTACGCTGTGGCGGTAACATCAGAAAGCGCTTATTCAAGAGTTATATCAATTTCCATAGTGCAGCGGTGTTCTTTTTTTGTTACAATGAACAGACGAATCATTGTGTTAACATAAAACCAACAACATAGACTTAAGGGATGTGGATGGCACTAAAAAGCACTAACAATTCTGAAACCGTGCGTTTTTTGCCTGTGTACACAACTATTCGGCGCAACAACATGAATTCATTTTTTTCAATTCCGTACACGATATCCGTCAAAACACAACATCCTCGCGCTTGCGGAATCGAAATACACTTTTTATCGTGTACACAGTAAACCTCACGCTTACGGAATCGGGACTCAAGCCTTTGGTTGACAAATCCAAATAATTAAAAGTCGGGTTCCCACACATAAGGTAAGGCGAAATTGTTAAGCATACATGTGTCTTTCATCGCATAAGTCTAAGCAGACTTCAGAGACTACTACGATATAATTGCTCACGACTGAAATCCACAAAATTTTGTCATGTCTGTCTTGATATGATAATTTTTTTTTACATAAATGCCATATAATTTAGGTGGAAACGCATGAAAGTATTAAGCAATTTGACTTAACAAAGCCATTTACGGTTTTATGCTGATATAGTACGCGACAATTCATGAAAAAGTTTAGAGAAAACCTTTTACTTTACCTTTCTTATTGTTCACTGTTCAAATAAAATTGTATAGGATAATTGTAAAACATTTTTATTAGCTCTCTTTCGTGTACGTCTGTCTGTTCGGGTGGAATTTTGTAATTGATTTTAAACTAACTTCCCATTGAGCTTAGAGACTTAAAACTTTAAACGTAGCTGGATGAACACTAACAAATCACAAAAAAAACTCAACATGAGTTTGCAATTTGTTTCAGATCAGAGCCTGTAATATATAATATAATAGGGCTTGTGCTGGTTCAAGAACACTGGTGCTACAGGGGCAGAGATCCATGGTTTGTCTAGTATAGATGCAAAGGTGATATATGATTTCGACCATCAGTGGTCGAAGGCACAGTAAACCACTACTGATTGGATGTGATGCCAATGCAAACAACAAAGAGTGGGGGACCACCGGTACAAATAAGAGGGGTGAATACCTTTTAAAGTTTTTGGTGAAGGAAAACGTAGATGTATATAATGTAGGTCGGATTACCAACATTTGCAACTAGGGTTAGGGAAGAGGTACTCGAAATCACCTTCGGTACTCCGATAGTGAGTCGAGTACTCAATATGTGGAGGGTCTCGTCTGAGCCATCACTATCAGACCATAGGATAATCGTATTTAAATCAGGAGGGCATGTAGAGGACGCTACGATTAGAAGAAATTCTAAAAGGACAAATTGGATAGTTTTCAAAACCAATTTAAGATGCAAATTAGAAAACGTTTCAGATCAAATAGTGGACAAAAGTCCACCGGAGCTGGAATGTGTAGTAAGTGAGATGAATAGGGCAATCTCTTAAGCATATGAGTCGAGCTGCCCGGTAAGCTCTCCCAAAGTGGAGCGAAGAGCTGTCAGCCCTTCGTAGGCGTGTGGGGAAACTCTTTAAAACCACCAATAAAAGGGGTATTTGGCAGCAATACAGAGAAAAGCTGTAAGAACATATAATACAGAAACGCAGAAGTTTCCGTAACTTTTGCGAGGAATTAACTAATACTACAGCGTCTGTCAGACATATTAAGAACATATAATACAGAAACACAGAAGTGTTCGTAACTTTTGCGAGGAATTAACTAATACTACTGCGTCTGCCAGACTGTATAAAACTATGGCACAAGATGCTAAGAGTATTAAGACATCACTAATAGACCAGAGCGGGAGGTTCAGAGGAAATGAGGAGTAAAGAGCCCTCTTTCTCCTGAGAACACACTTCCCAGGAAACGCAGTGACCAGAAACGAATTGCTCCGGAGAGAAAGAAGGTAGACAGTACAATCACCAAGTGGATGTGGGAGATGCTAAGTACCAGAACAGCGGCAACCATAGTCGGTGATGAAACCATTATGGTGAGCACAACAAGAGGATATCTACAAGGAGTGATACTGTCCTCCTTTTGTGGAGCTTCGTCGTAGATGAACTACTGCAGCGACTATCTGAGGAAGGAACTTATGCTCAAGGCTACGTGGACGATATAGTCATCATGGTAAAATGGAAGTTCGATGAACTGCTCTGTGGTTTCATCCAATACGGATTAACCATTACGAGCAGATGGTGCCTAGAAGTGGGAATTAGGGTGGACCCAAACAACATACTGGTACCTTTCACCAATAGAAGGAAGCTGCGGCGAATGCTCTCGGTTACCTTCAATGGAGAAGACATTACTATCAGCAAAGAGCTTAAATACTTGGAAATGATATTTGATAGTAAAAAAAAAGAGCACTTATGGTGTGCAGAAGGGTGGCAGGAAAATTCTGGGGAGTTAGTCTCAGGATAATGCACTGGATGTACACCTTGATAGTTTTTTCAATTATTACTTATGGGGCAGTGGCATGGGCGAATAGAACCAACCTAAGCACCACGCGAAGGGAGTTGTAAAAGTCCCGAGGCTGGCCAGTGTTTTAATTACAGGGGCCATGAGAACCTGCCCCACGGCGGGTATAGAGGTAATTCTTGGGCTACTTCCACTACATATAGTTGTAGAGAGCAAATTCAAGGAAACCAAGTTACGTTTGAGCAAGGTAGGCTACTTCACGTACGTTAGGGCAAGGGCATTACTGGAATCACTAACCAAACAGGTTTCGTTAGCCAGCATGCCTTGTGACAACATGGTGCAAAAGCTTGATTGCAAGAAAAACTTTGAAGTCGAAATGAGCACCAAGAAGGAGTTCAGATCTGAAACTGAATACCAGATACATCCGGGAGCTATAAATTTGTATACGGATCGGTCAAAGACAGCAGAAGGCACGGATGCAGGAGTACATGGGCCAAGAACCAAGTACTCTGAAGCAATCGGGCAGTACCCGAGCATGTTTCAGGCAGAAGTACATGCCAACGAAAGATGTGCTCACTTGACAGGAAATAGCCATCATGACAGACAGCCAAGCTGCGCTAAAAGCCCTAGATGCATTCCACATCACGTCAAGACTGGTGAAGGTGTGTAGGTCCAAGGAAAAAAGTTACGGTTGTAATGGAAGCCAGGTCACACATATCGGATAGGCTCGCTAACAAGGGGACAGAAACTCCCCTTGCAGGTCCAGAACCATTCTGTGGCATAGGGTATCACATAATGCGAGAGGAGATATGCAGAATATGTAAAGCAGCTGCTTCCGTGATATGGGAAAATCTCCCAAGCCTACGACAAGCAAAGGAAATGATGGGGAACTATGACTCTAGCTTCCTCTACTTTGGCAGGCCCGGAATTCCTTCCAAGGGACACATAAAGAAATTAAAACTAGAAGAGGATGGCAGCTGCAGGCTTTGTGGGGAAGCGTAGGAAACCCCGTGCCCCCTCCTTAATGAATGAGGAGCAACGATCCGGCAGAGAAGAGACTACATGGGAATTCACGCGATCACGGAGTCTGCACGGCATTCACTGAACCCACACCATATCATAAAGTTCATAAAGTGTGGAGGGGGTGCTAAGGCCGGGCATGCACTGTCTCCATAGCACTAGTTAGAGGGAGCACTAGTTTTTCACATAATTAGAGACATTTGCACAAAATCCATATAGTTCTAGAAAATCGGTATATACATAGATAGTACTCATACTCGTATATATACTGCATTGGTTCTAGTTTTAAGAATTGCTAAACAAAGTCATAATTTTTTCTATACTACGACAAAATTAAATTAATTTTTTTTTTTCAGAGTAAATGAAAGTGAAATGCAAAACGTGAAAAACGTGCAGTAATCAGACTTATCCATTACCAACCACAGCAAAAACCACGAAGAAACAAACAAACAACCAACTGATGTTTTTATTAAAGATAATCCAGTTGTGTATGTATGGAAAATGCATCGACCTTCAAGGTGCGCTCGCTTTTTCATGGTTGATTACCTTCTTTTTGCAGACAAATTGCTGATGCATCAAAAAGGGGTCTAACGAAACTATGTTTATTGCAGGTAAAGGGCCAAATATGGTTGACTGATCGCAGTGCCCACGTTTGGCTGTTTGATGGCTTTTTCTCTCAAGCCTGCACAGACTGCATAGGTTGCAGATTTTCCAAACTGTATATCGTAATCATTTATTTTATTTTTCAATGCAGAACGAAGCGGAACCAAACGCCGCATATAGGATGGTATTATTAGAGTACAATACAATTATTATTACTTTTTTATGCCATTCGCATATAGGTAACATAATCGTAGACTACCTGTTTATAGCAACAAATTGATTTTACAGTCGTGCATCTTCCTTATTGTCAGTCAGTATACGCAATAATTGCAAGGTATAACAATTGCACTTGCAACAGGTCATTGCTTCAGTTTCTTGGAAACATCTTCAACGGCTTTATTCTGACGTTAACGCCCATTTCCGAAACATTGTACAACAACGGTTTCAAACAAAAAGTCTGTTTTACAAAAAGTGTTGTCCATTGGAGATACATATGTATATAAAATTTGAAGAAAATCGTTTTTTTTTTTAAATTTGTTTGAGGCCTCACGACCCCGAGGGCCGAGGGGCTTCAAATGTTAATAGAAAGTGTTGTCATCGGAGATATGCGTGTATGCAAACTTTGGGAAGTGGGTTAACAATTGATCGCAAGATTCGACGACAAACAAACAAACACACGGGCACGCGAAGTTAATATAGAGAATTTAAAAATATAAACATGCTCTTAATGAAAAACTTATTATAACTTTTTGGAAAACTACTACCAACATATACCGCTCATAATTTTTATTCATGTATTTATTACGGTTTCAACGAAATATCGAATTTTTCTAACAAACAATCTTACCCAAACAATAGTTTCAGAAATTATGAGATCTGAGAGTAAAGGATGGCATGCGAACGATAAATTCTCAGACTATACACGCTTTTGTGAGCTACGCTTTTACTGATTTCCATCTTAACTTAAATTAAAGGCCTCTACTACGCCTACGCGCCATCGTGTGCGGTTTCTGGCAATGAGCTTCAGCTCTCTCCAACTCTTTCCCAATTGCCGTGACTCCTCCTCAACTTCTCTGCGCCATGTATTTCTCGGACGACCCGTTCTTCTACCTACCTGAGGTAACAGATTCCATTGCATTGCGTAGTTTGCTATGGAACTGTCGCCTTTTCGGAGTGTATGACCAATCCACTGCCACTTCCGTCGTTGGATGTTACTTCCGGCAGCTCCGTTTGATTTGGATGCATATAGTTGGCGAATACACGGTTAAGGACCGTAGAGAAATGCTCCTTACATCGCTTGAGCTGATCCTCATCTGAAACGAGTACGGCACCATCTAGGCCTTTCACCGGATGTTGGCTAGAGTAGTGACCACCTGTCAGCTCTTTGGTGATTCTGTAAAGGTTCTGCTATTGCACCTGCTCGCTGCTTTCTCTGCTTTTAAGGCCAGGTTATTAATATAATTACGTTTGTCACGTCTAACACTACGTTGCACTTCTCATTTCTCTCATTTTTCTTCAATTCAGGGGCTCTAGCTCGATCCTCGCTGCTGTTGGGGTATCTACAATACGAGCTTAAAGTAGCTTACGATCTTCAATCCATCTCCAGGCATATTCGGTAAGCCACGTGCTGTACCTTGCCTGGCTTCTACCAACAATACTTACCGCTCCAGATGTGAAAACATTTTTCACAACCTTCTAATGTTCTTGGATGGTTGTCGGCAGTGAGCTGCTGATTGCTTCTACTCCTTGCAATAAATGACCCGTTAATTGTTGTCGTACTGTGGAGATCTTAAGCCGGTCGATGTTATACCGAGGCATTCGAATGATATTGCGGATTCTTTGAACTGATGCAGTACGTAACTGGACAGAAGCTGGACAGATGATCCCGTGCCAAATCCATGTCAGCTCCTCGTCTGTTTCGGATTTCTAAAAGACAGCTCCTAAAACTTCGGCTGGTCGCCACATGGTCGATTTGGTTGGATGATGATTGCCTGTTAGTTGACACCCAGCTGTCAGGTCTTATGCTCAAAAATAGTGCCTCCTATAACAAGGTGGTTGGTGTTGCAGAAATCAACAAATCTTTCACCATTGTCATTGTTTTGTTCGCCGAGGCCGTGCTTCCCAATCACATGTCTGAGTCATTCGTTATCGTTGCCTCCTTGGCATTCAAGTCCCACATCACGATGACGATATCTCCGTCCAGCGTTGCGTTGAATACAGCGCTTAGCTGATTATAGAAGTTGTCCTTTTCATCCTCAGTCGGGGGATTCGTTGGGGCGTATCACTATATGATCGTGACGCGCCGTACTTTAGTCAGAAATCTGGCCGATAAGATCCTATCACCATGTGGGTGCCAGGAAATTAAGCCTCTGCGTGCTGTTGGCGTTAGCAGCAGACCCACTCCAGATTCACGGGGACTGCCGGAGAGTTTGCCGGAGTAGAGTAGAACAGTGTTACACGTTGGCGATCGGTACTCTCCCGCGTAGAACCATCTTACTTCACTCACTCCCAGTATATACAAATTATATCAAAGAAACTCATTTATAATTTCGTCGCTAGCGCGGATTTATTTTCTACATCACTTTGCTGAACGATTCCGTACTACTAGCAATTTAAACCAAAACCTCAAAAACACACAAAGCTAAGTCTAATGAAAGTAACATGGAGGAAAAGTAAAAATTTATACCCGAATCAAACTGTATACAATAAATAAATTAAATACTTAATAGATTTCATTACTGATAAATAATATAATTAAAATTATACCAACAAAAACAACACCATAACGCTCAGTGGCCAAATTCATCAGTTAATTTAGTATAATTCAGCTCGATTCGCATGGTGGTTTAATTGTTTATGTGTAGATACGAATATGTATTCTGTTCCCTATATACTGTCCGCAGTTTAAGTGTGTCGGCGATGCTTGGAGTTTGTTGCCAAATTAAAGCAAAAATTGAAAGTTTCGAAATGTTCAACACAATCCGAATTTATAACATTAGAAAAATGTGTTGGTTGTGTATGTTGGTTGTTGTACCAAGAGTATATGAAGTTAATATAATACATTAGTTTTTTTTTTGCATTTTAAGTTTTCTTCGATACAGAAATGCTAGAGAAATAGACACAGATGAGGCCCGGTGTTGAATTCACTTAAAACGATTCCTTAAATATGTTCTAGTTTAGTGGAAAATGAATACTTATTTACTCATAAGTACATAATATGTATGTAAATGGTTAAAAGTGAAATTGGGTTATTTTTTGTAATTTGCACTTTTCAATATCGGGCTTATACATTATGTATGCTAACTGATATTTCTGAAAGTGTGCCAATTTCACTGACTACTTGTACCTTCTCTCAACAGACTAAAATGTCAAATCACAAGTCATGTTATGATAACAAAGCTCCATTTTTTACGATATTTTAATTATTTTGTGTAAACGTTTTGTGAATTAGTTGAATTGTTGAACCTGTAATTTATACAATAATTTACCAAACAATTATCTGTTAATTTTAAGCTTTTGATACATTACTGATAAACACATACAAGGCAATTAAGTAAAGAGATATAATTAAATTAATAATTTTCATGTCGCTCGAAAATTATTTACAATTTGAATTTTCAAAGCAAAATATTTTATCGCTATTATATCGCTGTCAAGTTGTTAAGCATGAAATGTTTTTTTTACAGCAAATTAAATTAATCGTAAATGAAAATCTGATGCTGACGAATATTCTATAACTTCTATATAAGTGAAGTCTTATACAACAATCAATTACTTAGCAGACAGCTACTACTTATCAATTGTCGGAGTTGTTATGAAAAATTGTTTTAGCGAATTGCAATAAAATCACACTGAAGTCACACACGATAGTTTTAATTAGAGGCATTTAAATTATTTAGTCTATATGATATAATTCTGATTAGTACGAATTCTGCAACCCTTTAAAATACGCGTTTGTCTCAATGCTACCCTCCTCATTTGAGCCAAGCCCAACCTTTTTTTCTTAAATTCGAAAACAGAACTGGTGCATTCTCTTGATGGAAGAGAACTTTTTTCTTTACCAAATATATTTTTTTTTAAATCTCGAAACGGTCCAATAAGTTGGATCGTTATTGTTCTTCCCTTTTCAAAGTATTTGATACATTCCAGTCATGGAATGACTATTGCCTTCTTCTTCGGCGCCGATTCTTTAGCAGAAGTTTTTTTGCTCGACTGCATGTTGTTATTCTCATATCATCCACTCATCTTCACTTCACTCATCCACAGTAATGAATCGATGCTGACATTCTTTTAAATAACTTTTAAACGTGTCCCAGAAGCTGTAATCCCAATACGTTTGTTGTCAACAGTGAGCAAACGCGGCACCCACAGCGCAAATTGCTTTCAAATGAGTGTAAGATATTGGGAACACGATTATCTCAGATGCCTTCTATCTGAACGATCTCATCTACTTTCACTCTGCGGTCATTCAATACGACAAAAAACCATGATTTTTTTTCTCCAACATTTATGGTGTCGCCGACCTGGATATACTACTTCTTATTCTTTGTTTGCTATAATACAGGCTGAAATAAATCTCACCAACGGTCTCTAATTAAAGTCGATACTCGTACTATACAGGGTGTATCCGTTAAGGTGGCAAATGCTTTAAGGGGTGATTCCTTAGTTAATTTCAAGAAAAAAATCGTATGGTTGGAGGGGTCTTTTTTCACCCCCTGCAGTGAACACGTAGCGTTTTAATGCGAAGAGAGGTAGTTTTGATCTTACATCATTTTACACCCTGTACCACCTGAACACTTTTAGCTACAAGGTCACTGTTGATCTTTTTTGATAGAAAATTATATTTTGAAGGTAAAAATAGGCACATTTTTTTAAATTTTTAAAACTATTACCAATATGATTGTCGTCAAAGTCAAACATTTTTTTTGATTATTTCGAAAAATTCTCGCGTATAATTTATTTTTTGAAAAATACAGGCTTAAAAGCTATTAAATTTTCTACAAATCCAACTTACAATATTTATGCATTGGGTCAACAGAAGCAGGGTGAAAATTGAAAGTTTTTAAAATGAACGAAAACGTACTTTTGACCTAAAATGACTTCACACCTTATAACTCTTGAACTCTTCCAGATACTTTTTTTTAAAAAAAAAGTACAGACCTATCGGTGTGGCTTAAATAATTTAAGAAAGTGTAGATTGTTAGATCTTAAAAATTGCATTTTCTTTTAAAAAAAAAAAACACTAACAGTAAGCTTGTAGCTGCAAGCGTTCTAGTTATATAGTGTGTAAGTTCAAAAGTACGTTTTTGTTCATATTACAAACATTCATTTTTAACCCTGCTCCTGTTGGACGAACGCATAAATATTAAGAAATGGATTTGTAGAAAATTGAATAGGCTTTAGTACAATATTTGTCAAAAAAAAGAGCAATTTTCGACATATTCGCGTTTGAAAATAAAATTTAAAAACAAATTTTGGATTTTGACGACGTTTATATCGGTAACGATTTCAAGAATTTAAGAGAATTTAAGATCAAATAATGTGATCTTAAAAATTAAATTTTCTTTCAAAAATGGCCAACAGTGACCTTGTAGCTAGAAGCATTCAAAAGTTACAGGGTGTGAAGTGATCTTAGGTCAAAAGTACGTCTCTTCGCGTTAAAACGTCCCATACGATTTTTTTCAGGAAATTAACCAAGGAATCATCCCTTTAAGTATTTGCCACCCTAACGGATACACCCTGTATAGTTCCTAAGCCTGTGACATATGGCTTAAGTCCATTCTTTCTACTTGGTTTACCCTGCTTTCATTTTCCGTAAAATTTACTGAAAAAGACTTTCTGAACTTGTACCTCTTTATTTATTCAGGCTAAAGATGTCCTGCCCACAGTAGACTACCAAATTTAAATTTTTTGCAAATGCCTTTTGCTTTGCATATGCCGTTAGTGCTTTTAGAAGTTAATGGTTTTTTAATTAAAAGCACTCCATTTCGTTTCCTTTAAATAAAACACCTTATGCTTCAAATTATTTAGGATTAAAATATCATCGATTATATGGAACTTATGGAACTATGAAAAAAATATTACTTAAAGGTCCTTCAGGAAAACGCGAAAGTATAACTAGTTTTGTTTTTCATGACTTTCGCATAAGTCGGGCAATATGACGGCAATTTCGCGTTTGAAGTTCGTCGCTATGTCATCTAAAGTCGCTAACTTAAAAGTATAGACCATGGACTAAACATAGCCCCAAAGAAAAAAGTCAAGAGTAGTCACACGAACACAAATAAGTCAGCCAGTGGACTGGTCCATTTCTGGAGTTAACACGCCGACCGAACTTCGACTTCAATAACTCGACTGTTTGCCTTGTTTGTGTGGCATTAGGAGCCTTCTTGTTGAAGCCACATATGCTCTAAGTCAAATTGTATCAATTTTTCCCAAAAGTTATTCAACATATTTCGGTAGCGATCGCTATTCCCAGCATCATTAAAGTGTATGGTCGAATGTAAATTTTTGTGGTTGTAATGACATTTAGTGATTGGCTTTGGCTTTGGGATGCTGATTGCACGAGTTGGTGGTAGTTCGGCTTTAGTTTTTATAGAGATGCAGGCCCAATTTCTTGCGCAAGCCAGTCTCAGAGATTCCCAATTCCTGAGATCGGCGCGGAATTTACAAAGTTTTGACTTCTACATTACAGATACAATATTCTCGGCACTCCTTAAGCGCTTATGTTGACTGAAATCCGGACGAGTAAGACAACCGAAAATCTATCACACAACTTATGTCGGAACCGAATGCGAACTTTGATAATAATTTTGGATATTTTGTAAACTGCTGTTGAGACATATAATATTCTCTGATTAAAGTAAAAGCTAAAATTACAGGCGTTGTCTTGCTGCTCCTCACACACTACTGACCTAACCGAAATGACCGCTCCCCCACTTAAACCACCGCTCACCATTAAGCCGGATCCCCACCTACCCGACACTTAAACAAAAAAACGTGTTCAAAGCGTCAGACATGGTCGTGAATTCATAAATAAATCCCATGGAAATGGGCATTTTTTCAGTTTTTCCCGAACTTTCCCAGTTCCTATAATCATTCCCTATTACTATTACGAATATTTGAAGAAAAAAAACGAGCCAACTCGGTCCAGACGTTTAGCCATTAAAAGTAACAGACAGACAGACTTACTTTCGCATTTATAATATTAGTATGTATGGTGTAAGTGTCGGCAGACCAGGATCGCTCCGGTTGTAGAACCATTTGGAAGAGTGATTTTGCCTAAAATTTGTATGGTAATTGCATCATTTATAAAATCATATTATGTCTTAGTAGATCAGAAAAAGAAGAAATAGTCAATAAACCACATCGAAATTAAACTTTGTAGGATTGTGGGGCTAACTAAGTAGAGTATTTCTGAAAGTTCTGGAAATCAGGATTGCCTTAAATAATTTAAGACCCCCAAGAAAATGGAAATATCTCTGGAACTATCATAACATTTTAATAAAAATTGTTGTCACGGAGATACATATGTATGTAAATTTTTGAATCAAATCGGGCTTTAGGAAGTTGGTTAAAAATTGTTCAAAAGATTTAACGATAAGCTACATGCCACAAGCCACAAACACACGCAGGCACGAAGTTAATTTAGAGAATATATCTTTCTGCGAAATTGAAAAAATAACAAATTTTCTTTGATGTATTAGCATTAAAAAATATTATAAAAAGGATGAGTGATGAAAACCCTAATCAAAGTACCCTCTTTTCGATTTTTTTTAAATTTTTGTTTTGAAAGCCATGTAAAATATAATTTTTGTATAAATACTATACTATATTACAATTTCTTATGTTAAAGTAGTTAATTCTAAGTAATTTGCTGATACAAAATATATCTGTACCTGTTTTGGATTTAGGGATAAAAAATTATTTTATTTTTTTTAAATTTTACAAAAAATAATAATAAAAATACGGTTATATTTTTTTCTTCAACTCCTACATATGGGGAACTTTCTGTAAAAATGCTTCTAACTATTAATCATCATCATATTTGGCTCTACAACCGGGGTCCGGTCCTGGCCTCTAACCTGGCTTCTAACTATTACATACAACATATTTAAGTATCATTTCTGTTTAAATTAAATAGAACTTTACATGTAGCCATGCTTTTTTCCCCCGGAGAAATAAACAATGTTATGTAAAAATTACTTTTTAACGAGCTATACAAATCAGACAAGAAATGTTCAACCTTCGAATTTCTGTAGAAAACTAATTATAACGAAACTTTGTGAGTATTGTATTCAATGAGTTTTAGCAAAAAAAATACCTTTTCTCTTTTTTTTCAAAATCTCAAGAAATTTGCACAACATATCTTCGTGAATGTGTATTTTATGTCTGAATATCGAGTGGAAGCGATACGTAACTCATATTGCATATTCATATATGTACATATTTGATCTAATTACTAGTGCACTCAGCCTTAATTACCATTGCTGTTAGAAATGATCTACCAATCTCAATTAAATTAATAATTATAATCAATAATCGAAGTTGTTATATCAGAAAACATCCATAAATAAAATGTAATTGCAAATATATGGTGGTTTTGACTCTGAGTGGATACAGATACAATTATTGCCAATCAAACGTTTGCTATTTAACAGAATATAAACGAATACTTATTAAAAACTCGAGGCCGGTATATTTTCGTTGGCACATCAAGTTTTGCACCTGATATCGATGTAAATGTAGTACAAGTGCATTTTCAAATTTCTGACTAAGTTCGAGTATTTGTAAAAAGTAATTTAGTTCATTGACTAGACTCGGCATTATAATGGTCTCACGTGTAGTCGATTGATGACTAAGCCTATAAAAACTTCAAATATCCTACTACTACTACCTAAAGCATACGATTTTTAATTGTATAGCGAAATACAGAACTGGGCCAAATTGTAGCAAAATTGTTGATATTTCTTGTAGATATAATGTTGAAATATTTATTCTTCAATAGCAATGGATTATAGTTCATTAAACTTACCACAAACAATATTGAAAATTCAAATATAGATTCCGTTGAAATATACTGGCAAATTAATGAAAACACAAAAAACCTAATGAAAAGATCAATCAATTTTGAAAAGCGCATACGCAAATAATTCGTCGAATAAATTTAAAAAAAGAAAAACAAATGTCCACAGTAAATTAAATCTTTTAGATTGATAACATGCATTTACAATCTGAAACCTGTTATTTTTGCATACCAGAATAATGAGGTTCAGCAATAAAAACTGTTACAATCTCGACCGTATACTATCGGCGAAGGTGAGAAAAAGTTATAGGAGAACGAAGGAACGATAAATTATTTCCCAATTTAGTAATTGATTCGCTTTCAACTGGAATACAAAATTTCGCAAGTTCCCGTCAACGGTGCATCGAGCTACCCGTACTCGATTTCGATTTCAGCTCAAAAAACGACAACAACAACTACACCAACAACAGACATTTGTTTCTGATACTAGCCACGGATAATAATAACAAAACGAACCGTACGGATTGTATTTGCGATTGCGACTGTGCACAATACCGTTGCTTGAAAGTCTGGAGTCAGGCCAGCTTAAGCTTAGTGTATGACTGACTGAGTTACCTTTCGAACTGCCGCAGGTAACAACAAGCTTAAAGTTAAATCTCAATATGAACAGGTTGGTTGTGGTGGCTTTTGATAGAAACTTTTCAAGAAACTCATAATAAGCGATCGAAATGAAGCGCGCTATCCGCTATACAGTAGGGGTAAGTCGAGAGTTGTAGGTTCAAAGCCGAAACTTAACTTTTGAATTTGTTTTTCTACTTTTTGTTGATTACGTGCAAAAAGGTGAGTCGAAAAGCTTTTCAGGTAAAATTGATCGGAAGGAAAGAAAGAAAATATCATTTTGGTTTAGTTTGTGCCTCGCTGCAAAACCATGAAGGTACTATATGCACGTACCACAGCTACTTATAGCTTTGTTACCAGTGCTCATTGAGCTTGGTGTAATGAATCTGCATTGTGACCATTGAGTCAGATGTTAATTAAAACGACATTGAGAAATCACGCGCGCTAGCGCTATGAGTGCAATAACTTCACCGTTTTGCTGAAGCACAATGTTTTATACTTGAAACACGACACAAAGAAACTTTTTATTCATTGGGTAGTTTTTTTACTCCTATTACATATTGTGTAGTTTTTATCTCTTTGATCCACAGAGTGATCGCATCATTTACGAAACTTCTTTATGTTGATGGCAGGAGGGCTTTAAATACTATCGTAGATGCGAAATTTCGTTCTTTCTTTGCGCATTGTCAGAAAATAACAATAACGCAAACACATGCATCAATATCTTTAAGCTCTACATGCATAGTCTCTTTTTTTTATATATGATTGCTTTATTAGTATGCTACTCCGCAAACCATTTGCATGTTCAATTTGGTGCATATCATATCGATTTGCAATGCATATTAATTGACGTGCCCAAGGCTCAAGTCTGTCTCCTCTAAACAACACACAACTGTGAGCATTTTAAACTTCCAACCGGTCATATTTTGGCTCCATTAAATTGTTAAATGAATTTTGCGCAAATTCGTTTCATATTTATTTTTAGATCGACCAAGTTGTAAAACAACGGCTTTTTGAAGAACATCTTTTATTTGATATTAAATATTGATATTAAAATTCTCTTTAGGTAGGTAAGCTGTACACCGAGCTTAATTAAATGCTTTTATATTAACATGCCTGTGTTTGTCTTTCTGTCGGTTCATATGTCATTCTGTCACGATGTTTTCATTCCATTCCAAATCTGGGAGTAAGTCTCGTACGCGTTTTTGAGTTAGTATTTTTCTGAGGGTCTTTTGGTGGTCTTCAGGTGGGTTTTGTGGTGAGTCATGATAGGGCCTTCACGTGGGTCTAGAGGGGGTCTATTAGAGGGCTTACTTGAGGCGGTCTTGAGGGTGGACTTGAGGGGGTCTTGAGCGGGTCTTGAGGGGGTTCTTGAAGGGTCTTAAAGGTGGTATTGATGATGGTATTGATGGCTTAAGAGCGGTTTAAGGAAATCTTCAGATGGTCTTTAGGTGGTTTGTGTGGGTTTGAGGAGAGTTTGAGAGAGCATTGGGTGGGATTCTGAAGGGGCTGGTAACGTAGTCTTGAGGAAGTCTTGAGGGGGTTTTGAGAGGGGTCTTGAGGGAGTTCTCAGTGGATCTTCAGAGGGTATTGAGAGAGTCTTACGGAGTTATTAGGAGGTCTTAAGAGGGTCGTGAGTGGAACCTTAAGGGGTTTTTTAGGTGGTCTTGTGACTGTGAGACTGGGGTCTTAAGATTGTGAGACTGGGGTCTAAGGGAAACCTTTAAGGGGTTTTAGGTGGTCTTGAGGAGTATTGATGGTGGTAGTCACGTGGTCTTAACGGGGTATTGAGGTAATCCCGGGAAAGTCTTCAAGGGGGTCCCAAGGAGAATCTTTAGTGGGGTCTTGAGGGGATCTTAAGGGGATTTTGGGAGTGTCTTGAGTAGGGTCTTAAGAGGGTTTCTTAAGGGGTCTTGAGGGAGTATTTATGGGGTAGTAACGTGGTCTTAACGGGGTATTGAGGTTATCTTTAGGTAGTCTTGAAGGGGGTCCCGAGGGGGTTTTGTGAGAATCTTTAGTGGGGTCTTGAGGGGATTTTGGGATTTTGGGAATGTCTTAAGTAGAGTCTTAAGATGGTTTAGTGGGGATCTTAAATGGGTTTAAATGGGGTCTTGAGGGGATTTTGAGAGGTTCTTAAGTGTGGTCTTGATAGTGTTTTGAGGGGGTCTTACGGGGATTTTGAGGGGGTTTTGATGGAGTATTGGAGTATTAATAAGGGTAGTAACGTGGTCTTAACGGGGTCTTTTGTTGATCTTAAGGTAGTCTTCCGGGGGTCCCGAGGGGGTTTTGTGAGGATCTTTAGTGGAGTCTTGGGGAGATCCTTAGCTGGTCTTGGGGGGATTTTGAGGGGATCTTGTGTGGAGTCTTTTGTGGGGGTTTAGGTGGTCTTGAACGTGTTTTGAGGGGATCTTAAGGGCATCTTAAATGGGGTTTGAGGGGTCTTGAGGGAGTATTAATGGCGGTAGTAACGTAGTCTTAACGGGGTCTTGAGGTGATCTTGAGAGAGTCGCCATAGTGCTTTGTATATATCGTACATATAAAGGTTTTTTCAATTGAGACGACCCATTTTTACAATAGGGTTTCTTGAATATATCTTTCAAGTCGAACTGCCTTTTGAGCCCTTGTTAAATCTTGTACTTTTTGTGTCTTGTAAGGCTTTAATTAATGTCCATTTTTCAGTATCCGTCGGATGATTCTATGGGACACGTGCAGACTTTTTGCCAGTTTTTGCGCACTTTGTCGTGGATTTTTAATTCGTGCCTTCACTTTACGAACCATTGCTGGCGATGTTGCTGTTTTTGGCAGGCCACTTTCATGGGGTTATGCGGTGCTACTAGTATCGTTGTAATGTGTGAGATGGTCCGCACTCTTTAGAAGTCGAAGTTTGGTGGCCGTGTTATCTCGTAAAATAGATCAGTCCATTGCACGCGTCGCTCGCGTGATTCGACTCATCTCGACTTTGGAGCTATGTCAAGCCCAAGAGGCCTGTCCCAAACAACCAAAGACTTTAGACGGCCTCAGAATCAACATAAAATCCAATGTTGCCAGCATATCCGATTTATGCGATTCGCTCGTGCAGACGTTACCGTTGAAGACATTTAAATTGTGTTTTGTAATAAATAATAGCATCGATAGAAATTTATCAAGTGGGTCGCTTATGTATGACCTTAATGCCTAAAAATCAAGTGAACGCAGAATAAGTCTAGAGGGACAGATATAATAAAAGTTTTAGGATTATCGTGATATACATTTCAACTTGGGAAGCCTAGGCCTGGGTTTAGGTGTCTATATAACGATAATCACTCAATAGTATAAGTATCGAATTTTTTGATTTTGAGCAACACTGCTTGGTCGATATATATCTACAAACAAATAGAGGTTTGTCAATATAAAACAAAAACTACTGCCTAAAAATCTGACCTTAATTATAATTTGATTAATGCGTCAAGAATTGTTAATATTTAAAAATATATGTCCAACATTAACTTTAACCCTGCTGAATATAGTACAATTATTTATATTATTATGCATTTTATGGCGCGCCATCACTTTAGATTAATAACACGTCATTTCGTTGAAAATTGTAAACTTCGTTATTACCGTCGACTGTCATCATCATCAGTGTTCTCGTGACTAAGCAATTGCGCTGTGACAGGTGTTTGTTAACGACATTAAATAAATAAACAAATTTTAAACTTTACATTGTCCCTGAAATTTCGCTTAACCAAAGCTTAAATGCTTTAGACTAACATTGGACAATTAAAATTCGCATATTTTAAGTGACATAATTAACTCTATAAAAAAAATAAGCATGTAAAAAATGTGTAGTACGCATTGTATCTTTCAGCGCCAGGGGTTCAATAGTCTGCATTGAACGTTAATGGAGAATTTTTGTCTAAAATGTCGTACACTTATCAGTTATTCAAAAACTAATGTCAGTAATGGTAGTTTCCGTACTAACAGACAGTTTATCAGTTACATTTAAAATGTTGTTTATTCTATGAGCTTAAATCTTTGTGGAACTTTTGTCGTATTTAAAAGAAAGAATGTGAGAATTTAGTTTTGTCGGAATCGAAGTCAAAAGACCGATTTTGGTTGCAAAAAGCGAGTCGTAAAGTGAGTTCCCCTCCTACATAACCGCAAGTCTGCAGTGTTAGAAGGTGTTGTGTGGGTTAGTATGATTTTCTGACGCATGTGCATAACTTGATTTTGTTCCTCTGTCAAGAGCAGTGCTGCTGTTAACATTTTTGCCACGAAGTATATTACATGTTCTTGGGAGTATATTGAAGTACACGATAAAAATATTTATAAAAAAAAACAACCCATAAAAATACAATTTTTCATGTAAATTCTCTAATAGGAGATGGGTATGTGTTAAAATTTGAAGAAAATCGAGCTAATTTTTAAAAAATTTATATGGGCACCCATCCAAAAACTTTACAAAAAATTTTGTCCATCGGAGATACATATATATAAGTTTTTTAAAAAATTTGTTGGGGCACCATGACCCTCCAAACCCTGTCTCCAAAAGTGTTGCCCATCGGAGATACACACGTATATAAAATTTTAAAAAAATCGGGTTAATTTTTTTAAAAAAAATTTTGGGGCCCAATGACCCTGGGGTCTGGGGTCTCCAAATTTTTCACAAAAAGGGTTTTTCATCGGAGATACATACGTATATAAAATTTGAAGAAAATCGGTTTTTTTTTTTTAATTTATGGGGCCTCACGAACCTGGGCCCGGGGTCTCCAAATTTTTTACAAAAAGTGTTGTCTATCGGAGATACACATGTGTATTAAATTTGACGAAAATCGAGTAAAATTTTGTAAAATATTTGTAGGGGAGCCCACCGATCCCGTGGCCTGAGGGTCCTCAAATTTTAACAAAAAGTGTTGTCATCGGAGATATGCATGTGTGCAAAATAAAATCGGGCTATGGGAAGTGGGTTAAAAATTTATCGCAAGATTCCATGACACACAAATCCACAAACAAACAAACCCACGGGCAAGTGAAGTTAATATAGAGAATTTAAAAAGTTCCAGTATAAAAACAAACATATTTTTTAATTGATTTTTCCCCCTTTTTGCTGTTACACAAAAAAGTATAGGATCGTTTCGATTTTTAATAACTTCATAAAAGTAGTATAAAGTACTAGCTTTTGGTAGTATAAAAGTACGGCCGATAAAATAGTATGATATTACTGATTGAAGTACGTACAGCAGCACTTCTCACAAGCATGTGATTAGTTTGCAAGAAGCTGTTTGACATTTAAAGACTTCTCGCCTAAGTAGTCACAAGTAGGAGAGTTTTGAGTCGGGTTGGCGAAACAACGAACCGATTCGCAAAAAGCATCAATTTTTGTACTAGATTCTGTCATTAAAGTTACACTACGCCAGAAAGGAAACGCATCACACAACAATAAAATTTTATGCTATACACCTCGTACGTATACGAACTCTATTGTCACTTTTCACTTTCCGACTCGCTTTTTGCGACCAAAATCGGCCTTCAGGAAAAGAGAGTGTTTGTCGGGCTGGTTGCCCTTTTGCTTTGCAAACCGGTAAAAATTTATTTTTTCTACAATCGAATTGTAGCCCAGGTATGACTTTCTTGTCCGTAGTGTTGTTCCTTAGGCTGTTTTCCAAACGAGTAATTTTCCAATCCAATACTTATTTGTGGAGACTTACTTATTTGATTGTGGAGCGTTTTTTTAATAAGTTTGCTGGCAAGGGTGACTTATTAATGGCGTCAAATAAGTTTAGCCAAAAAAAAAAGTATCTAATTGGGAAAGCCCTTGGGTTATTTTCCAAACGAGTACTTATTTGTATGGCTAAACTTATTTGATTGTGGAGACTTTTTTTTGAATAAGTTTGCTGGCGAGGTGACTTATTAATGGCAGCATATAAGTTTAGCCACACAAATAAATACTCGTTTCGAAAACAGCCTAAGTAAAATATATAGAATTCTAGGTAAAATGTATAGAAGATTTTTCCTTTGTCCCGATAGGCGGTACAAAAACTTCTCAGCAGTACAAGAAATGCCAATATGAATGAGTTAGCCAGCGATCTATGCATTCTGTACAAAATAAAATAAGAGAAATATATATAAACAATTTTTTATTTTATTAAAAAAATGTAATCAAAAAAACTTATGTTATTACAGAAAATACTGTACTCGCACACAATACATATAATGTTCTGCCGCGAAAACAAGTTGTTCTTTTAGTTATTTGTATAGATACTGTTGGTCCTAAAACTATGCAAAACTTGTTAATTTCGAAAAAAGTATAAATCTGAAATAATTTTGAAAAAGTATCCATCATATGTGCACCACAAAATATGCAACGCCCTGCTATTATGAAATTTTTTGTTAGCCAACGTCTATTACAATACTTATGGCTTTTTTAAATTCTCTATATTAACTTCACTTGCCCGTGGCTGGCTGGCTGACTGGCTGGCTGGCTGACTGGCTGGCTGGCTGACTGGCTGGCTGGCTGACTGGCTGGCTGGCTGACTGGCTGGCTGGCTGACTGGCTGGCTGGCTGACTGGCTGGCTGGCTGGCTGGCTGACTGGCTGGCTGGCTGGCCAAATCTTGTGATCAATTTTTAACCCACTTCCTACAGCCCGATTTTATTGAAATTTTGCACACATGTATATCTCCCAAGACAACACTTTTTATTAAAATTTGAGGCCCCTCGGGCCGCAGGGTCGGGGGGCTCCCATACAAATATTTTACAAAATTTACCCGATTTTCTTTAAATTTGGTACACATGTGTGTCTTCGATGGAAAACACTTTTTGTAAAAAGTTAGAGCGATCGGCCCCTTGGGGACCCCAATATACAATTTTTAAATATCGCTATATCGCATCAGATCACGGCAAAGTCTGAGCTCTGTGCTTTGTGAGCAGCGCTGTTCGCTGCCGCTGCCACAAAACAAATTGGTGAATGATTTTGCCACAAAACGAGCACGCAGTGTGTGTGTGTGTGTGTATATCCCCGATTAGAGAATTTACAAGAAAAATTTTAATTTTTATGGGTTGCTTTTTTATATGAAACATTTTGATCTTACAAATGACATCGTTACCCATAATATCGATAAAATACCTTTAATCGGAAACTACCATTGCACGACCGATGAATTGATGATTAGGTCGAAGCAAGGTTTCTAACGATACGATGCGTATAGGGCACCTTTAACGTTCATAACGATGTGATAATGACATTAATAGTAACCGTGTAAGTCGGAGTAATGAATATGATGCTTGAGAAATTATGTGAATTAGTATTTTATAATTTCGTTTATCATTAGTACTGATGACATTATTAATGACCGTTTAATGTGCCTTTATGTTGTGGCGATGTGTAAAATGAGCATGCTTAGTGGCATTCTCTTGAAACACTAGCTTGCGAGCTTTCGAGTTTCGACGGCGATAGCATTTGCTTAAAACATACAGAGCGTTTAACCAAAAGGGACAAGGCATAGAAGCAGAAGGGTCTATCTCTTGAAAAACTTGTTTTGTAAGTTATAGCGACGAGCATAGCGTTTAGCCAGAAAGAACAAAGAGTAGCTTGAACCAATAGTGTTGTAAGTTATGATTATAGCAAAGACAATACCTAGATTTCTTACGCTATTGTGGCTGGCTGGCTGGTCAGATCTTGCGATCAAATTGTTAGCCCACTTTCTAAAGCCCGACTTTATTTAAACTTTGCACACATGTGTATTTCCGGTGACAACACTTTCCATCAAAATTGGGTAATGATCGGGCCGCGCGATCGGGGGGCTTCCATTAAAAATTGTGTTAATAATCATGCCATACAGCGGCAGCAGATCATGTCATACAATAATGACTGCTTGGTGTGCGCTGTGTGCAGCGCTGCTTTACGAATGTGGTTGTTATGATTTCGGGTTGCAGTGTTTCGCATGTGTTTTTATTTGTCAGCATAAATAGTGGAATTCAGTATACTTTAGGTCATAAGAGAATTTACATGAAAATTTTTATGTTCCATGTAACATCTACACTGAAGTACTTTTTTTTGGGCACACATGAAAGGGACCTACAATTTAAGGCCGGATCCGAACGGCGAATTGAGAAGCTTTCCGTGACAAGTTATTACTCTCAGAACGTTTGTCAGCCATTAGCGAGAGGTGGGACACGATGAAAAATACTTTTGGTGTTACTGGGAATCGAACCACGAATCTCCAGCTCAGTAGCCATGTGCATTTCCACTGAGCCACGGCGCCCACGTGATGCATGGAAAAGTTTTTCCGACTTCTTTGAGGTCTATTTTAACCACCCTTCACACCACCTATAGATCTGAAATTTTCTGAGCAGCTACGTCTCATACAGCAATTTTAATATTACGCGTATGACGCGTGTGGCGTGTGTAATGCATGGAAAAGTGGAACTCGTAAATCTCGGCTTATACCAGCCAGAATTTGATGGGAATTGATTGAAAACAATTCGCGCAGCTTGCGATGGCATAGTTTGTAACACGTGTCGCGCGTCGCGTAGTTTATGAATGTTTAAATGATTGGTATTGATGTGACACCTTTGGTCGCATTGATGTGGTGAATTACTTTGCCAAAGTGGCTTTATGTCGGCCGATAAAATGCAATATTGGATAATCCCACCATATATGATTGTAGGTTCATACCATCAATCATTTTTAAAAAATTTCACCCTTGCGCAGGCTCATGTTTCAAGATGTTAGCACGGCCAGAATGTTGAATGATATGATAAGACAAGCGGAAGTGGGGTCCTTATCGTACATGATGATTACCGATTTAAAAAGGTGATTTACTTTTAAGAAATATTCTGAACTAAAGCTTATATCATTATGAGAAAAATCAAAAATTATGATCTGCATTTATTTCGCTTTCCTTTTTCTTTCTATATTGATAAAAAAGCTATTTCTCTGTGTTCGTCATTCTGATAAATGCAAATCCGTGAATATCTGCATTGCGTATTGTTCAATAATTGAATTACACATCATCAGTGATAAATACAACAAAAACCTTAATCGTTCTTTAAGTTGTTGTTGTTGTCAGTTGTTATCAGTTGTTTTTGTTGTTTCCATTGGAATATAATTTTGAATGTTTTTGCCCTAATTGCAGTAGCCATATTTATATAAATATGTATTAATTTATTTATTAAATTTTTTTTAAGTTGTTCCTCTTATCTCTAGTGAGATTTTTTGTTGTTCCAGATTTTAATGTAACTTTCATATAATCATTAATTGACAATATCATGCAAAAGTATTGGAATCATAAAAAATTCTTCGCTTTTTTTTTTTTTGAAAATTTGGAAAGATAAATTTGTCGTTAATAATTCAAAAATAACCCTCTTTAAATAATTTGATAATAGTTCAGAAGTTAACTCATAAATGTTAAAAAAATCAAATCAGTTTTGTATGTTTTTGTAACTTATAATTAAAGATGTCCGTCGAGCATTGCCAGACATTATCACTGTATTCACATTAATCCAGAAACCTTTTGATTATATTTGTTAATAAAAATTATTTAATTACCTATTTCTCACCCCAAGTTGCAGCAAATCTTGTTATTCTTTGCCTTAATCTGATGTAATACTTTTGATTCACACTGTATACGTATGAGCACGCAGTAGCCATGTGAATCATCTCGGCAATCGCATTTTAAGATTAAAGTGGAATGAACTTTACCTTTAGTGAGCAGAACACGAGCACAACGATTGATGTTGTCCATCTAAGAGCATGTAGAGCATGTGCGATTATATTCCTTAATTGTACAAAACATTTAACAAATTATGTTGATGTTTTAATTATAAAATTTTATATTACCAGAAAATGGTACCTAATCTCCAGCGCACATTCGAACAAATCGCCTCTTTGTATCAAAATCTTAAGAATTTTGCGTTGCACTTCAACACTATCTTCAATATATAAATATGAGACTTTGTCCGCATGTCTGTTTGAGATTACCACGAAGACCGTTCATCCGATATAGCTTAAACTTTGGGACATGGTGGGGAACGTTGGGGTGGATGTTTGTAGTCTGATGATGAGGTTGATGTGGTTTATGTGGTGAGTGGCTAGGCATAGTTTTTATGAGATTGACTCGAAGACCGTGCATTTGATAAATAGTGGTGATATATGTGGGGGAAGTGGGTTTGGGGTATCTTAATGTGGGTCTTGGAGCGCGTTTTGGAGGGTCTTGTTGGTCAATTGGATGGTGGTAATGTGTTGGTGACAGTGTGGTGTGGCCAGCCAGGCAACGATGGCAGCTAGTTTTATATAAAAGAAGTGGGCGCCGTTGCTCAGTGGATATGCGCGTGGCTACTGAGCAGGAGGTTCGTAGTTCGAATCCCAGTAACACCAAAAGTATTTTTCACGGTGTCCCACCTCTCGTGAATGGGTGACAAACGTTTCGAGAGTAATAACTTGTCACGGAAAGCTTCTCAATTCGCCGTTCGGATCCAGCCTTAAATTGCAGGTCCCTTCCATTCCATTTCTGTCCAAAAATATAAATGCGCAACACAAATGGTCGCAAGAAGCTAGGCCTTGAACCGCAATGGTCTGCCGCGCCGAATATTATTATTATTATTATATAAAAGAAATCAACTTTTCACACAAATCTCGTATAAAAATTTTTATTTTTGATGGTTTAAAAAAAGCACACACATATGGTAATATTTACATTTGTGCATCTTTTAATGTATGTATTGGTATAACATTAATTTAATCTCACAGAATTCTTACATACTAAATGCAGTTATTTGGTTTTTTTGGTATTTTACTATAAGTTCATATTAAAACTATATATACAACTACTATCTAACCTTCTTCAACGAGTTTTTGTGAAATAAGACAAGAACAATAACTAACAACAATAAATTGTACCTAAGGTGTGGGAAATTATAGATAATTCACAACTTAGCTTTATCTAATTTCCAAAAAAAGATTTCTTATTTTCTGGTGCATCAATTATATTAATTGATGGTAAGTCAGAAAATAACTAAAAGATTCATTATAAGTTGGCAATGGAGCTTCATATTTATTGCTACCTTACTTGAAGGTACACTGTTATTATGCAGAATGTTAAGAATTTTTCAGTATATCTCCAATACTGTAGCTATAAAGTTCCCAATGGCAAATATGTGGTGGTAAGCTATATATCCAACACATCGCTTCACACATCAGCTGCATTCTCTTCTCCTATCACTTTGATTTTATTTAAAGATTCCATTTCTGAAGGATCCTTAGCACTTTCAAGGTTCATTTGTTCCTGACGCATTCTGGCCAAATAGAAGAACCCTGCGACAATTAGAGCAAATGATGTTACACATGTAAGCAGCGTTCCGTATTTGAGTGCAAATTGAATGGCATTCACGCTAAAGGTGCTGTGATAAAGAAAACCACGAAGGTCCTCGGATAAATCACCGGACGTGACTTCAATCCATAGAACCGGCAAGATGAGTCCTTCTTGCATACGTCGTAGCTTACCTAAAAGAAATAGAAGTTCCAGACGGTTAATGTGTCATTTGTCACTTAAATTCTCAACTACTTACTTCGTACTAACGATCCTTTATGCAAGGCTATATTGATTTGAATGCGTGACGCTCCGTCTACAGGGAAAGCCAATCTCGGATGAATGTCGGCGAACGTTTGATGTTTTTTCGCCTCAGGATTGATCCCTTCAAACTCACTGTACAATATTGGATCGCCAGAGAAGAAATGTGGGAATGATGGAAAAATGGGAGCACCGTAACATTTAGTGCCGTTGAATACACCGCTTGGTGGACACAAAGCCGAATTACCATTACAATAACATACATTTTCCGGATTCTCGTCAGGATGCCAGAACACATTGAGGGGAGTGCGATAACGCCAAACGTCCACATTATCGAAAATTGTAACTTCTTCGGAGAATTTCAATGGCAGTCGACGACACAAAGCTTGAATGAATACATGTAAATTTTGGCGATTTTCCATAAGGAACGGCGGGAAGACAGATCCGTCAGAGCCATCTATGCGATTACACTCATCATCTTGCCAGAAGTTAAGTTGAGGCATGCCATTGAATTGACTTATAACACCCAGGTTTCGAATGTCATCTTCACCTGTGTGTACTTGAAGTGTGTCCGGACTGGTGCCGTTACGCTACAAAGAAATAATTTGAAATAAGGTTTGAATGAAACGTTATTAATTCAGTAAATTCGGTTCACCAATATGTACAAATACCTACATTCATTAGCATTCCGAATTTCGATGGCCGATCACCTAAGAACGAACTCAAAGTTGATATAATCTCATCCCGGTAACCCCACATAAAATCTGCGGCTGGCAATATTTTAAATGCATCCAAATTCATTGTGTTGATCGCTGTTGTGGCCAAAGATTTTTTAAAATAAGACATATTTTCTACTTGGACTGCTGCCGTTAACAATGGAACATTCGGAACAACAACCTTATCGAGTTCCCGTGCTGTAGACTTTTCCGGTAAAAATCTGTACGATCGGTGATCCTGGAAAATATTCTCATGCATTATGGTTCATTTTTTTAAATTCTCTATATTAACTTCACTTTCCCGTGGGTCGTCGGTCGTCGGTCGGTCGTCGGTCGGTCGTCTGTCGTGGATTCTTGCGATCAATTTTTAACCCACTTCCCATGGCCCGATTTTATTGAAATTTTGCACACATGTGTATTTCCGGAGACAACACTTTCTATTAAATTTTGAGGCCCCTCGGGCTGCGGGGTCGGGGGGCTCCCAAACAAAAATTTTAAAAAATTTACCCGATTTTCTTCAAATTTTACACACATGTGTACACCCAATAAACAATACTTTTTCGAAAATTTGGTAGTGATCGGGTCCCGGGTTCGGCCGCAAGGCCCTTATACATTTTTTAAATATTTATACTGGCATCAGATATTCGTCGCCCTTTATGGACTGTGTGCGGTGTGTGCTGCGCAGTCGGCTGCGCTGCATGGTTTTGGTGGTGGAGAGAGAGAGAGAAAAATCTTAGCTCACGCACAAATGAACCCAGCAAATGAAACGAGACATAAATGTTTTATGCTTAATTCAACTTACATTTTTTATTTACTGAATTGTATTTTTATTGATGTCGTTTTTTTTGTTGTCGATATCAACTTACAGATAGAACAACAAGTTTTCACAATATTCTGTCATTTCGCGTTTTCATAAATTAGTTCAGAGCAGTCAAAGAGTTCTCAAGATAACTGCTCGTGTTTCTTATTTGCTCAGAGTATGAGCGTGCTCTACGTGCTCAGAATAAAATGATCTGAGCATTTTCAATTTTAACATCTGATGTCAAATGTCTGTTTCGATGATTTTCTCCTACAATAAAAATAAAATGGCCCAGGATCGAGGGGCTCCCATATCAATTTCTGCGATTAGAGAATTTAGATGAAAAATTTTAATTTTTATGGGTTGTTTTTTTCCACTGGGTATTGATAAGAGTTTAAAAATATTTAAAATGAATGGAAGATCCCTGCATACACTCGTATTTTTAAATTCTCTATATTAACTTCACTTGCCCGTGGGTCGTCGGTCGTCGGTCGGTCGTCGGTCGTCGGTCGGTCGTCGGTCGTCGGTCGTCTGTCGTGGATTCTTGCGATCAATTTTTAACCCACTTCCCATGGCCCGATTTTATTGAAATTTTGCACACATGAGACAACACTTTCTATTAAATTTTGAGGCCCCTCGGGCTGCGGGGTCGGGGGGCTCCCAAACAAAAATTTTAAAAAATTTACCCGATTTTCTTCAAATTTTACACACATGTGTATACCCAATAAACAATACTTTTTCGAAAATTTGGTAGTGATCGGGTCCCGGGTTCGGCCGCAAGGCCCTTATACATTTTTTAAATATCTGTACTGGCATCAGATATTCGTCGCCCTTTATGGACTTTATGCGGTGTGTGCTGCGCAGTCTGCTGCGCTGCATGGTTTTGTTGGTGGTGGAGAGAGAGAGAGAAATCTTAGCGCACGCACAAATGAACCCAGCAAATGAAACGAGACATACATGTTTTATGCTTACTTCAACTTACATTTTTATTATATACTGAATTGTATTTTTATTGATGTCGTTTTATTTGTTGTCGATATCAACTTACAGATAGAACAACAAGTTTTCACAATATTCTGTCATTTGGCGTTTTCATAAATTAGTTCAGAGCAGTCAAAGAGTTCTCAAGATAAATGTTCGTGTTTCTTATTTGCTCAGAGTATGAGCGTGCTCTTAGTGCTCAGAATAAAATGATCTGAGCTTTTTCAATTTTAACATCTGATGTCAAATGTTTGTTTCGATGATTTTCTCCTACAATAAAAAAAAATGGCCCAGGATGGGAGCCCCTCCCATATCAATTTCTGCGATTAGAGAATTTAGATGAAAAATTTTAATTTTTATGGGTTGTTTTTTTAACATTCATTTTGATATTTAAAAGTTTTTAATACGTGCATTTGATTCTACGTCATCTGATAGTACGAGTTAGTTGCAGAAGTACCCAAACTACTTGTCCTAAAATATTTGGTTTAAAGGAAAATTGGCTTTAAAAAAAATATATTTTGAATCTAAAAGTTATGTATTATCTACGTGTTATATTTTTTCGTAAATTATTTTATGTCGTATCGTACATTGTATCGTATATCTTATATTGGATGGTATATCGCCTCGTACATAATATTATATATATTATCGTATATCGTAGCATAAATAATATCGTATATCGTATCGTATCTCATAGCATATATCGTATTGTATATCGTATTATATATCGTATCATACATTGTATCGTATATTGTATCGTGTATTGTATTTATTGCATTATGTTGAATATAGTACATCGTATCGTATATCATAGTATATGTCGTATTTTATATCGTATAATACATAGTATAGAACATCGTATCGTATATGGTATATAATATCCTAGTCAAGGTTTTTTTAGCTTATAATGCTTGGACAAGGAGGGTTTAAAAAACGAGATGTAGGTTAGGTTAGGTTAGGTTAAAGTGGCAGTCGGTAGAACATCCGACACACTTCGGCCAGAATGGTCCATTGTAATACCATGGATCGAGAAAATTCCCCCCCCCCCCATACTCGTTGAACCATTTGGAGTTTCGTATGAAGCGCAAGAGACTACTAATGTTAATATTGGTCAGATCATTAAGGTCATGGCACTACAGTAATTAGGAAGACGAAAAGAGAGACTAACATTTAGCCTTTTTCTAAAAAAACACCTCTGCCAACCCCGTCTGTGTAAAAATTTAAGTATTAATTTTCCAAGTGTGCGCCTTTTCCCCAGAATGATTTGAAGGGTTAGTGACTTTTTGAAGTTGAGTTGCAGAATGGTCTGTGTAGCTTGCTGGAATCCTGACTGTACAGAGCAGTCTCCGATTTCATTTTAGTCCTGCTGGAATCCTGAATATACAGAGGAGTCTTCGATTTCATTCTTAGTCCACTGAGGCGAAAATCCGTGCTGGCAGATATTTTTATACTAAAGATATCGAGTGGTGTAAGCTTGAACAGAATATCTAGTGCGGCAGAGGGAGTTGTACGAAATGTTCGTACATAAACAAACTGATCTTGGACAGAGCAGATGTATATAAGGAAACATTCCTGCGGTCATAGAGGGAAGCTATTGGATTTGCAGTATTATTGTCATCCATAAGTTTTAACGCTAGGTTCTGTTTTCTATCTAGCAGGGTAGTTTTAGGTGCACTTGACCAGATATGAAAATTGTACTCAAGTTTATGACGAAACAACGCCTTGGAAATAGTAGCCAGATGAGACGGAGTGAGAAAACCTAAACATTTAAAAGCATTTTTAGCGACAGTAGGTATGTGTTCATTCCAATTAAGCTCGTCATTAAGGCAAATACCGAGAATTTCGAGTTTTTCGGTTACCTTAATGCAAGTGCCATTTATGATTGATAATGGCTGGATGGTTATGTTAAGCATTAACGGCAGGACACTTACTCGCGATTGGGACTTTATTATGTTCTCCACTCCACTTTATTATGCTTTCTACGCCAGAATTTAACGGGTTAAACGTACGTTGATGTTTCAGTTCCACTTGGGAAGAGATGGGAAGTTCCTTAAACTCATATGAGTTCTACTGCCAATAAATAAGGCTAATTTACTGCGATGTACTCTTCTTGTTTGACTAAATACATAAATGTCTTCATTTATTTGCACTTTTTAAGTGAATTAATTTAAAAATGCAATCAAAAACAAAAAAGCAATAAAAACCCCATTACAAACTTTTTCTTTTTTTTGGATATATCTTTGGAGTGGCCTACTTGCCTGTGCAGGTATGCAAATTTACACTGAATTTTATTGGAAAACGTGAGCACCTTTATAAACGTAAAAAAAACTTTGATTGCGAGCCCGAAGGGCGAGACTGTTAGTCACTGCAGACATTTTTTTCAGCGTGCGTGTGTTTCTTTGTTTGTTTGTGAGTTTGTCCACTCGTATATCTCGACTTCTCCTAGTCAAAATTTGATGCGACTTGTTTTAAAAAAGTTTTTTAGCGCTCGGCTTACGATGGTGTAGTTTTTTTTATTCATAGGGGTTTTAGTTTTAGAAGGAAAAAAAAAGTTTTTTTCGGTAATATGTCTTAATTAAGTCATTAGAATTAATTACAGCTATCCATATGGCGAACTGAGAAGCTCCGCTTTATTATCTTAAAAATGTATACGTCAGATGATTTTAAAAAAGGGACTCATTTCTAGAATCTAATTTACACGAAACTATATGACCTGGCATAGGAATCAGTTTTAAATGACTGTCCTAAACAAATTGGCTACAGTAACTAATTTTAAGTTTTATAATCGGATTTGTTCAAATAACACAATTTCAATCCAACCAAACATGATGGGAACAATTTTTTTAGATAATCTGTTAAAAATTGCATTCAGTTACTTACATTGTAAGTCACAGTGAAGTTTGAATTAAACTTCACATTGACTTTGGTGGAATGTTCTTCATATGTGAACGGACCAATATCCTCGACTTTGATTTTATCATCTTGCCCGGATAGGTAACGATCAATGTTCGTATAATTGAAAATGTGAACCTTAAGTAAGGGATCTAATGGTGGATTTGCCCACAGTCTTGCTGCATCGGAATTATTTGCTAAAATTAATTTCTGCAAATGTTGATTGCATTTCAATTAGTTTCTGGTTTGATTTAAATTGAAAATTACTTACAGATGTGTATGAATTATCATAGTATTCCGTAAACCACATTATGAAAAATCCGGTAATACTAATTATGAATAACAGCACCATTAATCCCAATACTGTAAATGAGGAAAAAGTAGAGTTTTAATTATCATGTTATTGCAAAGTGTATTTTAAAAGAAAAGTAACAAAAATAAAATTTGGGTTAATATTTATAAATACTAATAAAAAATAAAAATAAAATAACTTTTTTTTATGTATATTTAGTTGTAATTCTTTGTAATTTAGTTGTAAGTCTAATTTATCTTAGAAGCCTAATAGTATGCAAAGCTAAATGTAGGTCTTTCATTCATAAGCGATACGTCATTCTGAAAAAGACTGAAAAAAAAACATTTTACTTTGCAAACGTTTAGGCTGAAAAAAATAAATAGCGATTCATAGAATAAGTATTTTTTCAGTCTTCTCAGGGGTAGTAACTATGAATTAAAAAATTACGCCATCGCAAGCCGAGCGCAAACCAATTTTTTAAACCAAGTCCCAATAAATGTTGACTGGTAGAAGCCGAGATATACGACACGACAAACGTTACAAACGTACACACGTTCGGTGGAAAATTTGCATGTCCTCTGAATATAAGCTTCACCCTTCGGGCTCGCAATCATGTTTTCATGAATTGCTCAGAATTAAATTTTGCACACGTGTTTGTGTTATTCGTGTAAATTCTCTAATCAGGGATGCACAATGTGCAGTTTAAATAAAATCGGGTACATTTTTTCAAATTTTTGTTAGGGAGCCCCCGACCCCGGGGCCCGATCACTTCCAAATTTTTCCAAAAAGTTTTGTCCATCGGAGATACACATGCGTATAAAATTTGAAGAAAATCGTGTAATTTTTTTATAAAATTTGTATGGATGCCCCCCGACCCCGAGAACCAAGGTGCACCAAATTTTAATAGAAAGTGTTGTCACCGAAAATATACCTGTGATCAAAATTTCAATAAAATCTGGCTTTGGGAAGTGTGTTAAAAATTTATCACAAGATCTGGCCAGACAGCCAGCCAGTCCGCCAGCCACGGGCACGCGAAGGTAATGTAGAGAATTTAAAAACACGAACCTGTCATATTATGCAAATGGAAAAATATTTTCATGGAAAAATGTTTTCATGCATCTTCTAGAATGAGAGCACGAACAGCCCCTACGCCTACAGTGTACAGTGCTTGACCGGTTTAGCGCGCTAGAGCTCACCGAGCGCTAATGTTAAATAAAATAAATAATAAAACATTAATATTGTTCGTCACAGAAAAACAATAATCACAGATGCAGCTCATGGCTATGTTTACTGTCATTACATGATGTCCATCAGTACAGGCTGAACTTTGAATCTTTGCCTCTGATAATACTCGTAATTGCAGGCTAATGAATATTCAGAGCGCCTGGAAAATTCTCCACTTATACTTGGAAATTTTGTTGATGTATTTAAAATGCATTTTTTATATTTACTAATTGGATCAGCAAAGGCTTTGTCTGCTCCACTGTCGTGTTATATAAATCCTACCTCAAAAAAACTTTTTAAGCCTTCAATAATAGGAGTCCAGCGCCGTCAAGAGGATACTAAGCTTATTTTCTTACATAATGTCTGTATACCGCTGTAGCTTTTGAAAACCACCTTGTTTACATTCAAGGCCGACTATTCTTTCTATCACTTAAGTCTCCAAAGTGACTAATGCTGTGTTTACAGATCAAGCGAATTGATTTTAATTTTAATTTTTATGGGCTGTTTTTTTTTGCATACGAATTTAACTTTAAAAGCGTGAGCATAGCAACCATTAATCATTTACAGAGTATGCGAGCTTTGTTAGTCAGCCTACCTAATATATCCTGCCGTGATTAGTAAGTTTTGATAAGAAGTTTTATTTAAATTACTTGTAAGTTGTCTAGCACAGACAAGGGTTAAGTTTCTTCTAGTCACTTTAATTTAATGAGAAACCAGGAATTTTCAGATAGGGCTTCTTAGATCTTTTGAAGTCCCTTTCATAAGAAAATTCGTCATCACATTCAACTTCTATTTCTAGCAGGTGCCTAACGGCCGCACAGAAGTGCTCGTATATACCATAGGAAAGTCTTTCGGGAACAATCTCACTGAGTGCTTTTTCTTCGCACCGTTTCATCACACACGTCTGTCCGTGCTTCTAGTCTTGTCTGGTCTTGAGTTGAGGCAACATATAAAAGACGACACCAAACTAAATTAATTATTGGTTTATTGATTAAATTAGTTAAGAAATCGCATTTTGAGTGCTCTCGCTGACTAAATAAGGCGTTACCTACGCCTTTTTTTAAGAAGTAATTTTGTTTAAGTAGTATGTGATTGTGTTCTGATAAATTTTCATTTAAAAAGTCTTGGTCCTATACCCCTAAGTCTGCTTTCTAAGACTTTCTTGAACTGTAAGATGTTAATAGGAGGGTGTAAAGAAAATTCGTATCATCATATTTTGCTCCACGAAATCTTCCTTCCTCTAAAACGGGGTCAACAATTCTCCATAAGACTCTCCTCTCGATCGCGGCTTTTGCTTTTGCTTCTTCGACACCAGCAGCTTTAATGATTACATTCCCAGATTTGGAGAATATTCGCAGACTAAAGTATACGCGCAATCGTGCGCGTTCCATGCTCCTATCGGCTGATAAAATTGACTCAGTATAATTAAAGGATTGCACTTCTCTAAACAGTAGAAAAGGTTAGAACTTTCGCGAAGTTTTTGACTTACTATAAATAGTATGGGGTTTCTCCGCAGGAATCAGTTGTTGTTTGGGATTCAGCCAGAAAGGTTGAAAAGTACTTGCAAGCAGATAGAGCTACCAGCTAAGAAAATAGAAGTACAAGTAATTAAGTGCTTTTGTGTGCATTAAAAGTTATCACCAGTGTAAAATTGAGTACTTTTGTTATTTTAGCTTTTCATTAATTAAAGTTGTAATTTTTGAATTAATCAACTTGTATTTTGTTTTAATTTGCAAAATCCATTACGAACTCGAAAGCATAAATTTCGTACCACACATAATTCCTATCTATTCGTAAAAGTCTAAGTTGCTTCAAGCGGTTTAAGTTTAAGTTTTTATTTAGTGTGTGAAAAAAATTAAAAATTAAAAAAAAGAAACGAAAGACTAACCAGTGTCGAGGCGATAATCAAATCACTACTGCTTACACATATTTACTCGTATACTGTATACATGCATGTATACAACACTCTTATGAACATGAATTACTAGAAAGTAATGAATTAACTATTTTGACCTATGAGTTTCAAAAGACTGTAATAGTACAAAATGAAATAAGTCATACTGATAAGGATTAATCAGTTGCTTTGGTTAAATTACTGTTTGTTTGTTTTACGAATTGAATTTTGCAATAAGAGATAACAAATTTAATTTGTTTTTCCCTACCAACACGTGGCCATAAAAACATTGTACAAACAATCTTCAATATTCCGATTAAATAGTAAAACAACAGTACAGTTGACCGCTGGTGAACTTAGGCCTCGTTTGATATACCAATACCCAGTAATACTTGTATACTAAGAACATTTTATGTCGCAATACATTAAATGAGTGTTCTTTTTTCGAAATATTGTTGGTACAAGTACTGTAGTTAGGATGTAATACTTAAAAAACTTTTCTATTCATTCTATTCTATTGCCAGATTTCTTGTACTTTTGCTATATTTTTATAGAAACTGAGAATACTTGAGTTAAAATGAGAACCCGGAAATGTAAGTTGTCAAACGGCGATGAAGATCAATTTTCCGCTGTCAGGCGAATCTAACCATTAGCCATGCACCATGCACGGATCCCTCGGTATCCTTAGTCTTCTCATTAAATGGAATACGATTCCTCAATAAAGACTCGCAAATTTCCCCGATTTTCTGAGACTAATGCCTCTTTCGATTTGCTAAAACCATACCCGAAACCATACCCAGGGTAAGCAACCAAAATGACAGGGTTTTCGTAGTAAATGCTTTGCAAATTGAACGCAAAACCAAATTAGACAAGAACAACAAACTGAGAAATAAGTCCGCTTGCTCTCTCTTCGCCATCTTGTTGAGTAAACGAAACCATACCCGTCGATTGCCAACGAGGAGCAAAGTTACAGTGTCGGTTACAAAACCTTGCAAATAAAACGCAAAATCAAACTGTACCCCGAGTACAGGTTGCAAATAAATAGAAAGCCAAACCAAAACCACGAGAGAGAAATTTCAACTCTACCCTGCAAATCGAAAGAGCATCAAAATTTTTGAATTGTTGCAGTTTTTGTTGCTGAGCAGACAGATAGCTGAAAATGTAGTCCCACTGTATGTAAAACTCTACACTACTTTGAATAGTATACTTTTAGGCTGTAAGATTTATTAGATTATTTTAAATCTAACCGCCTGTAAGTTTAAATCATTATGTACTGGTCAAAAATGTAGTCAAACCGGTTTGTGCGGTTTGCCCGGTTTTTATGAAAGTACGTGATTGCACATGTGGTTTATTTTTAGAAGATGACTAAAACATATATATGGATATATTTACTTGTAAATAAGGGAAGTTGCCACGATTTTCTGTCCATAAGATTGGAAGATTCTGAAAACTTTTCAATTAGTATAAAAAAGGTGGCGCTCGGTGCAGACGATTCATTCATTGCTTAGAATTTTTTTTTATGATGTACACACGCTAAAGAGGTTTGCACCCCTATAATTCTTAGCACAGGGTGGGCGTTATGAAATTAGGGAGAGGAAAAGATGAGATGTCTATGCACGCGTATCTTAAACGACTGCAAATCATAAAAATCATAAAAATAAAATGTTAATTCAAGGATTCAACCATTCAAGTTAAAAAAGTTCTTGCAAAGAGATAAAGTTACTATCTAAGAAAATTATAGTGAAGCACAAGTGTAGCTGTAATAAGTGTTTTTGTGTACATTTAAATTTATCACCAATATAAATTGTGAACTTGTATTATTTTTAGTGTGTGTTTATTAAATTTGTTATTTGTAAATGAATAAGCTTGTGTTGTGTTTTATTTGCAGATCCTTGACGAACTCGAAAACCTAAATTTCGTAACAATATATTAGACATTTGTTGTGTATCACAATAAGCAAGATGGCCTTCTGAAGGGCAGTTGAGCTCTATCCCAATATTTTATAACAGCTACAGCAAAATATGGCATATAATTTTTTAGAGCTGACTAGAATTTAGATTAATCTTTTTTTGATGAACAAGTTTTTCTAGTAAATTTTCATGCTCGATAGCATGATTACAAAATTTAGCTGATAAATACGAACGAAATCACGAAAGCCAGTTAACCTTTAAAATATTTTATAAGTCAGCATGCTAGTTCATGAAATTATACCTAACTACTTTACATTGTTGTTCGACTATTGTCGAAATCCAGATTATTTTATATTCATCGCGGCAAATATTTATAAATTATTTCACTATCATGCTGTGGTTTAAAAAAAAAACAAAAACGTTGGATATTATGTAGCAACTGAACAATTGTACAAAGCTTGTATGGTTATGTAATGGAGTATTAACAATTTTATTCTTCCGTTTTACGAGTATTTGTCTGCATTAATTCAAAATTCAGTCAGTGGGGGCCATGTTTTGTTTTGGGAGTATTGTTAACATTCTTCTTCTGTTGGGCAATAAAATAAAATCTATGTGGATAATTTAAATTTAATAAATTGAACACAACACTCAAGTGCGAACTAAACTAAAAAAAAAGTACACCAACAGCATTTGTTGGATAGTCTACTCCAAGTTAAGTGTCTTTGTTAACGGATAGATATTTGCATAATGTACTTGTCCATGTGTGCAAGGAGACAAAAAGTAAGTTTTAAATGCGATAAGTAAATCTACCGCAAACAAAGTTTTTTATATGTTTTTATTTAATAAACATTTAATTTGTTTAACTTTTTGTGCAGCCTGTGTATTTACAAGTGATTGAGAACGTGTGAAACGTTTTCCTTTGTCTCACATTTGCGTTACAGACTTTACGGTGTTAACTGAAAAGCAAATATTGATAATAATTTTATTACTACTAATTTATGCAAATTTAAAGAACTACGCATTAAACTTTTTCTATAATAGTGAACTATACAAGTAAACTCTATGTACCTGCATATTTACTCTATGTACTTGATTCAAAAAAGCCTTCCAAAAGACCCTCAAAATACTCCCATAAGACACACAAAAGATCCCCCAAAACACCCGCAAAAAACCTCCAAACAAAAAACCAAAACCCCCAAAACAAAATATACCTCCAAATTCTCCTCAAAAGACCCCCTCGAAAAACTCCTCAAAAGACTTCAAAAAGACCTTAAACAGATTCCCAAAATTATACCCAAACACCCTCAAAAGACTCCAAAAAGACCCCCAAGACACCTTCAGAAAATTCGACAGTTCCATAGCAAACTACGCAATGCAATGAATTCGTTATCTCAAGAGTAGAAAAATGGGTCGTCCGAGAAATACATGGCGTAGTTGAGGAGGAGGCACGACAATTGGGGAAGAGTTGGAGAGAGCTGAAGCTGAAGGTTTTGTGGTTGGTTTTTCAATTTTCCATTTGCCAATTTCGGTCGTCGTACTCGTCCAGATAAATAAACAATTAAACCTAAATTTGAGTCAACATTTGCACTTCGTTATTTTCGCAAGAAGTGCCGAGAATATTATAAAAGTGTCAGCTCCCAAATTTTTCGATCTTGGGAATTGGCCTTATCTGTGACCAGTTTTGCGCAAAGACTTGAGCCTGACATCTCTATAAGATGGCATTGACCCAAGAACTGAAATCGCACGACCATACCAGCATTGACGTAACTTTAGTAACGCAGCTTCAACATGTGCGGTAAACTATCCCGATTTTCATCGCAAAATCATACTCAGTTAGCCGATTTCTGGTTTAGCGGCTTCGTTTAAGAAAAATGTCCGTATTTAGGACAATAAACGAAATGCCATTACACCCACAAAAATTGTATGCCATGAAGGTGGAGGAGTCATTGTTCCAAAAATCATATTCAACGCAGACTTAGGCAGTGGAGAACAATACTGGACATAGACTGGACAGTCAACAGACTGACTATTTTTGGGATAAATTAGGAGAGATTGATTTAGTTGTGCTTTCAACAAGACGATGCCACATTCCTCATCATCTTCAACGCAGACTTAGGCAGTGGAGAACAATACTGGACATATACTGGACAGCAACAGACTAACTATTTTTGGGATAAATTAGGAGAGGTTGATTTGGTTGTGGTTTCAACAAGACGATGCCACATTCCTCATAACTGGCCAAACAGTTGACTTATTAAAGTCAAAGTTCGGCTACCATATTATCTCCAGAAATGGACCAGTCAATTGGCAATCTCTTTTGTTTGATTTAACGACTCTTGACTTTATTCTTTGAGGCTATGTCAAGTCGACGGTATACGCGAATAAGGAAGAGACTTTAGACGACCTCTGTACCAACATCGAACTTGAAATTGCTGGCATATCTCGTGCAGGCGTTTTCGTGGAGGACAATTGATTTATTGGTTTTATTAATTAATTGTGGTACTTTAACCCAAAATATCTCAAACAAAAACTATTATGCAAAACACATTATAATAATATTTGGCGCGACAGACCATTGCGGTCCAAGGCCTAACTTCTCGCGACCATTTGTGCTGCACATGTTAATTTTTGGACACAAATGGAAGGGACCTACAATATAAGCCCGGATCCGAACGGCGAATTGAGAAGCTTTCCGTGACAAGGTATTACTCTCGGAACGTTTTTCACCCATTCGCGAGATGCAAAACACATATACATGATAACTAGACTGGAAATACTTTAAATATTCATAACAATAATTCTGTAATCAAGTTGATATTATTGACTGACTTTGTTTCAAAAAAGGTTACGCATACACCGTGGTGATCTGCTTGAAGACGAGAAGATCTAATCAACTATTATGGAAACTTTTAGCTCTGTTTCGCTAAAATCTCCCCTCATGTCACAATATACAACATACCTACATAGGAGAACATCTAAAATTATAGCGTTTCTACTCACATATTAATGTTCCTAATTCTTTTGTGGTTGGTTGATCATTGATTCCAACCATCTTATAAACTGGCTCCATGAATGTCTGTGTCTTCTTGTCATTCCCCCTGCTGATTATATTGCCAGAACGAAGCGCAGCATTGACTGAGCTGCTACCACCACGTCCACCAACATTACCACCTGTATCCGTCATTGATTGTATTGCTGCATTTCTACCGTGACACGCAGCAAGAAAGGTAGCATCCTCATATGTTGGAGGTTCCCCTATTGGTTTCTTTTCCGCATCGTTCAACTCAGATTCCTTATCCATCATCGTGCACGTTCCCTCAATCGATCGATCGACTAGTACCACGCCAAACACGTCTCTTTTCCTAATATTTAAGTTGTTTCCCAGTTAACGGTGGATACCCTGTGTAAATCACTCACGATTTCCGAATACTAAAATATGTAGGTATAGTAAAATCACAGCCTCTGTACAGAGACGAGTATATCTTGTTATCTTAAAAGCTTAGCAGATATGACATGAACTTGTTTTGCACACTAATCTACGCCTCCGTTCAATAACAATAATTATTATTCGTAATCATAATAAACAAATAACCGGATCACAATTTGTTTGTTGCTGTCAACCACTACAATCTACAACACAATGCAACCACAACAGAGAGTAGTTGCGCTGACAAAACTGATCAATCCACTTTCCACTTCGAGTTTAGCTGTAAGTTTGTGTCTTTCTTAATGCACGCTCTTTCGATCGTTTAATCCAGTTTTGTTTGAGTTTCGTTTCCCTGGTTAGTCTTTGTTCTGTGTTTTCACACGTTTGTTTTGCTTGGAATATTCTTTCTCAGTTTTAGAAGCACAATATATTTTACAGTCATTCTCAAAATAACTCGAAAATTTGGATACCAAACCTTTAAACGAGTTTGAAGTTAACTTATCGAGTCTCAAACTCGCTTTAATGCAATACCGAAAAGAGATAACACCGACGATCGTTTCCGTGTGACTGATCTTACAACCGTTTAAATTTGTAATTTGGTGCCGTGTTATGTCAATTCCAGGGAAGAAATTTTTTTCCGCCTTTACAGTAAAATGTTCAAAGCACAAACTGACAACTGAAAACTTCGTCTTGATAGCTATGAGCCTAGTTTCGAATAAAGCAAAGCTGATCAAAATAAATGGCGCGCTTGTGTTGTTGTTTTTGTGTGATTCCAAAGCCTGCAGAAGTAGATCAGAGAATAATAATTCTGGACATAAAACATACGAACGAACGTGTGAGGTGCTACTTGCGCTTCTTATCAGTTCTCTTCAGAGTTCAAATCGAACGCTGACAGTAAACAGAACAGTAACACCAAGGAGAACAAAAATTCAATAATTATTCTTGTTACATACATACATGTGTACTTTATGTATTAAAGATATGGGTAGGGATCACATTATCTATAGAACTATATTGTATGATTTATTTATATAATTACATATTATAAATTTAGTTTAAAAGTGATCAAACTTATTCTATGCTATATATACACGTATGTGAAAAGCAAACAGCGCGATTCGTCTAATGTGGCGAAGACTGTGATACTTAAAAAGCTTTTGATAAGCTTGACCACAATTTGCTGTAGGCAAAACTTTACAATTCAGGTTTTAGGGGCACAATTAATGATTGGTTTCGTACCTACCTAAAAGATAGTAAACAGGTTGTTAAGATCGATGGAAAATCCAGCTTAAAAAATGGTGTACCTCAAGGCTGTGTTCTTGGTCTTCTTTTATTTTTGATTTATAATAATTCTTGTATGAATTTGAATTTTAAAGATAAAACAACCTCATATGCAGATGAACTCGTTTTGGTCTAACTATTTTCCTCGCTGCACGCTTGCGGCAAAACTAACTTTTCCTTCAATAATTACTCTTCAAACAACAACAACAACTTTAAAATTGAATGCGTACAAAAATTACAAATACTTTGATTGGTTTGTTTTGATTGGATTGATCGTACACAGGCTTTAAAATATTTTTTAATGATAGTCACTCGGAGACTGTACGTTTTGCTCGAGAGAGGTATTAACTATTAGCCCTTTCGATTTGTTGGGTACAGTGAAGGGGTGGTGTCCCATTTCTTCAGCGTTCTCTGGTTTTCGTCGAGAAAACTATACTATTACTATAGCCTCGCACATTCTAAATTTCAATACGAAATTACTAGATGGGGTTGATAGTATTCTAATACGAATGTTTATTAATTTAAGAATCCTTCCTTTAAAACATCTTTACGTTTTTAAAGTTCTTAGAGAGTTCTTCAAACAAAGCGGTAATATACCTACAAGAAATTAAAGCATATATAGCTTACGAATAAATAATCTGGCTCTAGTTGACGTTCCAGTAGCACGCAGTTCCCATTTCTCTCATTTTTAAATTTTCTATATTAACTTCGCCTGCTCGTGGCAGGCTGGTGGAATCTTGTGATCAATTTTTAACGCACTTCCTAAAGCCCGATTTTCTCTAAACTTTGCATACATGTGCATTTCTGATGGCAAAACTTTCTATTAAAATTTGAGAAATATCGTAACGCGGGGGCTGCCATATATTTTTTTTCCATATAGCGGCATCAGATCATGTCATACTATAGCTATATTTTATTTGCCGAGGAATAAGGAATTACAACAACAATTGCACTATCTATATCCTCTTTGGAATAAGAAAATCTGCTGTTTTGCTGGTTTTGGCTGGTTTTGACATTCGAATTCGGATTCAGATTCCAAATAAAATACAGCTTACTTATAATGATTGTGGTGCACTGTGGGCAGCGCTGCTTTGCTTTGAAATTGGGGTTGTTATGTTGTTGGGTTGTAGTACTTCGCATGTGTTTTTATTTTTCATTATTTATAGTGGAATTCAGTATACTTTTGACTTATTGGAGAATTTAATTTACATGGGTTGTTTTTTTAATTTTCAATATTAACTTGGTGGTGGAATCTTTTGATACATTTTTAACCCACTTCATAAAGTCTGATTTTATTCAAACTTTGCACAAATGTGTATCTACCATGACAACACTTTTTATTGAAACTTGAGGCTCCTTGGACCTAGGGGTCAGGGTCCCATACAAATATTTTACAAAAATTACCCGATTTTCTTCAAATTTTATGCGCATGTGTATCTCCGATGGACAACACTTTTTGTACAAATTTGGAAGTGATCGGGCTCCTTGGGTGGGGGGCACCCATACAAATTTTATAAAAAAAGGTACCCGATTAGAGATACGGATTTTTATTACACTGTAACAGCGCCGAAGTTTATTAATGAATTGCCATTGAATATTAGATGTAATTTTTATATACCAGCACTAGAAAAGAAAATAAAAAACTGGTTGTTCGCAATTAATAATGCAAAAATTGAATATCGTATGAGATTGTAATCTTCTCGTATCAAAAAGCTCAACGTAATTAATTTTTTCTGCTTTTAACTTTTTTGTATATATATGGCCTCATTAGTGCATAACTTTTTTCTTAAGCAGTAGATGTTGTTTATTACACATCAAAAATTATTTTTTCTAAATAATGTACTCACACAAGTTATACTATAGTAATAGTAGCCCTTTTCCGATCAAAGCCATCTTCCATGCGTTTTGAAAATCGGGCCATATCTTATCTCTTTCAAAATATAACTTGCTATCTCGTTTATCCACGGCTGTTTTTTAATAAAAATAAAGAAGGTAAGTAAGATATATTTTATGTTCAACTTCTCAGTGCGTACACATCAATGCGAAAATGTCAAAAAAAAATATATTGAAAATGTAATTCAGTTTACATTTTTTTAAGCCGGCTAGCATTTTTTTACATTTTCGCATTGTTGTGTAGACCAAAATACTAATAGTGTGGTATAAAATTAAACATTATCTAGACTCTGAATTAATAAGTATTGTTACGAAAATAGATTTAGTTCACTTTACAGCGCCGTCTGTAGACTTTTTTAAGAATTGTATTGAACTAGAATTACAAGAAGTCGAATCGGTATGGTTTAAATAATTAAAAATCATTAGATTGTTTGATCTTAATAATGTACTTTTCTTTCAAATAAGATTAATGGTAACCTTGTATCTGGAAGCGTTCAATAGTTACAGGGTGTGAAGTGATGTAGGGTCAAAAGTGAGTCTCCCCGCAATAAAATGCAACGTATACCGCAGGAGTTGAAAATAGACCCCCCTCCCATACGATTTTTTTCACGAAATTAACCAAGGAATGATGCCTTTAAGTATTTGCCACCTTAACGGATACACCCTGTATATAACTTTTTATTTTAAATACATCTCGTTTTTTAATTGAAAAATTACATTTATACACATGTACATATGACATTAAATATTTCGTTAGCGCGTTTTTTTTAATATATAATTAAAATAATACTAAAATTCATCCAGCGTTAACTGAGTCGAATAATGTGATAGATTGCTTTGACTGTTAAATCGTCCTTCACTTTCGGTAATCCAAGTTATGGTATGTGCACCCAGCTTATCAGTCGAAACAGTTCTTACACTGCATGATTTTCACTCACTCCATCGCCCTCCTTTATCAATCTCTATTTTTGTCCTGTTTTGTAAGTCTATATGTAGCTTTTTAGACTACATATGTATATTTTTTTGCTATGATATAATTAAATAAATTATGCCGCACAGGTCAAGGGGTATCAGTTCTGGTTTACTGTGTCCATCAGCCATAATGTTTTATGTGTTTCTTTTCTTTCTTTTAAAACGAATAACGAATCTTTGATTTTTTTATTTTCACTTAGATGCGGTTAGAATAATTTTAATTCAAGCTTTTTTATTTTTCCGTAATAAACAATAAAATTACATACAGTATACCTGTCAGTGGACCATTTATTTTGCACTAGAATGTGTGTTAGTTGTCCATATAATATAGTTTTCATAGTACATACTAGTTTTTTAAGGTAATAACGGTAATTACGTAAGCCAGAATAACAAGAATAGCTAGGATTTGGTAAAAATTGGCTTTACTGGAGCGAAACCTTTTTTTCTACTCTATGGTCGCTGGCGCTGCAACAAACACTGAGTAGTTTTCTTTCCATTCATTATGTAAAGAAATGCACTGAACTCAACTAAACTAACTACAGCGTGTATCAGTTTAGGTGACAAATACTTGAAGGGGATTCCTTGGTTAATTAATTAATTAAGAAAAAAATCGTATGGTAGGGGGGTCTATTTTTATCCCTTGCGGTGTGCGTAGAGCTTAAATGCAAAGAACGTACTGTAGACAAGTATAATCGGAGCCGGAGTAATCGGGGATCATTTCAATGTTCTTCATATACTACCCTAAAGGCTACATTCAAACGGGTGCCTGCAACTTTTGACGAATAACCTGCCAGAATTGATGGAATACGGCCATTACTGGCTCGACTAACATGTTCTTTTAGCTGGATCGTACTTCCTCCCACTGTAGACGTAATGTTACCGCATTTTTAAGTGGGCATTATCAAAACCGATTGATTGGTGAAATGGTCTGGTACTTTGGCTGCATAGGTCACCGGATCTAACTCCTATAGATTTTTTTGTGAAAGAGCTGGTATATTCCACAGATATAGAAACTGTAGAACAGCTAGGAAGGAGGATTGAACATGAAGCTCAGACGATTGCAATGTAATGCCTTTTTTAAGGACAAAACCTTAGACCAATTGGCTGACACTGCGACCTAAAAAGATCTATTGTATCGTAGGTTGTAACTAATCTTAAAGACTTATTAACACCCTAATGAAGAATAGTATGTCCTTAGTGGCAGAGTTTTGCAAGGCTGCCGACGAACATATCGCCTTACAAAAATACGTCTTCTTAACCCGATCAATGCTGAACAATCACAGTGAATGTGCTCTGATGGTTCATCATCCTCTGAGCAGAACCTACATTCCGTGTTTGAGCAATGATTAATTTTGCTAAATTGATATCGCAGGATCACCATACTTCTGATGATTTCATTGTCTATATCAGGGATTTCTTGTAGGAAAAGGGACTGATTAACCATTTGGATTGCCTTAGCAATTTTCCCAATGGGCCAGACGAAGCTTACTTTCCCACTTATTAATCATTGCTGTGGTTGACATTACATTAGGTTCCGATCCTAAGGACTCAGATTCTGAACCAGGTCTGGCTAGTTCATCCGTTTGTTCGTTGCCTGCAATTCCCTGGTGACCGAGACCCAACCGAGTTTTACCCAGTTAAGCCCTGCCAGAGATTTTAGTGCATCATAACAGCATTTAACAGATTTAGAGTCCATTATGTTAGGCGATAGCGCTTTCAGCGCTGCTTGATTATCTGAAAAGATATAAATCGTAGCTAGTCTTAGACCCCTACTAAAGTTAATTCTAGCGCAGACCTCAATGGCAAGGAGTTCAGCTTGTAAAATAGCGGAACTAATACCCATTGGTATCGAGACTTTGGTGTTGAATCCGAATACCCCAGCTCCCACTCTAGATTTCATCTTCGATCCAGATCAGACCTATATCCCATTGGTATCGAGACTTTGGTGTTGAGTCCGAATACCCCAGCTCCCACTCTAGATTCCATCTTCGATCCAGATCAGACCTATATCCCATTGGTATCGAGACTTTGGTGTTGAGTCCGAATACCCCAGCTCCCACTCTAGATTCCATCTTCGATCCAGATCAGACCTTTATCGTCCAGTGCTGGATCACCCAGATTGTCCGGTCCAATATTTTAACGTCAAATAATCTGCCATGGTGTCAGGATAAGGCAAAACATGTATGTATTGCGTCATATCGCGGATTCTTTGGCAGAACTTCCGTGCCTGGTGCGGTCCTCGCTCTCTGTACTGTTCTAGTACAGGGACGAGATTCTTCTCCCAGGCTGCTTTCTTTCGCCGGTGAACTGTTTTTTCATATCTTCTAAGCTCTTTATATTCATCTTCGCGTGCCCGCATTCTATGAAATTGTTGCATTGCTCGGTACGCAACATTCTTACGTTCAGTCGCTAGCTTACATTCGTCATTGAACCAGTCATTCTGATATCTAAGACTACTGTCTAAGAAGGTGTCAGCAGTACTAATGACAGTTTTCATTTCTCTTCTACGCCCGGCATCTCAGCCTCAGGACTTACTCTACCTGCATTTAGGGCGAGTCCTATCGCTTGACCGTAGTTGTTTCTGGTCTCTTCGTCGCGAAGGGCAGCCGTGTTTCATTCTTTTGCTGATTAGAAACCCTACCCCGAGCACATGATGTCTTGCATGACAGCTGTAATATATGCCATATTCTGATTTTTCTAAGACATCATTCCCCGTCCACCACATCTCCTGAATTGCTGTTATGTCAGCATTATATTTGGACGGGGTATCGGCTAGTTGCTGTGCAGTTCTAGCTCTATACAGTGAGCGTACGTTCCATGATCAGTGTATCCGAGGCTGATTTGTGGTTCCGTAATATGGTTTTTTTATGGGCGAGCTTATTGGTCTCGTGCCAATCTTACTTAGAAGGGACTAGCCCGATCATTTAGCTTTTCATGTTTTGGAGGAAAATTACCAGCGGCCACCACGTGGAAGTTTGATCGCACTTCCAACACTCAGAGATTGTTGCGGCCACATGCATTTCTAAAGCATTATGTGCTATTCGCCCTACTCTGCTGATGGCTGACCGTCAGATCAAAGATATGAAAATCTAAAAAAGGTAATTACATATAATCCAACCTCCGTTTAATAGTAATTCAAAACTCTCTTTTAACTCGCTGTTATACTTTCTAGAAGTTTGCTTCCTTAAACATGTGACATACACTAATTATTCTACCTAGGACTTCCTCTCGAAGGCGGTTAAAAGTTCGGAATGCATTTTGCTGACCACCAAAGAAACGTCTTTCGTATTAATAATTTTAAAAAACCACTTTTTAACTCCTTGTAGTAGTAAAACAATTGTAAAATTTTCATTTTGCTTTTATTTTTCAGCAGTTGCTGTCTTTTATTGCATTTGTTCGTCACGTTTATAACTATATGATAATACATAACTATTGATAAGGAATATGCAACATAGGTCTAGAACATATGTACTATGGAGCATTAAAAACACACATATGTCCTATGGAGCATTAAAAGTCCGTATGTCCGTCCGTATGCAATACTTAACTGTTGGATAAAACCTATTATTGCTGATATTGCAATAATAATACAAGCAAAATAATAACAAGTGAAATAAAATTATGTGTAAACGTATCAACTAAAAACAATGGAATGTTTAATCTGTTAACAATAACGAAAACTAATATTAATATAACATAATATAGCACTTTAAAATCTAATTCTATGTAAGTATACTTGTTCTTTGAAACCGCGCACACAATTGCATACACATTCTTTTTGTTTGTTTGTTTTATTTCGCTTTATTCGAATTTGCTAAACCCTTACAACTTGTAGCATTTTATAAAATCGATAAAATTTTTGATATATTATGAATACTAACATAATTAATAAGATTTAAATTTGCTTAGGGCTATTTCTCGTAATTGATTTAATATAATTTTAAAATATATGTTTATTGCATATTAATTGCACCTATTTTTTATTTATATATTTTATAATTCTATAATTCGTTTGTTCTTTTCTAAATGTAGTACATGATTATATGAAAAAAATTTATTGTTCTTGTAGACCTAGCTATTCTATGATCTAAATACTGTTAATTTTTAAATATGTCATTTTTTAATTTAAGGATAATTCGGAGATCAAGTATTCAATTTGATTTTTTTATATAAATTTTAACTGAGAAAATAAAAAGCTACTGCGTGGGAATCGTGTAAATCAAAATATAAATCACAATTACAAAATACCACAAAGATTTGGGACATTATGAGAGATTCGGCCCACCAGTACTTTCTCTGCTTCTCCTTCTAGCGGCTATAAAACCGTGGTCCGTTTATGGCCTCCCGCAAAAGAATTTAAATTCGTATTTTGTCAGAACGCTACAATATCGCATTGCATTATTCTGGAACTCGTGTATTGCAATTTCCGTGATATAACTTGATTTTACCCTCACAATGAAAATAAGTATCGAACACATCACTGTAACCATGGTCCTTCCACCAAGTGCACAATTGGCGATTCCACACACAATCCAGCCGATAGATAAGGCTTGGAAATTCATATCCGAGCAGAGTGTAGAAATCTTGATCTCCTAGATGGCCTTTAAACGAATACTTATTAGACATCCGTCGAACGTGCATTTCCTTTAGATTTTCCTGATACAGTTTCGTCTGGCGAATTCGCTTTAAATTTAGGAGAACAATACCCGAGTTGAGCCCTGGGTAACCGTGCTTGATATGCTTGTGTTTATGTTTCACATTTACGTTGCTATTTCCACCGATCAAGAATGACGTTGAACTGGGATAATAAGGACTACCGAAATTCGTATTTGGATAGTTGGCACGATATCGATAGAGGATATGTCGATAGACTGGCGTCAATTCAGGGGCAAGTCCAAACAGATTTTCCATCGAGAATCTTTCAAATTCATCAAATAAGAGACGAACATCTGTACGGAAGACGACATCACAATCGATTAGTATTGCACGATCCATTTGTGGATCGGCGATCCGGTATAAGCCCAGTGAAATATAAAACAGTGCATCACTGTAATATGAACCCGGATTTGAACTAAAATACGGCATCATCGAACGAACGATGTCACTGATTTTCTCTGCACATTCGTGGACATCGTACAGGCTGTAAAATATCGATTTGCGATAGAGGCGCATTTGCTGTTTAAGAATCTCCTCAGCTGAGATCTCGCTCTTGCTGTCGGTGATAATGTGTAAATGCAATTTTACGCTGCTATATTTGAGCAAACTTCTTGCAAATAGTTCGAACTTCTTTTGCAATTGGTAATTCTCCTTAGTGTAGATGACAAATATGTTAAATTCAGAGTTGTTTTGTCGTGAAGCTGTGTATTTAACGCGACGAATATTGGAAGCGACAGCATACTGAGGCAACTGTGGCACTTGCGCCAGCACAGACTTTCGACTATCCACCTACAAAGAAGAGAATTTAAATTTGAATTATTGCCTATTGTACTATAGTACTTTTTAAACCTATTTCTAAAGCAAATTCTTAATTCTTCACAAACCTGTATATCGGCAACTGCTTTTATTCCCACTGTAAAGTTTGTTTGAAACAATCGAACAGCTTCTGCTTGGGCAAACAGCTCCTTGTCCGTATCACCATCGTCTGTTGTATGGAATATGGCAAACAGAGATTTTCGAGTAAACAGCTCCAAGTTGGCGTAAAAAATTACTAAAAATCCACTCACTATTATCAATAGCAAGAGGATTTTGTTCATTTTGGACAATTTGCTAAAGCTTATTTGTGCCTGACGACGACGACGACATGTCACAATGGTGGTGATTTTTTTATTCGTGGTATCGTTGGTGCTTTTACTGTGACGAGCGTGAATATGAACAATTTTGTTGTCGGTTACTTGTGCTCTCACTGGTAGCACCGTTATTGGTGCAAATTCCAGTATTCCACACTAAACTAAACGAATTTATTTATCGATTTTATTATCGAAGTTTTTTGTTGCATCTTTGTTGAAGCACAAGAAATACAATAAATACACAAAGTCTAGATTCCCCCGATGCTCATTACTAGACAAATGCTGCTGGCCGCAGTCTTACATATAATAAATGTTCTGCAATCACAGATAAATATTTATTTATTTCATTCAATAACTCTTTTACAGTAATTTCCGATGTTGAAGTTGATTACATTACTAAAGAGAAGAGCCAAGCTATTAAAGGAATCATTGGGAACTGGTTAAAAAAAACTCCACATTTGACATACTTACAAGTATAAATACAATGACAGCTGACAGGTGTCAATAGCAATTAGGTCCCATTTGACGATTGTAAAAGTAAATCATACACCTCTTGTGGAAAGTATTCAAATGCAATGAACAAGTAAAATGAATGTCATTTTGTGATTAGTTTCATCGGAGAAAATAGCTTGAAAATTAATTGGTTAAAATGCTTGTTCACTGGCTTGACCATTTAATTACCAGGAGATGGAGGAGTTTTGATGCTCCAAATCTCCAATAGTTTAATTAGTATGTGTTAACATTGCATAAATGTAGTCTTTTACTTATATCATTTTTTTATATAAAATCTGACGCAGTGTTTTTTTTTCTGTCAAGCTGTTCGTTTCCCCTAAAAACCCAATCTACCGTAGAGCGTTAACATCTGTAAATTTTGGGTGATTTACCTCTCTTTTCTCTAACCACAAGACTACAACAACAACACGCCTTTCGTTTAGATTTGCCGAGAAAAAATATGAGTTCCAACGCAGATTTCTAAAAGGGAAAAAAGACATTGGCGTTACTACACGTTATCATGCATAATTTCTGTTTTTAGAGTGGATTTAAATATGGTATTCTTATACATTAGTGTCTTTCCAACCGACCACAAATGGTCTCAATTTAATGTCTCTTTCCAATTGTACAAACCTTACCAGAAACAATATGTCCATATCCACGGATAAGCTGTCAAAGCGACAGGGTTTTCGCGGTAAACGTTGTGCGAATGGAACTCAAAAAAAAAACCAAGCTGAAACTATAACTATCGATTGCCAAAGGATAGAAAAGTTATAGTTATATTGTTTTCATGGTGGTTTGAACCCTGGTTGAACCTAGAAAAGCGATAATGGAAACATGATTGAGTTATATTTTCGTTAAACTCAGTTTGAACTCATCGAAAATGCCTTGGTAAAGTAGAGTTGAAATTCAAAATGACGATTTTTATTATTTTGTAAGTTTCTACTAATTTTAAAGTTGGCTGCATGCACGCATGTTGCCTTTGCCTCTACTCAGATCTGTCAGATCAAAAAAATTATCTACATTTTTTTTTGTAGTATCAGATAATAGTTTTATTTCTCATCTGAATGCTCCATAGTAGTCGACAAGTCTCATGTTTAAAGAAACAAACAACATACAGCTGTCAAGAAATGTTCTGTATATTTTTTCAGAATAAGAAGATCATATCCGAGAATATCGGAGGATAAGAAAGAACGCTACAGAAAAAAAAGATTTATCGGAGAAAGAAAAAAAAACACAGATCTGAATTCTGACAGTTAAATTATCTCTCACCTCATATCACCACATCATAAGAAGAATAAGAAGAATAAGAGAAATAAGAAGAGTAAGAAGAATAATAAGAACAAGAAGAACAAGAAGAATAAGAAAAACAAGAAGAAGAAGAACAAGAAGATTAAGAAGAATAAGAAGAATAAGAAGAATGAGAGGAATAAGAATAAGAATAATAAGAAGAATAAGAAGAACAAGAAGAATAAGAGGAATAAGAAGAATAAGACAAACAAGAAGAATAAACAGAATAAGAAGAATAAGAAGAACAAGAAGAATAAGAAGAATAAGAAGAACAAGAAGAATAAGAAGAATAAGAGAAATAATAAGAATAAGAAGAACAAGAAGAATAAGAAGAATAAGACGAACAAGAAGAATAAACAGAACAAGAAGAATAAGAAGAACAAGAAGAATAAGAAGAATAAGCAGAATAATAAGAATAAGAAGAACAAGAAGAATAAGAAGAATAATTAGAATAAGAAGAATAAGAGGAATAAGAATGATAAGAAGAATAAGAATAATAAGAATAAGAGGAATAATAAGAATAAGAAGAATAACGAAATTGATGATGCTACCAGAAGTTTCGAGACTGCAGTGAACACAACCATTGATCGGCAGAAAACAATTCGCACTAGCACCAACTCCTGCCTGAGCATAAAAAGGCCAGACTCTTAACACAGTCAACAACGAATACCAGTCTGTACTTTCGCAACTGCGGTGTACAGTTAACATGTTTCGTCAAGTTGTGCGAAGGTTCTAGGAAGATGAACTGACCAAACGGCTTCAGGACATCAAACCAGGCCCTTCTGCTTTTAAGAAGCTTTACTCTCTAGTCGGAAAGTGTATTTCCATTTCAGAGATTGTCACCATTGAAAACCGAATAGCATCCAGCGCTGCAGAAAAAGACGAAGCCTTTGCCTGCCATTTTGAAAGGACCTTTTCGGACCGACCACCAACGCATCTTTCAGATTATTTTTTGGAAGAGGTGGAAAGTCTTGTGGAAGACGCCACTTGTCCAAGTAAGTTTAGTGAAGAAAACCTCGCTAGCGCACCCGTAGACGTCGATATGCTTACCAGAACAGCTGTTGTCAGTGATTTGATTATGAGTGGAAACTCAAAAAAATCATCAGGCACTGATTTCAAAAATGTTTGCTTAAAAAGTTACCGGGTATAGCAATTATGATGTTAACCATCATTTTCAACAATTGCCTAAACAATGGTTACTTTCCAGACAACTGGAAGGTGGCCAAACTAGTACCAGTTCCCAAGAAAACTGACCGGTCCAGCGTAACTGGTTACTGTGTTGTATCAGTAAAGTATTGGAATCTTTGATCCGTAAAAAGATCAATACGTTTTGTTCGGAAAGAAACCTTATTCCTTCCTTTCAGTTCGGGCTCCGAGAGAAGCACTCTACGCTGTACCCTCTGCTGAAGCTTTACAGTGACGTCAATAAAGGACTGAACGTCAAAAGTAGTACAGTAGCCTGTTTACTAGAGATCGAAAAAGGTTTCGATAGCGTTTGGACAAACTGGCTACTATACAATTTTTTGGTTTCCCCAATTATTTTGTGAAAATAATTAAACATTTTCTTTTTAACATGGTCTTTATTGTACAGGTGTACGGCAGCCCATCGACAAGGAAAGGGATTAATGCCGGAGTTCCTCAAGGTTTCAGACTTGGAACAGTCCTTTTTAGCATTTTCACGTCGGATCAACCCACCAATAAAGCCGGAACATGCTTTTCGCTGATGACTCCATCACGTATGCCGTTTTGCGCTCTCTTGAGATAGCTGCCCGAAGTGTGGAGGAACACCTCCGAAATCTTTGGGACTACTACCTGAAGTGGGGACTAAAGATCAACGCCAACAAAACGGAACTCATTTGCTTCCGAGTACCAGCAACCAAAACTTGGATAAAAAAATTCGCAAGCCCGTGCAGAGGCTTAAAAATCACCCTTACGAACCACACGACAATTAACACCAAGTCAGAGACTAAGTACCTGGGAATCAATTTTATCGAGATGCTCGAGTTTAACTCTCACATAGATCAAACCTTATATGAACCTTATAATGCAGAAGATCTCCCTTTTTCAGTCTCATCTTAGTCCTACATACCAAGTTTCATACGAATCGCTTGAGAAATGGCTTATTATTATTATTGTTGGTGGGCTGTAAAGCCTTGTGCACTGCGACCTTGAGGTCTATTGTGCATCCCACATTATGTGGTTGCTCAGTTCCTTTGTAAACGCCACCACATCCGCCAATTCGATTGGTTTGGCATTTGGCCAGAGAACTGTATGAGCCTTGAAATGTTTTATTATTTTACGGGTGAGAGCTGCACACATGAAAAGTATGTGCTCCGACGTTTCTTTTGCCTCGATACAGCGATCCGATTGGGATTTACCCATTTTAGAGAGATGGCCTTGGAATGGGCCGTGTCCTTAAGTTTTAAGTACCAGACTAGTGTCCTTAACGTATGGCGGTCCAGTTTGAGGGCAACAGTGCAATAACAGTGTGACGCTTTAAAATTGTAGCCCCTCTGTTATTCTCTAATTCACTTAAAGTTGCTATTTCATCCAATCCAATACTGTAGGATTATGAGATCTTGCAGGCCAATAAATTGGTTGATTTCTTCCTATCCAACTATTACCGTACTCCTCATCTAGCCAATTCTTAACTTCTCGACCATAGTGGACTGGAGTCCACTCCAGATAGTTTGTAGAATTCAGCCTGGGTGGTAGTTTAAAAGGGCCGATTAACTTGTTTTCTAATACACCTGTCCATATATTGACGCTGGGTTTGTGTTGAAATAATAACTGTCTCCTTCTGTGTGGATTCTCCGCAGCACAAGTATTAAGATTGTGAAAATTTGTGATCCTATCTCTTGTAAGTTGAGATTCGTCCGCCCAATGAATTCTGCTAATAAACTAGTTGTCATTAAAGCTCCGTTCCAGCAACCACTTGGAAAACTCAAGTCTCTTTTTCCAAATCATCGGGAAGCAGTTTTTGCACAAGTGTACGGTGGAATGGATAAAGTTTTTATCCAAGCAGTACATTAGAAATTTTATGTCTGGAAACATTGAATTGCAATGGTAAGCGTCTGATGCTGATTGATACATCCGTTGTAACAGCTTCCACTATTCTTTTATCAGCCGAAATTCTTCTTACTTGTGGAGCTCCCGCGTATGTTCTGTATTTGAAAGTTTCTCAGCGTTTCTCGAAACCTTCGACATGTATTTCCAAATACTCCTTCACTAGGAAGTCATTGGTTAGGATAAAGTTCATGGTATCTTTGTCGTGCACTAGTTGAACTTCCATTGCACAGCCATAAACGGAAAAAAAATACGATGGTCGGCTTCCTAAAGCACACTGTCACTGTCATGAATGGTTCAACATATATCCACTGAAAACCATCTTATATTACAAGCAAGTTAAGTGGGGATATAGCTCAGTGGTAGAGCATTCGACTGCAGATCGAGAGGTCCCCGGTTCAAACCCGGGTGTCCCCTTATTTTTTGTTATTGTTTTCTCAGTAGTTGTAAAAAAAGAAAAACTTCCTTCCCAACGACTTTTCTTATTTTTTTATTTTTATTATACCTAAAGATGAAAAAAGAAAATAAAGATACGAAAATGGCATTTTATTTGATAACTTTGAAAACAGACACAGTTTTTTTTAAATAACAATGACGTAAACTAAGGAATATTATTCAATTAGAACAAAAATGTGATAATAATACGAAAAGACTGATCATAGTGATATTAAATAAATGTATTCTCAATGTGTTTTGTATTCATTTGTGGTATTTTAGCAGGCTGCGTAGATTTATCGAATAAAAACTATGTAGATGAAAACGACTGCTACGACGGCACCAAAAATTGCAAAGTTCTTTTTTAAATTATATTTGCGATTAAGCGCCAAGAATAGATTCCAAATTGATTCAGAAACAGTTTCTTTTTGATTTGTTGGACGACGTCCAGTAACCTTTGACGAATAACTTAATCGCGATGACAAATCTCCTTTTACAGACATATCTGAACCTTTTAAAGGTTCCGATTTGAGAAGCTCCAATTTTCGAGCAAAATTACTCAAGTACGGGGAAGTACCTGCTGGTATATTTCCGTGCTCGCCATCCTCATGATCATCACTATTCTCATTGTAAGCAGTGCTATATTTTTGAACGGAACTCGGTGTTGCAAACTCACTGGTGGTGTATCGACGTGATGCTGTAGTAGTAGTAGACACCGATGGGGAATACATGCCCAAAGTACTGTACCGAGGTGGAAGCGAAGGCTTGTATGTCATTGGTTCAATCGGAGGATTATTTGTACTGGTTGGATAGGTTGTTTTAGAATACTCTGACCCAAAAGTCGAGCTAGTTCCAACTGGTTTATGTGAAAATCCCAATCCATGGTCACGTAAATTACTGCGGTCACCTGTGGCCGCAAGAGGAACATAACTGGATCGAGGATTATCAAATGCTCTAATATATGACTCAGTAAGATCGTCATCAATTTCAGTGTCGGATTCAGTTTCAGCAGCTGTTAACGGAGCTGGCGCTACCTCGTGACTATAGGATGTAGTAACTACCCCAGTCTTTGACAAGGAAACTGATCTGGATTCTCTGCTACGAGGAATGGCTTTAATTCGGTTTGACTTTTCCGATTTTTCCACAGCTTCAACAATAACTAAATCATCTTCGTCTTCTTCTTCTTCGATAACTATTGTTTTGCGCTTCTCAGCTGGAACACGTGCGAATGCTGACATTTCATCCTGACTTGATTTCCGGCGATTAACTACTGGAGCTGGAACAGGAGCCGTTGCCGGTTTCGAATCAGGTGCATCCTTAACCGTTGAATGCTCCATTTCATTGCGAACACTCACATCGCTAGATGTTCCTGCTATTGTCCGACGATTAGTGCGGCTCGGAGGCCGTTTAGGGGCAACAACAGTTTCCTCTGTTTCGACTGTTGTTGATGTTGTTTCAACAGGTGTTGGTATTTTTGTAACATGAATGGTTTCACGGCGATTTTTTTTCGTAGATTTATCAGCGTTTTCTCCAGTCATTACCATACGTAGTTTTTTAATTAGTACCTTTCGGCTTGTGTCGGTAATGGGAACATTGGGCAGACCAAACTCCAAACATTTTGCGCGCAATGATGCATTGTCTAAAGCTTCAAGTTCCCCTGCTGCTGACATTTCGTTTTACTGTTGGAATGAAATTAAATTACTTTGGAAAAGTTATAAAGTCGATAAATTGTGTATTTTGTACAAGGAACGTGCGAAATGTGATCTTACCTTTTATCTTTTAGTTGGACCGATAAACAGAACTGGCAACAAATTATACACAAGAAATCAAAAACTATTTTAAATGCGAATATATTTGATGCTACCTCACGAATGACGAATATCAAATAAATAGCGACACTCGACACTCGACACCACACGAACAATTAAATTGTGGCGTTTCGTTCATAATATTGTTGTCGTTAAGTTTAGATGCAAGCTAAAGCCGAAATCGTTAAGCTTGTTAACGTCCTACGTCCTACATATGTTCATACGTACATTCCAAAAAATGTATTAAAAACAAAGAAAATTTAGAACTGACACATTTATAAGTGCTCTCTCACAATGAAAAATCAATACTTAGGTCTTAAAAGATTGCATGGATTTTGGTTTTGACAAAACACATTATTTGATGGTTTTTTTTTTAAATGTACACACTCTCAAGGGGTTTGCACCCTTAGAGCTTTTAGAGCGTGGCTACACAGGCGTGGAAATGAACGTTGTAGCTACACTTAGCGATGCATTTGTGGTTGTTTGTGGGCGTATGGAACGTTCATGCATGCGCCGAAAGTCATCTTTAGTAGTGGACTTTCGGTGGATTCTCGGTGGAATCAAGTTTTCTCTATCCAACTCACTAATAACCTACCTGTTTCGCTGCACGTGTAGCTACGCTCTTATAATGATTGAGCTACATTTTATTTGCCGAGGAATAGGGAATTCGAATGTCAAAACCAGCCAAACAGCAGGTTTTCCAATTCCAAAGAAGGAGTTCGACAGTGCAATTGTCGTTGTAATTCCTTATTCATCGGCAAATAAAATACGGTATGGTAACATTGAAAAATATACCATTATGCTTGATTTACATTTGAGCCGTGCCAGAAAAATTAGCTGGACGACTGTTAAATAGAAATTGTGGTTAGCCAGACGAGAGAAGTAGTATATGTACTTTCAATATTACCATAATACTATAGATAAAATTTCCAATGTTACTATAAAATAACTATACATTCTCGTAGTGTCAATCCCTTCTGGATTTCAATTAAACTTTTTTTTTTATTTTCGATTTTACTGACTCAGGAGATACGATAATGGGTAAATCTGCGAAAATCTCGGGCTCGAAAATTTTCATGATTACTATACTTGCTTTTACTATGTAAAAGCAAATAAAAACGAAACACTAATTTTCATAAAACAGACATGATAAGCATTGATAACAGAATTATATAAATATAAAAAAAGCTTTTATTTAAGCATAACTAGATCCCTAAATGGTAGAAAATAAAATAGGTGGTAGATCGGGAGAAACTAGAACTGTTATAAAATACTTGAAAATTGATGAAATGCTTTAAATGGAAATCTGGAATATTTGTGGTTTGAAAAAACACATAATTTAAAAGAACCGTGCTAAGCACTTGATTTTAATGACAAGAAAAGAACATCAAAGCATCTCAAGACTCCCCTCAACCACCCTCAAGACCACCTGAGGACCACCATTAAGACCCCCTAAAGACTCCACGACTCCTAAGAACCCCCTCAAGATTCCATTAAGACCCCCACAAAAACCTCTTAAGATTCAAGACCCTCTCAAACCTTCATATACCCCACTCAAGATTCCCTTAAGACTCCCGCAAACCATCGTCAAAACCCTCTCAAACCCCCATTGAGACCACCGCAAGAACACCTCAAGACTCTCTCAAGACTACGTTGCGACCTCCTTTAGGACCCCACTCAAGACCTCTCAATCTCTCAAATCTCCAAAAAATGACTCACCTCAAGACCCATCTCAAGACCCACATGAAGACCACCAAAAGACCCCACGAAAAGTCCTACCCCATAAATGCGTACGAGACTTACTCACCGTCAGAGAGACAGATAGCCACGCAGGCACAGGCAAGTTAATGTGGGTTTATAAATATTGCACAAAATGTGCAATGTCAAAACTGTCTGTGGGCTACGTCAATTATCGGCTGTGTTATCGGTGCCAGCAGCCAGCCAGCGAGTATAAATATTATTTGTGTCATAAGATGTCAGTTTTAGTGGAAAGTAAAAGAACAACAGTAACTTTTTTTACTAACCAGAGATAAATCGGCATTAGACATTTATTACTCCACGAAGACTTACTTTTTTAGTGTACGAAACTCTAAAATCGTACAAGTGCTCTAATTAGCGGCACCCGGATGAACAAGATTTGAATTATGACATTCAAAAACAAAAATTTTATCTCTATCTGCCCCATCTAAATATAAAGCTGTCAGCTGTGTTATGGGAGCGAGCACACTAGAATATTTAAAGTTTTAAAAATCAATATTTCAAATCTAATACGAAAATTCAAAATCTTCTTATTCTTCGGACAACAAAACATATTTATACCATTCGTTTAATGTTTAAAAGCGTTAAAATAACGTTTCAGCGCAGAAGAACAAAAGTTTTGACATGTGATCAAACACACAGTAACTGAGTGAACGCATTTCAATTTTCAAACGACAGTTTGTTTATGATTGGGCCGGATCGCTACGTGGTTTGGAAGTAGTTTCAGTTTGTTTATATTAACTTTAAATTTGTTTTCCGAAATCGTCGCATACAATCACAATGGCAATTGAGTCTGAAAGAAATCTTGAAACGATCTTGCAAAATGTAAATCGATTTATTAATATCGACAATTATCGTGAGGCTTATTCACGTCAGTATGAATATATCAGGAATAAAATTCATCAAGGATTACAAAAAATGGATCCATTGTTTGAATCGCTTGCCAATGGTCACACCCTAGGAGGTAACTATTTTTATAAACTAAAATAATGTACGATTACTTAAAAAATATGAATTTATTTACTGTAACAAATGTGTTGCATTTCCCCTGTAATTTTTTGATTGGTCTAAATATCAACAGGTAGTTATGCAGACAATTTGAAAATATCAAAACCAGATGAATATGATCTGCTGGTCCATATTAAAGTGCCGGCACAGAATTTTCTCATAGTAACTCCTGACGATGACATTCCCGGCAATGTTCAACTCAATTTAAGCAACATTTTTGATCAAATTAAAAATCAGAAGCATCATGCTGAAAGTTATAAAGCCCTCAAAAGTTGGGTGGACTGTGATGGATATTTGCTTGAGGCTAAGTTACAAAGTTGGATACAAAGTTGTTTCTATAAACTTTTGAGAAGTTTTGAATACTCTATAATGGTATTTAACACAGAATGTAGTATGCGGTATAAAAAAAATGGACCGGCACATACTATTTATATAAAAGGAGTTTATAATTTTTCTATTGACTTTGTACCATCGATTTTAATTCCTTTTCATCTCTCTGTTTTACCCAAAAACAATCAGCTTCAGTCATGGGAAGCTATCCCTAAACCTTTGAAGCCATACGTTAAAACAAATAAATCATTCAGAGCTTCTTATAATATACAAGAAAGTAAACTTATTGAGCAGAAGTACAATTTAAAAAATGCTTTACGATTAATGAAAAAGTTTCGTGACACTCACAATAATTTGCAAAACTTAAAAAGTTATTATATTAAAACAGTATTTATGCTAAAAGCAGAGAGTTGTGACGATTCCTTCTGGATAAGACCATTGAATGTAATATTGGTCGAGGTAAGTGCTATATGTACTACATGCCTTATATGAGAAAGAAAAAATTGTCATCCGCGGGAATCCGCGGGATTTATTTCTTTAATAGATGTTTAAATTGTTAGAAAATCATTTGGAGTGTGGAGAGATTTTTTTTTACTGGAATAGGCAATTAAATTTACTTAAACCATATAACCGCATCCAAATACAAGAAATGCATTTCTGTATTAGAAATGCAAATAAGATCTTGATAAGCGCAGCAAGTAACTTAAATGTCAGATTAACTTCGAAAACATATTGCTTATTTTGTAAGTTATGCACGTTTACATTTTTAAATAAAATATATACTATCGTTATTGTTGCAGTAACTAATGAAGAAAGATGCAAAGCCGGCGTAAGAAGGCTAATTGTGGTTGAGCATCAACCTGAAGATATGCCAACTATGGTTGAAACTGAACCCGAAAAGACAATTGCGCAATCAGACAAATGGTGTACAATTTTGTAAATTATTTATATGGATATGTAAAAGAAACACTTTTTTTTTATTACAATGACAAAATCAATTGTAAACGAATTTTGTAATGATAATGTATATAAGTTTCCATACTGAGATCCAATGAAGTTCATCCATTACTTTATGATTCATGACAATGTTTAAATAAAACTTTTTTTAATTACAATGACAATGCCTAAAATGATTTGTAATGAAATGTAATCGGTAAGTTGTTGTGTAAGTGCGAGAGAGATAAAGTTTATCCTTTGCTTAAAGGTTTGACACAATATTTATGTAAAACATTTTCTTATTACAATCACAATGCCTAGAAGCAATTGTAAATAAATTTTGTAAGTGGTAGGGAAGCTGCCATACTGCCATCCAATAAAGATTTATATTTGTAATTATGTATTAATAAAAGCAATAATGTCCACCGTACTGTCCATATATTTATGTTTTATTAGCAATGGTTTTTACACACGACTTAAGTCTATATAAATTACGTTGTTAGAAGTTTCGTTTCTATGCTAGTATCGGCATTTTGCTGCGTATTTTCTTCCATAGGTATATTATTCGTTATCGGCCGATTTATTCTTGCTTCTTCCCATTCAGTCCGGTGTACCTTCTTTCGGTGTGAATGCATATTTGCACTAGATTTAAATGTTCTTGGACAATGTGGACAGGAGTACAGCATCTCTCCTGTATGTGTAGCCATATGCTCCTGTATAAAAAGAAGACAATAATAGAATGTATGCATGTTACGGTTAATACGGTATGTATGCATGTCCACGGCGAAGACCCTCCATAAGGTAGTGCGAACGGTTGAGCATACGATTCATTACAAGCAGTTTACGCTAGCCACCCTCTTTCTTAGATGTAGAAGGGACTTTCAACAACATTTCAGCATTGAGGCCATTTAGTAAGCTCTTACTCAGTCAGGAGTAGAGCCCTTGCGTATTGGATCACATCCATGCTCGACAGCAGGATCATACATGACAACCTTGGCAGTTGTAATATTACCAAACTAGTCTACGGAGGCACTCGCCTCTCACTCTTACAGTACCTAATGGTAGTTAATGAAATTCTACTAAAACTTCAGGAAGATAGGACAAAGATACTTACGTACGCAGATGACGTGGTGATCAGGTATCAGGCCAGCACCTTTCCGCATTCAGCTAACTTATGGAAAGCGCAATGAGTAAAGTCATCTCCTGGGCAACAATATGCGGCCTTGGACTCAACCCAGGAAAGACTGAAATGCTACCGTTCACTACCAAATCCAAAATACCGATCTTTGTCCTCCCAAAATAAAAATGGCCATGTGTTCAGTCTCACCCCCAGTGCCAACATCTCGGAGTAATCTTGAATAGGAAGCTTAGCTAGAAGGCTAACATAGAGAAGAGGGCTAAGAAAGCTGTTGTATGACCATTTCTTACCCATGGATCGCTAGTACAGTGGCCAGCGATGGGAAAGAAGAAGCAGAACTTAGGAGATTACAGCGATCAACAGCAGTTGGCATTACATGAACTCTACGGTCATGTCTGACTAAGGCCATTACACCATCTTACACTTACTGCCTCCTGACATACGAGTGCAGTATGACTTAAAAAACGTGGATGGCTTGGTATTAGACCATACGGCCACTGAAATATACTGCAGACATTATCTGAACGTATGATACTATTATCTACTGACTACTGCATCCCGAGACTTAGATTCAACTCCTCCTTCGGCGACGAGTTTCCTACTAGGGGAAACTAGATGGATGGGGCATTAAGAGTCAATTTGATGCAATAATATTCACTGAGGGGTCCAAGATAAAGGATGGAGTCGGCGCAGATATCTTCTCGGGTGATCTCAATCTATAAACGTCATACAAGCTACCTGGTTCAACTAGCATCTTTCAGGCGAAGATCATAGCAATAAGGGAGGAACTAAGGCTCAGTAGCGCGCACTAAATCTGCCATAAAAACGATTCACGCGACCACCATAAACTCGAAACTTTTTAATCAGTGCCAAGAAGAATTGGCTTCGATTATCCAAATCCTGGACATTACTATAGTATGGGTGCCGTGGTATTGTAACATAGAAGGAAAGAAGAGGGCGGAGGAATTGGCCAACAAGGGCGTTACTATGGAAAGAGTTAGCTGTCTAATGAGCTCAGTGAATGAAAAAATGCTCTACTTTTTCACTATTAAGTGGACCAGTCTGAAGAACTGCGCCATATCAAGAAATGTAAATGTATTCAAGAAAACAAAAACCACCGAGTTGATATCAAGAAACAATGAAACAAACAATGAAGGTTTCATACAATTTCTCTGTAGTTGTCCACCATAGCGGAGTCTGACTCCGCTAAGTGGATCATTTTTCACCGACCTGAAAGAGCTCTCAGCTTACAGGATCGCCAGGACGCACGCTTAAAGAGGTTTGCACCCTTATAATGCTCAGCTTTATGCTTGGCACAGCGTGTGCGTTACGGAAAAGGAGGAGAAAAGAGATGTCTATGAGCTTGTGTTTGAATGCATTCCACATACGCGTTGTACGGCTGAAGAACAAAGCAATAAGGGAGGCCTGCAGGGCACTAAGCCTCAGTAACGCACAAATTCGAAGGGTTGGCATATATGTTGATAGTCAATCTGCCATAAAAGCGAATTCCGCGACCACCATAAACTCGAAACTTGACATGGCGCACTCTAACGCCAATTAAGGACCTCGCAAGTACAGCGAAGTTCACCATTCTACTTATGTTATGTTATGGTCCACCTCTTTTAATTAATTTCATACTCACTTTTAGTGCTTTTGGCTTTTTAAATCCCTTTTCACATACTGTGCATATGTGTCTTCTCTCGGCGGTGTGAACGTAACTATAGTGGCTACTCAGTGCACTCTTAGATGGTGCCACCTTGCCGCAAATATTGCAAATGTTAGATTGTTCTTTGTCTTCTTTATGTCGGTACATGTGTTTGCGTAAACTGTTCTTGTCCTTCAACCATGTAGCACACACTTCACACTGCACGGTTGGTTCTATAATACCAGCGTGCGCCAGTTGATGTTTCTCAAATGCCGCCTTTCCCCGAATGACTTTAGCACAAATTTCACACATATTGGAATAAGTATTTGTGTGCAGAAAGTTCACATGCATATTCAAAGTAGACTTTGTAGGAAACCTATTAAAAAAAAACATTTCCATTATTGGTTCCTGATTTTCTGAAGAAAAAATTAAATCTCACGAGCAAAAAATATAAACATGAAGCGCAAAATACTTAGGATTGAGTTTAAAGTTTAAATTATTTGGATTAAGGCGAATAAAAACAAACCCTTTTCCGCATGTATCACAAATGAAAGTTCTTTCACTTTCCGAAGCATGTTTTACTTTATGATGATCGAGTAAATATTGCTTGGCGAATTTTCTCGGACAACCCTCGCATTGATAAATTTTATCCTGTTCACTCTGGTGCATTAAGAGCATATGGTTGCGCAGACACATTCTATCAGCAAGAACTTTATTGCATTCATTACATCTGTAAAAACATACAAATTTTTGAAAAAGTGTACACAATATGCTGCTGGAGAAAAATAGCTTACTTAAAATGTTCCGGATTTATGTGAGTATTTATATGGTCGACAACAAGAGATTTTTTGTACAAGCGTTTGTTGCAGCAAACAGCATATCCTCGACATTTATGCGCAGATCGAAAATGTCGCTTTAGGTCTCCAAAATTTTGTAATAAACATGTGCACAAATTGCAGTTTAATTTCATATGTTTTGCAATTTTTTCATCAAATTCTCTTGATATTCTGTAGTATTCAATGTGTTTTTCTGATTTTTTCTTCTTTACTAGTGGTTTCGGCTTTTCCTCACCCTTTTTTGGACGACCTCGTTTCCTTTTTATAGAAGGCACTAGTGGCTCTACATCAGGGTCAGAATTTCGTAACGGTGGTGGAACTGATTTTTTACATTTTCTTGACAGTCGATTTGGAGAAACTTGATTTAACTTCTCATCTGTAATCCTCAAAAATTTTAAATGTTGAAATTTGAAAAAACAATAGCTACTTTATGTTTTTTGGTTTAAGTTTGTGTGTACCTTCGGAGGAGTCACTGGAGGCTTCTATCGTGGGATCATTATTGTCGTCGATTTCACATTCCTCGAGAACATCTTTGATATTGACTTCGGGATTGATGGATTCCAATTGCAATTCTTCCTCTTCTGGCGGTAACACATTTTTAACATCTTCGCAAGTGTCAGTTTTAAGAGCCCACTTACATTGTTGCAGGAGAATGATTTGCTTTTGTTCTATTTGCAAACAAAATTTATGAAATGTATCAAGTTTTTCCCAGCAATTGCTGCAAATTTTGTTAGAAACAGAATCATCGAGTCTTAACTGAAAATATTGTTTAATTTTTTTTTATTTTTTCGCTGCTTAGTTTAAGTACAATCACACTTACTTCCAGATGGAAATATTTTGCTATAACTTTCGAAACACCAATTTCAGTATCATTTTCGTCGAATATTGGAATAAAACTGTTATTTAGCAACTTGCATAAACATAGTCGACAGACCATTTCTTTATTTCATCTAAACCTTAAAGAAAACAGCTTTTGACCAATTTTACCAGGATAACGCTGCAAGAACAACCGTCACTGCTGTGTGCTCGTACAAACATATTCCTTATTTTGACATTTTAATGTTAAACACTGCTGTCAAATCTTGACTAAGTAGTATTTTTAAACGAGAATATGTGTTTGACAGGCATTTACGAAATTAACGGCGCTTTCCCAATGAAAAAACTTAATACTTAAGGCACATTTAAATGAAACGCAATTTTTCTCGCGCTAGAAATAATACATCAATGATTTCTCTAAGGTCTAAATCGATAAACGTAACTTTAATAAACAGCGCTTTCGATTTGCTTGGTACAGTGTAGGTTTGGTGTCCCATTTCAACTGCGATCTCGAAGAAAACCAGAGAACGCTGTATAAATGATAAACCAAATATACCTAGCAAAGCGCTGTAATAGCAATGCTTTTAGTGATGGATTTTGATGACTACAAGCCTTGTTACAACGTTCCATTCCACTCTATTCTATTGCTCTAGCATGACTTGTAGTTGTAGTAACATCTATCGATTCAGACCTAAATTACACGGCCAAATATCTACTACATCACTTAAAAAGTAATAAATAATTCAGAATATAATATAATTGACAATTTCCTTAGCAAAAGCATAATAAAAACTACAAAACTATTTTTTAACTTGTGATAATGTACGGATAATGTAGTTTTTTACTTCAGCGATTAATAAAATCGCCAAAAAACATTACAATTTCGTATCATTTTCTGTCAAACAGCAGCGTATTAATTTTGTGTATTGTGATAAGTTGATTTATTAGCTATGTTTTATTTGGATTCCGAATCCGAATTCGAATGTCAAAACCAGCCAAACAGCAAGTTTTCAAATTCCAAAGAAGGAATTCGACAGTGCAATTGCTGTTGTAATTCCCAATTCGAATTCAAATAAAAAAAAGCTATTAAACTGATAAATTTTTGCTTTAAGTGAACACACTTCGGAAATTTCATTACGTAAATTGAATCACAAAGTTTGAAATTTCACATAGCAAATGATGTACTATCACAAGACAGAATCGTACTCAAAAATACTATAATATTGATTATCAAAGATATTAAAAAAATTATATTTCCTTGTGCTCGCTTATGAAATTTCCAGCATGTCTCTCTGGCTATATTGAACTAAGCCAATCTGAATCCTTGTTGACGTTAGCTAGTCAGCTGTTATAACCCGTAATAGGAGAGCGAAAATTGAATAGCGTATTTATTATTGACATTGTGATTGTCAAAAGCTTTTATTTAAATTAAAATGTAAGGCTGTTTTCGAATCGAAGACCTTTTTCAGACTTATTGGCATCACAAACAAGTCAGTCAAATCGTCCGAATTGATTCCATTTACTTACTTTGACGACAAAATCAAAATAAAAATGGTGTCTCTGTTAGATTTTTTTTCAAGCCAGATATATAAAATAAGTCCACCCGCGAGGAGACATTGTTTAGTTTCACAAGCCAAATATATTTTCGTTTCGAAAACATCCACAGTCATAATTTACTGAGTAATTCTGGCAATTTTTTATTTTATTTTCGTATACAAAAAAAAACATAAAATAAAAAAAAAAGATTTTTGTTGTTTAATTGCTTACGCTCATTTTTGCTTAAATAAGAAAAAATTACGTCAAGGTTGCTAACAGTGGCGTTAGGTCGCTCGCACATTTGAAAAACTTATCTCGTTTTTAATTTTTGGCTGTCAAAATCGGTTTCACTAAAAAAAATCTACCATAGATCGAAATTCCCCTATAACAGATCTGTATATTATGGAAGATTTACCCCTCTTTTTACTAACTACAAAAACGACAGTTAATTTACGAGTTGATTACAATTTTTTTCCGTTTATGATTAAAAATATCGCTTCCCAAAGTGTCAAAGCAATATAATCGACACAGAGTAGAGGTATAATAGGCGTATTTTATTCCTCGGCAAATAAAATACAGATAATATTAATAAGTATCGATGTGGGACCGATGAATATAATAAATAAATTTTTTAAATGTATAGATTTTTATTAACTGAAAATTTATATAAATTTATTTTTTGTATGAGTGTAGGTGTCGTTCTTTCGCCGTTTAATGACTTTTGTCTTATTTGCTTTTAAGTATGATCCTTTTAGTGTAGTACGTTATTATTAAGATAAATTAACAATTATGAATAAATTTAACATTACATAAATAGAATTTAATAATATTTCGTATTCTTATTCTATGATTGTGAAGTAGACTTCCGGTACATCCATGTTTTGAAACTTATTCCATTCAAAAGTTAACAACACTTCAAACATGTGTTAAGGTGGTGGCAGCACCACTTTTTTTTAGCTATTTTTACTCAAACCTATAAAATTAAAGGGATATTATAATTTAAATAATTAATCTTAATAATTTTTTATAGGTGGAACAAAAAAGCGTAGTATAAATTACCGGCAACAGCTAAAAAAACAACCTTTAAAAGCTTAAGCAAAATTCGATCTGTTAGAGGTGAATAAAAAATATTTAAAATAAAGGTGAAAATGTCAATCGTCAGATCCTTGCCGTTTTGGTAACTATACAATTTGTTGTATATGTTTCGTTACCCAGCACACATGCGGTGAAAGATAAATTTAAAATTCGTTTTCTGTTATCATCTCAAAGCGTCAGAGGGTAGACGATCAAATAACTATGCACACAAACACACAAAAAGATTCTTATTAGGGCTGTTTGGTCTGATCGTAGCGTATGCATAAAATTTAAATAATATAACCTTTAGTTTTTTATATGTGCAACAAAAAGCGTGGTATAAATTACCGGCAGCTAAAAAAACAACCTTAGAAGCATATGCGGAAATCGATCTGTTAGGGGTGAATAAAAAAACATAAAATAAAGGTGAAAAAATCAATCGTCCGATCCTTGTCATGGACTGGTAACTATACAATAACTTGTTGTATATGTTTCGTTACCAAGCACACATGCGGTGAAAGATAAATTAAAAATTAGTTCTCTGTTACCATCTCAAAACGTCAGAGGGTAGAAGATCAAATAACTATGCACACAAACACACAAAAAGATTCTTATTAGGGATGCTTGGTCTGAGCATAGCTTATGCAAAATTTTGAAGTTAATGATTTTCTGTTTGAATATTTTTGCAGTTTTCTGACATTTCTCTCTCTGCACTTTCTAAGCGCCAATGTTAGACCAAACAGACCTTTTGTTAAAATTGTTATCAATAAGCATTAATATTAAAGAACTGTATATTTTATTATAGAAACAAATTGCTGATAACATCAATGAAGTATTCTTTGTTTGCTAGTTTATGAACTTTGTTAAATTTCGTATAAATTAAATAAATATTTAAAAATTAAAGACCGCCACCTGAACGATCGACACTTATTTTCTTTGTAAGTGAATCTGCGTCGTGTTTTTGTTCTTCTAACTCAGCCATTCGGGCGAATCGAGAATATGCAACGTGTCCCGTTTTTATAGCAGACATCATCTAGAAAAACAACGAAAAGGTTTTAAGTATAATATGCCCCTACTTTGTTAAATCGGGCTTTTAACATTTGTATATATATTGTTTTACAATTTATTTTAGGTAGGTACTGGAACCATTTATTATTCCCTAAACGTATGTAAAGAAACAACCCCACATACCTGCAAATATTCATCCAGTTCCACTTGTCCGTTCATATTGGTATCGATTTCCTTCAAGATTTCGTGTAATTGTTCGCCTGATACGTCGCCTTCGCCATAGCTCTGCGCATACAAAAATTAAATTTAAGCTTTTCTTTTAAAATAATTTGTCCTGCAGAATTTTCTTTACCTTAAGAGCACGACGAATATCATTGATAGACACATATCCCTTTTTGTCTTTATCAATAATTTGGAAACGCTTGATATACAATTGTATTTCATCTTTGGTTAACTTGATTGGTACCTTCTCCTTGGAAGCTCTGTTAACTTGATGTCCCATTTCTGTCGCTAAGAAGTTAGTTGCATCTTTGATTTGTTTCTAGTTCATTAAGGAATGTCAAGAGATATAACAAAAAATTATAAAAAAATATTTTACAAGCAATATCAAATGTGTATATTCTCACTTCCTTTTCCTCCTTGGACCATTTAAGCTCCTCAGCCATAATATCTACAATTACTGGCAAAGCTTCTTGTGCTGCTTGAACATTGAGAAAGGCCAACCGCAATCTACGCGAGATCATATCGACTGCGTTGCAAGCGTATTCACGAACTCCATAACGAATCTCGGCATCGATATACGGAAAATCAGGATGAATTCGATTGCCGATGATTGGCCAGCGTTTTCCAGTTAGCGAAGCCATTTTTGAGACGGCAAAAGCACGATCGCCATATGATTTGGCCAAGTGTTGAGCAACTTCGCACTCCAGTCCGAAATCTTGTACCAAACGGATGTACATCGTGGGAGTCCAACCTTGACCGCCTTCGATTTTCAACAGGGATGTAACAGCTTCCATTCTTTCGGGCTTTAAGTCGCATGCTGTAATTACGATTAGAAATACATATAAAAAGCATATAAAACAAAAACGTAAGAAATTACGTTTGAAATCAGAGTTCTATTTTAAATCTTGAGAGTTGGTGCTGAACATGATATTTATTACTATCGTGGTAAAGACGCACAATGCTTGCCATTGAAATTGAAACTAAGACTGAGTTGGTTTCTTTAGAATGTATAAAAGCAATATTCAATAGGAGACAACAATGTTATAGACAAATTGTTGTTTCCATTGTTGGGCTTGTAGTAATATTTTCGTTATTCAGTCAACAGCTAGCCGTGGGTAATATCGCCAGCAGGTAATGGTATACATACTTAGACCAGTAATGGTCCATACTTTTACCACATGGATCGAGAAAATTTTTTTGCCTACTCGCTGAACCATTTGGAGCTTCGTATGAAATGCAATAGACTATTTTTCTTGGGAGATGATCGGCAGTGTAGTGCTAAAATGGAGTTCGTAAAGCCTGATTCTAGGATTTCCAGATTTCCGTGCAGCTTGGCTATCCGATAAGATGCGGATATCTTTAGCGGATATCATATTCTCTTCAGGCAAGATAGCGCTTCATTGATCCATATAATCTCATCCTGTAAAACACTAGAAGATTAGGAAGACGGAAAGAGTATTTTTAAGAAAACACATTCGCCAACCGATTCATCAGTTTTTGATCCGTCTGTGTAAAAATATATGTCTTCTTCCTAGAATGATCTGGAGTTGTTGCAATTGGAATTGCAATTGTTGGTTGGTGTCTTGGAAGTTTTAGTGGAATTGGAGTTGCGGAATCGTATAGTCTGTGTTGCATTGTGGAATATTGACTGAATTCAGAATAGAGGACGAATCCATTTCATTCTTGGTCCACTGGGCCCAGCTAGCAGCTACTTGTCTACTGAAAATGTCGAGTAGTGTAAGGTTGAACAGAATGTAATGCCTAGTGCAGTAGAGGGAGTTGTACGAAGTGCTCCGCTTATACATATGGCAAGCTGATCATTAGACTTTGCTTAGCTTGTCCAGATTTACTGCTATGTCTAACGCACTCCACCGCATAGCCACACCGTATAGATGTGTAGGTCTTAAAAACGCTGAATATAACCAATGAGTGATATGGGGTTGAAGGCCCCATCTGTTTGCAATGGCTTTTTACATGAAAAGAGTTTGCTTTCTAGCTTAGCTTTATATCCAGCATAAGAGCCAAATACTTAGTTTCTTCAGAGAAAGTTAATCTTTTGCCAATAATAGAGGGCAACCTGTGGGCTTATTCATTTTATTTCATGGAGAAGAGGACAAGTTAAGTTTTGTGGGGGTTTACTCCTAAACCACAATGATCTGTTTCGTTAGCTTGTTAAGAGCATTTTGTAGGAATTTCTTTAAGGTATTAGGGTGCTTTTCTGAGACAGCAATAGCAACGTCATCCGCATAAGCGACCACTCCGCAGCCCTCCCTTTTCAGGCATATCAGCAGCTTATTCACCACCAAGTTGCATAAAAGGGGGATAGGACTCCGCCTTCGGGGTTTCTTCTGAAGACAGATCTTTTGGCAGATGTCACACCCAGTTCTGTATTGATAATCCGACTTGTGAGCAGAAATTTAATCTATTCACCAAGTGAGTCGTCTATCCTCACAGCCGACAGTGCATCCGTGATAGGAATTTACTGCTTGTAGTGTACAGAATGTTCTCCACTGCTGCTGTTTCTACAGATTTGACCATGCAATAGACATGTTGATCAGTAGACGTGAGTCTTTCAGTCTTTCTAGTGTCTTCAAGAGGAATGATAATAGAATGATAGGTCTGACATTTTTTAGACTAGCATGAGAGCATTTGCGGGCTTTGGCTACTTTCACTTCTCTCTATAAAACTAGAATGTGGACCAGATCAAGACAACTCTTTAGAATCGTCTCTAACAAAGGAAGGATATAAAAAGAAATTAATTAATAATTACCCTTGATTGCAGCATCGAGTGTATGCTCTGCCATTGCTCGATAGGTTGTCCATTTGCCACCGGCAATGGTAACAAGATTCGATGGGCTCACATGAACAATATGATTTCTTGCCAGTGATTGGGTGTCGTCTTTGTTGGGATCAGACACAAGCGGACGAATTCCACTCCATGCTGAAAGAACGTCTCCACGACGAACTTCTACGTCGGCGTTCAAATAATTTTTGATTTCCCGCAAAATAAATTGAATCTCATCTTCGGTGGGTGCCGGATTGTGGGTTATATCACACGGTAAATCGGTGGTTCCGGCAATGGTTTGTCTCTGCCATGGCAAAAAGAATATAACTCGACCATCAGATGTTGACGGATCTAGCAGACCCATTTGATCAGGGCTGTAGTAACCCGGTAAAACGATATGAACACCAGAGCTTGGACAACAGATTGTTTTCACTTTCGGATCATCCATTTTACGAATTCTGTCCGTGAATGGACCTGTAGCGTTAATGATACACTTTGCCTTGACAGTGAACTCCTTTCCAGATATATGGTCTTTAACCTTTGCACCGCAGCAAACCATTTTTCCACTGCCGTCAGGCTTTTTCAATATCTCCTTGACTTCAACATGATTGCATACGGTTGCACCGTGTCTAGCGGCAGTAAGCGATACAGCTAAGCACATCCTGGCATCATCCTGTTGTCCTGTTAAGAAGAGAAAATATATATGAGAAATTATTTGTAATTTCTGCATCTTGACAATAAAGCACCACACGTACCATCATAGTAGACAATAGCTCCACATAACTTATCCTTTTTTAGCATGGGGAAAAGCTCCAAAGCATCCTTTTTCGAAAGGTAGTACGAACTTTTGACATTCCTGTCACCAGCGACTAGATCATAGCACTTAATCCCTACCCAGTAATATGGAACCTGCCACCATCTTTATAAAATAGCAGAGATAATAAAATCATTCATTTTTCATTTCAACATTAGGACAATATTAAAGAATTTACTGATATACAGGAAGCATGATTGGTAATGGATGCGCTAAGTGGGGAGCTGCTTCAAGCATAGTTGCACGCTCCTGCAGAGCTTCTTTAACCATTCGATATTGTTCAAAATCTAACTAATAAATTGATATAAAAATATGTAAGAATAAAAAAAATATGGAGGTTACAAAATTGTTGTTATGTGCTTAATACGTGTAGTTACATAAATAAGAGCTGAACAAATATTTGTATAATCCCATGAAATAAAAAAAAACCTACAGAATGTAAATTAAGTGAAACAATAAATTTAGAATACATGAGGCAGTAGAGGAAAGCAATGCGGAATATTGAGCAAATCCCTTTTTCCATAATATCACCATTTACAAAATAATTGTGCAACTATCAATCAATTTCGTCGAAATGTGAATTATAATTTGTCCATGATTTATCGAATAACGAATGTGATTGAAATATACGTTCTAGCGCGCTTTTCTGGACGTATTATCGCAAGCCTTTGACAAGGTGTGGAACGAAGGCTGGAATTATAAGCATATGCTTATCTTACCGGAAAATTGTTAAGAATATCGGAATCCTATCTTGAAAATAGGCTCTTTCGTGTTAGATATGGAACTGAGTATCCAGAGTCCGAAGATATACACGCGGTGTACCGCAGGGTACCGTTCTCGGTCCACTCCTGTTATTGCTTTACACAAGACAAAGAGACAGTCGTAGCCACGTTAGCGCACGAAACGGCTATCCTCGTAACGGGTAAGATTGTTGAATCGTCAAAGGAAAAACTCCAACGAGCTTTGGAAAAAATATGCGAGAATCTTTCTTAACGAGACCAAGTCAACACATGTAAATTTTACATTTCATCAACTCGATGCATATACCGTATGCAAACGAGGCAAAATATCTAGGAATAACATTAGACGCAAACTTTAAGTGGAAGTCACGCGTTAAAAAGAAGCGCGACGAGCTCGAAATCGGGCTCAGAGAAATGCATTGGCTTATCGGAAGATTTTCGAAACTAAGCGTATATAACAAACTGCTTTTTTACAAGCAAGTGCTAAAGCCACCTTGGACGTAGGTAGGTAGAGTGGTGGTCCGCGCTGCCTAAGTGGTGGCCTCAAATTACGCTAGAGTGCGCCGTTTTGTAACCACAGATCTCGAGAGACCATATGCCGTGATAGATATCTGGAAATGGTTATAAATACAGGTACAAGATCAGATCGGTGATTTGGCACTCCGAAAGCTCCTTCAGGTGGACAAAGAAAGGTCTTCCCAATTTATGGAGTTGGAGGCTGTCATGGCTGGACATTTGCAGAGATAATGAATGACATTAACATACCTGCATCTTCTGTAAAATATATTATTCGGAATTTCCAGTTTGGCTGCGTCGCTTCCCACCGGTTAATGGCCAGTGATTATAGCAACGACTCTGGATCTATCTTTCTGTGATCTGGAGATCAACTCGGTAGAAATTATTTTAATTGTAGGAAGGCCACATCGCCCTCGATGTAGTGCAGTTTGTTAAGTCATTCCGTCTTAATTGAGCCTTGGTGGTATGGAAGGTAAGAACACATTTCCAGAGCTTAATGGACAGCAGACTTCCTTTATGTACTCGATGTCCAACGTTACGCCCTTCTTCGCCAGTACGTCCGCCTTCTCATTGCCGTCAATGTCGCTGTGCCCCGGTGCCCACACTTGGGTTAGGTCTATGATATGGCTTACCGAAGCCAATTCAGCTCGGCACTGCCTGACAAGTTTTGAGTTATTGCTAGTCGCAATAAATGCTTTAATCGCAGATTGGCTGTCTACGCATATGCCAACCGTACCAGTTATAGTGGTATTGTTAGTAAGTGTACTCATAGTGCCTCTCTAAGAGCGTGGCTACACAGGCATGGGAGTAAAAGTCATGTCCAGCGAAACAGGTAGGTTTTTAGTGAGATTGAAAGAGAAAGCTTGATACCATGGTTTTTTTTGGAATGATTTTCACCTCCAGGCGCATACGAAAAAAAAAACATTGTTTCATTAGCTTTTAAATCCTATAATAGTAAGACTCCGCTTTGTAAATCTATTTGTCTATAGTAAGTAAAATTCATTTGGTTAAAAAACTAAATAAAAAATGGAATATTGCTGAATTCTTCAAAATATTGAAATATTTCAAAGATAGTAGCAATTTTGTTTTCCTTTTAGTCAATTTTCATCTGAATTTTGATTATATGAAATCGAAGTTCATACAGTTGATATAATGAAAGTACAAACAAATTGAAATGTGTATTTGATTAATTCATATAATCGAGAATGTACTGTAGATTAATAACTATCGGCATTAGCCGGTGGTATCAAAAGTCTCTAGTTGAACATAAAAAGGGCTTAACATCGTTTTAGATAAAATATAAACATTGGAAACAATTGTTTTAAAAAATTTACACACTAGTATAACAGTTATGTTTTGTGTAGTTACCCCTAAAATGGCCTTTTGCAAATATCGAACTCCTCCATGAATCAGTTTGGTCGATCTGGACGATGTTCCACTAGCAAAATCGTCCAATTCTACAAGAGCTGTTTTAAGTCCTCTAGTGACCGAATCCAAAGCACAACCAGCACCAGTAGCTCCACCCCCAATAATTAGAACATCGAATTCCTCGCCACTTTCAAGAGATTTAATTTGATCGCTTCTTGGTGGAAGAGTTCGTTTTCTCTTCGGGGGTGTGGCGACAGCATTGCTGACCTAGAAATTATAATAAAAAATATGAATTTACTTTTGATTTAAAAATACGGATTAAATGCACTATGAGGTAGTGCAGTTAAAGACGATTCGTTTTTTTTCGTTGTTCCTAACATAAAACTGCAAAATGCGTATACAATTATTACCGTAAAGCGTGACGGCTGCTGGTCCAAACCCCATATTGCAACTGCAGCACCAACACAAGCACTGATAGTTGTAACTCCAAATTTACGCAATCTTGAAGACATTTCAGGTCTTCACATTCAAATTTTTTAGCAGAATTATCTAAAAAAAAATTTCGAAATATATTAGGAAGATATTTAAATAACAATTATTATATATAATACACTTAAAAAAAGTTACAACTGCGCTGCTAGAGTGTCTTCGCGCCAGCATCTACAAAGATCTCATCAGTTTTGCGACTAATTTAGGGTACGTAGTGTAATTGTAAAGAAATAGGAAGATTTTGTGTATCTTCCGAAACCTTCCGGGGTTGTTTTATAGATTTTCTTAAAACAATTTTTAAAACAAATATATTCGGTTGTTTACTTCTCAATGATATCTCCTTAAAGTGTGTATGCATGCAGTTTAGCATCCCAAACAAATCGATAAAATCTTACAACGTCTTAAAGATAAAATCTTTTCATTCCTATCCTTACGAGGAGAGATATCACATTATCGAAATTATTTGATAAATCGAATGTAAATAAAGATAATTGCTCATTACCTTTTGCTTTTCACAGTATAAGTTAATTCATGTAAGAGATTTGTTTTGTTTATTGCTCTTATTTTGTTGACACCAAAATCCAAAAACCAGAAGAGTGTTGACTAGTGAAGTGTTTACTGTTGTGTGGTGTGTTGAAAAAAGAAAAGCAAAAAGCTTTAAAGTAAGTACCTACACCTGCAAAGCTGTCAAATTATTTACAATGCATGGATTAATTTGACAGATAGTAGAGATGTGCATTGCTTTTTGCGGAAATGCAACAATTTTTAACAATGATATTTGTTTTTGGAGTATTTCTGGTAATGAAACAGAAACTTTATAGCGAACTAAATCGTTCTAGATTTAATGGGCCTCTACACACGGGATGAATTCCACCGGGGGAAAATCGAGTACGTTTGTGAGGAAAACGTAGAGCGCGGAATGAAACGGATTAAACTCTTCCCCCTATGCCGAACTGGAAAAACGATGGTGAAACACATAAGCAGACAATTTTTCAGATTTGAGGTTTTGACAAAACCTCCTCTATAGAAAGCCCAACTGTGTTTGTTTTTATATGAATTTTGCTCTTTAGTTTATTATCAATACATAAACATTTGGCATATCAAAATTGGCCCCTGACATTGAGCTGCTCAAAAATCTAAGCCCCCTAGGTCATGCGAAAAGTGGTGGACCTCAAAAGTGAGAAAGTGGCGGCATTTCCAACCATTACAAGCGCAACATGCGACACCATACGTCATACGCGGAATATAAAAAAATGGTATTTTAGACTTGACACTCACAAAGTTTCAACTCGCTAGGTCGTGTGGAAGGTGGTGAAAAAGGACCTCAAAGTCGAAAAAAAATTCCACCCGTGATACAACACTCACAAAATTTCAGCTATCTACATCGTGTGGAAGGTGGTTAAAATGGACCTCAAACTACTAGTCCAAAATACAGACAAAAAGGGGACAAGACAAGATAAATAAAAGTTCTTAAAAACAATTTCTATAAAAAATTATGTTCCGCGCACGAACAACAACACCAAAGTAAAAAAACGACCCATAAAAATTAAAATTTTTCATGTAAATTCTCTATAAACCAAATTTCCACTATAAATGCTGAAATTTAAAAACACATCCCAAGGCACTGCAACCCAATAACCAAACAACTTTATGACATTAGATTGCAAATCTAAAGGAGTAAATAATTTTACTAAGACTTAAAAGATTAATCTTATATTTTTAATCGTAAAGCAAGCAGCGCTGCCCACAACTCACAACGCACGCAGAACACTGTCATTATAGTATGAAATTATCTGATGCCGGGAAAAAAAATTTGTATGGGAGCCCCCGACCCCGCGGCACGTTCACTCAAAAATTTTAATAGAAAGTACTGCCACCGGGAATATACATGTGTGCAAAGTGGGGAGTGGGTTAAAAATTGATCAAAAGATCTGACCAGCCAGCCAGTCAGTCCGCCAGTCACGGGCACGCGATGTCAATATAGAGAATTTAAGAAAAACCAACAACATAAAAAATAGAACATAGAAATTGCGTTAATGAGCAGAAACTACTAAAAAAGACTATAAATCTGCAGTCACGCATCGGGCTAGACGCAGGATTTCAAAAATGGTCCAAGACACTGAGCTGCTCACAAAATTTTAGCTCTCAAAGGCTTGTGAAAGGTGGTTAAAAATTACCTCAAAGTCGACGCTATAGGGCCTACTTAGCCACCACTTAATCCACTTTTAACACCCACACGCGACACGCATCATACGCGGAATCTTAGAAACGACTTAAGAGACTGAGCTACTCACAAAATTTTAACTTTCTAGTGGAGTGCAGTGCTTAAAAACATATGAAGCCTACTTCACAGATTAACTTACTTTCCACGGATCATATGCGCCGCACGCGGCATCTTAGAAATAGAACGACGCTGAGCTGCAGACAAAATTTCTAAATTCAGAATTCAGAAGAATTACCAACTTTCCACGCAACGCCCCCACGAAGGAGCTTAGAAATGCCCTATGAGACTAAGGTACTAACCAAATTTTAACTCTCTAATACGTGTGGAGATGATTAAAAAATATTGTGCCTATTGCAGAGAATTGCGACACGCGTCACACACTTCCCGTGTGTTATGAGACATTTTAGAAATGGCTCACAAAATTTCAGCGGTCTAGGTCGGTGAAAGGTTAAAAAAGGTTAAAAGGACCTCAAAGAAGTCGATGACATACAAGTCAAGTTAACTAGACGTTTTAAAAAAACTAATAACACGCAAAACACCCAACAGCCTGTATGTATGGCCAGCCAGACAGACAACATGGGAGTGTTTATATTTTACGCCAACAAACATTATGAAAACAAAAACAAACACATCAAGGTCGGTAGAAAACTTTAGTCACATGGAGTACCGGAAAATATCATTACTAACTAAATATTTAGTTCATTTGAAAATATACGTAACGTAATAATACCACCCATTTTTCTTGTCTTATCTCATCTGTTGCTGATAAAGATAAAGTGTATTATTATTGTTACTCGCATATTGCGCTGAGCAATTTTCAAACTTGTGTTTCCTTTGATTGATCAAACACCTCAACCAGTTCAGTTCAGTTCCGATCCGACAGCCCCCAATGCTCAAAGTTTCCGCTATAGATTTCACATGCACTTTTGGTAACGATTACGAAAATGAATGCATCGTCTTGGTATGATGTCAGGAAGCTTTTTCCCAGTCCGCAAATAAACGTAACTTTCAAAAAAGCTCCAACAGTATGAATTTTCCTCTTTATTGTAATACAGATACTGTTCACACTCGCACACATAGAAAAACACTTATGTCACATGAAATTATAATTTGTATTTATACTCTCAGAAAATTTTAGATGTAATTTTATTCTTTTTCTATAAAAATACGATTGCATTTTTCAAGGTATTTTTTGCAAATAAATTCAGATTGATTGTTTTTTTATTGGCACAAATAAGTAGGAATTAAGTTGCAATACACTTGTAAACTTTTTTTATCGATCAATGTTACATAATATTTGTATGGAGGTTACTAGAAATTATCGTTTATATCGATTCTTATTTCGTTTGCGATCGCTAAATTTTCATGTTGAAACATTCAATGATGTCGCAGTAGTGTTTAATTTTTGAATTTTTAATTTTTGCGACATTTTTAACGATCTACGCAGTAAAGATTTCGATTATAAGATAACAACACTCCGGTTCATTTCACTTGCACAGAAGAAAAAATACGTTTTTTTTTTTTTTAATTCACATATCAAGTCTTACCTTTGGTTTCACTGATTTGAAACAAAAAAGGCCGCCGATTCCAAAATAACGATGCAGTGTAAAAGAAAAAAAAATGAATTCTAATTAGTATAACTATTGCCGAAAATTAAAATGTTACGACCTAATGGGAGGCATGAGTATCAACTGAATTTTCTTCAGCTTGCACTATACATACTTCGCCCATTCCCAAACCAACAATTCATGCAATTCACACCAGGAACAAATAGATGAGTTTGGTTAATAATAGCTTGCAAAGTTTCGTATTTAGAGGAAAACGTTTCTACAATAATACATAATAATATAACAAATACTTTGGCAAACAGCACCTTGCTGTACAGTGTGGTGTAACAATTAGGACGGACGACAATTGTTGGCGAGACAAACCAAACTTTATGTTAAAAAAAAAATAAACTCACATTTGGACCGCAGACTCTTTTTGTGTACAGGCGCGCGAGCGTTCTAGTGTCACATAATTGTTTTTGTTAGCTGAGGTGATATATAAATTATCCAAACTATCAAGGTTACCTCGGGGAAATGCTTTTCAAGTGAACAATTTCTGAACTATTTGTAACGTATTTATAGATCAAAGGCATTCATTGCTCTTGTCGCGCGCTGTCAGGGAAAATAAATAATAATTATAATAAAACAAAACAAAAAAAAAACACTCGCAAAATGTATAAACAAGATCGACGAGAATGTGCACGCTATTAACTTTTGAAAAATGTTGTCATCATAGCTAAGGAATTTGGTATGCGTAATGCGGATCAGCATGCAACAACTTTCATGTAAACGCACTTTCACAGTAGCATTGCGCTAAATAAAACATTTGAAATGTAATTATTTATAAAGTTTTATAGTTATATAGGCGTATTTTATTTGCCGAGGAATAAGAAGTTAGAATTTGAAAACAGCAGGTTTTCTTATTACAAAGAAGAAAGACCAAGAAAATATTATAAATAATGACATAAGCGAGCCTTCAAAATTCTTGGATTCTCTATTGTGCAATTCAGAAACAAGTGGACGTCTTTCTCGAAGGCCAACAAGTTGACAGTGAATCGTACCGGATTCGTCTGTAGTACCAGGCCTAGCAAACGAAAAAATGACGCACAACTATCGAGTCAGTTCTTCCCTATACGAGAACATGGTTTGATGCTGAGGTACTCTTGAACTGACAAACCTGTTATTCTAAGGAGCTGGTAGGTGGGGTTGAAAGTTCAAACCCGAAAACTCGTTACAAACTAGAGTATTGTGATCACAAATCAATCAACCGCGTATGTGAATACAGCAACTATCCGGCAACTATGCGAGTATATCACATGTAATATAACAAAATAAATTAACAATATGATCTGCAGACGTATAAGACACGCGTGCATACCCATCTCATCTTTTCCTCTCCCTAATTTCCTAACGCCCACGCTGTGCTAAGCGTTAGGGTGTGTACCTACATTATAAAAATGTACCACGTAGATAGATAAATGCTATTCTTGATTTTTTGGTGTCGCCGGGAGTTGCACCCAGTTTTCTCCGGATTTTCTTTGGATGGATATCTTACAATGACGTCAGTGTTTAAAAATCGCGACAATTGCAATATAATCTGCGGTATAAATCGTTTATAAGGTCGGACTTCTTACACACTACCCTGTGTCTTAATATAGAATGAAAATAAGATTGAGGAGTATGATGCTTTTACGGCTTAAGTTATTGGCAACATTCCTATCAATCGGGTCATATCTAGGCGATTTATTTCCATTTAAAATTTTTATTTTGTTCGTTGTAAAATTTGCAATTGGAAAGTGCGTTTGTAAAGGATTCATTCGGTTTTCGGATTCGGGTTTTCAACTATGGCTGTATTTTATTTGAATTAGAATTGGGAATTACAACAACAATTCCACTGTCGAATTCCTTCTTTGGAATTTGAAAACCTGCTGTTTGGCTGGTTTTGACATTCGAATTCGGATTCGGATTCCAAATAAAATACAGCTTATATACCTATAAGATAGTAAAGCGAGCTTCGTAGCTCGCCATATGGATAGTTATAATTCAGTCTAAACACTGAGTTATCTTAAAAGCCCAATGTTAACCATTTAATTCACAAAACTCGTAACAATTTTTTTTATGGAAATTTTTTCCTGTGAAAATTTTTTTTTGTGTAACTTTAAGTTGGGATTAGCAATGAAAACCGTTCCTACCAAAAACTATCCACTACTATAGACACACGAGCTAATGTATTATGCAATGCGAGTGAATACACACACCCCGTGTATGTATATTTAGTTGTAATTCAGCCGAAAGACTAATTTATCTTAGAAGCCTAATAGTATGCAACTTTAAATGTAGGTCTATCATTCATAAGCGGTAGGTCATTGAGTGATAAACGATTTCTGAAATAGACTGAAAATCCCACATTTTACTTTGCCATCAATGCTTACTTTCCGATGCGTAGAATGAGTATTTTTTTTAGTTTTCTCAGGGGTAGTAACCTCTATGAATGCAAAAATTACGCCATCGCAACCCGAGCGCTTACCAATTGTTTTAAAACAAGTCCCCTCAAATTTGACTGGTAGAAGCCGAAACATACGGACCAGCAAACAAACGTACAAATGTACACACGTTCGCTTAAAAACTTTTCATGTCCTCTAAATATAAGCTTCGCCCTTCGGGCTCGCAATTAGATTTTCCCCCATAGTTGACTTACATTAATTTCCCCCTACTTACCTCCAGAAATTTAACGCACGCTTGCTTTAAATTAATTTAAATAAATAATAATAATAAACTGCAAGAAAACTTTTTACATAAAGAATTAGGTTTCTTTAATTCTTTCATATGTTTGTTTTGTTTATTAATTGCCTACTGTTATAGCTTTTCATGTATGAACGGCTAGTCACAGTCATGCCATAAGCTTATGAGGTCATCAGCTTTTCAACCAAACAAAATCACTGAAAACTGGAACAGTTGCCAGTTCCAGGAGCTTTTACCTCTACCATTGATCTTTAATGACTGTTGGAATACCATTTTGGTATATCATTTTAAGTATCTGAGATTCAAAGAAATTTGTAAAGCAAATTTGATGAATTTCGGACATACTGCGAAACGTGGAAGCTTAAGATTAGCTATTATTTTTATTTTTTATTATTATTATTTTTTACCATTTTGCTCGGTCAGCCTCTATTGCAAATGACTTTTTTTCGGGAGTTTTTTATCCAAATCTTACTTCGATATAGCACTAGAGACATTCGTGCATCTGGATGCACTGGGCTATTTTTCAGATTCCGTGCCCGTGATTAACCATATTGCTAGAAGGGCAACGGACCAACGCATCCGACATATTTCAATGGCTTTGGTTAATCGGGATGCTAACTGGAAATACTGCAGTAACGTAACGGACCGATATCGCTATCAAAATAATGCAAGAAGATACTGGTGGCTCAACTGGAGTGTGGACGACATCAAACCCTAAAGATAAACATTGTGCGTTCCGAGCAATGGTCTCGCAGAATTGCCTGGTGACAGCTTTGTGGGGCCAAATGTACTGGGTGTACAGTGCGCTACTAACGTTAGGTTAGGTTAGGTTGGGTTGGCTGTCGGCAGGGAGCCGAAGCACTTAGACCAATAGATGGTCCATTGTGATGCCACATGGATCGAGAGGATTTCTTGCCTAACTCATTGAACCAGTTGGAGCTTCGAATGAAGCATAGAAGGTTTTTGATGTCAGTGCTTGACAAATAGTAATCAGGTAGAAGGGGCATCGTAGTACCATTTTTGGCGAGTTCATCGGCCCTGCAGCTGCCAGTAGGAATTTTTTGGCGAGAAGCTCGTTGTGCTCTTTCACTTTTAGTATTAGGATTTCTTGGTGTAGATGGTCCTCATGTGACATGCGGTGGCAACCAGTGATGATGCGTAGAGCAGCATTCTGACAGGTCTGAAGCTTCTGCCATTGTGTGTGGCAGAGGCGAAGGTTCCAGATGAGTGGCGCATAGTTAAGGACCGATCTGCCAGTCGCTTGAGAACACCTCCTGGGGCAGTCTTGTAGTGTGCTGTTGAAGGAGATGGATGTTAGGTCTCTACGTTTGGTAGTGTGGAGCTCTTTGATGATGGACCATAGCCTCTTTGAGCTCCCGTCACAAGATTGAAGGTACTCCAACCATTTACATCGCTTGTGTTAGTTGACTAGGCGATCAATCTCTTGATTTAGTATGTCAATTCTACTGTTCGCGGGGTTGATGCTAAGAATGTGGTCACGTTCGTTAGCAAACCGGACTGGTTCGGGATATGGTCGGAGTTTAACCCTATATCTGTTCTCCAGGATGTACAGACTAATAAGGAGTCACTTACTATGCTGATGCCTGGGGAGCTGGAGCAAGTGGCACGGATCCTGGTGGGAGAATTTTCATTGATGGTACCAAAGTTTGACTCGTCGATTTGCTTAGCAATATGAGTGCCGCGATGATCGTTCTCTAGATTAGAATGCCAGCAATAATGGTGGGTATTAAAATCCCCAACAACCAGGCGGTTACCATCTGTTAGTAGATGTTCTAAAAAGCAAGGTAGCCGAATGTGCAGTAGGCAGTTGGAGAAATATAGACATTTGTGATTTCGATTAGAGTGTCTTTGGACTTGACTGCAATAGCTTGTATTTCGAGTCTGGTGTGGTTAGTGCCGGTCTCGGCATGAGTCTGTAGTTGACAGAGCTGCGCACGGTGAATGTACAATGAATCAATCAATCGTCAATACGTATGTATTTTCCATGAGAAAATCAGAAAATTCTTAAATCGTTTAGCCGTTTTCGTTTCCGTAGTCGTTCTTCAGTGTATCCGAGGCTGATTTGAGGTTCCGTTATATATTTTTTACCGGCGAGGTTATTGGCCTAGCGCCAACCTTGTTTTGAAGGGACTTGCCCCCGATCATTTAGCTTTTCATGTATTGGAGGAAAATTACCAGCGGCCACCAGTCAGAGATAGTTACACGGCCACCTGCGATTCTGAAGCATTCTGTGTTATTCGCCCTATTCTGCTGACGGCTTTACTTTCATTACTAAAACTTAAATCGATTCTTTTAAAATGTACTGCAACGATTGGCAAGCTGGTCAGGCGTGTAAAAAATATCTTAAAATAGCTTTTCTCTATATCTTATTTTATAAACAGTGCAGCTTTTGTTTAAAAAGGAATGCTGTATGTATTTCTAATGCATTCCAACTCTGCAGCCAAAAGTTACAAAAGGTAAAACTAATCTATATACCATGCGTGGTTGTGCATTTGACTACTGCCGCGATTTGTTCATACAATCCGTATAACCAAAGTACACGAATTTTAAAAATCGATCCTTAACTCATTGAGCCGTATTTTATGTAATGCATTTACACGTATAACAACTTTGTCATACCTTTCTATCACAAATTGCTAGTATGACAAAAATTATCCTTTTTTACATAATGTTGGCATTTTATTAGAAATCGTAAATGCGCCATTATTTTGGAAAAACATCCCCTTTCAAATATTACGCCATTAGTCAATTAGATTATCGTTACAAAGTCTTTACCAGAAGGCATTCGGTATTCGGCCCATATCAATAATTTTAAATATACTAAGAGCAAAGATAATAAATAATACATTTGTCCACTATAATTTCTAAGCTAAGAGTAATGAGTAATGTGAGTTAAACACATTTTTACTTCCAATATCAGTTTATTGTTATTTTTCTTTTGATTAAAATAATTCTACATTTGTAATAATTAAAATTTTATTTTATATAAAAATAAAAACAAATTTATAAATTAAATAAAAGATCTTATAAAATAACCGTTTTTTATAAGTTTGACGATGAATCAATTGCTGATTCTGACACCACCTCTGCCTCACTTCGACGGCGTTTCTTTGTTACCAATATCTCAATAAGATTTAGAATATGCTCATCAGAGAAACTACTCGATTGAATCATCTCCGTTATGAAATTAATTCGCTCGTTTTCCAATTTATTTTGCGTGAAAATCTCCGGGATTTGTTGCAGCAGATTGTTGCGGCAGCCAGCATTTATTCTCGACTTGGCACACACATAATCGATAACTGAATTTAAATTGAGCCGATCGCAAACAACAGATGACAGATTCTCCTGCACTGCATGATCTAGGAAATCTTTTGAATGCTGCTCGGATAACGTTTCAAGAACGTTCGATTTGATTTTACTATTGCCGCTCATACAAGTGGATAAGTACTTAGCGAGAGCGTTTGTCGACTTCACGCCGATAGCATTGTCACCTGTTGCCGCCACATATTTATCGAGAATATCCTCAATTGGATATTGCTTTGTAACAAAATTTAATGCTGATTCTTGATTTTCAAAAACAAGATTATTCGTTTCAGTTGGTGGGTGATTCTTTAAAGTTGTTGTCTCGTCCAATTGGCAACTAATGGTGTCATTAGTTGTGTTTGGACTTTTCCACTTTAATGAGCACATACTACTACTGTCATCGTTTGATGGTGTGGCGGGGCTTTTCCCTATGTTGGAGGTATTTAAAGTAGCGGCAGGTGTTTTTGCTTCCAAGTCATTTGTAAACTTCTCAATTTCACAAATACTGTCGATTTTGCTTTTTCTCTTTAGAATATGTTTAGCTGAATTCTGTTGTACATGGAACTTGTCAGGGATTAGGCATCTAAACAAAAATAATGAACTTAAGTATTATACTTTAATTAAATAATTTTGTATTCACCTTTTAAGCTTTGTTTTGTTTTCATCATCGTCCGTAACGTATTCCTTTGTCACTGAAACTGGTGGATCATGAAAACTTACGCGCTTTCGCTTAAACGCTGGCGAATCATTAATATCATCAAAGCTGTCTCGCCTAAGTTTACGCTTTAGAATACTTGCGGACGGACTGGCAGTTGGCGATGGGAGACGTTTGGAAAAAATTAGCAAATCTTTAGATTGAACAGGCGTAGATGGTTGTTCAGATGACGACAACACCATCATTGCATCAGATGACGACATATTCTCTGATGTTGGTTGTTTATTATCGTTCCTAAGGAGATGTACTCTACTTTCGTGTGATGATGATTTTGGTGTCGAGGTTTCCAATTTTTTGTTACGTATCATGTTTATCAGTTGTGCCCCACGCCCTGTTAGATGTGCGGATGGTGGTTTATGCCTAAGCGTTGGGCTACTACTGTTGTTTGTAAGTTTTCGATCAGGCGGAGAAGACTAATAAACAATTACAAAAATGATGTAAAATATTTTAACTTTAAAAAGAAAACCAATTAGAAAAAAATGCAATAACAAAAGCATTTGGCAAGAGGGTACTACGTCGGTGTTCGGGCAATATGACTAAATAAAAACTTGGGAAAAAATTAGGAAAACTCTTCACCTCTGCCTAACGCACGAAGAATTGGAAGGAATATAGATTCGCTCTCACGGAATACAATTTAGAATTAAGACGATCTTAAAGTGCCACATGGTGGAAATGCTGCGACATGCCAGTAGCGGCACGAATAAACGAGGTAAACGTTAAAACTCGTTAAAGATCATACAAATGGTGTAGGTTTACTAAAAAAGACCGATGGTTCCTACACGTCGGACCGTAAGGATACACTTAGAACCTAACTTCAGGTTCAGTTCACAGGTTCGTTCATTCGTGCACTACACACCTACACAAACGCACCTGACCAAAGGGTATGTTTTGCTAGTAAATAGTTTATGCGGTAAAATCTTCAGTCCTGATAAGCTCAGATGGGCAGTAGGCTCCTTAAAACAATCAAAACCCGTGATGGTATTTTTCCTTAAGCTTACAGAAGGCAATCGATCTCCTTTTGTTTTATTTATAGCCAGCTACAATTGGGGGCACATCACGACTACATGGAACAGGTAAATGTAATCTTCATCCCCAACCAAGGCAATAGGCCTAGTTAGCTGCCTAAATCTTATAGACCTATAAGTCTAATATCATTTGTCCTAAAAATCATGAAAAAACTCATTGACGTTTATATTACAGGCTATCCCTCTGCACTCAACTCAGTTTGCTTACAGGAAAGGCAAAAGCATAAAAGGTTCCCTTCACTATCTTATGAAGAGGATGGAAGGAACTTTTCATTCCAAGGCAATGGTTGTCGACATTGAGGGCGCTTTCGACAACACTGGTTACGACTCTATTGCAAGGACAAAGATTAGCAGAGGTATCGAGGACTCGATCAACCAATGAATAAAGGGACATGCTTGAAAGATATCACTTTATTCAAGAGGAGTGTTGTGTCTGTGACCGCCCTTTACGTGGTCACTAATCATCGACAATCTTCTAGGTGATCTTCAGAAATCTCCATTGGTTATGCGGACGATTTGGCGATTTTTATTAGTGGTACACTGCACGACTATCTCTAGTGTCATTCAAGGTGCTTTACTACACGTTTTAGAGCGCCACGTGTATTGCGGTTGAAATTAAGGAGAGGTGGCATGCAGCTGGCTATTTCTCTTGAGCAGCACTGGTGGAAGAATCTATTGATTTCGCTATATGTGCGTCACCTATAAGTTTAATCGCGCGGTTTTGTATTCTATCTAGCTGATGCAAGGTAGTTTTAGGCGCACCAGACCAGATATGGCAATTGTACTCAAGTTTAGGGCGAATAAATTCCTTGTAAATAGTAGTCAGATCAGAGGGAGTGAAATATTTCTTGCACCGAGTTAGAAAACCTAAGCATTTCGCAGTATTTTTGTCGACGTTAAAATATTGGTCGTTCCAACGAAGCTTGTCGTTAATGCACATACCGAGAATTGCGAGATTTCTAGAAGGCAGCATTGGGTCTTGGAATACTCGATTGTTCCCCCTATTGTATTATGCTGTCTAGGTCAGAATTTAAAGTGCTTAACATACGTAGTTGCTTGAGTTCCACATGAGAAGTGGAGGGACGTTCCACAAACTTATATGAGAAGTTGAGAGTGCTGTCGTCAGCGAAAGAGTAAGTTGGATTAGAAGTCACTGATAAGAGATCATTAATAAAAATGAGAAAGAGACCTGGGGAACGCCAGCATTTAAGTAATGTACTTTAGACTTGAGACCGTACAATACAACCTACATTGAGCGGTCCAAAAAAACTCTCAAAATTGGCTTTCTGGTAATGCCATACTGTTTTTTTTTTTTAGAGTTTTTTCTCTAACTACGTGGTTTATTAACGAGCAATTAGCTGATACTAGACCATGGTCTGACGAGCCTAGAGGCGATAATACATTGACGGAGTATTTATCAGGACGAGAACAAGTCAAGGATGTTTGCGTAATGATTTGCAATGTCAGGTATTTGTGTAGGCTCATAAACGACTTAGCTGGAATTTTCATATCAAGACCGCTATCGAACGCGTTACTTGGCCTTTACGGCAGACGTTGGGGTCGAAATCCAAAAATGATAGAGTGGATGTATACAATGATGGTGAGGCCCATTATTAATTTTAATTATTAAAATATACTACCGAAATTCTGAGTCGGTGGTCGCAACTTTAAGAGCGCTTACTCGAATTTCCGGTCATAATAAACGTTTCACCTGACAGGCTGTGCGTGCAATAGTGGATAAATTCTAGTCACCATATTCACTATTCAATGTTTCTGTGCTAGTGAGACCGTAAGTGCTTCAGTTCAAAATGACCCAAATAAGTCGATTCATCGCCGTTCATAGGAATTGGGATCTCTCAGTCCACATTGTGGCGAATTTTGCGTAAAGATTTTCGCCTACACCTTTAAAAAATCATCTTAATTCAAGAACTGAAGCCTCTTGATCATTGGAAGGGCCGAAAGGGCTTGGCAAAAATTTGAAGAAAATTCTAAATTTCATCCGAAATTCGTATTCAGCGATAAATTCTCATTTTTGGCTTAATGGCTTTGTCAATAAGCAAAATATGCGTTATTGGACAGCAACAAACCCACATGTTCAAGAAGTTTATAACCGTGTGGTGGCTGTGATTGAACCGTTGGATTTTTCCGTCGATGAAAATTATCGCCATGCTACAGTCATTGCAGTTCTTCGCTATCGTTCCATGTTGGAAGACTATTTTTGGCCAGAATTGGATGGACTTGACAGCAGTGATATATGGTTTCAACAAAATGGTGCCACATGCCACACAGTTGGTAAAACAATTGATCTGTTGAAGGGGAAGTTCGGTAATCGTGTAGTCTCGAGAAATTATCCGACCGTATGGCCGGGTCGCTCATGCGATTTGGATTTATTTTTATTATGCCAACAAGCCAACAACGTTAAGGAAGCTCAGGAACAGTATCGAACGCGAAATTGCCAACGTTGTAACGGCAGATATGTGTTGAAGAGTGGCTGAAAATTGGCTCCAATGAATTGATCGCTGCACACGTCCTCGCGGTGGTAATATGAACGAGATCGACATCCATATTTAACTTTAATATGTGGTACTACACCTGGACACAGAATAATTGAGATATAATTATTCTGTGTTTTATTCAAATACAAAATTGTTATGTACTATTTTAAAAACCCTATTCGATACCTTTCTATAGTGACGGAGGTAGTTGCGACATTTGTAATTGTCAGAAAAAAATTGTTAAAAATAAAATATTTACATGGGTAAACAATCATAGAAATGGATTTTGCCCAAACAACGTTTTGTTAATAGCATTTTTTACAATCAATTAAGAAATAACAGTATACATACCAGGGGAGTAATTTTAGTTGTCGATTTTTTTGGAGAAACTTCCTTTGGATGGCAATTATCAATGTTAGATGCACATATGGCAAATTCCAAAGGTGAATCGAAGTTCTTTTCCTTTTCTCTTTGCTGCTGATTTGTGGGAATTGGTGAAATATTTTCAGCATTATTATTGGTATCGTCGGTGCTTGATCGAATGTCTTGTTCTTGTCTTTTCTCTTTGTTGTTACCCTTAGTTTTCGATACCAATAACTTAGCATCATTGTTAACTTCTTTAGCGAAATCGTAAACAGTTGGTAGACTTGAAGCGGTAACAATTGGGGGACTTGAAGCGATTACAGTTGGAGGACTTGAAGCGATTACAGTTGGGGGACTTGAAGCAATTGCAATTGGGGGAGTTGCATCAATTGCAATTGGGGGAGTTGCATCAATTACAGTTGGAGGACTTGAAGCGATTACGGTTGGAGGACTTGAAGCAATTACAGTTGCCGAACTTGAAGCGATAACGGATGGAGAAATATTCTGATTTTCTGGTTCGCTTATTATTTTGTTTTTCTCCAGAAAACCTTCGGTCTCTGTATTATCGAAAAATATGTCTTCACTCATTGGTAGATTTTTAAAACCGTTGTCTAATGGTGCTGCTGGTTTTGTTGTATCAATTGCTGCAAGTAAAGGTTATTATAAAGACCTAAAAAAAGAACAAAGTCAATGGTGGTAGTAACATACTTGATGATTGTTTTTCGTCGGCTAGCTCTTCTATTTCAACTGAAGCTGATTTCGCATTTACTGTAGCGTCAGGTATTTCGGCGTTCTCTGTTGTTGGTGACGGCAATTGTAATTTTGTGATGGACTTACGGGACTAGAATAGAAAATGAAATGAAAAATGAAGTTTGTTGTAATCAAAAAATAATCAAAAATTAATATACTAACGCGCTTAGACGACAACACTGATTCCGACAGCTGAGTCGACGTTGAAGATGATGGCGTTGATTTGTCTTCGTTAGAAGTTGTCTCAGATGTACGTTTGTTGTTATTCTTTTGGGGAGAATCGACTTTCGACTTCTCTGCATGATCTTGTTCTTCGTCAACATACGATAATGGTCGTTTTGCACGTACACTTTTCTTCAATCTGTACGAATCACCATCCACGGTATCAATTTCAATATTCTTTAGTTGTTTAACTATAGAACGTTTTTTTCGTTCATCATCTGTGTTGATATTCCACTTTTTCAACAGTTCTTCATCTTCTCTTGAAAGTTCAATGTTTCGTTTAATTTTTTTATTTTCAATCTGCTGTTTCTGTTGTTTTTCGGAAAGCTCTTCTTGATTATGATGGCAATCCTCAGTTGTTGTAGTTGGCACATCTGACGCCTCTGCTGATGATTGTTGTAATGCTTTAGTTTGTGTTTTGTCTTTATTTGCTTCAGCTTCTGCTTCTTTGTTGGCGTGATTTTCTTTTAAACCACTCTCAATCACGATTTCTTCTTGTTGCCCCTTGGCAATAACTATTTTCTTTGGTGTCCATGGCTTAAGAGAGGATGAATCCTGTGACTGACTCATGTCGTTATATAGAGCAGGAATATCTGCCCTTTCAGCGTATTTCTCCTTTTGTCGTTCCGTAAGTTTGTCAGGATTTAGACTCCATACAGCCGGTATAATAACAAAAACATCGTCGCTTTTGAATAACTCTTTAATTTGACTAAAATATACCTTATTCGGATTTGTTTTCATCCTTTCCACAACAGTCCGTTTGAATTCTTCAAAAAAACTTTTCGAAATATATTTTTGAGACAATGCTTTCAAGCACAAGCCGAGGATACGTTTAATTTCCTCAAAAAGAGTTGTCAATTGGTTTGCCTTCAAGCTGATAATCATATTTTTCAAAGTGTTCAAGCATGGCTCGAGCATACTTAATGGTAAAGGCTTTGTGAGCATTACTTCCAGCAAAGTAAACAATTCCTTTTGATGCACTGTGCCTTTATCGATTTCCGTTTTTAATAGAGCCTGGGTGTACACATCGAACAGCGATGTTAAATTAGAAAATTGTTTATTCGAACGAATAATCTCCGTGAACATGACAGGGATATCTTTTAAGAAGATATGCCTATCGTGACCATTGTGTCCACAATTTATCAAGTTTTTCCAGTTTAAACAAAACTCATCATCGAAGCAATTGGCAATTTTTTTCCCCTCAAAATTACCATATATTTTTAGTGGCCAGAGAATCCAGCGATTAAGATTATCTGACTTCTCTTTCAGGCGGTATTCTAAATGATAGTTCTTCATATACTCGCATGTGCTTTGCGATACTGTGTTCCAAATTAAAAGTTTCGTCTCGAATGAATTGAAATCTTCCTCGTCTTCGGTTTGGAAGATAATATTAAAGGATACCACCAGAGCCGACCACACATTTGGGCCATCATTCAAATACTTCAATGAGAAAACGTTGTTGATGGCTTTTCGCATATCTGCTTTTGGTATAATTTCATTGTGTGAAATAAAAAACTTCGTTAATGAATTTAGGATTTTAGCGTAGTTTTCTAAATCGTTAACTGAGGAGCAGCTGCTAGGTTTGGTACTACCAAGTAAATTGACTGTTATAATAGCTGGCTTAACGCATTCAACTGGTAGTTTATTCATTTCTTGGAAAATATATTCATAAATACGAAAATTATCCAACTTCAAAGCAAACTGTATTAAGGTTTTCAAAAGGGCTTGCAATAAATTGTGCTCACAGTCGGTATATTGGTCAAATAGTTTAATTGCCTCAAAAATCGAATAGGTAATTGGTTGCCAGTGTTTCTGCATAATATCCTCATTAATAATTGGTGCATCTGGTAGAAGTTCCAATTCTAAATTATTTAAATTTCTTTCGATAAAGTCGCTCCGTTCTGTAAGCATCGCAGTTAAACATAAAATTGCCATGTCCTTAATGGGTGTATACAGTCGAGATGCATTTAAAACGTTTTTGTTAGCCGATCCAAAACAAAACGTTAAAAAAGGTTCGACAATTATTTCAAAATGCTGACCAATTTGCGTATTGATTTTACAAATGAGATACCACCAAACTTTCAATTTAATTACCGCCGAGTGAGATGTCTTTGATTGGGAAGACTTTAAAGGAATACTAATGAGTTTGATTCGTTTAGGTGAGCATATTTCATTATGCTCTGCGAAAATTTCTATTAGCAGCTTCCAACAGAGGAATGCCTCCGCCCGTACGTTATAATCGCTACTGCGAAAGCCTAATTCAACAATCGACAAGAACGTATTAATGGTAGAGGCACCCTTCAGGATTTCTTTGTCCAGAATTCGAATTAATGTGCACCAGATTTTGTACCAGTTTGAGTTTAGACCTTCTCGCAATTTGTGAATGCGTGGTGCATAGCTTTCAATCATTTCTGATTTTATTGCAGGCCAATGTGGGCTTTTGTGGATGTTCTCAAGATCTAATGCCAGAAAACCGATATCGAAGGCCGCAATGGCGCTCTGCTGAATTGACTTATCCTCATCGAAAACCAGAGGTAAAATATCGGATAGCCAGAACTTAACATAGTCTTCTGTTATAATTTTTGTTCCTGAAATTCCAGTCGTTTTAGACGTTCTTGCTAGAAGATATAGCATCTGAAAAATAAACAGAAAAAAAAATTCGTTTTGCAGTCTGATGCAACGCCATTATACGTATTATACTATTTACTTACGTTGCAATATAGATGTCTTTGGTTATTTTTGAGTATTTCTTTTGACGAGCAATAAACGCCATAATAGGCTTGGGTTAAGCCTGAATCCATATTTGCATTAATTCAAATGCCTTTTTTTAAAAAAATAAGCATAAAAGTATTTTTTCAATTTGAAAAGCAGTTTCTACGTCTCGAACAATTAATATTTATTGAAAATTGTTATTATGCTTAGAGCAGCTATATATATTGTACGTAATGATTTTCCTCAGTCTCAGCGCGAAAACTACAACTTTTTGTACAAAAACGCGCCAATTGTTTTATTTTGGCATATGTTCCAGTTTTCGAGACTCGATTCTACTAGTGTCCTTTCTCATTTGTACTGATATTAGAGTATGAATTCTCATAAAGAAATTGTTGTGCACATAATGGATGGAAGGAATATATATATGTACATAAAATCAGAGCCTAAGTGGTAGAGTACGAACACCTGTTTGAGGAATTTTTCAATGTCGTGTTTTTAAATAAAATCTGGCGCAGATTGATTTTTTGGCTGTCAAGTTGTTCGTTTTTTTTTCCAAAAAACCAATATGCGGTAGATCCGATTTCCCCTCTAACAGATCTTGATATTTCGGGAGATTTACCCCTCTTTTCATTAACTGCAACTACAACATATGCAACAAAACAATGTAAACAAATGATTCTCGGCTTTCGTGTTCGTTTTTTCGAGAAAAAATCTGAGCTCGAGCGCAGATTTCTAAAACAAAAAAACAAAATACGACATAAGTTTTACATTATTTCAGTTTCCAGATTTTACATTCCTATTAGCTTATTATATAAAAGTCCATTATCATCCGATGATACGAAAAAAATGATTTGGTTTTGACAGATATTATAGTAAACGATTATAGTAAAACGATAATAATCTTTTGAGAAAATAGTGTAAGACAAAATGGTTAGATCTTCTTATTTTTCAATTTATATTGCAGTTATTGATGTAAAATGTGTTCTTTTATTGTTATCACTTCAACTTTGTTACTTTATTAAGAATTTAATAAATAATTCCATTTTCATTGTAATTTTTTAATTTATGTAATACCTTTATCATTAATATTACTTTTTCATTAAATCCTAATTGTTAATTTTATTAACCTTATTAGTATCACATTGTAATTATATTATGCTAACAAAATTGAATTTATGCTTTTTGTACTGTGGAATTACTTGTACATAATTACATTTAACGACCCTGTTGTCGTATTTGTACCAAAAAGAAATGAATAAAATAAACTAAAGGCGTATTTCATTTGCCAAGGAATAAGGAATTAGAATTTGAAAACTGAATTGAATTGAATGATTTGTTCGTTGGAGCATAATTTTTTCGGTGGTTTTAATCGATTTGTGTAGAAATATGCTGAATTGTGGAAAAATACAAAATAATATAAAACCTTTCACAACAAAATTATTTTATGAACTTCATACATTTATGGTTTGTGGATCGACATTGGAGAGTTTTGTTCATAGGCTGCTTTAATATTTGTCGATAAGCAATGTAGCGAAAACTAATGTTGAAGAGGTAGTCAAGTGTGAAACATCAAAAATATCAAAAAGTCAGGAAAGTGTGATATTGGACTAAGGTCCGAATTTATAGTCGTAACTATAAGTTCCGAATGACTGCAAGCCTTGCGTTCAATGCCACTCTATTCCATTGCTATAGCATGTGTTGTAGTTGTAGCAACGACTATAAATTCGGGCCTAACTAAAGCAATTCTTTTAGTGATGGATTTTGATAACTACAAGCCTTGCTACAACGTTCCATTCAAATTTATTCCATTGCTATAGCAAGAATTGTAATGTTAGTAACGGCTATAAATTCGGGCCTATTGATCCAATGGTATTTCTTCTTTAAGATTTCACTTTTCACTTCATCTGCTGCCCAGTAAATATATTCATTCCTCGTTTAAATTTTAAGAATACTTTATGATACATATATTATTATTTAAAATTCGTACTTGGGATGAAAATCTGAATGTATTTACATATTTATGTCGTTTGTATGTTTTCACGCCGTTCATCCGATAACGTTCAAATATGCAAACGTACTTTGCATAGGGGTTTTATACCATTCGAGTAGGGTGTCGTCATAATTTGGAAGTGGTGCGACTCCTTTTTTACATATCTCATGTTTTTATGCATATTTCGGAATAGTATATTATAATAGTTTCCTATATTGTTAAATAAAAAAAACTTTTGATTTACCGTACAACTCCGGTTGTTTTAGAATGACGAAGAATTTAAAATTAACGACTAGAACCTAATTCGCCCCCTTTAGGAAGGAGGGATTTTCAAAGTTTTGAATTTTTTTTTTTTGAAAAATTCATTTTTCTCAGTGGTTTGAAGGATGTTTGGGGGTTAATTGGTGTCATATAAAGGATAATAAAAACCGTCGATTTAGAAAAAATGGGGCCAATCGAACCACCCTTGACAGAGTTAAAGTAAAAAAACTGACTTTCCGTAAAAGGTCAAGTGGGCGTGTTTAAATGTGGAAATTTTAGAAGCTCCTATCTCATAAAGTCGGCGTCTCCCCCAAACAAGACGGCGGTTTTCGTGGTCAGCTCAATTAGGGCTTCCAGAAGAGAGGTGTCTCAAAGCCCTAACCCCTTAATCGCTAAACTACAGTTTGGCTATAATCAACATCTATACTAGTCTGGCAAAATGTTGGCAAAAATTAGTTTAGTGTATGATTTTCCGACAGGATATTCTCTGTGTACACTTTTATATACAGACCAAAATTTCCCTATACATATTCTGATTGTCCATTTCATTGTTACGTGACGTTTATGCTGTCAATTCGCTGCATTTACCTACTACAAAATAAAAATAAAAGCTCATGTGACATAGCTGCGATGTCAAATATGATAACACAGCTTATCAAAGGTGAGTAGATTTTCTTTAATATTTTTCTAATTTCTTTAAAAAATAAATTAATTTTAGAAACAAGTGGCGCATATCTGAGAATTCTAGATCATAGGGCATTTGTAAAAGGCGAAATAGATACGTTCCTAAACGACTTTGAGGTAATTTGAAGCATTTGATGAACTAAACCGGATCTTTTTATAATGACGTATTTATTATACTAATAAGACTCAAAGAGATGACAAAGAAGTAGAAACTATTTTCAAAGTTGCAGAAATCGTCGGAGGGCTGAAATCAGATTTATCTGAAAAGTGTCTTTTCTTAGCCACTTCGCACTTGACGGAAATCTCTAGCGTATTGAAGGATTGCCTTAATAATTGCGAATCAATTACTGACAAAGTCAATAAAGAAGAAGTGGCAAGTAAAATGAGTTGGTCTCGAATAAAAATAACAATATCATTAATTTTTTATTTTAGGATACCATTTTGGAAGATAGTCGTAGAAAGCGTGAACAATATAGGGTAAATTTTTACAAAGATTTAGCTCACAATAATAAACGAATTCAAAATACATTCGAGGAAAAAGAGGAAGAAATAACCGAGCTGTACTCGGACCTGGAAAGAAAATTAAACTTACAGAAAAACTGAAGAAACGAAAATGTCAAAGGGAACAATTAAAGATTTTCGCATTAAAGTTATTCCATCGAAAGAATTAGTGGATTTCCTTAAGAAGCACGTAAACGAAATAATATCTGGAATACCAGAGAATGTCGTAAAAATATTGGCCAACTCTGGTTATGAAATGCCATCTCAAATTGAAATACTAAAGGAGGAAACATGCAAACAAAGTTTTAACAATAAAATTGACTTCGAACTATTAAAGACAATATGTCCCAATAGTGTTATTGATAATTCAGAATACGATGAAAACCATTCGGGCCAATCCGGCACTAAAATTCAAAATCTCAATGAAGAATATAGTAAATGTAAAAATTTCTTGTACTTGTCTGATATTAAATGGTTAAAAGAAGCGATAACACAGCTAAGATCTGATAAAAGAGTTACATGTTTTATGCATCAAATGCTAGAAGGGTGTGCAATAATTTTACCAGAAAATGAAATAATAGAAAGGAATCCAGTATTAGAGGCAAGATGCCAACGGCTACGCGAAGAGCAAGAAAATCGTGCATACCAAAAAATGACAAAAAATGTTGACTCAGCACTTAAGAACTATCCAGAGGATACTATTTCCTACCAACGTAAGTTAAATACCCATAGATTTAATTTCAAAATGATGTTTATCGATATTCACATTTCCATTTCTTGCAGTTAAATCAATAAATCGCCAAATTGTTGCAGTTCTACAGTTTGTTTTTTCCGTAGTAGCTGGATTTGTTTTTGGTTTCCTTGGAGTTGAGCTAATTGTGGGTAATTTAGATTTTGGTTTTCGCCTTCTGCTGGGAATTATGTGCGCTCTTATAATTGCGCTGGCTGAAATCTACTTTTTGGCGAAACAACTTAATGAACTCGATGATGCCGCTACAGATCCACCACCAACAAATTCTCCTAATCATAAAAATAAAGTTCATACAGACTAGTAATTTATACACAATAATTAGTATATTGTTTAAAGTAATTAAAATTTAATTCCGTTTTGTTAATCTAATATATAAAAATGGTGTGTGTATTGTTTGAGATTGCCTTTCTCAGGAAGCTAAAATTTTCACCATAGATTGTGATTTTAGCGGTTTGGGTTTTTGTTTTGGTTTGAACTCTCAAGTGGCACTATTGTCAAAATATAACGGTTTTTTTGTTTCTCAGCAAAGAAGCATCTTAGGAACTTCAGATTTTAACCATAGGTTTGTTTCGTTGCTATTTGGGTTTTTGTGAAATTTGGACCCGATAGGTGGCGCTGGTGTCGTTTTTTTTCCCGAAAATTCTTAATTATGGAACGATTTGGCTGTGTATGAGGTCAATGGGTGGGTGGTCAGTGGGCGGGGGTCAGTGGGATGGGGCAGTCGGGAAACGCGGGTGTAAGTCGACGTGGCGTCAGTGGGCGGGTAGCAAAGCGCCTGGGAACAGCTAGTTTTTTTTATATATCTTCTGATAAATTTAAATAAATGAGAAGTATGTTTGCTGTAAATATGGTTTGCATTTTTCTGTGTTGGGTTAGTGCTAGCTCGGCAAGATTTAATACATTAACGTCTCTGCTCATGATACATGTAGGTATTGCACGGAACGCCTTCATTTACTTGTACAACATTAGCATTCAGAACTGAATTTTACAAGTTTTGGCAGATGTTAAGTATCTACAAGGAGCCACAATTTTTTATATCTACGTATAAAGAAATGTTCCGAGCAAATACCACAAATTCTTAAATAAAAAACCCATTTAAATTCAATGCACAAAATTTATTTACTTTGATACGACCAAAGTATATTTTAAAGAGAGCTTGATGTGTCGTCCACACGCTCATAGCTGGACATAAACGAAAAAACAGGGAGATACGTCACCACCAATCCCTCACTCGTAGTCCGACCAAGACCTTGTACCAGGTCACGGCGTTCCAGAGCTCGTTTAGGATATAAGTACCGCCAAGAGTGCCGACGACTCCACAACAAAATAAAATTTTGCCATGCCTTCTGCTTTTTTTTAAACATAAACAAATCGCGCAACTGGGCAATGATGAAACTTAATGATGTTGCGATTTGCAACAAGAAATTAACTATGAATTATGATTGGATGATGTATAAAACATACATTTTACTGGGATGTGTACTACAACTTGATCCCAGAACCAGCGATTCAAATTAAAAATAAAAGCATTTAAATAAAGAAAAACTAAACCACTTTACTTAGTTTAATAATAATTTTTTATTCATAGGTCTTCATTTCGACCTCTTTTCCAATGTGTTCTGCCTAACATTATGTAGTAGTGTGTCTATGGTACGAACGTACTCTTCCATTATTCGTTTTCATATTTAGGTTAATTTTTTAAAAATTTATATGGGCACACCTCGGATTTTTTAAGATATTTTTATTAAACATTAAAGTAATATACAATTTTGATTTACAACTAAACTTATAACTAATATTAATATGTGTCGGCTCAACAATAGGGGCCCGACGTATTTACATTGTCTTTTTTTGGTATTGTTTATTTTTAAACAATATTTTTTACTACTTAATCTACTACATGTTTATTTTTAAGGTAATTAAATTTTAAACAATAATTTTAAAATAAAATAAAAATGAAATATTAAGCGGCGTATAAACAGGGCGAACTTCAGCCTCTGTAATATTGGTTGCCCGCCTTCTCGTAGAAGGAGACGTCTTGATTGTTAAAGATGTCATCGAATCTAGCATCAGTGAATCCTCTTATGTGTATGTACCGGTGAGTTGGCTCGATTTCCTCGATTCGCAGTCCTTGCATCTCAGGACTTGGATGTATTTCCAATGCGTCGACGAATTTCCTCGCCATTCGGAACAAGTGGTCAGTTATTGGCAGCAGACCTGCTGCTTCGTATAGTTTTGTAGTCGACACAAACTTATAGCTGTTTGTCACCCTCCAGAGTCCTGTACAGATCCTTAGTACCTTCCTTTCAAATAGGGAGATCTTCTTCATCGTTGTTGGTGAGACGGTGAACCATATGGGGTAGCCATAGGTTATCACTGGCCTGATGAGTTGCTTGTAGATAAGCAGCCTGGTGTTGTTGGACAGACCGTTTCGTCTTTTAAGTAGCGGGTGCACCAAATGAAGAGCGTAGTTCGCTTTTTTCATTGTTTTGTCGATGTGAGAGTTAAACTTGAGCCTCTCAGTAAAGTTGATTCCCAGGTACTTAGTCTCTGACTTGGTGTTTATAATTGTGTTATCCGGAAGGGTGATTTTTAAGGCTCTGCACCGGCTTGCGATTTTTCTTATCCTTGTTTCGGTTGCTGGTACTCGGAAGCAGATGAGTTCCGTTTTATTGGCGTTGATCTTTAGTCCCCACTTCAGGTAGTAGTCCCAAAGATTTCTGAGGTGTTCCTCCACTCTTTGGGCAGCTATCTCGGGAGAGCGGGAAACTGCATACGTTATGGAGTCATCCGCGAAGAGCATAGTCCTTGTTCCGGCTGTATTTGTAGGTTGATCCGCCGTGAAGATGCTATACAGGACTGGTCCAAGTCTGGAACCTTGAGGAACTCCGGCTTTGATCCTTTTCCTTGTCGATGGGCACACCTCGGGCTTCAGGGCCCGTTCACTCCAAAAATTTTTCAAAAAGGTTTGTCAGTCTGAGATACACATGTGTATAAAATTGAAATAAAATTGGTTCAATTTTTAAAAAAAAAATTATATGGGCACCCTTCGGCCCTCAGAGGCTCAGAAACTGTTGTCACCGGAAATACACATGTGTGCAAAGTTTCAATGAAATCGGGCTATGGGAAGCGGGTTAAAAATTGATAGCAAGATTCCACGACACACAGACAGACGTACCACGGTCAAGCGAAGTTAATATAGTGAATTTAAAAATAAAAGCAATAGAAAAGAAAATTCAGCAATTTGCGAAAAACAGAATTTCTGTTTTGTATGTCTACCCGTGTGAGGTTAATTTTAGGGGGGGGGGAAATTGTTATACATCAGAAAAGAAATATTTCCGATGTGACAGTTGAAACTGGAAACCACTGTAATACTGTCTTTTTTATAATTTATATGCCTATGAAAGACGAATATAAATTATGACACTAGGTCATTTAATTGATGCAAAATCTTAAAATTCAAATTGAGAATTTTATATGATGTGTTTCGATTGAAATACCTTCATAATACAAATGCGTCTTGTCTTTGTCTTTTGTTAAGACACCAACAAATAAAAGCTAAGTAAATATGTATAGAGAATTTAAAAAAAAACCCAAAAATTGCAGAGATTAGATTTCATAAAAGTTTATATATATAACAGTACCACTTATTGAACGTACTTCAAACATGTTTAAAAGTTAAATTTTTAATAGCCGTATTTTATTGCCGAGGAACAACAACAATTGCACTGTCGAATTCCTTCTTTGGAATTGTGAAAACCTGCTGTTTGGCTGGTTTTGACATTCGAATTCCGAACTTGCTCGGCATATAAAATACAGCTAATGGCTCCCTCCAATTGCACAAACAATTTTTACTGGTAAGCTGTCAAAGTGACAGACATTTCATCTGTATTTTATTGGAATCCGAATAAGGAATTCGAATGTCAAAACCATCCAAACAGCAGGTTTTCCAATTCCAAAAGAAGAATTCGATAGTGCAATTGTTGTTGTAATTCCTTATTCCTCGGCAATTAAAATACAGCTTTCGTGGTTTTCGTGGTAAACGCTGTGCAAATGGGGAGCCAAACCCAAAGCAAGCTGAGTAAACGAAACCTTAAGCCTGAAACAGAATGGTTTGCAGTGCGGTCAACATTCTGGCAGATCGCTTATTAAGAACGTAAAGTATTTGGCGAACAAAAATCAATGAGTTGGAGAGCAATGCACCACGACATCTTAGCCAAATTTCTAAAATACTGCAGCATTCTTATTCGCTGTCAATCATTTGAAAGAAGCAAACTAATTTAAAAAGATATTGAAGAACAGATTATGAAGTAGTTACATTAAGCAAATAAAAACTATAAATACAATGAAAAAAAAATCAATATTCCAGGTAATAATAAGAATATCGCTCCGCATACTATTCTGTTTGTTATAAAAATACTGCAACGGCGCCGCACTGCATTGCACCGCACTTCGATCTGTTTCAGCCTTTACCCGTCGATTGCCGACGAGCAAAACTTTGCAATTGGAACAGAATATCAAATATAGTTTGCAAATAAAATGCCAAACTGACACCATTAGAGAGAAATCTAAACTCTACACAACAAATTAAAAGAGACATAAAAAATTCAATACAAAGTGCCTTATAAAAAATTGCCAGACAAACTGTCATAAATGAAACATAAAATTTTTTTTTTTATTTTTATTTTTTTTATTTTTTTATTTAATAATTTGAAGTTGAGAAGAATTATAAGTGTAATACGATCTTACTGGTTCATTGGTTTCAGGACAATTTCACTCAGTTGGGTTCATTAATGCCAACTGAACCCAATTTAGCTTTCAAGGAATCTGTTCAAAGCCGCGTTCGATTTCACTGAATTAGTAGATGTATCTGAAGTAACGGAAGTGAAGAGACGGTTCGATTGACAACTCTTCACTTCAGTTAAAAATTAGGCGAAATTGAACAAGCAAGTTCTGCACGTTAAGTTACTTCAAATGCGTAACATTGACATTTATCTGTAGTGAAGAATTCCAATGGAACAGCATCTACACTTCAGTAGCTCAATTTAAGTGAAGAGTGGCTTAATTAACTGAATTGTTAAACTGTGAAATAGCTCCTACATATAACCAAAAAATACAATGTAAAAATAAAAGTATTGTTATTATTATTATTACTTATCTATTATTTATTAACTAGTTAATGAAGTTTTTATTCATGATTTTACGGAATATAAATTTTCCTTTTAAAAATCGTGCAACACAAAAGTGAAATCGCCGCACTAAAGTAGATTTCCTTTGCAAAAGAGGAAAAATAAAATTTATGTTATAAACAAAAAAGTCATAAAGTGTACTGGTTAACAAAAGTAGTTAGAGTATTTTTACATCATATTATGTAATAATAATAAGAAAATATAAATATTTCATTTTATATGAGGTAGCAGCTTTTAAAAATTTATAAGAAAATTTAATTAAGAAATAATAGTTTCTTAATATTTAATGTTATTTTTAAAAACCATTATTAAAAATTAAATTTATTATTATTTAATTTTATTATTATATTGAGTAAAGTTTTTATTCGAGATTTCTAATGTGTGTATAGCGTCGCCGGGGATTTAATCTCGTAGAAAGACAGGCTTAATAATAGAACGGGTTTTAGTTCTCCTGAACACAACTGTCATGTAAACATCTCTTAACGATAACCGTGACATCTTCATGTGAAAATAAGAAGTTTCACAGCCAAAAACGAAAAAAAAACGTCTGCCAGATATTAGAGCCGTGCTGAATGTCTACGATCAGGATGACCAATTCATACGCGAATGAGAAATAAGTATTTCTCGGGAGCCGTAATTTTGTATTGTTGCGTCAAACGAGATACGAGTAATTTCGTTTTTATCGAAAAGAAACATTCCAAAAATAAATGCTAATTACCCGAAAACCCGATCTACATTTAATGGTGAAATAATTAAAAAGTTTTAATTATAAACAAGTGGACCTAATGCCAAGGTAATAAACCGAGTTAAGTGACGTGTATTCTCAGAATGTTTGCCAAGAACAAGCCCAAAAACGAAAACGAACAACGCCTCTAACAATAAAAGTTCATCGCTTTGCAGTTACCACAATATTGATGAAGTATTACGTTAATTGTTTTGGAACATATGACAATTACATCGATGAATGATAATGCATAGTATTATTGTTTTATTGGAAACTACCCATCTGAAGAATTGTGATAAGTGTTGTTGCATTGCGAGAATTGAAAAGCCACAGCTCAAGCAGTTTGTTTAAATACAATCTGTACAAAAGTAAGCATCATTTTTGTTCTACATCAATTATACATAAATAGAAAAGAGAATTACAAGGTAAATATCTAATCGTCACCTTATGTAGCAGTGGTTTTGTGTTTGTCAATTTAATTTTATCAAATACCTAATTAATTGCAGTGGCAGAATCGCAAAAACAATTCCAAGGTAGAAGTAGCTTTTTCGTCAGCGTCAAGCATATATGTCATGCAGCAGCAAATATTGAATGACAGTAGTCACGCTGTCGCCTCTCTGCTGCGCTCTGGTTCGTTCGTTGTACTGCGGTGCCGCTTAATCAGACACAGTAGTAGTGGTTGTTTGTTATCTTGTCGGGGTGTGCATTTAATTTCCTGCCAATTCAATTTTATTCCAAATTTGACTTTTAAGCCAACAAGAAAATGAATACTATGGGAACATAGAAGTTCCAAGTTTTTGGCGACATCAGTATAATAATTGCGCGTCAAAGAAGGGCAATCTTCACAGTCATATATATTTTTATTGTAATAACAATTTATCTCTAAAGTTGGCATGCACACACATTGTACAGTGCAGTTGTATATTGTTATGTGTTTAAATTGAGGCACACTTGAGATTGGCTTATATTGTATTATAATGTATTAATATGTCTTCCTATAGTGTGGCATTCCATTCATTGTAGTAGTCGCTTGGGATTGTTATCTTTTGTTTACCAAATGCAGCATCCTGTATCAAAAAGTTCATGGGACCAAAAATTGAAAACACATTTGAGTAACAAGAATTTATGTTGTTCGTTAGCGTTCTCAAATAATTAAAGTGATTACGAAGAGTTTAAAGCAACTATTATGTTTTTTATTATTACCAAGTAAATCAATATTAAATTAGAGCAGTAAGAGACTGTTTGTTTTGTCTTAGGACAAGAATAAAATCGATTAAGCAATGTAGTAAGTACGCCCTTTTGTAAATCATCTTAAATCTCGAGACAATTGAAGGTTAACTTTTGAACAATTTAGCAAACGACTCGCTGATAACACTGCCAATTCTATTCTTTTGAATAATGCTATAAATATTTCAAAAACCCCAAAGTATGCATGAATAAGGTAAATTTTGAATGTATGTGCTTTTTGGAAGAGGTTGTATTCATCACATTTGATCTTTTATTCCGTGCAAACTTATAATTTCCTTAAATGTAATAATTTCTTCAAATATATTTTCATTTCAGTAGTCTATTTGGGTTTTTATGACACATAAACATGGGGAAATTACTTTCGAAAATATTTGGAAACAAAGAAATGCGAATTCTGATGCTTGGACTCGATGCTGCTGGAAAAACTAGTATCCTTTTTAAAAAACAAATAAACAATAAATCATTTAAAATTATACCTCTATATAACTACTATTGTTTTAGAGATTTTCGTTAATAATTTTTTCAAATAGCTATACTCTATAAACTGAAATTAGGTCAATCGGTAACTACAATACCCACAGTAGGATTTAATGTGGAAACAGTCACATATAAAAATGTCAAGTTTAATGTCTGGGATGTAGGGGGGCAGGACAAAATTCGGCCGCTCTGGAGACATTACTATACAGGTGAAGTTTTTTTTCGTTATCTTTTACGTAATAAATCTGATTTTATATAATAAACAGGTACGCAAGGACTAATATTTGTTATTGATTGTGCGGACAGGGATAGAATAGATGAAGCAAGAACCGAATTACATAGAATAATTAATGACAGAGAAATGAGAGACGCCATTATATTAATATTTGCAAATAAACAGGACCTTCCGGATGGTAAGTTGTATTTCTTTTTAACCATCTATATACTCTAGGATTCTTTCTGTTTATCCTACTGGAGAAAACCGAATAAACATCAAACGAGCCAGAAATGATTGCAATGCCCATATTCGGCGAGTTAAATTCGGCTATGTCCAAAAGTTGACGCAAAAAATGTTCCAAAGTCAGCTCTAAGGACAAGGCTTATCTGTTTGCTGAGCTTTTTGCAACTAGCTCCACGCTTCCAGTTTGTGCATTACTTCCGTCTGTACCTCCGAGTATTGAACACTATGGGACAGATTTACATTCGTACTCGTGCAGCTGTATTTCCCCATTAGTTCTGAAGATGTATGTTAAGTACCTTAAATTCCAACCTTGACAGCATAACTAACGTGGGGGCTACTCAATAGAATATAATTTAACGCTTCCAAAACCCAATGCTGTCTTCTGTCCCTTAAGCGTAATCTAAACCCGCAACCTTTATCCATGAATCCTGCATCGAAGAAATTGAAAAACTTCCTATGTGCGTCAACAGCAAGCTTCGTTGGAACGACCACATATTCGCCATCGCTAAGAATGCTGCGAAATGTTTAGGTTTCTTGAAACGGTGTACTCTCTCAGACGTGACTACATATATTCGGTCTAAACTTGAATACAAGTGTATTGTCTGGGCAGCGCGATAAAACTTATTGGTGACTTAAATATCGTGAAAACGATCGAATCGCTTGAACATCGTAGGAATGTTTCCTGCTTATCACTGTTTTATCGCTTTTGCCTCATGCGGTGTAAGCGGTAATATCCAGATGCATCCGGCCCATCCTCCAACCCATCCGCAATACCCGTGCTTCAACTCGAGCCCACGGGACTACTATTAGGCCTATCTTCGGACGTATTAACCAATTCAGGGGTTCCTTCTTTAGCCGCACAATAGTTATGTGGAATGAATTGCCCGAATCTGAAATTCATCACATAAGTGCTGGTGTTCCACAGGGCTCTGTTCTGTCTCCGACATTTTTTCTCATTTTTAATTAATGATCCCATCCATTACTACTTATCCAATTCACTCTTTTGCTGACGACATCACTCTCAGCTTCTTATATACGTCTGAGGAACGTCTCTCCCCTTCTCATATGGAACTCAAACAATTACATACATATGTTAAGCACGTTAAAGCACGTTTCCTAACACGATGCATGAAATATTTCATTGCCTATGATCTGGCTACTATTTACAAAGCGTTTATTCGCCTTAAGCTTGAGTAAAATTCTCACATCTGATCAGGTGCGCCTAAAACTATCTTGCATCTGCTAGATAGAATACAAAACCGTGCATATTGGTGACGTAAACATTGCCAAGTCAATAGATAGGTCAAATAGACTGCAGGAACGTTTCCTGTTTGTCACTGTTTTATCGCTTCTTCCACCAGCGGTGCTCAAGAGAAATTACGGAACCCACGGGAGGCCAGGACCGGAACCCGGTTGTAAAGCCAAATATGATGATGATGATGATGATGAAACTCAATTTGTTGTCTCTACATCTAGGTTACCTTATTAAACAGTATATCGCATGTACAGAATTGTTTTTATGAACTCGATGATCAGTCAAAAAACGCGCAAAATAGGCCTCTGTTTCAGTGATGACTTCCTCATTCGACCCAAATCTCTTACTACCGAGCCATTTCTTCAGGTTTGAAAATAGAATATAGTTTAAGAGGGCCAATTCTAGAGAAAATAAGCGTCGAATTGATCGAACAGCTCAGCATAACATACGACGATGATTTTTTGCCCTTTTCTAGATAATATATTTTATGGCTTAATTTTTCGTCCACGGTTACCAAACTGCGCAAAAAATCCTTGTTGTTGCCAACACTTTGCCAAACACTTTTTTAAAGTTGTCACACGGTCGTACTTGTTGTCAAAAGAAAGCAAACGCGGCCCCCATCTGGCTGCGGAATTTTTCAGTACCAAATATTCATGCAATACATTCTATACTCGTTCAATACCCACAGCCTCAGTAATCTCGCGTACCTTCACTCGTCGATCGTGAATTATCACAACGACGACTCGGACGCTGATCGTCAAAAATGCACGTAAGACCGCGCAAAGTATTTTATTATAGATCGCAATTTCTTACCCAAGCCGATTACTTTTCAGACCTCTCTCGTATTTATTTGAATTATCACTGCATTGGTCAGTTTATTCGGAATGCCGAATTCTCTTAAGGCTTTATAAAGTTTTACTCAGGCAGCTTTAAAAACTATAATCAGATTTTACGGTCCTCACGACATTTGACTCTTCGTACAAGTCCAGGTCCTCGGATCTGGACATCCTACTTATGCAACACCAGAATTAATAGCAACATCTCCTCAGTTAAGTGCAACAACTGCGCACACTGGTGCCATTTCCGACGATGCTTAGATCTAGCCAACATCAGAGACTGGAATCGGAGTTTCATTGTGGAATGCTGCAGGACACTAGTTCAGGCAACCAATCACGCTACCATCTGGCACTGCTCAGTGTGACAAATGTCAACTTGCTCATCAACACTCCACCATCGTCAATGGTCTCACCCCCACCTGCAAACTATCAACCAACCACACATGCACACCACACACCTTTCGCTTTAATGCATCTAAACTGTAACGGCCTACGAAGTAAACTTATAGAAATTACCAACTATATGGAGCACCATGGGATCTTAATTGCCGAGATACAAGAAACAAAGCTCACCACCTCATGCTTGCTATCCAGCATCATCTGCAGAAGCATCAACGCCTACCTCGATGTACTAGAAGACTTCTTTACAAGTCGAAATCTAATCCTGTCTCCATAAAAATCGTCCGCTACACTTTTAACCACCTGGACTAAAGAAGTCAACAGCACGACATCTTGATACACGGCAGGACAATGCCTACAATCAAACATTCAAAGATCCTGGGAATCACATTCGACAATCTGTTGACATTTTCGACTCATTCAAAAAACATCAATAAACAAGTCATGTCCAAAAACAAGTCCCAAAATTTTTACCGCGCAGTACATGGGGTAAGGACTAAAAAAAACCCTACGTACCACATATCAAGCGATTGGCAGATCTGTCCTTAACTATGCGGCATCAATCTGGACCCCTCGCCTCTGCCACACACAGAAGTTTCAGACCTGTCAGAATGCTGCTCTACGCGGTGTTGCCATCGCACATGTCACATGAGGACTATTTCCACCAAGAAACCCTAATACTAAAAGTGAAAGAGCACATCGAGCTTCTCGCCAATTCCTACAAACCCGAAAACACACCACCCAGGCATATCTGGTCTAGTATTCGTATGTTCCGCAAAGAGATAAACCAACTTATCGCACATACACCTCTAGATCCAGCAAACTATAAAGCAGCCCTAAACGCTATTCATCAAGCTTCAGTTGGAACCGGACTAGATGGTCGCCAAAATAAAATCGTTCTGGGCGGCCGCCCCTCCTAAACATCAAAGCGAGGAAAATCTCCCCAGACAAACCAGATAAACACTGGCACAACAGGATGGAGCTCTTATCTGAATAGCTACATACAACGTTTACGTGACAGCATCATCGATCAATGCCCGGACTGTTGTGCGTCTCTACATAACACCGCTCATCTATTCAGCTGCAGTGTGAGTAAAGTCGGATGGGACCGCTATCCATATCGCCACATCCTGTCAAAGCAGACGCATTTCCGGGCCTGGACTGTTCCGACAGCTACATAAAAATTACAACCCAACGTTTGGAGTAATACGAATTAATAGTTGCTACAACAACATAATCAGATTTTAAGCTCTAGACAATAAATATGTAGAAATTATAAAGAACCACTTAGCTTAAGAATAATCGCTTCTTTTCATTTACTCTGATTTTTTCTTGTGCTGATATTCAATGAAATTTCTTGTTTTTTTTTTATTGCAGCAATGAAACCACACGAAATTCAGGAAAAATTAGGATTAACAAGAATAAGAGATCGCAATTGGTATGTGCAACCTGCATGTGCAACGTCTGGAGATGGTCTTTACGAAGGTCTAACATGGCTAACGTCAAATCATAAATTATGAGAATAAATTAGAAAATATTATTTTGTTGCCAAAATTTAACAGAGAAACAAAATATATAAAGTTATTAGTAAAAAAAACTCCCGTAAAGAGTATCGTTGTAAAAAAGATAACATAACTTCATATATAGGTATATATATATATAAACAGACACCCAGAAATTGGTATGTTCGAACAAAAAGTGGCAAAACTTTTCAAAACAACCACCGCATGTATTTTTTATCCCGCAAAAGAAAGTCAACAATTCAATAACTACAACACAACATCAACTTTAAAAGATCAAACAAGAAAGGAACTACTCTCCTCTTTTGGTATGATACCATTACCAAAAGTGCACAATCCATTATATATATAATATATCCATACAACCACCAATCAACATTTACACTATTCACGCTTCATTCGATGATTCGTATTCAAATTGCATTCAAAATGCGATCAAAAGGGATGTACCAAATCTAAGTTACAGGAAAAATCCAATTCGGAATTCTTTATACATGCAGAGCTTTCTTTTTTTCCCTTATTCTTTTCATTCGCGTCGTCAGCATTTTAGTTTTTATCAAATAATAATAATGCAATATATGTATGTATAGGTACTGTAGCTGGTCTATTTTTCATAAGCCACTATGTTTTAAAATAAGTATGTTACCCTACACATAGCATTATGTTGTACATTTTCATCCCTGTTACTTCCTTTTTGTATTCTTCATATATGTATGCATTTAATTCGAAAGTAAACAGGAAACATTTTTACACATAGACATATATTGAATTGCCATACAAAACAAATAGAGAATGACTTGGTAGAGATAGAGAAGAATTGAATAAAAGAGTGAACCATCTCTCATAGTGTTATATTGATTGTCTTTTATTTTATTTATTTATAATACAAATAATATTAATAATAATAATAATTACGAAACAAATGTATGAATAAAGCGCTACCAATTTAAAAACAAACGAATTAGTTTAAGATTTGTTTCCATTTCATTATTTTTAAGACAAGACTCGTAGTTAGGTTGGAAAATTATTGTAGATTGTATAGTATATTATCTATTGGTATGCAATACTATATCAGAAGCTACTACATACTAATGCTACATACATAGATTAGTTACCTACTTGATTGTTTTGTTTATTTTTTTTCTCATTTAATTTTTTGTAATTCAGAAATTATTGTATAAAAACACTGTAATACTTTTGGTATGATAATGTGTTGCGATATTATAGTTTGTTTGAGGTATGTGCCTTTTTTATTATACAACAATATTATACGTAGTACATTTACATACAAGCAAAATACAAATAATGATAATATCAAATTATTACAATATACTCACCCGTTGTTTGTCGTAGGGGGGGAATAATTTAAACGAACTATCAATAAATACCGCGTCATCGGTACTTGGAAAACTTTTTGTGTTTTGTGTTTTTTTAAGTTATTCCTCCTTCCATATGAACATTTTTTGTTTGTTTCTAATTCTAACACAAATGCTATTGAGATTTTCTCTTGCTTCTGGCATAAAAAGACTGACCGACAAAAAAGCACTTCTTTTGTTGTCATCATCCATCCCATTTCCCATTATCCCAGCAACAACGACAGACACCACCGTCCACCGTCCACTCCATGTGCACGATCACACCAAAACAAAGCTTTATCGTTTTCCCAGCCTTGGTACTGATTTTGTTTTGAAGATTGCTGAACTTATAATGTTGCAAAAAAAAAAAAAAAAGAATTTGTGAAAAAGCTTCTAGTCGTTATTCCAATAGTGTCGTTGTGTACTGTGTCGAAAGTGGTCGATTTGCATATCGTTCGATTATACACTGCGATTCACCAGATTAGAAGCACATCATTTTGGGAGATAAAATTAATATTTATCCACTTATGTCAGGAAAGAAAAAACGTAAGATGACGAAAGTTAGAGTAATTTGCGGTTAATACAAAATCACGTTTTAAAATATATTCAGAACAAGATAACGGTACATTCCAAATGTTCCAGAATGGCATGCATTGCATTTTATCAAAGTTGATTTTAATTTTAAATTCAACGTTCTACAGGTGATCTGAAAAGTGGAACCAGTCTATTCACAAATTTGGTGAAAGTAACGTTGTTGCACTCGATATTTCCAAGGCATTTGACAGAGTCTGGCATCAAGCTCTTTTGTCGAAAATGAATTACTATGGAATTGACAACACTCTGCTTGTTTGGACTAGTAACTACCTTTCTGACCGCTTAATTCATGTCATATTGGGCTGTTTTAAATCCAGTGTTCACCGCAAAAATGCCGGTGTTCCCCAAGGCTCTGTTTTGTCTCCGATACTCTTTCTCATTTTCAGTAATGATCTCCTACCCGCTACTTCTAATCCATTTCATTCTTTCGCTGACGAGAGCACTCTTATGTTTTCATACCCTCTCCAAGCACCTTTTCGTGACAAGTGGAACTTGAACAACAACGTGTGTTAAGTAAGTTAAATTCCGACCTTGACAGCATAAGAATTACGCTTAGACTACAGAAGCCTAATCGTAATTTAAACACCCAACCTTTATCTATGAATGGATCCTGCATCAAAGAAACTGAAAAACAAGAAATAATATTTTAAGAAAATCAAGGAATTCAATGATTTCGAACTTATTTTGGAGCGAATCTTCGTTGCGAAACTGAGAGCCCTTCGCTTGCGGGGTGGATAAAAACATAAGCCTCATAATTGTTCACACAGCTACAGAGGATTCCCCAGATAATGAAAAAAATAATTCTTTGAATCAGTCGAACGGAAACTCCATACCTACTCTGAGTATGATGTAAAAATCATTCTGGGAGTAAAAAATATAGGGAGTAGGCAGTACATTGGCACACATAGCTTACATGAGAACACTAATGACATATACAACGAGTCATAGAGATGGCAGCAAGCAATAATTTGGTCGTTGCGAGTACAAGGTTTGGGCGTAAAAATATCCAGAAAGCCAACTGAGTCACTACCAACCAGATAGACCACGCGTTGATAGACCGCTGCCACAACCCGAACCTAGTGACGGTGCGGACGTACAGAGGTGCCAACGTCAACTGGAACCACTATCTTGTTGGTGTGTTGCTCCGAGCGGGGATTACATCATCACGAAAGACTGCATCCGCGAATCAGGTTCGAGTCAACACGGCTGCTCTTCGCAACCAAGAGACCAGGAACAACTACGGTCAAGTGATAGGACTCGCCCTAAATGCAGGGAGAGTAAGTCCTGGAGCTGAGATGTCGGGCGTAGAAGAGAAATGGACACGCTTTAGTAATACTGTCATTAGTACTGTTGATTGCATCTTCGACAGTAGTCGTAGAGATCGGAATGACTGGTTCGATGACGAATGTAAGCTAGCAACTGAGCGTAAGAATGTTGCGTACCGAGCAATGCAACAATCTCATAGAACGCGGGCACGCGAAAATGAATATAAAGAGCTCAGAAGATATGAAAGAGTTCGTTGGCGAAAGAAGGCAGCGTGGAAGAAGAATCTCGTCCGTGACCTAGATCACACTATGCTGCCTTCACCAAGCGAAGTTAGCAGAGCAATAAATCGGCTCAAAAATAAAAAGGCCTCTGGATCAGATGGTATCCCAGCGGAGCTGAATCAATCAGGAGGCCCCGAAATAAACCAAGCAATTCACGCCTCTCGAATTCGAATTGCCGAGAAAAAATCTGATTTTGTGCGCAGATTTCTGAAACAAAAAACACCACATTAGTTTGTGTTTGACAACCTCGTGAGTTTTAACGAAAATGGAAAAATGGAAATGAAAATTTCCGTGTGACCACTTTAAAGGACAAAGGAGTGTTTGGCGATGTTCAGCCGCAATCCGAACAAGTTTTTGCGCCGTTTCGTAACCGTGCACGAAACATGGATCCATCACAACACACCAGAGACCAAGGAACAATCAAGACAGTGGGTTTCCCCGGGTCTGTCGGCCAACAAGGTCATGACAACAGTTTTTTGGGATGCACGCGGTGTCATTCACGTCGATTACCTTGAAAAGGGTAAAACGATCACCGGCAAATCTTTTTCAAAGTTTTAGACAGATTCAATATTGATTTGTAGCAAAAAGGACAAAATCGAAAAAAGTGCTGTTCCATGGACCATGGCAAAAAAAAAATTTGACTACGAACTACCACCCCATCCATCATATTCTATAGATTTAGCCCCTGCGACTATTTCGTGTGTCCAAACCTGAAAGAATGGCTATGCGGTAAGAGATTTGGGTCTAACGGAGAGATCATCACTAAAACAAACGCCTATTTTGAGGGCCATGAGAAAACCTATTATTTGGAAGAAATAAAAAAATTGGAAAAACGCTGGTCTAAATGTATCAAGCTTAAAGGAGACTATGTTGAGTTGAGAAAACGCTTTTTTCCCGAAAAAAAATCTAAGTCACTGACTTATCAAACCTCGTAATTTACTCGTTGTTTCCACCTCAAATAACAATAATAATAAAATAAAATAATTTGCTTGTGTGCATGTACACGTATACGGGCTTCAAATAATGCTACAATAAATGTGAGCCGAATTGAAAGGAAATTGTTGTAGGATTATTTTAGCGATTTGCAAGGTTAACACAAAAATGGCGAAATTTAAAATTAAAGAGAAGATCACCGAAATTATGAACGAAACCAATGCACAACCAAACTAATTTTTTAGAATACATATTAGCTTATGATACAGATGCAACAAAAACATGTGTTTTCCCATATACGATAAATTTTTTATTTAATTTTTGAATGGGGTTTTTTCAGCGATAGCTCCATAATTTTACTCACACAAGCAAATTATTTTATTGTAGCATTATTGTTATTTGAGGTGGAAACAACTAGTTATTCTGTTAGTCGCGTTCGATTAGACTGAAGAGTACAACTATTCTCTTTAGTTAATTAAGCGGTTCTTAAACATAAATGGAGCTACTGAAGTGAAGAGATTGTTCGATTGGTATTCTTCACTTCATATAAATGTCAATGGTACTCATTTGAAGTAACTACATGAGCAGAACACCTACTCACTTAGTTCAGTTGCCCAATTTCGCCTATTTTTTAACTGAAGTGAGGAGTTGTCAATCGAGCTGTCTCTTCACTTCTGTTACTTCATATACAGCTACTAATTTAGTTAATTCAGTCCAATCGAACACGGCTCGCTTGTAAAAGTATATAAAGTATATTTTGGTTTTTAAGAAAATGAGTTATTCAAAAAATTTCACAAAAAATAAAAATAAAAAAAACCCTTATCTATGTAATAGACGTATTTTTGCTTATTTTTCGTGTATATACTATAAAACGACTGAACGGCAAAAAACCACTTCTTTTGTTGTCATCATCTTCTGTAGACATTATGCATAATCCCAACAACAACGGCAGACACCACTGTCCGCTCCATGTGCACGATCACACCAAAACAAAGCTCCGTCGCTTCCGTAGCCTTGGTACTAATTTTTTGAATTTTGAAGATGGCTGAGAACTGATAATGTTCCAAGAAAAAATAAAAAGAATTTGCGAAAAAGCTTTAAGTCATCATCCTGATAGTTGTTGTGTGGTCGATTTGCATATGGTAGAATTATACACAACGCATAGACAAAAACCCCTGCAAGTCCTAATTGTTGTGTTGGTCCACTCGAAAAGATTACAATTGTAATTTTTATATTACATTTCTATATGTACTATATATTTAAAAGAAAAGAATAAGTGTTGATGTGTTGCTGGCTGTTTATGCGCTCATGCAATGCAAACTGTATGCTAATAATAGGCAGATGTAGAGTAAAGTAGAAACGTCGGGTCGGAATTGTTTGTGTTCATTGCACAAATAATGCTGCTTCGTCTGGTTAACTTTAATCATTCTATCCGTATTTAATTTAATACTACAACGGTAGACGGTAGATAGATGGATGGATAGGCGACCAACTAACCAAACGATCGACCCATCACACTATGCATTATTTTAAATTGAAAATTCTTAATTAGTTTTAAGCGAACAGTCGTACTTAACGCCACACGGAGAAAGCGGATAAAATAGATATATATCGGGGGGAAAAAGTGATTTTTTTTCTGTTCTGTTCGTTGAGAGTATGTAAATATACGAGTATATCTATATACAGACACACGAATGGATATATATATATATATATATATATATATAATTGGGTTATTACATATTGAAAGTGCGAATCGTTATCAGAGTTTCTATCAAACAATTCAATTGAAATCTAACGAATTTAAATTACATCATGGATATACATCATAAAAAAAATTTAAATCTATAGAGCATAACGTTTAATCAATAAATACAAAAAAAAAAGCAACAATACTCAACATTTTCTTGTTATTCTATCGCTCTAAATATAAACAAAAACTCAGAAATTATTAAATATAATTGAAAATGTATGAGTAATCACCATATTTTTAATGTACTCGCATATTAAGCAGATCAAGGATTGGATTTTTTTTTCGGTGGTCATATGTGTGAACGTGTTTGTGTGCATGTATATGTGTGTGTGTGTTAAAAATTTCGATAGTCTCGATCTCTATATTGATTGTGTGGCATTTTATTGGTTAAATTCGAATTAATTATGCAATTTTTCAATTGATTCGATTCGATCGATTGTGGTAGATCATTTTTATAATCAGAGTTTTTTCTTCTCAACTTTTCAATGGAAAATAAATAGTTTAAGTGATACCGTGTGAACAATTCGTAGTACCAGGATAACGAAGGAATATTTTTTTTGTTGAAAAAAAGTACAATATTTTTCGAATATTAGCCAATTATGGATTAAGAATTATGCCGTCTCAAGCTAATCAGTCTACTTTGTGTGCCGTTGCTTCACAAAATGGAAATAGTAAGTTATTTAACGATTTACCAAAAATATATGTAGCCATCCATTAAATTAATGTTTGCTATTCATTATATATATGAATAACCGTCTTGTGTCAATGTTTGTGCCTTAACTGCCCTTATCCAGGATACAAATTTCAACTTCCTCCGGGATATTTGTTACTCTGCATGTCGAAACCTACAAATTATTGCGTGTGCTTGTATGCATTTGTGTTGCTTTGCTCGATATCGAAGGGAAGAAACAACTGCAAAACTGCACTACAAGATGATGCAGCCACTATGTAGAAAACCGACCGAAACCCTATTTTTAAATCATCCGCAACAGACGAAAGAAAATAAAAATGCATATAGCAAAACACTCGTTTGTGTCAACCAACAATTTGTGCCAAAGATTTTAATTTGGATTAATCTATTCAAATTATTTTTAATCCGACATTCATCTGTGTGAATTGTCTTGTCAATTTAAATTCCAACGAAAAGTTTATTCGAATTCATTGTACCGCAATTTGCATCCTTCAACAGAGTAGAACGATCTCTTAAAATGTTGATAACAATACATAATTGACTGGTTTGTGCTAGTCTTTCTAGACTATATCCATTGTTTTTTTTAGCGTCAACTGTACTCTGTTCGATGATAGCGAATATTATTTCAATTTAGTTTTTCAACACTTTCCTACGAATATTTTTAGAATTTCATTTCATATTACATGCTATTTGGTTACTAAATAATTCAAGTTTTGTTTTCGAAAGTTGTTTATGGCGCGCGAACGTAACGACTTTTTTGCCAGTGCTTTTGCAACTGTCACTTGTTATTTTGAACGAAAAAAATTTCTTTGTTTTCAAATGTTTTGTTTTTTCTGTTAGGTTTCTTTTTCTCAACATTTGTACAGAGCTTAAAAAATAAGCGATTATGTGATTTGAAAATATCAATATAAATATTACCTTATAAATAAAAACAGTTTTCGTGCAGTAAGTTTTCCGACTACTGTTTTCACCTTATCAGGTGGATAGGGTTTTTTCGAAAACACCCAAGATTCGCTTGCCTTTTTTAATTGGCCACATGGAATCGATGGCGCCGTGGCTCCGTGGAAATGCGCATGGCTACTGAGCGGGAGTTTCGTGTTTCGAATCCTAGTAACACCAAAAGTATTTTTCACGGTGTCCCACCTCTCGCGAATGGTGACACAAATGGTCGCGAGAAGCTAGGCCTTGGACCGCAATGGTCTGTCGCACCGAATATTATATTATTAATACTATGTAACTTTGCACCAGCCTATACGCCGTAAAACTCCCTTGCTCATAACTACTCGTACTATGAAGCATTCATTTTACAAATATATATTAACAGAGAGTAAAACAAAAAGATACGATCGTCACAAAAATTACATTTTGGGGATTCTCCCTTTTAAAGTTGCTTGTTGTGTATATAAACATAAAGGCGGGTACACATTGGATTTAAAATTAAATGGTTGAATGAACATTTAAAATTTTGAGTGTCGTAAGTCGGTAGTCGAATCGAGGTGGGAATATTTTGAGGACTTAAGTGTAAAACGACTTAAAGCGAAGCGACTTAAATCGGGGTATATATGTATTTGGAATTTGTCAGAAAATTGCTTTGTTTAATTTCGCTAGAGCCCTTTTTGAAATTTTCAAAGATTTATCTATTGAATTTGAATTTTTCAATTGTAGTTTCTGTTTGTAGTTTTCAAGCAATCCAAGCATGTTTTTGTGCTGTTTTTAAACAATATAGATAAATTTGAATTGCCCTAAACAGTGGTGAACATCAATAATAAAAAAAGTGCATAAAATTGCGTAGATAATATGAAGCTTTGACACATTTGCCGTCTCCCATCTAAGGGCCCATCAATATCCTCAGTCATCTCGTTAAATGGGACACGATGCCTTACGGAGAAGTCAAAGAATTTTTCAGATTTTCTAAGACCGAACTTATTGGATTCATTATCGCTTCTCACCTTGTCAGTTGAGTTTGACAGTTTTTATTACGGAGCTGAACGTTTCGATTCTTTACTGAGGACTCAGAAATTTTCCCAATTTTCTTGCTTTCTTTTGTTTTTTGTTCATGTGTCGGAAGAGACACAAAAAGTTTCCCAACTTTTAACCTTTCTGTCCGGCAAATGCTTTGACAGTTCTGTCAGCATTTAAAGTTTAATTTGGCATTTGTTTTTGTTTGCTTGTACGACAACAACGTATCCATTGGGTCACCTCTTTACGTTACATACAGCAACGTTAACAAATACGTCGCCGCAACGGAAGGCCCTTAATTGCTTTGTCCGTTGAATTTAACAGTTTTTATTAAGGATCCCTCCGTGTCCCCATTCACTCTGAGGACTCAGAGAATTTCTCCGGTTTTTGTTATCTCTCCATGCTGACTTTGACATTTTGTATTACTGAATATGACCAACTGTACGCAAAAGTCCTCACTGAGTAGAATGTCAGTTATTCTGCACACTCAGTTACAGGGCTATTCATACAGATTGTGACGTTATGTTGACAAATGTACTACTACTACTTTAAAATTTCGCAATATCACCAATTACTTGGAAACTCTTAAGAGCTTTTCTTACGAATTTTAATCTGACGAACTTACCGAAGGAAAAAGTAAAGTATACAACGCTAACAGAAATTCGGAAAATTGAACAACAAGCCGTGGACAGGTTTAGATAATATCGAAATCATACGGAACAATTTTTAACAACTTACTGAATAACCACTACTTCCCAAAAGGCTGGAAAATATCGAGAGTTTTTCTTGTATTAAAAGAAATAAAGATCTTTCTGATCCGACAAATAACAGGCCAATCGGCCTCATGCCTAATATTGGGAAAGGTTTCAAAGCGGTTATTAGTACGTTCATTTTGAATTTGTGTGAACGAAATGAGATTATTCCGCGGAACCAGTTTGGGTTCAAGAGAAACCACTTACGCGCATTCACGCGGTTACCAAATTTATTTCGGATGTCATCTGTAATTTGAATGATAAGAGGAACACTGCCACTTGTTTAGTACATATCGAAAAGCCTTCGACACAAATTGGACCGACGAATAATTTACAAAATTATTAGATATGAGCAAATTCGACGAGTTAACATACTGAGAAACATGGAAGACTAGCTGGAACATTAAGATACGGTAGTGGATTATATATAGTAGCCCATTATATATGGAAAAATACACCTTTTTTGAGATGAAATGCCTTCAAAAGCGAACAATCCAACTACAAACATTTTATATCAAACAAAAAACTTTTGGATGCGTCTGGATTGTTGAGAGTTGACAATTTAATTATAAGGAACCATTTGGTTAGGTCAGCGGGCATAGAAAACGACCTAATTTTAAGAGCCGTACTTCAGAAATACATTGATGAGCGGATATATTCCACCTGCGGCATTCCTGTATATAGATGCAATGCGCTCTCTATCGGGCTCGCGTAAGATACCGATAATATACCACATTGCTAGAAGGGCAAACGACAAAACAATCCGGCATATATAGATCAAAATAAAAATGCATCCTAGAGATACTGCAGTTACATACCTGAGAAAGACCGAACAGGACAAACAAAAACATCAAACACCATATTTACAAGAATAATTTTAATGTTTATGATTTATTTTTATTTTTAAATAGTTAACTAGTTCTAAGTATAAAGTAGACATAGATAAGAAATGTTTAATGTCGTATTTTTTTCTTATTACAAAAGCTTTCCCTTAAAGTATAAATACAAAACAGATAAAACATTACATTACAAATAAATATCCAATTTACTAGCTGTAACCTTAAGCCAATAGGCGTGCTATTATCGAATACACTCCACGTCAACACACATAGTAGAATCGTTCTTGCCAATATTATATTTTAAGTATCTTTCCAGACTTATGTTAACGTCATTTGGATAGACTTCCAGACCTCTAGTTTCTCTAATTTTAAATGATTATAAAATTAATAAAGTAGATACCTGTATGTAATGCTTTTGATTTTCAAAACAATGTAAAGTCTTTGCACAACTTTGTTTTTAATAAATAAAGGTACTTACCTGATATCCAATGGTAACCTCAGTGTAAGTAATAATAATACTGGTTTTTGACAGTATGATTAAGGTGCACGCATCCTTAATTTATAAAAGCACTTGGTGTCATATTCACAATATTTTTACTGTATGTGCCGCACTCTACACTCTGATCAATAGTTTCGTCTTCCCACCTTAGTTTCGTTAACTGTTTTGTGTAATTTTTTACGGTCTGACTATAATCAAACTAGAGTTGCCAATAATGCGTATAATTCGAAAATTTAATTTTGCAGCTTATGCCGAAAATTCATACAAAGTGCAACAGAAAACTTTTACCACATTGGATCAAGTACAAGAAAAAGCAAGTCAGGTTTGTACTAAAAATCACATTATTTTGTCAACAATATTTGTCCAAAAATGTGTGCCTTTCAATAGGCACGAAACCACAAACTTTTTAAATTAAAAGAAGGAACAAATTAAAAAAACAGCCAAATCCGTTTATTTAATGTTTCGCACTCAGATTGTAATTTTTTTCTAATAGCTAATGCAGGGTATTTTGGTGGAGGAAGCATTTAGATATTTTAGGTTGATAGCTGCACAAACTCGTTTGGAGTTGCACATTAATCAGGAATTTCTTTTTTGTGCATAACATATAGACATAACTCTTCTACTCATGGGACGCCTTTTTTCAATCAATGATGAGTGGATCCTCCAAAATATCACGTAGAGGATGACTGGGATTTTTTAATGCATAAATCCATTGCCAAGGGAGTTTTACCTTTGTTAAAATTAAAATTAAAAATTCGAAGGAATGTAACTTACAATATATAACATTCCTTTTACGTTTGTATATCCGATTTAATTTATTTTCTCAGAACTCTCCCTGACGTGAGTCCAAATGCTTTACTTTAATCAACAGATCAGCTTACTTTTGTCCTATATCCCCTTGTGGGGTCCTAGGGACTCTACTACGCCTACGTGCCATTGCGTGTGGTTCCTGGTAGGCAATGAGCTTCAGCTCTCTCCAACTCTTCCCCAATTGCCGTGACTCCTCCTCAACTGTTCTGCGCCATGTATTTCTCGTACAACCCGTTCTTCTACCATCCTGAGATAACGGATTCCATTGCATTGTGTAGTTTGCCATGGAACTGTCGCCTTTTCGCAGTGTATGTCCCATCCACTGCCACTTCCGTCGTTGGATGGTTGGGCCTGACCCGTTCTCTGGTAAAGATGTTCGTTAGAGACACGGTTAGGCCAGAAAACCTATTTACGAACGTTTGTAATCTTTTTGTGATAGTAGCGGTCACCTTCCAAGTGCTGCACCCATATAACAGCACAGATTCAACATTTTAACGGAACAGTCGCAGCTTGGTGTTTAAGCTGATCGCATTGCTTCGCCATATCATGGACATCATCGCAAACACTGATTTTGCTTTGCCGATTCGATTGACAATGTCCGGTTCGGTTCCACCTTCGGTCGAGACAATACTCCCAAGATATTGGAAACTCTCTACTCTCTCTACCGGCTCCAGTGCGGAAACCTGCTTTTTCGGCATCGAGTGTATCTTCCAGATGTTTTTTAATTCGCTCAAGTACTACTTTGGCTATTACCTTTGCAACTGTATGAAGAACGCAAATGCCTCTCCAGTTTTCGCACCCCATAAGACTACCTTTCGTAGGAAGCTTGACAATCATTCCCTTCTTCCACTTGTCGGGGAAACTTTCTGCCTCCAAAAGCTCTCTCTAAAAGAGGATATAAAAGCTCTGCTGATGTCGTTGGCGCGGCGCGCAGAAGCTCTGCGGTTATACCATCTAGTCCTACCGACTTGTTGTTCTTTAGTGCGTTGATCGCGGTAGCGATCTCATTTTTACTGGGAGTTGAGGTGCGAATTCGGGAAATTGTTACTTCCGGCAGTTTCGTTTGATTTGGGTGCATATCGTTAGCGAATACACGGTTAAGGGCTTGATCTGATCCTCATCTGAAACGAGTACGGCACCATCTAGGCCTATCACCGGATGTTGGCTAGAGCGGTGACCACCTGTCAGCTCTTTGGTGATTCTACTATAGCACCTGCTCGCTGCTTCCAGGTTGTTAATACAATTACGTTTGTCACGTCTTACACTACGCTGCACTTTTCTCATTTTGCTTCGATACAGGGACTCTAGCTCGATCCTTGCTGCTGCTGGGGAATCTACAATACGAGCTTTAAGTAGCTTACGTTCTTCAATCCGCCTCCAGGTATCTTCGGTAAGCCACGTGCTTTGCCTTGCCTGGCTTCTACCATCAATACTTTCCGCTCTAGATGTGAAAACATTTTTCACAGCCTTCCAATGTTATTGGATGGTTGTCGGCAGTGAGCCGCTGATTGCTTCCACTCCTTGCGCTAAATGATCCCTTAATTGTTGACGTACTGAGGGGATCTTTAGCCGGTCGATGTTATACCTAGGTATTCGGATGATATTGCGGATTCTTTGAACTGATGCAGTACGTAACTGGACAGTAGCTACCATAAGTTAATTATTCCGTACCATACCCATATCGGCTCCTCGTCGTGATTGCCTGTCAGTTGACACCCAGCTGACCTGGTGGCAGGTCTTATGCTTAAACATGGTGCCTCCTATGACAAGGGGGTTGGTGTTGCAGAAATTAACAAATCTTTCACCATTGTCATTTCGTTCGCCGAGGGCGTGATTCCCAATTACATGTTTGAGTCCTTCATTGCCGTTGCCTACCTTGGCATTCAAGTCCACCATCACGATGACGATATCTCCGTTCGGCGTTGCGTTAAATACACCGCTAAGCTGATTGTAGAAGTTGTCTTTTTCATGTTGTCTTTTAAGGAAGTTTCTAATTTTTCTATCAACACGTTTCAAATACTTAATATTATTGGTATAACATTCTAAAACTGCACAATTCACAATTTTTTTATTTATACATTTTTTTTTTAATGAATTAAAGTGAAAACACCGACATTCAAAATTTGTTTGACTAAAATCTTCAATTTGTGTGCAAATTTGTTTTTTTAGGTTTCGTTTTGTCAACGAGTAACTTATTTGAGAAGAAAAGAGAATTTTGTTACATATCTTATATACTTGTATCGTGGTCAAAAACATGCATAGTGTATAAGGTATTGTAAGAACGATGACTCAAAATTTGTGGGGCATGTCAATGGTAGGATAAATGATGGACTTTCGAATAACCTGCATCGTGTCAGATATGAAAACAGTCCCGTTTTTTAATCATGAATACCTCTGTTAAAGAATGTTTCTTAATAATTTATCGCTGTTGTTTTCCTGATGGTAGTATTTTATTTAAAGAAACACTTGGTAAAATAATTAAATTAACGATCACGGCCCGACTAAATTTTACAGAACAAGCGAACTGTGCTGTGGCCTGCAAAATATTTCGCTGTTCGAAAAAACAATAAATTGGTAGGGTAGAGGTAAATGTTATTGGTCGACATCGGTATCTTGGCAAGGTACCAAGGCAAATAATAACAGCTCATTATTTAATTCCCACAAAACGCAAATTTCAATATAAATAGGTATATGTACCTACATATATTCGTGCTTATAGTATAAGTAATATTCTCGTATAATACATGGTACAATGCATGTCAAAATATACTTCCGGACTACTCAAGAATTATAATGCGATGTGACAAATTGTTCAGTATTTTTAAAACAAACAAAGGAATGTAACGCGAAAAAATGCATTCCACTGTGTTAAATTTATGCAGCTTAAATTAAGCGCTATATATACGTATATTTGAATTCGGAATAAAAATAAAATTATTTATTTTGTTCAAAAAATCGTATCTCTCTTCTTTTAATACTTTGGCTTTCGGATTGTGTTATATCCCGAAAGACAAAGTTTCGTGAGTAAAAAATGAAAATTGTTTAAGCAACTTTAGAAAAATATATATTGTTTTTAAGTACATTCAGTGCGAAGTTTAAACCATTGGATAATAGCATTATTACATTATTATTCGTTTATTTCTATTTTTGTTTACTTTTTCTTTCATACTCCTGCAGAAATACGCAATCGATGACCTAGATCGATCGTTTTTCAATTTTCCACCTTTTGTTAGTGATTATGTGGGTCAAATTTGTATAAATTTAGAAAGTTGTTTTGAACTTGTATTAGAGATTATATTCTACATGTAGAAATGGAATAACTATAAACGCGCAAGTAATGCATAAAAAACTTAGAACATTTTTCTTGTGCCATCCGTGAATATAACGCGATAGTTAAAATATCAAAAAGTCAAAGTAAAAGTTGTATTCTTCTTTTTAAATAAAGAAAGAAAACCATTCCTTTTGTTGTTAAAATACAATTTTGTTTTCCTTAAATGAAATAAAAAAGTAAAAGTTAAACAAGATTCCACAAAATGTACTGTTGGACAGAAGTTGTCAGGTGTATTATTTAGTCCGTTTTTATTTTAATTGTACCCGCATTTGACAGTGAAATTTTTAATATCTAACTTTTTAGTTTGTGTAGTTTGTAGCAATTTTGTTAAAATTAAAAACGAAATTAAAGAAATTGTTTTCAAAACAAAACAGTGTTTGCTATTTCTTATTTCTTTCCACTGTCCACTATTGATATATTTTTTATATATAATTAGTTGAAATATCCGGCGTTCCCTAGTTGCCCCCATCTCACAGCCACCCAATCCACTGACTCCATCCTACTGTTCCCACCACTCTGACACACAGTCAACCGACCACCCACCCGCTGACACTATATACCACTGACACAACCCCACTGACACAACACAACATAATAATGGGTGTTTTTTAGAACTTGAAATTGTAAAAAAATAAACAAAAACATAAAATTTCATCAAATAGTTTTATTCATTCAAAAGACCAATATATGGCATTAACATTTGAAAATATATCATATGGCATGTGTCCATCACGGCTAGATGTATTGGAGTCTGGAGGATCAATTTTGCGGAAATTTTGCTTATTGAAAAGACGGATGACTTGCTCAGATGTTCGATTATGTGCCCCATAAAAATCACGAGAATCGACCGCGTATACTTATGATCAGCCTCTGTAATATTGATTCCTGGCCTTCTCGTAGAAGAAGACGTCTTGATTATTGAAGATTTCATTAAATCTAGCGTCTGTGAATTCTTAGATGTGATATATGTTGGGTTGGTTTTTTTTCCTCGTTTCTCAGCTCTTGCATCTCCGGACTTGGATCTGTTTCCAACCCGTCAACGAATTTCCTCGCCATTTGGTAGCAGACCTGCTGCGTTGTAAAGCCTTGTACTCAAGACAAACTCGTAGCTATTTAACACCCTTTAGAGTCCTGTACAGATTCTGAGTACCTTTCTTTCAAATAAGAAGATTCTCTTCAGCGTTGTTTGTGAGAACGTGAACCATATGGGATGGCCACAGATTATCACCAGCCTAATGAGCTGCTTGTTGTTGGACAGTCCGTTTCGTCTTCTTAGAAGCGTGTGCATCAAATGAAGATCGTAGTTAGCTTTTTTCATCGTTTTATCGATGTGAGTATTAAACTTGAGCCTTTAGGTGAAGTCGATTCCTATGTGCTTTGACGCATTAGTCTCACTGCGGATCAAAAGATTCCAACAATTTACTTATACAACACAGTAAAGCTATTGGCCAGTAACCAGTTACGCTAGAGCGGTCAGTTTTCTTGGGAACTTTTATTACTTTAGCCACCTTCCAGTTGTTCGGAAAGTAACCGTTGGTTAGGCAATTGTTGAAAATGATGGTTAACTGCCCGTCAATGTTTGATGATTTTTTAGAGTTTTCACTTAACTATAACCAAATTGTTGACAACTGTTGTCCCGATAAACATATCCACGTCTACAGGTTCTTTAGCGGCATTTTCTTCTCTGAACCGCACTACAGAATTTCTTTGAGAAGTGGCTTCTTTCTCAAGACTTTCAACCTCTTCTACAAAATCTGGAAGATGCGAAGAAGAAGAGAAGGGCTAACCACCAGCCCGTGAGCTCCTTTCGAAATGGCAGGCAAAGGTTTTTTCTGCAGGGCTGGATGCCATTTGATCTTGCATTGGAGATTTTTTTTTAATTGCGCACCCTTTTAATGCTCGGCTATATGCTTGGCACAGCGTGAGCGTTAAGGAAGAGGAGATGTTTAAATGCATCTGTTTTGAATGCTTGCGGATCGTCGCGATGTGGAAAAGCAGCTTGGCATAGCTTTTCACATACATGTTGTACGGCTGAAGAACGAATCTCGGAACCTGATGACTGTGACATTCATATTTTCACTGGTATATTGCGCGGAAGTTTTACTAGCGTTCTTCCGTGTTCTTGTTAAAATTGTTTCGCTCTACTATTCTTATTCTACTGTTCTCAAGATCACCGTTTGCCATAGATGATTTTCTCCAATATCGGTGGTATCTCTACTTTTTCTTCAGTGATGACTCGTAACCCACCGTTCTTGTTGTCGTTAATTTGCAGGAGTACTTCCACATTACGGCATTTTAAAACGTGGTTCTTCAGATCAAGTGTTCCCGTGCTCTGTCATGATATCTTATGCATTAATTAGTAGTGCGTGCGGTTCCTGGCCGTGACTCCTCCTCAACTGTTCTGCGCAATGTATTTCTCGGACGACCCGTTCTTCTACCATCCTGAGAAAATGGATTCCATTGCATTTCGTAGTTTGCTATGGAACTGTCGCCTTTTCGGAGTGTATGTCCAATCCACTGCCACTTCCGTCGTTGAATGGTTGTGCCTATTGGTTGCTGACCCGTTTTCTGGTAAAGATGTTCGTTAGAGATATGGTTAGGCCAGAAAACTCTTAAGATGTTCCGTAGGCACCTATTTACGAACGTTTGTAATCTTTTTGTGATAGTAGCGGTCACCTTCCAAGTGCTGCACCCATACACAGGCACAGATTGAACATTTGAACGGAACAGTTGCAGCTTGGTGTTTAAGCTGATCGCATTGCTTTGCCATATCATGGACACTGATTTTGCTTTGCCGATGAGTAAACCTTATTCCTCCAAACTTGACACTACAGGAGCACTCTCCTTTAATCGCTTTAATACCCTCTGTAATGAAATTGAGCTTCATCTTACGATCTAAACCGATCTAAACGCAATGGCATTTTAATTCGTTTGTTTGTGAAACGTCCTTTTATTTCTATAGAAAATTTACATAAGTTTGCAATTAAAATTTCGTTGTACCGCATTCAGATCATTGAAGGGGAAAGTACAAAAAACGCTAGCCAGTAAATTTATAATTTGACATCAAGCTGCAATTCCACGGTCAAGGATCGTTCGTAAAGAAAAGAAAAGAAAAATGAGATTCTATTTACTTTATGCATCGTCATTCCTTTTAATGTGAAATGTGTGCGATTCTACCTGAAATCTTTGTAGCACAAATAATACAGTTAATTAAATTACAGAATCAAAGTACAAATGATTAGTAAGACGTAAGAGCAGGCCTTGTCTGTTAAACGAGCAATGGTTTACTTCTTTCAGCTCAGTCAGACATTGTAATTAATTTAAGCGTGTATGTGAGTAAACAACAATTTCCGGTTCTTATTAACGTTCTAAGCCGAACGACTAACATGTTGTTCCATTTTCAAATTAAATGATTAATTTTTTATTTCTATTTGTGGTTTCCCACCTGATTAGCGCTAATGCGAAATTACCAATCCGAATTTTTTCTCAGAAAAGGAAATCTTTACCACACATTATAATTAAATCGGACAGTTTATGCGCGAACAAGATGATGTATATTTTGAAGAAGTCTATTTTCCCAATGGTCATCCGTCATCCACGCCTCATCAACACACCCCGTATCATCACTTTTACTCAACCATAGTCACAGTTCATAGAGAACATTTTCAGTTCATATTCTGCTACTGTTGCCAATATAAGTAAATATAGAAGGTGTGTGCATGCACGCACAAAAGATAAAATAAAAGGCGATTGGCCTCATATAATGAATATAAGTACATCAGATTCAAAATCCCACGCAAAACTTCAACTGTTTCCGAGCAATGCGTCGTCGCATCTTTGTGATGCAGCAGATATACTGCAGATACAGATAGATATACCCGTACCAATTAAGATACGAACTGACTGACAATAGTACATTTATATTCCATTTTCTCTGTCCATCGAACAACATTATTTCTATACTGCTGCACAAGCGGCGAGGGGCGTTTTTCTTAAATTTAATAATTTCTTTTGATTTACGCTTAAGAGACATGAGTAACGGAGCAATGGAGTGCCTTCCTGTTTGGTTCTTTTTTTTACTTTTTGTTATATATGTATGTATATATGTTAATAAAGCAATTTTGCTTTTTTGTGAAAATTACAAAAAGAAAAAAGAAATTACCAACAAGAGCACTCGTACTCTTTGAACTGATGATGTTTTTGGCTTTTTGGTTTTTTGGCTTTTCTTAACACAAGGCGGATGGATAGATATATGGATGGTGGTGGCTATAAATAAAAGAACGATGTCTTGCAGTTTTTACTATTTAAAGTTATTTTTTGAATTTTAAGAGAAAGACACAGAAATTCGTTTGCTTGAGCGGATAGTTTAAAATTGAATGCTGAGGAACGCGGTTGTGGTACATTGCGGTGCGCATTATTGCGTGAGTGAAAAATTATTTGTTTAGTGTACGTAAGAGTCATTTCGGCATCAGTTTTGTTAAACATTCCAACATTGGCGCGAGTGCATCGTGATTTTATAAACAAAAAAAAAACGAAACTCAGTCTTTTGTTATTTAAGTGCATAACGCAGGCATTTTCAGCCGATTGTTGCTCCAAACTGCACCAAAATAATGCAATAAGATACGACGAAACGGAACTTAAATCGAAAAAATAAATTTGGCCAACTGAGTGAGAGTGTTAAAAAAATCACAATGTTTTGTAGAATTACTGGAAAGTCTCGCGGACTTCCTAAACCGAATTATTTTCCACTATTACCTCCGATTTCACCGGCCGATGCGAAACGTTTTTGTCGCATCACCGGCAAATCTTACGGTTTGCCATCTCATCATTATATTCCAGTGATCCTCACAACGCGATCACAGCGAAATAAATCGAAATCTTCGGGATCGTCTGCCGACACTTCATACGGCAAACGGAAACATTGCATCTTAACAGATTATCGTTATATGTTTCCGATATTCGATGAGACGTGCGAAATGCAAAAAGGACTCTTGAATATATTGAATTCAAAGAACGTCTCCGACGATTGCGAACGATTTGTTTACAAAATCACCGAAACCAAGTGCTCCCTAGTGATTCCAGCTAAGCTGGAGGCGGCAGTTCGCGATGGTGATGTGCAAGATTTGATGTTTTCGAAAAATTGCTGCTCAGTTTTGCTAACAATGCAGAAGGGTAAAAATGTTTCGGTCGACTTAAAGGACTACGACAATGACACTTCTAATAATCTGTACTATGGTGAAGGACCCAGACCAGAAGTTTTAGCTAAACAAAAAATGAATACGCCTATCCAACGGAAGGGAAAACTTGCTAACACTGGCGGTAGTAGCGCTACTGTGAAAAACACAAAAGATCATCCAGCAAATAATGTCATCAATGCTAATTTAGTATTGGATCCGTCCACTGTGCAGTCAAATATTGTTCGCCCAATCACCGACACGGCAGATATTATGAAACCAATCATCGAATCTTGGGACTGGACTGCCTACGAGAATGAGGTGGCAAAATCCAATATGACGATTATCAATGAAAAATTGCCAAAACCATGCAAACCAAAATCGATGACATTTAAAGCGAATTTACCAAATGTGCCGGATCAATTATTAGAGAACACTCTCTCCTTGGACCCCATTGCATGTGTTGGGCCTTTATTTGAAACAACTTCGTCGTTATCTGCAAAGAAAATGGTGCCATCAAAAAAAATTATTGGTAAAATCAATAAACTGTCCAATGCAGAGTTAAATCCGCTGCTAAACATTTCCCCCAACTTGTTGAAGCTCGTTGAAAATGAGATACTTTCAATGACTCAACTGGTCACGATGAAAGATCTTCCAAATGTAATTGAACAACTCAATAACGGCGCGGAAAATGCAGTCGTTAATGGTATACCAGGTGTATTTGTAGAAATCAGCTGCGACGCCGGAAAAGAGGAAACACCAAGAAAAGTATTTATAGCTGGCAAGAGAATAAAAATAGAAAATGATGAAATTTTCATTCCTGGAAGAGCAGTCGTCGCCGCCACCGCTGCAGCATCAGGCACACTCGCAGAAAATGGTAATGATATTGCTGATGAAAATGTAATCTTCCAAAGCGGATTCATGCTTTACAATGAAAGCAAAAATTGTTTATCTTTTTTGCCGGGTCTTGTTTTACCCACAACTGATGATACTAGAAATAAATCGACCAATACATTTGTTGCTGGGCAAATTGTTAATGGAGAATTCATTTGCGGCCAAACGAAAGCTGTTATTGCCACGAATACAAACCAATTCATGCATGGTCGAACGGTCGTAACGGCGGAAGGGTTAAAATTCGTTCCAGGTGTAGAGAACGATGGCACTTTTGTGACCGGCCAAATACTTGATACTCCCGACGGGTCGCACTTTGTACCCGGACAAACGGTACAGATTGAGGAAAAAATTAAATTCATCCCTGGACAAAACGTTCAGATCAGCAAGGATGAATGGCAATTTATTCCGGGGCAATCCAAAGGCAATGAATTTATTGCGGGCAAGACAATAATTACACATGAAGGTTGTAAGTATGTACCTGGAATGTATGTGAATCAGAATTTTGTTCCCGGCATATCAAAGCTAAATGATCAGCAGGAATTATATTTCGAACCTGGCCTCAATGTACAAACGAAGCAGGGTCCGCGTTTTATTGCCGGACAAATTGTCAATGCTGGAGAAAACATGCACATGTTTATGCCTGGTACGAGCACAACTGGTCCGGATTTCACCAATATATTCAAAGTGGCCAAAACGGTCGATAATGTTATCTTCAGTGAAGCGGTCGTCGAGTGCAATGTTATCAACGAGGATACATGTGAAGTTCAGCAAAATGCAAGCCTTTCAATTTATGGTTTTATGGTGCAGACCAGCAATGGAATCGAATTCTATCCAGAGAAAATGGGAATGCAATACGTTGCACCGGGTAAACGTGTTCCTGGTAATCTGATAAAGCAAGATGCTGAGACAAAATTTGTTCCAGGTATAATGAAGAAGCATGGATTTATTCCGGGTCAAATTGTTTGGACGGAAACAGGTGAGAAATTCATACCCGGTCAAGTAATCGAAACCAAGGAGGGTCTAAAATTCGTCCCCGGACAGGTAATCGAAACAAAATGCGGACCGAAATTCGTTCCAGGTCAGGCCATCGAAACTGATGGTGGTACTCGATTTGTTCCCGGACAAATTTTCCATACAAAGTCGGGACCAACTTTTATACCTGGTCAAGTTATATACACTGAAGAAGAAGGTGAGCGTTTTGTTCCCGGACAGGTGGTCGACACTGATGATGGGCCGCGCTTTGTACCTGGCCGAGTTGTCGAAGGGAATGGCAAAGTCACTTTCTTACCGGGACAAATGGTTCAGACATCGGAAGGACCAAAATTTGTCTCTAACGACGTCATCGACAGTAACAATGGCGAACAAGTTATTCTTCTGCAGAGTTTCCTTGTCTCACCAGAAGAATTGGATTTACTGCGTCCAAGTCACAAATGGAATATGGCAAGTCCTGCCGGAGAACTAAGTATTGATGCACAGCTCTTGAAACAATTATCTGAAGCAGGCATGATCATCGAAAGACAAATGGAAACCTCTGTAATGGATAAAGTGCTGAATACCGCAAAGAATACTCAAATTGTTGACGAAATTATTAAAAACATCGGTCTGGATGTAAAATGCGAAGAGCCATTGTTAGATTTCCTGTATGGCATTGAAGAGACTGTAAGCAGCCTTTTAAATGATGATCCAACAATGCAGAAATATATTGAAAATTTCGTATCATCACAAAACAAAATAAATACCAATAATAATAATGACAGCAGAACTGTAAGTTTTAATTATCACATGTCAGGATGTCAGGATGAGCAGGAAAGTTTTGTCAACAAATTTATCACTGAAGTGTTGAATATTATCCATGCGAAGAACTCCGCCGACATCAAGCAAAAGCCGCAACACATAGTTTTTGACAATAAATGCAGTACTTTCACCCAAGTAGCACAATCTTTTGAGAAAGCCTTGCAAAACTGCGACATTTCAAAAACTCAAAACCAATTATTATCGCAGACGTTGCAAAAGAGTATGGTGAAGTATATTCAGGATCAAATAGTACTGCGACAAATCGATCAGAACAAAAGAAATGCATTTGCGAATCTTGTCAGCAAGTCGTTCAACGACGAACACGAATTGCAGAAAAACCTCTCAATGCTTATTGCGGACAGTGATTTGGCGATGGCGATTGAAACTCTGTCTAAAAACAACCCGGCAGTTCTGTATAAGATATCGATGGAAATTCGAGAGTTTCAAAGCGGCCAACCAAATGCTTCAACAATTGATGAAAATCCAATATCAACGGGTCGTCTGTGCCAAATTGTAAGAAAATGCATCATTAACACAGTGCTAAGCACATCCGAGTACGAGCTGAAATCTCTGTTGGATTCACAGAATTACAATGAATTTGGCATTATTTTGGAGCACGCACTTGCTTTGTCGAAGGCTCTTGATTTGCATGAAATATCCAACAATATAGCAAAAGTCATCGAGACAAATTGTTACACAGACAGTTCATTCAGCAGTAGAAACGAGGAACTTCTGGAATTTATAAAGCGTGTCCAAGTGATGCGCAAACTTTCACAATGTGGGGATCCGGAATTGATGGCTGCTCAGCAGAAGCTTCATGACGATCCTATTGGGTCAAGAAATCAAGCTAATGTTAGAAGGCTTATTCGCCAAAGTGGTCTTTTGTCGATTAGGCCTGAATATGAATCCGCCCTTGTTGACTCAAAAGCAGTACCCATTTCACTTCTATGCAAAAACAATCAGTTGGCCATTGAGGACTTTCTTATTCGCAAGCAGGCGCCAAGCTATGGCGCATTTGTCATAGTTAAACAAGGTTTACAGGCTGTTGTACCGCGTGAGGCTAGTCGTGATGTTCTGACGGGAAGAATTGCATACACTGTATTAGATGAGAACGGCATCAGACGGTTTCAGCCGTTGCATGTGTTTTCTGCCCTAAAGCTGAATATTCCACCGAAAACACACCAGTTCTCGATATACTCATGTGATTTCGCCAAAGATGAGAGTACCCTTCTGTCATCAGACATTCTAGGAGCAAGAATTCAGGGTTTCCTAACGCAGTGTCAAAGTCTACTCAATGGGAAATCATCAAAGTCAAATGGAAACATCCATCACTGGAATAGCTGTAGATAGTGATTTCTGTGATGCCAGCGAGGAGTGTGTACAGGACTAATGTGCAGATAGAGCAACGCCGGTCCAGCATAAAATAGTGTAAGCAGATTTTCTTATACCAGTATTATTATTAGGGTGGTTCTCGTGTAGGCTTGCCAGATATGAGTTGTAGTTCACTCATCATATAACTACAAAAAGTTTTCTTAATAAAAACCTAGCTTTTGACGAGGACGATTTTAAACAGAAAAAAAAATTTATATTTGCAAATGTTAATGCATAACGCATAAACTTGTCCTTTCTATTTAATGTCATCCATTTTTTCATTTGAATATGCTGTTATGTATATAAGTGGTATTGTAGACTCACCATGTTATGTTAAATGGCAATATTGTCATCTTATATCAAATAGCATGATTGTCATGATAAATGTAATTCTTCCTCTGTTGGAGTGAATAGAATTGCTTAACTGCACGTATCGAAAATAGGCCAGATATTCGATCTTATACTAGGATAAATAGGAGTTTAAGAAGTTCATCAAATCCTTGTTTTGACGTGAACCCAAATGGTTCGATTATGTGCGATGACCACCAGAATATATTTTATGAATGACAACATAGTAACTACAAAGTAATAATACCAGTGACCAAATTTTGAATAGTTTAGTGTCATCATAAAAATGTATTTTTAAAAACTTTTGTTTAACTTGACTTAACCCCTTTTTGTCTGTATTTTCGACCAATTTGAGGTCATTTTTAACCATCTTCCAAACGACCTAGAGAGCTGAAATTTTGTGAGTTCTAAGTCCAAAATAGCACTTTTTATATTCAGAGTATGACGCGTGTGGCGCGTGTGATGGGTTGCAATTTTTTTTCGACTTCTTTGAGGTCCTTTTTAACTAATTTTCACACGACCTAGAGAGCTGAAATTTTGTGATGATTCGCGTGTGGCGTGTGTGATGGTTTGAAATAACGCCATTTTCTCGTTTTTTGAGTTCTTTTTTAACCACCTTTCCTCAAAAACAGATATTTTTGCGATTATTACCAAATAATAAACGACTTTGTGGCGTGTTTCGATTTATTTATAAAAGTTTGTATCCGAAAAACGAAGTTTTTTTACATTTACTTGTTACACATTGTATGCTTCTGCGTTCATTCTGTACACATGATGATCTAATGTCATTTGTCCTTACAATGTTGTGACATTCGCTTCATGCACAGAGGTATGCCTACAATGCATTTAATTGAAATGACAAAATGAATGACATCGGGTTGAAATTTGGACAAGTGGAGATATTCGGTTCAAAAGCAAAAAATTGTGACGGTAGTGATATTGAAAACTAATATTCATAATGCTATTTTTTGATCCTCAAAATAAATAACTATTTTAAAAACAATTCAGCAAGTTTTATGGTTTAAGGCTAAATCACCTCTCAAAATTGCTTCTACCGATTCTACTGATATACTATTTTTTACATAAAAAAAAAATAATACGCGGGCACGGTGGCTCTAGTGGTTATCGTATTGGGACATCTGAGCGACAGGTTTAATTTTCCAATCACAGAAAAAACACCAAAAATCTTTTTCATGGTCCCGCCTTTTGCGACAAACGTCCGCCACGGAAAGCTTTCTCAACTCGAAATTGGAGATACGGCCCTATATTTCAGGTTCCTTGTTCCATTTGTGTGCAAAAATATAACACGTAGAACACAACGAATAAATGGTGCATTTACATAATTTCTCTTTTGATTATATAAAAAATTATGATTTTTGCAATTTCCGACTTCCCAGAACCATAACAAACAAAACAAAAAATAATTACGCAAATCCATCGTTCGAATCGTGAGTTATGGTCTCGAGTTCATACAAAAATCCTATGGAAACAGCACTTTAAGTTTTTCCCGAATTTTCCAATTTTCCGGGTAACTTTTCTATTTTTGTTAAACCTTACTCGGACTATGACGAACATTTTAAAATAAAAATAACCCAAATCGGTCTAGCCGTTCTCAAATGATGCGGTTACCAACGAACAGCATTTCATTTCTTAGTTGGCGCTTCATTTCTACGGAATTTTGTACGCAATTTTCGGCAAGTTTCGGCAACTGACTCACTAATTTGGAAATAAGTTTTCAATATATCCTAACGTTGACCAAGAATATAATACTGAACTTCTGTCAGTTGACAGCTGACATAAGAGCTATGAGCGGCAAAATAACCGCTAATTCAAAAACGAACAAAAAGAGGCCGCCACACCCTTTACAATCGCTTTGGATAAAGTTCCAATTATCAAAAGCACTAATTTCCTTTTAAAGCAGAGTTTAAAGGAACTTTTTTGAATATACACTCGCTTAAGGGATTTTCACCCCTAGACAAGCACAATTAAAATAAAGCTTAGTACTAACCGAACAAAACTAATACCGACATTTAAAAACATCACTGGGAACCACCACTGTAAAAAATGCCACTGATATTTTAAAAATGAAAAAATCTTTATATGTATTAATAACATTATTTCAGCCAATGCGGTTAATATTTGGATAATGAAGCCCCAACCATCGAGGAGGAGAGCAACAAAAAGTTTCAAGAAATGTGGTCCAAAGCCGTTGACTGTTGTTAAAAAATTATGTGTTTCGTTTTTATATCTAGATTCGTTTAGTTAAAGGACCAAAAAATTTGTAATATTTATAAGGTTTCTGGCATTCGCTTAGTAAGCATATAATGTAAAAAGTTGTGTTAAGTATATTAGAAGTGCCTCAGTACTGAATGAATGTGGTACGTAAATAAAAAATTAACATGAAAAAGCTTACTGTTTTAGATAAAAGTGGCAATTTAATTGATTGTGATAAGAAAGTATCTTAAAGTTGGGAAAAAATTTACAATGAAAATTGAATAAATGATGATAGATTTTTAGAGGACTTAAGTCGTTTAATTTATTTATAAAGATTTTTCAATGACACTTCTTACACACCTATATGAAGAATGAAAAGCATTGAAGAAATTATTTTTAAAAATGTATTCTTAATTCCAACATCTTGATGTAAGTATTTAATGAAACTATAATATTTCTTAGCTAAGCTTATAATTCATCGCTGTTGTGTTGTTTCTTATTCTTTGTAAAGAACTAAAAAGAAAAAACAATTAATTGCTTGCATTGTTTTGAAATTGTCTTAAACAATCAATTAAACAACATAAATTAGTGTACCCATCAATGTAAGCCATACATTAAATAAAATGAGCTTCAGCTTGGTGTAGAATTTTTTAGATCAAGTCTACGTGTTGCTCATTCATAGAGGTTTAATAAAAACGTTAAATGATCTTGAACCCAAATAATAAATGAATAATAATAAACATTAGTGAAGTGAAAACCTCTTTCCGTATTTCACCTTCAGTGTTCGACCTTGTTCATCTTCAGGGTTTGACAATCGAAAGGAAAACTATCGCTCGTCCAAAGATGAAATTGAATTTGGTTTGATAAAATTGTATTAGGGTCCGACCTAGGATATCTTCATCCGCCTTCAATAGAGCCCATGCTACAGCACCATAGAGCCAAACTGGGTTAATACAGGTCTTATACAGGAACTTCTTAGTAGTCCGAGATGGGGGCTTACTACTCGAGTACCTACTTAGCCCAAAGAAACAGCGATTCACAAGATGTAAACTTAGTTTAATTTCTGATCAGTTTTTTTTATCGTTATCGTACCTTAACTTATAGCTGTATTTTTTAACGTTATGGTCACTCCGTCGAAGTTGTCACTTTTTGACAGCAAATACTTTGTATTGCTCTCATTAACCACTAATGCTGTTTTTGGCAATCCTAATCCCGTTTCTGCCTCTGCAAAAGTGCACGCCAAAGTGACCTGTAAGAATCCTTGTCTAGATTAAGGATTTCTATGTAGGAAAAAGGCCTGATAAACCGTTTAGATTGTCTCAGCTCTGATATATTTTCCCAGACGAAGTTTGTGTTCCCAATTAATAATCAGCGCTGTGGCTGCAGCCCAGTTGATACCACGCTAGGGTTCAGGTCCTACGAGCGCATATTCTGAGCCGGCCCTAGCTAATTCATCTGCAGATTCCTTTCCTGCAATTCCTTATGACCAGAGACCTATCCGAGTTGCACCCTGTTATGTCTGGGAAGAGATTGTTCTGCATCGTAACAACATTTAACTTGGACGACAGCGCGTTAAGTGCTGCCCTTAACACCTTTACGAAGGTTTAAGCTAGCGCAGATCCCAATGGCATGGAGTTCAGCCTGGAAAACCTTGGTACACATTCCCATAGGTATCGAGACCAAAGACGCCAACTCTAAATCCAGATTCCATCTTCGATCCACCTATGAACTAAACCAGCCATCTAGCTTCCAGTGCCGGAACACCATAAGACCGGCTTTTGCGGTCCAATATTTCTACTCAAATAACTCCCCGTTTCGGAATTGAGTTAAGAATTTTAAGGCCTCCCACCTCGTCACCTGGTTTATACCTTTATTCTACCTGCAGCTTAATACTGCATCTAGTGGCCGTCTTCCTAATGAAGATTCGTAGGGGAGAAAGCCAAACGACAGCTTCTAATGCTGCCGTAGGACAAGTACGCATAGCACCTGTGATAATGAGACAGAAAATTCTCTAAAGCTTTTGAAGCTTAGTTGTAGTTCAAGAACTATTGGTCACCAAACGTTGGTGACGTACGTTATAAGTTGTGCCGTAAATGCGTCTACTTGCCCACATTTCCCTACTGGCGCCTACGATAATGAACCTCATATGAGAATTCCAGCTAAGCCGTTTGCCCACACTTCTCTACTGGTACCGATATATTTAATCTCACTGGATTAAAGTAAATTGGTGTCTTTGTGAGAAGTCCTAGATTGACCAGCTCTCTTTTTGTAAAATGGTAGACTAGACCAAACCGGTTTTGCAAGGATCGATTGAGAGTGTTTCTCTGCTGCATCATTTTAAAACGTATAGTAAAGCACCTTGCATGACACCAGAAATTGTCGTTCTGTGTTTCAGCTCGTCTCTATAAATGCAGCTTAGAAATCAAGAAAAAGGTCGTAAGCATAGATTCGGACTTCTTGAGTCTTCTTCTCCAGGATCTGCCGCGGAGTGTGACAATTTGGTCGAATCTGGACTATATTGTGGTATAGCCGAACTGATAGGTTGCTCACACAATACGGAAAATATGATCTTGCAGTCGATGTTAAGGAGACAAATTGCTCTATAATTGGCCATTGGTTGAGTGGGTTTTCTTTTTTGTTTGATCGGTCAAACAATGCTCGATTTAATTCATCATTTCTTGTTACCTATAAAGTCTACCTCAAGAGTATTTTCTTTTCACTCATACAAGTTCGGCAACTCTTTCGGCGTAGCCTTTTCGAGCTTAATTTTTTGAACGAAATCAGCATCGTGGTAGTCTTCATCGTATTTTCTTGCATATATGACCAATAACATTCCGTAAGACTTTACCTCGAGCGTGGCCAAGGTTTCGGGGTACTTTTTACTGAGCACCCAACAATCCTTGGATCCGTGATTGATCCAAGGTCATAAAATAATAGAAATTTCGTTTTAAAAATATAAAAACCCAACAACATATTTTTCTTCCTAATTAGATGCAAATGTAAATTACAGTGCATTTGTATCGTACAAATGAATGAATTAATTAGATGAATTAATGTATAACATCATAATTTGGGATTATATTTTAATTTCAATTACCTTAGCCATGAATAAACTACGTGGCGTATATTTAACTCCTTACGTGTTGTACTCGTACACTACGAGTCGTATATACTCATACCTACCTTGCTTTGTCTGTCTCCCATATTTATAGATACGTTGAAACACCTGGAAGACCTCAAAATCTTGGCATACGTTTTAGTTTACTATATCGACTTAAAATAACCATAAACCAAAAGGAAACAAGAGCAAGAGTATTTTCATCAACTTTTGCCCTCATCGCATTTAGATTTGATTTTTCGCCAATAATAGAGAAAATACGAGTGATATAGAAAAATATTCACACAGTCAGAATTATTGTCAGTCACGCTGCACGCAGCCTCCCATGCTGTGTTGCTGTAGTTGTTGTTGGTCAGCAGTTCATTTTTTTCATTTTGTGGGTGTTGTTGTCGGGCGTGCAGCATTTTAGCGACTGACATGAAAATAGGTGCCAGATAATTACGCGCAAATTAAGTGTGAATATTAATGACAGCTATGCCCACACTTGTGTTAACCCTTTTAGGATTTACAACATTATTTTATTTTTCGCTGAATTATTTTCTATCAGCATTATATATTCTATATTCTTATATGTTTTGGTTACGAGGTTGCAATAATTGCTAATAACAAGCTAGTATAAATAATGGCTTAATAAAAAAAATGATTACCCAATGAAGTGAAAGGGCTACCATCATAAACTTGCGACTGTATTTAAAAATTTAAGGAATGTTTCATTAACATTGACATTTTAAGAAAATATGTGCACAAAAAACCAAATTGTAGTAAAACTAAAATGGTTGTAGTTAGAAAACCATTAAATTTTGAAAAAGTTTGTCAAGCAAAAAAAGCAGTAAATAATTTTGATGTAAGAACTTAACAAAAAAATAAATATCGCTTTTGTTAATTTGCCAAGTATTTTTATTAGCTATCAACAAGGCAACCAAGACAGTGAATAAGTGTCGAAGTTTAGACAAATGAAATGAAAGCGCAAGTGTAATATAATAATAATAATATTCGGCGCGACAGACCATTGCGGTCCAAGGCCTTGCTTCTCGCAACCATTTGTGTTGAGCATTTTTTTGCACACAAACGGAGGGGACCTATAATTTAATGCCGGATCCGAACGGCGAATTGGGAAGCTTTCGTGACAAGTTATTACTCTCGGACGTTTGTCAGACTTTCGCGAGAGGTGGGACACCATGAAAAATACTTTTGTTGTTACTGGGAGTCGAACCACGAACCTCCTGGTCAGAAAGCCATGCTCTTATCCACTGAGTCACGGGGTCCACATAATAATATATGTATATAAACTATAAATGTATATCTATGTTTATTTCAAATTAAAAAATTCGTTTGGTAATTTATAGCATTCCACTAGGAGTTCCCGGGTGCTTCGCTACCCTCACGCATGAACCCCTGTCTTCCTTTTAACAACGCTGTGATTAGATTATGTCCTATATCCCCTTGTGGGTGCCTACAAGCCATCGCGTGCGGTTCCTGGCAATGAGCTTCAGCTCTCTACAAGACTTCCCCAATTGCCGTGACTCCCTCCTCAAATGTTCTGCGCTATGTATTTCTGGGACGACCCGTTCGAGAAATCCTGAGATAGATTTTATTGCATTGTGTAGTTTGCTATGGAACTGTCGCCTTTTCGGAGTGTATGACCAATCCACTGCCATTCATTATGTTTAGTGGTTTAGGCGTGATGAGGTTACACCAACAGATCAAACAACATTTTCGTTAACATCTCAATCCAGCGCCACCTGCCGGTTCAAAGACAAACATAAACTTATATGAGCATGTGGTGTGAATATCGTTTCGATACATCCAGTGGCTTAGACGTGACGACGTCTTTTAAGCGTGATGACCACTCGTCCACCACTTATCCACTACAGCGCTACTTACGGGGCTCAAAAAAGAGATAAACTTATCGGAGCACCAAACAAACATATGGTGTGAATATTGCTTTGATAGTTCAGTGCTTTAGGCGTCGTGTGATTGCATATATACTCGTATATATATCGCGTGCCCGTGTGTTTGTTTGTTTGTCGTGTAATCTTGCGATCAATTTTTTACCCACTTCCCAAAGCCTAATTTCATTGAAACTTTGCACACATGTGTATTACCGGTGACAACATTTTCTATTAAAATTTGGAGCCTCAGGGCCGTGAATATACTAACGGCACTTCTTTCCGAGAAAATGGATAATAAAATCTTTTAAAACACTTAAGCAGTCTTTTATCAATTTGGTGAAAACGAATATTATCTGCTAGACGATCTTGCACTTGGGAAGTAAGACTAGAACATTTGGGGAAGTTAAGTAGTTAAGCACGTTAAGTATTGAAAAGTAAGCGGAAGTCGGACTAAAATATTTGGGTTGCATCCTCTTCTTCCTCTCTTCAACAGCTTGACCAAAATACTCGTGGCGATTTAATTGCTCATCACTTTACGTTTAAGTGCATCCTTGGACGTACTGTTAGATTCCTTTATTTGTCCAACTTTATTTCTGGATCAATGTAATCTACAGTTATATAAGAAGACACATGTTCATAGATATTTCTTGATTTTTACGCTGTCCGTAGCAATATAATGATGCAAAACGCTTTCGCGTTTCAAAGTTTATTTTGACGACAGCTACTTCGCACGCCGATATTAACATTCAAATAGATTTGATACTTTAAGATTAAAATAAATTGTAAAGATTTAGTACATTAAATAATAATATTAGTGGCAGAAAAAAAAAACGAAAATCATTGCAGTTTGGAATTCATTATTACAATTAATTCCTATAGGTTAGGTTAGGTTGGCGTTGCTGTCGGCAGGAAGCCGACTCACTTAGACCAATAGATGGTCCATTGTGATGCCACATGGATGGAGAGGTTTTCTCGCTCTACTCATTGAACCAGTTAGAGCTTCAAATGAAGGGTAGAATACTTATGATGTCAGTGCTTGACAAAGAGTTAAGGTCGTTGTAGATGAATGATCCCAAATGGAGCTTACGCTTTAGAGAAAGAAAGAGAAGGGGTAGCGTAGTACCATTTTTGGCGAGTTCATCGGCCCTGCAGTTCTTCAGAATGTCCCTAGCCCCGGCACCCAATACAGGTGAATGTTGAACTGCTCCGTCATCTCCCTGAGAGACGATCGGCTGTCTAGGGCTACAATAGAGTTCGTAGAGACTGATTCTAAGGATCTCAAAGCTGCTTGACTATCCGAGAAGATGCGGATATCCTTAGTGGATATGACGTTTCTCTTCAGCCAAGACAGGACTTTTTTAGTCGCCAATATTTCTAAGACGGAAAGAGAGACTTATATTTAGCCTTTTTGAGAAAACACCTCCGCCTACACCATCATCAGTTTTTAACCATTCAGTATATATATCTGTAAGAGTTCCTTCAGGGTATTGAGGTGTTTTCCTGAAACGGCAATAGCAACGTTATCCGTATAGGCGATCAGGCTGCAGCCCTCCCTCTTCAGGCATATCAGCAGCTTGTTCACCACTAAATTCCAAAGAACTCCATCCCATGGCGTTCCTCTGCAGACAGATCTATTGGCAGACGTCGCACCCAGTTTTGAATTATTTATGATCCGACTTGTAAGCAGGATATTATTCAGTTCACCAAGTGAGTCATCTACCTTCACGGCCGACAAAGCAGTTGCGATCGCCGATGTGTTGACGTTGTTAAAAGGGCTTTCAATATCCAGGAATGCTACCATTGTATACTCCTTATGGTTAAGTTAATATTCAATGGAACTTACTAACGCATGTAGAGCTGTTTCTACAGATTTGCCCTTGCATTATCATCATTATCATATCAGTAGACAGAAGTCTTTTGTCTATACTATTGCGTAAATGGATATTAATCAGTCTTTCTAAAGTTTTTAAAAGGAATGATGACAGACTGATAGATCTGAGATATTTTGAACTGAAGTGTGAGCATTTGCCCGCTTTGGGTATTAAAACCACTTTTACCTCTCTCCATAAATCCGGAATGTGGACCAACTCTAGACAACTCTTTAGAATTACCTCTAACACAGGTAGGGCAATGTCTGAGGTCTTTTGGAGTTCGCCTGGTATTATGCCGTCTGGTTTGAAGCTGTGCAGTGCCCAAAGAAATGTGTCCCAATTAATAAGATCATGAGATATGTGTGATAGAAAGTTTAACCTATTAAGGTTAACGGTTCTTATGACATGAGAGCTACCTGGGAAGTGGGTGTCTATTAGCAACATATATGTGTTAGAACTCTATAAACACTGGACCCAATGTGAAATGAGAAAAAAATCCTATACATTTTTTTTGTGGATGTCCATTTGTCCATTTGTGTGCCCAAATATAACACGCACAACAGAAATGGTCGCGGGAAGCTATGCTTTGGACCACTTCGGCCTGTCGTGCTAAATATTACTAATTTTAATATTATTATTGTTGATCATATTTTAAATTCTTAATTTTTCCCCGTTTTCCAGGTCTGTGATATTTTAGTTGTCAATCAGAACTTTATCGCAGACTGCGAAGATTCGATCTCTTTGCAACGAGGTGATTTAGTTGAGGTGATAAAAACCGATGGCAATGATACTGGAGATACAGCAGCTACTAAGTAATATTTTAAATAAATTCTATGTAGAAATTTAGAATAGATTAAAACATTTGTTTTGTTTTTATTAAAGGCGAGCGAAATTGGAACCTGAGAGAAGTGCAAGGTAAGTAGTAAGTGCTGGCTTAGCGAAAATTATAAAACCTGTTAAAATATTTATTTATAAAACGTATACATTTCTTTTTTTCAAGGTGGTATGTACGTCTTTTCGATGGAAGTGAACACTCCAAGGAGGGGTGGGTGCCAGTTCATATTTTAGATGTTCAACACATTAGTTCTGCGGTGTATGGAGAGAAAAGTGATGACGCAAATTATCGCAAAAGGTGAGTTTAACATGTATCGGTGTAAGTGAAAACTAATGCTTTGATTGTGTGGCTAGACTACAAATCAATATTGGGGAATAAGACTTACGAATCCTTAGAAAACCATTTATTTAAAAATGTAAAATCATTTAAACTAAATTGTTGTTTCCATTCTGGTAATCAGACTATATACTCGCCGGTAAACATCAACAAAATAACAGATCTTATGATCTTCGTTCTCTAAGTCTAGAATTTAGAGGATTCATAACATAATGAAAAAAAATTGCATTTGACAGAGCCTGGCATCAAGCTCTTTTGTCGAAAATGAATGCTTATGGAATTGATAAGGCCCTGCTTGATTAGATTGGACTAGTAACTACCTTTCTGACGGTTCAATCCAGGTCGTATTGAACGGTTTCAAATCCAATGTTCACCGCATAAACGCCGGTGTTCCCCAAGGCTCTGTCTTGTCTCCGACACTCTTTCTGATTTTCATTAATGATCTCCTATCCGCCACTTCAAATCCAATCCATTCTTTCGCTGACGACAGCACTCTTAGCTTTTCATATGAATTTACGCTTTCTGCACGCCCCTCTTCCTCGTAAGTGTAACTTGAACAACAATGTATGTTAAGCATTGTAAATTCCTACATACTACTACATAATCGAGTTGAATTTAACACTTCTAAAACTCAATGCTGTCTTCTGTCGTTCAAGTGTAATTTAAACTGCCAACCTTTATCCATGAATGGATCTTGCATCGAAGAAACTGAAAAACTCGCTATTCTCGTTATGTGCGTCAACAATAAGGACCACATATTTGCTATCGCCAAAAATAACGCGAAATGTTTAGGTTTCCTAAAACGGTGCAATATGTACTTCACTCCTTCAGATCTGGCTACTATTTACAAGGCATATATTCGCCCTAAACTTGAATACAACTGTATTGTCTGGGCAGGTGCCCCAAGACCATATTGTGTCTACTCGAAACAATTCAGAACCGCGCGATAAAACTTATTGGTGACGTAAATATCGCGAAAACAATCGAATCGCTTGAGCATCGTAGGAATGTTTCTTGCTTGTCACTTTTTTATAGCTTTTTCCACAAGCGGTGTTAAAAACAAACAAATATCCTGATGCATCCCGCTCATTCTCGAACCCATCCTTAATACCCGTGCCTTAACTCGAGCCTACGGGTCTACCATTAGGCCTATCTTCGGACGTACTAATCAATTTAGAGATTCCTTCTTTAGGCGCACAATAATTATGTGTAATGAATTGCCCGACTCTGTGTTTCCGCACAGAGACAGAGCTTGGCATTGTACGGCTGAAAAACGAATCCCTGAACTTAACTCTACGTCCGAAGATGGGCTTGAGGGTAAAATGAGCATTTAGAGCATCACGAGTATTGCGGTTGAATTCAAGGAGAGGTGGCATGCAGCTGGGTATTTCTCTTGAGCACCGCTGGTAGAAGAAGCGATAAAACAGTGACAAGCAGGAAACGTTCCTGCGGTGTTCAAGCGAATCTATTGATTCCGCTATATTTGCGTCACCGATAAGTTTTATCGCGCGGTTTTGTATTTTATTTAGCTAATGCAACGTATTTTAGGCGCACCCGACCAGATATGGAAATTGTACTCAAGTTTAGGGCAAAGCCTTTTATATAGAAGCTAGATCAGAGGGAGTGAACTATTTCGTTCACCGGGCAGCTTGTTTAAAAGTTAACTCTTCAGTGAGTTCTATCTAATCTTAAAAGTTATGCATTTTATTATATGTATCTATTTGAATAACTTTTTTTAAACCAATCTTTTTCTAGTGCAATAATACGGGAACTAGTTGAAACGGAGGAGGAATTTGGCCGAGATTTGCAATTAGTTGTTGACCGGTACATAAAAACCATAGACAAGGCATCTGTTCCAAGAACTGTACGTGATAATAAGGATATTATATTTGGGAATTTTCAACAGATAACCGAATTTCACAACACGTAAGTAGCGTATTAAGAATAAAATATAAACTTTATCCAAAATTTGAAATTGATCTTTCACTTGCAGCGTCCTAATTGAAGGAGTCAAATACTATGCTGATAAACCGAATATGATTGGGAAAACATTTCTTAGGCTGGAACGTGATTTTGATAAACATATTAAATATTGTAAAACAGAGCCAGCTGCACAAGAGCTCCTTCAAACAAATGATGAAGCAAGGAATTATTTTAAGGTATTTTAAGCAATTTTAAAACCAGATATTAATAGCTTAATAAGTTATAACCAGCAAAACATACAGAAAAAGGTTTACTGTTGTTAAGCACAGTCAAATAGAGATGACAGAGTCAATCGTGCACGAATCATCGAAGATATAAGGATAAATAGTTAGCAAACTAATGATGCAATATATTTGGTATTTGCAAAAAAATATGTCCAAAATTCAAAAGTTAGTTGCGTTCTTAATAGGACTGCATTGGAATTATATAAGGTCTGTATAGGTGATATATACGACTATACGATATATGTATACGAGTAGTTTTTTCAATGAAATGTACTTAGTCCGTCTCTTGAAGAGTTACCAATTGAAAATGTTGTAGTTTTATCAATTATGAATTTTTTATTTAATGATTCAAGACAACATTGGAGTTAATTAAAAACATATCACTGCATGATATCGTTACCTCTAGCGGGGATTTTGGCATCAACCCGATTGGGGCATTGCACTATGCACAAATGTTAGCCTGTGGAGTTCATTGCTGTTTCCGACGAAGGGCTAACTTCAATGTTATCACATTTTCATATATTCTTATTTGATACATTAGCTTGCCATATTGTCCATAAGGAAAGGCCATCGTATTCAAGTCTGGCGAGTTTGGAGGCCACAGAAGTTAACTGAAGGAGTGGATATCAGTGCGAAAATTTTCAGTTACAGCAGCCTAAGCTATCCTGCGCTTGTTGGAGCACAGCTACTCGGTTCCCAAAATTGTCGTTGGCCTTAGTCTTTAATTACACACGATTAATTTATTTGTTTACAACGCATTGTTAAAGCGGTAACGTACTCATAAGGCCGATAATGGGTTCGCAGATTAAAAACATCGTTTATGATCTTTACAGATCTAGTTGCATGCCAATTAAAGCGTATGAATTGCAAAATGTATATGAACCTATTACGAGCTATGGTTGTACGATACAGCGAATAAGCAATCTTTGGCCATAGTTCAGAAACTGGGTTTTGCTCAACTTTCGCAACCTATTACAAGCGAAATTCCTAAGCTAAGAATCCGTTACCGTAATTGGATTACTTATCCGCGTACGCTTATGGGGATTTTAAACATTCCATTGAGCATACCTGTATTCAACCTTTTTTTTTCGAACATCGGCATATTAGGTTTCTTATTGCCGAACTTATGATGCAACCGAATGTATCAACCTTGTTCAGATTTTATTTTCTGAATAAAAAACGTCTCTAATCAAAAAATTCAAAAGGACCACCAATATTTCCCGAACTTTTTTTTGTCCCAAACACACAACACACATGAGCGAGATGATCACCCGGATTGGTATTGGTCAACAATGTAGTCAAAAATCTCTGGTAATCTCCATTTACATTTTTCACTATCATCATCATAATTTTTGGCTGTTCAATCGGGACCGATCCTGGCCTCCCGCAAAAAATCTCTCCACCGGTCCCGATTTCTAGCCGATGTCATCCAGTTTGGCATCCCTTAAGTCTGGCCTTCCTGGTCAACTCCATCCTTATAGCGTACGGTTGGGCGGCCTCGCTATCATGTTCCATAAATCCTACCGCAAAGGAATTTCCGGGCAGGATCCTCTTCGCTCATGCGAGATAGGTGTCTTGCCCATCTGACCCTCGGATCCATATGTGAGTACTGGTATGACCATATTGTCTTACAATCTAGAAGTTTGGATGTTATGGTTAGTTTCTTGGATTTGAAGAGTCTTGACAGACTAAACCGTAAGCAACCGTGCGCGCCTTTTTTAATTCCATGCTGTTATCGGCTGCTACAGTTGACCCGAGATAGTTAAAGGATTGCACTGCTTCGAATTCGCGTACTACTATTTTAATTGAGGGACCAATGTTGGATTTTCTGGCCTAGCTGGCAATTAAGCAACTCATGAAAGTGCTCTTTCCATCGCTCTAAAATGCCTTTGAGATGGGCGATCAGATTACCTTCTTTGTCTTTGTTGTATGTGCAACGCGCCTGGTGCGGTCATCGCTCTCTGTACTGTTCTACTTCACTGATGATATTCTTTTCTCAGACTGCTTTGTTTCGCCGATTAACTGTTTTTCCATATCTTCTTAGCTCTTTATATTCTTTTTCACACGCCCATAGACGAATGTGACTGTTTCATACACTATAACCTAGCTTTGAAAGTAGCCGTTATAGACAACAGTGAGTTAACATATAAAATTCTTTTGTTATTTACTGCAGTCACAGCGAACACATATTCCCAGAGTAATTTTGCGGTTTTGGTCGTGTGAAAAATGGCGTACATTACTCGCAGAAAAGTGCTCATCGTGCTCGTTAGATTGCCTCGTGCTTCAAGGTTCTAACTGGCACGATAATCTCCACTTTCCTCGCTCGTTATGTAATATACTTTTTCGCGTGCCCGAGTTCTATAAAGTTGTAGAATTTCTCAGTACGCAACAAGCGTTCAGTCGCTAGCTTTCGTTCGTCATCAAACCAGTTGTTTCGATCTCTACGACTACTGCCCTAGATTGAGTCAGCAGTTCTAATGACAGTATTCCTAAGGCGTATCCATTTCTCTTTTACGCCCGATAACACAGCCCCAGGACTTACTCTCTCTGCATTTATGGCGAGTCCCATCGCTTGACCGTAGTTGTTTCTGGCCTATATGTTGCGAAGAGCAGCCGTGTTGACTCCAATCTGATTCGATAACGGTGGATTTTTTTCTTTTGCTGACTTAGAAAGCCCACCCCGAGCAAATGATGTCTTGCATGACTGCTGTAATATATGTCATATCCTGATTTTTGTAAGAAACAATCCCGCTTCCACCACATATCCTGGATTGCTGTTTTGTCAGCATTATATTTGGACTGGGTATCGGCTAGCTGCTGTGGTCTATACAATGAGCGTATGTTCCATGAGAAAATTCTTAAATCGTTTAGCCGTGGTCGTCATAGTTCATCAGTGTATCCGAGGCTGGTTTAGGGTTCCGTAATAGATATTTTTTCACGGGTAATGATATTGGCCTCGCGTCAACCTTACCTTGAAGGGACTAGTCCGATCATTCAGCTTTTCCTGTATTGGAGGAAAATTACCGGCGGTCACCACGTGGAGGTTTGATCCCACTTCCACCAGTCAGAGATAGTTACGGCCACGTGGAATGGGACATCCGGGAAACGCCAGATATTTTCGCTAGTAAATTAGTAAAACACATTATACTTAACCTTTCCAGCCAAAACAAATAAGACGATAATAAATAAATCTAATCCGGCGCCGTGGCTCAGTGGATAAGAGCGTGGGTTCTGAGCAGTAGGTTCGTGGTTCGATTCCCAGCAACACCAAAAGTATTTTTCACCGTGTCCAACCTCTCGCGACAAACGTCCGAGATTAATAACTTGTCACGGAAAGCTTCTCAATTCGCTGTTCTGATCCGGCATTATATTTAAGGTCCCCCTCCATTTGTGTGCAAAAATCAACATGCTCAACACAAATGGTTGCGAGAAGCTAGGCCTTGGACTGCAATAGTCTGTCGCGCCGAATATTATTATTATTTTAATCTAAATCCAGATTATCAAAATCCCTTACTGTCAAAATCTGAATGCATACTTTTCGTGGTACTGTAGTTGACCGCCGTGCTCGTCTGTTTAGCACCGATAACAAAAGCTCTGGATATATAGCTATCCCATCATACATCATCACTTCTTGAATATGAAAGCACAGACGAAAAATACAATTTTTCCACCGAAAACAAAAACAAAATTCACACATAAAACTGTAACTGCAAGTAATTGGCAAGTTCCCAAAAAGTATACATATATTAAAAATAAATTCTCATTTCTATTTATAAGAGAAATGAGGATCACTTTTACGTCATCACAGTGCACAGTAGGCGAGTGAGTCGTGCGTGCATGTGTTTGTGTGGCACAATCAAGTCGCTCTGTGTGTCAAGTGAAAGGAAAGCGATGCATTCCTGCTTCTTATTTAGTGTAGCCGAACAATAATTATTATGATAACAATGGATGTGTGAACAAGCAACTCATCATGACCCACCTTACTAATGGTACAGGTGATGCGGCTAAAATTCTAACTAATCGCGTACAATACATCCTGATAGTGCATCTGAAAGACCTGTTGCTGTTCTGTTTTGTGTAGTGAGCATTTTCCGATTTTCCGATATCAATACAAGTATGATTGGGTCTGTGTGAGCGTTTCGCTCATTGTTTGGTTTATGTATCTAACGTGTAAGTGAGTGCGTATGAGGGAGTGTAATTGCGTACACGATAAAATTATGATCTGTGGTGTATTGTAATCTGAGAACAATAATTAGTTTATTACTTAAATTTGCATTTACATATCTACAGCATCCATTCGAGATTAACTTTTTTTACTTTTGAAGAAGAGGAAAAGTAAAAATCAATAAAAAGATTGGATTGAGTAGAAAAGAAAAACAAAAAACTAAACCAAATGTTTCCAAAGAACATCCGTTTATCAAATACGAATATTTTCAGCTTTGGGTGAAATATTTAAAATTAGAAATTTTAAAGAAAACTGAAAGCTTTTATGATTTTAACAATTTAGTCACTTTCGAGTTGTTCTGGTGAACGTGTCGGGCGAAATTCTTGTCAAATTCGAACGCCGTTTTTCTCACTTCACTTCTTCAGTTTTGAGTTTTGAGTTATTTTGTGTGTGTGGGTAATTGGTATTTAGTTATAAATATATATAAACATGTTTTTGTCTTAAGAAGTAAAAATGGTGCTTGAATTTTCTAGAATAAAGTGATTATTGCGTATATCGTTCAAAATTTTGTTTCCGATGCTAATTTTTTTTTTAAATTATTAATTTAAATTTAATTTTCACCAGAGAGTGGTTTATATATTTTTTATAAAAAATTTGCATTACACATTACAGAAAATAATGCAATAAATTTTTTTGGTCTGGTCATAATTTTCTTTCAATTTTTGGATAACACACTTTCACACCTACACAGTTCCTGGATAATTTTGGATATTTCAATTAAATTTTAAGTAAGTTTTTATAGAAATACTTTTGCATATAAGGACCACATACCTTTTATATTTTTAATTTTAAAATATTTCATATCACATTACTTTTGTTAAATATTTAAAAATTCAAAAGCTTAAGATATTTGACATGGGAGCGTTTCTATAGATAAAGCTTTTGATTCCAGTTATGCAATATTATATACATATATGTGTGCGTGTATGAATACATGAACGAATTACAAGAATATGTATTTGAGTTGTGTGTGTGTGTGTGATTACGAGTATATATTTATCTAAAAGGCAAGACGACGGACAATGTTTGTAAGAAATTTAAAAAGTTGTTTTTTTATTGACAACTTATTATGCATTTATGTGTTTTTGTAGCTCGTTCGCTCGTTCGCTCATTTGAGATTTTGCTTTTTCTTTACCATGAAAATTAATCGATGAATATTTGTTAAGACAGATCACATTAACATTATTTTAGCGTAAATTAATTAGCCTGCGTATTCTGTGTGCACAAATGAATGAATGTTTTCGAATAGTTGCCAATTTCACTTTTAATTAACCACTTAATTGTGGCCGACATTGCAAAATCAATGAAAAGACGCTTTATGTTATATAGGGAATACGGAAACGATAGAATCTACTTCTAGCGTTGATCAGGACGAACTCATTAATTCTAAACCATTATAGTAGAAAAGACATACAGAAAATGTAAGCAACCTCTTGTTAGGCGGTCACGTTCCCTAAGTACTGGGTGCACTTGCACTTGTACTGTGAGATTTCACGCTCCAGCCCATCCGGATGTAAATTAAAACTTTATACTGAGTATACGAGAGAGAAGGTTAAAAGTTTGAATTTTTATGCTCATATCAGCCTAAGATACTCGTATATAGACTTATAGTTCTAGTTGATACTGTCATTTTGACACGATGCTTACTAAACATTCCGCCCGATTACCGAAGTCGTCACATCGAAGTCAATTGAAATGACCATAGTCCCGTCGCTTAATTTTTGCTGTTATCATAACCGTTTCATACTCCTGCAGTCATTTTAGTCAACAGACGTCAGTACATTCTTGTCACGTAAATTTTTCATGTAAGACGACTGACCTTAATGTCCATGAAATCATCTGTTTTTAAAAATATATTTCTTTTGCCGTGTTTAGTAGAGGGTAAAATTGAGAGCGTTACGAAAGTTCGAGCGTTACTAAAGTGCGACATGATGATTATATTTTTCCACTGTCCACTACGCAGTGAAGCCCTGTCTTGGCTGGGGAGAAACGTCATATCCGCTAAGGATATTCGTATATTCTTGGATAGACAAGCTGCACTGAAATCCCTGGAATTAGTCTCCACAAACTCTATTCTAGCCCTTAACTGCCGATCATCTCTCGTGGAGATGGCGGAGCAGTTCAATATCCACCTGTGTTCCGGGTAACTGTATGGCTCTTGTTAAAGCGGTATACTAATGTAAAAACTAACTGTAGGTGGTCAGAGCTGGATCCAAAACGCTCCAAGTGTTTGATCTCTCAAAAAAGATCGCACATCGGTGCTATTGTAGGTGTCATCACTGGACACTGTCTCATAGGCAGGCATGCAGCAAGACTTGGAGTCTTCTCGAATGATTTCTGCAGAAGCATGGATGAGGAAGAGGATGAGACCATCGTCTATCTTTTCTATACTTTTCCAGCCCTCTACCAAAAGCGTAAACTCCATATGGCAGGTTTCTTCTACAACGACACTAACGATCTCATCAACAGTGACATTAGTAGTCTCATACGCTTCATACGAAGCTCTAACTGGAAGGAATTTTTGCTGATATATGTGGTATCGTAATGTCCCAAATGTCCAAAAACTACTAAACACTTTTCAACATGTCGGTTGCACTTTGAAGAGGGTGTTTTGTTGGTTGAGGGGGGGGGGGGCTAGTGGGAGGTATTTTAGGGGGTCTTTTAAGGGTATTTTGGTGGTATTTTGGGCGTCTTTAGAGGATCTTTTGCTGATCTTTCGATGATTTTTTGGAAGGTTTTTGGGGGTCCTTTTGGGGTCTTTTGAGAATCTTTGGTGGTCTTTTTGGGGTATATATAAGTTTTTGGAAGTGTTTTTGTAGTCTTTTGGCGGGTATTTGGGGGTATTTCGAGAGTATTTTAGAAGTGTTTTGGAAGTGTTTTGGAGTCGTTTAAGTGAATGTTTGTGAATGTTTTTGGGAGTATTTTCGAGGTCTTATGAGGGTGTTTTTGGGGACTGTTTGGAGTCTTTTATGGAGTTTAAGAAGGAATTTTTGAATGTTTTTTTGAATGTGCACAAGACACATGTCATTTCTTTTTTAATATCACTGTTATCCATTACATTTAAATTCAAATTCAAAGTGAAAAATACAACTAATATAATTCTTATTATTTGGCAAATGAATTCCACCCAGGCACCCGAGTTTGTCTGGCAAGAAATTGTAGTGCATCGTAGCAGCATTTAAAGAGTCCATTAAGTTGGACGTGAGGTTTGAATCAAATTGTAGTAGCAATTCAAAGCCACAAATAAGCTCAGTTATAATTATATATATATAATTATATATATAATTATAATTATAAAAAAAGAAATTCGTTGCAAACACACTGTGCTGTTAGTGGTCGAGTGGTTCTTACAGAATTAAAAACTTCTGTGGGTTGTTAAACAAACAGACGTACCTATAAGTCCACCTTTATTTGCTAAGAGCTGGCAAATGTTTTTCAAAGTTGCGACTTTGTCCCAATTTTCTGTTCCGGTGAGCATTACCATTACTTTGTCGACCGTCCAATAATAGGCGCAAATATCTAAGTCTGCAAAGTGGCACATCGTGTTTTGGTTTCCCTAATTTATCGGAAGTATGTGGGATGTTCCATGCATAAGTCTAAAATTAATTCGATAATTCTTTCACTAAAATTATTTGAACATTGCGGAGAAATAGTGTAGATGTTGGTACGTCAACGGGTAAAGGTATTGACTCCAGTTCTATCTGCTCACAGAAGCCTCTGATGTAGAAATTTTTGTCTGTTGTGTAGTTATGCTTGTTCCCTCCGGTTATTTAACACTGTTTTAAGGTCTGTACGTCAATGATGTCTGGTACCGCTCATAAAAATGAACAAACAATTATATTTGAACCAAAGTTTCGAATGTTAATTTCTTTGAGTTTTTGGAGCTTTGAAAGCATTAAATATTTCAGATCCATTGGAATTAAAGATAAAATTGATAATGGCTTACTTTTTTATACACTGCTGATGCTTAAACAAACAAATGGATGTGTTAACTAAACTTTTCGGCTTATAACATTACATAGCATGTAAATATAAATAGAAATAAACAATTTCTTTCTCTGAACCGGCAATGTCTGCATTTGCTGTGTAAAATTTATGACATCCATTCGAACGATGTAAATTAAAAGTATATAAACAGTTTATATTCTGACTAAAGCTTAAGTCAATATATTTGGAAAATCTAAATATATTCATCACATCCTTCCAAAAAGAAAACCTAAAAAACAAGAAGTAAAATCTGCCGAATGATTATTTTTGGAACTTACGCTTACCAAGTGACGACAACGAAATTTTAGCACACATTGGACGTGTAAACAATTTCATGTTTCATATACATATATAGCATAGTCGTACATGAATCTTTATTGCACCGCATTATCGATGTAGGGCACTTTCATATTCCCGGCTTCTATTTACATGTACAGTATTAAATTTAGGATACCGACGACTATTTATAGAATTTTATTTTCTCTTCAATACCTACAGAGTTTTGTAGTTATTTCTTTAAAAAATCTTAATGGCAACTTTTTTACTTATAAAACCTTTTTCGCGTCAGTAATGAGCAATTTTTTTTTTTTTTTTTTTTAATTTTACGATTTTCATCCTACGGATAACAAAATACGAGGAAAAGAGGAAGGAAGAAAGTTAGCTGGATAACCATGGTCTTTTTGTGTCAAGCTGTTTCCAATTTAATAAAAGTTCAAATTGATTTTTAAATATCAATTTCCAAATGATCGAGCTAAGATAATTAAATGTCCTCTCCCGGAATATCAATATTGGAATATTGGCCATTATTTTTAATATTTTTTTTTTCTTGAGAGTGTCATAAACCATAAAAAAACAAAATAAGATAAAGTTTGGCTTTATTTTTGTCAGAAGAATAAAGTATAACTTTCTATATATAATAAATATATGGGATATATCCGTTTATTTTTTAAATAAATTATTTAAATTTTGGCTCTCTGCAATATTCTGCCACATAAATCTAAATCTTAATATATAAAAATTAAACTGTGCCTGTAAGTCTGTTTGTCTGTGTGTCCGTATAACTATGTTCGTGATTAACTTGAAGACCGTTTATCCGATCTAGCTGAAACTTTGGGTTGTAGTAGTGACAGTTGGGGTGGATGTTTGTAGGGGGTAAGTGCGGTGATGGTGTTAAGGGGGTCGACGTGGTGGCTATGGCTAGATATTGTTTGTATGAGATTGACTCGAAGACCGTGGATTTGATAGATAGTGTGATATATGTTGTGGGATGTACCTTAAAGTGGGTCTTGAAAGGCTTGTAATTTGGGTGGGGGTAGTTTGGCGGGGGCCGCCGGGAAACGCTAGGTATTTCAGTTAGTAATAAAATTAATTACGAGGGCAGAAATCTAATGAAGAATATAGGGCTCAGTTTTTCCGTTGTAATATTGAAATGGCAACTACGTTCATTCGTTTTTTTTTTTCAATGATAAATATCAACTGCACTTATGATCTGAAACGGGCTACGACAAGGGGATGGAATTGGTTATATATCACTGGAAAAAATCCTTTATAAATACTACAGAAGCAAAAATTTGAAGCTGTACGTTCTTAAGAGCTAAACATGGTACATGGTGACCCATTTCTGCAAACAGAACATTAAACATAAGTCTTTTAAATTAGAGAATAATGAAAGATTTCATAACAATGCATTTTCGGGTGACAGTTGTATCAGTTTGGTAATAAAATCAGCAAGTGATCTTGTTATCGGGAGGTCAAGACTGGCTCCTAGTTGTAGAGTCCAATATGATCGTGATAATGTTATTTGCTATATTCCATTATGCGCGGACAACTGGTCACGATAGCTACTGTATTCTCGCAGCTACTTTTCTTTTCTTATGGGTAGCTACTACTTTGCGGCACAATAAAAATTCCCTTCTTTAAATAAAATAAAATAGTAGATTCCACCACGACTTGATAAACTCGTTTTTAATTTAAGTCAAATGTAAAATGTATCACATACTTTTACTTTTTATATAAATTGTAAAAAGCTAATAGTCGCATTCCTTCATCATCTACGCACAACTATTTTGTAGGACTTTGAAGATCATAATTGAATAGAGCAATTATAATTGGCTCAACATAGGTTGTGGTTTAGTTTCCAGCTTCTCGCGACCATTCGTGTTGTGCATGTTATATTTTTGCACACAATTGGAAAGAAAAGAATCTACAATTTAAAACAAATTTCCCAAAGGCGATTTGAGTAGCTTTTCATTACAGTTTTATTGTCAGACTTTTCAGACTTTGACGAGAGGTGGGACCGTGAAAAATATTTTTTGGTATTTTTCAAACTTCAAACGTCCCACTCAGTAGTCCACCGCGAATTACTTGAGCCAAGGAACCAACACGGTTATGGCATACTTACTATTTGTTCATTCTGGCCATTTTGCTGAAGCTTTTGGTTTCATTTTCATAGATGCGAATTTACTTCCAATTTTTTTTTCTCTGCGGTAACACTTGGCAATCGATGACATACCGTAAATCCATCACAGAAAAAATCCTTATATTATTGCAGACCAGCCTTCAAAGTAGGTAATTTAATTATCATTCATCACATTTTGCTTATACCAAGATCTTTTGAGTTCTTAGATTAGATTTAGATTTAAATTCGATTTATTTGTACCGAATGATACAATAATTTTTTACACAAGTATGTGATGCAATAAACAATATTTCTTATTAATATTATTTGTTAATTATAAATACAGGTAAATTTAGATAAGAAATTATTTTATTATTTTACTTTTTAGTAATGTAAAAAAAACTCTTACTGCTGTTTATCACCACTCGCCTCGTCATTTCACCATCCGTACACAACAGAGCCATATCATCAGCATAGGCCACGACTTTCCCATTGAGCGTCAGCTTGAAAATCGAGTTTATGTAAATAATTAATAAGAGAGATCCTACAACTGATCCTCGTGGAACACCAGTTTCAGGGCAAGGCAATCTATAACTTTATTTAGAATTTATTCGAACATTCGTTTTGGAGGTAGGACGGACTTTAGGTTAATGCCTTTAAAACACAACGAGTACTTTAAGCAAACGTTTATGGTCAACTAGATCGAAAGCTTTAGTGGAGTCGAGGAAAAGTCCAACAGTTTTTTTTGCCTTTGTCAAGTCGTCCCTCATAAATGTTCTCCACAACCATAGCGTCCTCGGTAAAATTGCCTTTGACGAACCCAAACTGAAAATCGCTAGGCAGTTTTTCTTTTCTAAAAAGTATATAATTTTCTTTGTGATAAATTTCTCAAAAATTCCCGAAAAAACTGACAGAAGAGATATAGGTATGTAGTTGTTTGGATCACAACTGTCACTTTTTTTATGCACCGGCACAATTAATGGCGTTTTTAGGCATTTGGCAGCACATCGTCCGGAACTTCGAACCCAATTATTTGCCAATAGGATGAGACTCTATCCTAGGCCGCCCAGGATAGAAACTATCCCAGGCAAGTACGGTCCTGCAGTTGTACGGTAAGGCTGCTACATACGAAGACAGTGCCCGCTCTAGACATTCTAAGTACTAGCAGCCTTGCCCCTTTTATCTTTCGAGTTTAACCAAGTATCAAACCTATCGGAAAGTAAGATTCAGTGGTTCAACCGGGGGGGGGGGGGGGGGGTTAAGGGGTACAGCATGAGTCCATATCGAATCCAATTGGAATGGATTTTGTCCAACCAATGGCTTAATGTTACAAGTATCTATTCGAATTGACTTCGCTGGACCGGTCGCTGTAAGGTACAACTTTATGACCGATATCTTTAAAATAGAATTGGGCTACGCCATCTGTATAGCAAATTGTCCTAACGAACGCTGCATGTTAAGCGCAAACAAACTTAGGGTTACTTAGCGGGTTATAACATTAATGATACCATTGCACTACAGATGATGAAGTAAGCACATCGTCTTTTTGTATATAACCTTTTTGAGCAGAACTGAAAGTACAAGTCTGTCCTGGCTGAATCAATTTTTTTTTAAACATTCTTTGCACTAAGAAGTGCTGAAACGAGCTGCGGTATATTCCATTAAAACAATAAAATTTAATAATAAATTCAACATAAATTATAGAGCATATTTTAAATTGTGCAATTTTTTTTATTACCAGGAAATTTCTTATCGATTGGGTGATGATAAAACCCTCAGCGAACATCTAAAATTACCAATTCAACGAATCAACGATTACACACTCCTTCTAAAGGTGAGTCTTCGGAACATACTCGTGCATTAAAAATAAAAAATAATAATACACCAATGAATATTAATTATCAGACATATATCGAATGTTATTTAACAGACATCTACTTATACTCATTACTCATCGTTATTAGACAACAACTAACGCATACTACCGTAACACACAATAAGAATAACGATTGCAAAAGAAAATCATCCGTCATTTAAACACATGCCCAAGTAAAAGCTCTGAAGCTTATTTTGTTTTAAATTTGTTTTTCGGTCATGGAATTTTCTGAGAAATTAATCTTTTGAAAACGCTCACACACAATCCTCGTTGTCGTAAAATATGCACCATGCACCGCGTAGCGTAGCATTTTAATTTCTCAATTTTCGGGTGAATGCCGTATTGTCGACAATTTACGTCGACTTTTTCAGTTATATATATTTTTTTCGATATATTCTTCGGAAGATGTTATCGTGTTTGTTTTATTAGCTCGTTTATTATTTTTTTATTATTTTGTTTTTGTGTTATAATCTTAACTTCAAGACTTCACTTCATTTATGCATTGCGTTAATGACCACATTTAACATTTAAATAACACATTACTAAGATGACGAAATTATTGTGAAGGACAACAACAACAACAAAATAAAAATTGGGGGCAACAACTATTATAGAAGTTGCCTATAAAGCTTTACGCAAAAACTGTCTTTTATATTTACAGGAATTACTTAAGTATTCCCAGAGCTTAAACGAAAACGTTAGGGACTTACAAAAAGCTCTAGAGTTAATGCTTAGTGTGCCGAGTCGGGCATTCGATAATATATTTCTAACCAGCATCGAAGGATACCGCGGAAACTTGCACAAGCTTGGTCGTCTTCTGTCGCACGAATGGTGGACTGTCATTGACAAAGAGAAGAAATCCAGAGACCGCTATCTGTTTCTATTCAAGTCGAGAATTCTGATTTGTAAAGTTCGCAAAATAAGCGAAGATCGTTCGATTTTCATTCTAAAGGATATTGTGAAATTACCAGATTGCCAGGTTGAAGAGAACGCTGGCGACAATAGTTTATGTGTATCTTTGAAAACAAATATTCCAGCAAATCAACAGCCTCAACTTCCGCTAGTTCTTATTCCTCATAAAGACGGCTCCAGAAGTGTTTGGTATCGTGAGATTCAATCGCACACAGAATCGGAATTGACCCATCAAGAACATCATGCCGATGACATTCGAGTTGATCCAACACAAGTGCGCTTAGACGAACTAGTTTTGCGATTACCACAGCGCGCAGAAGCTCATGATCCCCATTCGGGTATAAAACCATCAGACGTAGCACAGAATTTTTTCCTAACAGCAACAGCCCAGGAGAAATTTTTACAACAGCATGAAGGTATCGGCAGGAATGAGAATATCACACTAATCGAGAGGCAACAGCATTCGAGTGCTAAGCAGGAAACTGTTTCGCTATCAGAAAACATTGTCAGGAATACAGTAGTTTCCCAGTTTGAATCTATTGAAACGCAGAAATCAGTTGTTCAGACTGCAACGGAAAAGGTTCCACAAACGGCTAGGGCCGAAGGATCTACAACTCAATCTCAGTTTTTACAAAAAGATACTACTGAACGAAGAACTGACTCAACATCTTGCGAACAAAGTTTGAATGTCACAATTACAGAAGAAAAACAATCAACTGCCAACAAGACGGTAACAGACATCAGTGCAAAAGTTGAAGAAACTGCTAGTTCGAAACAGAAGGAAGTACCTCAACAACAGGAAATTCAAATCAGTAAATTAATAAAAGAACAAAGTGATAAGTCGGATGCATTAACAGCTTCCACATTCATTCAGGAACAAAGGGAAAGACGTTTAAAGGACAACGAAACACTAATTTCAACTACGTCGGCAAAAGAAGTTGAAAATCCGAATAACTTTTCGAAAGGAAACAGAATAGCGATAGCAGGAAATTCTACAAGCGAAAATCAAATTACCCGAAACGTCATAGAAGACAAAAAATCAGTAACAGATACATCGAAAATAGAGAGGTACGCAACAGCAGTCGATGAAGCTGCAACGGCGACAGTCAAAGAGCAACTTTTTAGCAGGACTGTAACAGAGGGAAGCAGTGCTGCGATTTCCACATCGAGAATACTAGCAACAGAAGAACAGTCTAGCAAGAAGACAGTGGAAGACAACAAAACTCGTCAGTCAATAATCGAAGAACATCTTAGCAGAGGTGTTGCAGAAGACAGAACAATAGAAACTCCAAGGACACAACAAGACGTTCAACGAAAGACAATAGAAGGCAACAAATCAGTGACTGGGTCATCATCTGTTTCAGTAACAGAGCAACAGATCTTGAAAACAGCAACAGTAGAAAACAAATCAATAGAAAATTTACTTAAAAAAGAGTCGATTAGCAAACAGTCCTTGGTAGAGGACGACGACAATATTTCAGCAATCTCGTCAACAAGATCGTTAACAACACGAGAAATTATCAAGTCCGAAAAAGACGATTCCCTTGTAAAAGACAGTCATCAAAACCTGCGAAAATTTTCACAAGAAATTCAAGATACTCAGGGTGATGTTGAAATAACACCCGTAGACGACCCGACCTCTTTGGAAAATCTTTTACAAACATCGTCCAACAGTGCTACAACAGAGTTAGATCAGACCGGTAAGAGTACTCGTAATAATTTTGGATTAGGTCTACCAACAATAAAAGTAACTAAACCGGGTTGCTTGTGCCATAAGCCTATTGAGCTGAAAGATATCTTAGGCTATAACGAACAACCCCAAGATGCTGACAATCCTAACAAAACTACCAGTGACAGTAGTCGAACGCAGCAGGCTAACAATGTTACTAACATAACAGACAGTGCTTCGCTTATGCAATGGAATAACACTTTAACTGCTATGGTATCGGGAAGTGGTGGTGGCGCTGATGGTTCAATGGGCGGCGGTGGCGGTCCACCACCACCACCATTACCGCCTAATTCAATACGCATGCCTGGCTTCTTTCAACCGCTTCCACGCATATCATATGAAACCACATTTGAAATTCTTATCGTTAAAGCCCGACCACCTTCCCCTCCTCCTCCCCCACCGCCAACCATTAAGCGTGTTCTAGTCCATACTGAGAGTCTAGAACAGAAAACGCAAAACTTCCTTGATGGCTACTATGACGCCAACAGCTTTGATACCTCCCTCCGCACAGCTAAACAGAAAATGCGCTCCATTAAAAGCACAGTACTCAAATCGAGCGATTCCACCAAATACGCCGTTGATACTGTACAAAAAGCAAAAGCACGTGATTTCTTACACATTTTTACTCCTCCCATTCGCCCGAAAAGACCCATTTACGAAATTGTCGAAGTTCCATCCGGACATAGCGACATCGAAGAATGTACTGAATCTATAGCGGGTGACTATAGAGAATTAAGCAGTGAAATCGAGTCAAGAGGTCAGAGCATCGCCAGAATGGATGATTATAATTACTCGTCAAGACTATCGACAAGATCATCCCGGAGACAACATGAATGTAAGTTATACGTTACGCTATACGATACATATTATATATGTACGATGTAAAGAATAAGAAAATGTATGTCCTTTTTACCATAGTATCTATCATAGTGTCAATTTAAATCTATTTCGAGACATTAATTTATGAATAATCATTAAATACGATTATTTACATTTTAAATTAAAATTTTTTGGTTAATCGTAACCTTTAAATAGTGGGTAATTAAGCTAGTAGCAGGGACTATGTGTTGTTCAAAATGTAATCATTCCTTATAATCATTTAAAGATCACAGTCGTTTTTACAGACAACTGAAATCTCAATAATCCCGATATTGTCATTTAAAATTAATTTAAAGAATCTCTTCTTAACTGCCAAAGCCGGTAACGTGTGTAATAAAAATCTGAGGTCTTTCTTGAATAATACCCCTTATAACAGTTTATATGAATTTCAACATAGTGGGTATTTTATTAAGAGCGCCCAGTTACGTTTATTATATAAAACACCTTGTTTGACATATAAAACGGGTAAGAGTAAAATTTATACCATTAATTAATTATGGAACACAAAATAATTTAAATGTCATTCACGGAAGCGCCTGCACGAGTGTATGCGCTGATCCTAATCCATGACTTTTCGCATAAATCTGCCGATATACCGGTAATCTCGCTGTTGGTCCTATTATCGTCTACGGTCTGTAACTTATTGCAATTGACCGTAAACTTGACATACCCAAGAGAAAAAGACCACAGGCGTCAAATCACACGAACGAGCCGGCGAATTGACTGGTCTATTTCTAGAGATAACAGTTCACCGAACTTCGACCGCAATAACCCGGTTGTGTGACATTTGTGATGCCGACCTGTTCAAACTATATATGCTCCAAGTCAACTTGTTCCAGATTTTTTTAAAAAAAAATGGTCGGTCAAAATAGTCTGCTAGCGATATTTATTGTCAGAATTATTGAAGAAGCAGTAAGTACTTATGACCCTTCCAACATGAAATCCGACCTAAACAGTCAATTATTGTGAGTGTAATGGCAATTCATAAATGGCTTCGAGTTGCTGACTTGCCCAAATACGACAAATTTGCTATTAACGAAGCCGTTGAGCCAGAAACGAATTTCATCGCTGAGAATAATTTGGTAATGACAGTCGGGATATTATTCGCACATGTTGAACGTCGAATTTATTGACATAAGTTACGTGCCAGCTGAACGTTGTTCCGCTTCAGTTCAACCAAAGCGATCTTATAGAGATGCAATCCCAAGTTATAATTTACATTCGCGGCTGCAGCTGCAATAGTCTCGATACGCGAACATTATGAAGTGTATATGTTGACTTAAATTTCTCAACCAGACATTCAATTGTTCGTTTATCTGGGCGAGTAAGATACCCGAAAATTGGAGAAAGGGCACGTAAAGTTGGATGAACATTTGGATAGTTTCTAAACGTTTTTAAAGTGTTTAGTATTCCTTGAATAAATGGCACGTGTAGACAAGTTGAAATGTACAACAAACCACAGCTAAATTCATGCGAGAACACAAAGGCTTGAGTCCCGACTATACAAGAAATATCACTACTAAACCTTTTAATAGTATTTTGTAGGGAAATAATTGCTGTTAGTAAACTACAAATAAATACTTTGGTTCAAGAAAATTTCACTAACTATTTTTTATGTGTAGTAGAGGGTTATTCAATATGGACATAACATAAGATAACATAACATAAGTTTCCGTGGCTCAAATGATCAAGAGGGTTTAGTTCTTGAGTTCTTGTAAGGATATAGGCCATGATCTTTACGTAATTTTCACCACAATGTGGACTAAGAGATTCCTAATTCCTGTGAATCGACTGATATGGCTCATTTTGAACTGAAACACTTAGGGCTGCGATATTTGCGGTACTTTGACCGGTGCTTCTCTGAATGGTACAGGAACATTCAATAGTGAATATGTTTAGTTGTATTTATCCACTATACCACGCACAGCCCTGTCTGGTGAAATGATTATTATGACCGAAAATTGGGCGACCACCCGACTCAGAATTTCGTTTGTGAACTTAATATGATGAAAATATAAACCTTAACAGACGTTTTGACATTGACAATTATAACAAAAATTTAAGGGTGCGTTTGTATTAAAATAGAAAATTGTTATGTCCCTATTAAAAGAACCTTTATATTTTTTATGTTTTCTAAAAGTTGAGCTTTATTTTCATCTAAACACAAGTACTTTGTTGTACTTAGCAACTTTTGATGTAAGACAGCAATTTATTCGTTGTACCGAGTAATCAGTTTCAAATCGTCCACACTACACTTGTAAATATTTATACCTCCAGTTAGAGAAGGAATCGCTCGACACATGCAAACACAAAACTATATATTTAGTCCTGTATTAGTTTTGTATTCAGACCAACACGATACTTTTATTGTAATGTGTGTTTGTACAGTAATGCAGTATAGTCAGTTACATAGCGCTAAGCGAATAATTTGTTGTTGTGTCTATTTTTTTGTGTTTGTTGTTTATTGTTTTTTCGTTTTTGTTTTTTTTTTGTTGTAACAAAAATCCTCAATATTTCTTCCGCCATTTTTTCATGCACTCTCCGCACAACTTCAAAATATTATTAGTGAGCAGCACAACCCGTAATTATGATAGGGGTTCCTCGTATGACAGTTATGGTGGTTCCCAGCATCATATATCCAGTTCGTCAAGGCTTGAACGAACTGCTCTAGATCGAGGTGAAGAGCGAGCATCACTATTTGCCTCCAGTCGAGCTGAGAGCAGAGCTGTATCGAGAGCTGAGGAACGTTCGTATTCGCGTTTTGGTGACGACCGCTCAGTAGTTATGTCAAGAGTTGGTGCACGCTCCTCCTCTCGCATGGAAGAGCATTCGCTTCGATCTGTAGAGAAGCCGGTAGTAATAAAAATGCTTAAGAGCACCCAAGTTGGACGTAAGTACATAAAATTATCAGTTTCATCATCTCATTACATTATTCTACGTATCCTTAGACTAATAACTAAAATATAATTAGTAGACAACTTTTTTAACTATTCGTGCAATTAGCTGTTATTAGTTGTAGTTCTTTAGTGCCGACCTAACTAAAAGCTTTTTAAAATCGAAAACCTATTTAATTTAAATATACACAAACTTATATACATAGAGTATTTGCACATCAGCTCAGCAATGTCGAATACTAATAACATCGAAATACTCGTTTAAAACTCAGAAAAGCAAAATTTCTAAAATATCTTTTAATATTTTTGTGCTCACGGTAAAATGTTTAGCTGGAGAGAACGCACACTTTGAGATACAATTTATTGAAAAACCCGGCTTAGTTACTTGGCTAAAGAACAATAAGCCATTAGACGATAGACTAGCGGATCGGATTATTGCGACAGAGGCACCAATGAATTCGTATCGCTTGGATATAAAACATTGCAGGTAAATTAAATTAGTAATAAATAAGCTTAGTTATAAAATGTTGATCATAAAAGTTTGGTCTTATAAAGTAATCAGTTGTGCCATTTGCATTCCTGCGAATATAGTACAGTACATGTCCCATATTGAGAAAACTTTTCCATGAAACGACACGAGAAAGTCGTAAAATTAGCAAATTGTTTGCCTTGCAAAGCCGTTTTCTTTCAAGCTCTTTCTTTTTCTTCTTATGACAATGGATACATACTAGACTCCTGCAAAGGAGCTTTCGATCCGATGTTATCCAGTTTGTCATCACTAATTTTAGGCGTCCTAATGCCATCTCTGTGGGCGCCATGGCTCAGTAGAAATGCGCATGGCACTGAACAGGAGGTTCGTGGTTCGAATCCCAATAACACCATAAGTATTTTTCACGGTGTCCCACCTCTAGCGAATGGGTGAAGAACGTTCCGAGAGTAATAACTTGTCACGTAAAGCTTCTCTCAATTCGCCGTTCGGATCCAGCCTTAAATTGTAGGTCCCTTTCATTTGTGTCCAAAAATATACATGCGCGACACAAATGGTCGGGAGAAGCTAGGCCTTGGACCGCAATGGTCTGTCGCGCCAAATATTATTATTATAATGCCATCTCTGATTAATCCTACGGAAATGATTTAAAGACTCTTGACAGACTATAGTGCGCATTTAATGTAACATGCTGTTATCTGATGCTATGTTAGTTGATGAAGGAAGTTGAGAAGAAATTAAAAACCATGCAGCACCAGTTTTGGATCTTTAGTTTAAAAACTAAGCCATCATAGACTTTATTTTTCTTTCATTATGAACATTTGCAAGTTTCGTGCCAGCGCGCCTTGTACAGCTCTTGGATTCTTTCAATTAGAGAGGTATGTTTTCGGTCTTACAAAGTGAATCCTACTGAGGAAAAGCGAATTAATTTCAAAGGAGCCAGAAAGGATTGTAATGCCCACCTTCGGCGAGTCGAATTCGCCTACGACCAAAAACTGAGGCATAAAATACTACAAAGTCCCAAAGGTAGTAAAAATGTTTGGTCATTCGTGAAAAGAATCAAAATATCAAAATCGTTATCGATTTCAAAGCTCATTTATAATAAAATTCCAGATGTCAGCTGTAAGGAAAAGGCCAATCTGTTACACATTTTGCCGCTGTACGCTTCCAGATTGTACATTGCTTCCATTTGTACCTCTGATTATCGAACAATCTATGGGACAGATTTACATTCGTACTCGTGCAGTTACTATAGTTTCCAATGATCTCAATACTCACAAATTCGCTGGGCCAGATGCTGATTCCCAATTAGTTTTGAAGAGGTATTCTTCTAAGCTGGCATTACCATTACGAACTCTTTTCCATCTATCCTATTCTTCTAGACTTTTTCCGAGAAGTTGAAGTTCCGAAAGCCTTTGTCCAGCCAGCAAGCTATTTTGTCCAAAATGCGTGCACATGGAGTCGAGGTAAAACTGCTTCATTGGATTAGAAGCTATCTTCTGAACCACGCAATCCCTTAAATGTTTCTAATACTCATACTCATTTTTATTAACAATCTCTTGTCTGTAACCTCTACATTCACTCTTTCGCCGATGAAAGCACTCTCAGCTTCTCATATAAGTTTGAGGAGCATCCCTCACCCACACATGTGCAACTCAAACAACTACGTATGTTAAGCACGTTAAATGCTGACCTGGGCAGCATAATAAAAGTGGGGGAAAACAACCGAGTAGAATTTAACGCTTCCAAAAGACAATACTGTATTCTGTTGTCAAAGCGAATTGTAATCCCTCAGCAATTATACATGAATGGCACTTGCATCGATGAAACTGGAAAACTCGCAATTCTCGGTATGTGTGTTGATAACAAGCTTCGTTGGAATGACCACATAATCGCCATCGCCAAAAATCAAAAATGCTGCAAAATGTTTAAGTTTTCTAATCTGACTCAAGAAATATTTCCCTGCCATCTGGCTACAATCAATAAGGCGTTCATTGGCCCCAAACTTGAGTACAATTGTCATAACTGGTCAGGTGCTCCTAAAACTGCCTTGCATCTGCTAGATAGATTTCAGAACCAAGTGATAAAACTTATTGGTGACGTAACATTGCGAAGTCAATAGATTTGTGTGAACACCGCAGGAATGTTTCCCGGTTGTTACTTTTTTGCCAGCGGTAATTAATAGAAATAGCCAGTTGCAAGCTACTTCTCCGTGAATTCAACAGTAATGCTCGTGGCATTCTAAATGCTTATCAGTTTACCCTTTAGCCCATCTTCGGACGTACAGTTAAGGTCAGAGATTCGTTCTTCAGCCGTAAAGCACGCTTCTTCATCTCTACAATCTGCAAGTATTCAAAGCACAAGCTCATAGACATCTCCTCCTTTCCTATTCCTAAATTGTATTGTAATCTCTTAATGCCTCAAATCGCATCGAATATAACATTGAATAACAGTGCCTGAGGGCGCCGCTGTATCTTATGGGTATGATACTTGAATACTCGACACATAGATTGGGCAGGGCTGCTGATACTTAAAATATCTAGATGGGCACTCTCTTCAGCCCGGTCATACACTGCAGGACCTTGCTTGCTATCCTAGTGGCAAATGATTTGGTCCGAGGTTCCGGATGGATGTGCTGCCAGGGTTAGCTTTGCTTCGCCCAGACACTTATACCGAACAAACTGAGGCCTTTGATGCCAGATCTCTCCAAGCTTGCGTTGGTACTAAAGATTGACAAGGATATCGATAGGTCCTGCTCTAACCATTGAGTTAATACTGACACATCTGTCTAAGATGGACGTTGATTGCTGTATAACTAATACATGTCCGAAGAGGACCGTGGGATTGAATCTTCATGACAGTTCCCCACGGAAATCCAAAGAATAACGAATTATTGAATAACAGTAAATAGCGCTGAATAACTTTTCTCTATTAAATTACAGTGAAAGCGATGCCGGAACCTACACAGTTAAGGCAAATTCTGCCGTGGAGAGCACAACTTGTTCTGCTCAATTGATAGTTGGCCAAGGTAAGACCGCTTTTTAAATTTCTTCAATATATTTTCTTATTTTTTGCGCATAATGTGAAAATCCAGTTAAAGATCACGATGAATCACAGACGAATACTGCACCAGTCTTCCTTGTCAGTTTGAAGGATGCTGAAATGCTCGAAAATACCTTGTTCAGATTCATGATCAAGGTTATGGGCGATCCGAAACCAAAAATTAAATTGTGAGTATAAATATTTAGAACCCAATTGATTTAAGAAATTAACCAATCAACACAACAACAATGCATAGCTTTAAGGACGGCGAGGAAATTCTTGAAATCGACAACCGTATCCAAATCATTCGAGATAAGGATTATTTGGGCTATTATGAGATTGTAATAACTGAAGTACGACCTGAAGATGCAGGTGTGTACACATGCGATGCAAAGAATAAATATGGAGAAGTATCCTGCGAGGCTACAGTCACCACTGTTGGTAAGATTTTGCTGTTTACTTCTGGGTTTATTTGACACTCATTACTGCACTTTAGAGGATAAAAACATCTTTGGCGAACTGAGTGGACAAATTTTGCCAGCTGGTGAAAAGCCTGAATTTACATGGAAACGTAATGGACAAGAGTTCGATCCCGAAGAGCGTTTTAAAGTTATCTTCGGCGAAGATGAAGACTCATTGGCTTTGGTGTTTCAGCATGTCAAACCAGAGGATGCTGGAATATACACATGCGTTGCACAAACATCAACAGGAAATATCTCCTGCAGTGCAGAGTTGTCAGTGCAAGGCGCCATTCAAACACTCAACCGTGAACCGGAGAAGCCAACACTTATTATCGAACATAGAGAAGCCAACGCTAGCATTGGAGGATCGGCAATATTGGAACTGCAATGTAAGGGCTTTCCCAAACCGGCCGTTCAATGGAAACACGAAGGCGATGTTGTTCTCCCGGACGAGCGTCACAAGTTTCTCTATGAAGATGAAGAAAGTATGTCGCTGGTTATTAAAAATGTCACCACAGAAGATGCTGGCCTGTACTCGATTAGTGCAACGAACGAATTAGGCGAAGACGGAACTTCGATCAGCCTTTTAGTGAAAGGTGAGTTTTTGGCTCTGCTAGTTTTACTGAGATGATGATCACACTTAGAATACACATATTAAGTTATTTCTTTTTCAACTTTCGTTTGTTTTCCCCAGCTGCACCGAAAGTTAAAAAACCAAGCGATATCACTTGCACCGCTGGAGAGACAATCAAAATGGAGGTAGAAGTCGAGGGTTGTCCAAAGCCAACTCTTAAAATATGTAATAACGGCAAGGATGTTACCGAAGACAAACAAGTAAAGATTACATCGACATCCATTGGAAAGAGCACCGAAAAGGTCACCATCCAGATATCGAACATTAGTCTGGCCAATTCGGGTTCATATTCACTGACCGCTACCAATGACTTGAGTCAGACATCGGAGTTCTGGAATTGTACAGTTTTATCGAAACCAGTAATTGTCAAACACTTGGAGGAGGAGTATGTCCATGGAGAAAAGGAAACTGTCATTATGACCTTAAGAATAGATGCTTACCCTGAGGCAAAGTTGACCTGGTACCAGGATGGACAGGAAATCAATTTGAAGGACAGCAAATACACTGTATCGTCGGATGGTAATGCCTACACATTGAAAATCAAGAATGTTACGCGAGTTGATGCGGCCAAGTATTCGGTGAAAGCGCAAAATGTTCATGGTTCAGTTACAGATGAGACGAACTTGCTTATTAAGTGTACGCCCGAATTTACTAAGAAACTATCAAACCTTGTTATCACTGAGGGTGATACGAATGTCGAACTTTGCGTCAGTGTGGACTCGTATCCACGGCCAAACATTAGATGGTACATTGACGGCATTGAAATCGATGAAAAGCGTAAAGAGTTCCGTCGCATGGAAGATGGTGATGATTTCAAGTTGATCCTGACGGAAGTGACTACTGCATTAGATGGCACATACAGCTGTAAATTGATGAACGACTATGGAAAATTGGACAACGAATGCATTGTAACGGTTAATTGTAAGTGTTTGGAACTTTTATTTATTTGGTTCTTTGATATGCCACCTTTTTAGTAAACAAGTTCTTATAAAGGGTTTTTCAATAGGGACATAACAATTTTGTATTTTAATGTAAACGCATCATTAGACTTTTTTCATGATCTGTTAATGTCAAAACGTCAGTGAAGATTAATATTTTTATTACGATGAAGTTCACGAACGAGCAAATTATTTAAAATAATACCGAGTTTCTGAATCGGTGGTCGCAACTACTCAAATTTTCAGTCGTGATAATCTCCCCACCAGACAGTATAGTGGATAAATTCGAATCACCATATTCATGTTCTATGCCAGTGCTAGTGAATGAGCCAAATCACGCCGTTCACAATTATTGGGAATCTATCAGTCAACATTTTGTCGAATTTTGCGTAAAATGCTTGGTCTGCAATCTTCTCCTTCTTCTTAAATCCTTTCACCCCTCGAGTGGCATAGGGCGTCAATAACGCCTACGCGCCATCTTGTTCTGTTTTCTGCAAGGAGCCTGCTTCCTCCTCGACTGTTCTGCGCCACGTCCTCCAAGGCGTCTACTGTTCTACCTGCCTAGGTGAGCGGGTTCCACGCATGGCATATTTCGCAATGGAGTTGTCGTCGCGTCGTAGTGTGTGTCAAATCCACTGCAACTTTATCCTTTGCACAATAACGTCTATAGGTTCTTGGCCCGCTTTCCGATGAAGTTCGTTGTTTGATATTCGATTGGGACAAAAGATCCTCAAGATGATGCCATTTGTTTACGAAAGATTACAACATGCGCGTGGTAGCGGTATCCACCTTCCAAGTACTGCACCCATACAACAGTACTGATTCGACGTTGGAGCGGAACAGTCGAAGCTTAGTTCTTATGCTGAAAACATTGCTTCTCCAGACTTTTGATAGCATTCCGAACAAAGCCCTTGCTTTCCCGATTTTGCTGCACACATCCAGTTCGGTGCCACCGCGTTCAGCCGAGACCACACTTCCTGGGTATAGAAAGTAGCCAACTTTTTCTAGTTCTAAGACTTATGTATTTAAAGGGAGCATTATTTTCATTGCAAGACAATTAACAATAAAATAACGCAAACTAGGAGCCAGTCAATTCGAATTACGGGTGAATGAATGAGTCACTCGTGAAAATAATTAGAAAAACAGCCTCGTTGTCGATTCTTACACTAATTTATAATGACATTCCAGCTATCAGCTCTAAGAACAAGGACTGTTTGCGGCGCATTTTGCAGCTAGCTCCACGCTTCCAGATTGTGCGATGCTGACGCCAATAATTTCGAGTATTGAACACTCTATGGGACAGATATACATTCGTACTTGTGCAGTGGTTAGAGTTTGAAATGATCTCAACATTCAAAAATCCGCTGGGCCAGATGTTGTTTACCCCTTAGTTCTGAAGAAGTATTCTTCCAACCTGGCATTACCATTGCGTAAGCTTTTCCATCTACCCTACTCTTCTGGATTCTTCCCGAGAAGTTGAAAAACAGCCTTTGTCTATAGCCTATATCTAGTAAAAGGCGAGTCGTCGTCCCCTTTTTATTACCGACCCATAGCACTTAAATCAAATCTTCCAAGATGATGGAAGCGCTGATTACCTATTAGCTCATGAAATATCTTGAAACTAACGAAATGCTTAGAGACCAGCTGTAGGGATTTCGTGCGCAATCCACTGATCATTTGATGGCATATTTCACCGAACAGTGTAACCGATATTTGCATCATTTTTTTTGTTAAAGAACAGTAATTGCACACGACATTTCCAAAGCATTTGACAGAGTTTGGCATTAAGCTCTTTTGTCTAAAATGCGAGTTTGCTAAAAACTTTTATTTAACTTAACTTTTCGACTACTTTGAGGTCCTTTTTAACCTTGCACACGACCTAGAGAGCTGAGTGTTTAAGTCCAAAATAGCATTTTTTATATTCCGCCTATGACGCGTGTCGCCTTTCGCGTGTGGTGTGTCTGATGGGCTGAAATCGCGTCATTTTCTCGTTTATGAGGCCGTTTTTAACCACCATTCGCACGGCTAAAATTTTGTGACCGGCTCAATGTCAAAGGCTAATTTTGATATCCCGCGTTTAACACATGTCGAGAGTCGCCTGTGGCGCGTGTGAAGCGTGCAGAAAAGAAAATACTTTGAAATGTCCCCGACCTCAAAAACAGATATTATGGCGATTATTACCAAATAACTGTGTGGCGTGTTTCCAAGTTTGTACCTGAAAAATTAAGTTTTTTTACATTTACTTGTTGAGTCGACGAAAAACTGCTTCATTGGATTAGAAGCTTTTTTTGGACCGCACAATACAAGTTGTTTGGGACGGTCCCAAATCTGAAATTCATCGCATTAATGCTGACGTTATCCAGGGCTCCGATGGCTCTTTCTCATTTTTTTTTTATATTAATGATCTCTTTTCCATTAAATCTAATCCAATTTACTCTTTCGATGACGACAGCACTCTCAGCTTCTCTCAGCTTAACTTAAGCAACTACATATGTTGAGCATGTTAAATTCTAGACAACATAATAACAGTGGGAGAAAATAATGGAGTTGAATTTAACGCTACCAAACCCAATTCTTTCTCCGTTCGTATAAGCGAAGGTTAAATCCATTACCATTATCCATGATTGGCAATAGCATCAACTCAGAATTCTCGGTATGTACTTTAGCGACAAGCTTCGTTGAATGACCACATATTCTCTGTCGATAAAAATGCTGCGAAATGGTTAGGTTTCCTAACACGATGCATGAAATATTTCACTTCCTCTAATCTGGCTACCATCTACAAGGCGTTCGTTCGCCCTCAGCTTGAGCACAATTCTCACATCTGGTCAGATGCGCCTCCAACTACCTTGCATCTGCTAGATAGAATACAAAACCGGTGATGTAAGCATTGCGAAGTTGCTTGAACACCGCATGAACGTTTCCTGCTTGTCACTGGTTTATCGCTTCTTCCACCAGGATCAAGAGAAATAGCCAGTTGCATGCCACCTCACCTTGAATTCAACCACAATAATCGCGGCGCTCCAATAATGCTCATCAGTTTACCCTCAAGCCCATCTTCGGACATACATATATTGAAACATATAACATACATAAATACTCTTGACTTTGAACTTTCCTCCAGGTAAACCGAAAATAAGGAAACCACTGAAGGACGTCGAAGTCAATGAAGGGGATACGTTGACGTTAGAAGTAGAAATTTACAGTGTTCCAGAACCAGAAATTAAATGGTAAGATTAAACAAACTATATAATTTTTTATATTGTATATGTATATGTAATATTTGATTAATAAAAAAGGTATAAAGATGGCCAAGAGGTTCGAACCGATGCTCGTTTGAAAATAATGCGCGATGTTAAACGCAGCGAAACATACTGCATGACATTGAATCTCTGCAAGACTTCTGATGCTGGTAACTACGAGGTGAAGGCATCCAATTTCATGGGCGCTGCAGTATCATCCAGCAAAGTAACTATTCTAAGTAAGTACGTTGTTATAGGAGCATATGTAAACGTACTCGTACTTACTCCCAGCAAGAGTATAAAAGTACAATTATAAACCAGAAACAATTTCACAACATATATATCTACACGAAATTCCCAATTAAAACACAAATTTCATTATAACACAATTACCGTTAAACAGCCAGTCAGAAATGTTCAGCAAAGAAATCTGAAATGCAAGATGAACAACTACCTCAAAGTGAAACAGCAGACGAAGGGGGTAAACTAATTTTGGTTCTATTATTCACATTACTTTATGTTAAGTTTACATTAGCACCTTACTATTTTATTGTAGTTTGCTTGTATAAGAATGTTTATTAGATGCTTAGTGAAAGGGCGCTTTTAGTTTAGTAAATTTACTAAAGGTTTTGTCCGCTTTTAGCTTTATTATGCTTAGATGTTAGATAGTCTGCTTTTTTGTTTATTATGTTATCACATACAATCAATATTTTGAATTTGAAACTTTTAAGAGGGAATAACGAAACAGAGTGTTACGAATTACGAAAGGACAAACAACGAAAATGGTGAAATATTTATGTCTGTTACCACAGAGGAAAGCCATCAGGCTGAGGTCACAGGTAATAAATAATAAAATAAATATTTCTGTATGTACATTTGAAGCACTTGAGTAACTCTTTGCACCTATGTGTGAAGACTGCAATTTCACTTTATCTTTTCTACTCTCTATGACACTTGGTCCTTTGGCGATCTCTTCACCATAACCTTTGTGCTATTCACTTTTCAGTCTTACTTATACTACCATACTATTACTAAAAAAGATAAGAAAATAAAAAAAAGATTTACAAATTTACTAATTACATGCACATACAAGAAACACGCTTATTTGTAATTCGGTTAACTGAGAACCCCAATATCTACACAAAAAATTCCTAGGCCCAGATGAATCACATACGGTACATGAACTACGTTCGACAAGAGTTATAATGGTTGAGAACGGTAGCGACGACAATGACGTTCCAACGGTCTCCTTTACATCACGGCATCCCAAACCGAAGCAAGCCCAATCGGTACAAATCGAAGAAGTCGAAAGTAATCTTATGGTTTCAGCGGCGAATGTCGATATAAGAATCGATGAAATCGATGTTGCTGGAAAACAAATTGCCACCACAGATGCGGATAACAAGGATTCATGTAAAGAGAGAAGTGTAAACGTTGAAGAAAGGGTGCAACGTGTTCCTTTCGAGGGTGGACACACAGATGTTTCTCTCCGCAGAACATCAATTCATGAAACCGAAATAGTAGTCATGGACGATGATGATGAAAATATGGAAGATAAAAATATTGGACCACAACACTCCGTGGTTAAAGAGTGTTTTTCTGTTAAGGATTGTGGCAATCCATTGGAACAGAAATTAAGAATTGCCTATACAACTGAAGAGGAGATTTTTGCACCCGTAGGTGAAAGAAGCAGCAACAATGATAAATATGATCTAGTAAAGGAATCCACTGAACATATGGAATCATCTCTCAATCCAAATGGTTCTGAAATACAAATACATAACATTAAAGAAGGTATCTACACATTGAAAACAAAATATAACTACCAATTACACTAATACACTTGAATTATACATAACTGTATTCTAAACATAGAACAAAAAAATAAATCTACCAACTACACTAATACACTTGAACTGTACATAATTGTACTCTTAGTCTACACAACACAATTTTTTTTTCTATTTAAAAACAACTACGTAATGTCATGTTAATAACAAACAATAATATAAATAAGTAACTGCCGATATATGTTGTAATCAGTCTTAACTTCAAATCAAATAATTAATTAAATAAAGAACAATTGAATGCACTTTCGTACTCTTACACTCTTTGGCTATTACACTCAAACTATATAATGGATCTTGATGAGGATTTCAAATAACAAGAAATTGACTCTTAAAACAGAACCAATAAACTATTATTGAATGGTTCAATGAATAAAATACTTTTTACGTATTTAGGGCATATATTGTTTAGAATCTGAATAATACATGATGTTCGTTGCCCTGGGTAAACGTCAGTGTTAGAAACTTTTCTGGAAACTTGCAAATGCAGAATCAATGGGGTTGACCTAAGTGTTATTGAAAAAAAATATTTTAAAGATTTGCCAAATTCCAAATTTTCAAGGCAAGAAATTATCCTGGCAAACAGTGTGAGTCTTATATCCTTAACACACTGTTCAAAGTCCCTTTTCTGGTTTTATTTTTGCTAAACTAGTTTCGGGCAAATACCCTGCCCAAGCTCAATGAACAGAGACTTACGCTTACCTCTCGGCGTAATCCTAGACAGGAAGCTCAGCTGGAAGTCGAATATAGAATTTAGGGCTAAGAAAGTTTGCATTGCCATATATGCTAGCAGCAAAACCATTGGCAAGAAATGGGGCCTGCAGGCCAAGATGGCTCTGTGGCTGTACATAGCCGTGGTGCGTCATATTCTTACCTATTGTGCGCTGGTCTGGTGGCCGGCGATTAATAAAAAGTACAATGCCAGCAAGCTAGGTAGATTATAGAGATCAGCAGCTGTTGGCACTTCGGTCGTGTCCCACTGACGCTCTTACACTTACTACCTCCCGACCTATTTATTAAATACGTTGCTAACAAATCTGGGTGATTTGCTAACAAATCTGGGAGATTTGCTAACAAACCGTACGGCCACTGCAATATACTGCAGGTGTTACCAAAGGATATGATAGTATCTTCAACCGACCTATCTCTGCCGCAGAGTTTCCAACTCTAGAAAGTTGGATGGATGGGAGAGCTGGGGAGCTCTTTGATATAACTCTATTCACCCATAGATCCAAGATCAGGAATGAAGTCGGTGCTGGAGTTCCAAGCGGATATCTTAGCGATAAGAGAGGCATGCGAGCCCTATCTCACAATACCGCAATAGCAGGCAAGGTCGGCATATGTGTAGACAGCCAATCTGCTATTAAAGTCATTATTGCGACAAGCAACAATTCTAAGCTCGTCGGGCAGTGCCAGACCGAACTGGCTTCTATAAGCCAATGCATAGACTTGAATAGTTTGTGTACCAGGGCACATCGACATAGACGGCAATGAATAAGCGGACGTACTGGTAAAGAAGGGCGTCACACTAAACACGGACTGCTCTAAGACAGTCTGCTGTCCTTTGAGCTCCGTTAGGGAGCTCCTTATTACCAAAGCACGGCTAAGGCGGTGGAATTTGATCAATTGTACCACGGCGAGAGCGATCCTATAATAAAAACAAATCCACCGAGCTGATCTCCAGATCTCGGAAAGAGTTTTTCAGAGTGGATCCAATAACCACGGGCTACTGGCCGGTGGGCAGCCACGCAGCCAAACTGGGAATCCCTCACAATACCTTTTGCAGGAGCTGCTTAGATGTAAATGAGAAAGATACTCTCATTCATTTTCTTTGCAAGTGTCCAGCCCTTGCGGCTCTTCGTTTCCGCAAACTGAGTATTCCTTTCTTTTCTGACCTGAAGGAGCTTTCAGAGTACGGCGTCACCGATCTGATATCGTACCTCAGTGCTACATGTTGGATACAACTACACAGAATCTTTTTTCTGTTCCATTAGGTCTCTTGAGGACTGTGGCAGCAAAACGGCGCACTAAAGCCCGTTTATTCAAAACTATAGCTTTCCGAACGGTCCGAACGGTCCGAACGGCCAATTGAGAAGCTTTCCGCGACAAGTAATTTATTACTTTCGGAACGTTTGTCACCCTTTCGCAAGATGTGGAACACCGTGCAAAATATTTTTTTTTGGTGTGGCTGGGATTCGAGCCACGAACCTCCTGCTCAGTAGCCATGCTCTTTTCCACTGAGCCACGGCGCCCACGGTGCTCTCGCAATGCAAAATCTTAATACTTTAACTTACAGGATTTTAGTTTTGACAAAATAAAATGTTTTGCTCGTTTTGTTGGAAATCAATACAATCCTGTAAGTATTAAGATTTTGCATTGTGAGGGTCTTAAGTCCGAGTATTAAGTTTCTCCATTGTGAGAGCACCATAATTTGAGTATGACAGTCTGTTAATGCAAGGGTATTAGCCAGCATTAGCCGTCTTTTGGTGTTTTTGTTGAGCTAATTCCTGAAAGGTTTTGATACTTTTAATATTAATGTAGGTGGTAGTGTGTGGTTAATGATATTTTATGATATCTTCGTTGCATGTGGCCAACCCAATAATATCTATCTTATTTGCTGCTAAATTTTCCAGTACTGGTTTTATTGTAGGTTTTATTGCTGTTTACTTAATAGTAGTCTAGTCTAGTAAGTAATTTGATTCTGCCTGTAGTGAGTGGTAACAAGGGGAATTTCTCAGCAATCATGGTTGTTTCATTGCAATTGGCCAACCTAGCTTAATCAAGATTTTTCGCATAGATTCTTTAGATTTTTCTCTACGTTTTTCTCTAGGCTTAAAAATAGTTGTGTGCTCTTATTAAAGAAGAGAAAACAACTTAATCAAAAAAATTGTATATAAATAATTTAATTTTTTTTGGTGTTTTTTGAAGAATTTTTAAGCAATTATCCCCAAATATTATAAATTTTGTGAAAAGGTTATTCTAATTATGTGGTTACAAAAATCTTATCCCTCTAAGTATGTATATATAACTAAAGAGCATGATTCCTAATTCTTTAACTAAATATTAAATTTTTAAAGCTATACATTTTTACTGAAATTTAATGCATTACATTGCATTGCTGTATTCCATTATATATTGGTACATGTAGCAACTATTTGAACGCAACTTTTAAACTTAAAAGAAAATTATAACTACACATGAACAAGAACAAGTACACTTGTGTCTACACCTTTTCCAATTGTAATTCAGAAAAAATTATTGTAACTTAGACAGCGTCAAAAGTATTTTTGATTCGTCAACTGTAATTCAGATAGCGTCAATTGTAATTCATATAAGTCAATATCAATTCAGAAAGGATCATTGTAATTCAAATAAGTCAAGTGGAATTGAAATATCGGATCATTTTAATTCAGATCCGTCAACTGTAATTCAGATAGCCTCAACTGTAATTCAGATAGCCTCAATTGTAATTCAGATTCGTCAAATCTAATTTAGATTACGTCAATTATAATTCATATGAGTCAATATTAATTCAGAAAGGATCCTTGTAATTTAGAAAGCGTTAACTGTCACTCAGATTAGTTAACTGTTTATCAGAAATTCTCAATATAAATTCAGATTCATCAATTGTAACTCAATTATCGTCAATTATAATTCATATTCGTCAACTGTAATGCAGATAGCGTCAATTGTACTTAATATAAGTCAATATTAATTCAGAAAGGATCATTGTACTTCAGAAAGCGTTAACTGTAATTCAGATTAGTCAACTGTTTATCAGAAATTATCAATTGTTATTCAGATTCAATAACTGTAATTCAAATATCCGATCAATTTAATTCAGAAAGCGTTAACTGAAACTCATATTAGTTAGCTCTTTATCAGATAATCACAATTGTTATTCAGATTCGTCAACTGTAATTCAAATTGCGTCAAATATATTTCATATGGGCCAATAATAATTCAGAAAGGAATGTAATTCAGAAAGCGTTAACTGTAATTCAGATTAGTCAACTCTTTATCAGAAATTCTCAATTGTAATTCAGATCCGTCAACTGTAATTCAGATAGCGTCAATTGTAATTTAGATTCGTCAAATCTAAGTCAGATAACGTCAATTATAATTTGTAAATATGTAAAGTTGTAGTATTTGTGTATAGTTTCTGTGTAGTTGTAGTTTGCCATGCTTCGTGGAATACAGCAAACATAAGAAAACGGCTGTATATAGTATATAATGGCTTTTACAAATATTTGAAACAAAACACATCAAATTGCATTTATACCAACTCATTCCACTCATTGGGTGCAGTCTTGAATTCAATCAAACAAAGCTGCAAAGCTCTTGCTCTGTCTGCACATTTGTATCAGGTAATTGATTAATTATTGTACACTCAGTTGCTTCGCTCGCAGCAGTATGTTGAACTCTTGACCACACCCGTACTCACTGACACTTCATAACTATGATAATATCAAGTATATTCATTCATAATAGCCAACTGTAGTCGCAAAAAGTGGCATATTAATCCTGCACTTTTTGATGTTGTTTTTTTAAACAGCCATGGCATTGCAATTTGAAATTAATGCACTGTAAATATGCTGAAACTTGTAAGGAAGAAATTATTAGCCGGGTCCCATGTAGGGACACTTACATATCCTCAGTCATCAGTCATTAAATGGGTCACGATTTCTAACTGAGATCTCAGATTTTTTGAGACTTCTTCCTTCCTGAGAATAATGTCTCACTTAAAGCGAAAGTCCTCACTGAACCGATTGTGAAGTATTCTTCGTCATTAATTACATGGGACGCGGCTATTGAATCCAAGAATCAAACAAAAAATATTGCATTAATCATGAATCTTGTTGAAAATTTTAGCTGTTCCACAAATTCTTCACGCTGATGTGTTCGAAAAACACAGCTTTGAGTCTGTACCACTGAAGTATGAAGTTATCGCGGAGGGAATTCCAAAACCAGAAGCTGAATGGACTCATGATGGAAAACCAATTAAGGCTGACAACAGAATCTCAATCTCAGTAGATGGTGTAAGTTATTTTATTTAATTTTTCGTATATTGAGGCATTCGATAAATAAATTTGATTAAAATTGGGAGAATTATAAAACATTTACAGAAAGTGTTCTAATCGGAGAGGCAAATAACTTCGCCCGTAAAAAAACTGTATTACGGAACCCCAAATCAGCCCCGCAAACTCTGATGAACGACGACGACGACGGCTACGAAAACGGCTAAACGATTTTAGAATTTTCTCATAGAACGTACGCTCACTGTGTAGAGCTCGCGCTGTACAGCAGCTATCCGATTCAAATAAAATTCTGGCAAAGAGCCATCCAGGTTATGCGGTAATGTAAAAATAAAATATTCACAAAGCTACTTGGGTATCTCCTGATCGAGCCACTCGCAACCAGATAAACCACGTGTTGATAGACCACCGCCACAACCGAACTTGATGACGGTACGAACATACCACCGGACAACTAAGGTTAAGCGAATGCAAGCAGAGTCTTGGGGTTTTAAGGCCGGGCATAAAAGAGAAATGAACACGCCTGAAGAATACTGTCATTCGTACTGCTGACTCCATTTTAGGCAGTAGTCATAGAGATCGGAACGACTAGTTCGATGACGAATGTAAACTTGCGAAGACTGAAAGTAAGAATATTGCATACCAATCAAAGCAAAAGTCTCATAGACAGCGGGCACGCGAGAAAGAATATAAATAACTCAAAAGATATGAAAGCGAAAGAAAGCATCCTGGAAGAAGAATCTCATTCGCAATATAAACTTTCAACACTTGCTTAAACGCGAAGAGGTATCCTGTGCCCTATACTTAAGAAGAGAGATATAACAACGTGCAGAAATTATCGGGGTATAACGATGTTGAGTGCAATATTTTTTCTTCTATCCTTCAAGACAGGATACGCTAAGCTCATAATTATTCCATACCAGTATAGCTTCATCCCAGGCAACAAATGATCAGATTTTCACCCTTAGGCAGGTAATGGAAAAATGTCTGCACCTTTTTTATATAGACTTTAAAGCCGCCTATGATAGCATAACCAGAATAAAACTTTAAAAAGCCATGAGGGGAAAAACAGATACGGATATTTTTCTATCAAGCCCATTCAACATCTATAACGGGCTCCGACATGAGTATGGACTGGCCTGCATTTTCTTCAACCATCATACCAGAACTTACATATGGATCCAAGACTTGGGTGCTCACCAAAAAGCCTTCTGAACTCCGCTGTCTAGAGTAAAGTCTTATGTGGAATTGTTGGCCCTGTATCTGAGGAAGGACGATTCCGGAGACTCTATAATAATGAGATCTACGAGCGTTACCGCGATGTCGATTTCGTGAAGAGAATTAGGCTTCTTTGCCAAGACACCTAGCTCGCATGATCGAATAGAATTATGCTCGGAAAATCTTTGCGATAAGATTTATGAAACACGACAGCGAGGCCTGCCAAGCTTACGTTTGAAGGATGGCAAAGACCAGGACACCCAGAGTTTAGGGTTGTCAAACTGTATAACATCGGCTTGAAGTCGGAAGTCCAGGACCGGATCCCGGTTGTAGAGCCAAATATAATGATAATGATACCAATATGTATACTTTATTGCATTTGCAATTTATAAATCAACGCGAAAGAACCGTTATTCAACTTCACTTGACCCCTGTTTGTCTGTTTGTTTGGACTTTTTTGACGTCCTTTTTAACGAACTTTCACACATCCTAGAGAAGTGAAATTTTGTTCTCAGCTCAGCCTGTGTCTCTTCTGAGATCCTGTGTATGACGCGAGTATGTGAAATTCTACTTATGTCGATGTATATATAAAAGTTTGTACCCGAAAAACGAAGATATTTTACATTTACGAATACTTGTTTTTATTATAATTATTATATACAGATAACCCCCGTACCTGTTTATAAACCAAACTTAAACTTATTCTTGTTTCGTAGGAAAAATATAAATTAGAATTTAAGGAATTGAAACTAGGCGACGAGGGTGAATACAAGGTCGTAATTAAAAATAAACGTGGAGAAAAGAGCCATCAAGGTGTTTTGTCCTTATCCGGTTAGTATTTTTACTGTGTAACTTTTTATGTATAATTTGTTAAATATGTTATTAATGTTCAATGATTATTCTATTTGTTTTTTCATAATTATGTTGTTTCTTTTAGGTATTGCTGAATATCGTAAACCACTACTGAAGAAAGGCTTGCACGACATTAGCGAAACTAAAGGAAAGCCATTGTTGTTGCCAGTTGTTTTTACTGCCGATCCAACTCCGGAAATTATTTGGCTCAAGGATGGAAAACCAATCCAATCTGATGATAACATTAAGATCAAGGTCGAACAAAAGGATTTGGAGCATGGCTTGAAAGAGTTTTCATGCAGTCTGAGCTTTATCGAAAGTACGTTTGTTTTATTAACCGTTTGGTTATTAGCGACTTTTACTCTAACAAAATCCCAATCTTTTACAGCACAACACTTTAACACTGGCAGATATGAAGTGAAAATCAAAAACAAATACGGTGAACTGACAACAGGTGGATGGATCGATATTCTATCGAAACCTGAAATCATTGGACTCAAAGATCAAAATTGTATTCCATTCGAGACGATTTGTTACGATGCCATTGTGTATGCGAATCCAAAACCAAAAGTCACATGGACAAGAGCCAATGAGAATCTTAGTAATAACGACAATTGCGAAGTTATCGCTGACATTGAAGCTGAAAAATATCGATTGGTATTCCAATCGGTGGCACCAACTGAAGGTGGTACCTACACATTGACAGCGGTCAACAGTCAAGGAACAACTACAGTGAACTTTAAATTAAATGTACATGGTAGGAACATTCTGTCAGCCAACAATTTTTTCCAAATAAAATAATCGTGCCATCCGTTTTTAGTGGAAAAACCTACGTTTGTCACCTCACCGGAGGATCAAAGCATTCAGGATTACAGATCGGCCACAACCAGAGTTCGTGTTCATGGAATACCACAGCCAACAATTGAATGGAAAAAGGATGGTAAACAGATTGACTATTCAGCTGTTAACAAGACAACACATGAGAGTTTGTACAAAGTGGAGTTTGCTGCTGTTTCCGATGACCAAATTACAAGTGAATTTGAAATTTTGCATTTCAGACCAAACGATGTTGGAATGGTATGTTATCATCATGTCGATATAATACAACCTAATATTTAATAAATTAATGTATTGTAATTGCAGTATACGGCCGTAGCCAAAAACGAAGTCGGTGTCACTGAAGCTCCATTCAAATTGTCATTGCAACAACTTCCACCCTCATTTGTTCATAAGTTAGACAAAGCACTTGAAGTTTCCCAAGGCGAACCAGTAGTATTGCAGTGCATTGTCGACGGTAGTCCCTTACCGGCTGTGCAATGGTTCAAGGACGGAGAAGAATTGCATCCTACTGAACAGTAAGTTTTGTTGGCTTGACGAAGAGACAGGATAAGGCAAAGATTTGCAATATTTAAATTTAGATTTTACTACCGATATGTATAAGAAGTTTAAAACATATTCATAACAAACTACCTTAAAATCTAAGGGGGACTTCAATGGGAAACAAAAGAGCTTCATTTGCTAACATTATGACAGAAGCGTGCTAAGCACGTTCGGAATTAGAAATATTCAGTTGTTTGTGCCGATGTGTGAGAGCTCGCATTGCCGTGATGGAGAAGGATCCGTCGCCGGAAGTTGGTTTTCCTTATTTCGCCGAAGACAAAACAAATTATTGCGTACCATTCAGAATTGACTATTCTACGTTGCACCAATGGTGCAGTTACGACATGTCCAGTTTTTTTTTTAAAAAAAGCAGGCGAACAACTTTTATTGGATTTGGCTCATATTGGAACTCATATACAGTCAACTGCTTTTTGGTTTCGGGCTTATACGCACACAGATCCATAATTCGGCACCTCTCACGATTTTGTAGACATATTTTAAAGCATTGCGATCATATTTTTTAAGCATTTCTTTCGACCAATTCACACAAGTAATTTTTTGAGCGATTGTCCAACGATTGTATGGGATCCAACCCCCATTCACGAGAGGTGGGACACCGTGAAAAATACTTTTGATGTTTCATGAAGATCCTCTTTTACCAAATTCGTTGGTAGCACTATCCTTGATGTGGTGTTCTGACCATCGGCAGATTCCCATTGCCTTACCAGCAGGCCATCTTCCATTTTCAATGAGTTCCATTGAACCCAGTAACTTTTTACTGTAGGACTTGTTGTTGTAATCTCGTGCCAATGCGGTCTTTCTCCTTGCTCCATACATTTTGGAACAGTTAAATCATCACGCTCTTGTTCTTCCCTTAATTGCTTTTTTGTCTGATCATCTTTCATCTGGACCCTAATTTGTTAAACAAGTGAGCACTTCTAGTTTTCCGGTCTTTTACTTTGTTTGTACTGGGGACACAACGCTTCCTGCATGACCCATCCTTGTGATTGGTGGTAATTCTTAGCGGTATTTTCACTTTACGCCTTCTTAACACTTGTTTCCTCAAATCAAGTGACATCTGGTCCACGATCTTAAAATCCAAACTCAATGTGCATTCAACATTCACACGAGCAACAATAAAACTATGTCTAAACCTTAATCCTCCAAATACAACTGTAAGGAAACGTTCAACCTTAACTACATCTTCACACAACAACTTAATTGTACCTGGCAACGCATAATGGAAAACAGCAACTATTGTCTGTTGCTGGTTTGGTCTGTCGTTTTAAAGGATATTAGTTCGAATTCAGAGACGTTCTTAGTTCTTAGGATATATCAGTAGATAAAATTTCGGAAGTCCTTTAAATTCAATTATTGCTTTCCTTTGTTGGGCTATGAAAACAAATTGTGCTATAATTTTTGTGGAACTTTTTAATATAACGTAAATACCAATATTTCTTTTGTTCAAAGAATTGTTTTTTCCTCCCTTCCCATATAAAACATACCAAATCACAAACGTACTCAACGCAATTCATTGAGTTAATGGATATTCTGAACCATATTCTATCCTAGATCGCATATACTTCTGGTAGTTGAATATGACTAAGGCGACTTATTAACGTACAAACTCTGTTGCCTGGTTGTGCTTACAAAGAATTGTAGTAATAGTAATTTGGAATATTTTTTTTGAATAATTTATTATATACAATACAACCTCACTTATAACTTTATTTAATTTTAGCATTAAATTCAGCAATACACCTGATGGAAAAGTTAAACTAGAAATTGAGGATGCCCTTCCAAATGATTCTGGAGCATACAAATTAGTCTTGTCGAATCCCAATGGAGAAAATGTTGCACTTTGTGCTGTAGCTGTCAAGCGTAAGTACTTCTAAAACTACCATTTAACGCTCCATATCTTATAATTAACTATTCCAAAATAGCTGAACCAATTCCGCCTGTATTTGTTAGTCCACTTTCTGATCAGAAAGCTATCGTTGGAAATCCTTTGAACTTGGAAGCACAAGTTCTTGGCTTCCCTACGCCTGAGGTCAAGTGGTTCAAAGACGGTATGCCACTTCGTCAAAATCAGTCGATTAATTTCATCAACAAACCAAATGGAGTTATTGGATTGAAGTGAGTCTAGTCGATGTGGGACAGGTTAGCATACCAATTAACATAAACAATTTTCTCATTTAGCATTGAATCAGTGCAACCTCAAGATGCTGGTGTCTATAAAGTTACCATTGCCAACAAGGAAGGTGAAATCCAGGGAACTTCTAAAGTAGAAATTCTTCCCAAACATAAGAAACCAGCATTTGTAGCTGATCTGCAGGACATCCAAAGTGTTGAGGGTTACCCCGTTAAAATGCAAGTCAAAGTTGTTGGTCACCCAGAGCCTACGCTTAAGTGGTTCCACAATGGAGAGGAAATATTACCAAAGAGTCCGCAATGTGCTTTGATTCAAAATCCTGACAATAGCTGCAGTTTTATCATTGAGAAAGCTATGCCAAAAGATTCTGGTCTCTATGAGGTGATCGCTACAAATGAGCAAGGCTCAACATCGTCCAAGGCGAAACTTTATGTTGCTCCCAAGGCTGATGAGACGGTAACCGAAGAGCCACCTCAATTTGCATCTGCCTTGCGTGACGTCAACGCTGACGAAGGTCAGGAATTGGTTATAACAGCACCATTTGTTGGAAATCCGATGCCCGAGACATTATGGTCTAAAGATGGTACTCCACTATCACCAAGTGAACGTATTTTAATGACATGCGATGGAAAGAAAGTTGGCCTCACTATTAATCCAGCTGAGACCACTGATTCGGGTGTATATAGCTGTTTAATTGCCAACCCATTAGGCGAAGATTCATCTACATGTAATGCCAATGTTAGGAAGGTCTTCAAGAAGCCATCGTTCACACAGAAGATGTATGATCAACAACAAGTATTGGGAAATGATGCTAAGATACCAGTAACAGTATCCGGAGTTCCATATCCTGAACTTAATTGGTACTTCCAAGATAAGCCAATTGAGGAGGGCGAAAAATATTCGATTAAGGTAAGATTAAGAGTGGTTACAGACAAAAAAAAAATGCAGTGGATTGCAGTATTGGATAGCAAATTTTTAAAATAAAAATGTATTTTATTTTGCTTGCAGCACGATGGTGATCATCATATCCTTACTGTAAAGAACAGCGATCGCGGCGATACTGGTGTTTATAAGTGCATAGCAAGGAACCGAGAAGGAGAAGATATCACCCAGGGAAAGCTAGATGTTGTTAAGGAACTGTAGGAAAAGCTGTTCGCCACATACACACAGGTTCTTACTAAAACTCTTCACATTTTCAGTAAAAAACACACACGCTCCGAGCCGCCAGTATTCTTGAAGAAAATCGGCGATACCGAAGTCTATCAGGGTATGATTGCCAAGTTTACTGCCTGTGCGACTGGCTATCCAGAGCCAGAGGTCGAATGGTTCAAAAATGGACAAAAGTTGTTCCCCACTGAAAAAATCTCTATGGATATTGAGCCGAACGGTCTGCTACGACTTACCATTAAGGATGTTGACGAAACTGATGTTGGCCGTTACACATGCAGAGTTTTTAATCCACACGGCGATGACACATGCGACGCAGAGCTGTTCTATGATAGTAATATAAGAAATTGTTTCTCTGCAAAACTTACTTACTAACACTGACAAAAAAATCATTCTCCTTTTAACTGTAAATAGCACTTGAACCACGGTCGCAAAAACCAATTGGCGATCAATACGGTGACTACAACAAATACAAGAAAACCGGCGCCCCAACACCACTCTCGGAGAAACCCATTATATCTCGAATGTCTGACCGACATCTATTGTTGTCGTGGAAACCATCATTGCCTTTAGTTCCAAGATTCCCTGTCACATATCAAGTATAAATAAAATAATAATTAATATCTTATAGATTGTATTCTTAGTTTTTTGTGTTTTTTAGGTTGAAATGATGGACTTGCCGGAGGGAGATTGGCGTACTATTCGCACTGGAATTCGTAACTGCGCTTGTGATATTAGAAATCTTGAACCTTTCCGAGATTATAGATTCAGAATTCGTGTTGAAAATAAATACGGAGTAAGCGATCCGAGTCCTTATATCCAAACATATAGGTAATGTCTGTCGTTTAAAAAGTTTACTAAGAAAAATATTTAATTCAGCATTTCTAAATAATTTTATCTTTAATCTTATAATTTTACAATTAGACAACGACTTGTGCCTGAAGCACCCAAGTTCTTCCCATATCTACCTCCAGGCATTGACTTCAGACCAGAAACATCGCAATACTTTCCAAAGGACTTTGATATTGAACGTCCACCACACGATGGATTGGCACAGGCTCCACAGTAATTAGGCCGGCAGTTTTTCTTTGGTGTCTCTTTTATATATCTTTCTATAATTTAGATTTTTGCGCCGTGAGTCTGATATAACATACGGAGTAAAAGGACATAACGTCGATCTTATGTGGTTCGTTTATGGATATCCTAAGCCAAAGATGACCTATTACTTTGATGATATGGTTATTGAACCTGGTGGCCGATTTGATTACAGTTATACTCGTAACGGACAAGCTACGTTGTTTGTAAATAAGTAAGTCATAAACCTGCTATCCAATAAATAATTGAGAATTTAACTTTAAAAGATTTCCTTTTAATTCGGGTTACTTGATAACAAAAGTGTGTTTCAGTTTTGTTTTCGAATAGCCCTGCCAAATGTCTACCCTACTGCCTATACAAATTCTGTTATTTCTGTTATTTTGACTAACCTAGAGAACGCACTCTAGATTTTAAACCCTACGATGGTCAGAAATCAGAATCTTCCTTTGCCTTTACCAAACGAGAGCTATACACTCGCAGAGAATGTGCTTTGATGTCTACTCCTCTCCTAAGCAGAGTTGGACTTTCTTAATGGCTTAATTAGTATTTTTGTACACTCCCAGTGGGATAGGCGAAGATGCCTTTTCCCAAGAACTAATGTAGGCAGTTGTCCAAATGATGCCACGCGCTAAGCCCAGTTTACCAATACTGTGTTTGGTTATGGCGAAACTGGCAAAGTGTCACAACAGTACCTGACCAGCATTTTGTTACCGAGTATGAACTCAGTTCTTTCAGAGCCGCCTGACTGTCCTAGCAGTTTGTTTCGTATTAGACGGTTTTATCCAAGGCAATGCATTTTTTAAAAAAACATAAAAAAATTTAATAGCCGAGAAGCTAATATGAGAAGTTAATATGAGGTAGTTTTTGGTACATCAGAAAATTTGGTGTCTCACGGTCAATCCTTTAATGTTATAATACATTTGAGGGGTGTTGCACTGTTTGAACATTTGCCACTAATTTCGCCTTCAAACTCGCCACCTTTCACTAACCACCTCCACAAAGCGGTGACTTACCATCACTGTTCATCTGAGTGACACCAAAAACTATGCAATCGACACTTATATCAGCCTCCCTCCCCCACCTCTTATCCATAGAGGAGTCTTACCCTCACTATTGACCTCCCGAAAACTATAGAATCGAAAATAATACCAGTCAGCCTCCACATCTCCTGACTGCACCGCACTCACCACTACAGATGTCCTACCAGTAATATTCATCTCATTGACCCAGGAAATTATAGAATCGACACTAGTATAGGTCAACCCCCCTCCCAATGAAAAACCCATCCTCTTAGAGGCGTCCTACCTTCACTATTTATCTCAGCTTAATATTGGAAGCTCCAACAACACCTAATAATTAATCACCATTCTATTCAGCCCTTCTTCATCTCCGCGATCCCAAAAACTATGGGTTTGACACTACCATCGGCTGATAGCCAACTCCGAGCCAAAAAGGTTCGCCTCCACCACCTATGGTTGATTCCAGATTTTTAGTAATATGTGTACCAAGTTTGGTTGAAATTGGTCAAGGCGTTCCAGAGTTAGATAAAACCAAAAATACAAACATATACATAAATTCTATATTTTATAAACATAGAGGACTAAATAAAATATCCGACCTTGCCCGGCTGCCCCCATCACACTTACCACCACCCAACTTAACATCCACCCAGTGATCCCTCCACTGACCCCACGCCCGCACCCACTAACCCCCTGTTTCGAGGTTTCCGGATGAATGTGCTGCCAGGGTCTGCTTTGCAACCGCCCAGGCACTCATCTCTGAAGGAACCAAGATCATTGATACTAAATCTCCCCAAGATTGCCGTTGGTACCACGGGAGTTGTCTGTGCCCAACGGACAAGGTTTGACCGTGAGGTTGACCGAGTCTGAGGACAACTATTGATGCGGACCCAGCTCGTTCTGGGGATGTAACGTGAGGGCTGCGGTTTACTCTCAAAAGAGGGGACTGCTTTACGGGAATAGTTAAGAGCATGCCTAATGGCGAAAGCTAGGAAAGCGCGGGTTCGTCCCACTCCACTGACTACTGACCTGTCACCTACTGGCCCCTTCCCCAGATTGGACCCGACCACTGAGCTCTCCACCACCTAACTGCGACTAACCCAAAACTGTAGCCTATAACCTCCGGGACAAAAAATCCTGTACAATGGTAAAAAACCTGATCAAAATCGGTCCAGCGTAGCCGACTAAAACGCTAACTTACCTCTATATATAATTGTATAGATTAAGCTCAACAGACTGTGGTGATCCATGTCGTGAGCCTCCGGCATGTTGTGTATTGTTCGTGATATATTTTTGCGCAGAAATAGAAGGGACCTAGAATTTAAAGCCATTTTCTAAAGGTGAAACAGTTATTACTTACGGACGTTTTCAGACATTAGACTGTGAAAAAGCTTTTTAATGTTTTCCTGGCATCTGAACCTTGAACATCCCGCTCATTGAGCCAAGGCGGTCTACAATTTTACTCATATACCACCCTCAATTAAATTTGTGCTCTATTTTCATTATAGAATGCTCGACCGTGATGTTGGCTATTACGAAGCTGTTGCCACAAATGAACATGGCGAAGCACGTCAACGAGTCAGATTGGAAATTGCTGAACATCCCAGATTCAAGAAGCGACCGGATGAAACATTTATCATGTCGCGCAAAAATGGTCGAATCGAAGCACACGTTCTTGGTGTTCCATACCCAGAGATTCGGTGGTACAAAGATTGGCAACCATTGACCGATACCAGTAGAATAAAGGTAGGACATCAACCATTTGTTTTTTGTGACATTCGGAACTATCAAACTAATGTGCAATTTTACGCAGATTAACTTCTTCGATCCAGATATTTGTATTCTCTCGATTCACGATGCTATTCTCAAGGACGAAGGACTTTACTCGATTAGCGCACGAAATGTCGCCGGATCGATTAGCACATCGGTTATGGTTCACATTGAGGATAACGAGGATCAGTACATTTATAAAACATATGGACGTCATCCGTATGTACGTACTAAGCCACAGCGCTACGACGATAAATACGACATCGGTGATGAATTGGGCCGCGGCACTCAGGGTATTACTTACCATGCTGTTGAGCGCGCCAGCGGTGATACTTATGCTGCGAAAATTATGCATGGAAAGCCAGAATTACGGCCATTCATGCTCAATGAACTGGAGATGATGAACATGTTCAATCACAAGAAGTTGATCCGATTGCACGATGCTTACGAGACGGATCGCAATCTCACTCTGATTTTGGAGTTGGCCGCCGGTGGAGAATTGGTCAGAGACAATTTGTTGAAGCGAGACTATTACACTGAACGTGATATTGCAATGTATGTTCGTCAAGTGCTGTGGGGATTGGAGCATATGCATGATGTTGGTGTTGCTCACATGGGATTGACGGTATAAAATAAGAAAACAAAAAACTAATCTAACGATAAGGCTTATACTTGATTCCATTCCAATTTTATTTAGATCAAAGATTTATTAATCTCTATTGTGGGCAGTGACAATCTGAAAATCTCCGACTTTGGTCTCTCACGTAAGATTCACCTAAGTCGCTTGGCAACACTTGATTTCGGAATGCCCGAGTACGTTTCGCCCGAGGTAGTGAATCGAGAGGGTGTTGGATTCGCTCATGACATGTGGACTGCCGGTATAATAACCTATATACTTTTGAGTGGACACAATCCATTCCGCGGTGCAGATGATCGTGAGACGATGACAAAAATTCGTGAGGGACGTTGGAATTTCAGTGACTCGTTCTGGCTAAATATTAGCGAGGATGGTCGTGATTTCATTAGACAGCTGCTCATCTACAGTCCAGAGGAAAGAATGGATGTCAGGACGGCACTGCGTCATCGCTGGTTCTTTATGCTCGATCGGAAGGGTGAAAATGATTACCAAATACCAACTGATCGTCTCAGGAATTACTACAATCAGTACAGAGATTGGTATGCGAACGCATCATGCAAGCATTACTTCCGTCGACGTCGTCTAAGCGATGCATTCAAGCATCCATCACGGATGGTATATCCACCGGGACACATTTACACACCAGAGGCAACACCAGAGCCATTGCCAGAGCCGAAAAAACGCGCCAAGTGGGAGGATACTGTATCGAAGTTCCTGCATCCAGACTACGAGTTGGGACTTATTCAATCGGAGAGTCAGTAAGTAACTGAAATGGAATTGTCATTGGAATTTATGAATAAAAAAAATTGTTAACAGCTACCAATACGGGCCAGATACTTACCTGTTGCAATTACGCGACGTCAACTTCCCAGTTCGTTTGCGTGAATACATGAAAGTGGCTCATAGGAGGTCACCGTCGTTTGCATTGAACGATAGTGTCGATTGGTCGGTAAGTCTTCTGTCTGATGGTTGTCAATGAATTGAGTTGCTAGTGTTACTATTCCAGTTTACAATCATTTTCTGTGCCTTTCTTATTTGCAGCTTCCAGTTATTAGGGAACGACGTCGTTTTACTGATGTCATGGATGAGGAAATCGACGATGAGCGTACCAGAAGTCGAATCAGTCAATATGGCGCTAACGATTCGTATACGATTAGACGATTGCGTACTGAGTTGGGTCCTCGTCTGGATGAATACACTGAAGCGGAAGCTTTGATCGAAAGCCAACGAGAAGGCTATCCACCATTCTTTAGGGAAAAACCACAAACGTTAGCTATTACGGAAAATCGTCCGGCACACATCCACTGTTTTGCCGTCGGTGATCCAAAGCCATGCATACAATGGTTCAAAAACGACATGGTTCTGACGGAAAGCAAACGCATTAAGATTCTCACCGACGAAGATGGCAGATCAATTCTGCGCTTCGATCCGGCTGTATACTTTGATGTTGGCATTTACAAGGCGGTTGCCAGAAATAAGGTCGGTCAAACTGTTGCTCGCTGTCGTGTTGTAGTTGCAACCTTGCCGGATCCACCAGATTCGCCGGAAAAATCAGCCATCAGTAGCACGGAAATTCTCTTGCGGTGGAAGCAACCGCGCGACGATGGTCACTCGCCAGTGTTGTGCTACAGTTTGCAATACAAATTGTTAGCTTCGGACACTTGGACAACCATTGCGGACAATATAGATCATGAGTTCTATTTGGTGCACGGCCTTCATCCCAATACAGGATATCAATTCAGATTGGCTTCGAGAAATCGCATCGGCTGGAGTGAAATGGGAATTCCGACAAACGCTACAACAGGAGATGCGGATGCACCAAAGATTCACATAACCAAAGCGATGAAGCATTTGCAACAGCTAACTGAGAATGGACAGGAGATCGTTCCCGAAGAGGAAAAGGTCCATACGGACTATCACTGTGAGCGAGAGCCACCAACTTGGGTCACCGATTCCAGTGTAAGCGACAAATACAGTTTCATCTCGGAAATATATCGCGGCAAATTCAGCACAATTGTTAAAGGAATTCAAAAATCCACCGACGCTGTGGTTGTGGCCAAAATCTTTGAGGTCAACGAACAAAATGAGGAAGCCATTCAAACGGAATTCGATAATTTCAAAACGCTTCGTCACGAAAGGATTGCAGCTTTGTTTTCAGCCTATAAACCGCAAACAGTTCCGTTGGCTATTTTCATTTTTGAAAAATTGCAAGGAGCCGATGTGCTGACCTACTTCAGTAGCCGCCATGAATACTCCGAGCAAATGGTCGCCTCAGTGATCACCCAATTGCTTGATGCACTACAGTATTTGCATTGGCGCGGATATTGTCATCTGGACATACAACCCGATAATGTTGTAATGGCTTCGGTGCGCTCGATTCAAATTAAACTTGTTGACTTTGGCTCAGCCAAGCGTGTATCCAAGCTGGGATCTAAGGTTCAGGCATGTGGTATGCTGGATTTCCAATCACCAGAAATGGTAAACGAGGAACCAGTGTTCCCACAGACGGATGTCTGGTCAGTCGGTGCATTGACATATTTACTCCTGTCCGGTGTTGCACCATTTAGAGGGAACGACGATCACGACACCAAGCAGAATATTTCATTTGTACGATATCGCTTTGAGAATCTGTACAAGGAGGTGACACCAGAAGCAACTCGCTTCATTATGTTCCTGTTTAAGCGACATCCAAGGTGAATATTCTTTTCGTGGTTAAATGATTCCAATTTGTATGTTCGTCTGTGCGTTTTTAAATTCTCTATATTAACTTCGCGTACCCGTGTGCTAGCTGTTTTTCTTGGAATCTTGCGATAAATTTTTAACCCACTTCCCAAAGCCAGATTTCATTGAAACTTTGCACACATGTGTATTTTCGGTGACAACACCTTCTATTAAAATTTGGTAGTTATCGGGCCGCGGGGTCGGATGGTTCCCATGCAATTTTTTCTTCATAATCATGCCATATAGCGGCATCAGATCTCGCAACACTTTAATAACTGTATGTGAATTAAAGGCTATTTATTTTTCTTTTATAGTAAACGACCATACACAGAGGATTGCCTTGAGCACAGATGGTTAATGTCATCGGACTATATGATTAAAAAGCGCGAACGTGCACTCTTCCTGGGCAATCGTCTTAAGGTAAAATTTTGAAATTTGAAATTAGAAATGCATTTGATTCGATCGTTTTTTTTTTACTTTAGATCTACTCGGAGGAATACCATGAAATGAAGAGCGCCGACGCAACTTCATCTGAAGTTATTTCTCATTCGTTAGGTAGTGGCCCAACTCCAAGGCAACTTCTACGATCGAATAGTATCCAAGAAGAACTGTTTACCACATATTAGTTTGATTGGGTTTTAAATCATTTAAAAAATTTACTTTATTAATTTCCTTAAAGAATTGGATCGCCCACCCACACAGATTAAAATAAAATAAACATTTTCTAGTTGTGTTTTGTTTGATAAACATATCCCTCCAAATTTGCAATTACATACTCATGTTGTTAAATAATTTTTAAAAGTTTGTTGCTTAAGAACGATTACCACGCCATCGCTTAAGCTTAGTATGTCAGAATTATCAGAATCATTGTGTAAAACGAAATTCAGAACTACTAGACTCTATTATATAATTAAACGGTGATTATGAATATGATGTTGTAGATATTTATTAATATACAAATATAAATAAAAAGGTTTTATTTTCTTTTTCTTTGTTTCTCTTTTGTTCTATTAAAATTTGCCAGTTATCGGGACCCGGGGTCGGAAATACAAGTCTGCACCCTAGAATGTAGCAAAACAAGGTACAGAAGAACCGAGATCCATGTCATCTCAGACAGTCAGACACTGTTGCCGAGATCTTAAGGTCCATTCTTTAACTCCAAAACAACGTGGAGCTAGCTGCTTCTGCCCCTTGAAAGAACTGGCTTAAACTAACAAAATCACCTAAGTGCAAGAGAAGGCGCACAAGGAGTCTTCGCTGCCCCCGAGCCCAGTATTGCCATCTTAAAAACAAGATCGAAAAGAGGGAAAAACGTAATGGAAGCGGAATGGGAATCATCGACTGGGATAAGACAGACCAAAAAGCTTTTTAAATATAATACTAATCATTTTGACAAAGCAATTAAACTGAACCGCCATACACTAAGAACACTACTCTAGTACATGACGGGACATGTCCCATTCCATGGCCAGCTTTTGAAAATAGGTAAATCCCAATCGGACCGCTGACGATTCTGTAAGGAGTCAAAAATAACATCAGAACACATACTTTTCATATGTGAAGCCCTCACCCGGAAAAGAATAAAACGCTTCAAGGCTTATACAGTTATCTGGCCGAATGCTAAACCAATTAACATGGCAGATAGTGGCATTCAAAAGGAATTAAGCAACCACTTATTGTGGTAAACACCTGGGATGCCCAATAGATCTCAAGGCCGCAGTGCACATGGCTTTATAGCCCAGCACCAGCAATTACAATTACAAATAGGGCTATCCTGTCTTGAAGGATAGAGAAGAAAATCTTGTATGCGGTATTCAATATCGTTATACCACGATAATTGTTGCACGTTGTGATATCTCTCTTCTTATGTATGGGGCTTCGTCTATGCTTGGTGGCGGCAGCATAGTGTGGTCGTCGGTCATTGGAAGTCTCCAATTCCTCAGTTAGCTGGCCATTTAGCAACTCATGAAAGTGCATCGCTCTAAGATGCCTCTATCGGCTCTACGAACTTCGTCTATGCTTGGTGGCGGCAGCATAGTGTGGTCGTCGGTCATTTGGGGTCTCCAATTCCTAAGTTAGGTGGCCATTTAGCAACTCATGAAAGTGCTGTTTTTTCATATCTTTTAAGGTTCTTATATTTTTCTTTGGTCGCGTTCTATGAAATTGTTGCATTGCTTGGTACGCAACATTCTTAAGTTCAGTCGCTAGCTTACACACGTCATCGAACCAGTCGTTCCGATCTGTACGACTACTGCCTAAACTGGAGTCAACAGTACTAATGACAGTATCTTTAAGGTCTGTCCATTTCTCTTCTACGACCGACATCTCAGCCTCAGGACTTACTCTCCATTTAAGGCAGGTCCTATCGCTTGTCCGTAGTTGTTTCTGCTCTCTTCGTTGCGAAGTGCAGCTGTGTTGACTCGAATATGATTCGCATATGCAGTCTTTTATGATGATGCAATTCGCGCTCGGAGCACCATACCAACAAGATAGTTGTTCGAGGCACAGTTGGCACCTCCGTACCTCCACGTCCAGATTTGGGTTGTGGCAGTGCTCTATAAACACGTGGTCTATCTGGTTACGATTGACTCCATTAAGTGGTATCCACGCTGCTTTGTAGATTCTTTTACGCGCAAATGTTGTACTCGCAACGACCAAATTATAGCTTGCTGTCATCTCTATATGACTCGTTATCCGCTGTCATTAGTGTTCTCGTGTAAACTATGGGTAGCAATGTATTGCCTGAATACCAGCTCCCTACCCATTTTTTCATTTATATCCCCCAGAATAATTTTAACATCATACTGAGGGCAGACATGAAGTTCCCGTTCGACTGATTCAAATAATTCTTCTTTTTCATCATCTGGTGATCCCTCTGTAGGTGCGTGAGCATTTATGAGGCTTTTTTCCTTAAATCTGTCCCGCACGCGAAGAGTGCATAGCCGTCCATTTACTGCTCTATATCCGATAACTGTGGGTTTCATTATTATTCTGACTTGACAGCCAAGCCAGGACACATGATGTTTGCATCGCAGCTGTAATATTTTTAATATTCTGATTTTTGTAAGACACCATTCCCCGTCCACCGCGTCTTCTAGATTCCTGTTATGTCAACATTATATTTGAACAGGGCTAGATGCTGTGCAGCTTGAGCTCTATACAGTGAGCGTACGTTCCATGAAAATATTCTTAAATCGTTTCGTTGCCGTAGCCGTCATCGTTCATCAGTGTATCCGCCAACCTTACTAGCCCGATCATTCGCCTTTTTCTGTATTACAGGAAAATTACCGGAGGCCACCACGTTAAGCTTTGATCGCACTTCCATCAGTCAGAGATAGTTGCGGGCGTTATCACTTACATCAAATAAAGAAAACTAACATCCTTCTCTCTGTCGAATAAGTCTGATAAAATAAAGTTTGAAATTTATGGCTAGTGAGTGTAAAGCCGCTGACTTCACTCCAGGCAGCCGTGACTAATGAAGGATATATGACACACTCCCTGCTGATTAATTATTAGATCCCATTCTCTTCTCTGATCTACATAGTCAGTCCACAAACTGTTGTTCCATATAAATAACAAAGTGTTAGATTTGCTTAAATTGGTTTCTTCCCATGAATTTCTCTGTGATCTTTTGAAACTCACAAACTTGATACACTCACATATCTACCAACGACAAAAGCTCAAAATTATTATGTCGAATATTAATAGGAAGGATAAAAGCGATTGCATGATTGAAAAAATATATTCCTCCAAAGAAAGATTATTTTAGCTTAAGTGATAACTACAATTGAAATACATCTAGAAATTACATAAATAGAAGCGATATCATTCATATCAAGGAAAGTGGTATATGAATATGTAATTTACAAAGGTGTTATATAACATTTACGTTAACTGATTGCAAAAATTTAAGATTGTGATTTATTTTCAAAGCGACTGCCCATTTAGCAAGCTTACCTTAAACATTAAGTTATAAAAAGAATCTTATTTAGTAAAAAAAATGCAATGATTTTATTTATAAAAGCATAAAAAATGTGTACATATTTTTCTATAATAAAATGATGCTGCGACACTTATGAACAACAATAATTGAAATCTTTTAGGATAAGCAAATATCACAGCATTATATATAAACATGTTTGCTTTTTTACTTAATTATGGACTTAAAATAAAAGCATTAATAACTAGCTCAAATTTCTATAAGTCTCTTTTCACATTCACTAAAATAATAATAAAAACAAAACTATTCGAATAAAATTATAATCAAATATACCATACAAGTAGTTCGACACACAAATACATATTTTTGTTTATTTACTATCTCCTCGCATACAATACAACGTATTCTTTGACTTTAGCTTGAAATTCCTTTTTGTCACGCTGGTATTGCTCGGCAGCTTCAACATTAAGAGGGTCATCAAAATTTAGCAGATCCTAAAAATAAACACAAAAAAAAAACATTTTAATAATAGCTTTAAATATCTCATATTTGGTAAACAATCAAACACGTTTTAGGGTCGAAATATATAGATAGTTGATCGTTACCGTAAACAATGAATTCAATCCCCAAATAACGTCCTTTAATTTACGGGTCGGTGCCCAACCGAGACCATCGATAGAATTTTGACGGAGAAGTGAGAGACATATATCACCAGTGACGGAAATATTCGGGTGCCAAAGTTTCGTCAAACATTTCACTTTCGGTGGCTACAAAATAAACAAAAATATGTTAATCGTTTCCAAATATAAATAATCAGTAATAGCGATGTTTTGTAAACCCGCCTTCGACAATGCACTTTCAACACAAGGTACAAATTTACTCACGGCCATGTTATACTCCTCAGGAACATCTACGTTGAATTTATAATGTCCAGAGCTCCAAAACCCTTCATCTGGAGAAATTGTGAGCATAAATTCGTTTAATAAATTTGGGTCGTTAAAGCAAACTTTGCATGTTGGAGGCAATGTCTGTTCCATCTCTTGAACTTCTTTAACCAGAAGTCGGTCGCGAATAGAAATTCGTTTGGGATTTTCATTGTGGTTCTTATCGCTGCTGTCGTTTCTAACGTCGTCCTTTTTTAATTTTCTCGAAAGCGTAATCATATTTAAATCGGTTACTATCAACAAAACTAAAATTTTTCTATTATTGAATTAGCATTTACAACTTTTTATAAACAGATACAGATAACTGGTCGCGATTCAGACAGATCAAAAATTTTAGTGTCGAAGTGTCAACAGGGAAAGCAACCACACAAATATAATTGACAGCCAGGTGGGCTGACAGTTGAAGTAAAACGATATGTGTTTATACCGAGACATACCAGGATAACGATCAAACGGATACGGATAAAACATTAGGCGTATTTTGTTGCCGATGAATAAGGAATTAGAATTTAAAAACCAGCAAAACAACAGGTTTTCTTATTCCAAAGAAGGAATAAGATAGTGTAATTGTTGTTGTTGTAATTCATTTTTCCTCGGGAAATAAAATACAGCAATTGTTTAAAACAAAACAATTAAACAATCAAAGAAAATATTCGATATATTTTATTCAGAGTTGTTAAGCTTCAAGAAAAAAATTTTAAAAGTTATAAACATTAACAACATTGGCTATGTTGTTTATTGTTGTCTTGTAGGAAATGCGTAGTTAATGTAGTCTATAAACGTCAAATTATTTTATTTTGTTGGCATTTCATTTTAAAACGTTTTTTTATCTCACTTTCGTGTATGTCCGTCTGTGCGGGTGGAATTTAGTAATTGATTTTAAAATAACTTCCCATTGAGCTAGAGTGTAGACACATGAAACTTTAAACATAGCTCAGAACTGGATATTCATTGACAAATCACAAAAAAAGACAACAAATCGCAAAAAACAAATATAAAACTCGAGTTTGCAATTTGTTTCAGATCAAAGCAAAATACGAGTTTATAGAAAAAGTAATTCATCAAAAATTGCTTCATTGCTTTTCACAATATTTGCCTTTAAAAGTGTATAAACTTTTGCATACGCTCAAACCATTTATCGAAAGACTTTTTCCAGTCCGAAGATGATAGCCCCGAAAAGTGGTTTTTGAACGCTTCAACCGATTCTTTAAGCGAAAAAATCGTTGTCCACGCATCTTATCTTTGATTGTTGAGAACAGGAAGAAGTCATTTTATCCGCCATACACTTGATTACAATTGTCATATCTGGACTGGTGCGCTTAAAACTACCTTGCATCAGCTAGATAGAACACAAAGCCGACCTCTCCTTGAATTAAACCGCAATACTCGTGGCGCTGTAAATGCTCATCAGTTTATCCTCAAGCCCATCTTTGGTCGTACAGTTAAATTCAGGGATTCGTTATTCAGCCGTACAACACGTATGTGGAATGCTCTGCCAAGCTCTGTCTTCCCACATCACTATGATCCACAGGCATTTAAAACACAAGCTTATAGACATCTCCTCTTTTCTCCTCCTTTTCCTCAACGGCCACGCTGTGCGAAGCATGTAGCCGAGCATTATAAGGGTGCGAACCCCTTTAAGCGTGCGCGAATTATAAAAAAAATATTGCGGCAGCAGATCATTTCTGTGTTATGTGTGCGTAATGCGCTGTGCGCTGCACGCTTTGAGCAGCGCATCCTGCTTTACGATTGGGATTGTTTTGTTGTTGGGTTGCAGTACTTCGAATGTGTTTTTTAATATTTCAGCATTTATAGTGGAATTCAGTACACTTTTGTTTATTAGAAAATTTACATGAAAAATTTTAATTTTTATGGCTTGTTTTTTAACTATTCATTACGTTATTCCATTTTTGTTTTACGTTACACGAAACGTTTTCATGACTGAACATTTCATTATCTGAATATAATCTCGTGTTTATTTTTAAAAAATAAATTTGGCGTACATTGATTTTTTGGCTGTCAAGTTGTTCGTTTATTTCAAAAAACCAATCTGCGGTAGATCGGATTTCCCCTATAACAGATCCTGATATTTTGGGAGATTTACCCCTCTTTTCATTACCTGCAACAACAACACATGAAATAAAACAATGTAAACAAAAGATTCTGGGCTATCGTGTTTTTTTTTCGAGAAAAAATCTGAGTTCGAGCGCAGATTTCTAAAACAAAAAAAAAATACTAGATAAGTTTACCCTACTTAACATTATTGTGAAAAAAATATTTCTGTCGTTAGATAGAAATGTCGTAAGTTAATTATTTGTCATTGTTTTCATGTTTCTTCTCATTATGAGTGGATTTCTTATTGGTTATTGGTTAGTAAGGAATTTGAGTAAAAAGCAAAATATATTTCTTATAATCAACGCAAACTATTTTTTCAAATTTGTATAGCGATCGTAGAAAAAAAATTAGCCATGTAAACGATCCTTAAGAAGTTACAGTCCACAAAAAATACCATCCCCCACACAGCTAGTGCAAGCGAGTCAACGAGAGTGTCAAATGATCCCGCGTCAGTTAGTTTTTAAATTATTGTTTGCAGTAGAACAATAGCCGCAGTCATTGGTTGGAATTAGGATTTGCATTGGGATTAATTTGGCGACTTCATATAAGGTGGAAGTGCATATTATTTTTTCAGTTGGTTTTCGCCCCTATAAATTTATACATACAAAACAACGACTTACACTAGGTTAAGTAAAATAATTTAATAAACCAATCAGGTTTATCAATTCAACAAAAAATAGAATCAAAATGGAGGACTTAAGTTTAAGTTTAAAAGAATGTATTCTGCGCTCAACTCAAATCGAACAAAAATGGGAGGCCGAAGCTAAAGTATGAACGAAAAAATTATATACTTTTGTTATCAATTAATTGTGCTATTTTTCACAGGAAATGCAACTAAAGTTAAAGGCAATATTAAATGGAGCTGCAAAACCTATATTGGTTCAGCAATTGGATTCGCCTCAACAGAAAAAGAAACGAGCCAAGCGCCTTTCCACTGTGGATGATACTGAGGGTAACAATAACTTTATGCCTTATAGTTAAGATTAGATTTATTGCAATTCCATTTTAATAAAACAGATGAAACAATACATAATGAAACCATATCGCCGTCGAAAAGTTCAAGTAATTTGGGGATACGAAGTACGTTGGACGAGGAACCACCAATTGAGCACCAATTTGCACGACCAGTACGAGCTGCAAAGTTGAAATCTGAAAAGTGTTTGGTAAGATGTAATGTGTGCAACTTGAGTGTCTTAAAGGTATTCATTCTTTATGCCATATCTACAGAAAGAACCACCTATGAATACCAAATTGCGAAGGCCAAGTACCTTTAATGAAAGCTTATCGAATAGGGGAACCACCAGTAAGCAAAATAAATCAAAAACAGAAGTAAAACTAGAACACGAACAACGTCAATCTCAAATGAATACAAAAAATAATGTGTCGTCTACATCATCTGTTGAAACATCAAGTAAAAAGGTGATTTATTTTAACGGCAATGTTATTCGATCTTATTTAACTTTGCTTCATCCTCAAAAGTCTGATGAATCAATTGTAGTCATCTCGGAAAAGGAATCTCCTGTAGTCGAAATTCCTTCAGATGAAGAGGATTCTAACGAAACACCGCAATCACTTAACACTATCTCTAAAAATAGTAAGTTGTTGTTAGCGTTTACTGCAGAAAATAAATATTTGTTTGACAATTTTTCTCTGGTATCTGCGTAGAAAGTTCGGGCTCGAAACAAGATACAGGACTGTCGGAAAAGTCTCTAAAGGTTATAGTTAAACGTGAAAAGATAAGTCTGGTGAATTGCACGGAAACAACAACAGCTGCCGACAAGCCGGATACTACAGAGATGCCACGTGAGGCAAGTATTTTGGCATTGAAATTAATACATTTTTGAAAAGCAATTGTTAATGTAAACTTTCTACAGACTACAAATCCTACAACTACTGCAAATACTACAACTACTACAATTACTGAACATTCTACGAATATTACAATTTCTAAAAATGTTGAAGTTAAAGTAGAGCCAGTTGAAAACACGATTTCACATACAACGGCGACGAAAAAAACACGAAAAAAGAAAGAGGTCATTCACAAACCTATAAAAGTGGAAAGATTTAGCGATATTATATCTGAAGCAAAGAGCTCGCCAATATCATCAAGAACTCGAAAGGGAAGTACAGGGAAACAAAGAGCACCATCCGTGTATGAGGATGCTGTTGAAACTTTGTCAGAGGCTACTGAAACTGAAAAAAGAAACGAGGTACAAACACAACTATCGGCAGTCGCAAATGTAAAAACTGCAGTTTGTAACGATACTGTAACGTTTCCGAATAATCTCACAATGGCCACTGGATCATCTGATGCAACGTTTGTCTCCAATTCAGCGCAAAATAATACATTCGCTATACCAGCAGCGCAGACAACGTTCATTATGGATGGAAATGCTACTGTAACAATTTCAGCAGCAGACAATTCCAATTCAAAGAAAGTACCTGCTGCTGTTATTTCATCTGATGCCACATTTAATTTAAAGGAATCTGTAGTGAACGATAGTCTTATGACTGAAGATGAATCATTTGAAAAACCTTTATGTCCACCGCCAGCAGCAGCTCCGTCTAAGATACATTCGAAGGCCGTCAAATCACAAACAAAGACAAAAGAGCTGTTCAAGTAAATTTTCTGTACGAATTTTTGGAAATTTTTTTTAACAATTCGTTCAACTATCCCATAGTCCTTGTGTCCAAAGTCCTGTTAAGAAGAAGGTTGAAGCATTCGAAAATCATGCACAAGCGGCAAGTACACGCTCAAGGGCCCGTCCGAAAACAAAGGAAAACGCCGAACCAGTGCATGCGGTAAAAGTGTCTTGTTTTTTTTCGTGTACCGAATGATAAAGTAATAAGTATTTTCTATTTGATTTACAGCTTATAAAAGAGGCAAAGTCCTCTGCAACAACGCCTGTCCTTTTTAAACCTATAGCTCCAGCATTAGGACGATTTCTCACACCAACACAAGGGTCTAATGTTGTGCCGCTTGCAAGTAATAGCAATGTTAAGAAAATGCCAAATAGCGCATCAAAAACAATGCCATTCCCTAAACAAGCTTCGTCAAATCTTAAATCGACCAGTTCTACATCAAGTAGCTCTCTAACACGTGAAAACAGTGCTGACGACTTCAAGAAGGGCTTTAATAAGTTGCAGGTAACAATTAGAGCTAGAAAAAGTTTTATTCTATTATTCTAATGTTATTTAAAAAATTCTAGCAACTGGCTGAGGAGCGTAAAAAACTCCGCGAACAAAAGCACCAGCTTGCCGCACAAAGTCGCGAAGCTAAAGAACGAGAGCGTGCCGAGCGTCTGCAAAAGATTGCCAAGGAACGTGAAGAGAAAAAACGCAAAAAGGAACTTGAAATGGAACAAAAGAAACGAGAACTCGAAGAGATTAATCGTAAACTGAAGCTCCAAGAAGAACGAGATGCCATGAAGCTATTGGCCAAATCCAAATCAACTACAACTGAAATGGCGCGTCAAGAGCGAGATTTGCTTCTGCAAATGAAACAGCCGAAACCGCAGAAGCCTTTGAAATCAAAGTATACTTTTGAAATGCTTCATGAAGATGACTCAACTGATGATGAAGGTAAAACGTCCTACAAGAGGCCATCACCACCATCATGGAGTTTAAGTATGTACCTATGTGCAATTTAGCTTTTACTTTAGACTAAATGCAAGATTCTTAATTTTGTTTATAAATTGCTATACAGGCTTAAATCGTGCACCTTTTATCACAAGTCAATCATTCTTGAATACCGCCATCATAGATAGCTTCTTTTCGGTTCAGCCGATGACTCCGGATTTGCAGCAGATATTCCCGAATATAGATTCCAGATACCTAAAACGGAATTCAAGTGTCATATGGCAAACCCCGCCACGATATTCGGAAATGCCCAAGTACTAGATGATGTTCGCCTTAGGAATATTTCTTTCAATTAGCGACAGTTAGTTTATCTTATCTCAAATCGCATTATTATTACAAACATTATCTGTTACTATTATTATAAACCGCTTAGTGGTTTTTTTCTTTATCGTCTTAGCGTTATTTTTTGTAGTTTATATAATATATTTAATAAAACATTAAAATGTTTCAATGTATATTTGAAAAAACAGTACAAACTCGATGCAAGTGCAAGCTATGAACAGGTTGGGTGGTTACAAAGCGCGCCCAAAAAGTTCCAAAATATCGCGGAAAATACTGACTATTGTTATTTCTGCTAAACACAAATCGTAACGTAAAAACGTATTCAGTTACTGTTTCAATTACAGTTTATATTTAAAAATAATTAAATTTATAGAAAATTGTAAAAAAAACCTTTACTTGTTACCAGATAGACAGACAATTTTGTTTGAATAAAAATCGGGAAAATACGCACCTATCAACTTGGCATCATCATATTCATCATCATATTTGGCTCTAAAACCGCGGTCCGGTTTTTCATCCCTAAACTCGGCGACCTGGAATACGCCATTATTCCAGCGTATGCTTGGCCGACCGCGCATTCGTGTTTAATAAATCCTTACGCAAAGGAATTTCCGAGCAGGATCCTCTTCGTTCATGCGTGCTAGGTGTCTTGCCCACCGGAGCCAACCGTCACCGTCGGCATCGCGGTGACCCTCGTAGATCTCATCATTATAGTCTCCGGAATCATCCTTCCTCGCATATGGGGCCAACAATTCTCCGTGAGACTTTTCTCTCGAACGCGGCTAAGAGGTCAGAATGATTTTTGCTAAACACCTAAGTCTCAGATCCTTATGTAAGTACTGGTACGACCATTGTCTTGATCCCCTGCAGCTTGGACGTTACGGGTAAATTCGTGGATTTGAAGAGTCTTTACAGACTAAAGTAGGCTTTGTTGGCTTTAAGCAACTGCGCGTATTTCTGGTTTTATGATGTTGCATATTCTGCTTGCAGACGTGGCCACCATGTATGTTGGTAGAGTGGTGTACCCCGCTGTACTTGCGAGGTCCTCAATTGTGCGTCATTTTGATGCATCTCGAGGGACCTAGGATGGAGATTCAAGTGATTTAAATCCAGCCTGTAGCGTTCAGATACAAGATCAGGTCGATGATCCTGTAATCTGAGACCTCTCAGGTCACGAAAAGATGGTTTTTCTAATATGCGGTGTCTTGGCCATGCTAGGGCCCGACAAATGCAGAGGAAGTGTATGAGAGTTTCTTTCTCATTTTCATCTTTGTAAGACAAGTAAGCAGACGTTGTTGTGCGGTATACCCAACTTAGCAGCATGGCTACATTAATCTTGATGTGGCGCAGTTTGACAGACTGCTTCACCTTGGCTCTGACTTAGTATTAAAAAAGGAGACCTTGTTCCTTGACTGAGCCCATTGAACAGCTAACCCTTTCCATAGAGCCGGTGTTCATAGCGATGCGAGTCGCTTGAGAAATTGCGTTATTCCAGAACATGATCATTTCCAGAATTTCCATAGGAAGAATTCTTATAGTCGCACCTTAGTCCTACATTCCGAATTTAATGCAAATCGCTTGGGAAATTGCTTAGTTCCCAAAGTAATGACATTTAACAGTCGCTCACTTAACAGTGCTCACAACAGTTTATCACTTAACATTTTACCTTTTAACATGTAGCATGTACCCCCTTAAACCTTGTAGTGAGACGTTGTAACGTCAAAATGCTTAGGCCGTTCAACTGCTGATCCAGAATTATCACTGATTTGTTGGAATTGAAATAGCAACCGGCAAAAAACAATCATTTCCCCCGTGGTTTTTGTAAGGAGTACATTTCTGGGTGGACCGAAGAAAGTGAATGACAATTTTCAGATAGCTGGAGACCCCATAAATGTCAACGAACTACTGACACCGTTTGAGAAGACCCATTAAAGTAATGGATATCAACATTCAACCATTTTAGCTTCAGTCACTATAGCAGGAAATAATGGAGTCTGCCAAGCAAACTCGGAGTAAGCAAGAGCTGTAAAAAATCCGAAAAAAGTGGGTAGCCGCATTGAAAACGTCTCTCGCGCCCATATAAACAAAGCACACAGTCATAATAAAACGTTGGGATTAATCAATTTTGCAAACTCTGAAGGATTCGGAAAAATTGCGGAAGATTTGCAGAAGGATGGTTTGTTTCACTGGGGGAGTGCTTGCAACTGCAGGGCTCATCGACAGACCATACACAACATTGTTGCTGAGTGCAATAAACCGTTATACTCTAGTGACAACCCAAGACTTTGCGGTCACTAATAATAATCCAATTGTGATGGACTCAACTTACGAAAGTTAGATCATGTGATATAGCCTAACACTGTGTTTGTGCTAATACTAGCAGACAATTCTATAAAATATGAAAACTCTTCAACTTCTCAATGCAAAGCGATGCTCGTAATCATTGTTAGTAGTTTAACGTCATCTGTCCTTTGTGCAAGTTTTTTTAAATTGCTATAAATAGGGAATTAACCACGGAGAAACCAGCGGAGAACCGGTGCTTCGGCAACAAAACTGTCGAAGAGTAATTTATTACCAAATTCAAAAACAAAAAACCCATGGAAGTTTAAACAACCGAACCGGTAGAGGCAGAAAAAGGGTTACTTCGAAAAGGGAAGACTTCCGAATTATTGAATCTTTTAGATGTAACCCATGTGAAAAAGTTCGAAATGTGTTAAATGATTTAAATAAGGATCGTGAGGAGAAGTTTAGTGAAAGAACGTTACGAGGAAGGTTAAAAGAAAATAAAATTCGAGCCTACGTCATACAAAAAAAGCTCTATATAACACCAAAAAATAAGCGGCTTCAACAAACCAGTGGCTTTTTGGAGATTTGTGTTATGGGCTGACGAGACCGCTTGTTCTTTAGATAGCAGCTATGGTCGAAAGTTTTATTACACCGATTAAAAACAAGAGCCAAACAACCTGTTACGCAACTTAAAAGGCATTCAAAAGGAGGCAAAATTATGATATGGGGATGCATATCATATTGTGGTGTGGGAACCCTTGTCCGGTGCTCTGATCATATGACACAGTCACATTATTTAATTAAACCAGTGCAACATCATTCTAAATGATGTTGCACTGGTGGCAGGATCAGTATCAATTGGGAGCGATTTCATTCTTCAACATGATAATGCACCCATAGACACGGCTTGGAACATCAAAAAGTTGTTATCAGAAGTAGGACAAGACACTTTTAAATATGGCCTCCGCAAAGCCCTGACATAAATGTCATAGTAAATTTGTGGCATCTAGTGAAGTCCAAAATTCCACAAAACATAGGAAGATCTGCAGATGGAACGTGGAAAGATTTTATAGAAGCGTGGAGTACCATTCCGGAGCAGCAAATTCAAGGTTTGATTGATTCAATGCCAAGGCGCCTCGGAGAAGTTATTGCGGCAAAAGGAGGAAACGCAATTATTAGGTAATGCTATGCCAAAGAAAATCATTGCATTCAATGTAAAAATATTTCCCATTTTCAGCTTTCAGAAGTGTTTCAGAACAGAACAGAACAATATTAGTGATTTATTGAATTTTTGAAAAGTTATACAACTTAATTGAAGTGATATGGTGTAAATATTACATTGTGCAGATAATTTTGCCAATGACTGCACATGGACTGTGACTGGAATGCACCCGCTCTCTTTAACTCTATTTAAATTTTCTATTTTGACTTCGCGTGTCCGCGTCCGCTGGCATGTGTATCTCCGATGACAACACTTTCGGTACTAATTTGGTCCTAAGGCCGAGGGAGTTCCATATATATTTATTTTTTTAAATTAACCCGATTTTATTCAAACATGCACAATGTGTATCTCCGGTTAGAGAATTTACATGAAAATTTGTATGGGTTATTGTTTTATAACGCGCTTTTTACTGTGTATGATGATATACACTAAAATGCAGAAGCAGATGAACAAGTTGCAGTATTTGGCGAGCGTCATCGTATGAAATGGTACCGGACAAAGTCTTTCCGACCACAATTTGTTAAACCTAATAAGGGCAACCCGTTAAAAGCAGACGACTGCTACAACTATAGCCCAACCGTCATTCTGACCATTCTCCGTCATAGGGGATGTAGCTCAGTGGTAGAGCGTTCGCTTTGCATGTGAAAGGCCCCGGGTTCGATCCCCGGCATCTCCACACTGATTTTTTTTGTTATTGTAAGTGAACATAAGAAAACCAGTACTAACAAAGAGTTAAAATAATATGAAAAATAATATAGTTTTTCAACAATTGGGCCGTCGTAATATCACAGTTCTAGCTGTACTGCGTTGAACTTTTCACAGTTCTACAAAATTAATTAGAAATTTAGTATTTCGTAGATTATTTTGTGAATTATGTGTAGATAATTAGTGCGTTAGACTTCTCAGCAGGAGGTTTAAAGTTCAAATTCCAGAAAAACACCAGATCGGCCCTCAGTAACCTTCTTCACTTCTCGCGATTGTCTGACAAATGTCCGAGTAATAAATTTTATGGAAAGCTTGCTTGCATCCATTTAAATAGCTTCATAAGGTTAGAAGCACCTAACAAATGAATAAGAAACTGATTTTGGTCTTACTATCTTTTACAAAGTAAAAAGAAGTAACGGGTGATTTTTTAGCTACTTTCTTTTTGGCAACACTGTTCTTGGCATGTCAGTTGTTTTCGTGTAACATGTTAATTTAACCATGAATCGACTTACAAACGAACAACGCTTGCAGATTATTGAATTTTATTATCAAAATTCATGCTCGGTTAAGAAAGTGCATCGTGCACTTCTTCCATTTTATGGTCAGTTTGGGCGACCTTCTGAGGCGGCTATTTGGAATGTTGTGACTAATTTTCGCACTAAATTTACATTATTGGACATTAAACCACCAACACGCATACGTACAGTGCGGACAGAGGAAAAAATATCGTAGCTGTATCCGCCAGTGTTGTTGCTGACCGTGAATTATCGATTCGGCGCCGTTCGCAGCAATTGGGCATCTGCTACTTCACTACGTGGAAAATTTTGCGGAAGGATTTGGGTGTAAAACTTTTTAAAATACTGCTGGTGCAAGAATTGAACTCACACGACCTACCACAACGGCTAACTTTTGGCTGGCAAAGTTGGATGAAGATCCACTTTTTTTATCGGAAAATTGTGTTCAGCGACGAAGCTCATTTCTGGCTGAATGGATACGTGAACAAGCAAAATTGCCGTTTTTGGTGTAAAGAGCAGCCAGAAGCATTGCAAGAACTGCCAATGCATCCCGAAAAATGCACTGTTTGGTGTGGATTGTGGGCCGGTGGCATCATTGGACCGTACTTTTTCAAAGACGACGAAGGCAGGAACTTTACTGTGAATGGCGAGCGCTACCGTGCAATGATTAGAAATTTTTGTTTGCCCAAAATGGAAGACTGACATGTGGTTTCAACAAGACGGTGCCACATACCACACAGCACGCGAAAAAATGGCCCAATCGAGAGGCGAGTTCGGTGAAAAGTTTATTTCACGTTTGGGGCCGGTGAAGTGGCCGCCTAGATCGTGCGATTTAACGCCCTTAGACTATTTTTTGTGGGGCTATGTTAAGGCTCATGTCTATAGGGACAAGCCCGCCCGGAATCCAATATTGAAGAATTTATTCGTGAGATACCGGCCGATGTGTTGGAGAGAGTATGCCAAAATTGGACCCAGCGCATGAACCATTTGAGGCGAAGCCGCGGTCAACATTTACATGAAATCATCTTTAAACATTGAATTATATAGATCGTTCTATCGACTCAAATAAAGATTTCATACATTTCTCTAAATTGTATGTTTTTTTTAAAAAAATCAAGTCCGTAAGCTCTTATGAAAATGTAAATGAAAATGCCAGGTACCGCATTAAACCAGTTATGTATTTTCTTTTTCACGACCGAAGATTGTATATTCTCTTATTCTTTAACAAATCCACTATATAAGGTATTTCTTTACCTTTTAAATGTTCTTCCAATTAAATTTAAAACCACGTAAACAGCAGTTAAAAAAGTGGTAGGTAGGTATATTGATCTTTTATCTTCTCTGTTCATTTCATTTCATCTTCGAGAGCTTCTAAATATACTGTCTGCTGATCTTTTCATATTTGCGTTAATTTTTTGGGTATTACGAACACAAAGACTGTAATAACAATACTTATCTCATATCGTACAACCAGTTATAGTTATCTTCTCTTATAAATAAGGTGAGAATACGTCGTGGTTGGTTCAGTTTTTTAAATCACATCGTACGTTGTGGATGTCAAGATTTTTATTCTTCGAGTGTATAGTACAGTACAGAATGTTATTGAAATTGTGTAAGAACCTATTTGTTTTGCTTTAATTTATAATTTGTGTGCACGAATATTTACTACGAGCTTGTACCTATATCCGCGTTGAAATATTTGAATTGATTTTTATTTTTCTTCAATAATGTGTGTGTGTGTGTTTAAATTATGCGGCTAATTTGTTTTGATAATTAAATGGAAGTTCATATTTGATTAGTGTCATTCTGTATAAATTATAGAAGAAACCCCGCAAAAACTTGCAGCTGTAAATATATATATAATATAATGCCTGTATAGCCGCGATGTAGCATATGACGGATGTATTGTTGTATGTATTGTGTGTTTTCGTCTAACCGATGCCGAGCCGATGTCAGTACAACCATAGGGAAATACACACAGCTTTTCTGTTGGTCAAATTCGCAGTTTAAATTTGTTTAAGAGTTGCTTTAGATGTTACACACACTACTTTACAAAATATGTTCTACAGCAAAAATATCGACGCATTTCCTTATGTTTATTCTTATTGTTTAGAGTCTAGATCTAGAGAACGCTGGTCTCATTGGTTATGGATCTTCAATGTTCTATGATCACGAGTCATTCTGCTATGACACCATGCGTGTTAAATGCGTCATTCTAGAATGCGAAATAGTGAACTTATGTAACCAGACGCGTTTGCGTACTCTACTGAAGTGTTCACTTAGTTGGTGTACATTGCACGTCTACTGTACTTTTATTGTGATAAAATGCGGTGGCAGCTGGAAGTACTTTGGAAACATCATCACAGCTACTTAATTAGAAGGGATTACGACTTCGGAAGTCAAGCTGCTATTAAACTTATCACCAATTTGTTAAACTATAAACTGAACTTAATTGCCAGAATAAGGAAAGGTTATACTGAATAATGTATAGTGACTCGTTCAGTTTTAACGATGACTGCTATATCCTTTAATTGCGAATTTAAATTCTCTATATTAACTTCGTGTGCCAGTTTCTGGCGGACTGGCTGGCTGGCTGGATGCATGGAAAAGGCATCGCTCTAGCATGCTTACAAAACCAATGAGGATACTTTCAGCACCTATTGTAACTGTTGCTGTACACATATCAAATGAAAATGATCTAAAACCACACAAAATCATTTTTTATTCATAGCCTTTGGAGCTTAAAGCAAAAAAACTTTTTTTTTTTAAATTTTACCCGCTGCAGGTTTTCCCAAGTATCATAAAATCTATGTGTTTTTCGCGCAAACTTGTTGGTGATGTTTATTTTTATTATTGTTATGTTCATAAAAAAAATGGTAAAACGTTATGTTTATTACGCATTTTCTGGAGAAAATTGGCCTTAAAATCAAAAATTAGCATGGGCAAGAAAACTGGAACAGGCATAGGAGTTGGATATCTGAAGATTCAAATAACATATTAAATTTATTTAAACGCAGTTACAAAGGCTAGTAATTCTTCTAAATATAAAGTCCTAAACGAAGTTTCTACCGTTAGTATTAACAGAGCAATTTCCGTCAACAAGGGGGAGGGTACACCAAAGTACGCTTTTTCTTAAATCCCCGATAAATGATGTCAACATTAGAGATAGACCCTGCTGTAGAACGTTTTTTTTTCTAAGAATATACTCAAGAATCATTTCCCAAATTATTGTGCATGAATTAGGGGACACATTGTGTATGAAAATCGATTCTTAAGGAGTCGCGCGTGGGAGCTGACACATGCACCTTTTTTTTCTTCTGGGATTCGAAGAACCTCGAACCATCTGCTCAAAAGGCCATCGTCCATTAGATCCACTGCGCCCACGTTATTCATTAATAAATTTACTATTCTCACCTATTTTGTGTGTAAAATAGTGTTGAGGGCACTGCATGTATCACAACACGTTATTAGGTAATTTTTGCTAACTCGAATCATGATTCACACAAATCATTTCTGAGACCGACTTATTCTCAAAACTCAAACAAAAAACAGAGAAACAATGTGGATTTCTCCCATCCCTAACACATACAGAATTTAAGGTTTTCGTTTTGTCTGTTCATAGGAAAAAATGTTGTTAAAGAAAAAGACATTTATGGCCCTTTTCCAAAAATCGAATAGTTAAGCTTATTTAAATGAGTCTGCTCGCGAGATGACTTATTTTCTATCTCTTCTTTCTACAAATGACTTATTTTGTATCATGTAACAAAGCTATCCTTATAATTTTAAAAAGGCTTTCCAATGTTGATATCAGAATAAGTTTGCTAAATAAATTGGGGATTACATAATTGACTTATTCAAGATGGCGTCAAATAAGTCAATAAGTTTGAAATAAGTCGGTGTTACGAGTATTGTGTGTGCTTATTTTTTAATTCTTTATATAACCTTGGCGTCAACATGGTTCTGTCGTTCAGCGATGGAATCTTCCGATAAATTTTTAACCCACTTCCAAAAGCCTGATTTAATTGAAACTTTGCACACATGTGTGACAACACTTTTTCCAAAAATTTTGATGTGATCGAGCCCTTGGGCCTAGGTAACCCGATAACACTCAAACTTTGAACAATGTGTATTTCCGATTAGAGAATTTACAAGAATAATTTAAATTTTTATGGGTTTGTTTTTTTCATATTATTTCTCTACGGTATAATCAATACAGGTCGGCCAGCCATTGTATCTTATATTTACAGCTTAACTCTCATTTACTTATTGCGTAGCGAATTCGATTTTTTTGTACGGCTTTGCAAACGGGTTATATTTTTGATTTGTTTTCAAATGATTTGTTATTTCGAGACGCAAATCAGAGTGCAAAGGCTCTCGGTAAGTGACTCACATCAACTATACAACTCACGGTGACTGCAGATAGAAATCAACATGTTGCACAACTCTTTGGTTACATGATATTCATTATCAAAGGTGTGAATATTATCGCGCAACACGCAATCATTTATTTCTGCAATGTGTCGTTTCCTAGAAACTTATCAATTGCGCCATTGTCTCTAGATATAAAGTGATTCTCTTTCAATTTCTGGTCATCGTACACGAATGAAAAATATTTTTCATAAGATTAAGACACTGTTGCAATGTTAATTGCTTTTAATTTACAATGCAATTAAGTCGTTATGTTAAAAAGCCAAAGAATTCCGAATCTGCAAGCAAGCAACAAGCAGTTCTTTGTATAATGAAACTTAGTACTAGTCTTAAATCTCTATTTGGAGTTGTTATTAACTGGATTTCCTTTATGGCAGTTCTATTTTTAGTTACTTATAACAAGAATTAAAACTTTCGATACTTTTTCTATTTCGAGTAGAATAGTTGCATAAATGACATCTTGGATGGACGGATCTATGGTTACGTCGATTGAAATATCAGCCCTCGTACTATGTACACGTATTTACATGATTTATGTTATGTTATGTTTAATGAAATGCAACATATACTCTTATAATAATAAAACAACTTTATTATAGGTAAAATATTGAAGAAGTAGAAATAATATTTAGTAAGTTGGGTCTTGGATGTTCCAATGAATGAATATACAAGAATGTCTCTTTTTAATTCCGGTTCGCTCGTGTCCATCCATCTTCATTACGATGAGCTTACACTGTTCATTCATTCGGCTGCCCACAAACTCTTACAAAAAGTAAGAAAATATCCAAATTTGTTGTACATTAAATTTTCTATTTTCAGCAACCGCTTTTTTGCTGGCCATTTGGCTTATTCAATTGGTGTCATCAGAAACTACTGCGCCCACGGCCAGTGCTAGTCGAGCTCTCTTTGTAAATGACTTATTCAATAGAATTGTCAAACATCATACAACTGAAAATGTAATCTTTTCGCCTGTTTCGATTCAAACATGCGTTGCGCTTGCCTATATTGCATCCGAAGGCAAAACCGCCAATGAATTGCAACGCGGTCTGCGCCTTAGTGGCTTCTCCAACAAACAAGATGTTGCCGAAAGTTTTACTCAATTACTCCGGTCGGCCAATCAAGGCGAAGTCCAACTACAAATCGCCAATAGAATCTATGTGAATGAAGGCAATGAAATTGCACCAAAATTCAATGAAATTGCGACAAAAAATTTTGATACAGAAGCTGAAGTAGTGAGATTTGCAGATTCCAAAAAGACCGTGGAGAAAATCAATAATTGGGTTGAATCGAAGACAAACCAAAAAATTAAGAACTTAATGCAAGCAGAAAGCGTTAATGCTGATACCAAAGCAGTTCTTGTCAATGCGATTCACTTTAAGGCCAAGTGGGCTAAACCATTTGACAAGATATCAACACGACCGCATGATTTCTTTGTAAATCCCCAGCTAAAGGTGCAGACTGATATGATGTTCAACGATGATAGCTTCAAGTTTGGTACTTTTGAGACGTTGGACGCTACTTGCTTGGAAATGTCTTACATTAATTCGGACTTTTCAATGATGTTGATTTTGCCCAACAAAAAGAATGGTTTGTCGACTTTAGAGGATAAACTAAAGGACATCGATATTGGCGAGTTGGCTGACAAACTTGAAGTCGAGAATGTTGCGGTAATAATTCCAAAATTCAGAATTGAGTTTAATTTGAATTTGAAAAGTCCCCTTCAAGAGGTAAGTATAGGAGTGTGGTACAAAATACATTTCATAACTGACACAAATCTTTATCCTCCAGATGGGCATGCCAACTATATTCAGCAGAGAGGCAGATTTCAGTGGACTTTTGAAGACGACCTCTCCGATGTATATTTCGGAAGCGCAACACAAGGCTTTCATAGACGTTAATGAAGAAGGGTCTGAAGCTGCAGCGGCAACACGTAAGAGCGAATATCTAATATAACAATAAGTATGGTGTAATAAGTACCATCATATTTGGCTCTACAACTACGGTCCTGTTCAGGCCACCCGCAAAAAATAGCTGGTCCTGACTTCAAGCCGATGTAATCAATTAGTTTGGCATCCCTAACCGCTGGGTATCCTGTTCTATGCCTTCTTCTAGCGTAGTCTTGACCTGTTTCACAGCCTTGTTCCATAAATCATATTGCAAAGGAATTTCTGAGCCGGATATTTTGCGCTGATATGAGCTAGATTTCCTGCCCACTGGAGCCGACTGAGCTTGGTTCTCTTTAGACTTTCACGTAACTAAACGAACATTTGACCTACAAACAACTTACCAAATTACAGTACGGTTACAGCATACGATTTGCATCTAGTAGGTCGTTAACAACAGCTACGTAAATCCCTCTTAAAGCATGAAGTGTAGGCGAATCTGCGAATACACAGCTCCGATTCATTAAGTTTCCGTTCACTTTCGCGCGCATAGACGCGAGCGATTCAGAAAGCTCTTAACATGTGTAAATTTGTCATTTGTCATTTGGATACAAATAACAGAAAGAAATGCTAATCCATGCAAAATTTTATTCTAACCATTTGTTGTAATTTAGCAAACCAGTGCAAGCATTTCAATTTATTTTGACACTAGCGTAAGTCGATTATCCCTTTACTTGCACGTAAACTAACGAACATTTGACGAAACTGATCAAAATTACATTATGGTCATTATGGCATATGAGTTTCAAGTATTGGGTAGTTCACATCAGCTACGTAAATTCCTCTTAAGTCCATTATAGTTGTCACTTTTGACTTTTTCGTTGTTTCAGTAAATGTAAGATGTAACAGAAGCGCACTAACAATTTTCTACTTTCCGTTTTTAGATTTGAATGTGCAAACTTTAAGTGGCAACATTAATCAGAAAGTCTTCGTCGCTGATCATCCATTCGTGTTTGTTATCAGGAACAAGGAAGCCACATACTTTGCCGGTCATGTGGCTAAGTTTTAACGTTTAAGTTAATGAAAGTAAATAAAGTTCATCTACACATTTTTTATATCTCTGCAAAAATATATTGTTATTGAATTCTTATTCGTCTTCTTTGGTTTGACAGCTGGAAACAGTTCCTGACCTTCTGTTATTAAGAGGAGTCTTTTAAGACAATTACCAACAACCAACAGCCAGCATTCTGCACTTGGTGGCCTTCTTATTTATTTAATTCAGTATTTAGACACAAAAAGTAGAAAATGTTCATGCTTGGCATACAATACCCGCGTCTTACACCGACTACCACACACTCGATGTCGCTTATGATGACACCTTGATGCAGTAGAGAACGATGCTATAATGTTATAACGTATATAACAATAAGTAAAGTGTAATAAGTACCCTCATCATATTTACATATTTACAACTGGGGTCCTGTCCAGGCCTCCCGCAAAAAATAGCTGGTCCTGATTTCGAGCCAATGTAATCAATTAGTTTGGAATCTTTAACCTCTGGGTATCCTGTTCTAAGCCTTCTTCTAGCGTTGGCTTCATCTGTTTCATAGCCTTGTTCCATAAATCCTAATGCAAAGGAATTTCTGAGCCGGATATTTTTCGCTCATGCGAACTAGATTTCCTGCCCACTGGAGCCGACCGAGCTTGGTTCTCTTTAGATATCAACATCGTGGTAATGCTCGAAGATCTTGTCAACTTAGGGTCTCCGGAATGACCCTTACGGATCATTCATACATTACATGTTATTCCTATTGTGCTGATGTCTGACCGCTAGAGTTTTATGTACTTGACGCGTCAATTCTCAATCAATAAATTACGTCATCAAAGTCAAACGTGTTTGATTGAAAAATCTTGTGCCTCATTAACTAAGTTAACACTATTTTCTCTTTTCCATTGAATTATACATTTAATAACATTAACATATAGCTCTCGCAATGAAAAACTTACACATATGACCTATGCCCCAATATATTAATAATAATATTTTGACGCGACGGACCATTGTGGTCCAAGGGCTCGCCTCTCGCAACAATTTATATTGTGCATGTATATTTTTGCAAACAAATTGGAGGGAGCTACAATTAATTGCCGTATCCGAACAATGAATTGACAAGCTTTCCGTGACAAGTTATTACTCTCGGATGTTTTTTAGACATTCGCTAGAGGTGGGACCGTAACAAATACTTTTGGTGTTTTCTGGGATTTGAACCTCGAACCTCCTGATCAGAATTTCAGCACTTACCACTGAGTCCCGGCACCCACATATTCCCTAAACCTTCTCGTAATTCAGCTCAACTTACTCAGTTAACACATAGTGCTGTTACATGTTGATCCGAAGCATGACCTAGTTTTCGAACTAAACCTTGTTGAAGAGATGGTCGGTCATCATTTCAACACAAATTTGAGTTAAGTTTCACCAAAGGTAATAAATACCTAGATGTCTTCACTTATGGAGATAAGTGTGTCCACAAAACATTTCCTATATTTACATTACATATATTTTCAACTAATGTAACTAAAAGAAACTCAGATACACAAACCTAAAATTAAGTTTCATTTAAGCTTCTACGCTCAATGGTACTTGTCCTTTTTTATATCTAGTATATTTCACTTCGACATATAAAATTTGAGTTCTACACTCAAGTACTTTGTAATAAAATGGATCACAGATCTTTTGAAAATTATAAAGTGAAAATAATTCAAAGATAGTCAAGGAGGCAGATGAAATTCGATATTCGTGGTTTCAGTAAATGTAAGATGTAACAGAAGCGCACTAATAATTTTCTCTTTTCCGTTTCCAGATTTGAATGTGCAAGCTGCCTTTGCTGCCATTAATCAGAAAGTCTTCGTCGCTGATCATCCATTCGTGTTTGTTATCAGGAACAAGGAAGCCACATACTTTGCCGGTCATGTGGCTAAGTTTTAACGTTTAAGTTAATTGAAAGTAAATAAAGTTAATCTACACATTTTTTATATCTCTGCAAAATATATTGTTATTGAATTCTTATTCGTCTTCTTTGGTTTGGCAACTGGAAACAGTTCCTGGCCTTCTGTTATTAAGAGGTATTTTTAAGGCAATTACTATTAGCATAGTTAAGCTTAAGAACAGCCAGCATTCTGCACTTGGTGACCTTCTTATTTTTTTTATTTAATTCAATATAATATAATGCTTCTATAACGTTGTAAAATAGACAAATAGTCATCCCTCACCATCGCTGAGTCATTAGTCATTGTATCAAGTGTCTCAATTTGAACCAGCATTGTTCTATATGAAAGGAGAAAATCGATCGTTCAATAAATTAGCATATTTGCTTTTTAGCGTTTCGACAGCCTCGTCGGTCAAAACCAAAATGCGGGCTATGTGCTCCATTAAAATTTTTGTATAAAACGCTGAACCTTCCATGACACCGCTATCATTTAATTATCAATCGGTAAAGGGTTGATCTCTGTGTAGCGGCGACAATGCGTTTAGTTGTTCTGCTTTCATCGTTTTTGTTCATCGTCCTGACGACCTTCGTAGTACGAGTAGCTAGCAAAAGTGATGACAGCCCAGGTTTTTTTCTAAAAGTAACAAAAAGTATTCCACGCTTGGGTCGACGAGCTGACAATGCGTTTTTCTGGAGAAACGCCAGTAAGCAAATTCCACGCATTGGCCGCAGAAATGAAAATGTAACTACCTTCAATCTACAATATATTTAATCTTTATCTTATCTATAGATTTATAAATTAACAGGATGAGAATTTGGCGACTGTTACGGATCGACAGGCGTGGCTTGATGAACTACCAAATCCCGTCAAAAGGATTCTCTTAACTCCTGTTAGTGATATTCACGATCGCGAATACAGCGTAGTACAGCCAGTAAATTCCAATACATTGATAGAACTTCTAGAAAAGGATGCCATTCAAAAGGATAATGTAAAATTCGTTCATTGGAAAGATTTCGATCGAGCACTGCAAAGTGATCCTGATCTGTATGCAAAAGTGATTTCACTCGGACGAAAACCTGACCATCGCCTTTTTGGCAATACCAATGATGATGATAATGTTGGTGGCGATCTTCTTTTCCACACTGGACACAACCAAATGTATCCGAAATATGACAGAGAATTTTTGCACTATAATGAAGTGGATTAACATGGCACAGTGATAAATGGCAAATGTTTTGTTTCTGTATAGCTGCGTAGCGGTAATTGAGTTATTCTAGTCATAGTTTATTTAACAAAAACAAAAGAAAAAAAAGTTTATTAAAATACTTTATTTATTAAACGGCAACTACTGTCATTATGACAAATAAAAGGTCTGGGTAGTACCTTAAGTTTGATTTTAAACTTAAAATATTCTTCACATAAACAATAGTTCCTTATATGATCTGGTGCAGAAATAATTCTGTAAAAACACTCACCGTTATTACTACAATGCTGTCATAATGAAAAACTAAAGACTTAAAAGACTTTGTATGGATTTTCGTTTTGATAAAGATTTTTTTGAATCTTAATAATACCGGCGCGACAGACCATGCGTTCCAAGGCCTGGCTCCTATCTTGGTGGAAATGTAAGGACAAAAGTTAATAAAGGTTTAAATATCTTTTTAAGTCATAAGTCTTAAGTTATTCCATTCTGAGAGCTCTGATAATAAAACTGGAAATTGCCGAAAAGCGTATTGGTTCTTGTGCAAGTTAACAACCTCATGTTGGCCCAACGGTTGATAATCTTATAAACCGAAGACATAAGTTACCAACCATGTTGTGTTTGTGCCGGTGTTTTAAACTAATTGTAATGAATTCTTTCGGTACAGAAAGAGCAAAAGGAGGAACTCTAAGAACAAAGAGATTAGCTCGAAATGTCTTCTAACGGAAGGAAAAATGCATTTTCTTACCCTCTAGAGCATGTTAGAAAACTTTCGAGACTTTGGTATATTTGCTAAACACAATAAAATAACAATATTTTATTCAATTTATACATTTTTGTTGTTATTAAGGAATTGTCATATTTTCGATTAAATAATAAGGGTATTTCTTTTGCCAGTTTACAACCACAATGCCATAAATTCGATATTCGTCTAACTCGAACTAAATCATTGGAATTGCAATTCCAATTCTATTTTTAAGATCTCTATCATGAGTTCCCGTAACCGTGTGTTTGTGGCTGGCTGGCCAAATCTTGTGATAAATTTTTACCCTGGGTCCCGGGGTCTTCAAAATTATTATTTTTGTTTAGAACCATTCATGACATTTATATTTTGAAGATAATCCCTTTCAAATGTTGGCCGGAACTGCACCGTAATTCGGCCATACGTTAACACCAATTTTGAATGACTCGCTCGAGGACTTCGGTCGGTATCTCGCGAATAACTTGAGTAATGTTGGCTTCCAATGCCTCAATCGTAGCTGGTTTATCCACAAAAAATTTAGACTTTACATACCCCCATAAAAAAAGTCCAAAGGTGTGATATCACAAGATCTTGGGGGCCAATCCACCGGTCCGATACGAGAGATCAATTGCTCACCGAAACAAAGACGCAGTTAATCCATTGTGTCACGGGCTGTATGGGATGTACCGCCGTCTTGTTGGAAACAAATGTCGTTGAGATCACGCGCTTCAATTTCCAGCATTAAAAAGTCGTTTATCATGGCGCGATAGCGTTCGCCATTCACTGTTACATTGGCGCCAGCCTCGTCTTTGAAGAAATATGGGCCGATGATTCCTCCAGCCCATAGGCCGCACCGAACGGTAGTTTTCAATGGATGTAATGACAGTTCGTGAATGGCTTCGGGTTGCTCTTCAGCCCAAATACAGCAATTTTGCTTATTGACGAAGCCATTAAGCCAAGAATATTGCGTTCGGTAGGACGATTATGTACACCATAAGTTGGCCTGAGCGCGCGATGAATGCTTTTCACAGAGCGTCGATTTTCGTAATACAATTGTACGATTTGTAAACGTTGTTGAGGCGTTAGTCTTTCCGTGATGAAATGTCAATGAATACTGAATAAAATTATGCATTTAGTTTGACAGTAGTCACGCGTGAGATGTCAAAAAAATCCTATTGGAAAACGTACCTCCAATCTGATCACCCTTATTATATGTGTACATTTGTAAGTTTGCCTGTCGTGGCGTATATCTCGGCTTCTACCAGTCAGAATTTAATGAGACTAGTTTTACAACAATTGTGACGCGTGTGGCGCGTGTCGCGTGAGGTGTGGTGCTTGTGACCGTGTGGCGCGTCTAAAAAAATTATTTTTTTTAAATAAATTTTTTTTTTAAAAAAAGAAAGTTTTTTTTTTTTTTTTAAAAAAAAGTGGTTATTTCATTTGTCCTTTCTGCCACAAGTTACAAGAAATTTTTTTAAAAAAAAACGTACATTTGTTTCGCCGAAAAAACATTCGGTATGATAACACGTAACGCTTATGGAGATAAGTGATGTTCACAAAATTTTTTTTTGCATTTATATGCAACATGTTGACAAATTATATAACTAAAAAAATCCTATACAAAAACCTAAAATTTCCTTTTCACTTATACACTCAAGTGCACTTGTTCTTTTTTATATCTAGTATATTTCACTTCAACATATAAAATTTGATTTCTACGCCCAAGTACTTTTTATTTAAATTCGATCAAAGATCTTTTGAAATTATCAAGTACAACAAATTCGAAGATGTTCAAGCAGGCAAATCGAACAGGCAGATTAAATTCGATATTCCTAATTCAATGCATGGGCTTGAGATATCTGTAAATTATATTATCTGTGCTTTTAGCTTTCAATTTTTTTCGATTTCCCTAAGCAGATCGATCTGTAGAACGGTATTTCAGATATCAAGAAATACAGATGAAACTATTACGGATCAGCATAAAGCAATATGATATCGACATTTTCATTTACTTTTATGTTAACGCAGGTTTTGATGGAATTTTTTTTTAGCAAAATGCCATTTTACAACCATCTCTGCTTTAGATTTTATTTTCGCTACATTGTACTAGTATCCAGTAGATGGTAGTCGAGTCGTATTCTTAGCCAGTATTTAAACCGGTAGGTAAGAAAGTTTTAATTAACTGTTTACAAACAATTATAGATCCATGTTTGCGTGAGTATAATGTGTGCGATCAGTTGTTCAAAATTACACCTGCATGATGACGTGATACAGTATTAAGAAGCGTTTCCTCAAATTGACAGCTCATCATAGGTCATAGTTTCAGGTGGCATCAAAATTCACCTTGCAAAACATCCACTAGACAACCACTTGACATTTCAAAAAATCATCCGTTTTGTGTTTTCTAAAGAGATCATAATTTTATAACAATAGGCAGCACATTGTGCCGGCACAATCTACTTACATCAGCATAAAAAGAAGAAAATGTAATACAGGATACGGCTGCCTAATCCCATTGAAGGAAGCATTGTGAGGACTAAAGAAAGGTGTTTATCTGTTTATCCGGACAAAAAAAAACCCCGACCATTATGATCTTTTTTTCGCAATGCAATTTTTAACAAATCTTTTTGGTCACACACTGTCAGTTGTCAAACAGAACGTCCAACACACAAAAAGGACTCTACAGACAAAATGTGGTGGGCGTTTCTGAAGCTTAACAACTATTGTTGGTGTAGTGCAGTGTACTAGCCTAGATATCACATGCGGTTTTTAACACTGGAACGACAGAATCTGTGCGGTATACGCACTACCATCACGTTGGCTACTAATGCCCTGCAATTTATCATTGTAACGCAATTAGTATGTAATTAATGCGAATTTCAAGATCAAGTAAATTTGTGTGTGGCAGTAATTGAAAAGGTGTAGTAAGACAAAGAACAGCGATCATTAGGCGGGCGCCAAATATTTCAGGAGTTGATCCGACAAAAGGAGCACTGGTCATCGCTTTGATGTACGAGCAGTTTTCAAAGTCGATATGCAGGTGAGGAGGTTAAATTAATTTTTGCTCGACATGAATGAGTGCATCAGCGCAAAATGAAAAAAAAAACACAAAATAATGCTTCCGGGCTAAAGAAAATTAATTTTAATGTGTGCAGTTTTGGTTTAAACCCTTTCTTATGCCAACATACAAAGTTGGCAATGGTATACTGTAGTTATTTCTGTTTATGAATACAGCTGCGTGATAACCATTAGTATGTGTATGTAGATTGTAATTAAAACATTTGGAAAAGAGTAGCTTCCAAATCCCTTTCCTGATAAGGTCGCTTTTGGTTTGGTTTAATAATAATAATAATAAATTTAATATTAGCTAGTCCACTAGTCAATATCGCTAACATCCTGAATTCGTATCATTTACTTTAAAGCCTAAATTAGTAAGTTGTTGACATATTTTCGTTCACCTTCATCTAAGGACTCATCAGATGAACAAAAACAGGACTCTGTCAATGAAAAAATTTAATATTTAAGACAGGATTGTATGGATTTTGGTTTTGATAAAAAAAAATTTGTTCGTTATGTTGGAATTCCATACAATCCTGTACGTCTTAAGTCTAATATTTTTCCATTGTGAGAGCGCTTAGCCACCATGGGCATAGAAGAATTTACGCAGATTGGGTTAATGTGGAAGTTAATGTTGATTTTTCAAAGAAGATCTTATTTTCTGAAGACGCACATTTTCACCTCTCTGGGTATGTTAATAAGGAGAATTGCCTGAAATGGGGTGAAGAAAATCCTCATGCGATTTACGAGACACAGTTAAATGCCCAAAAAGTGACTGTTTGGTGCGCGTACGGTATCAAAAATAATTACCAATTACCAACCAAATACGTGCTGGCCATCGAGCGTACTCCCACTTTTCGAACACCCTACTGTATACATTGGCGACTTCAATAACCATCATACCTCATAGAGATATGCCCTGAATGACCTAAACGACCTTAATTTAGTTGATTGGTCCGATGGCAACCATCTTAATCTCGTTTTCGATGATAAAAGATGCAGGAACCATCTTCTTCAGACGTTGGCCGAAAAACTTTAACCCAGATCATACTTTTGTAAGTTGCAATACCGACGAAAGAACTTTCCAAACCAGCCAGAAAGTCACTTCTAGCTACCCCCACAGCCAGCACAGACCTGTCGTCATCGAAATTACTCATCGCCGAATTGATTACCCAGCCGAGATGGAATTTCAACAATGCAGCTTGGAAAACTTTTCAAAGGATCTCGATTCAAATATAAGATAAGTAAATCCTTTAGCTAAAAACCACAGACGCCTTATCGCCGTCATCATCTCTACAGCCAGAAGCATGTTCCGAGAGGATACCGCAAAGAAGACATTCCCGGATGGCCAGAAGAAGGCGACCTGCTATATGATATGAAGAACCCGAAACAGCAGACAAACTCGACAAAACGCTCAGTGCACAGTTGGAAAATACCAACTTCATGCATTCAAACCGAAAAGCCTGGAGTCTCCTTCGTAAACTTGAAAGCAGCACACCAATTGCCACAATCAGCCCTAACACAATTGCTGACTGAATTGTGAAGCTCTCCTCCTCAGATAAAGTAGAAAGAAGGAATGATCCAGTAGAGTCTCAAATTACTGAACAGAAACTCCCAAGCCGAGACCTTTCACCATTGAGGAAGTTGAAGTTGCACTCCTCAAGCTCACCTCACGACCTCAAAGAAGTTTGCATATGCTGACGACCTCGCTATAACTACACAACACCAAAACATAGAACAAACGGAAAAATCTTTACAGTATATACCGGGTGACTGACACGAAGTGTTACCAAATTCAGACTGTCATTGCTGTCAAACCAGTGATGACAGAGCGCTCAAATTTACACTAATGACAGTTCATTCCATTGTTTACAAGCGTACAAAAGCATTTTAGCGCTTGCACGAAAGTGGCGATTTGCCGAATTTCGTTTTCTCCGATAAGTCACCGTTCGTTATTGAGCAATATGTGAACAAGCAAAATGACCGGATTTACTTGCCCGGCCGTTCTACTGAAAATTTGGACCAACGGATTGCTACTCGAAACCAAGCGCCGCCGATGGTGATGGTTTGGGCCGCCGTTAAGGCCGAAAGCCGTTCACTGCTCGTTTTTTTGGACCGTGGCATCAAATTAATGCTCAAATTTATCGGGATCATGTGTTGGAGGGAGCGTTGAAGCTTTGGGCGCAAAAACATTTCGGCCGCAGAGCCTGGACATTTCAACAGGACACGGCGCCGAGTCGCAAAGCGTCAATAAATATTGGCTGAGAAACAACGTTCCGCGGTTCATTTCCACTGCCCAATGGCCATCAAATTCACCGGATGCAAATTCGCTAGATTTCTCGGTTTAGGGTATTTTGAAGAGTTAGGTTTGGGAAAAAAAATACCAAAGTGTCGATCATTTCAAGCAAACGCTTCGCCGAAAATGGGCCAACATACCGCAGAGCCACTTTCGTGCTGCATGCAATAGCTTTGTCGGCCGTTTCATGGCCATAATCGCGGCTAAGGGTGGCCAAATCGAAAACTGCTAATGCAAATCGAATTTGAATATTTGTGAACATTTTATACTTTGATTCAATAAAATTCATCAAAAAATAAAAATTCTGTGGCATTTTGTTTTGGTAACACTTCGTGTCAGTCACCCTGTATAGTATGGGCTTATACTTCAAACACTGGAGGTTATGTCCTAGTATGAACAAAACGGAGGTTACTTGTTTCCACCTTAACAACAAACACGCGAAAACAAAACTTAAAGTTAGATTTAACAACGTATATCTAACTCACAACCCTACACCAAAAATACCTGGTAGTCACTCTGGACCGAACGTTGTCCTTTAAGGAGCACCTTACAAACTCTGCAGCAAAACTAAAAACTCTAAATAACATCATCAAGAAGTTAGTGTCAACAACATGAGTAGCAAGAAACTCCGCTCCGCCACTGTGGGCTTGGTTTTCTCAGCTGCTGACTACTGTTCCCCGGTCTGGCTCAGTATTGCTCACACAAATAAAATAGACTTTCAACTAAATTCTTAAATGCGCATAATCTCAGGAACAATCAGCTCAACAACAACCCGATTTCTCCTCGTACTCCTCGTCAGGTCAACTGAAAATTCCTGGTTTCTTATTAAACCAAAGCGAGTGGAATAAATTTAATCGAAACTTTAAAGCTTAGTTCGTATTATTAAAAATTAGTTTTTACGCAGAGCTTTTAAAAATGATTTCTGTTTCGGTAGGAATTTTTTTTTTTAATGTTTGATGATAATGCTCAGTAAAATGAAAAATGTTTGGCTTAGAATCCCCATCGCATATCACTAATTTGTGTAAGGAATGGCTTATTATGGCTTTCTTAGCTGCTTAGTGGAGGAACAAGTAGACATTCATGTACTAAAATAGCTAGAAAAGACCAATATCACGACGCAATGTCGACCTGTAAAGGTATATGATACATAAGCTAATTTTTAACTCCTTCGTGCGGCGGTCACCTTATTCATGCAGTTTTTTTTTTCTTCAAACCGTCATGCTTTTCCGATTTTTATTGATAATTTAATTTTTTTCCTTTCGCACAAAGCTCCAAGCTCTTACGTCTCACCACACCACTAAGTTGATGGTGATTTCAAACAGTTGATGTGCGACTGTAGTAACAACAAAGTGACCAATTATTGTCATCAACTGAGTCAATTTGTCATGACATTGCCGTCCGCGCTATACATCGTGTAATACAGGAGTGGTAAACTCATAAAAAGGCCCGAAGATTTTTTTACAAATTGTTGAATTAAGGAAAAATAAAAACTTTGTATTTAAAGAAATGCAAAAGAAAGGAAATTTAAAAAAAAAAAATTTTTTTTGAACGGAATCAATGTTCGAACTAATACTTGAATTTTTGAAAAGTTAAATAACATTTTCTTCCATAATTTAATTCCATTTTAATAAGTTAAATATATTTTCATATGGACGATATGGGTCAGGTACAAGTTCTCAATCCCACACCACTCGAATTGTTTTTTTTTTGCGTCATGTTATTGTGGGTAAACTCTTTTGTGTGATGTACCTGGTGCAGTTCCGCCGCAGGTTTAGGTAATTGTTGTAATTATTTTTAACATGATTGCGCTCTCACATTGATTTGATTGCTGTTTTGTTGAATAGAAGATTAAGTTGTTGTTGTTTTTGTATTGTGTTGTGTTTTTTTCTTTCAGCCGGAATTGTCATCGTTGTGATGATGCTACTGTGTGCTGTGTTTAGTTTTGGGAAGCCCTATATGCATAATGCGATTTGTTTAGCTATACCTTCGTTAATAAACATACGTAATATACACATATATGTATACGTATACAACCTAGTTAACTTGTTTAGCGACCCTTACTACGTATATAGGGTATTCAATCGGCGTGGAATCCCCGGTAAATATTTTAGTTTGAAATTTTCAATTTATAATTGGCGCCAATTTTGCCTTTGTTTGTTATTTATCCATTGTGTTAAGCACGCATTTGAGAGCATCAACTCTGACAGAATAGCGGTAACAATAGCTTCCACTGTTGCGCCGCACAACTTCGGGCTTAAATGGTACACTGAAAATGTTCACGAATTATGATAAATTGATGTGATGAATTGAGGAAATCTTCTGGCGGAAAATTGACAGCAATTGATCATTTGGCTTTGAGCACCTGAAACGCGTGGGGCGTGCGTCAGACAAATGGGCGCTACATCTGTTGTATGGTTTTGCGAATTCCACCTGTTGCAAGGTTGATCGTAATTAGCGCTGAGGATAATGACGGACGAAATGACCTGATTTGGTTCTACGGGTAAATACATGTACTGAATGTGTGTTGGCAATGGACACGTATCTAATTAAGAGCGGTTCAATTCTTGACCTATTTTTATGCATATAGAAAAAAGGTTTAACAAGACATGCGTTATTTATAACTTGCTTACTTCTTGCTTAGTTTTTTCATGTCGCGCTATAGATCGGGGTGAAGCTGGGCTTGGTAACTTCCCCATATTGTGCACACATATTCTTTGCAGGTCAGCCTGCACTTGTACGCGCATTCTAAGGCGATGCATGTTCTACTACATAGTCCCTCTGAAATCTGGAATTGTTTGGTATAGGCTCTACATATTTTGGTAACTTCCCCATATTGTGCACACATATTCTTTGCAGGTCAGCCTGCACTTGTACGCGCATTCTAAGGCGATGCATGTTCTACTACACTGAGATCTGGAATTTGTTGATATAGGCGGCCTTGGACCTACTAATATAGACTAAGAAACATTTATTTTTGTAACATTTATATAATGAAATAAAGTCAATAATACTACTATCCCTCTGGTTAAGATTTGAAGACTCGATTCGATTCGAAGTAATTACGAGCAGCCCTGACGGTGTGCTGATCCGTCGACCATGCGGGTATTGAGATGAGGAAACTCTCTGCTTGCATTAGTGACGTCCCTTCTTGCAGCAAAGTCAATCAGCGTAAGACCGTTTCTAGAATTGGTGTCTTGTAGAATGTATATTCTGACAGGTGTTTTACCAAAGATATCCTCTTTCCTAATTTAAGCATTGAAATCACCTAACTCAAATTTAGTGTCATATTTGGGGCATTGCTCCTAAGTTTTGTCAGGGGCTCGTGTTGGAAACCGTATATGGTGTTTTCAGTTGTTTTTTTTTGTAGGAGAGTTAGCTCATATTTATCAGATGTTTGTAAATTAAGCTTAAATGTGGATTGCTACAATACAATCTCACATAATAAACTTTACACTTCTTACTTAAGTCTGCCGTTTCCAAAAATGGCACTGTAGTTGATATTGTTACGAAAATGTAAATAGAAAACTTATATCACTCTGTACCCATGGCTTGGTACTAGAATTTATAAATTTCTAAAAACCATTGCATACAATTAGACTTAGTAATATTGTTTATAAAATTTTATAAAGAAAGATTATAGCAGCATGTTCTGGTACTTTCTTTTACTTTTTATGTAGTTCGAAGAGAATAGAGTAGAAAATATTGGAACCTTCCCGAAAATTTGTAATTTGGAATTCAACAAGACTACTTGAAAAGTAGACAGAGCTACTGCTTAAACGAATATTATTGTTTTTTGTGAATAATAAGTAATCATAACAAAGTGCGAAATAATAATTTTTAAGATATTTATATGGGAGACTCTCGATCCTGGGGCCCAATCATTTCCAAATTATTACAAAAAGTGTTGTCATCGGAGGTCACCATGTCTACAAAGTTTGAATAAAAACGGATTCTAGAAAGTGCAAAAGAATGTACAAAATGATTTGGTCTGCCAGCCAACCAGATAGCCAGCCATAAACAAACAAATACATCCGGACGCGAAGTTAATATAGAGAATTTAAAAATATGGACAACGCCTTTTCTTGAAGTGCCGAGAAGGTGATCACGATATCGATATTATCAGAAGAACATTAAGTTACATATATGCAAGACGCTTTCTTCTAAAGGTTTGCTCGTCAGTCTGAAATTCCGCGGCACAGCTTGAGGAGCGTTTCGAAATATTGAAAAACTTATTTTTAATGTCAGTGTTGTGTAGCCGAAACCGTGCGAATTGTGAAAAAAATATGCGTCGTGAAAGAGCGCCAAGCGGAACCGCTGTGGTTCGATTTGTGAAGAAAGTGCATGAGAAAGGCTTGCTATTGGATAACAGAAGTGGTTCTTGAGCTCGGACAGGATGTTGCCCGAGAATATTGCGGCTGTGGCCCATAGCGTGAGACAGAATCCATTGACGTCAACTCAACGCCAATCGCAGCAAGTGGCCAATAGTCGCACAAGGTCCAGATGAATCAGGAGTTGAACGCAAATGACCAGTTCTTTGCGTGAGTCATAGACCAGCTTGATAATAATAATATTCAGCGCGACAGACCGTTGCGGTACAAGCCCAATTTTCTCGCGACTATTTGTGTTGTGCATGTATATTTTTGCAACACAAATGTATGGGACCTACAATTTAATGGCAAATTGAGAACTTTCCGTGACAAGTTATTACTCTCGGACGGTTCTCAGACATTCTCGAGAGGTTGGACACCGTGAAAAATATTTTTTGGTGTTACTGGGATTCGAACCAAGAACCTCATACTCATCCCAGCCGTGCTTGATAATGACGTCGATTTTGGTCGAAAAATCATATATATCATAATATAAGACGAAGTGCATTTTCATCTTTGTGGCTATGTAAACATCCAAACTGCCAAATTTGGGATTCGGAATAGCCACTTGTAATCTTAGAGAAGCCAATGCATCCACCAAAAGCGACAGTTTTGTTTGAATTTTTCTTCGAAAACGCTGCTGGAAACGCCATTATCGTACTGACCAATTTTTTGTGACCTCAAATCGACGCCACGAATGTGGACGACCTTTGGTTTCAACAGGATGGCGCCATATGACATATAAGCCGACTGACAATCGATATCTTGCGCGCCAAATTTGGTAACCGAATAATCAGCCATAGCTGAGATTTGACGCCGATGGACTTTTTGGTATGTCGGTGTGTCGTTAAGGATAGATATTATGAGGATGATCCAAAGAAAATTTCAGACTTAAAACATAACATTGCGACTGTTATTCGCGAGATAGGCGCCGAAAACTGGACTCACAGGATGGCTTACTGTAGGGCCAGCATATGAAGTCACATGAACGAATTTGTTTTTTACTCTTAAATTGGAGTCGAAATGACTGGAAAGTTTGGCAGAATGCCAGGCCTAACTCTTAGCGCAGTTTGAAAACATAATTATATGAACAATTGTTGTTCCTCGTATGTGGTGATGAGGGATTTTCTGCGGATGTATTTATACCAATTTATTTAAATTCAAAAATAGAATGAAAGTAAGGTGTTAGCACTGTTGTTTTGAAGCGATTAGTTGTAGTTAAAAGATATTTAACTAGAAGCCAATAAAAACTAAAACGAAATACATTATCGATTTAAAACCCGTTTTCAGGATGGATGGATTTGGAAAAATAGAAGAAAACGAAAGACTTCGGAACCGAACTCATGTCAGAAAAATACGCGTGTATGGTTTGATGGTAAGGCACTGAATTATTTAATTCTGAAAACCAAAAGAAGAATGAGTGCTACAACGATGATTACATCATTTAAGGTTAAGCTTGGCAGGTGGCTTGGGTCGTTAGGACATCTAACTCAAATCAACGAATGTCCCTTACGAAAAGTATAATTAGACACGACACGATATCCCTGAAAGGTTGGGTCAGAACGCACAGAGTTGGGCAGCCCAAACAAGAAGAAACTAGCTCTCGAGAGCTTATTTGCGCTAAGCATTCAACCTTGGTTGCGGATCTCCAGAAAAAAGAGAAGAATACTGACATTACAGAACAAAAATAAAATAAAGAACATAGTTCAAAGTGTCTCTCAGGGAAAAATCTTCAACAACAAAAAAATCTTGTTATTGACTTTCCTTGATCTAGCTTGGTGCTTTATCTACTCACTTCCACGATCGAAATTGTTACACGATTTGTATACTTAATAAGGTTATCTCGATGAGCGTGTAAAATTTATAGTTTTATTATTGCATTATTATGAGAACATAATGTGGCAATGGAATGCCGACACATCCTTTTTATCCCGTCAGAAAGGCCACATAATATCAGGCAGGGAAAAAAGCAACACAAAGAATACCTCTGACAAAGGGAGGACAGTTTTATGGTTATTCAATTTCGATAATATTCTATTTTATTGTATCGGTTGTAGTTTGTGGTTTGTTTTTATATTTTTTTACCTGCACAATCGGTTCGTGGTCAAGTGATGATGGTTTTGGGAGGCAAGTGAGTCGGCATAAGTCTGTCTTCTTTTGTTGATCCTTTGTTTTAGAAATTACACCTTTTTATGGTCTATTTTGGCTTTCATAATTTTTATGTGCTGTTAATAGACTACACTACAGACTTGTTGGTAGACGTCTGAAATTTATTACCAACAATATTTATTAAAATAGTTTACTTTCTTTAGCGGAAATGGGAAATAGTCTGTGATGTGTTTTAAAGCGGATTTATTTTATTCGAGTTTAATGAAAATATTAAATGAAATTTGTATACAAATAGTTATACGCATTTATGTTTCTTCTATGACAACGTATATACTGATGGTAGTATAAGAACATCGAAGTGCTAGACTGTTAAGAAATTGATCGAAATGGCCTCCTTCTGTAATCTTTGCGGCCAAAGTACACGACCGTTTCTACCAATCCATCGATTTTGATAATATAGGTTCCCTCAAAAATGCAGTGATATTACGTCCACTGTGGCAAGGGGCACCGTCCTGCTACAAGGATATATTAAATAGCATCAGTAATTGAACGTCTTAGTTTAAAATTGCAGATGCCCAGATGAATAAAGGCGCAGAACTGCGTAACGATAATTGTTCTTAAAATTTTATCGTTCATCGTTTCATCTAAAAACTTAATTAAAAAAAAGACCATCATCATGCATATCTTTAACTATGAACTACCTACCACCACCTCTAAATAGTACCCTAATAATCACCACCATCATAGCTATATTGAACTAGTACCAAACCACAACAAATACCCAAATAGCTTCCACCACCAACGCTATTGAACTAGTACTTGAACCCAAATAGCCACTATAACTATTTAGTACTATTTTGGTACTAGTTCAAGTACTAGTTCAATGGCGGTGGTATTGGTGTCTATTTGGGTACTATAGTGGCCTCTTTAAAGCATCCAGATATGATAAGCTTATTTTCCACTATATTGGATACACGAACTTAAGAATTGGTCAAATGAATGTCTGGTAGCAAACAATCTTCACGTCACTTCACAATTATCCTGAAAGGAAGAACTTTTTGAATTTTTGCCTTTTCCACAGCGGTATATCCAAAGATTCTTGTAATTACTTGAGATCGTGAATTCCTCGTCTAAGAGGAAGAGGAAGAGGAAGATTTTTGATGTGCATAACGTCAGAATGACCAAATAACGCATCCATATAAACAAGTACTTTATAAATATATATCTTAAATAAGATTGGCGTTGTTACTGTACCCTGTGGCAGACTATTAGCGATATTTAAAGTTTAATTCATCACATTCTGTCTATCCTTATAATTTGTACCGAAACAGGAAAAACTAACGAAACATTAAATCAAATGGTAGAGAGCCATTCATACCACCAGTTTCTTTAAGAAAAGTAAGGCCCATCAATTCTTTGTATAAGATGAAGATGACAAGGGAATTCACCGAACAAAATGAGCCATCAGCTTATCTGAATATTGATAGAGCGGAAAACTGCCAGGAGAGAGTGATACATAACAGCGTGAGTATAAATACGTTCCTACCTATGAATTTTTGTCGCATAACGCCTATTTCTATTATGATTTTTTCTTGGTTCAGTCCTTTATTATCTTTTGTGGCACACTTACAAGTACAATAGTTAAACACGAAGGAATGAGTAATGATTCACGAATGACTTGACATTTTTAAGTTGGCTCAGAATTAAATGCAACTTTTTTCCTAACTCACTCACTCCTGCAATTTCCTCTTTTATGGTGGCCTGCCAGAGCATTCATATTCGTAATGATGTATAGTTATCAACACCTTGGATAATTGAGCTAATTAAATTAACTACATCATAAAGAAAACAACTATGCAGCAGCGCTAATATAATTACCAATAATTTATAAAAAATTTTAAATTATTATACTTGTGCATTGGCAATTATTTACTTTCCTATGGAACGGTGATAAGCTCACGATATTTCATCGGAATACACTTGAGTTCAACTAGAAGATTACTTATAGTATTTGATGTATTGACTATTTTTGACCCCACAGCAATAAAGATGAGCTGGTCTTCGACAATGTTGTTGTTTTCATTGTTACATCCTACATTTACCGATTTATGAAAGGAATTTTTAAATTCTCTATATTAACTTCGCGTGCACGTGGCTGGCTGGCTGGCTGGTCAGATTTTCTGATCAATTTTTAGCCCACTTCCCATGGCCCGATTTTATTAAAATTTTGCACACCCTGACCCCGCGGCCCGAGGGGCCTCAAATTTTTATAGAAAGTGTTGTCATGGGAGATATACATGTGTGCAAAATTTCAATAAAATCGGGTGTGCCGGCCAGCCAGCCAGCCGGCCAGCCGGCCGCCACGGGCAAGTGAAGTTAATATAGAGAATTTAAAAAAGTTTGGAACGAAAAATAGTAAAAAAAAATATATCGGAATGTTGGTTGTTCTCCGCATAGCTCAAGGAAAGATCGATTGTTTTCGATTAAATGTTTATTAGAATAAGACGGAGAAATTATTAGATTTGGGGTTTGTATATCAACGGGTTGAGACTTCTGTCATAAAAACTGACTCCTCAACTATTACTTACTGCTCCAACTTCTCACAGGAACCTCTGATACATACAATTTTATCAGTTTGGTGGTGCGCCGCGACCATAAAAAAGTTGCTTTTTGAACTCTTCTGCTGTTTCTTTTGATATTGAACTGATAGTTTGGAATTTTTGAATTCCCAGCATACAGCTTTTTATTACTTCGATTTGTGCTGTGGAGGTATTTATTCTCCTCGAAGTTTTTCTGTGGCATAACACGTAACGTTCGGTCATGGCATACCGCAAAAATATTTCTTTTGAGCCGATGTGACTTTTAATAATAATATTCGCCGCGACAGACCTTGCGGTCCAAGGCCTAGCTTCTCGCAACCATTTGTGTTGAGCATGTATATTTTTGCACACAAATGGAAGGGACCTACAATTTAAGGCCGGATCCGAACGGCGAATTGAGATGCTTTCCGTGACAAGTTTTTAATCTCGGAACGTTTGTCACCCATTCGCGAGGTGGGACACCGTGAAAAAAACTTTTGGTGTTACTGGGATTCGAACCACGAACCCCCTTAAAGTATACAATGAAAATATTATTTATTAAATTACTCAGACGTTAAAGTATACAATAAAATGTAATAATTGTTGTAATATTATTTGTTAAATGAGTTAACCCTTAAAGCATACAATGAAATTTAACGATTGTTGCAATAGTTTTATTATATGTTTTAACCCTTAAATTATAAAATAAAAATATAATAATTGTTGTAATATTATTAACTAATTAGGTTATTCCTTAAAGTATTTAATGAAATGTTATGATTGTTGCAATATTTTTATTAAATGACTTAACCCTTAAAGTGTACAATAAATGGCAATAATTGCTGCAAAATTATTTATTAAATGACAATCTTTAAAAGTGTACCATTAAATGCAATAATTGTTGCAATATTATTTAATAAATGAGTTAACCCTTAAAGTGTACAATGAAATGCAATAATTGTTGCAATATTATTTATTAATGACTCGGCCATTAAAGTATAAAATAAACTGTAATTATTGTTGCAATATTTTTATTAAATGACTTTACCCTTAAAGTATACAATGAAATGTTATGATTGTTGCAATATTTATTAAAAGATTCAACCGGTACACTATTGTAAGGATTTTGGCAATTTGCTTTACATCCTGAGAGCATTTACCAATTAATGAGATAGCTCCAAGCAGTGTACATTGTACAATATAATGATAGATGAAGATTTATAATAAAATTGGGGAATATTATTATGACAGGATTTCTCTTACGTATACATATATAATAAACATACATATAAACCATACTTGTATATCATTAAAGTTGGCCCAAAAAATTACATTTGATTGTTAATTTTTAATGAAAATTAAAAGGTAGGATGCCTATCAACGCTATGAGCACACTTTCACATTTTAGTATGCGCATTGAGATTTCTTTTATCGAGCTGTAAATATCTCGGCGCTCAATAACACCGGGCAAACGTTACGTTTGATTCTATTTACAATTTCACACGCGATCGTTGACCAGAACACATCGCATCAGTACCATCTCCTATAATAACAGTAAATTAATTAAATTTTAAGAATTTGATCAGTCAATAGACGTGGTATTATTGCAAGCTCCGCATGGTACGCATTGTCTTTCATCAGTTTTTTTATTATCTTTAGATGCGAGCAAGTTTTTTTTCACGGCGAATACACTCAAGGATTAACAGGGAAATTGTGACAGGAAAGAGGTTGCTGTTAATGCCCACGTCTGCTGATTACTGCTGACTTCCAAAATTTTCAAAAAAGGCGTATTCCGACTCATCGTATTGATGGCGCGGACGAAATGAATTATATGATTTATTCCTTTGGCGCCAGAGCGGCATCTTTCATGTTTCGCTACGCGTATATCATTTGAAGAAACAAATCATGATCTGAAGATGAAAGCGGGGATCATTTGATTCTCGCGCTTTCCGACGCCTTGTTCCCGCAAGAACGCATATTTTATTTCTTCTCACTTAACTGAAGGTGAGGGCGCAGCCGTCGACGTAGCATTAGGGGCAGCAAACGATTGACCAGCGAACAGTTAAGTTATAACCTCAGTCAATAGAGTCAGTGACCAACTGAAGCGGTTTTTCGTTTAGCATTTAGCGATATATTCCAATATTTGCTTCAGCTTGCAAGACATAACGTCTTGGTCTCTGAACTCCAGCCTACTTCATTGTTTCAGCTCCTTAGTTTTATGTTTCTTCATAGTAGTTGTAAGATTGATTCAGGTAAATCTCGGCAGGACTTTCGAGTATTTCTATGAAGATCAGTTCTGTGGTTCAAGATCGCATTTTTTAATCAAAACGCAGTGATCGTACAAGTGGAAGATCCTTCGTTTTTCCTTGTAAATGAATTTCAGAGAAGTATCACACCCATATTGATGTTCCGCAAAACTAATGCTGACCTTGGATCATTTTGAAAGTAGTCCTGAATGGGTTTTGAGAGGATCTTGAGTGGGTGTTTTGGTTTTAATTTAATTTTTAGTGAAGATTGATTAATGGTTATTTTCATATTCTTTATTGTTTTGGGTTGCAATGCGTTCAAGCACATGCTACATAGATTTGAAGCCTCTACATATTTTGATCCACTAAAAAGCCGTGCTCAAGAATTACGACAAACACCTTATACCCTGGACGACATGTCACATTCTTGTGCATGACATTTAGCTTATGCTAATTCTAAAACATTCCGCCTCATCGTTATTCAATTCGTTTTGGTTTTGTAATTTTTCGACAACATTTTGCACGATTTAACCCGAAAACGTCAATGTAAACATTTTGCGAAAAACGATTCGATTCACTTCAAGAGGTTCCTGCGAAATCGTTGCAAATTTTTTTTTGCAAGAAAATCGACCTTACGCTGAGCGAAGCGAAAGAAAAGGATTTATGATCAGCTATTTGTAACAAGAAATGCAAATCTTGTAGTCGTAAAAATCGTTAAAACGGTGACACCAAATACAATCGCATTGAAGAGCGCGCTCAACCAAACATCCTCACTTATTCACAGTTAATAGTTTTAGTGCTTCTTTACCTACACCTTATCCTTTCTGATCTACTTGTCGAATGTAGATCACCAAATCAGTTGTATCTACCTGCTGATGATTGCAAATAAAAACACGAACGAACTGGCACCATATTGTTCCCTCATTTGTTAATGACCCTATTGCTCTAATTTTCCGCCTTTGTAGCTTGATTTGATCCTCCGAATCGAAATCAGATACCTTACTCGGAGGTCCAGGGGGTTAAAAGATTGATCGTTATACATCCGTGAACAAATGACCCGTAGCGATGCGGTGCTGAACAAAGAGCGTCTGTCGACCAACGGAGCTGTAGAGCGTTTGCTACGTATATATGGGATTATCCTTTCGGTGGCCATTGTCGTAAATTGAAAACGGAAAAACAAGATAGAAGTTAGCGCCAGGATTAGGAGTAATTTGTTTAGTTCTCCAGTTTTGTGTGTTTTCTTATAGCCTTAATAATAATTCATCGGCTAATTCTTTGGACAGTCCGTCAGATTGATGTAGGTACTTACACAGATAGGTGAATCCTACTGAACGTGCCGCTGTTGCTTGTATAATACTTGGAGCACTAAGTAAGGATTACAATCTGAACATGTGTAGTAAGTTTGAGCTGAGTGCCCAGACACTTGGTAAGGAAATTCGCAAGGAAATCATATAGAGAGCAAGGAAACTGCTGCTTTGGTTTTTAAGAAAGGACACTGTCATACTTTACGTTCAATTCGTTTGATATATATGTAGAGTAAGTCCCAACAACTTTTATAGTGCGGTTCATCTGATTTGTTGCAGTCAAGATAAAGAATAAAGAAAGTGATATGTATTCATTTATAAGTAAGAGCGCCTGGGTCGAACTTACTCTTATAATGGAGCCTGTGTTAATTAGCAACGCCAACGCCGTATCCGTAATAATCCATATCTGTAATTAGCGAAATCATGAAGATGGCCCTGAGCATACCAAGACTTTGCTAGGCAACAAGTTGTTACCTATGAGTCAACTCAGGGAAAACTGCGATATGGTACTCTGTACCACTTAATCTAAGATACCCTGACATATGTCCTTCCAAAAATAAAAAAATACTAACATTTACCTCCAACGTTTAATATCTCGGTGTTATCCTGGATAAAAAGCTTAGCTGGAACTAGAAGTCAAGTATAGAATGCCGGTCTAAGATAGTAGCGATGCCAGCCACAGATGGACTTATGGTTGTACTCTTGTGTGTCTAATTTTTACATATGAAGCACTAGTTTGGCAACGAGCAATAAATATTACGAGTATGCTAGCTCAGCAGAATACAAAAATTAGTAACAGCTGGTATCACATGATCTTTACGGTCATGCAGGACCGATGCGGTAAAAACCATCTTACACCTATTTCCTCCTGACATATTTATCAAATACATCGCGCGTCGTGAAGTGCAGTTAATTTATCAATGTTTTCGTCATCGACAATTATTCTCAAAAAAAATCTTGTAGATAGTAGCCAGACCAGAGGGAGTGAAATATTTCTTGCACCGGGTTAGAAAACCTGAATATTTGGCAGCATTTTTTGGCGACAGTGAATATGTGGTCATTCCAACGTTGCCAATGAAATCCGTACTGCCGGTCACTAAGGATTTCGTTGGTTTCAAGATATTTGATGAGCTGAAAATTGATCAGCGTTTCCATGATTTTGGAAAAAATGGATGTAAATGCTATTGGTCGGTACGAAGAAGGAGACGACGGCTCGCCTTTTTTGGGTATTGGCTGGAAAAGGCTGTTTTCCAACTTTTTGGGAAGAGTTCAGAACAATAGCATAGATGGAAAAGGTTACGCAATGGTAATGCCATCTTGGAAGAACACCTTTTCAGAACTAATCGGGAAATACCATTTAGCCTAGCGGATTTGTGAGTCTTGAGATTGTTTAAAACTCTAGTGACTGAATGCAACGAACTCTGAGGTGCACGGCAGCAATGCACAATCTGGAAGCGTGGAGCTAGCTGCTTTTGATTGCATCAGCGGCGGCATCCACGTTGCTATCGCGAGATAATAGCGTCCAGTTAACATTCCCAAAGAGTTGTTAAGGCTGTCCCAATTGTCTTTCTACGCCATCCTGTTACGTGGTTTATTAACAAGAAATTAGCTGATACTACACAATGGTCTGACGAGCCTAGTAGCAATAAAATATTTACGGAGTATTTATCACGACGAAAGGTAAGGAGCAAGCGGAATGATTTGCAATGTCAAGTAATCTTTTAGTCTCATTTACATTTAAGGTGATTAAATTCAGCGTATATCTCAACACACTTTCCTTCGGGTGTTGTCTGGCCAGAATGGCGAAGCCACCCAGAATTGTGCACATTAAAATCCCCCGCAATAACGATTTCAGTTTAACGATACTCGTATTGTGTAACAATTCTTAAAATTGAATCAGACAGTGCATCAAACTCGTTCTGAGTCGAAACATTGTCTAAGTTGGGGCTTCCTCAAAGGAAATAGTAGTGAATATTACGCTCTCAAAGGAAATAGTAGTGAATATTACGCTCTTGTACCTTTACTTTGAGCCATATGAAATGAAATTCCGGATTGGGACAGATTTGGCTGAGTTGAGGCAAAAGTTGGAACGCAACATCACTACGGACATAAATTGCGGGTCCGCGTCTAGGGAAAAATAATTAAGGTTGCGCCGTCCTGTTGCAATCACAAGTCTTCGAAATCAATTTCAGCTATTTGAGGCCAAAAGAAGTTGTTAATCATCTCACGGTAACGAACGCCGTTGATGATAACCGCATTGTCATTCGCATTCTCTTAGAAGAACGGTCAAATCACTGCCAGCCAAACATGCGCACCAAACAGTAGCTCGTGGTGGATGCATGGGACGTTGAAGTATTACTCTTGACTTCTCAGCTCCCCAAAAGAGACAATTCTGTTTGTTGACATAGTCATCAAGTTTGAAATGCGCCTCAAAAATCTCCATTCACTTGTTGTTGCTCTAAGATTTATTCTGTGCACTTTTGCTGCGCATGGTCCGCTAACTTCAAATGTTTTGTCAACTGAATTTTGTAGGAATCCAAATGCAGATCTTTAGTCAAAATTCGCTGTAAACTGCATCGTGAAATTTTCAATTGTTGAGGTGGAAAGATTCTGGTGAATACTCTGACTAACCGCTGCAATGTTTTCATTAGACCGAGCTGCACAAACACGAATAGGTCTCTTCTGGGCTTGAACTAATCTAATCGCTTCAAATTTCTTGATTAATCGAACCACTGTACGGCAAGGAAGTGCGTTATTGTGATCGAAAAATGCACGACTTTTTCAAACCGTCTCCCCACCATTTCGGTAGTGGGGTTTTAAAATTTCTATGTGTTGTGCGTTTTCTATGATTAAACCTTAATGTTCACACATGACAGCTGTTATAAAACAACGCTGTATTACCGACGCAAAAAAGTGGCAATAAGTTTAAAAATGCGGTTTTAACGGAACACTCTTTAGATTAAGATGACCTCTGAGTTTCTTCTCAATTTGTCAAAGTCCTAAAAGTTTTTAAACTCATCTAGCTTCTTTCAGGCAGCGGTAAGGGAGGCGTGTAGCCTTGTAGGACCTTAGAACAAAGTACCTCACAAATTAGGAGGATAAGAACATATCTAGACAGCCAATTAAAGCTAATTATGCGATCGTTGTAAATTCAAAGCTTGTGAGAGAGGCCAAGAATAATATCCGGATTCGGTAGAGATAGAGTCTCCGGAATCGTACATTCTCATATATGAGGCCAACAATTGCGAACTTATGAAGACCAACAGCTCGGATTTTACGGTTAAATTTTTGGATTTGAAGAGTCTTGATAGACAGCGTGATAGCGTCCGTTTTCTTTAAGCACTTTTACTTTTATTCAAATGAAGTTCCACTTTGGAGCAATGGCTGAACTGCGTTTTAGTTTGATAAGATACATAGTACGAACAAATATACAAATGAACCTGTAAATAATTCGCTTTACAACTTATTTATCTTAAACCTAAGTCCACTTCACCTGTAAAAAATTACAGACGCTCAGTGGTGGAGAAATAAATCTGCACATATACGAGTATGTAGAAATGCGTGGGCCACTCGCATGGCTCTTCTGTGCTGTTGTCTCTATTTAAGAGACATCCGCCTAAGATCTCAATAAAAACCCATTGGACATGATGATGGTATCTTTTGTGGTAATCTTTCGATCAAGTTGAAGCGTTCTACAGCAGACAAGCAAGTCTGGTTAAGTTGTAAGATACACAGACAGGCAGACTGTTAATATTTTCATTTTCTTTTGATGATGATGATTTGATGATGATATGAGGGAGGGACATAGAAAAAGAGGTGCATAGCATGTACGCAGAGAATCTGAAATCCTCCTCGGAACTGAATTTTACGAACCTAATAATATTGTAAATAACCATTGAAAAGTGTGACTAAGCAAAAAACTACTCGCGTTCTTAAGACTTTGTTCGTACTTATAGTCCTATAGTATGATTAGACTGGCAGGAAAAAAGTGATTATGTGACAGGCGATCGAAGTTAGTACTTTGCTGTTGTCACTCCCATGTCCTATCAGATAAATAATTTCGTTGATTGTTTTAAATGATACGTTAGATACAACGAATAAGGAAGTTACATTACTTCTGACTTCGCGATCTGAAATTTTCTAATAAGCCGTTCCCAATCTTTTTTTTTGTTTGCTTACCACTTTTTAAGAGAGAAATTCATCGTGGACCAATTTGTCCTCTATATGCAATTTATCGCAGTTAGGCAAGAACCATTCTTCGATTTTATTTTATTTTATTGAATTGGTAATATTATGTTTATTTAATTTTTTTTTGAATAGCGGGTCTTCAACTGGTTCGCATGGGCTTTAATGATTCGCTCTCCTGAAGTATAGTTTCGACTGTGATGTTGTAATTCACTCTTACAATCCTTTCAACGATTTTTGCTGGAGCCCACTTCAATTTGTCGTTTCATTCTTGTAACTTATAGAAGACTTCATTATTGGCTTCAAATTCTCTCCATTTCGCACCATGATGCTTGTTGAATTGAAGTTCCTTTTTAATTTTTTCGTTGCTCGAATTTCATTTGCTTTCTTTGGACATGAGCAAATTCATGGATGTTTTCATCTTCCGATTGTTTAGAAACTCTGATGGAACTTCATGCCTAAGTTATATGATGGTGTTTGACGATAATTGAACAGGAACAGGAAAATTCTATTTGACTCGCAGAAATCTTTGAATTCTTGTGACGTGAATTGTGCACCATTTTCCGATACTATTGTTTCGCAGACACCTAAGCGGGAGAAAACATCGTTTAGCAATTTGATGATTTTTGCTGAGGTTGTTGATTTGGTGCTGAAGACTTCAGGCCATTTGCTGTAGGCATCGGCGTTTACAAAGAAGAAGTCTCCATTTACTGGTCCAGCGTAGTCAATCTGAATTCGTGACCATGGTTCATTCGGAATCTGCCAAGGTTTTAATTTACATTTGATCGGTGATTTTCTGGAAACAGCACAAGCTTTGCAAGTTTTGACATTCTTCTCGATATCTTTGTTGATCGATGGCCAGAAAACTTTATCTTGAGCGAGGAGTTGAATGCGACTTTCGCCTGGATGGCCTTCGTGAAGCTCTTCCAGAATTTTCTCGCGATAATTTGATAAATGCAACCTTGTATTTGCGAAAGGTAGTTTCGGACCATGCATTTCCGATTGCGTTTATTTTTATATGTTTTGCTTAAGATGTTTTAAAGTAAAATGAGTAAAGTTGTGTGTTAAAGTATTTTTATTAATAGGTTTATTTTTGTTACAATGTGCACACGTGTGCGTTAGGAAATTAAAGAGAGGAAAGGAGGAGATGTCGTCTATGCACATGTGTCATTTATAATTGTATTAGTTTTATAGTATGATGCTGGTACATGTTACTAATTGCTATTACTTGTTAAGTGCCTGTACGAACAAGTCATTTTAAATAAATTCCTGACACACAAATCTGCATTATACGAGAATTTCTCCTATAAAGCAAAGATACGATTTGATTTTTATATAACTTTATACATATCTATTACAAAATTTTAGACTATCAAAGGTGATTTGTCTGTTACAAGGAACTCAGATTGAATTAAATCACATCAATCAAAGATACATTAATCAAAAACCCGCATGATTTTTTTTGTAATATTGTAGTCACTACTGCGACTGAAATTAGATTTATCCGAAGAAGAATCTATATACATATGTAGCTATCGTAGCTATTTATCACAAAAAGCAAACAACATTGACCATCAGCAGCAGGAGCACCTATTAAAGTCTATCTGTTATGATTGCGCTGGTTAAACGTCTAAGCGCCTGAAGATGTTTTTGGTTTTCATTGAGGAAAACATAAAATCCAGAATGTCAGATAGTAAGCAGCGAAATTCTGGCTCACGATCATCTTTTGGCTTCATCATAATTTTACAGGTCTTCTTCGGTTGCACGGTTGTACCAAAAACGACACGAGATGCTTAAGCTCGACTATGGGCCGAAAACATTTGTTTTTTTTCAATGCCTCTTCTTCATTTTGATGACCAATATGACAAAGAAGACGACAATGCATCAGAAAAAGATCCTTCAAGTCATTGTGGTTAATGACATATTTCAACCATCAGATGGTATGTGCGGAAGTAGGCGAGGATGAAAAAGAGATTGATCATCTTCTGATCTACTGGTGCTACTACTCAACGCACGTCTGTCAGTATTATAATCTTACATAAGATACTCTTCCTTTTGGCTTTAAAATTATTATGACCATAAATTTCAAATACAATTTCAGAATAACTTGTTATTGCTACAACTTAACCTATCATTTCTGTCATTACCATTGAATCGGAATGGGTTGTCAAAATTTAAAGACGCGTTTGCTTTTCTTTACATTTCTTCTTCTTCTTCTTTGCTAGGTTAGGTTAGGAGAGGTAGCTGTATTCGCTAACTTAGACAGGTAACGGACCATTGTGGTACCACAGCATCATTTCCCTTTTCAAGTAATCAATAGTGTGAATTTGCGAACTCTTGCTATTTGTGAATTAAAGTTGTAATTTTGGAAACTTGTCTGCACAATGTCGTCGACATTTTTAAGATACCAGAGGAAATGGATTAACTGAATGTAGATATATATCCAGTTAATCACACAGTGAAGATGCGTTGTCAAATGCGCTTTCGATCCATTTATAGGGCTGGTCGATTTATAGGGCTGAAAGCTGTTAATTGCCCATCGGATTCTTTGTTCAGTACAGACCTCCGAGGCTTTCTTCCAGTCATTCTTATTTGGCCTGAGGTGGTTCATCCCCATCTCGTGCTCGTTTCAGGTCACTGCGTTTCCTGGGAAGTGTGTTCTCAGGAGAAGGAGGGCTCTTTGCTCCTCATTACCTGTGAACCTCCCGTTCTGGTCTATCACTGGGAATGTTGTTTTCTCCCGTGTGCGCACTTTGTCAGGGCTATACATTGATCCTGCGTTCCTATTTGAAAGACCTAAAAAAGTGAATGACAAAAAAGGATTAAAACATTAAGAACTTAACCGTTTACATCACCTAGCAGGGCAATAATACTAATAATTTACTAATTTCAAAATAAATTAAAATTTTTAGTACTTCCAAAATAAATACTAGTCAATTTGATGAACTATCATGACTCAGTTACACTTCGCTTCAAATTATGCTGCAAGTCTACCTAAAAGATTGTGTTGGCCCTAAAAGTTGCCTTGTCGCCGAGATCTTGCAGTCGACATTTAGTTCTACTACTGGTGTTTTGGCTCAGTTGGTCGCCAGCTACCGATAAACGAATTTTTTAGTTCTCAAAAAAATTCTTTAGACTACAACCAAAGGAAAAAGTTACAACAATAACCACATTTTGATTTAATGCGTGGTTACATTTCTATACTGTAGTCCTCATTATTCATAAAAAATATGCATACTTATGTAAGTACCTATATGTAATTATTATTTGAAATCGCCTTTTCCATTTACACCCGGGACTGAGTTCTTCGCTTGAGTTAGTACCTAAGAAGAGCATTTACAGCAGCCAATGCCGTGTCATTTGTCATCATGCGAAAGGATGTTAGTTGTGCTTGTGACTACACATTTTTTTTTGGAGAAGACATTTTCTAATTATTGTTTAGGTACTTTTTGTGACAGGGCATTTCCGGTAAGAGGTACGAGTATAAAAGAAAAGAAAAGGCCAAAAAAAGAGTTGTTGTGCCACATTAAAATGCAATTATCACATTAAATTGCCCGAAAGCGTCAAAATGTGATTGCTGTTGTGTTGTTATTTTTGACTTTAAATACAAAACAACATACCCCCTGCACACCTCGGTTGAAAAACGAAAATCTAATGGGTAAACACGAAGCACTTTAATTGACCTGACCAAATGACACTTTGAATGTTGCCGCCGAAGTGCTTGACATTGTTATCAGAAATTGCCGCTACATGGATGCATGGATGCGCGCATTGAAGGTGTTTTTTCAAAAACCAAAAAGCATCAGCGTAAAATCATGTTCATGTGCACAAATTATATTGTGTAACTGTACAGGCATTTGAAACGATTAATTTCAAATTTTCCGCAGATTTTTTTTAAAATAAAGTTGTAAAATAGTTTTCAGCTTCGCTGTGCATTGAAAGCTGGAGCACACAGTCAGCTTGTTGAATGCGACAATTTAATTAAAGTTGAACCTTGTTAGCATATCGGATGGAAACATATGAATTGGGAGTATAGATATACATACCGATGTAGGTTCTTTCATGTATTTATATAATAAATCGTATATATGACATATATGTCAGCCTCTTTCCAATGAATGCCCGTGTGACCAAGAGCAGAGTTTAAAGCAAACAACATAAAAAATCCGGTCACAGATGAAGACCTTAGGTTATTTATGGTTGGAACAATGTTATTGGATTGGGATGGAAATTTTAATTTTTAAGAAAAAAAGCCATAAATTATGTCATTCACTGAATGTTTAAATGAATAATTATTTTTATAAGGTACGTTTTAATTGCTTAGGCATATGCGTGAAATATTGGGATTGAATAATAGAAGAAAGTTTGGTGGGTGCTGTTGATAGATCACACCCAAGCAACCTAATAAAAATCGCCAAATCGTCTGCATAACCAATGGTGATGTAGCTTAATCTTTGAAGATCGACTAGTGACCATAGAAGGGGAGAAAGCACTCCTCCGTGGGAACATCCCTTAACTGCAGTATCTCCTCCCGGGGGGCAATAATATCTCTACTTTCAAGCCTGACCCTTATCCAATGATTGGTCCAGTCTTCGATACTACTACTGATTGCCCTTTCAATAGAGTCGTAGCCAGTGTTATCGAAAGTGCCCTCAATGACGACGAAGTCACATAGGCCCACTTCCTTGAAACGAAAAGTTCCTTCTAACTTCTTTATAAGATAGTGAAGGCCACCTTCTGCCTTTCCTGTACGCAAACTGACTTGAGTGCAGAGGGGTAGACAATTCTAACCGACCTCTAATATGAACATCAATAAGTCTCATGGTTTGGATGACAAACGATATAAGACTTATAGGTCTGTATGATTTAGGCAGCTTACTACGCCTATTACCTGGTTTGGTGATAAATATCACATTAACCTGTCTCCAGATAGTAGAATGTACCCCCAGTTCTAGCTAGCTCTAAATAAAGTAACCATACCTGGTAGGATGAGATCGATTGCCTTCTGTAGAAGCGCTGGAATCCCATCACCGCAGGAGCTTTGAAAGAGTTAAAATAGCCTACTGCTCATTTAAACTTATACGGACTGAAGCTTTATCGGATAAACTATTTAGCCTACTAGTAATACAGACCCTTTGGTCAGATGCCTTCGGATACGTATATGGTACACGAGTAGACGAACCTAGAAAGTGAATGGATTCGTGCAGATACTGCAATTTCGACAATGTTTTCGTAGCATAAATTCCTAACTAAATTCCTACTTGATGAATTTAAGATTGGTCGCAGGTATTGCTTTTAAGCAGCCATACAACATAACAATACATAACAAATATACAGAACAAACTAACCAGTCAAATATTGATGGCAGGCATTGAAACTGTCGACGAGGTCTCTTTCTGCTACCGTTTATCTGGAAAGTAGCCCTTTGCGGCATAAATTTGGCAACTCTCATTTTTATGTTATTCTAGCCAATTGAAAAATACTTTACGGCGGCGAAGAATCTCACCGTGAACTCAACCAATACAGAGAGCGAAAACCGAACCAGTTGCGGAAGTTCTAATTACCAGAGTGTCCGTGGTCTGACTCAAAAAAACACCGCGTTTCACCTTCTACATATGGTAATATGATCACCAATCTAAGAAGCGACGGAAAAAATACTTTCATGGGATTCTAAATGGCATAGTAACTGAAGATGAAGAATGGAATAGAAGGCTCAATCAAAGCCCGAAGGGACCTTCAATTGCAAACCATAACCAAAAGTTGATTTAAGAAGCCGTGAAAAGGATTTTTGATGTTTTTCTCGGATTCAAACTTCGAACCTCGCGCTAAGTATTAGAACGCACTAACCACTTGAACCATGGCGCCCACATAGACAAAAAAGATGATTAATCAGTTTAAAAATAATAAGTCCTCGGGATTAGATACCATCCCAGTGGAGCTGATTAAATCCCAGGCAAATGAACAACTGATCAGATTTTCATCTTTAAGTAGGCGATGTGTAGAGTTCCAAAACGCACTTCGCCATCTATTTATAGACTCTAAAGCCGCTCTATAATAGCCAGAGTAGAACTTTACTATGCCATGAAATCAACATTCCTGTTCCGAGACGACGACGAGTAGGTACACTGACACGGGATATACGAGCGTTACCACGATGATGGTATTGTAAAAAGAATTATGCTCAGTAGGTTGCGTCGGGCTGGACTTTGATCTCAAATCAGCACAGAGTACAGAATCAGCACGAATACCCCTTTGCTGTAGGGTTTATCGGACACAACAGCGAAGCAAGCGAAGCAAGCAAGCGATCCTAGCTCAACTAAAAATTGCCGAACAGGAATTCGAAAACGTAGACAAATTTCTAGCATGCTTGGTCTTGACTAACATTGTTGGCACCGAATGGTCAGAGTCGGCTCGAAATGCTATCCAGAATCTGAAGAAGCAATCTTGTTATCAGCTTAAGAACTGCTGCGGCTCTATCGCGGCTCCTTCGCTCTAATGCGGAATCAGTACCACTTGAACCTTGACCACTACTAACACACGCAAGTTATAAACCTTCATTAATTTTTCTCTAAGAACCATGTTGCTGTTATTTTGGACCAGTCAGATCTCCAACAAGCATCTTTATGGGCAAAAAATCGATAGAGGTTATTATCTAGAGGGGAAAGTAACACTGGATGCGTAGTAAACAACGTACGACGCGAACACAACTCCACTGCAAAATACGAGTCCATTACTAACTCAGGGAGGTAGACCTAGGAGGACGCGCTCAAAACAGACGTGACAAAGGACAGTTGAGAAGGAATCGAGCTCTTTGGAAATAAGCTGGAGGCAGCTCAAACGCGTTACAGAACTACCTACATACAAGATGGAGCGCAGGCGTTGTTGAAGTTCTATGATTCCCAAGAGGTTAAAGAATCTAACTTACTATTCAAAACGCATGTTCATATACATCTTTTGTTTTCTTCTCATTAATTTTTTAACACCCATGCTGTGTTCTGTGTTTTTTTTGTATGTAGTTTTAAAATTCCTCCTTTTAGGTTTGTGGAAGTGTGGATTACCCACTTTCATTAAGCAAAACAAACCGTGTCCAATAAACCTACAGAAAATATTGGATCCAAGAAGGTGATATCTTTACACTCTTGTTTGGAACTATAGCAACCTATTGCATGAGAATATATGGAAAATATCTACCAATTTTGTAAAATGTAGCCTGCTGACGAATTCACTAACTCACTTAGACTACAGTTGTTTCCACATTTTAATAAATTGATGGCGCTTTTCTCAAATGATCAATTTGTTTACGCATGTGAAGTTTTTAACAAATAACAAAATTAACAGAATCTCATATGTATACAGCCTGCATATGTATTGGTAAAAATAACATTTGTTATTTTGAATTTAGAGGTTCGCTGTAAAACAGATTAACAAGCTCACATATATGTCTCACTAAATTGACCCACACCTGTGTCTTCCTAAAGGAATAATCTATCGAATACAGTTTGTTAGATTACAATGCAGAGGGGAAGAGGCATTTGTGCATCGGTTTGAACTTTTGTTATTTTCATGAAATTCGTCAATTTGGTGGTTCTCTGTCAAGCGGATTGGCCAGTTCCCAGAGATGTCTCACTATATTGACCTACACCACTGTCTTCCTAAAGGAATAATCTATCGAATAGAGTTTGTTAGATTACAATGCAGAGGGGAAGAGGCATTTGTGCATCGGTTTGAACTTTTGTTATTTTCATGAAATTCGTCAATTTGGCGGTTCTCTGTCAAGCGGATTGGCCAGTTCCCAGAGATGTCTCACTATATTGACCCACACCTGTGTCTTTTAAAAGGAATAATCTATCGAATAGAGTTTGTAAGATTACAATGCAGAGGGGAAGAGGCATTTGTGCATCGGTTTGAACTTTTGTTATTTTCATGAAATTCGTCAATTTGGAGGTTCTCTGTCAAGCGGATTGGCCAGTTCCCAGAGATGTCTCACTATATTGACCTACACCTGTGTCTTCCTAAAGGAATAATCTATCGAATAGAGTTTGTTAGATTAGAATGCAGAGGGGATGAGGCATTTGTGCATCGGTTTGAACTTTTGTTATTTTCATGAAATTCGTCAATTTGGTGGTTCTCTGTCAAGCGGATTGGCCAGTTCCCAGAGATGTCTCACTATATTGACCTACACCAGTGTCTTCCTAAAGGAATAATCTATCGAATACAGTTTGTTAGATTACAATGCAGAGGGGAAGAGGCATTTGTGCATCGGTTTGAACTTTTGTTATTTTCATGAAATTCGTCAATTTGGAGGTTCTCTGTCAAGCGGATTGGCCAGTTCCCAGAGATGTCTCACTATATTGACCCACACCCGTGTCTTCCTAAAGGAATAATCTATCGAATAGAGTTTGTTAGATTACAATGCAGAGGGGAAGAGGCATTTGTGCATCGGTTTGAACTTTTGTTATTTTCATGAAATTCTTCAATTTGGAGGTTCTCTGTCAAGCGGATTGGCCAGTTCCCAGAGATGTCTCACCATATTGACCCACACCTGTGTCTTCCTAAAAGAACAATCTATCGAATAGAGTTTGTTAGATTACAATGCAGAGGGGAAGAGGCATTTGTGCATCGGTTTGAACTTTTGTTATTTTCATGAAATTCGTCAATTTGGAGGTTCTCTGTCAAGCGGATTGGCCAGTTCCCAGAGATGTCTCACTATATTGACCTACACCTGTGTCTTCCTAAAGGAATAATCTATCGAATAGAGTTTGTTAGATTACAATGCAGAGGGGAAGAGGCATTTGTGCATCGGTTTGAACTTTTGTTATTTTCATGACGAATTTCATGACGAATTTCATGAAAATAACAAAAGTTCAAACCGATGCACAAATGCCTCTTCCCCTCTGCATTGTAATCTAACAAACTCTATTCGATAGATTATTCCTTTAGGAAGACACGGGTGTGGGTCAATATAGTGAGACATCTCTGGGAACTGGCCAATCCGCTTGACAGAGAACCTCCAAATTGACGAATTTCATGAAAATAACAAAAGTTCAAACCGATGCACAAATGCCTCTTCCCCTCTGCATTGTAATCTAACAAACTCTATTCGATAGATTATTCTTTTAGGAAGACACAGGTGTGGTTCAATATGGTGAGACATCTCTGGGAACTGGCCAATCCGCTTGACAGAGAACCTCCAAATTGAAGAATTTCATGAAAATAACAAAAGTTCAAACCGATGCACAAATGCCTCTTCCCCTCTGCATTGTAATCTTACAAACTCTATTCGATAGATTATTCCTTTAGGAAGACATGGGTGTGGGTCAATATAGTGAGACATCTCTGGGAACTGGCCAATCCGCTTGACAGAGAACCTCCAAATTGACGAATTTCATGAAAATAACAAAAGTTCAAACCGATGCACAAATGCCTCTTCCCCTCTGCATTGTAATCTAACAAACTGTATTCGATAGATTATTCCTTTAGGAAGACACTGGTGTAGGTCAATATAGTGAGACATCTCTGGGAACTGGCCAATCCCCTTGACAGAGAACCACCAAATTGACGAATTTCATGAAAATAACAAAAGTTCAAACCGATGCACAAATGCCTCTTCCCCTCTGCATTGTAATCTAACAAACTCTATTCGATAGATTATTCTTTTAGGAAGACACAGGTGTGGTTCAATATGGTGAGACATCTCTGGGAACTGGCCAATCCGCTTGACAGAGAACCTCCAAATTGAAGAATTTCATGAAAATAACAAAAGTTCAAACCGATGCACAAATGCCTCTTCCCCTCTGCATTGTAATCTTACAAACTCTATTCGATAGATTATTCCTTTAGGAAGACATGGGTGTGGGTCAATATAGTGAGACATCTCTGGGAACTGGCCAATCCGCTTGACAGAGAACCTCCAAATTGACGAATTTCATGAAAATAACAAAAGTTCAAACCGATGCACAAATGCCTCTTCCCCTCTGCATTGTAATCTAACAAACTGTATTCGATAGATTATTCCTTTAGGAAGACACTGGTGTAGGTCAATATAGTGAGACATCTCTGGGAACTGGCCAATCCGCTTGACAGAGAACCACCAAATTGACGAATTTCATGAAAATAACAAAAGTTCAAACCGATGCACAAATGCCTCATCCCCTCTGCATTCTAATCTAACAAACTCTGTTCGATAGATTATTCCTTTGGGAAGACACAGGTGTAGGTCAATATAGTGAGACATCTCTGGGAACTGGCCAATCCGCTTGACAGAGAACCACCAAATTGACGAATTTCATGAAAATAACAAAAGTTCAAACCGATCCACAAATGCCTCTTCCCCTCTGCATTGTAATCTAACAAACTGTATTCGATAGATTATTCCTTTAGGAAGACACAGGTGTAGGTCAATATAGTGAGACATCTCTGGGAACTGGCCAATCCGCTTGACAGAGAACCACCAAATTGACGAATTTCATGAAAATAACAAAAGTTCAAACCGATGCACAAATGCCTCTTCCCCTCTGCATTGTAATCTAACAAACTCTATTCGATAGATCATTCCTTTAGGAAGACACAGGTGTGGGTCAATATAGTGAGACATCTCTGGGAACTGGCCAATCCGCTTGACAGAGAACCTCCAAATTGAAGAATTTCATGAAAATAACAAAAGTTCAAACCGATGCACAAATGCCTCTTCCCCTCTGCATTGTAATCTAACAAACTCTATTCGATAGATTATTCTTTTAGGAAGACACAGGTGTGGTTCAATATGGTGAGACATCTCTGGGAACTGGCCAATCCGCTTGACAGAGAACCTCCAAATTGAAGAATTTCATGAAAATAACAAAAGTTCAAACCGATGCACAAATGCCTCTTCCCCTCTGCATTGTAATCTTACAAACTCTATTCGATAGATTATTCCTTTAGGAAGACATGGGTGTGGGTCAATATAGTGAGACATCTCTGGGAACTGGCCAATCCGCTTGACAGAGAACCTCCAAATTGACGAATTTCATGAAAATAACAAAAGTTCAAACCGATGCACAAATGCCTCTTCCCCTCTGCATTGTAATCTAACAAACTGTATTCGATAGATTATTCCTTTAGGAAGACACTGGTGTAGGTCAATATAGTGAGACATCTCTGGGAACTGGCCAATCCCCTTGACAGAGAACCACCAAATTGACGAATTTCATGAAAATAACAAAAGTTCAAACCGATGCACAAATGCCTCTTCCCCTCTGCATTGTAATCTAACAAACTCTATTCGATAGATTATTCTTTTAGGAAGACACAGGTGTGGTTCAATATGGTGAGACATCTCTGGGAACTGGCCAATCCGCTTGACAGAGAACCTCCAAATTGAAGAATTTCATGAAAATAACAAAAGTTCAAACCGATGCACAAATGCCTCTTCCCCTCTGCATTGTAATCTTACAAACTCTATTCGATAGATTATTCCTTTAGGAAGACATGGGTGTGGGTCAATATAGTGAGACATCTCTGGGAACTGGCCAATCCGCTTGACAGAGAACCTCCAAATTGACGAATTTCATGAAAATAACAAAAGTTCAAACCGATGCACAAATGCCTCTTCCCCTCTGCATTGTAATCTAACAAACTGTATTCGATAGATTATTCCTTTAGGAAGACACTGGTGTAGGTCAATATAGTGAGACATCTCTGGGAACTGGCCAATCCGCTTGACAGAGAACCACCAAATTGACGAATTTCATGAAAATAACAAAAGTTCAAACCGATGCACAAATGCCTCATCCCCTCTGCATTCTAATCTAACAAACTCTGTTCGATAGATTATTCCTTTGGGAAGACACAGGTGTAGGTCAATATAGTGAGACATCTCTGGGAACTGGCCAATCCGCTTGACAGAGAACCACCAAATTGACGAATTTCATGAAAATAACAAAAGTTCAAACCGATCCACAAATGCCTCTTCCCCTCTGCATTGTAATCTAACAAACTGTATTCGATAGATTATTCCTTTAGGAAGACACAGGTGTAGGTCAATATAGTGAGACATCTCTGGGAACTGGCCAATCCGCTTGACAGAGAACCACCAAATTGACGAATTTCATGAAAATAACAAAAGTTCAAACCGATGCACAAATGCCTCTTCCCCTCTGCATTGTAATCTAACAAACTCTATTCGATAGATTATTCCTTTAGGAAGACACAGGTGTGGGTCAATATAGTGAGACATCTCTGGGAACTGGCCAATCCGCTTGACAGAGAACCTCCAAATTGAAGAATTTCATGAAAATAACAAAAGTTCAAACCGATGCACAAGTGCCTCATCCCCTCTGCATTGTAATCTAACAAACTCTATTCGATAGATTATTCTTTTAGGAAGACACAGGTGTGGTTCAATATGGTGAGACATCTCTGGGAACTGGCCAATCCGCTTGACAGAGAACCTCCAAATTGAAGAATTTCATGAAAATAACAAAAGTTCAAACCGATGCACAAATGCCTCTTCCCCTCTGCATTGTAATCTTACAAACTCTATTCGATAGATTATTCCTTTAGGAAGACATGGGTGTGGGTCAATATAGTGAGACATCTCTGGGAACTGGCCAATCCGCTTGACAGAGAACCTCCAAATTGACGAATTTCATGAAAATAACAAAAGTTCAAACCGATGCACAAATGCCTCTTCCCCTCTGCATTGTAATCTAACAAACTGTATTCGATAGATTATTCCTTTAGGAAGACACTGGTGTAGGTCAATATAGTGAGACATCTCTGGGAACTGGCCAATCCCCTTGACAGAGAACCACCAAATTGACGAATTTCATGAAAATAACAAAAGTTCAAACCGATGCACAAATGCCTCTTCCCCTCTGCATTGTAATCTAACAAACTCTATTCGATAGATTATTCTTTTAGGAAGACACAGGTGTGGTTCAATATGGTGAGACATCTCTGGGAACTGGCCAATCCGCTTGACAGAGAACCTCCAAATTGAAGAATTTCATGAAAATAACAAAAGTTCAAACCGATGCACAAATGCCTCTTCCCCTCTGCATTGTAATCTTACAAACTCTATTCGATAGATTATTCCTTTAGGAAGACATGGGTGTGGGTCAATATAGTGAGACATCTCTGGGAACTGGCCAATCCGCTTGACAGAGAACCTCCAAATTGACGAATTTCATGAAAATAACAAAAGTTCAAACCGATGCACAAATGCCTCTTCCCCTCTGCATTGTAATCTAACAAACTGTATTCGATAGATTATTCCTTTAGGAAGACACTGGTGTAGGTCAATATAGTGAGACATCTCTGGGAACTGGCCAATCCGCTTGACAGAGAACCACCAAATTGACGAATTTCATGAAAATAACAAAAGTTCAAACCGATGCACAAATGCCTCATCCCCTCTGCATTCTAATCTAACAAACTCTGTTCGATAGATTATTCCTTTGGGAAGACACTGGTGTAGGTCAATATAGTGAGACATCTCTGGGAACTGGCCAATCCGCTTGACAGAGAACCACCAAATTGACGAATTTCATGAAAATAACAAAAGTTCAAACCGATCCACAAATGCCTCTTCCCCTCTGCATTGTAATCTAACAAACTGTATTCGATAGATTATTCCTTTAGGAAGACACAGGTGTAGGTCAATATAGTGAGACATCTCTGGGAACTGGCCAATCCGCTTGACAGAGAACCACCAAATTGACGAATTTCATGAAAATAACAAAAGTTCAAACCGATGCACAAATGCCTCTTCCCCTCTGCATTGTAATCTAACAAACTCTATTCGATAGATTATTCCTTTAGGAAGACACAGGTGTGGGTCAATATAGTGAGACATCTCTGGGAACTGGCCAATCCGCTTGACAGAGAACCTCCAAATTGAAGAATTTCATGAAAATAACAAAAGTTCAAACCGATGCACAAGTGCCTCATCCCCTCTGCATTGTAATCTAACAAACTCTATTCGATAGATTATTCCTTTAGGAAGACACAGGTGTGGGTCAATTGAGTGAGACATCTCTGGGAACTGGCCAATCTTTTTTACAGTGAACCTCCAAAATAAAAAAAATTTCATTAAAATTGCAAATGTTCACATTCATAACAAAAGCTTAATTCTGCCCGTACGGTTATACAACATATTTTTTTTCATAGAGCATTCCTTAAGGAAGACTTGGCTATTAGTGGCATCTATGGAACAAAGCTGTGAGCTGGTAAAATTTTATTACAGTGAACATATATTTAACAAATACAAAATGTTTGCATTCTGTTAAATAGCATTACCCATACATACAAATATTTTGTTATTTGTTAAAAACTTCACATCCGTATTTGTTTCTATTTCATTGATATTAGAAAATAAAACAAAGTTCGTGATAGCATCTCCCCTTCATAACCGGAAGTCATTCATCAATTAAATTTTTCTTCTCAGATCTTTAATCACAGAGCTTCTTAGCCGACAACAACAACAACAACAACAAAAACAACAACACAACCTTAAGCTTAAAAGAATCTTTCTATTGCATCGTTGTATGTAGTCACTGGCTAGCGCAGGTATTTCTCTTCGTTGCGTGATTCCTATTCAGAGGCGATGGTAAGACATATCTGAGCGGTTGATTACGCGGTTCCTTTGGTATTCGCATTTTCCTATTACACTATTTTAATTAGTTGGTTTTCTATTTAAATTTCATTTTTTAAAATTTTTATTGCCGCGCCTTTGCATTTCAGTTATTAAATAATGGAAGAGTAGAAGCTGCATAAATTAGCACAAATGATGCATTTATGAATGAACCTGTACGTTCGAGTATGGGACACTCAATAGAACAAATTCAGTTGCTTGAGCCCCAAGTGATATCAACACACACAAATCAGCTGGGTCAGATGGTGTTCTCCCATTCGTTTTGAAGAGGTGTTTTTCAAATGTAGTGGCATCAGATCATGTCATACTATGATGACTGTGTTCTGTGTGTGTGGTGCGCTGCGAGCACAGCATTTTTATATACATATATAGATCTAATATTATAAACCTCTTTCTAGATTGGAGCACTCAATTTTATTTATGTGGCCAATAAAGTGTCGCAAGATCATGAAAAAAATAAAAATCATGATGAGATCATTTGAAAATCATGGGATCTCATGGAATGGCATCTGGACACACTGATGCCGCCTCTCCTTGAAAATTCAATCACAATTCTTGTGGTTCACTAAATACTCACCAGCTTACCCGCAAGCCGATCTTCGGACGTAGTGTTAAGTTTAGAGATTTTTCTTCAGCCGTACACCGCTTCTAATAAAGTTGGGGATTACTCATAAATTTTTCAGATTTGCTTGCTTCCATTTAGAGGTTTCAGTTGTGAACTTGTAACTCATCGACACAAAAGTTGAGCTTCAATAACGTAACTATCCTAAAGCCACTCATCGAACACCCAGACTTTCCTTCCGTGAAAGTACAGTCGTACCAACACGTTTTACTTACATATCCGTACATAAAAACATGTACTCGTATAACAAGCAGTTAAGCATGCGCCTGCCCGGAAGCCAACGACCAAATTAAGTATCTATCAAGTTCTCCTCAAGTGCGCATATAAGTCCCACATTGCTACCAGTTAAGTATAACCTAGAAGAGCGCGATCTGGAAAGTGAACGCACCGAACGCGAGCGAGCTGTTTCGCTAAAGCTACACCGCTGCTTCGTGAGATGGCCTCAATTACAAAGTACGTACGTAGTATACACGCTGCGTTACATTATTGAATCCCTCTGGGGAGGACCTTTTTATCATAAAACTTCGAAGCGAACTCGCCAACTAGGTGAGAGGTGCGCCAACAGCAATCCGGACTAAGCCAGCACGACAAGGCGGCGGCTACCGGCTTGACGGCGCACCTGTATATAAATATACAAACGTTCGGTTTTTCTGATGTTGTTGTTTTTTTTTGCCAAGAAGTTATAATTACCACATCCATGTCTTTGCTACTTCATAAATTAGCATGCTATGCGCTCGGGTATGTGAGAGAGATTTTTGCAGCAGCCACTGAATACTTCAGCATCAGCATCATCAGTTGTTGGTAGTCGGGAGTCGCGGCAGTTGGCAATCGGGACTGCTAATGCATTGCTGGCTAAATGTTTTTTCTCGATTTTCGTGGAACGCCGAACGCACACTGATGATTTGCTTGTCGGGATAAAAAGGAGAGCACAGAGCAGAGCCGATCCGTGTACCTACCAAAATATTGCCATTGGCTATAAGAAGCGCACATCATATCACAACGACGCCGTTCGGGCGGTATTAGGTGTCCTTAGACCTCAGTTTCTACTTTTGTTGTAGATACGTCTGTATTGTGGAGAACACACGTCAGATCTGCCGACACAAACCACAACAACAACAACAAGATTATCGAATATGAATCTTAAATAGGTGGATCACGTGATTTTTTTTAGATACAGATTCTATACTATACCATTCTATACTATGTAGGAACTATCTTGGGTCGCGTCACGTCGAAATGTGAATTTTCCATTTGGGGGGTTCGTTTGTGATATGCAAACGGTTGGTTTGCGTTATGCCCTGGCTGTATGCAATATGCATGTATAGGTAGGTATAGGGATGGGATGAATAGCCACGCACACAGGTTGACGTCTCTGTTTTGGGGTTGTGCGTAGATTTTGCTAAACAGCAAAATCCTGGAAATCCATCTTCAGCTTTTGTAGGTAGGAGTTTCCAATTGATGATGTGCTTAGTACACTTCTGTTAATTTTTCTATAGATAATGACGGTTTCACTTCTTAACTTTGCTCAGTAGTTTTAGTCTCATGATGGTCTGTAAAGCGTGATTTTTTAAAATTAAAATTCGAGTAAAATGTTTTCTAATATACTTTGCAGGTTGCAGTATTGACCATTGTGTATAGTGTAAATTTGGAATTTGTATTTTATTGACAGAACACTGTCTGAAAATTGGGAATTGCTTTTAGCCAGGAAATGTATTTGCTTTAATTCTGTTTTCACGTTCTGTCTTCTACTCCAAGGAGCAATTAAAAATCACTGAAATTTGACTAAGATCTTGGAAGCATAAATACTTGATGGCAGCATTGTGCGCAACCTCCAAGCATATAATCTAAAGAGCAATACATAAAGGAGTAGGACGGTTAAATCATGGGCTATGACAACACTTTTTTTAAACGATTTGCTTGAAATTTTGACAGCTTCTCAGTCTGATATTCCGCGGTACGAAACAATTATGTTTTAGATTAAGGAGGGCTTCGAAATAATAAGAACTTTTTTTCAAAGTCAGTATTGTGTAGCCGAAACCGTGCGAATTTTGAAAAGAAATATGGGTCATGCCAGAGCGCCATGTGGAACCTCTGTAGTCAAGAATGTTCATAAGAAAGGCAAGCAATTGTATTACAGATGTTGTTCCCGTCCTCGGACTGTGCGGAGACAAAACAGAACCTTGGGGATCATCGGCGTTTATGTGGTGGACATTGGATTTGAATCCATCAAATACGACCGGGATTGAATGTTCAGAAAGGTAGTTACTAGTCCAAACAAGCCGGTTCTTTTCAATTCCATAGGTATTCATTTTCGACAAAAGAGCTTGATGACAGACTCTGTCAAATGCCGAGTGCAACAACTTTACTTTCACGAAATTTGTGAATTGACTGGTACCACTTTTCAGTGCGATAAGCCATCAGATTACATATACAACTTTGCTTACGAAAACCGTACTGCTGGTCGCTAGGGATCTCTTGTGATTTAAGGTACTGCATAAGATTACGATTAATCAGCATTTCCATGACTTTAGAAAGTATGTATGTTAGCGCAATGGGTCCGTACGAAGAAAGAGATGATGGTTTGCCGTTTTTACGAATAGGCTGGATAAAGGCTAATTCCAATTCTTGGGAAGACTCCTAAAGAATAAGATAAATGTAAAATCCTGTGCAGTGGTAATGCCAACGTTGAAGAAAACTTCTTTAAAACTATAGAATACCATGAGCCCCAGCATCAGTCTCATACCCACGTCGATTATGTTAGTGAACGTATCAGAAATGCACTATTGGCGTTAAGTGGCCAGTTAATTCTCCTAAAAAAATTATTTAGGCCAACCCAGTCAGCTTTCTCGTGTAGCCACACTTTTGTTGGGAGTTTTATCTTTAACTGCGTGGTTCGACAACGAAAAATAAGCTGATACTACACAATAGTCTGAAGAGCCTAGAGATGATAAGGGTATTAGCGTCATGACGTCAATGTCTGTAATTCGAGTGGGCTCTTTACCAAGCTGAGTACGTTTCTTTAACTCGGTAAATAACTCAACCTTTCTTGTGGTGTTGTTAAGCCTGAATGGAGAAGCCAACTAGAATTGTGTACATTAAAATCAACCACAATGCCAATTCCAGAATGTGGATCAAGCAAAGAAATTCTAGAAATAGAGTCAGACAGTGCATCTAACTCATTACAAGTTGAGTTGTTTGATTAAATATGATTTTTATTGATCAATGGAAATGCCAAGACTTACTAGACATAAATAAAAAAATTACCGGACTCTTTCCGAACATAAAGCCACTCTATAATTCTGTCTAAAAAATTAAAGGAAAAATTTTACGTAGAAGTTATTAAAATTTAACCAAATTTTTAAAGCAAAATTTCAATGGAAAAAAAATCTCGTTGTTATAAAAAAGTTGATCTCAGTCCGTAAAAATCAAAATTGGCACGCAACTAAACGCCACTGTTGTTTTTTTTTGCTTCCAGATTGATAAGAGCGCTTTGGGCAACAAATTCATGAGAAATCATTAATAAAAGATTCAAAAACCCAAAAAGCCCCTAAAGCATATAATAAAAGAACACAAAGCAATGCTTAGCTATAGTCGGTATTCAATGACTTCTCAGAGAAGATTTAAAAATTTAAGACCAGCTATTTCTCCGCATTTACGCAGTTTTTTTTAAAACGGACTTAGGCGTTTTGTAAATTCAAAAAAATGTAAAATAAAAACTAAAAAAAAAATATGTATAGGATACTTAGCTAAACAAATTTAATAAGTAATGATAACAGCTGACTATTTTTTCTATTGTTGGTAATATAAACTCTATGCTTATTCCACAATATATCTCTCCTTCTGGTGTAAGGTATACGAAAGATTGACATCGCCTCTAGGCGCTATATTATGTGTCCAGCATTCGGATTTTGGTTTCTTTCGTAACATTTCGCGCCGCTCTTTAGCTTGTGAATGCATTTACGGCGCGAAATGTATTCAATCCTCAAGCAATGAAAAAAGTCAGTAGTATAGTAATCTTTAGTAACAGCTCGCATGCCAATTGTTGTTGGTGTTGTTGCGTTCAGTTCCAGTTGCTGCGTGTATTTCAAATGAAATAAATCGCGTGTTGCATGGAGGTCCTCAAAATATCTTACGAGTTTCTGTCTTGGAGCCATTATTCGTTGATGTTGATGATCGCTTGCTTGCCGCCGCATGCGCGTTACCTTATATACGTTGGTGAAGCAGAATTCTGGGAGTAAACTGCGGCGGATGGTGCCTCCGGTAGTACTTGTATACAACTACTTCTACCTTCTGCTCCCATATAAAATCAATAGTTAACGTAGGATTGTTGTCGGTTTTTCTGATTTTCTGGTTTTCTACATAATTCTTCCCCCTCGCATACTGTATAGAAACGGAGATTGTAATTTTTTCATAGCGCTATGCGTGTCCCAAGTTTCATTCAGTTTGCATTTCCATTTTGAGGAAATTCTGAACCTGATACCTGATGCTATGATGCTGCTGCTGGCTGATGATAATCGGTTGTGGCTATATGCGAGTGTACGCAGTGTAGTGATGTTGGTTGGGTTATTCATCCTATGTGTCTATTGTGTGATTTGATGGCTTCTAAGCTTTTGACATTTCAGTGTTTGAGTTGGTCTGCGGCAACAACTATTGACTCACGAACAGCCTTGGGAAGCGCAAATTATCAGGAGGTAAAAAAATTTCATCCAACACGCAGTGTCAGGGTGTCATTAATGATGGTTTCTTTTTTGAAAGATATTCTCTGCGGTTTCCTGTTTTTCATTGAATCAACTTTGAATTTAATAATCAAATACTCACTGTAAAAAAAGACATCTTTTGTTATATTTCATCACTCACCAGCCAAAAGCACTTGAACTACTATCAAATCCGGCGGCGCCGGCGTGTGAATCCTTTTCAACTTTTAATTCTCAATTCCCAATTCTTAACATCGACGATGACAATAACATCTTCGAAACCGATGAGTGAATGACGAGTTCTGTCTAAGATATGGTGTATGCGCCGGCTTTCAATACACAGCACCGCCTGACATATTTTTTCCGGACTTCATCTTTTGGCTCAGGTCCAGCTTAAAGGAATCTCATCGTAATCGCTGAATATATCGCCGGCCGCATGAAGAGAGTGTCCAAATTATTGTTATTACGTTTCCGATCGATCGATGACTCTACTAAGACGATCTGATAAGCGCGCTGAACGCTCGGTGCAAAAGTGCTGACGCGCCCTTGTAATTAAATCTTATGACTGCGGTGTTTGCGCACACTTAGACCGACCTGAATTCAAGTCTTGAACTTGGCGCAACAGGTGGGAAACAACAACTGAAGAAATCACTCACTGACTGTGTGTTCATTCATGGGTTTGACTTTTGAGTGCGCCGACGTGCGAATCTGATACTGGCGCGGCTGCTGCTGGGTGGAGAAGTATAGGCAGTCACTCTATAATAGAGCTATAGCTGGACCCTCAGAGTGATTTTCACAAAAATATCTTTACCGCTCGATCGATCTAAGCCATGAGATAATTTCATCAATAAATTATTAAATATAGGACTTCCGTTGAGATTGGTACGTTTAGATACGCGTCGTTACGTTATGTACATTTACATTAGATGCGCGTACCAACATTTAATTCGCGTGATTTCACTTCTATGTCCTTGTTGTTATTGTTGTTTTGTTGCTGTTGCCAGTGAGTAGACAAACTGCAAAGTGCGATTAGACTGACTGATAAAGCGATGATGTGCATAAAAGAAATTATAATTTCAGTCCGTGTTTGTTGGCTCAAAGCCAAGCTCTTAGTAAAACTTGTCTGCGGCTCAAGTACGCTGCGGCGGGAAATAAAAGTAAGCCCAGTAGCTAATTGATGTTACCTAAGCTGTCTGCTGTATCTACCAACACAGAGAGCGTCCGATTATTATTTATGTGAATGTAATTAGAGTTTTTAAATCTTAAACGTAAATAAGTAGATCGCTGTTGCAACAAAGTCTAGTAGTGGAATGGCTATAAATCATGTAAGAATGTATGTTTCAACGGATTGTAATTTCCACTGTCGTCTTTTGAATAACCGCGCTACTGGGTGTTTTTCAAGTATCGCAACATTCTTGCAGCTATGTGGGGAATGACTTACGTTGTATACTTTGGTATAATATCTGTCCTTAATAAACTTTACCGAATGCAAAAGAATGTGTGAAAGTATATTGAGTTATAGATACAGGGGAAAAAATCAATTACGCTGCTGTTTTTTTTTAAAAATTTATTTAATCCATTAACAATATAATAGTGCTCTTAGTAAGTAAATAAACAAAGCTACGAGCTATATTAGTAAAATGGAAATTAAATTGATTCTTGGATTGAATGTACTTTTAATAACAATTATTACTAAAGCAATATCTGCGAGAAAAGATTTGGGGACTTTCCAGCAGTTAATTTAAAATAATTATTTTTATTGTTGCCAACGTCGACTCGGACCACTATCTTGTTGGTATGGTGCTTCGAGCGCGGATTGCATCATCACAAACAACTCCATCTGCAAATCAGATTCGAAGAGACAAGAAAAAACTGCGATTCGCCTTAAATGCAGGGAGAGTAAGTTTTGGGGTTGATATGCCGGGCGTAGAAGAGAAATGAACTCACCTTAAGAATACTGTCATTAGTACTGACTCCATCTTAGACAGTAGTCGTATGGATAGGAACGACTGGTTCGATGACGAATGTAAGCTAGCGACTGAAAGTAAGAATGTTGCGTACTGAACAATGCAACAATCTCATAGAACGCGGGCACGCGAAGATGAATAGAAAGAACTCAGACCATATGAAAAAACAGTTCACCGATGAAAGAAAGCAGCCTGGTATAAGAATCTCGTCCTTGAACTAGAACAGTACATAGCGCGAGGACCGTACCAGGCTCGGAAGTTCTACCAAAGAGTCCGCGGTATGACGCAATATACACCGCGATACACATATTGCAAAGACAAAGAGAGTATCTGATCGCTGATCTCAAAGGCATCTTAGAGCGATGGAAAGAGCACTTTTATGAGTTGCTAAATGGCCAACTAACTGAGGAGTTTGAGGCTCCACCAATGACTGAAGACCAGACCACACTGCTGCCGCTACCAAACATAGACGGAGTCAGCGATAAATCGGCTCAAATATAATATGGCCCCGGGAGCAGATGGAATCCAAGCGCAGCTGATTAAAACAGGAGGTCCCGCAATACACCAAGCAATTCATGAACTAATAGTGGTAGGAAGAAGCGATGCCAGAAGACTAGCAGAGAGGCATCCTGTGCCCCACACATAAGAAAGGAGATATCACAAAATGCAGCTGTTATCATGGTATAACGATGTTGAGTAACGCGTATAAGATTTTCTCCTCTAGCCTTCAAGACAGGATAGCCCCATAAGTTAAAGTCATCATTGGTCCATTCCAGTTTGGCTTAATCCCAGGCAAATCAACAACTGATCAGATTTACACCCAGGTGATGGAAAAATGTCTAGAGTTGCAAAACTCACTTTCCATCACCATCTTTTTATAGGCTTTAAAGCGGCCTATGATAGCATAGCCAGAGTAGAACTTTATAAAGCCATGAGAGAATTCGACATCCAAAATAAACTGTAGGTAGGACTATGTAGGTCGACCATAACCAATGTTATAAGTAAAAATATCCGGATCACTTTCAAGCCCATTCAACATCTATAACGGGCTCCGACAAGGGGATGGACTGGCCTGCGTTCTATTCAACCTGGCGTTGAAGAAAGTGATCCGAGACTCTGACGTAACGGCGAGAGGAACACTCCTCTATAAGTCCATTCAAATACTGGCTTATGCAGACGGTATTGACATCGTTGGTAGAAACCGAAGAACTGAACAGGAAGCTTTTATCCAGATCGAGCGGGCGTCACAAAATCTGGGGCTGCACATAGTCTCAAAAGAAAAGTCTCACGGAGAATTGTGTGTCCCGTATGTGAGAAAGGACGATTCCGGAGACTCTATAATGATTAGATCTAAGAGTGTTACCGCGATATCGACATCGTGAAGAGAATATAGCTCGGTAGGCTCCAGTGGGTAGGACACCTAGCTCGCATGAGCGAAGAGGATTTTGCTCGGAAAGTCCTTTGCGGTAGGATTTGTGGAAATAAAACAGGTCCTTTTTTATATAATTGCGAGGAATTTTTTTTCAGCGTGCGTGTGTTTGCGTGTTTGTCCACTCGTATATCTCGACTTCTATCAGTCAGAATTTGATGGAACTTGTTTTAAAACAATTGTTTAGCGCTTAACTTACGATGGCATAATTTCCAGATTTTTTTATTCATAGGGATAGTTTTAGGAGGAAATATATTAAAAACGTGGTTTTTCGGTAATAACTCTTAATTAAGTCTTTAGATTGAATTACAACTATCCATATGGCGAGCTGAGAAGCTCCGCTTTTCTTTGTAAATTAAACGGGTATATCATTTTTGAAGAAAGAAATTACCTATATTGGCTGGGTTGTAAGAGCCGGAGAAAAAGGAATAGACAAAGAGTTGATAAGACATAATTTCTGTCCACAATCCTAACACTGGATTTTAAGACAATAACTGATTTCAAAATATCAATCAATGGCGGCGCGTCATTTAAATCTTAAAACATCGCCGAAATGGATTTTCATCAAAGACGAGAACGCGCGCCAAAATCTAACTAAATATACATCATTGTTGTGTAGCCAAAAAGAAATGAATTTTTAATTTTTGTGAAAATTGGTGTCTCATCGCCAGCACAAGCCTTCTGATGATGATTTGCCTGATATTTTCGTCCATCCGTCCAAAGCTCAAGCAATTGTTTTTGTTCCAAGATGTTGTAAAGTGAGAATTTATATGATACTTTATGGGCGCATCTCTGTTTGGCTCTTTCCATTTATTATGTCGTTCCGGTGCTGTGGGTCATCATCTGAACCTTCGAGAAATATAAAGCTGCAGTAAATTTATGTTCTTAAAGAAACCGCCCAAGGAGAAATCTTTCTTATGCATGTGGTCAGAGTCAGTTTGCAATTCTTGAAAAGAATACAAATTTATTAATAATAGCGATAAAACAGAGCACACACAAACATATGAAAGATAGAGTAGTAGACAGTTATTCATCATCATCATTATTCTCCGCTTTCTTAGTTTTATGATGGCGTCAAGTCATACATCATTCAATCGGAATTGGTTTGGCCAGTCTCTGAAGGTGTTGTAAAAGTACAAGGGCGGCAGCTTTCTGTTAACAAATAAAAAAAGAACGCATTTGCTTAGATTTCCCTGGAAATTGAAAAGGTCACCAAGTTAAATGCTTCATGCAAAGCGAACACCTTGTCTTATAAGATTGTAACGATCTAGACCTAAAGAGCATTGGATCCTAATCAATATTCATATCGCATTAATATTCGTGAACGACCGCATCGATGTGCTGTGATTGTATCCCTTTGAAATCAACATTTTTATTGGTATTAATTACTAAGAAGTGAATAATTACAGACACCTGCTGATGTGACATTCCGATGTGAATTCAAAAAATTCATTTCAAAACATTTTTAATTATTCCTTGGTATTTTTGTTACATTGGAAAATACGTGTGTAATGGCATATTTTAAGGTACAATTTACAACTTACATTACAAGAATTTATCAATTGTTTCACAAATGAAATAATGAAATCAATTCGATCGGCATATAAATTCCCTTTCAATTAAACTGTACATGTATTTTTTATTGAAAAGTAATAATGAAAATTTGTCTTGTAAAATGTAAATCGGTTCACATTCAGTTCAAAAATTCCTGAATTAATCCACATTTAGCGCTTATGCAATATGAACTGCCAACTTAGTCATAAAATGTAATAAACAAGAAATTCTGTTAGCCGATCTAAAATATTACTTCGGCCAGCAGATATCCTATAAGACTTTAAGATGCTAGAAAGTATAGATAGCATTTATTGCAATCTAGCATGTCTTGGGATATTTTACAACTGCTAAATGGCGGACTTATTCTCGGTATTAGTTTTAGTTTAGCTTAGAAATGCTCGGTTTAACAATCGCAGTTAAGTTGGAGTTTACATCTCAGCATTTAGGAGAAAAATTGTTTCACTGTGCGCCGTGGCTCAGTGGTAATGCACATAGCTGCTGCGCAGGAGGTTCAGGTTCGAATCCCAGCAACACCAAAAGTGTTTTTCACGGTGTCCCACCTCTCGCGAATGGGTGACAAACGTTCCGAGAGTAATACCAATACCTTGTCACGGAAAGCTTCTCAATTCGCCGTTCGGATCCGGCCTTAAATTGTAGGTCCCTTCCATTTGTGTCCAAAACTTAACATGTGCAGCACAAATGGTCGCGAGAAGTTAGGCCTTGGACCGCAATGGTCTGTCGCGCCAAATATTATAATATTATTATTATTATTTAGGAGAAAAATAGGCTTTACTTAAACTTATACTAAGCAGCAAGTTTAATCGGAAACGCCTGTTAGGAACATTTGGGTCTAACATATTTGAGTGACAACATATCAACAAAACAAAGTAAGGATTGCGGATAATTGCATCAGTATATCAGGAATATGGCATAACTAAGAACTGCTTGTAGTGAATTTTGCGCAAGGACTTGAACTAGCATCGGGTTGACTTAAGAACGACCAGAAGCTGCGATATATCTTCAGTTATTGGGTCCTACATATTTGCGAAATCAATCCCGATTTCTCATTGCATGATCATTCTCAGCGATAAGGTCTATTTCTGTCGTAACGGCTTTGTTAATAATCGAAATTGTCACTTTTGGGCAAGTCAGCAACCCCAAGCTATACACGAAATGCCATTGCACAAACAAAAGGTGAGTGTTTCATCCTGGACTGGTCATTAGCCATCAATTTTGTCAATCAGTCAAATGGATGTTAATACCGGACCATGTTGACTGACTAACTATTTTTGACTTGAAGCACATATAGGTTCAACAATATGCACAGCACACACAATGCTGCACAGCTGGTCAAACAATCGAGTTACTGAAGTCGGTGGCCGTGTTCCTCGTTCATGTGATTGGACGCCTCTGGAGTTTTTTGTTTGGGGCTATGTTTAGTCAACGATATCCGGAGTATTTAAAAACAATACTCAGTGAGATTTGAACATGTGCCGTTATGCTATTGAAATTAATCGAGGAAAAGATGTAAACTTAGGACAGATTTGAACTCGAGTCGAGTAAACTATCTTTCTTCGCCCACCCAGTGCTATAAACAGTGTGCCACAAATTACACGTAGCAATTGACTGCTTTTTGGAAACTTCAAGTAAGCGTCATTCTCATTTTGATTCGCTTCTCGATGGCTTTTTTGCATTGCACATAGATTGCATGAATCATTCTTCGTCAGCGAAATATTATGTTTTTTAGAATTTGTATTTATCTCGCTCCTCTATGGCATTGTTGCCGTCATGCCCAATTAAAAAATAAAAAATAAGGCCAGGTGATATAATTAGAAAACTATTGAGTCTTCCGTTTCCAGGATATATAAAAACCACATAGTAAATGGTAAACCGATTTTTCAAGTTTGTGAAACATACGTGGACTTAATTTCAAGTTTTAAATCGGTGAGAGTTTAACTAAACGGAAGCTTAGATTATTACTATAAAGTTATCCATAGTTGTTCTAGTTAAAAAGCATGAGAGTTGTAAACAGAACTTAGCGTTATTTACATGTATATTTTATTAGCTAAGAGGTCAGCCTGCAATTTTCAAGTTTCAAGTATGATGATAAGTTCGTTATGATAGTGTGTGATTTGGTTAGAGTCTGATCCGTCTTACACCTGGATACCTCGCAAGATAGTAAGTGACCGTTTTTTTCTTGATTGCTTCTTTAAACCTTTTTGGTAGTTGGGTTTAAGCTTAGCTTAACCAAATAATAAACTACGAAGTTTAGAATATGATCAGAGAGCTACGACTATAACCGGCCTACGTTTTAATATAAATTTATTCTAGTTGTAGGCCTTTTTCTTTATTTAATACTACCTGTTCCCAGTTTCTTCGCTACCCACACACATGAATCCCTGTCATCCTCTTAGCACCGCTGGGTGGGCGATATATCTGCTAGTGATTTACATTGAAAACTTCATAAAAATTGGTTTATAAATGTATTTTTCTATTATCAATATACTCAGAAAAACAATTTCTTTTTTATTATAACTTATATAAACTTACTAGTAATAAAAAACAACCCATAAAAATTTTTCATGTAAGTTCTCCAATAACCAAAATCTGCTGAATTCCACTATAAATGCTGGTTGTGAAGCACTGCAACCCAACAACAAATGGTAAAGCAAGCAGCACTGCTCACAGCGCACACAGAACAAAGTCATTATAGTATGACATGATCTGATGCCGTATGCTATATGGGAAAAAAAAATTTATGAGACCACTCTACCCCGCGGTCCGATCACACTCAAATTAGAAGTGTTGTCATGGGAAAAATACAGGTGTGCAAAGCTTGGGCTATAGGAAGTGGGTTAAAAATTTATCAAAATATCTGACCAGCCAGCCACGGACACGCGAATAGTTAATATAGAGAATTTAAAAAAACAGCCCATAAAAATTAAAATTTTTCTTATAAATTCTCGTGCAAAATTCGAAGAAAATCGGGTTCTTTTTTTATAAAATTTATATGGGTGCCCCGCGACCACTTCCAAATTTTTACAAAAAGTGATGTGAATCGAAAATACCTACATATGCTACAAAATTTAAAGAAAATCGGGTTCTCTTTTTATGAAATTTGTATGGGTACCCCGCAACACCAGGGCCCGATCACTTTCAAATTTTTATAAAAAGTATTGTCTATCGGAGATACACATTCGTATAAAATTTGAAAAAAATCGGGTAAATTTTGTAAAATATTTGTATGGGAGCCCTCCGACCCCGAGGCCCAAGGGACCCCAAATTTTTATAGAAAGTAAGTATTGTCATGGGAGGTACACATGTTTGCATAGTTTGAATAAAATCGCGCGAAAGTGGGCTGAAAATTGATCACAAGATCTGACCAGCTAGCCCGCCAGCCACGGGCACGCGGAGTTAATAAAAATAATTTAAAAAAGAGGCGTCTTTCGACTGGCACCGTGGACGTGTAGCACTAAAAGTTGCCTACAGCCGTGAACCAAAAAGTTAGCTTTCTCAATAAAATATTACGCGCATCTTCTTCTTAGTGGAAAAAATTTAATTTCTAAAGACCCAACATCCTATAAAGCTTGATATTAATTTTTAGGATGTGAAGAATGAGCTCTTGCTCTGATGAAATTGGCTCAATGCAAGTATGTATGCAGTATTTTGTATTAGACTGTTTGGTTATTTGTAGTCGGTTTTTCTTTTTGATCAAAAGGTCGATAACGACACTCAGTCCACATATTCAACCAAATATGATCATGAAAAAGCCATCAGCATTTTTCCAGGATAACGCTTAGTATTTGTTGTTACTGGAACAACAAATATATTACACCTTTTTTAAAAATTGTAGAATTTAACCTCAATTAGTCTCGTCTCGTCTATCAGCTTATCAGGTTCATTAACACTTGAAAATGGGTTTAAAACCTATCAGTCTAGAATCTTCATGGCATGTATGTTTTTAACTCTCGGAAAAATATTCTTACAAGGCCCCAAGGTAAGTTTGAACTAAACAAGCTTCGAAGCAAATGCGGACCTGTGCCCTATTTATAAAATTTGTTTATCTCTTTGTAGTTGTAAATTGATTTAGTTCAACTTGAAATATAAATAACTTCCAAATTTGAAGAATTTTTAAAATATATCAAAACTGCTTCAATGAGTAGAATAAAAGTGAAATAGACGGTCTCCTCGACAACCAACAATTTCAGTGCACATTCATGTGTAGTAACAAACAATAAAATTCTCCCTCATTATTTCATCTAACCACCTCATTGTCGACCAAAACCTATTCAGCGCCTCCCGCTAGTGTTGTACCGCTACCAATCAGGTGATAATATGTAATGTTTAAGAATCACTGCCACCAGATCCTTTCTGATTGATCATTAGTTTTTTTTTTTACTTTTTGTAACGTATGCATTAAATACTCAACACTTTGACGCACAAAAAATAAATATGTAAAACATAATACTGTATACCTACCTATACTGTTACGGTGGAATGTTTGCAACATTTTGCTAACATAACCGGCATACACAACATAATGTAGTATGTTCTGCTACACAAATCAGATCATGACCTGTCTTATACCTCTCAGTCAACAACCGTATAAGTATTTTACACATTTTGCCCTGTCTGGCTCGTGCTGTTGGACATCCAAAAAAAAATCCTATATCTTCTTATGCCTCAGCGTAGAGGTGAGATTAAGTGAGTTTGCTAATTCGAAGTTGGTATGTGCTGTTTCGACATCTTCAAGCGAAAAAATAAGAAGCAGAAAAGAGATCAGGGCCACCAGTCCAAATAAAATAACACACAAGAGGCATTTGTGCACAACATTTAGGATGGCATCAGTTTAATCCTCTGAGTCTGCTGGCGCCAGTCCTAAGATGCATTACGACAGTATAATAGGATCAGGTGCGCACTGTGCGTAACTTGCAGTGTTCTATACGCCTCCTCATTATTTGGCATCCTACACTGGTCATAACCTTTCCATACGTAGAAGTGCCAAAGGGTTTGGCTTTGTTTTCGTTTTACATTTTGTTGTTCGACAATTGCAATGCATCGAGTTTATGCACAGTCTGTCTCCGTCAATGATGTTGTTCTTCCTACGAATTGTTTTTCTTTGGGATTGACCTTTCTTTTGTAGAATTATGGCAAAATTTTATCGTTCAAGGCGAAAAGAAAAACATTCCGAATGTAAAATTTATGTTTTTCTTTGCCTTTTGCGAGTTAAAATTGAATTTTCTCGAATGTGATTTTCAAAAACCAGCTATTTAACTTTGATCGCAGGTATCTATATGACCGGATTGACTTTTTATTGTTTTAATGATATTTCCGATTGATTGAATTAAGGTATTCTATGCAATGTCATCAGAGAGAATAAGAGATTTGTTAAGTCGGTTGAATTGTTATTTTTCAAGTGTAGTTTATCGGCTTAGCACATGGGTGCCGGCAGAAATATTTGCAGGGGGTGCATGCATGATGTAATTTATATACACGGTGTCGCCTAATTCGTCAAGGATAATTTTGGAAGTGGTTCTTGGGTATATTCTAAGAAAGAAATCGTTCTACAATAAGGGTCTATCTCCAATGTTGACATGATTTATCGGGGATTTACGAAAAAGCTTACTTTGGTGTACCCTGACCCATGTTAGCGGAAATCTCTCTGTTCATACTAGTGGTAGAAACCTCGTTTATTAGTTTTTTTGACGGAATAATTAAATGGGGAGAATACAATCGAGTAGCATTTAAGGGCTCCAAAGCCCAATGCTGTCTCCTGTCGCCTAAGCGGATCTTAAATCCACTGCAAAGTTTCGTTGAAATGACCTCTGTCGCCAAAAATTTTTAGGTTTTAGGTAAGAAATATTTAGGTTTCATAACACGATGCAAGAAATATAGCTTGTTCCACGTGGCGCTCTAAATGCTCAGCAGTTTACCATCAAACCCATCTTCAGTCATACAGTTAAGTTCAGAGATTCGATATTTAGCCGTACAACACGTCTGTGAAATGCTCTGCCAAACTCTGTCTTTTCACATCGCTATGATCCGCAGGCATTCAAAGCATAAGCTCTTAGACATCTCCTCTTTCTCCTCCTTTCGGCGAGTGCAATTTAAAAAAAAGAGTGAAATTCTCCCTGATAGGAAAGACATCACCGTGGTGGGGTCCAGCTGCATCATAAACTTTATCTGGAATGGTGCGGGGCTTTACCACGGAAGATAAATAAAGGGTCGCGGTTACTTAGAAATGCTCTTCGTACTTAGCGACCTCGAAAGGGCTACTGGTACTTAGAGATCCTTACATTTGGGTAACCTCTTCGTATTTGAGTAGTCAAGTCTAATATATGTGGGTTGGCCCTAGGATGGCTTATTGTCCTAGTGGCAAATGATAGGGTTCGAAGTTCCGGAAGGATATGCTGCCAGGGTCTGCTTTGCAACCGCCCAGGCACTCATACCTAACCGAATGGGAGATTCTTGATGCCAGAAATGACCAAGGTTGCGTTTGGAAAACTCGCTATCCTGATGGCAAATGAGATGGTTTAGGTTCCGGACGGATGTGCTGCCAGGGTCTGCTTTGCAATCGCCCAGACACTCATACCTGAAATTTCCGAAGCTATTGATGTCAGACCCTATCCAAGGTCAAATTGGTACCACGGGAGTTGTCTTGCCCAATGGATAAGGTTGACCTTCGGGGAAACCGAGTCGGAGAGACCAGGCGGAACTCTTTGGAGGACTGGACTGGGACAGCTATGGTGTTCGTTTCGTTCGTGAAATATATCGTGGGGCTGTAAGGTTTACTCCTGCAAGGGAGCAATGCTGGATAGGAGATAGTACAATGAGTATGCTTCTTGTCGCAAGGTGGGTAAGCGCGGGTTTCGCCCCAGATCTACAACGATGATAGCAAAGACAAGCTTTATAAAAATAAGACCGTTAGTATCACGTCTGAATGATGTCTTTGGTTTTAGTTATAAGGGAACTAAAAGAACTCAAATCGATTGGTCTATGTGTCTAAAACTAAAGCGTCAACTATAATGGACTTAAGTGGAATTTAGTTAGCTGATGGAACGATACATTACATGCGAATCGTATGTTGTGAGTTGTGACCATAATGTGATGTTGGTCGATTTCGTTAATTGTTAGTTAACTTACACGGGAGTAACTATCAATGTGTCGATGAGGTGAGACATTCGGTAGCATTGACCTAAATTCATTATGGGTAACTTAAAGAAGAAGAGAAATTAGCCAACCTTTTTGTTCGAGATAAGAATGACCCCACTGTTGTCCTTTCTAGTTGAGGCTTAAAGTTGGGACCTTATTACATGGCACCGTCTCTGTGATTCCCAAAAATTTAAGACAAATTTGTATATAGACAACGATGTCCTTTCCTCAATTTTATAACGATCTCCCTGGGCCAGAGTTGTAGATTTTAAAAAAAATCATCAACAAATGATCAATAAGAAAAGCCGACATTTTTAATTTCTAACCAGATCAGTAACTCTACATATACATGTAGGGATATATATATGGCATATACATATATACTTTGTTCTGAATCAAAATGGCAGTGAAACAACACACATTTATGTACAAAGTTCGAAGCTCACTATTCATTTGGTTGATGCCAAGTAATCCTAATTTAATAATTACGCTTATCACTAGAACACTTAGCCAATTTATTTGCTCGCATAGAGTTTCGTAACGGCGCAGCGGCTGTATAAAAAGATAAATTCTACGATTATCCCACCGCGTAATTGCAACCCAAGAACGAGTTGTCTTCGAAATGAGTGACTGCGCAAACGCACGCTGCATAGGTGATGATTAACTACATGCCAGTTGAAGGTGAAGTTCTTAACTCATCAGAAGAAGTGGTACTTTACCGCTCACTAATGCGAAGCAATGGTGTTAATACATGCGCAAACATTAAGTGTGCGGCGGGAAAGAGGTTCTTCGCTTACTCTAATGGCTCGGCAATCACCAGCGAAGTGAAGGAAAGCTGACATATACAATTATTAGCACAGCAGTTTTGCAGATCTTGGTGCTACAGTGATGATGATGTAATAGAAGAACTGATTACGCATGGGAGATATCTGAATAATCCTTTCGCATGAAAGCGGGAGGAAAAACAGATAACTTTTGTTATACAAGAATAACAAAGAAGTATGGGGTTGCATTAGAGACCAAGTTCATTTATAATTTCTATGTGTCAAAATTAACAAATTGGCGTTTAAAAATCAATAAATAATTGGTAATGAATTATGCAAACAATATATAGACTTAAAAAACGAATTTCGAATTTACAAACTTTTAAATTTGTACGGGGGCTTCAATGGTACATAATTAGATACAGTCTCGATGCATTTAAAAAAAATTAATACGAGTCGTACATTATATAAATATTATGGGTATTTATATAAGCCCGATAGAACTTGAATAGCATAATCTTCATCATATGTCCTGGGCTCCTACAAAAATTTGCCACCGGCTCCGATTTCTATAGTCATCCAGTTTGGCATCCCTAAATTATGGGTGTTTTGGTCAATGTTATCGTTCCAGCATAAGCCTCATTTTGCATAAATTAACCTAAAAAGGATATACCGAGCATGATCATCCTTGCTCATATGTGAATCCTGCCCACCAGAGCTTCTCGAGGGGACCGTTGTATCTTACTCTATCAATGTGTGGGATACTTGGACTTCGGTAGATAGATTGACTGGACTGCTGGTACTTAGAATTTAGAATGGCATCTATTTTCGTAGTTAGTAGCCCGGTCATAAATTGCAGATCTGCGATGAAGCCTATGATACCTTGCTATCTTAGTGGTAGATGATGTGGTTCAAGGTTCAGATGGATGTGATGCTAGGGTTTGCTTCGTCAATTGCCCAGGTACACATATACCGAACGAACTGAGGCCATTGATGCCAGATCTCACTAAGGTCTACGGCTGGTATAACGGGAAGTTGGAGATGCCCACAGACGAGATTGACCTAGGTAAGCCGAGTCTGTGCCAACTTTTGTTTGTGGACCCAGTTCGTCCTGGCTTTGGTTTGCTTTGGTTTAATACCCAATTCCGGGTAGGGTGTTAGTGTTGGTGCATCGGTGTGTTTTACTATATACTACCTTTCCCGGGAGCTCAGCCACCCGCCACATACCTTGCCAACACTACCACGGGAGGGGTGTACTATTGCCTAAACCTAAACAATGCACCACCTCGATCGTATTCGCACTATGTGGTTTACCGAGATTTTGTTAAGACGCATATTCTGTAAGTTTCAGCTCAATCGACTCTCGTTTTTGATTTTTAGCGTCGTATTACAAACCAGCAGACATTAATTTATAGATTAAAGATTATTAGATTAAAGTACGTACAAGGCAAAGCAGCACATAGCACACGTCATCACAATGACGCCGCTAAAGGCATGATGTTCATACAAAACATAACATAGAAAGAAGCGCAGCGAACAGTGCAGCACACAGCCCACAGTCATTATGATCAGTTCAGTTGTTTATTTGCAAAGTTGAAATGAAAAAAACGAAATGTCCTTTTATTAAAATGGAATAATATAAAGCCTATGCTCACCCTGAAAGTCGATTCTAAATATTGCTGAAAGAATTTTTGAAATCGGGCTAATAGTTCTGAAGATTACCTGCTAGACACAAACTAACATTACCTCTTTATAATATTAGTATAGATTGGTGTAGCCAGGCGTGGAGCTGTGCATAATACGAGCGGTTGCCATCAACCCATAAATCGTCAATGGCATTAAAAAGTCCCTGATCCTATCAGTAAGTTAAACTGACACATCTGTCTCGCAAGTGGACGGTGATTGTTGTTTAACTTATCCGTGTTTCGAGAGGACCGTGTGTTAGAGCTTTCCAGGTATTCACATTAATCAAATAGACAGATTCTGCCCACCAAAGCTTACCGGCATCGCAGTAACACTCGTATATGTCATCATTATAGAATGCCCGGAATCACCCTTATTCGCATATACGAACCAACAATTCTACGTAAGACTTTCCTCTCAAACACTAGTAAGAGATCAAAGTGCTAAGCATCTAAGTCTCAAATCCATATGTAAGTACTGCGATGACCATTGTCTTATAGTCCAACTGCTTTGATGGTTAAATTCCTGGATTTGAAGAGGTGGTGGCTTTGTTGGCTTTAAGCAACGTTGCACGTCGTTTGGTTCCAGTTCCAATTGTTATCGTCAATTGACCCGAAATAGTTTCTTCGTAGTCCACTACCTTAATTGGAGGACCAAAGTTGGATCTTCTGCGTGTCGTATTGACACTATACTTTGATTTGATCATTTGTATATAGTCCTAGGTTTTGTGCCGCCTGCCCGAATTTAGATTAAAGCTTCTTATACATCTCTTGATTTTCTACCAATGATTTCAATATTGTCTGCATAAACCAGTACCTGGATGAACTTATAAACAATTGTTCCTGTCGCTTTTACATCAGAGTCTCGGATACATTTCCGTCAGTCCGTCAGCTTGTTACACTCATCAGAGTTATAACTTATAATTGCTGTACGTTGTGATATCTTCTTTCTTGTTTATGGGGTACGGGAGTCTTCTGCATCGTTTCTTCCACGCAAACTGACACTATTAGTTAATGAAATTATTGCTGTAGTGCGGGTCCCTTTAGGTCAGATCTGCCGGGATGCCAACTGATCCTTATAGGCATTGTTTTTTTTTACCCGATGTACTGCTCTGCTTACTTATTCTACGCTTGGTGGCGGCAGCATATAGTGTCGTCATCGATTATTGGTGCTTCTTTTAATTGCTTAGCTAGCAGGATATTTTAACAATTTATGAAAGTGCTGCGGGAACAAATGGAAGGAAATCTTTCCTTAAAACAGTTGTATCTTTATCTGCATATCTGAAACAGAGAGACTTCTTTTCAACACAACTTATATCTGCTATTTCGTCTAAGAAAACATTAATTTGTTTGCTTCTTTTTGTCTACACTGACAACTTCATTGAGCAAAACAGACTTGCAGGCTTCAATAAAAGTGTAAACACAATCTTTTATATTTCACATCTTAAGATTTAAGCATCGCATGGCTCAGTATATAACTTCATTAAGTTACAACAGAGCTGGAACACAAAGTCAGCCGCTGTGATTAATTTTCAAACTCTACACATCTATTAAGATGTGGCATATATGTAGTTAATAATAAAGCCGCAATATTTGCATACCTCTTTGACTATAGGAACGCGTTATTAAGCAAAGCCACACCAAACCGGTTGGTGCACTTTCTAATCGCATCAAGCGCATTATTCTCATTCACAGCTTCTTTAGCGTTGTTTCCTTTTGATGAGCCCAAGCAGGGGCCATTCCAGACAACAACTACCTACTACTGTGCGCATTTCACTGCGATGATGATGGCGCTGGAAACTTACGCCTATGCACAGCTTGACTACAAGAAAAATACGCTACACACCCCCCGGGCGACAATTTGTTGCCGTTTTTTTCTTTAATGTAAGGTATGAAGCTCTAGAGCCGTTTCTTGTTTTGTGCAAAGACGTACGGGGTACAATTAATGTTTATAGTTGTGCTGTCGATACGCTAAAGTTTATCAGCAGCACAGCTAACTTAATAGTAATGTAATAAATTTAGAAATTGTACACCAGCCCATCGTAATAAAAGTTTAAAAACTATTGGCGCTGAGAAAATGCTTTCCCATTATTTGTATTTGTAAGTAAAAGTTCAATTGAAAGCACCTGTCTTTTATTAGGCTATTTTATAGCAAGCGTATAGGTATTTGTACAATAAGGTCACGTCTATTTCTATCTTATATTTATTTTTTAGAAAAGATTTAAAAAATATTTACAAAAGCTAAATATTTAGAAGGTCCATGAACGATTAATGACTACACCACCAAGCATTGGTTAAGTGAGCAGAGCGATTAGTAGGCTCAACTAGACTTGACTGAATTTGCATCCCAGCGGAGCTGATCAAGTCTGGGGGGCTCACATTTCACCAACTAATTCTTGAGTTAATAGCGCACATTTGGAAGGAGCTGGCTTCATCCCAAGCAAACCAAGAAGTGATCAGATTTTTACCATTAGGCAGGTAATAGTAAAATTTCTAGAGTTCCAAAACAAAACACCAATTGTTAATAGACTTTATTTGACGCCTATGATAGCATAGCCAGAGTAGAACTTTATGAAGCCATGGGATAGTTCGGCATCGCAAATAAATCGGCACAACAAAACCATAGCCAATGTTATCATCCAAGGAGAGACGTCCGGATCAACATTAAGCCCATTCAATATCTATATCGGGCTCCGACAGCGTGACGGACTGGCCTGCATACTTTTTAACCTGGGGTTGGAGGAAATGATCCGAAACTAGGAAGTAACACCGAGTGGAGTGCGTTCAGCCATCAGCAGATTTAGGGGGAATAACACAGAAAATGCATCAGAATTGCAGGTGGCCGTAACTATCTCGGACTTGTGGAAGTGCGATCAAACCTCCACGTAGTGGCCGCCGGTATCTTTTCTCCAATACAGCAAAAGCTGAATGATCGGACTAGACGTTTCAAAGTAAGGTTGGCGCGAGGCCAATAACCTCGCCCGTAAAAAAACATTATTACGGAACCCCAACTCAGCGTTGCACATACTGCAAAGACAAAGAGGGTATCAGCTGATCGCCAGGCTGAAAGAACTTTAATAATCCAAAATGTCCAGCTAACTGTGGAATTGGAAGCACCACCAATGACCGAAGACAACACTATCCTATGCCGCCACAATGTATAGACGAAGTTAGCAGAGCGATAAATCGGCTCAAAAATAATAAGGTCGCGGGATCTGATGGGATCCCAGCTGAAAAGATAAAAATAGGAGACCCCACATTAGACCAAGCAATTCATGAACTAATAGTGCAAGTATTGGAGGAAGAAACTATGACAGAATACTGCCGAAGAGGCATCCTGTGCCCCATACATAAGAAAGGAGACATCACAAAATGCAGCAACATGCGTAGTATAACGTTGTTGAGTACCGCGTATTAGATTTTCTCCTCTGTCCTTCAAAGCCTTCAAGGCAAGCTCACATGGGCTAAGAGATTTATGAAACACGACAGCTAGGGCGGCTGTAAGGATGGCGTAGACCATTGCCCTGAATATACGCTGAATACATTTTTTGCGGGTGGCTAGAGCCAAATGTGATGATGATTGTCATCAATCATCATTGTTAGAAATCCAAGAACTGTACAAGAAACTTTTTTTTTCCTTGGGTCATTTGTAGCAGCCGATAAGATCATGGAACAAGAAATACTCGCACAAAAGCTAACAAAGCCTACAAATATTGCAAAGACTTTTAAAATTCAGGAAGATAATGGTCGTACCAGTACTTGCATTTATATGCCAGACTTAGCTGCTTAGCAAAAAGAACTCTGAGCTCTTAGCCGCGTTGAAGAGAAAAAAAGTCTTGGTCGCGTAGTACGTAAGCAAATGTTTAAAGAATATGATATTTTAAATCGGACTTACATTTGAATTACAATAGACAGTCTCATGCCTCTTGAGAAATTTAAGCCCAAACTATGGAAACAAATTGTTGATACCATCAGGCTAATGTGTATATAAAGTTCAAACCCAAAAATATACCTAATATGGCATAGTATTTGTGAAGCGTAATATATCAATGAATCAGTCAGTCAATCAATCAATTGAGTTTTTTTTTTATAAAATTAATGCTAATTTCCTTTTAATTATACAAACAACAAATTCCTATCAATAAAATATAATATTTTGAGTCAAGTTGTAAATAGTATCCATATCCATAATAAAAGGAGTTCGAAAAATGTGCTCCACTTGTACTATACAACAAGTGGTTGTAAGTTTTGGAGCTCTCCGGCGAAGGCACGACAATCACGAATGTATACGATGTGTGCGACTGGCTAATCGATTAAACGCATTTCAATGGAAATTTACCTGGCGCTGCAGAAGTCGCGTCGTTGCACATACTGCAAAGACAAAGAGGGTATCAGCTGATCGCCAGGCTGAAAGAACTTTAATAATCCAAAATGTCCAGCTAACTGTGGAATTGGAAGCACCACCAATGACCGAAGACAACACTATCCTATGCCGCCACAATGTATAGACGAAGTTAGCAGAGCGATAAATCGGCTCAAAAATAATAAGGTCGCGGGATCTGATGGGATCCCAGCTGAAAAGATAAAAATAGGAGACCCCACATTAGACCAAGCAATTCATGAACTAATAGTGCAAGTATTGGAGGAAGAAACTATGACAGAATACTGCCGAAGAGGCATCCTGTGCCCCATACATAAGAAAGGAGACATCACAAAATGCAGCAACATGCGTAGTATAACGTTGTTGAGTACCGCGTATTAGATTTTCTCCTCTGTCCTTCAAAGCCTTCAAGGCAAGCTCACATGGGCTAAGAGATTTATGAAACACGACAGCTAGGGCGGCTGTAAGGATGGCGTAGACCATTGCCCTGAATATACGCTGAATACATTTTTTGCGGGTGGCTAGAGCCAAATGTGATGATGATTGTCATCAATCATCATTGTTAGAAATCCAAGAACTGTACAAGAAACTTTTTTTTTCCTTGGGTCATTTGTAGCAGCCGATAAGATCATGGAACAAGAAATACTCGCACAAAAGCTAACAAAGCCTACAAATATTGCAAAGACTTTTAAAATTCAGGAAGATAATGGTCGTACCAGTACTTGCATTTATATGCCAGACTTAGCTGCTTAGCAAAAAGAACTCTGAGCTCTTAGCCGCGTTGAAGAGAAAAAAAGTCTTGGTCGCGTAGTACGTAAGCAAATGTTTAAAGAATATGATATTTTAAATCGGACTTACATTTGAATTACAATAGACAGTCTCATGCCTCTTGAGAAATTTAAGCCCAAACTATGGAAACAAATTGTTGATACCATCAGGCTAATGTGTATATAAAGTTCAAACCCAAAAATATACCTAATATGGCATAGTATTTGTGAAGCGTAATATATCAATGAATCAGTCAGTCAATCAATCAATTGAGTTTTTTTTTTATAAAATTAATGCTAATTTCCTTTTAATTATACAAACAACAAATTCCTATCAATAAAATATAATATTTTGAGTCAAGTTGTAAATAGTATCCATATCCATAATAAAAGGAGTTCGAAAAATGTGCTCCACTTGTACTATACAACAAGTGGTTGTAAGTTTTGGAGCTCTCCGGCGAAGGCACGACAATCACGAATGTATACGATGTGTGCGACTGGCTAATCGATTAAACGCATTTCAATGGAAATTTACCTGGCGCTGCAGAAGTCGCGTCGTTGCACATACTGCAAAGACAAAGAGGGTATCAGCTGATCGCCAGGCTGAAAGAACTTTAATAATCCAAAATGTCCAGCTAACTGTGGAATTGGAAGCACCACCAATGACCGAAGACAACACTATCCTATGCCGCCACAATGTATAGACGAAGTTAGCAGAGCGATAAATCGGCTCAAAAATAATAAGGTCGCGGGATCTGATGGGATCCCAGCTGAAAAGATAAAAATAGGAGACCCCACATTAGACCAAGCAATTCATGAACTAATAGTGCAAGTATTGGAGGAAGAAACTATGACAGAATACTGCCGAAGAGGCATCCTGTGCCCCATACATAAGAAAGGAGACATCACAAAATGCAGCAACATGCGTAGTATAACGTTGTTGAGTACCGCGTATTAGATTTTCTCCTCTGTCCTTCAAAGCCTTCAAGGCAAGCTCACATGGGCTAAGAGATTTATGAAACACGACAGCTAGGGCGGCTGTAAGGATGGCGTAGACCATTGCCCTGAATATACGCTGAATACATTTTTTGCGGGTGGCTAGAGCCAAATGTGATGATGATTGTCATCAATCATCATTGTTAGAAATCCAAGAACTGTACAAGAAACTTTTTTTTTCCTTGGGTCATTTGTAGCAGCCGATAAGATCATGGAACAAGAAATACTCGCACAAAAGCTAACAAAGCCTACAAATATTGCAAAGACTTTTAAAATTCAGGAAGATAATGGTCGTACCAGTACTTGCATTTATATGCCAGACTTAGCTGCTTAGCAAAAAGAACTCTGAGCTCTTAGCCGCGTTGAAGAGAAAAAAAGTCTTGGTCGCGTAGTACGTAAGCAAATGTTTAAAGAATATGATATTTTAAATCGGACTTACATTTGAATTACAATAGACAGTCTCATGCCTCTTGAGAAATTTAAGCCCAAACTATGGAAACAAATTGTTGATACCATCAGGCTAATGTGTATATAAAGTTCAAACCCAAAAATATACCTAATATGGCATAGTATTTGTGAAGCGTAATATATCAATGAATCAGTCAGTCAATCAATCAATTGAGTTTTTTTTTTATAAAATTAATGCTAATTTCCTTTTAATTATACAAACAACAAATTCCTATCAATAAAATATAATATTTTGAGTCAAGTTGTAAATAGTATCCATATCCATAATAAAAGGAGTTCGAAAAATGTGCTCCACTTGTACTATACAACAAGTGGTTGTAAGTTTTGGAGCTCTCCGGCGAAGGCACGACAATCACGAATGTATACGATGTGTGCGACTGGCTAATCGATTAAACGCATTTCAATGGAAATTTACCTGGCGCTGCAGAAGTCGCGTCGTTGCACATACTGCAAAGACAAAGAGGGTATCAGCTGATCGCCAGGCTGAAAGAACTTTAATAATCCAAAATGTCCAGCTAACTGTGGAATTGGAAGCACCACCAATGACCGAAGACAACACTATCCTATGCCGCCACAATGTATAGACGAAGTTAGCAGAGCGATAAATCGGCTCAAAAATAATAAGGTCGCGGGATCTGATGGGATCCCAGCTGAAAAGATAAAAATAGGAGACCCCACATTAGACCAAGCAATTCATGAACTAATAGTGCAAGTATTGGAGGAAGAAACTATGACAGAATACTGCCGAAGAGGCATCCTGTGCCCCATACATAAGAAAGGAGACATCACAAAATGCAGCAACATGCGTAGTATAACGTTGTTGAGTACCGCGTATTAGATTTTCTCCTCTGTCCTTCAAAGCCTTCAAGGCAAGCTCACATGGGCTAAGAGATTTATGAAACACGACAGCTAGGGCGGCTGTAAGGATGGCGTAGACCATTGCCCTGAATATACGCTGAATACATTTTTTGCGGGTGGCTAGAGCCAAATGTGATGATGATTGTCATCAATCATCATTGTTAGAAATCCAAGAACTGTACAAGAAACTTTTTTTTTCCTTGGGTCATTTGTAGCAGCCGATAAGATCATGGAACAAGAAATACTCGCACAAAAGCTAACAAAGCCTACAAATATTGCAAAGACTTTTAAAATTCAGGAAGATAATGGTCGTACCAGTACTTGCATTTATATGCCAGACTTAGCTGCTTAGCAAAAAGAACTCTGAGCTCTTAGCCGCGTTGAAGAGAAAAAAAGTCTTGGTCGCGTAGTACGTAAGCAAATGTTTAAAGAATATGATATTTTAAATCGGACTTACATTTGAATTACAATAGACAGTCTCATGCCTCTTGAGAAATTTAAGCCCAAACTATGGAAACAAATTGTTGATACCATCAGGCTAATGTGTATATAAAGTTCAAACCCAAAAATATACCTAATATGGCATAGTATTTGTGAAGCGTAATATATCAATGAATCAGTCAGTCAATCAATCAATTGAGTTTTTTTTTTATAAAATTAATGCTAATTTCCTTTTAATTATACAAACAACAAATTCCTATCAATAAAATATAATATTTTGAGTCAAGTTGTAAATAGTATCCATATCCATAATAAAAGGAGTTCGAAAAATGTGCTCCACTTGTACTATACAACAAGTGGTTGTAAGTTTTGGAGCTCTCCGGCGAAGGCACGACAATCACGAATGTATACGATGTGTGCGACTGGCTAATCGATTAAACGCATTTCAATGGAAATTTACCTGGCGCTGCAGAAGTCGCGTCGGTAGCGGTGACGGCTAATTAGTTTGAAAAATCCGAAATTTCTACCTCCTACTGCGTTGGCGGTGATGGCGGTAGTGTGCATATAGTGCTCCGTGATCGACCAATTTAGTCATTAACACCGACCGTGACTAGCGCACAGTACGTTTAAGTGGAGAAAAATTGGCTGGCGCTTTCATCACGTCGTTGGTGCGCATGTATGGCATACGCAGTAGTATGGTGCCCCACTGTTTGGTTGGCTTCCAAAAAACAGCTTAACAATAAACACATCATTCTTTTGTCAGCGTGATGCCGTCGTGTTATGTTTATTGGAGTTTATTGGATGATTTTGGAGAAAATTAGGCCATAACTCATAGCTGGAGGAGTTGAAGCAAAGCAAAGCGCAATATTCGAGTCGTAAAATGAGGATTAGAGAAGCGCATCATTCGTCTGCTGTTTAACTCACTTTGATGCTTTGAGGGATCTTTGATGCCAGCCGCGTAGCAATGTCCTGTGATGGATACTCTATAGGGAAGGATGTCTGGAGGCAGCGCCTTGACTCTGCAAACATAAATGAAAATCTAAAATACATCCGTCGTTTACCGGTCAAGTGTAACTTATGTACATATGCATAGCTTGGTACACTGAAAAAAAAGCGGTCTATAATTTATTTGTCAAGCGAGTTCACATTTTATGCTCAAATAATACGCGTAGATGTGGAATCAATTTCGGAGAAAGCAATTTCTGTGTAGTCGGAACGCTTTATAATGATAATAATAATAATTATATACCTTCCAAAAAAAAAAATTATTTTGGGATTTATTTCATTTTAGGAATATTGTGGTTGTGATGCCAGCCTTTTGGGATTTTTTTCACTATGAAATATATAGAAACTAACTGATATACCCAGCGTTTCAAAAAACAAAATTGCACGGTTTTCGAGTCAAGCCACCCACCAGGTTAGCCCCCTCAACACCATTACCATACTAACCGCCTACAAACATCCACTACAACCATTCCCACCACCTCACAAACATAAACGGTCTTCGAGATATGCGGGAACAGACATAAAGATTTAAAAAAAAACTTTTTTTAACTTCACTTTGTGTCTGTTTTTTCTTACTTCTGGAGTGCGAATTTGATTTATTGCAATCCTTTAACTATCTGGGGTCAACTGTAGCAGCCGATAACAGCATGGAGCCAGAATACGCACATTGTTGCTTAAAGCCTACTAGTCTGTCAAGACTCTTCAAATCCAGGAAGACAATGCGCATACCAGTACTTACATATGGATCCGAGACTTGAGTGCAACTTGAGGATCGGACCCCGATTGTAGAACCAAATATGATGATGATGATGATTTTTAAATAAATCCCTATTAACATCAACGTGTAAAACAACGCAATATTTGTTGTTATATATACATGCATTTGTTATTGGCTCATGTTTACCATAGTTGGTTCTATGATGTGAAATATACAAAAATTCGCTATCTCTTAAGCACCGTGATGGTGCAATGCAAAATTCCGAGCTACGTGTGCGGTACATGAGAATATCCATGATTTGGAAATATTATTTTCGTGATTGTAGTGAAAGTAGATCGATAAATACGATTCTTTCATTATAAACTGGAAGCTCCGCATTCCAACCTACTTTACGGATTGAAAAACGCGTACAATTTTTTTGTACGCGTTGAATACGTTGGATATAGTTTGCATAAGAAGGAGAACAGATGATGCTACAATATTCTAAGATAGGTCTTACCAAAGACATATGCGGCGAATTAACCATATAAGGTTCATGAAAGTCTTTTGAATTTCGTTTAACGAATGCTAATATTTCCTTTGCTTTTTCATAATGCTGATTGAAATCTAAATTTAAGTCAAAGTATGCGCCCAAATGCGCATAAGCTGGAAACTCTAGTGAGCGTTACATTACTAATAAAGTAATCAGTTATAATAAGTTGAGTCTTTCGGGATATAAAGTGTAAGTAATTTTTTTGTTACACCAGTTAAGAACATTATTTCTATCTAATTGTAATTTAAGGCAATCTATCATCAGCATATAACAAACTTTTCACACGTTAAATGTTAAGTGGTAAGTCATTTAGGAATAATATAAAAAATAAGGGACCTAGGTGGCTTCCTTGTGTACACCAGAAATCGAGTAGTTTATTTTAGAATAATCCGAGGCAACTTTAACTACTTGCCTATTGTCGGATAAGTAGTTAGATATCAATTTTAGAAAATTTCCATGGAAGCCCATTAATTTCATTTTCTTTATAAAATGTATATGTTAGGCTCGATCAAAAGCTTTCGAGAAGTCAGTGTAAACAACATCAATCTGATGGTTGTTTTCAAGCTCTGATCTGGAAAATACGGCTGGATATCTTGTTAAAAAAAAGATAGCAGGTTTTCTTTTTACAATGGCTTCAAAGATTATTGGAACCAAGGGTAGTTTAGATATAGGCCTATAATTCTCAATATTTTGGCGTTGGCCATTTTTATAGATTAGTGTTATGAACGGGAATTTCCAAACTTTTAAGAACTCACCGCTAGCTATCGACAAATACGTGTAATAAGGGCTTTAAGACATTAAGTTTACAACTTTTAATATAATGTGGGGGTTAAATAATTTAATCAGGTCCTGTATTACAATTATTATCTGGATTAGATAGGCGGGTAGTGTTTACTAAAAAAGATCCCTGAGATTTACTTTGCATATTTCCTTCCTTATTGCCAAGCCTCACGAATTTACCTGCCCATAGTCGACACTTTTTTAATAAATCTCTTTTAAACCAATAAAACAGTCATTAAAACGGCATTATGTGCGGCACGCGCTAATGAACCATTACCTTTGTATTAATTCACCTGCATGGTTGCGATCAACTACTCTGGCCGCTTTATTTGATTCATTTGAGTTGTTGCGATTTTGTTTACATTTCGATTTGGAACAATTTCCCACCTCACAACCTGTCGTCATCATTGTCGATGGCGTCAAGTGCCGCACTGATGGGAAATGGTATGCCTCAATAGTTCTTCTGTCTTTATTCCTTTTCACGAGCGTTCAACTTTGCTCTCTCATTAAAATGTAATTTGAGAGTCGAGCTTTATGCTTTTGTACCACGATTTACCATCAGTTGTTATGGTGGCAATGGTGATGAACAGCGCAATTGCGTTATTCCCTTTGCTACAAGTTGGCATATGTACCTAACCATATGTATATGACTACATACATAAACAATTCATTATATATAATATATCATAATATGTATATTATATATATGTTATATGTATACCCACACAGACAATTCATCCTGGTTGATTGATTTATTTCTTTCGTTTCTCTCGACCACTTTAAAACACATTTTGATGAATTGATTCTCGTTCTTTAATGCAGTGCAGTAGTTCAGGATATTATTGGGGTTGTTACAAGGTTCATTATGTCCGATCATTAATTCGGTGTGGGAGTTTTTCGGGGGTGTTGCCTGACGGATTTCCTATGTATACTTCGAAAGGCAAAAAATTAAGTGAGGAAAAATCGATGTAGGTATCTTCTGTTGTTTGAATAAAATGAATTGTTGTGCGGATATTATCATATTCATTTATACCTAACTATACCTACTTTTCTAGTTGCAACTTTCAATATTTTCAATGTTTAGTTAATTAACAACAATGAAGTATAGATGTTGTAGTTGTCGAACTTTTGAATTTAGCGGTGCAAAGAATTCAAAATGGAGACAAATGGAATGGAAGAGGGTATACACTGAAAATAATGATTTACTCTCATATGCGATTGCTTAAGTCTCCACCCACAGATGAGTCAAGATACTAGCTTCTGTCTAAATGTCCGCGCATAGGTACAACGCCCCGCTTATTTTGATCTCACTGAGTGAGTGACAACAACTTCGAGTGTGTGCTAAGGAAAAATTCTGCTCATCTTATTTCAACATCTAACAACCAACAATTCACATGAAACTGCATTTCAAAGATCAAAGATTTTTACCCATGAAGTGTCAATTTCAACGGACTATATCTCCCTTTACTTAGTCTGTCAAAACTCTTTAAATCTAGGAATTGATCCGTACATATTCCAAGCTGCTGGTGCGTATTGTCATACCATCACTTACGAATATTGATCCGAGACTTGGGTGGTTAGCAAAATGCATTCTGACCTCTTAGCCGCGTTCGAGAGTCTTGCGGAAAATGTTTGGCAGCGTTAGTGAGGAATGATATTCCCGGAGACTCTATAATAATGAGATTTACTAGCGTTACAATTTGGGTCAAAATGTCTACATTATAATGAAGCGCAAGGAAAGGATGTTGAATTATTTGCTGATTTTAATCATCTCACTCACTTGTGAATGAGCCCACTAGGATTCCAGACAGTGTAAGTCATAACGCGAATATACCCTGGGCTTGTTTCTTACCTCTCATCCTAACAAATACACCTTCAGTGGTGTCGTCATCTCTAGGCTGTTCAGACCATTGTGTAGTATCAGCAAATTTCTCGTTGTTGAACCCATGCGCACAGTTAAAGAAAAACCCCCTTAAAGAAAAGTATGGTTACACGAGAAAGCCGACTGGGATGGCCTCAACAATTTCTATAGGAATTTAGATGGCCACTTATTGCCAATAGTAGTGTGGATGCCATATCTGATACCATCACAAATATAATCCAGCAGTGTATGAGACAATTTATCCATTCTAGAAATAAGTGTATCAAAGCGAAAGGAAATGCTTGGTATGATTTATGCTGCAAAGAGGCTACTAGGAACCAGGAAGTATGCTTTCGGTTATATAAAGAAACCCCACTGTGGAAAACTAGTCAGAAATGATTTCAATGCCTACCTTAGACGAGCCAAATTCGACTATGACCAGAATCTGAGACAAAAAATACTTCAATGTCCCAAAGGAAGTAACATTTTTTGGTCTTTCGTGAACCGAATTAAAAATACTGCCTCGTCTTCAATTCCAACGCTCATTTACAATGACGGTCCAACTGTCAGCTCTATAGACAAGCCAATCTATTTGCTTCACATTTCGCAGCTAGCTCTACGCTACCAGATAGCTCGTTGTCGCCGCCGGTACTTGCAAGAGTCGAATACTCTATGGGACAGATTTACTTTTGTACTCGTCAAATGGGTAGAGTATTAAATGATCTCAACATTCATAAATCTGCTGGGCCTGTTGGTATTCCCGCTATAGTTTTGAAGAGGTGTTCTTCAACGATGGCATTTCCACTGCGCAGACTTTTCTATTTTTCTTTTCTTATAGAGTCGTCCCAAGGAATTGGAAAACAGCCTTTATCCAGCCTGTTCTTAAAAAACGCTGGAAACGCTGATCAACCGTAGGATTATAAGCAATACCTTGAATCACATGAAATCCTTAGCGACCAGCAGTATGGTTTTCGTAGGCAACGTTCTACAGGAGACCTGATGGCTTATCTCACTGAAAAGTGGATCCAGTCTATTCACGAATTTGGTGAAAGTAAAGTTGTTTCACTCGCTATTTCCAATTCATTTGACAGAGTCTGGCATCAAGCTCTTTTGTCGAAAATGAATTCATATGGAATTGATAAGGCCCTGCTTGATTGGACTATAGTAACTACCTTTCTGGACGTTAAATCCAGGTCGTATTGAACGGTTTTAAATCCAATATTCACCGCATAAACGCAGGTTGTCCCCAAGGCTCTGTTTTGTCCCCGACACGCTTTCTCATTTTCATTACCGATCTCATATTCGCTACTTCTGATCCAATCCATTCTTTCGCTGTAGACAGACTTAGCTTTTCATATGATTTCACGCTTTCTGCACGCCCCTCTACATCGCAAGTGGAACTTGAACAACAGCGTATGTTAAGCACATTAAATTCTGACCTTGACAGCATAAAAACGTTTTCTTCTTCTTATGGTCGCTACTACGCCTACGCGCCACTGCGTGCAGTTCCTGGCAATGAGCTTCAGCTCTCGCCAACTCTTCACCAATTGCCGTGACTCCTCCTCAACTGTTCTGCGCCATGTATTTCTCGGACAACTCGTTCTTCTACCATCCTTAGATAACGGATTCCATTGCATTGCGTAGTTTGCTATGGAAGTGTCGCCTTCTGACCAATCCACTGCCACTTCCGTCGTCAGATGGCTGTGCCATTGGTTCCTGACCCGTTCTCTGGTAACGATGTTCGTTAGCGATACGGTTAGGCCAGAAAACCCTTAAGATATTCCGTAGGCACCTATTTACGAACGTTTGTAATCTTGTTGTCATAGTAGCGGTCACCTTCCAAGTGCTGCACCCATACAACGGCACAGATTCAAAATATGAACGGAACAGTCGCAGCTTGTTGCTTAAGCTGATCCCATTGCTTCGCCATATCATGGACATCATTCCAAACACTGATTTTGCTTTGCCGATTCGGTTGACAATGTCCTGTTCGGTTCCACCTTCGGTCGTGACAATACTCCCAAGATATTGGAAACTCTCTTCTCTCTCTACCGGCTGTCCAGCAATGTTAGCTTGAGTTACTGAGTTAGTGCCGAGGTTGATGGTTTTGGTTTTGGCAGTATTAATCTTCAAACCCGAAACATTTGCCTCCATTTCCACATTTGTTGTCATTTGGTGCAGCTCCATACTACCGTGTGAGAGTAAACAAACTTCGTCAGCGTAGTCCAGATGTTTGAGTTGAGATGTAAGAATCCAAAGAATTCCCCCGTTTCCAGTATATAAAGCTGCGCGAAGTACATCGACTATCACCAACAAAAAAAGTATCGGCGATAGAATGCAACCTTGTAGTACCTCACTTAGGATCTCGAATTCCTCTGACAGCTTTCCTCTATGTAGCACATGACATTAAAAGCAATCATAGGTTGCTTTAATAATAGCTATTAGTTTATCGGGTATACCCGTTGGTTAGGACTACGTAATAGAGTTGAATTTAACGCTTCTAAAACCCAATGCTGTCTTCTGTCGGCCAAGCGTAATTTAAACCCCCAATATTGCGACTGTAGTCGCTAATGTAAGTGAGGTCCGTCGCTAATGTAAGTGAGGTCCCAAATTTCTCGATTCCGCAGATCGGGCATCTCTGTGACCCAATTTTGTGCCAGAATTTGGCGCTAATGTAAGTGAGGTCCCAAATTTCTCGATTCCGCAGATCGGGCATCTCTGTGACCCAATTTTGTGCCAGAATTTGGCCTGCATCTCTTTAAGACCGCTTTGAAACATCAAAACGACCATCAGCGGCGACGTACCTTCAGTGATTGGACCCTAATCATGTGCGAAAATGATATTATATTAAATGGGCCTAGACGCCATATAATATATCATTTTCGCACATGTTAAGGGTCCAATCACTGAAGTTACGTCGCCGCTGACCTGTACAGAGAAAGTTAATAATAACTCTTTTAATCCGATGGTAGATTGAAAAGTGAGCGAGCGACCTGACCACGAAAGAAGTCACGAATTTAATTCTTATTCACATATTTATCAACTTTTCTTTATTAAGAATATAACTCTTCACATAATCACCTTCGCTACCTATTCACTGAACTGTCTTTGTTATTTATTCAAAAAATTAGCAGCCGTCTGTGTCACTGTCACAACGAAAATGTATGAGTAAGTGTTGGCATACAGCTGCTACCTATCTACATATAAATTAAAAATAAAATATCCAATTTTTTAGCGCCAATCGTAGGTAATAAATTTTTAAATTCCTCGATATGCCTTTAAATATTCATATAGATAGGTACACAGTACACGGTATATGGATTTATTTTTGAACGTCCACATAGAAATTAAACCTTAACTGGATATAACAATTTCCAGATAAGTTTTAAAGGTGTGTGTGCATAGTAATACAAAAAATCACTTTTTAATAAAAGTTATGTTAACAATAAACTTTTTCAGAACTGCACAATGTTTTAATAGAAATACATTTAAGGCACACGTTTTTGATTCCAGCACAGAAGCAGCAACAATGAAAACAAACCGCAACAAGACACGAAAAGCCGGAAACGGCACCAATCCGTTTGAAGTCTGTCGGCAATAGGTTCATATTTTTTTTTATTGTTATTCCGCCAATGCGTCGCCCGATCTCTGATAGTCTGACAGTTGGTCGTAAGTTGCCCCCATTGGTAAAATTGTTGCACACGATGCCAGAAAATAGCGCACAAATATTTGAATGAATGAATGAATGAATCGAGATCGACCGGTGTCCTCGGTGTGCGCTTGGCAGCACACCTTGTTGATGCGGCGCCATTTTTTATCCTCTCGGTTGAACAGGTCAAACAGTACATTTTAGACAAGGAGGGGGGCGTTAACGATGCCAATGTGCAGCTGCGTGTTAGTGGTAAGTTGTGTTTTCTCATTCTGATTGGAACAAAACCTGTCCGAAGGAGAAAATCGGTTGGAAGCAGCGCGCAATCGCGCTTTTCAATCATTCCAGTGAAGGGCGTTTATCGGTGTAGCGCCAACCCACCTAAGGTGATTTGGTGTCTCAAAGGTGGCGTGAAATCATTTTTATTTTATTTTTTTTTATTTTCTGCTTTGTAGCCTGCTGCTTCAATGGTTGAAACCAGTCTGCAGTGGAGTACCTATATACGTAATGGTTTATGTTTTTTAATGCATGCTTTGACTTTCAAATTATGTAGTTTTTCCTTCCAGTAAACATAGAATTAGGCCTAATGACAATCATTTGTTTTCCCCGAAACTTTTAACTTTTCCGCGAGGTTAGGATGAATAGTACTGCATATTAGTGGGACGCTGGCATTGCTGATGCTTAAGAGATTTGTCATTTTTCTTCGAAAACTTAGAACACCTCTGTATAGGATAATTTAGAGATTTGGACAAGTTCTCAGCTAACTTACTTACAGTTTGCAGTAAGGTATCTCTTAGGTTTAATCCCGATAGGTGGCATGATATTCCAATTTTTCGTATTTATGGTACGATTTAGCTCAAACTCACAAAATATATTTCTTAAATATAAATAAGTTTGATTATTGACACGGAAGTGTCGGTGGAGTCAAGATATGTACGTAAAACTACATTTATTGATTTTTGTTCATATCAGAATGGACTATGATTATTAAAATATTTATAATTATATTGAATTCTGATAGGGGACGCTGTATTCCCACTTTTGTATTTTTTGGTCGATTTCATTGCTTACATTTGAGAAGAATTGTTGCATGTAGTTAAACCGTGCGCATAAACAAATTGATTGTATGAACATAAAAAGGTTTTTCCTTTTTTTTCTGGGTGGGGTGTTGATGACGAGGTTATGTTGATGATCGTTAAGTAGTGGGTCGGTGTGGAGGTAAAGTATTGGGAGCTACGGGTATTCAAGGTGCGATGGATGGTAATCGGTGTGGTGGGTGATCAAAGTGGTCGGTATCGTTAGTGTGGCGGGCGCTGGGGATTGAGTCAGTGGATAGAAAATGGGCGGTGGGGTTATATGTGTGAGGCTATGTATATTTATGGGCGTAACGGAGTGATGGGATGGTGATTGGATAAAAAAAAGGCGTACAGGCCGATGGAGGCGATGGGTGGTTAATGAAGCCACGAGCAACGCCGGACACTTCAGCTAGTAGTTAATAAACTTGAAGTGAAATTTGTTGGTCAAATTGTATAGGAGGTATACCAGACATCATTGGCGAACAAATCTCAAAACAAAAATTCAAATTGTCGACAGTTACAATAAGCGCACTATAAAGTGAATTAATTTTTTACATTACACATTCCTGTAAGATGTAAGAGCAAAAAAGGCAATTTTTACTTTAGTTAAATAGTTTGTAGGACAGGTTCCTCATTTCTTTGACGTACAAATCTCAAAATCTTAACTCTTCTCCACCTTGTTCCAAACATAATTCAAGCAAAAAAAAAAAATTCTAAAATCGGACTTGGACCACCAGTTACAAATTACGCCATCGAAAGTTAAGCGCTAGCCTGTTGCTTTAAAACAAATTACATCAAATTCTGACTAGTAGAAACCAAGATATACGATTGGACAAACTGGTAAACTGGAAAACTGGCAAACTAACTCATTTCATTTTTATTTTAATTTTTAAATCATAAAAAATAAAAACAAAAAACCTAAATTCGCAGAACTTCATCAAAAGTCTAAATTGGTAGATAGTTACTCCAGAGAACTTGTACAACTACGAAGAATCATCAAACTCCACTTAAATCTAACTTTTTCGCTCATGCTCGGTGCAATGTTTGGCATCAAGAAACACATTATGGAATTCGCAACATTTGAATTTAGATACTATGGGCTCGATAGTTGTGCGTGCCTTTTTCGTTTGTTAGGCCTGTTAGTTAAAACGAATCCGGCATAACTCACTGTCGAGTTGATAGCCTTCAAGAAAGACGTCAGCTTGTTTCTGAAGGGCTGAATTTTTCAGTAGAAGTTCCAAGAATTTTGAGTTTCCCTTGGCAATAAGTTTAAATATAAAAAAACGTACGCGGAAGAAATATTCCTTTCTTTTGAGTATTAGCTTCCCCTTTCAAGGGCTAGCAACTAATTAATTAATAAGCTAACTAATTAAATTACCAATTAATTAATATACTACTATTTACTAGACTCATAAAAAATTAGGTAACCCAAAAACATATAATAAATAATTAATAAATCTTACATACATTACTATTTTTGAAACAGATTTATTCTCATTACCCCCTTAACATGAACTACGCTACTGAAATTCAATCGGAAATCAATCCTACATGTAGAGCCCGCCCACATTGCTCAAATAGTGAGACAACTCACTAAAAGTTATTTTTGTTTGCCGACCCCTATTTTCCATAGAAAATCTTATTCTAATCTGATAAGAACATTGCACAAATCTACGCAGGCTATCCCCCTCGTACGGTAGTCTCTTTTCACTTAAAGCAATTGTGATTTGCTCCGTTAACCAGTTTATTGCTTCCAGTACGGGAATTTTTCCATTCCAATATTAATGGTGTGCTACTATTCTATTAAATGGATATTTCATTGAATCGTAATCCGACCGCCTACTATCGCCTTTTCATTCTTTCCTAAATGATTTAAAATAAAGAAAGAAAACGATTGTTGTTTATTTGTTGAATAGAAATTGAGCGTTTTTTCGTAATAGTGAAAACCGGTTTAGTGTTGATAGCAGTGTCTCTCTCTTGCTTGCAGGTTTATCACACAGTTGACTGTTTTGAGAGATGGCGAGCAACTTTAAAGTACACTATTTCACCGACTGCAGTCGTCACAGGCAGCAACAAACCAGCATATGATCACATAATCACCTCGTACCTAGTCGTTCACGCACTTTGTTCGTGGTTGGTCGCGCAGCGTAGCGTTTTTTCTTCTATCGAAGCGCGAAGTCGAACGTTCGTCGCTTAGTCGATGCGAGACAAATTACACTATCCGTCGCAAATCGTAGGTATTCGTTCGTCGTTGTCGTTGTTGTTGTTGTGCTACAAAATTGGATATACCTACCCATACTTGGACGACAAAAAAAAAAAACAACCGATTTAATACCCAACAATTTAGTTGAGGTTAAGTTGTGGATTAATAAAAAAATAAATTACAAAAATAAACCCCAAATTAGTTTTTTCGCCACTTGCCGCAAAAATTATGCGCTTTTGATGTTGCAATTTGCTCCGATGCTACCTACCATCAATATAGCAACGTATCATGCAAAAGAAATAAATAATTGTACATAGTGATTAAAATTTAAACAAAATTTTGTTGTTCTGCGTGTGAAGTGTTTCTTTTTTATTTTTTTTTTCTTTAAAGGAATACGCGCGCGAATACACGAAACTAAAACGTGACACATTGCGCAAAAAATATCCAGATTACCTAAAAAATTTATAAAAAGTTGTCACAAAATCCGGCGCAGTTAAAAATTGTTTCCATTCGTATAAAAACTTTTTAATTGCCACGGATTACACCTCACCGTGCAAGCCCATCATAAGCAATTAAAGCGGAGTACCTTTCATTTTCTGGATACTTTTTAAAGCTAATCTCGGTCCGGCACTAGATTACCAGTTTTTTATAACACAAACAAAATTATTATATCGACAGTAATTTAATCTCACACGGCACCAGATTACCAGTTTTTTAAATCGCAAACAAAATTATAACATCGACAGCAAATTAAAAAAAAGTGTGACGACTTTTGTTTATAAAAAAATAAAACAAACACCATCCACTTATAATAAAAATTCCAATTAGAGGGATTTACTTCTGTCAACTAAAAAAAGAAATAATATTTTTTTCGGTCCTTTAAAAAAAGTTCTTATGCACTAAGAAGCATCTAAGATTTCGATCCGTTGTTTTCGGTAAGCAACACATAAATATAATCAGCCGCTTGGCGTAAGCGAGTAAGAAAAGCCGCCAAAATTTTAGATAAAGTGGCCTCAATAGGCGCCAACACGCTTAACTTCACGGATTTGGGGAGCCCCTACGAGGGGCCTCCCAGTACACCGCAATCCGGCATGGATGCTCCTGATGCACCGCATACCCCAAAATATATGGACGGGGGTGTGACCACAGCGAACATTCCTGGCAAATCGGCGTTCGTCGAATTGCAACAACATGGGTAAGTTTTTAATGGCAGATGGGCGTTAAAATGCGTTGACATCAGTGTAATCACTTTCTTCAAAATTTTCTTTTTCATATATCAATGGCAATTAACAATTAAATTGTTGATGAGTAACAATAATTCATAACTATATAACTAAGTGGGGCTGGAATCGTTTTATAAGGGCTTGAAATTTAATTTTTCGTTTTGTATTTGTACAGTTCCTTTTTACTCATAGATATCAGTTGCACACAGGAAGTATTATATATTGCTGACGTTTTTCTATATATTATTGATAGTCCTGGACTTGCACTTAAAGAAAAGCTCCATCAAATCAATAGTTTTGCAAAAATAAAAAATTTTTCTCTTTTTGTTTTGTTAAGGTTGAGATTGTTTTTTTTTTGTGGTTCCGGTTAACATTTTGGAGACTTAAGGGCCAACTATAATGGGCTGCAGTGGGCATTCATTCTCACGAAAAAAGTGAACGGTAAAAGCTAAGCTAATTTCTTTCATTCTTTAATTTAATTTAATGAGCTTTAGCAACAAATGTCTCTCAGTTGTCAAATCTCCGAACCAAATATCTCATTTCACTTACTTAGTTTCTATAGACGAGTAAGCCAATGCTTAACTCGGGTTTATACGCATGGAAACGCAAATTGGAGTTAGTTTCGTTAAACCTAAATTAACTCCATGAAACTAGAGCGGTTAAGTTTGGTTTCGCTGACACTTAACAAACAACAACAACAACGCAGCTGTCAAATAAACTCTACTCAGTTATTAACTCGACTCAAACTCGGTCCTTGGAAACGTAGTAGCTAACACCTTGCTTAATCCCACGTAAGTTAAAGAACATTTGACAAAACCGACCAAAATCACATTATGGCCACAGTATACGAATTGCATGTAATGAATCCTCCACATCAGCTAAATTAATCCAACTCAAGTCCATTGTAGTTGTCCCTTTATAGATAGCTTGCTTGTAAAATCACATTCAGTTGCAATCAGCAGTTGCGAGCAGTGATGGACGGGTGGGTGTGATATTATATTTTAATGGACTTCATAGTTTTGAAGTCACAAATAACCTAGGACCGGAGATGAGTCGTTCACATCAGCTCAATTAATTAATTAATTAATGGACTCAAGTCCATTATATTTAGTTTGCCATGTATATATACATCGCTTGCTTGTAAAATCACATTCAGTTGCGATCAGCAGTAATGGTCTTTTTGTGATGCCATCTATTCAAGCTATCAAAACTCTTTCTGCATAGCAGACACCTAGCGAGTTTTGTCGTTGCAAAGTTTTGAGAAGTCGTCAGAAGTTTATACCCCAGACACCGATGGCATTTCAGATTTTGTTTGATACAATGTCCATATATTTCCTATTATGTTGGTTTAAACCGTGGAACCGGTGACATCAACCGCGGAACTGCATCCGCATCAATTTGGTGAAAGCAAAGCTGTTGCATTACAAGGCATTTGACAGAGTTTGGTATCAAGCTCTTTTGTCCAAAATGCGTGCTTATGGAGTTGATGAAAAACGGCTTCATTGGATTAGAAGCTATATCTTGGACGGTTTCAAGTATAAAATACATCACATAAATTCTGGCGTTACCCAGAGCTCTGCTTTATCCCCGACACTCTTTCCCTTTTTATTAATGGTCTCTTGTCTGTGACTTCTAATCCAATTCACTCCTTCGCTGACGACAAGACTCTCAGCTTCCAATATCTCTCAGCTACACATAATCAACAGTGTTTATGTTAAACATGTTAAATTCTGACCTGGACAACATAGCAAAATGGTGAGAAATTAATCGAGTAGAATTTAAAGCTTCCGAAACCCAATGTTGTACACTGTCGTTTAAGCGTATTTTAAATCTTAAATCCATTAATGGTACTTGCATCGAGAAAATGGAAAAACTCGCAATTCTCGGTATTTGCGTTAACGATAAGCTTTGTTGGAATGACTACATATTCACCGTTGCCAAAAATGCAGCTAATCGTTTAGGTTTTCTAACCCGGTAAGAAATATTTCACACCCTCTGATCTAGCTACTATCTACAAGGCTTTTATTCGCTCCAAACTTGAGTACAATTGTCATATCTGGTCTGGTGCACCTAAAACTACTTTGCATCAGCTATAGATAGAATACAAAACCGTGTATCACAGAATCGATGAGGAAAACATTGCGAAATTAATAGATTCGCCTGAACACAGCCAGCAGGAACGTTTCCTGCTTGTCACTGTTTTATTGCATATAGCCGAGCATTATACGGCTGCGAATCCTTTTTCGCATGCGCAAAGAATCGTCAAAGAATCTTTTAAAAAGAGATGTTCTCTTTTCTGGGAAACTAGTTTTTTGAAACCAACTCTTCCGCTCATCTTTGGTGCTATGTTTGGCGACAAGAATCACATTGATTTTGTGAAATTTGCAACGTTTTCGAGTCTTTTCAGTTTTTGGAAGCTGCATTTTTAGGATATGACTATCGGCTCAATAGTTTTGCGGGCCTTTAATGTTTGTTAGGCCTGGTACCTACTACAAACGAATCCGGTACGGTTCACTGGCCTTCAAGAAAAAAACGTCAACTAGTTCATGAAGGACCGAATTTTTCAATAGACGTTCGAAGAATTTTGTAGGCTCACTGACGTCATAATTTGTAATATTTTCTTGGTCAAGTTTTTTTTAGTTTTACCTGGTTCAATTGATTGAAACATTTGGACTAGTGTCGTTTCAATTATGTGCTCGTTTTTCGTATTGCTTTTTCAATGAATCAGAAATGAATTCTGACGAAAAATTTAAGCCGGCTACCAACGTTTGGAATGTGATAAATTGTAAATTATATTCCTTCAATATTTTAATTTTAATAAAAGGAATAGCCCACCACCCTATTGCCGTGGCGCAAGTTATGCAGGGAGTTCTTCCTTTGGCAATAAGTTTAAACACATAGAATATTCCTATAAAACCTTATATTTTAAATCTTCTAAGCATCTGATATATTCCTCCATATAGACAACGGAAAGGAAGAATGTAATTCAAAGCAATGAGTTAAATCCCACCGTAGTCTGCATATTACCCGACGCCAAAAAGCGGAGCAAAATTAGCAACTGGTGTTCAGGCGTCAAATATCTTGATCTGAAAAACATTCAAAATAATAAATAAATATTAAAACAATTGAAAAAAATTAGTTGTCGTTTTGTTTTTAGAACCTATACATATTTCTTAACTTAGTTAGTTGTGGTGGGACTAGACAAATATTGATGATGATGACTTAGTTGTGGTTGCAAAAGTGTTTTCTATATATTGTTATAAAGTGTGGGTATCTCATATTGCTACCAACTTCACGCTGCTGCAGCTGATAAAGAGATCGCTCATATACATATAGACAACCGTCTATAAAATTATTTAAATGTCTACATAAGAAATGGAAAAATTTAATTCCAAATGGAATTCCAACGTAGAATAGTGTAATTGCCTTGTATTTTGGCGGAGAATCGCACCTAACTATTATTCGTGAGCTCTTAGATGTGTGAAAAAAATTGTGTATCAAACCATTAAGCATTATTCGCAAAACATCATTGAGGCGTTTATACAAAAAGAGAATAAAATTATACCAGAAATGTTTTGATCGGAAGCTCGAATTCAAAGAAATCGACGATTGCGCAACAAAATTGGCTAAAAATTAACACACTCAAGCATACGGCGCTTACTAAAAAAAAAATTAAAAGTAAATTATTAAAAATCCGATATATGTACCAATCAAATAATCAAAAGCACGCAAGCGATCTCGAAAATTTAATTTTTTTTTAATGGAAATGTTTGTCTGTTCAACAATACGTAAACTAACAAATATTTGAAATCATTGAATAAGTTATTGAATAAAAATTTGAAGACAACACGGGTACGTCTCTGTACCTCGTCCTTTTTTGCTCTAACTCATCACAAGAACCTCTGATGTAAATTTTATTATTAATAATATTCGGCGCAACAGACCGTTGCGGTCTAAGGCCTAGCTTTTCGCGACCATTTGTGTTGTGAATGTATTTTTGCACACAAAAGGAAGGGACCTACATTTTAAAGCCCGATCTGCACGACGAATTGAGAAGCTTTCCGTGACAAGTTATTACTCTCAAACGTTTATTAGACATTCGTTAGAGGTGGGACACCGTGAAAAATACTTTTGGTGTTACTGGGATTCGATCCACGAACCTCCTGAATCAGTAGCCATGCGCTTTTCCATTGAGCCACGGTGCCCACGTAGTAGTACGTGTATTACCGCCGATAATTTGACACTTTTTTTAGGTCTGAAAGTCAATGATGTCTGGTACCTCTCATACCATTTTTTCTTTGATAATGGAACGATGTTTTGGAATCTTTAAATTCATAGCGTACAGCTTCTTGTTGATTTTTTTTATAAGTTAGTATCAGAACCTTCATTCAATAAAGCCACTATTCCAAATGAGATTTAAATAATTCTTCGGTGGCCCTATACTACACCTATAGGTACCTACGAAAATTGTACTAAGATTATGTTTTGCTTTTGAGTATGTGTTTGGGCACCACAAGCACATCGAAATTATTTTTTTTAGTATTTCCCGTATTTTTTTACAAACAAAATTATTCCACGTACCTACATATCAACATAACTTCACACTAAACAATAACTCTCTTTTAAGTTCGCATTTATTTTCAAAGAAAAAAGCAAAAACTTTACTCGTTCAACTAAGATACGAAATTCCATTTAGAAAAACAAAACGATAGCAAAAGCTAAGTACAAGTAATTGATAATCGGAAAAGAATCCAGCAGCTTAGTTTCAGCAGATCAGAATAAAATATGAGACATACTCTTATATTGTATCCAGTACAGTGGATATAATAAAAGGGCCAAAAAAAAGTCTATTGTTAATTTATTCCTTTGTTTATATCACACTCTCTATCTCTGTTTTAATTATTTATATAAATGTATTATTAATATATGATTTTAGTACCTAATGCATATGTATTTTTCGTACCACATTCAATCGTTTTACACGCAACTTTTCTTGGTAGGTACATATTTTGTTCTTTGCCGCATATACCCTCAGTGCAGCTTGATAAATCCCCTAATTGAGTCGATGAACAAATAACAACCAAAGAACACGAATATTGACACGGGAAAGTTTTCTTCCTACATCAGGTTTCTGCGATGGGCGCTATGGGCGCTGGGCCAACATAATCAATCTGATCAGCCTTCCACTTGCCATATTATTACAATTATGGGATTGTCCTTGCTTTGGCACGATATTTTTTTTTTGCCTGTGCTTTGTTTTTATTAAAAACATTTTTGTGATTCATAAACCGAGATAGCCGCTCTATAGTTCACTTTGTCGCCATTTTTTTGCTGTCTCGTGTCGCATTGCTGGATATGGCGCTGTTGAAATTTATCCACAATTGTTGCAGTGCTTTGAGTTGGATGGCCAACAAAGCTACCAAAACGGGAAAGTATACACCATCGATGATATTTCCACGTATCTGTATCGCACCACTCCATCAGTGAGTGAGGCTTAGGGCCGTCTCATATTGCGATGAGAATATTCACGGAGTAATCTAAAAACAAATGAATGATCCTTTAAGGTTTTATTTTTCCCTTTTTGTCTGTGTGTGGTTTTTTATTCTTGATTGTGTACGAGAGTATCCATCGTCATCAGAGGTTTGCCTGACGTACCGCCTTTTAACTGGGCGCCAAGGAACACTGTATATGAAGCCGACAGATGACGGTGTGTTTCCTTATTTCATATATAAATTTTCCACAACACGAAATAAATTTATTGTCCGCCTATCGACTTCCGCTTAACAAGTATATTCCAGAGTTCGTTATCAGAGTCAATGGTGATATATACACTTTGTTCGTTCGTCACCTTGAGGCGGTTTTCTCGACATATCGATTTTTTCATGCTTTCCATGCTTTCCATGCCCACAAAAAGAACGAGCAACATTGCCACAGGTTCATGGAAATGTTGCACGTTCTTTTTGTGGTATGGTATATAAGAACAATAAGAGCTTTTTTTTAAGTTGCTACCAAACTGCACGATTATGTGACTTTAAGAACTTTTTTTTAACAAAATGTCACCGTTCTTTTGTATTGCTTTGGTTAGCTTTATTTACTTTTTAAACACGCAAACATTTTTCCAAAGAAATCTCGTCTTCCCATTTTTTTAATAATTAAAATCTTTGTCTGTCTGTCTCTACTCTCTCTACTGTGACTCTACAGACGACTGAATTGATAAGGATGAAAATTCATATTTAAGCTTTTTACATAAATTGGGAGAGGCCAGTTGATTTTGGCAGAAATCGGCCAAACGGAAGTGGCAGTTTACTTGTGCAGTTTTTCGAAATTTGGCAAATATCTCAAAAAGTACTTAGCACTTATCAGAAATCTGTTGAGTGCAAAAAAAAACTAAAAAAAATTTTTTAAAAAAATATTAATATACATTTACTGAAGATTCCGGCCCTGTCCGTCCTGTCAAACAGAAGAAATATTTTTGCTTTTGCTATCGGGTGTCGCAAATTAAACGCTGGATTTAAATGCTTAGCCATTTTTAGTTTTTCGGCATTGGAATTATTCTCTGTTAATAAAGTTATGGTTTCTGTGGCTTTATGACATAATGTGGCACCATCCTATTGATCACACCCTTAATCGAGGTGCATTCTACTTTGGTACCAACAACACAACACAATCATGCTCAATCAACCCATAGGGAAATTTTAAAACGTTTTTCATCAAATTTGTGGTACCTTCTGTTGGCAGCACACTCTTCAATTTCCAATTGTTTCTATATAGAAATGCACGGATTTCTGAGCAGGGGTTTCGTAGTTCAAATCACAGGAAACACCAAAAGTAATTTGTACAGTCTCACCTCTCGCGAATGTCTGACAAACATCCGAGAATAAAAACTTGTCACGGAAAGCTTCTCAATTCTCCGTTCGGATACGACATTAAAAAGGTCGCGAGAAGCTAGGCATTGGACCGCAACGGTCGGCCGAATATTATTCTTATAAAGAAAATACTAGCAATTTATTTAAAAAAAACAAAACGGAAGGAAGTATGACTCACAACAAATGCAAAGCAACAATATAAAACAATTAAATGTTAAAAAACTTTTTTTTGTTGGGTAGGTTCAAACTTTTATCTATACATCGAGACATACTTTCTTTTCTTTATTATTTCTTTATTATTTGGTAATAATCGCAAAAATATCTGTTTTTGAGGTCGGGCTATTTCAAAGTATTTTATTTTTTCCACGCATCGCACGAGCCACACACGAGATATCAACGTTGAGCTGCTCACAAAATTTCAGCCCTTTAGGTCGTTCGAAAGATGGTTAAAAACGAGAAAATGACGACAATTCCAGCCATCACACACGCCACATGCGAAATGCAACACATGTCACAACCAGAACACAAAAAATGCCATTTAGGACTTAGACACTCACAACATTGTAGCTCTCTTGGTCGTGTGGAAGGTGATTAAAAAGGACCTCAAATAAGTCGAAAAGATTAAGTTTTTTTTCAACCCATCACACACGCCACACGCGAAACCCGACACGCGGTACACGCGAAATATAAAAAATGCTATTTGGGACTCAACATTTCAGCTGTCTCGGTCGTGTGGAACGTGATTCCAAAGGTGGTTAAAAAGGACATCAAAATAGTCGAAAATACAGACAAGTCAAGTTAAATAAAAGCTGGAAATGTACGAGTACTTAACAAGCTTCTCTTTACATACGTTTTTAAGTATCAGGGTGGGTAAGTCACCGGTAACTGATTGAAAACAGTAAAGATCTATCATTGAGAATATGTATATGGAATAATGATTCTATCACCCATAAGACTCAGTCCAAGCTCCGTCAACAAAACGAGTGATTACACAATTATTGTACTTAATGCGTAAAAGATCGACTGTTCCACGTCTTTTGCAAGAGCTCGTCCAAGTCATAAATTTCTGGTCGAAAAATCGATTACAATGCCTCTGTATTGCTTCTCCTTTGACCGCAACACTGTTGTCATCTACAACTTCGAAGCAAACTGGGCCGCCATTCCAAAAAAGACATCAAAGAGTAACACGCGGAGTATTTATTGGCTTCTCTACGACTATGTGTGAGTTTTCCGAGCTACAAATTCGGCATTTTTGCTAAAGCGGGTGGTCACTTTTCGTTAATGCCTAAGTAAATTGTACTTTGTGAGTACTTTTTTTTACATCACTAAGGTTCATACTTACTTTGACTAAACAGGATATGCCTTCATTTACAAAAGTCGACTTACTCAGGATGAGAGAAGTAGCACAATGATCAGCAATCAAAGAGGCAATATTGACTCTAGGGTGACATAAATTGCTGGTCGATCTTTTCCTTTTGAAAATTAGCTATAATTCAGTTTAGTAATTCTGTCGTGTTCTTTTCGGAATATAGAAGAGTTTCTAATGGCATTTAATATTTTTAACTCACATATGGATTAATTCTTACTCCTTGGTGCCATAAACTGTTGTTCAATGCTTTCCTTCTGAAAATTGGCTATAAATAAGTTTAGGAATTCTTTCGTTCGCAGTAATTTTTTTTTTGATAGCCAATAAGTGTCCCTAGAGTCGTGTGAACAATAAAACAAAAAAAAATATTACAGTATCATAGGTAGAAGGTAGGTACCATAGGAGGAAGTCTAGTAAAGCTAAGTTCTAATATGTTTCCAAACAGATTTAAAGATTTCTCTTCAATTATTAATTTATGCAACATGAAACTTAAAATTCATTCTGATCTCCTTTCTTTTTTACAGATACGGTGCTATTCGCAGTGGTTATCAACATTTTGGGCCACAAGGTGGACAAGATTCCGGGTTTCCAAGTCCTCGCAGTGCTTTAGGTTATCCATTCCCGCCCATGCATCAGAATTCATATTCAGGATATCACTTAGGTAGTTATGCGCCACCGTGTGCGAGTCCGCCAAAAGATGGTAAGTGAAAAAGTAGCATATCGCCCTTTATTGACTACAATACACAACAAACGACCAAATGACTTATAAACGCAAAGTGTCGGTGTTGAAATGAATGCCGATGCCCCAATGACCCGCATGTTTATCCATATATTGTGTCACGTAATTCAATTGATACTTATCTATGAAAATGACTGACATTCGGTGGCATTACCACCCGATTTGAATAAACACACAAGTAGCTGAACTGATTGTTATCAATGAGAAACCTTCTCAAGGAACATATACTCGTCCGTACGAGTACTCGTTATGGTACCAGAAACCAACGAACAAAAGCCAATACTCGACTGCAGTGTCGACAACAACTCTCAACAGGAAACTTAAGTCAAGTTGTTGACTGTTGCCAAATTCACACTTCTCCTTTTAAGTATTCATTCCCCTCTCATCGCTTCAATCTGTCAAATTCTTCATATAACGCACAAACGCAGCAGCTCAGCTCACAACCATTTATCGTGCGCCGGATTTGATAATATATGACACTTGACGTTTCTTTTATTGTGCCCGTTGTTATATCCAACCAAAAAGATCCCTCTGATGTCTGCTCTTGAATGCGCTTGTGACGATCGATCAAGTGGTCTCTTGCAACGTCGTCGCTACATGCTACATGCGCCTCTTGCTTGGGATCTTGTTAAGATTTGATAGAGATGAGATGAAGTTGTTGTCAAAAATAAATTGAGAAAAAAAAGTTTTTTCCAACTATAGGTAGGTATACGCCAACGATGAACTCTAATTTATAAGTGCAGATGAGCTCATTCTGCAATATTCAATTATATTATGCAAAGAGTTGTATGTACAGTAGAAGCTCGCTAAGATGAACAAATTGAAATGATGAACGAAATATTTTTATCACTAGAGGTTTTCAAAAGATGGGTGTTCGAAAAGATGAACGCTCGTTAGTGTAACATTTTCCTTTTTTAAATTCTCTATATCTAAATGGGCTCAGTGGATAGGAGCATGGACTGCTGAGCAGGTGGTTCGTGGTTCGAATCCCAGTAACACCAAAGTATTTTTCACGGTGTCCCACCTTTCGCGAAAGTTTGACAAATGTCTGAGAGTAATAACTTGTCACTGAAAGTTTCTCAATTCGCCGTTCGGATCCGTCATTAAATTGTAGGTCCCTCCATTTGTGTGCAAAAATATGCATGCTCAACACAAAATGGTTGCGAGAAGTCAGGCCGTGGACCGCATGGTCTTTCGCGCCGATATTATTATTATATATTAACTTCGTGTCAACGTGGCTGGCTGGATGGCTGGCACACCAAATCTTGTGATCAATTTTCAACCCACTTCCTAAAGCCCGATTTTATTCACACTTTGCACACATGTGTATCTCCGATGACAACACTTTCTTTTAATTTTTGGGGCTGCTCGGGCCTTGGGGCCGGGGCACCCATACAGTTTTTATAAAAAGAAATGTACTTCAGATTTTATAAGCATGTCCGATGGACAACACTTTTTGTAAAAAAAATGGAAGTGAAAGGCCCCGGGGTGTATATCCGATTAGAGAATTTACAAGAAAAATTTTAATTGTTTTGCTGTATATTTTTGTTTTGCCAGTCGGAAAAGAACGTGTGTTCTATTTTTACTAGCACTGGCTCTGGTTATACTATATTTTCTCATTTTATCTACTTCGGCTGGATCCAAAACGCTCCAAAAGATCGCATATCGGTGCTATTGTAGGTGTCAACACTGGACACTGTCTCATGCAGCAAGACTTGGAGTCTTCTCGAATGACTTCTGCAGAAGCTGTTTCGATGAGGAGGATAAAGAGACCATCGTCCGTATTCTCTGTACTTATCCTGTCCTCTCCCAAAAACGTAAACGCTTTCTTCTACAACGACACTAATGATCTCATCGACATTGACATTGGTAGTCTGCTACGCTTCATATGAAGCTGTAATTGGTTCATCGAGTAGGTGGAGGAAATTTTTCCTGATCTGTGTGGAATCACAATGAACCATTACTGGTCTAAGTGTGTCGGTTTGACTGACAGCCACCTTAACCTACCTAGCCTCACCAAAGCAAGTGTGGTTATTATGTGTTATAATTTCCGTTCGTTGTGCTGCTTTCAAAGTGAATTTGTTTTGTGGAAAAGATGCCACTGATCAAAGGAAAAGTGATGTGATATTAAGAAAATGAAAAATGGTGCATCTCATCAGTCGCTCGTGACGGGAAATTTGGCGTTGAATCAACCATTTGCATATAAAACAAAAAAGTCGTATACCGAAATTGCGAACTATCATCTCTGCAGGAACACTAAATCCAAAAATCAGTCAAAAAAGCGAGATGCCAGGTTCTGGATGTGGCTCTTTACAGGAGTCCGACATTGGCATATGTATTGGGAAATATGATTAAAGCCAATGCCTAAAAGCTTAATTTCACCTACATCTTCGTTAAGCTTTACTTATTATTTATTATTATTTATATTATAATAGGTGGTGCTAAAGAGCCTTGTGAACTGATCCCTTGAGGTCTATTGTGCTTCCCTGTAGTTTTATCACATTATGTGATTGCTCACTTCCTTCGTGAATGCCACCACATCCATACAATGCAATTGGTCTGGCATTCGGCCAGGGAACTCTGTGAGCATTGAAATATTTTATTCTTTTCTGGTTAGAATAGTTGCATAGTTGGCAGCGATTGGGATTTACCCATTTTCAAAAGATGGCCATGGAATGGGCCATCTTCTGCCAAATACTAGATAATGTATGGCGGTCCAGTTTGGGGACCCTGTCCATATGACTAATGTTATATTTTAGAAGCTTCTTGGCTTGTCTCATCCTAGACGATGAATTCCATTCCGCTTCGATAGTTGTGTTTCGCACTCTTTAATTTTTCTATTGATATGACATTTGAAATACGCAATGCTGGGTTCTGGACCAGTGTAAGTTCCTTCTACGCTTTCTCTTGCACAGAGCTTTACTTACAACTGTCTTGATGCAAATATTAGCCATTTTTTCAAATAGTTCATTTTTTCGAGCTTCTACTGTATATTAATTTACAAGGTATCTGTGCGGCATCTCTACAAAAACTTTGTCGGAAGTGACAGACATCGGCATTGTATGTGCATACGTTCTCGTATTTACATGATATGTTTTCTCACCGCTTGACTGTGTCTGCGATGCTCTTCACGGACGAGTAAGCATGGGGTCTTTCTTGCTTTTATGACAATCGAAAAGCAATTAACCTTGACGTAATTTATTCGATTTGCAATAATAAAAAAAAAGCAGAAACAATAAAGAGAAGCATACCCACCCATGTGCATGCTCTCCTACATATCGTGGCTGTATTCTGCAGGGAAAATTTGTCAACGAAAATTTTCAGACGTCGAACAAACATCGAATAAACATTAATTAATGTTTTCGACATTAAATAGCAGTAATTACATCACTTTCTTTACAACAAATCAAGAAGTCAATTATGGCTGTTTTTAAAGAGGGTGGGCGGTGGTATGCGGGCCGCATCGCCAATTGATGAATGAATAAACATTCTGTTTTCTGCACCTGAAATTCAATTGTAGCCGACATCGGATCGGAGCATCGCAAAACGTCAAACTTTTAAACGGTATAGCGTGGCTGTAGTGTATGTACAGTACAGGTGCATACATTGTGTATTTTTGTGTACAATTTTCACCGCATGCTGGCACCTATGATTAGCACCTCATTATATTATAATTATAACAATTTAGGTTATATAGAGCCGTTACCAATACAGACGACGACGATATATAAATTATAATAACCCACTAGAGTAGAAGGTGAATATGTGGTTGTTGTGGCTGATACACGGTGGTGATTGCTGCTAATTAAGAAAATTTATGACTTTCGATTTATTGTGCGGTGGTGCTGCTGTATGGTTTGGTTATGTTGTAAACGAGCAATCGGCACTCGGCCGGTTGGCCGGCGTCACATCACGAGAGGATAATAATATGATGCTCCCCATTGGTATTGCACGCCTTGCACAGCGGGAAGACCACACAAATAGGAACAACATACATACGTGCACGACTAAATGCCACATGTAACTCTTCAGTATGGCACGATCGATTCGGAATTATTCGATTTGCAGGAGCACTAATAGTTACAAATTTACAGATTTATACCAATATGAATTATCCTCCGAATTAAGGTTGGTCTATTGGTCGACCTTCTGGGAGCCGTCAGTATAGGAAAATGTAGGTATGTAGTTGTAAAGTAATCAAGGTGGAACTTGTAACTGGTTTGTCGCGATCAGTGTAGTATGTATCCTCTAAACGCGTCCAGAGAGATTCCCTCATAATAGTAAATAAATATAAAAATTCGTTTTTTATATTTCTATAGGATTGCGCGTGCCAAAACGTTTTCCGTAAAGGCACAATATTTACAATATATATATGGCTACTGGTGTTATTATAATGACTGTAATTATATTTTCTTTTGGCGTAATTAATTATTCAGTCTTAATTTTATTCGATGAATGTAGCTACAATGTAGCTATCTATCGTATAGAGTGTGCTATTTTTGAACAAATTTGTGTGAAAATATATTATGCGAGAATAGTTATTGCTTTGGTTATAGAGCCAGTTTTGATGTGGAGTTCGATGGTATCTATGTACCAATTCGAACCACACTGCACTACATGCGGTATGTACGACAAAGCCATCTTCGCTCAAAGTTCATTGACTTTTTCAACTTATGCAATGTGCTATTAGTTAATGCGCATATTAGTTTCTTTACATACATTTTTTAATAAAAATATGTACATATTACGCATTTATGAATGCATATTTATATTTATGTACCTATGATATTAGCACAGATATAATGGTGTTTGCGGTATTGTTACGAAATCAAGGCTTTCTAGAGTTCGTAATGGATTTTTCATACAACACAAGTTCGTTTAGTTGTACCAATAAATAGGTAAAGTTTACTAATTTACACTGGTGATTACTTATTATTCACTTATAACACTATTATATTTTATACAAAGGCGGGAGCTCTATCTACTTTTAAACTTTTCAAGTAGTCTGGTTGAATTCTAAATACGAGTAAAAGCTTTTCACACGACTGTTTCATATACTATAACCTATAGCTTCGAAAGTAGTGAGTTGACAGATAAAATACTTTTGTTATTTACTGCATGCACAATCGGTTTAGCAGAAAAACCATTTTTGGTCGTGTGAAAAATAGCGTACATTAATCTCCACTTTCCTCGCTCGTTATGTAATATACTATACTTCGATAAAATGGTTGTATATTTATACCTCATTATCATTTTTTAAAAGGATCTTATCTTTTCTACTGTATTCTATTCGAACCATAGGTTAGGTGGTTTGGTTGAAGTGGATGTCGGTCGAAAGACCAACACACTTGGACCAGTACTTGTCCTTTGTGATACCACGTGGGCCTGTAGAAAATTTTATCACCCACTCTTTGAAACAGTTGAAGCTAGTAAGAAGCGCAAGATACTACTAACGTCCGTATCTTTTAGATCATTAAGGAAAGTTGTAAAATGTAATGTAATGTAAAAGAAAGCTGCTAGATGAAGCTTACATTTTTAGGATAGGGCTGAGCACGTACAGAGAAGATGGAGAATGGTCTCCTCCTCCTCCTCGTCCATGCAGCTTCTGCAGAAGTCGTTCGAGAAGACGCCAAGCCTTACTGAATGTTTGCCTATAAGACACTGTCCCATGATGACACCTATAATAGCACCGATGGGCAGTCTTTTTTGAGAGATCAAAACTTGGAGCGTTTCGGACTCAGCTTAGGCCAGATCTGTTTTGTCGCCAGACAAGTAGTTCCGTTTGCCCATGTTCGTTAGAATCCCTCTTTAACGTGAGTTTACATGTAGCGATTGGCATGCCATTCAGGTAGCATGAGCAGTGTAGTTCAGTTTGTCGAGTTTGTCAGCTCTACAGTTTCCACGAACGTCTCTATGCCCCGGCATCCAGCACAGGTAAATGTTGAACTGTTCGTAGAGACAGATTCCAGGGATTTCAGCGCCGCTATGCTATCCGAGAAAATGCGGATATCCTTAGCGGATATGTCATTTCTCTTCAGTCTCTTCATCCAAGACAGGACTTAATTAATTGCCATAATTTCAGCCTGTCTTTGTTTCAAAAAGGCCTTTGTCCGCCTTTAAGTTATTTTATAAAACAACAATATTGAATACAACTTTTTGTATATGAAATTAAAATTTTGTATCAAATATCCCAGAAGAGACAGTCATTTCACTGATATTTATAATTTTTTTGTTCTTTTGCAGACAAATGTGATGATTCAGGATTACGAGTGAATGGAAAGGGGAAAAAAATGCGAAAACCTAGGACAATTTATAGTTCACTGCAGTTACAACAATTAAACAGACGGTTTCAACGGACGCAATATTTAGCACTGCCCGAACGAGCGGAATTAGCTGCAAGTTTAGGTTTAACGCAAACGCAAGTAAGTGGTAATATTTTTATAAACATTAATAAGAAAATAAGAGCGTTGGTCTTCTCATAATCTTGTCGGTGTAACAATGGCAATTATCGGAGGTGAACATCTGGATACTTATGTTTGGCTCTGTACCGAACTACACTTTAAAATTATTTGTTAAGCTGTACTTTAGTTATATTGCGCTTTACTTACAATGAACCTATAGTGAGTACTTAATAAGTTATGGGTTATTGTGTGGAGATTCTTTTTTAAGTCCACAGTAAATGGGTTAATAGTACTCTCGTATAGTCAATACTAATATTATAAATAGGTAATGTTAGTTTGTGAGTAGGAGGTAATCTTCGAAACTACTGGACCGTTTTCAAAAATTCTTTCGGCATTATTTATAATCGACTTTCAGGGTGAACATAGGCTTTAGATTATCCGTTTTAATAATATGGCCTTTCGTGGCGACCAATTTTGTAACTAAATAACTAAAGTCGACGAAAAAATGTTGGTTTGTAATACGACACTAAAACTCAAAAACTAGATAGCCGATTGAGCTGTAACTTTTACAAAATATGCGTCTTAAAAAAATCTCGGTAAGCCACATAGTGCGAATACGATCGAGGTGGCGCTTTGGTTAGCTTTAGGCAATAGTACACCCCTCCCGTGGTAGTGATGGCAATAAGGCGGGGATTCGTATGTGCGGGTGGTGTTGGCGCCGGGGGAAATCTATTATTAATAAAGAAATTAAAGTCTTATATAATAAATGTAGTATGTAAATGTAATAAGTATTGTAATATTTCGTTACCTTTTGTAAAATCCGATTTTCGCAGCCACTGAAGAAAGACGGGGACGCTTTCGTTTTATTAACTTCCAGATGGATGCCCTGCTATTGATATCTAACTATAGTGAAGGGAAAGTGTGTGGAGTTCTTCTGTTGTCCAGCAAAATAGGCGCATTCATTAGTTTATAGTCATTTTTATGTGCTTTCATTTACATTCGATTTGTATGGCATTTCTCTCTGACCTTCTAGTCGATTAGTTGAAATCTAAAATAGTGGATTCTTATCATTAGGGCGCATTTCCTGTTCAGACGAAGGGCAACGCGTTTTCGTTGTAAATCTTGTGTCCGATTGGATTTGTAGGTATGACGGCCGACGTTCCGGCGACTTTGTTAAGTTTTTTATTTGCATTTTCACCTTTATTTTCCTTCTGCAGAGCATACTCTGAATGTATTGCATATTGCCACGTGTGTTTACGTCCAACACCCAGACACCATATATACCTACATATATAGATTCACCCTTTCATAAATAACTTAGTTTAACCCCCGCAAGGCATTTGGTAATAGAGAGCTTAAGTGAGACATTGGCATATAAATACACAAAACAAATTGCAATGAATCACTTCAATTGAGATATATGTCGGTATACACATAAATATTTGCATAAGGAATAGTTTAGAAATGGACTCAGTTTAACTTTCGATTCTTATAGCAATTTAGGGTTGCGCTTTAAACTGCAAACAAAATCGCAATGGCTGTAGTCAACTTTTGTAGTATACGTCTGTAATTGGATGTAATTTTTGTAGCTAATCTCGAATTAACTAAACCTACAGTATCACCTGATAAATGCTGAAATAATTTTTCTAAATTTCTCTAAACATTTGTCAGGTGATATCATTACGTCTCGACTTCATCTAAAATTGCATTGCGTTAATAAAAACGACTGCCACACAGAATTAATCGGCAGCTCGATAAAAACATAAAATTTGTAAAATTGGGACATGAACTGGGATCCCCGTATGACGACGACGATCGACTCCCACACTCACGAATTCATTCACTCACCGCAGAGTACGGATACGTATAAGTACGCGTACTCAAACACACACATAAACTCATAAACCTCACTCAGTATGGTATAATTCAATTAGGAAGCCCACGCCCACCATCAATAAATTTTAAAACAAGACTTTGACATGAACTACGTTGTCTGAGAAGGACGCTAGCGGGTGGTGTGGTGTGGACGCAACTCGCGTACGCTGAAACCAAACCGAACCAAAGTATAAAGTTGTTTCGCCAAGAAACCCCTTGCACCGCACCTACGCTTGTTCCAGTTACATACATACATACGAGTATGTACATTTCGTTAAATTTGTAACTATTCTCTATGACTATACGGATATCCATAATACTGACGTAGAATAAAAAAACCAAAAGACAATTCGTCTTGCAGGCCAACTAGAAAAAAGCGACTGCAGTAGAGCGAAACGTACTGTTTTGGCGTTGCTCTCAATCTTTCTAGATACTCACTCGATAATACAGCAATACATGAACACACGAACGACACCATACCTACTCATGATTTGTTCAAAACCAACATAAAAAAAATTGTATCTACTTCAAAGCGATTACGTGCACAATGTACCAACAATTTAGTTCAGTTGTTGTCGCGTACTCGTCATAGGCCAATCCACTAAATAAACTGCAACTTGGCAAAGAAGAATTAAAAGCCAAGAGAGAACAACACAACGAGTGTATCTACGAGTCAGTATACGTACTTGTATAGTGTAACGAGTATTTTAATCGATGGCTTTTCAAATCTCACCAACGAATGTTTGCCTTCAGCTTCGCTTGAAAGTGGTTTTTTCTTCGCTTATTTATGTTTTTCATTGGCTCTGACAATATTGTCGTTTGTCGTGTTCAATTAGCAATGTCATTGATGCTGGCAGATCGAGTTTTTAAGATAAGAGCTCGATTTAATCAAGTTACAATCCTGCTGGATGGGATTTGTTGATGTTTGTTGAGGATCAAAATTGCATTTTAATGACTTTATCACTCTCTACTGGAGATTTATTTTAACCTATGCTCGCAGCAGTATTTTTTTCTTCTTTTATTGAAAGCTTCACAGATTTATAATTCAAAGTAATTCAAAATCTGTTAGCTATAAAATAGAAAAAACCATCCGAAGAACATAACGAGTAAAAGGTTTGGCTCAGATCCATTGTTAAAAGTTTGTGCTCATTTATTATTCTTTTGATTTTGTTTGATATATCAACTTAAAGGTGATAAATGGTGAATTCCCTATTAACTACAGAACATTACAATATATATTACAAAGAAGAAACAATGTTACGATATGGTCATGGAAGAAAGTGTCAGAATTTTAAATTATCTGGTAACAACATTACAATATATCTATAGCAAAATGACCTGGTAATTTTAAGAATGTTAAATTCCCTGCTTACGATTACATTACAATTTATATCAAAATAATTAAGTCGAAAACCAGAAACAATGTTTCGAGATGGTAACAAAAAAACATTATAATAGTTTGGTAACAGAGTCTTAAATTCCATGCTTACGATTACATTAAAATGTATATCAAAATGATTAAGTCGCAAAAAAGAAACAATGTTACGAGATGGTAACAAAAAAACATTATAATAGTTTGGTAACAGAGTGTTATATTCCCTGCTTACGATTACATTAAAATGTATATCAAAATAATAAAGTCGCAAAAAAGAAACATTGTTACAGATGGTAACAAAAATATATCAGAATGTTAAGTTCTCTAATAGCCACATTACATTACAATATATTTGTATATAAATATAATGCAAAGAAGAAACAATGTTCCGACATGGTAACAAATGCAAATGTCTACTATGTTTGGTAACGGAATGCTTTTGTATAGAAAGGTCGTCAACAAGAAACAATGTTAAGACATGGTAACGAAAAAAAATCAACATAGTTTCATGATGATGATGATAAATGGGGTGTAGTAGCACTGCGACCCATGGGGATCTATTGCGCTTCCCACTTGCTCACTTGCTCGTACTTATGCTACAAAGACAGTGCATGCCCGTCCCTAAATCACTCCTTCCACCCCTATGGCTCTTAAGAAGCGGATTCAGTGAATGTTGCGCAGACTCCGTGAGTTCCAAAGAGATCTCTTCTCCGTCGGATCGTTGCCCCGCAGATGCCAAGGGGTCTCCTCCGCTTCCCCACAAAGTCTGCAGCTGCCATCGTCTACTAATTTTATTTTCGTTAGATGCCTTTTCAGTATGCAATGTCCTGCTAGGAAACCAGTAATGATTCTTACATTACTTCTTCTTCTTAGGGCTACAGTTCCCAAGCATTTCCTTTGCTTGCCGTAGACCTAGGAGATTCTCCCATCTTACGGAAGCGGCAGCCTAACCTGTACTGCGTAACTCTTCCTGCATTATGCAGTACCCTTTACCACAGAACGGTTCTGGTCCCACTAGCGGAGTTTCTGCTCAATTATTGGCGAGCCTACCCCCGCGGCTTTGTTGCCTTCTACGCTAAGTCTATTTAGCTTCGCCCAGCATTCCTCCACAAGTTTAGATGTGATGTGGAATGCATCCACGGCTTGGCTTTCTGGCATGATAGTTATTTTCTGCATCATATTCTTTCTTTCCAGATTAAAGTACACATCTTTCGATGGCATGTACTTCTGCCTGAAATGGTACTGCCCCATTGCTACAGAGTACTTGGTTCGCGGCCCATAGACTCCAGCACCCGTGTTCTCAGATTTCTTGGATCCATCCGTTACCACTTAAGTGCACCCGAATGTATCTGTTATTCAGTCTCAGATCTGAATTCCTTCTAGAATGATGCCGTTATTACTTCAAAACTCTTCTTGAATTCGAGCTTTAGCACCATGTTATCACACCGTTATGTACGCTAAGGGAGTCAGCTTAGCCAGCGATTGCTCTTGCCCTGCTGTCCGTGAAGCAGCTCTCCACGACTAGGTGTGGTAGGTGTAGCCCAAGATCGCCTCCATGGACAGGTTCTCATGGCCAGCCTCTGCACTTTTTCCAATTCCCTTCTCGTGGTGCTTAGTTTGGTTCTATTCGCTCATGCCACTGCTCCGTAGGTAATCATTGGAATAACTATCATGGTGTACATCCAGTGCATTATTCTGGGACTAACTCCCCAGGATTTACCTGTCACACTTCTGCATATCATGAGTGCTCTTTTTGATTTTTGTAGTACTGCTTTCCATAGTTTCCATGTTTGTTCCATAGCAGTCTGCTATCAAATATCAGTCCAAGGTATTTAACCTCTTTGCTGCTAGCAATATATCCTCTCCATTAAGGGTAACCGGGTGCATTTGCCCCAGTTTTCTTTTATTGTGGTCTTGTTTGGGTTTACCCTGAGTCCCACTTCTTGGCACCATCTGCTCGTGATATTTAATACGTTTTGGATTAAGTCACAGAGCACTTCCTCGAATTTTCCTCTTGCTACGATGACTATACCGCAAAAGTAGTTCATCTACTAGGATGCTCCAAAAAGGGGTGATAGTACCCACCCTTGTGGGCATCCTCTTGTAGTGTTGACCATAATGGTTTTATCACAGACTATAGTCTTCGCTGTTCTGGTGCCCAGCAACCCTTATCTCCCCATGTGAAGCTTTATCGAATGCTCCTTCGATATCAAGGAAGTTACATAGCGCGTTTTCCTTCGTGGCAAGGGACCCCTCTATACTTTCCGTCAATACCCACAGTGCGGTCTCCGTAGATCTGCCCGCTCTGTTTGCACTTTCTCCCTTTTTATTTTGAATTTACACAAGGCCAGTACATTTAAAGATGGGCCAATGGTGAACCCATTAATCCGAATTCAATATAATCAAATCATAAAGATTTTACGTATATATATATATCTTAAAATATAAGGCTCATCTATAGACAATTTATGAGTTCCTTGAAAATATTTTCAAAAAATAAAGTTTTCCAGTGTAATATGTATATTAAAACGACTGGCTTGGATCTGTTTTCGAGTAGGAAACTGTGCCCACTCAATAATTTTGCATTCAGTTATTCAGCGTGAGCACAAAAGCATTTATACTGAAAACGATGTCTAGAATTGTCACAATTCATCGCTCAGCACACATAGTAGATAGATAGAAAATACTTGCACTCATCGGGTTACCTCTTGAGCTAGATGTTCAACTTCAACTTCAGCATTGGAAAACTAGTTTACGTCGACTTTAAAGCATTCAGTTGGAAAACTGGCTGACCGCGTTTTACATTTATTGTCAATGAAATTATGGGTCACACCGCTGAAGAAACTAAACGACCTATGCTACCGAGTACAGATATGGCATATATGTATGATCGAGTATGTATTACTGGCGCACATAGTCACAGCACAGGAACTTGGAATTAAGATTTATACTGGTACTAGAACTACTTTTTGTTTGGTTTAAGTAGCTACGCTCGCGGAACATTCGGTCATGTGCGATGTTGCACAGATTTGCTATGGTCGTCGCCGCTTTCGGTAATGCAGTTCGACCCCGGCTGGACGGGTCGGCTGCTGCGCGCTCGTGGATCGTTACACTTGTTAACGTCATCTAATGAATTTATTTGACGCATTCACATCGCACCGGATGCACTTTCAAATTAAATTGGAAACGGCCGTACGACAGTTATGACGACGACGGCGACGGCGACCATTCAGTAGAGATATTCGTAGACCCGCACGGGGGTACCCCTATACACATTAAACGCGTATGCATAGATGTACTACGATATCTGCATATGCGGTAATTTAATTTTTCTGCTTGGCTCTTAGACAAGGGGAGGTTAATAAGTCTCCAGAAAAAAATGCAAAAAACAATTAATATGCGGCAATGCTGTACAGCGGGAAAAATAATAAACTTTATCTCTTGAGAGTTCAGTTTCTCAGGCGGTCGCACATGCGCACACTCACTCATGTGGTTGGTGGTGGTGGTGGCGCGCAGACTTTGTACGAGTATGTTCAACTCGTATCTAAAAGTTGAAATCTTAGATTTTTTTGTGCGATTTTACCAACAAATCTTGTCGTACAACTTGGTAAAAATAAAATGAAATTAAAAACGAAAAACAGCATCCATACTATTATACAATTCACGGCATCATCTGGTTTGTCGGGTAAAGATACATACGTGTGTGTGTCTTTCTAGTATTTTTAATCATAAACATTCTACTATGTATCTGCAAGTTAATAAAAGCTGCACTTAAAACTTTGCCTGAGAAAAAATATGAAAAACGAAAAAAAGTTCGAAAAAGTGGCGTCAGTCCGTCAGTCCAGTCCGTTCATCAGTCTATCCGTTCAGTCTACCCTGTCAAAGTTTTGCTAAGCTGGCAATGTACGATTGTTGCATTTTAAGCTTCACACTTAAATTATTCATTCGAAAAAGATTAACTACGTCGAAGAATAAAAAATCATGACCATGATGGATAACAAGTTTTCGTAAGTAGATACTAAGTACATCAAGTATAGTTGTTGCAAAATTGATTTTTTTGCTAGATAAGTATGACTTGTTTTTCATTTAAAAAACTAAACTGTTTCACAATAAGTCTTCATCACATCCAGCAGTATGTAGGCAAGTTTTCTTTAAAATTTTGTTGTACACGCTATCCGATACGGTTTTGAATTGTGCATCTGTTGTCTGTGGGCACAACTAATGTTCTACAAAACATCATAAATTGACCTACTAACAAAAATCACAGCTTACTACTGCCATGCCTGTTTAAATAATAATGATATTCGGCACAATTGCCAGTTTTGATACCGGCCCCGGCTTCTCGCGACCATCTATGTTTGATAAATGATCAATTTACCGCCATCAAGAGCAACTCACAGACATCTCAGTCGTGTTAATAATTACCCATTTGAGTGCTTTCCAATCAATTTAGATAATTCTAGAACCATTTAGTAGTCGTTTTAGTTGTCGTTTAGCAAATAATGTCCATAAAAAGTATTAGTGATGAGCAAACGCTAGATAAAGTCCATAACATCTCGGTCTTGGTTTTGCAGGCCGAGTCTTGGTATTAGTCTTGCATTTGTGCTTATAGTCTTCTTACTGCAGTATGAGGTTTGTATTGGTCTTGCATTAGTGTACCTTTAGTCTTGGTCTTGTAGGCCGAATCTTGGTATTGGTCTTGCATTAGTGCCTATAGTCTTGTTTTTAGTATTGGTCTTGCAGGTCATTAATAATTAAAGGAGTTCGCACCCTTATAATGCTCGGCTATATGCTTGGCACAGCGTGGCCGTTAAGGAAAAGGAGGAGAAAAGAGGAGATGTCTATGAGCTTGTGTTTTGAATACCTGTGGATCATAGTGATGTGGAATGACAGAGCTTGGCAGAGTATTCTACATACGTTCTGTAAGGCTGAAGAACGAATCTTTGAATTTACCTGTACGTCCGAAGATGGGCTTGAGGGTAAACTGATGAGCATTAAGAGCGCCACGAGTATTGCGGTTGAATTCAAGGAGAGGTGGCATGCAGCTGGATACTTCTCTTGAGCACCGCTGGTGGAAGAAGCGATAAAACAGTGACAACCAGGAAACGTTCCTGCGGTGTTCAGGCGAATCTACTTTTTCTTCTATTTTGTATTCCATCTAGCTGATGCGAGGTAGTTTTAGGCGCACCAGACCAGATATGACAATTATAGTCAAGTTTAGGGTGAATAAAAGCCCTGTAGATAGTAGCCTGATCAGAGGGAGTGAAATATTTCTTGCACCGGTTTAGAAAACCTAAACATTTCGCAGCGTTTTTGGCGACGGTAAATATGTGGTCATTCCAACGAAGCTTGTCGTTAGCGTACATACCGAGAATTGCGAGATTTTAAGTTTCCTCGATGCAAGTGCCATTCAAGGATAATAGCATATGATTTAGGATTCGGTTACACGACAGGAGACAGCATCAGAATTTAACATGCTTAACATACGTTGTTGTTTGAGTTCCACATGAGAAGTGGAAGGACGTTCCTCAAACTTATATGTCGTCAGTAAAAGAGTGAATTGGATTACAGATAAGAGATCATTAATAAAAATGAGAAGGAAATGTCGGGGACAAAACAGAGCCCTGGGGGACGCCAGCATTTAAGTAATGTACTTTAGTCTTGAAACCGTCCAATACAAATTGAATTGAGCGGTCCATAAGATAGCTCCTAATCCAGTGCAGCAGTCTATCATCGACTCCATAAGCACGCCTTTTGGACAAAAGACCTTGACGCCAAACTCTGTCAAATGCCTTAGATATATTGAGTGCATGAGCTTTGCTTTAACTTTGGTTTCAAGATATTTCTTGAGCTGAAAATTGATCAGCGTTTCCAAGACCTTAGAAAGAATGTATGTGCTATGTACGAAGAAGGAGACGACGGCTCGTTTTTTTTGGAAATGGGCTGGACAAAGGCTGTATTCCAACTTCTCGGGAAGAGTCCAGAAGAATAGGAGAGATGGAAAAGATGGAAGAACACCTCTTCAGAACTAATGGTGAAATACCATCAGGCTCAGCGGATTTTGAATGATATCTTTTAAGACTTAACTTTCACCCATTTTAAAGACAGCACCCACAATTTTTTTTAAAAGTATCTAAATCATTTCATCTTTACAAATGACTTGAAAAGGAATTACTATCGAGCTATACAATAAAACATTCGGTTAAAAGCAATAACAACAAATAACAAAAAATTGGGAGAAGAAATTTTAATACCAGAATTGAATTTTGAAGTCATACATCGTAAAATTACCACCTGACGACTGAGGACGTTCTTTTGTTTCAGCCACGCATCGACTTGGTTCACCTTTAGACTCAATAATGATATTTTTTTATGTTCATTCTTCACATTATTGTTTACCTTTTAGCCCTGTGCCCTTCTGTGACTATATTGTTATACCACTTCACAGACACAGAAAGACTATGCTGCTAGTCGTTGAAGAAAAAACCCGCGCCGCAAGTCCATGACCTTACGGCATACGTCAAAATCTTCAGCATATAAATATGTATCTATAGATCTATCATATCTACATTCAAAAAATTGGCATCACGTCTCAGACTCATCAGTGGATGGAGGTTATTGTGAGGTGGATTCCTGTCTGGCGGAATATCTCAGAACAGAAACAGAGCGCCGGCGTGGCCGACCGGCCGCCTTGCCGCCAAAAATGTTTATAGGAATTTCGACTGGGGTTGCAACCCACTTTTGAGATTTCGCTTTCGATGCTTTATGCGGTGTGCATTGTGTGGACCATGAAGCGCGTCTTTTGGTCGCCGCCGGTGAAGTTGGTCTGAAAATGCACACAGTTTAAGTTGAAAATGAGAAAAAAACATGTTCGTCGGTCGCTTCCTCCTTCAAGTCTCCTTTTCGATTCATTTAATTTTTCTCCAACAAAAAGATGAACAAATTCCGATAACGGCTCATAAACACTCTGTGATGGCAATATCCTTCAGTTTGGTCAAAAGATGAAATAAAAATGTGAAGACCAACAGCACACACACACACACACACGAAAAAAACCACACAACAACCAAAAATCATCAAAAAAGTTCACACGAATTGAGTTGGTCTTTCGCGCTTGTCAGCTCTACTTTGACTCTATTGGGGCATCAGGGATCGAGCGCACAGCAGGCGCTTCACCCAGCGCGCTGTAATTATTCAATTAGGATCACTTTCCAGCTGGTCGTACTGATGTGGCTGTGTACGAGTATAAACACTCGAGTATATGGTTAGCCGTCCAGTAGTTTCTCTAATTGATTGTTGTTGGTGTTTTAGAAGTGCGCGGTACCGCAGATGTGCATTGTGATGGTAATAAAAAGTACCTACATATATATACGTAACAGTTTTGCGAATTTATTATAAGCCTATAAAATGCTATTACTGCAACCAATGGACGCATCTTGATTTACTTGTTTCTATCAAAATTAAGTCTAGCAGGCTAGTGAAGGTTTTGCACTGGGTTTTTGCAAATTTATGCGAAAAACATGATTTACTTTTAAGATTCTACGGGCCTTTTGCTTTTTCCATTTCGTTCTTTTACTACGCCCACAATTTTTCAATTCATTTCTGGTTAAAAAGTGCGAAGGAAGAAAAGGCAACGGTGTTCATCCTGGTCCTTAAAACTGACAAACAATTGGACTGAGACTTTCTCAAAAACTTGTTTATCGTAAAGAGTACAGGTAACTTCTGGTTAAATAGTAAGTTACGGTTACAAAACAGATTGCCGTATATGGAGTTCAAATAATCCTCAATAAGTTCAACAGGTTCCATATTACATCCTGAAAAATGTACTATTTGTTGTGGTTAACATGCAGAAGGCATCATGTTGATCATTGATTCTTACTGTTAAAGCGGTGATCGTTACAGATCCATGATAAATGAATTGCCTAAATCGACCTGGAAGACGGTTGGTTTCAGCAATATGCTGCTTTAAGTGTCATAAAGCGGATATTTAATTTATTGGAAGATATTTTGTAAAGAAACGGGCCATTGAATTTGCCTTAAGTTCTTGTGATTTAACGTCATTAGACTATGATCTATGGGGGTATGTGGTTAACGCTAACAACTAACAACAACCAGCAACAATTGACGCTTTTGAAATCAACACAGGTCGTGTTATTTTGGAAATAATGCCTTAACTGCTTAACAAATTTCTCAAAAAATTGACTTCAGGAAGCTTTTACCCAGTCACTTCCCAAAGCAATACAGCATAAGTACCAGAAAATAAATAATAATAATAATATTCAGCGCGGTCCAAGGACTAGCTTCTCGCGACCATTTGTGCTGTGCATGTATATTTTTAGACACAAATGGAGGGGACCTACAATTTAAGTCCGGATCCGAACGGCGAATTAAGAAGCTTTGCGTGATATGTTATTACTCTCGGAACGTTTGTCACCCATTCGCGAGAGGTGGGACACCGTGAAGAATACTTTACTGGGATTCGAACCACGAACCCCTGCTCAGTAGCCATGCGCAGTTCCACTGAGTCACGTCGCCCACACTCCAGAAAATAAATCGTGCTAATCTGGCCAGCTGCAATGTTACCAAATTAGTCGGCAGAGGCTTATTTTACTCTAGTTGTGGGTAATGGTTTTTTTAAAAATCCTTAAATTATCAGAACGAGACGAGGGTATAGCTGCGTATCCGTATCCGTATTTCTGTATCAGGACAGAACCTATCCGCGATAGGCGAAGTCATGGAAAGAGCTAAAGACGAAGTAAGCTCTTGGACAACAAGTTGTAGCCTAGTAATCTAAGGAAAATCTATAATAGTACCATTACCACTAAATCGAAGATACCTTTTTTAGTCCTTCCCAAACTCAATGATCAAAGACTAATACTTGACTCTCCAAATTGCTTGGTGTCATTGTGGGCAGAAAGCCACGAATGTCGCAAGTAACGGGTGTTTTTTTAAGAGGTTGCCGATTTTTTTTTTGAATAAAACACATATAAAATTATGAAATGACCAAAATTTTTTTTATTTGGTAGATAATTTTTTGGCATTTAACATTTAAACACAATTTCTGGCATATGGCTACCACGACTATTTTTCACAAATGTCATTCTGGAGGTCCAATTTTCCAGCACTTTTTCAAGCATTTGAGGGCGTATGTCAGCAATGACACGTTGAATATTGGTTTCCAAAGCGTCAATCGATTGAGGTTTATCCACATAAACCAATGACTTCACGTATCCCCACAAAAAGTAATCGAGTGGCGTCAAATCGCACGAACGCGGAGGCCAATTCACCGGACCATTTCTCGAAATAATGTTGTCGTTGAAAGTTTCTTTCAATAAGTCGATTGTTTCACGTGCTGTATGGCAAGTGGCACCATCTTGTTGAAACCACATTTCATCCATATCCATATCTTCAAGATTTGACAACAAAAACTAATTTAACATGGTTCTGTATCGATTTCCATTCACGGTAACGCGTCGTCCTTCCTCATTTTTAAAGAAATATGGACCGATGATCCCACCAGCCCATAGACCGCACCAAACAGTACATTTATCAGGATGCATTGGTAATTCTTGAACGGCGTGTGGATTATCTTTGCTCCAAATGCGACAATTTTGTTTGTTGACGTATCCATTTAACAAAAAATGCGCCTCATCACTGAAGAGAATTTTACGGTAAAAAAATGGATCTTCGTTCAATTGATTTAACGACCAATCACTGAATTCACGGCGCAAACGATGGTCGTGTGGCTTTAATTCTTGCACCAATTGAATTTTGTATGGCACCAAACCCAAATCTTTACGTAAAATTTTCCATAAAGTCGATGGACAAAGTCCAATTTGCTGAGCACGACGACGAATCGATAAATTGTCGTTTTCTTCGACACTGGCCTCAACGACAGCAATATTTTCTTCTGTACGAACTCTTCTCATTCTTGTCGGTGGCTTGGCATCCAAAAGAGTGAATGTAGACCGAAATTTGGTAATTACGTTCTTTATGGTGGTCTCTGACGGACGATTATGTGCACCATAAAATTCACGAAGTGCTCTATAAACATTTTTAATTGAACACTGATTTTGAAAATAAATTTCCACGATTTGAAAACGTTGTTCTGGAGTTAACCTATTCATAATGATTTGCCAAACAATACTGAGTAGAAATGCCACTTTGAGCTGTCAAAACAACTGTCATAAAATAAAACGACATCTATCGGAAAAACAAACCTCCTAAAAAAACACCCTTTATATGCATCGCTCTCTTTCTTAGACGTAGAATCATTGGTAAAAAATGAGGACCTACAGCTTATGATAGCCCTATTGTTGTATGCAGCTGTTATACTTCGCCCAATCCTTACATATGGAGAACTCTGGTGGTAAGCTATCTGTTAAAAATAAAATTTTTTCACACGATCATAGACGAAAGTGACTATTTCCTACGCTATAAACTACCCTCAAAAGTAGGCATTATCAACACTAGTGTGTTAGCATAGACAATACTTTTGTTATTTACTGCAGTCACTGCGAACACACATTCTAAGAGTAATTTTCCATTTCGCATAACCGGTTTAGCAGAAAACCTGTTTTGGTCGTGTGAAAAATAGCGTACATTACTCGCAGAAAAGTTCTTATCGTGCTCGTTAGATTGCCGCACTCGGCTAGCGCCACTTGCTTCATGCTTTTAACTCGCGTCCACTTTTCTTGCTCGTTATGTAATATAAAATAGCAAGATCAGCAGATTACAAAGATCAGCAGAAGCTGGAGCTTCTCTCTGGCCGATGCCTTAAACACCATCTTACATCTAGTACCTACCTTCAGGCATATTTATCAAATACGTCGGGACGTGCAATGCAGTACGAGTCAGAGAAGTTGTGTGGTTTTTCACTAGACCGTACAGTAGTTGCAATATTTTGCAGACATCACCAGGAGATAAGATACTATCTTCTACTGATTAACTGGACCCATAAAGTAAGCTTCAACTTCAACTTTGGAAGGACGGTGGAGTAGCGAGGCAATATAATGTAAAAATGTAATCACTGTCGTATACAAGATAAAAGATGTAGTCAGTACAGCTGTCTTTTCGGATGAACCTAACTGTCAAAGTCATACAGGCTTTTTGACTCGAATCTTTAAGGCAGAGATATAAGCGATTGGGGAAAATTGTAGAACCTTAGGGAAAAGTGACGCACAAATCGAAAGGATTGGAACTGTTAATAACTCAAAATATATTCAAGAAAAACTGGCTTCGATAAGCCTAATCTTCAATATAACCATGGTATGAATGCCAAAGCAGCATAGAGAGTAATCAAAATGCGGACGAATTATCAAAAAAGGGAGTAACTTTGGACACTAGCTCTATGGAAATTGTCAGATGGTCCAATAATTTCAGTTAAGAAACTTAATCCTCTATTTTTAAATACTCTAAATTAACTTCGCTTGGCCATGGTGCTGTCATTCGGAGGTTGTGTTGGTGGTGGAATCTTGCGATCAATGTTGAACTCACTTTCAAAAGCCTGATTTTATTGAAACTTTGCAAACATTTGTGTTTCCGGTGACAACACTTTCTATTAATATTTGGAAGTGATTAGGCCGCGGGGAAGGGGAGCTCCCATACAAATATTTTTTTTAAATAATCATGCGATATAGCGGGATCAGATCACGCCATACTATAATGTATGTGTGCAGCACTGCTTAACGAATGGTGTTGTTTTGTGGTTGGGTTGCAGTGCTTCGCATGTGTTTTAACTTTTTAGCATTTATAATAATAATATCGGCGCGACAGACCATGCGGTCCAAGGCCAGACTTCTCGCAACCATTTTGTGTTGCGCATGTATATTTTTTTGGACACAAATGGAGGGACCTACAATTTAATGCCGGATCCGAACGGCGAATTGAGAAGCTTTCAGTGAGAAGTTATTACTCTCGGACGTTTGTCAAACTTTCGCGAGAGGTGGGACACCGTGAAAAATACTTTGGTGTTACTGGGATTCGAACCACGAACCCCTGCTCAGCAGTCCATGCTCCTATCCACTGAGCCATGGCGCATTTATAGTGGAATTCATTATACTTTTGGATATTAAAGAATTTGCTTACAAGAGCGTTATGGCCGTTCTTTAATAAAAAGAGAACCACATTGAAGCCAATTCATTGAGATTTGTTTTCTTTTCTCACGAAGATAATCCTGCGATTGTATATGTATCTATAGGTACATATATCTAGCTAATCCGCTGGTAACCATTAAAACCATGCCACCCATATATTTTTAATTATTATTAAAAAACTTGCATCAACGTTATTGTGCCCACTTGATTAACTGGTGAATGGCATACAAACGAGTCATACAGGAAGTAATACAAGCACTATCTGTACTAGCTATCGCCTTAGAACCGGAGATCGTTTTTGTACCGTCAATGTTTTGCAAAATATTGCTGATGACGAACGATGGACGAATTCGATTCAAAGGTGCTCACTTCAAAAAGATACGCCGAGTACATCATGATAAAGTTGACATAATTTCTTGTCCGTCCTGTGGCACAGACAAGCGAGTAAATTCAGATTGTAATCTCGAAGAGGAAATTGCTCTTGCGTTATGGGAATGCTCAGCTCAGTTTCAGTTTACGGCGGCTTACGAGGTTATCGCTTCAAAAATTAAATGTTGTTTGCCCGGTGACGAAGCTGGTTCCAGCGATACAGTGTTTCCTTCATGCGAGTACTTGAGGATGAGTAACATGTTCTTGCTGCAGGATGATGTTAGGCATGTCGCCGATTTTAAATCAGCGAACATATCCTACGCGCACTTCTCATCTCCGGATGAAGACGAGTATCTGTCGTCCGTTCATCAAACTACTGCAGCGATAGAGATGTAAAAAGTGGTAGCCACATATCGTACTTCGTATAACCGTAACTGATGCCGTACTCGTACTCGCGCCCTGACACAATTATCACATGGTTCATAATAATTATCGAAATAATATAATAGCTTGCGCCGTCGAGTTTGGCTTATGGAGCCTGTGTTTTCTCAACGTTGACCGTTTTTCACCTTACCGCAGTTAACATTGCTCCATAACGCTGTCGCTGTACTGCAAAACAAAAGAAAAATAGTCTTGGGACCTGCAGTCGAACCAACATCCCGAATGACTGGCTGACCGGCCGGCCGCCGACAAGAACTTCATCACGTCCGAAGGAGGTTCTGCAGATAGCTTAGTTATATGTTTAAAACGGCGCGCGATGTGATTTCAGTTACGCGATAATAACAATAATTATTATTTTATTATTAAAAGAAACAAAACGCCAAAGACAAAAACAACAACAACAATAACAACAAGAACAACAGAAGACAACGCAGGTCTCTCCTGCTGAAGTTTGAGGCATCTTCGCATGGTGACGGATGATGGATTTTTAATCGATGATTTTGTGGGCGACCTGGAAAAATTTGTTGCAATGAAATTCTGTTGGCTTGGAGCGCTGCAAGAACGTTACTGAAATTCTGATTATGGCATATGGCCCACGGATTGTCTGTGAGGTTTTTGCAGTTTGTTGTTGTTACTCTTTTCACCGCATCCAGTGCTAAAAAAATAACCATAGTGAGTGCATATCGGAACAGGATCTCCTCCACGCGTATTCTACTCATGACTCATAAGCGTGCAACAGAGATATTGCCGGGCAATGTGTGGGATCATTTTTTTTTCTCCAGACCTATGAATGCATGTATGTGCGTCTTCTCGCTCGGCCTATATTTGCCGTTGTTTCGAAGAAACGAAAACAGAACCGAAACCAAAGCAAAACATAAAAACTTTTGGGCGTAAATTTTACGAAAATAAAATAAATAATAAAAGCAAAGTTTTTTTAAGCGAGCAGATTTGGGGTTTTACAGGGTGCGATAAGAAAATTGTGCTTTGAAGGTTTTTATAAAAAAAGGACTCTTCTTTCCTTAACACAGTATCTATCAAAAGAATTTGCTGATAAACTGCACACTACCTATCCATAACTTACTGATGAGCATGTCTCTCCTAGTAGTGGAGCAAATGGCGTTTACAATGGCTTTCTACATTGTGAGTATACAGGTTTTGGTTTAGAGGTGCGATTTAGTTCTAACCAAAGTATGACTATCCTTGGAAACATATCTGATGTGCTGTCGTATGGCGTGAAAGGGGTTCAATTCAGGCAGCACCTTGCAAACAATGTTACTCGTATTATCCGGTTTTCGTACTGAGTGAATACTCCACAATCTTTTTGATCAACGCACTTACAGAGACACACTATATCTATTGATCGAGATATTGTTTGTACAGTAAATTTCGAGGATCCTTCTTAAGTCCTTCTAATTCAGAAAGACTTGTGGATACTGTTGTGGCATTCATTGTTGTACATACCTTTCACCCATCTTTAGAGGCTTTATATATTTCGGATTTATCGCTGCATACATTGGTGGTATTTGAAACATCCCACATTATTAACAAAACTTGCATATACGATAAGTATTCTTAGGTCTCGAGGACTTACTTTAGATAATGATATTGTTGATATTGAATATAAAGAATTCGCACTCTGGGAATGCCGTTTCTTTCTCCCATGTGTGCACTTTGTCAGTGCTTTACATTGATCCTGCCTTACCATTTGAAGCCCTGAAAATGTGAAAAGGAAAAAAGGATTGTCTGAAAAAACGATTAGTACTTAACCGTTTATATCACTTAGCAAGGCAATGACAGTAATATTCAAATAATATGTTTGTATAACAGTTATTATAAAATTTTTAGTACTTTCAAAATAAATATACAAATTTTTAGTACTTCAGTCAATTAATTAGATAAACTATCAAAGATTGACTAAAGGATGATCATTCCTTTTAATGTTTTCACTTCACTTCACTACTCCTCTGCCTACTCTCTAGAAAGAAAAGCCTTAAACAGATCACCGCCGATATGAGTTTTGGAACTCTAGCAGTTTTTCTTTTCAACCTTAGACATGCGATAGAAAAATGTCTTAAGTTCCAAAACCCACAACTCCATCGCCGTCTACTCTTCAGACAGAAAAGCCTTAAACAGATGCGGTGTAGAGAGTTTTGGAACCCTAGCATTTTTTCTTTTCAACCTTAGACATGCGATAGAAAAATGTCTAAAGTTCCAAAAATCACAACCCCATCTCTGTCTACTCTCTAGACAGAAAAGCCCTAAACAGATGCGTTGTAGTGAGTTTTGGAGCTCTAGAATTAGGCATGCGCTATAAAAATGTCTAAAGTTTAAAAAATAAACAACTCCAACCGTTTTTTGATTTTAAAGTAGCCTAACTAGAGTAGAACTTTTTAAAATCCCAAAAAAACTGACACGACTTTGTAGGCTGTACCAATGTTATAAGCCAAATAAAGATATCTAGAAGACTAGCAAGCTCATTCAACTTTTACAAGAAAGGACTGACCTTCATCCTCTTCAACCTGGCGTTGGAAAACGTGATATCAGACTCTAATCTAACAACAAGAAGAACAATCCTCAATAAGTCCATGCAGATACTGGCTTACGCAGATGATACTGACATCATTTGTATAGAAACCCAAAAGCTGTATAAGATTTATCTAGATAGAACTAGCGACACGAAATCTGGGTCTTTATATAAATGAGAGCAAAACAAAGTACTTGGTTGCTATATCTGCGAGCAGAAGATCCAACATTAGTCATCCAATTGAGATTAAGATGAACCGCGATTTCAAAGTAGTGCAATCTTTAAACTATCTCGGGCCAATTGTGGCAGGCGATATCAGCACGGAATCAGAAACGTACGCATGTTTGCTTAAAGCACAGGTAATATAATATAATATAATATTATTTGTCATCTTTGCTTAAAGGTAAAAAGTCTGTCAGACTCTTTAAATGAGACAATATTCTAACCAGTAGTTACATATTGATCCGCGCTTAGAACTCTGACTCTTAGCTGCATCCGAGAGGAAATAATCTTACAGAGAACTGTTGGCTACGTTTGTGATGCAGGACAAATCAAGCTACTCCACAGTGAAGATGTCCGCGGTAGGTGAGTAGGTGGCCAGGTTCCTCTTCGCTGCAGTCTTTTGTGGTACAATTTATAAGACATGAAAGCGAAGCAGGTTAAGCTTACGATGCTACGATTGAAGTATGGGGTACCAGAACGCCGAGAGTTGAGGAATACATGGGCGGAATTTGGGACCCAGCTTGCAAAGCTAAATATGATGATGATATTCATAAACTGACAGAGAATACAAACACAATTTTATGGGAAAAGTAAAGTAACTGTATGCTTGTTTAACAGAGCAAACTTATGACATTTGCTGGTAATGGAGGCGAAATTAAGCAAGGGTTTCTTCTTAGACTCCAATAACAATTCGTATAAGAAGTTACTATCGCTGCGGCCGCCACCACAGCGATGATTAATAAATGGGATTAATAACTGGTATAATATCCCAGGGCTTAGACAATCCAAACGGTTAATCAGGCCCTTTTCATATAAGGAAAGCCTTGTTCTAGGCATATATGTAGTGTTAGAAAGCTAGTGAGCTTTCTTACAGGTTACTGTGGCTTGCGATAAACACGGAATGTAGGTGCTGCTTGGAGGAGGACGAATAATCCGGGCACATTCTCTGTGGCTGTCCAGGTTTGATTGGTTAAGGGTAGACGTATTTTCCACAAAAGGCAATATGTTCGTCGGCAGATCTGCGAAACTCTGCCACTAAGAACATACTATCCTTCATTAGGAAGGTAGCAAGTCTCTTAGATCAGTTACACCCTACGATACATAGACATTTTAGGTCACAATAGGGTTTGTCTAAAAAAAAATCGCTGCGACTTGAATTTTATCGAGCACTTAAAGGCATCTGTCAACACAACATTTTTCTGCTTTTTACTGGACGTTTGTTTAAATTAAGACTTGTATTTTTAATGACTGAAATGATGTTCATTTTTACCGATCCACCTGCTAATTAAAGTTGAATATTTGGCTTTTCATAATTTTTCTCTATAATACGAGAATATCTGTCGCATTTTTTGTGGAGTGATCACATCTGCGGCGTTAATTAGTCGTCGATATTTAAGTTTACGAGAAGAAGCTCACTTTGCCGTCATCACGTCCTGACAACATGCATAGAAAATGTATTTTCAAGAAATGCAACAAGCGAGTGTCCTGGTGCTTAGTCTTTCACTACGTCTCTGCTTTTGGTGTTCTATTACAAACATCGCATTGTCTATTCCTGCACTGCCCGACACTGGAGATACAAGAAAGAAAATTTTAATTGGATGGAAAAGGATCAAATTTGTAAACTTTGTATTCCGTTATGTAGTCGTATTGTTCTAAGTATCCGCATGTCTAAGATGATAATGCGTGGAGGCTGATGTGTGTGCTTCATTTACCCTGGCACGCTGTTAGTTCAAATTGAAATTCGACGATGGTTGGTTGGGTTTATTCTGCCTGAATATGCATTTGATGCCAATTATATAAGGACTTTTGCATGCGTTGACACCAGAAGCAGCTGACTTTAGTTTTGGCAAACTTTGGTGGGTTAAATGGGGTTGATTTTAATGGGGTGTCATCTTATTCGCCGAAGTTATTAGTGGACTAAATTCAGAGAGTAGATTTGTCGTATGTTTAAGTGCTGACATGTTTGTCTAGTTGCATCTTAACCCTACCAGCGAGGATTTTTCTGGAGATACGCGAAATCAGAGCTAAAAAATCCCCGAACACATAATCCACAAATTCCAGATCTGTTTTGTCGGTATGCAAGTTGTACCGTTTGACCACCCCAGTTAGTTTTTTCATAAGCATCCCGCTTTAGCAAGAGTTTGCATGTAGCGATTTGTATGCCTATATGGAACCATATTCAATTAAGAACGGTAGTGTAATTCCTTGCTTGGCGAGTTCGTCAGCCATACAGTTACCCGGAATGTCTCTGTGCCACGGCACCCAACACAGGTGGATATTAAACTGCTCCGCCATCTCCACGAGATGTGATCGGCAGGTAAGGGCTAGAATTGAATTTTTAGAGACTGATTCCAGTGATTTCGGTGCAGCTTGGCTATCCGATAACATACGGATATCCTTAGCGGATATGACGTTTCTCTTCAGCCAAGTCAAGGCTTCGCTGATCGCCATAATTTCAGCCTTGAAAACACTACAGTCATTTGGAAGAGGCTATGATTTAGCTCTTTTGAGAAAACACCTCCGCCGACTCCGTCATCAGTGTAAAAATGAATGTGTTCATCTGCCAACTAAGCGTCTTTGTCTCAGAATGATCTGGAGAGGAAGGTGACCTGGAAGTTTTTGTTGAAATGAAGTTGCGGAATGGTGTAGTCTATGTTGTCTGGGATCCTGACTAAATTCAAGATAGATGAGTGGCCGATTTCATTTCTAGTCCACTGAGAGATAGCATTATAGCGAACTAGCAGCTACTTGTCTGCTGTAAATGCCGAGTGGTGTAGGGTCGAACAGAATTTCCGTCCAATGCGACGGAGGGGGTTGTACGAAGTGTTCCGCTCATACATAGACTACCTGATCTTTGGACTTTGCTTAATTTGTCAAGGTTTACTTTCTTATTTACGGCAGTCTACACAGTCAGACCGTATAGAAGAGTGTGTATTACTACCGCTGTATATAGCCAATGAGTAATATGGGGTTGAAGACCCCATTTGCTACCAATGACATTTTTGCATGAGAAGAGTGCCACTGTGGCTTTAGGAACTCTTTTGCTTGTATGTTTGGTTTCCAGCTTAGCTTCCTCTCCAAAATAAGACCCAAATACTTGGGTTTATCAGAGAATGTTAAGCTTATACCTTTTATAGAAGGAGGGTTAATAAGTGGAACTTTATGTTTCCTGGTCAATAGGACAAGTTTAGTTTCGTGAGGATTTACCCCTAAACATAGCGAACGGCCCATCAAGTTAGCTTGTTGAGAGCATATTGCAGGAGTTCCTTTAAGGTATTCGGGTATTTTCCTCAGATGGCAATAGCAACGTCATCCGCTTAAGCGATTACTCTGCAGCCCTCAACTCTTAGGCATACAAGCAGCTCATTCACCGCTAATTTCAATTGAAGGGAGGATATGAGTCCACCTTGTGAGGTTCTTCTAGCAGACGACACGCCCAGCTTTGAATTAATAATCCGACTTGTGATCAGAAGATTAATCAATTCGCCAAGCGAGTCATCTACCCTTAAATTCGACGGCGTATCCGTAATCGCAGATGTGTTGACGTTGTTAAAAGCGCCTCCAATGTCTAGGAATATCATCATTGTGTACTTCTTATGGTGAAGTGAATGTTCAATAGAACGTACCAGTCTGTGTAGAGCTTTTTATACAGGCTTGCCTTTACAATACGCGTGCTGATCTGTAGACAGGAGTCTTTTGTCATTGCGTGTACGTGTGTGGATATCGATCAGTCTTTCCAGTTTCTTTAACAGAAATGACGAAAGACTGATTGGTCTAAGATCCTTTGGACTAAGATGCGAGCATTTGCCGGCGTTGGGTATGAAAACCACATTAACTTCTCTCCACAAAACTGGAATACGGACCAGATCGAGACAACTCTTTAGAATTGTTTCTAGCAAAGGAAGGATAATATCCGAAGTCCATTGCAGCTCGGCTGGAATTATGCCATCAGAGCGCCCAAAGCAGTTTGTCCTTATTTATCAGATCATTGAAGATAATTGTACGAGTGTCTGCCCTATTAAGGATGACATTACTCAAAACATGTTAGCTGCCCGTTAAGTGAGTATCTAAAAGCCATCTAGTTTTTTTCAGGCAGCTCGGCATTATTGGATTGGTTGTGAGGATTTTTCTTAGCCTAGACGCCTTAGAAGACTGTTCTATTTTACCACAGAAGAGTCTCCAAGAAGAGCTGTTGGGGCTTGGCGATATTGATTTGGTGATTTTGTGTTTGGGGATTTGGTTTTTAGTGATTTTGTTTTGGGGATTTTGTGTTCATGTATTTTGTGTTCTGGTATTTTGTTCTTGGGGTTTTTGTTATTGAGTGTTTGTTTTAGGATTTGTGTTTTGGGTTTTCGTTTGGGGGATTTTGTTTTGGGAATTTTGAATTAAGTATTTCAAAACTAACCCAACTTTTTCTTCATTGACTTATTCATCAGTGAATATGTGAGAAGAAGTGTAGAATCTTATAAAGAATTTTAAATTATCAAAAAATCTTGAATCTCCAAATAAAATCACCCGACTCTGTAGCAAAATGAGATTAAAATCCCCACCCGTAGAAGTATTATTCCATCACAAATATTTCCCGATTAAAGAGTAGCTCCGTTGTGAACAAAGATTTTGACGATAGAGAATATTTCTAACGACGCCAGCCAAAACAAACGCTTACTCGTATAGTTTGAGAGTGCACCTCAGACGGCGATTGAGTCGAATCGTCTGTCAGGATTGGAAAACTGCACTGCAACTTCATAGTGTCTGGCAATTTAATGTAATTTTAATTATACTTCAACGCACATGCACATGTTCGGCAAAGTCAGTATAAAAGGTCCCACATCGATGACGATGCGCGATGTCCCTGACTGCGGACAATGTAAAATAGGTTCGGGAACCGCCAGTTGGTAAAAATTGAAAGAAAAGAAAACCAAACCATTGCGTGCAGTCAGTTTAGTGTGACAAGAGACCCGTCTGCACTGATACCCCTTTTCCCTGTTCCATATAATCATTGGACTGATGGAAAATCCATTCCATTTTGCCCTCAGTTGATTCGCTTCAATGAGGCGCGCAGGAAAAGTAGAATTTTTTATTAATGTCATTTTGAAAACAAAACAGAATTTTTTAATAATAAATCCCAAGTGGCACAACTGTACGTACGTATCTGCAATATTTTGCATTTTATTATGTGCTTTTTTTAAAGAATTTTCTATGTACCTACCGACGAGTTTTGATTGCCATGCGGCACACACATTTTTACACACTATGTTGATGTAATAAGAAAACTAAGTTTTTTTTGTAGTACTTGTTTCAAGTTTTTCACAGTGAACGCGCGTGAGAACTTCACAAACCGGACGGCCGGATGTATGACGACATTTGTATCTCTGCGAGAAGAATTCATAGACTTTTCTATTCAACATTCGGAAGCCTGCACACAATGCACAGAACTTGATAACAAAACAAAAAAAAAAGAAGCAACAAATTCAATTGTTTATTATTTCATTCTATTCAACAATAACTATTTTTTCTGTTTCGTTATTGTATCGAAGATGACTTTGGGAATTTGCCGATAATTTCATTGATTTTGCAGATTGTTCCGCCAAAATAAACTACAACAACGACAATACAGTAAAAAAATAGAGGACGCAACAGACAGATGATGTTGGGTTTAGTTAATCAAGGTAAACACTTTTTTCTTAACAACCTACTGAACAGAAAACAAGATGAATGTTTTAACGCGTTTTTTAAGTTCGTCTGATCATAGTAGTGGTAAAGGGAAGGGGTGGGCTTAGATTTATTTTTCTGTTCAGGTAAATCTTAACATTGAACTTAAAAATTGTGACAGCGAAAATAAATGATACTGTGATGCGCGAAATGTTGTGTTGTTTCTTTAGGAGCGCCCCATTTTGTTTTTTAAATAAAACGCTGAACATGAAAAATACCTTTTTTGCTTAAATCGGGTGATATGCCAGCAATTTTGCATTCAATGTTGATTCTGACCTCATCATTATCACATTTTATTCTACAACCGGCGTCCTATGCTGGTCTGCCGGAACTTTGCAAAGCCTCAATGAAAAAGTTAAGTGGCGTCAAATTCAACGAAGAAGGAGACTATAGTTGATTGATCCATTTCTGGGGATCTGCGTTGCCAGTATCACTGAAAAAAATGTGTGGGCCAATGACCGCTCCAGCATGAAACCTGTGCCGGACGGTATTTTTTTTTATAGTGAATGGGTTCGGTTCGCTGCCTTTCCCAAATGCGACAATTTTGCATATTAAAGACGCCGTTGGGCTTGAAATGGGCTTTATCGCTAAGAATGATTTTTGGAATATGAAATCAGGTTCGTTTTCGCATATGTTTAGGGCCCAATACCTGATGTTACATTGCAGCTGATGCTCGTTTGGCTTCAGTTCTTGTGACAAAGCGATCTTATAAAGGGATGCATGCTCAATTTCTTGCACAAAATGCGCTACAAACTGGTCTCAGATATGTCGAATTCCTGAGATCGACGTTCAAAACATTTGGGACTTCACATACTGCAATATTCTTGGCATTCTCCTTACGTTCTTTGTCTTCTTAGCTCAGGAACATTATGAAGCTAATATGTTGACTAAATTTTTCTCTCCAGACCTTTTTAATAGTTCGATTATCTGCACAAGTAAGACGACTGAAATTTCGAGTTTGTGCTCATAAATTTGTCGGAACCGAACGCATAATTTGATAAACATTTTAGTGTATATGCAAATGTTACTGAAGCGTTTAATTCTGTTTTTAATCAATGGCAAGTACATTTGAGTTGAAAAGTCAATCAAACGGCGGTTAGCTATATGTATAGCCGAGAAATCTAATTTGGAAAATGGGTCGTTCCAATTGAAAAACCCTTTAATTTCAGTCTCTTGTTTTATCATATCCTAAGGACTTAAGGCAATAAAACCGATGAAACTACTCGCGTGCTATGATTTCTAAAAATCCTTGACTTATGATCTATGTTCACTCTTTTGATTCTGTTCTTGTATTCTATTCTAAAAATCTAAACGGGCCGCGCGCCGTGGCTCAAATGGTTAGTGCGTTGAACTGGAGAAATTGAGTTCGTAAAGGATTTTGCAAATACAACACAACACAAGTTAATTAATTTACAATTAACAACTTAATTACAAAAACAGTAAAATTAACTAAAGTTCACAAATTACACCGGTGATAACTTTAAATGTACACAAAACACTTAGTACAACAATACTTGTACTTCACTACGAGTACTGCAAGAATTACATACTGTGACATCAGGAGCACATTTTGGCGTTAATAAGACGCTAGATAAAGTCAGGAATCGCTTCTATTGGGTAAATTGCCGTAGAGATGTGGAAGACTGGTGTGACATGTGCGCAGCAAGCAAAGGACCGCAAACAAAATCTAGAGGAAAAATGCAACAGTACAATGTTGGGGCACCATTTGAGCGGGTGGCAATGGACATAGCTGGTCCATTCTTGGAAGCAAGAATGTGTGTGCATTGAGTACTTCAGTAATTTTGCACAAGCATATCCCATTGCATACCAGGAAGCTAGCACGGTGACTAGGGCATTCGTGGATAGTTGGATCTGCAGATTTGGAGTACCTTTGTTGTTTACGCTGTCCACAACACGACTAAAAACTCACCAGCAATGGTTGTATTTGGCAAAGAACTTCGTCTACCATGCGACATTTAATTTGGGTCAACACCAGTAGAGCCCAAAACAAAGGAGAACTACGTTAGTGATTAATGAGGCAGAGACAGAGGAGGACCGCTGTTCATGATGCAGTAAGGAGTAACAAAGTGGATACCAGCAACCGGATGAAAACGCGATATAACCTACGTGCGAACTGTTGAGGATTTCAGGAAGGAGATTTGGTCGGCCTTTACAATCCCAAAAGAAGAAAAGGTAAATCTCCAAAACAACAGCAAAGTTGAGAAGGTCCTTACAAGATCATTAGGAGGATAAATTGATGTAGTATACCGGATTCAACAAAGCCCCAGATGTAAAATGAAAGTTGTTCACATTGACAGATTGACAAGGTACAACAACAGAAAGAGTGCTGAATCTCTTCGGGACGAACAGAATCAAGGTGGGGGTAATGTTACGAAAAGTAATTAGTAGATAATGTAAAACGAATCCCAATGGTGTAGGGTGTGTGTCCTTTTATATTGACAGTACATAGTTTGTCTTGTTCTCAGTATCAGCCATTTCCAACTTTCGCCTTTTATCACTCAAAGGTAACCGCTATCCAATAATACCGATATTGTCAGCGTATGCAATCAGTTGCACAGTCTTCTTAAAGAAGTGGACTTGAGTATTTTCCATATTATGACAATAAATGAACAAATATATGTATTTCCTCAATATTCGAGAACAACTATTTGACGTCTCTTTTCGAGTGTATAAGTGCATCGTTAACCAGATCAGCAGTCCTCATTAGAATGCCTATATAATAACGTATTGACTAGACATGGAATGAGCTCAAATAGCTATAAATCTCTTTCATAGACAACATAACAATATTATCCAGAAATATTTCGCTTGCAACTGCTGTGGATATATAATATTCCATAGGGATAAATTATTATATGTAAATATTGCGTGCACATGAGGCTCAAGGAGGCAATGGAAGGCAACCTGCCAAAACTAACAAGCCCCAACATTTGCGGCTTTGTATTTTGCAGAAGCAGAAATGGGTGTTAACCGCCCGCTTTAAGAAGGTCTCTTGTACGCCTTGCTTATATAGCAATGATATACGGTGCGCGGGCTGCCAGGCAGTTTGCGCGCTGTTGTTAATAAATTTATTACCCTGACGCAATAAGTGCGGAACTTAACGAGATTCTTTGGCCTTTACTTTTCTTTTTAAAATTCCTTAGTTTTTCTATATTTTCTACACCAGAACTAGAAACTAAGGGCCGCATGCGACCGCTCGAGCATGAATGAATAGAACGAGTGAGCGAATGACTCCTGAATGAAATCCTTTCCTTTCATACGATGTTGCTAGTACGGAATTTTGCAAAATATTTCGCTACACCGCAACAAGAAGCGGCGTACTGTACCCATACATATTTACACAGGTGAGACGACGCACGACGACGGTCAATATGTGAGTACCTACATACAACAGTCGGCATAATTTACAACAAAAACAAAAAAACAAAAGAACATCTCCAGTGGATACCTGGTGTGTTGTCGTGCATTAAGCGAACGCATCTCGCTAGACGATCGTAATGAATGGCTTGATGGCAAAGCATTTACCGCGCAATTTTCATCTATACGTTTGCATCTTCTTCGAAAACTTGGACGCGATTTTCCAAGTGACACCAGACACAACGTGGAAACGGAAATACGCGGCTTTTATGTTTATTTGAAATTTGTTGCTTTTGTTAGTTGAGGGGGCATTTGCGGGCTGTGAAGCTCATCGCATTCTGATTGCAAAACTTTTTCGCACCCTTTTGACTGAAACAACTAAACAACCATTATAAAAAGTAACTATTTTTACCTTGAAAGTACAAACCTACTGAAACGAAAAATGTCACAGAAATTAAAAGAACCGACATTGTATTGTAAACAAAAAGAAGACTCTATCTCCCTCAGTTCCATCTATAGTGGAATCAATCATCTCCGACCCTCTCCATTTCAGAATGAATTGTTTACTAACCTAATAACAACCGGTGATCTGCATCACTCTGATCTTGTTAACATCGCAATCTGCAATAAAAAGTGAGCACGTGCATTTCGAGAGCAGATCTTCATTGCCCCTTTGGATGTTCTCGTAGTTTTATCAACACACACGTCACACATTTAAACTCAATGAACCTCCATTTAACACTTCATCATAATGATCACCACCATCTTCTACTGAAGATCACATATTTACACGCAAAAGCGTGACCGATAAATAACTAAAGAAGATCTCTAGGGGAAGATCGATACACTCAAACGCATAGCGCACAGCTCTTGGAGCATACAATCGTTTTAATGGTCTAGCTTAGCACTTACTTGCAATACACTTTACACACTCACAGAAGCTATAGAAAAATCAGAATGTAATCAGAAAAAATACTTGCACTCTTTATAATCTACTTACTTCTACCGGGATTAATAGATTTTCCCTGATGGGCGAAGCAGTGATCGGATGGTACGATGATGATCTTTCCTTTATGTGATGATGTTTATTTATGGTTTAGAACTTACACACCTCAGATACACACTTGCGATACTTAACTGACCGACAGGTAGACAGACAGAAGATATGTATAGATCGTAAGGCGATGCATATCGCGATCGTTTTTCCCCCCTTTACAAATCATTTTTTTATGGGAGTAAAACTATAAATGTGAGAGCATCATAGACCCTTCGGGGCCAACTAGGCCAACATTAATTTCAACAGAAACTGCAGCTATCAAAAAGATCAACTGTCAGATAGATCAGGATTGCCGATCGTTAGACCTGAGAGAAGGACTTCTTTTGGCTTCTTTCAATGTTGCGCTTTGCTCTGGTTATATCAGCACATAATAAAAGTTAAGGCTTCTAGATTGATCGCTCAAGAAGAACTGATCGCATAATTCGAGTGGAATAGTAATCATTGCTAGAGGAATGTTTGATCTCTTGTTTGATCTTTGAAATGTCAAGTAGTATTAGGATTGAACGCGGTTTGTTAATCGGGATTAAATTGGCTCTAAGCGCAGTTTAAAACGTTATCCGCACAATAATTATGTGGTATGAATTGCCCGATATGTTTGTCGGTAAAATCAATATGCACCGAATTGGTTTCGTTTATTTTGATACGCCACTTGATAGTCCAGCGTTGTGCTTTGGCAATAGCTGCCTGTAATTTTCCTGTTGATTCGATATTATTGTCGCCAAAAGCCATAATTGCAGTATCATCAGCGAATGCAGCAACAATGTTTTCATTGAACGTATGTAAGTCGCTAGTGTACATCAGGTAAAGGGTTGGTCCTAGTACACTGCCTTGTGGAACACCTGCTTGAATTTTCTTTATGTCAGAATAGGCTTCCGCTTGTTTGGTTCAGAATCAATCTTTCTGATATATAATAATTAGTAGTTCTGAGTACTGGGCTTGAAGCAGTTATTTGAGCTTGTAATTCTAACCCTCATGCCAGACATTATCAAAAGCCTCCAAATATATTTTTGAACAGACTTCTTTCTCTTCAAGATGATCCTAGTGATTCGATGAATCTGGGTCAATCGTGGAGTGTTGATTTCTGAATCCAAATTGATGATCTGGGATTAGATTTCTCTTTGCGATGAAAGATATTAATCTTTTTAGTAAGCGTTTTTCAAACAGTTTCGAAATAATCAGTATTAGTGATGATGGGCTGGTTTACCTGTATAGGAATCATAATGAGTTCAGCCACCTTCCATAATTGTGGTACGTATTTCAGTCTGAATGATGCATTGATCAAATTAGTTATTTAATTTAAGGCCTTTCTTGGAAGTTCTCTGAGTATTTGTCCATTGATAAGGTCAAAACCAAGAGCAATATTAGTTTTTATTTCTGTTTTAACTTCAGCCAATGTAACTAATGGAATTGCTATCCTTTCTTACTCAATAATATCAGGCAGTATTTCAATACTATCCACTACGTTCGGTTGGAATATTCCTTCTAGATGTTCTGCAAACATTGATGTATTAAGTATGTTAAAAACGTATAACACTTCACTTATTTACCGCTATAATTGTACATTTAAATTTAATCTAATTAGTTAAATTAAGCTCGGTTGCAATATGTAGAAGAACTGATCGCATAATTCGAGTGGAATAGTAATCATTGCTAGAGGAATGTTTGATCTCTTGTTTGATCTTTGAAATGTCAAGTAGTATTAGGATTGAACGCGGTTTGTTAATCGGGATTAAATTGGCTTTAAGCGCAGTTTAAAACGTTATCCGCACAATAATTATGTGGTATGAATTGCCCGATATGTTTGTCGGTAAAATCAATATGCACCGAATTGGTTTCGTTTATTTTGATACGCCACTTGATAGTCCAGCGTTGTGCTTTGGCAATAGCTGCCTGTAATTTTCCTGTTGATTCGATATTATTGTCGCCAAAAGCCATAATTGCAGTATCATCAGCGAATGCAGCAACAATGTTTTCATTGAACGTATGTAAGTCGCTAGTGTACATCAGGTAAAGGGTTGGTCCTAGTACACTGCCTTGTGGAACACCTGCTTGAATTTTCTTTATGTCAGAATAGGCTTCCGCTTGTTTGGTTCAGAATCAATCTTTCTGATATATAATAATTAGTAGTTCTGAGTACTGGGCTTGAAGCAGTTATTTGAGCTTGTAATTCTAACCCTCATGCCAGACATTATCAAAAGCCTCCAAATATATTTTTGAACAGACTTCTTTCTCTTCAAGATGATCCTAGTGATTCGATGAATCTGGGTCAATCGTGGAGTGTTGATTTCTGAATCCAAATTGATGATCTGGGATTAGATTTCTCTTTGCGATGAAAGATATTAATCTTTTTAGTAAGCGTTTTTCAAACAGTTTCGAAATAATCAGTATTAGTGATGATGGGCTGGTTTACCTGTATAGGAATCATAATGAGTTCAGCCACCTTCCATAATTGTGGTACGTATTTCAGTCTGAATGATGCATTGATCAAATTAGTTATTTAATTTAAGGCCTTTCTTGGAAGTTCTCTGAGTATTTGTCCATTGATAAGGTCAAAACCAAGAGCAATATTAGTTTTTATTTCTGTTTTAACTTCAGCCAATGTAACTAATGGAATTGCTATCCTTTCTTACTCAATAATATCAGGCAGTATTTCAATACTATCCACTACGTTCGGTTGGAATATTCCTTCTAGATGTTCTGCAAACATTGATGTATTAAGTATGTTAAAAACGTATAACACTTCACTTATTTACCGCTATAATTGTACTTTTAAATTTAATCTAATTAGTTAAATTAAGCTCGGTTGCAATATGTATAAGGGTTCGCTTGAACTTACCGCTGTAATTGCACCGTGCGCCGTGGCTCAGTGGAAATGCGCATGGTTACTGAGCAGAAGGTTCAGGGTTCGAGTCCCAGTAACACTAAAAGTATTTTTCACGGTGTACCACCTTTCGCGAATGTCTGTGTGAATGTGTCCAAAAATATACATGCACACACAAATATTCGCGAGAAGCTAGGCCTTGGACCGCAACGGTCTGTCGCGCCGAATATTTTTATTATTATTATTATTATCATAATTGCACTGAAAGAGTTAATTTAGTTAATTTGTTAAGCTCGGCTGTAATATGTATAATAGTTTCACTTGCATTTACCGATATAATTACACTAAAAGAGATAATATATAGTCAATTGGTTAAGCTCGGTTGCTATATGTACAAGAGTTTGTTGGCATTTACCGGTATAACTACACTGAAACATTTAATATAGTTAATTAGTCAAGCTCAGAAGCATAATGTATAACAGTTCATTTGAATTTTCCGTTATAATTACACTTAAAGAGTTAATTTAGTTTTTTGAATAAGCTCGGTTAAAATATGTATAACAGTTCAATTGTGTGCGTACAGCTATAATTACACTCAAACAGTTAATTTAGTTTGTTTGATAAGCTCGGTAAAAATATGTATAACAGTTCAATTGTATTCGTACTGCTATAATTACACTCAAACAGTGAATTTAGTTTGTTGGATAAGCTCAGTAAAAATATGTATAACAGTTCACTTGTATGAGTACAGCTATAATTACACTCAAACAGTTAATTTAGTTTGTTTGATAAGCTCGGTAAAAATATGTATAACAGTTCTATTGTATTCGTACTGCTATAATTACACTCAAACAGTGAATTTAGTTTGTTGGATAAGCTCAGTAATAATATGTATAGCAGTTCACTTGTATACATACGTACTGCCATAATTACACCAAAAATTTTACTATAGTTAGTACGCTCAAAGGCTTACTATATACTTAGTTGGTTTAAGTTCAATAGCAATAGGTAATCTTTTTTTGTCTAAGCTACTCTTACTACTTACCTACATCTATCAAGCAACAATGTAAGTCGGTGATATATTTGAGAATAACAAGAAGCCTCATCTCATCCTCGTTCGATGTATATCTAAATATCTTCACCTGTGTTCGTGTTCAGTATAACTTTGATCATTTCCGTTTGACGAAGACGACAAAAGTGCATCGTTCATCGTCGTTCAATCGTCATCGCAACAGTTATGCAGTTTCCGTGGAGCTCCTCTTCATCATTTTTTTCCATTTTATCAAATAAGTCAAATTCCACACTCAATATATATAGGCGGAGTACAGGGGAAGGCACATGATGAATGTGTCTGTAAGCACTACACTCGCACTACGTTATATGCGTTAAATGTTCCCGATCGTCCATCGTCTGATGATCATGATGATGGTTTTGATCTCGACCGAAAAATGTTGACTCAAATTTTTGAAAATCTTTCCGTCGTATAGATCGTGGTGCACCGAATGCTTGATATTTGAGAAAAGTTTTTAATTACGCGCCTGTGCAAATTACACATTTCGGCAAGATGCTCAATAACGCATATCACGCACTGAAAATGCGGAAAATGTGTGTGCGCGCTCTGTGCAAAAAGGACATGCACTGAAGATTGAAATGGAGAAAAAAAAATTGTTCAGCCTTTAGCGTGTAACGATCGATTTGTCCGATCATTTGTTCATGAGTTTTTCACTCTTCGTTATGCCAAACCGCGCAGCCGAGTCGCTCCACCCAAATCGAGAGATTTCCGAAATGGAAAGATATGTTTGACGACCGTGAAACATTTCAATAGATCCTTATCGGGACGGACGACAGAGAGCGCGACACAAACGACAATAAGTTCGTTTGTTCGCTCGAGATCTGAATGATCTTGTCCCAGTGGCACATGCCCTATCTATCGTATGGGAAAAAATTAAAAAAAAAAAAACAATACCCGATTGGATCGATCATTGAAGGATGCCCTACCTGGTGGTTATTACTGGTGTTGATGTTGATGTTCTGGCGTTCTTCTATCGTTGAGCGGGCAAGTCATCAAACCTCGTTAACACGTGACATAAAAAAAACTCTAGAATAGCCTGCCTTTTGTTGTGAGTAAATAAATAATTATAATTTCGCGCGTAATGTTGATTGGAATATCCTGGCGTGAGATCTGATAATGATGTTAGTCACCTCCATCTTTCCAACCATCTATCTTTCCCGCCTTTCCTACAATTGATCTCCCCCAAACTGATTGCTTAATCGCGCAGCACTCAGTTCATCAGCCAGCCATATAATAACTTCTGCAAAATGAAAATAGAGAGCGTCTGCGCGCTGGACGCATATCATTCCGTATTTGGCCTATCGATCCATCGATCGATCGTTCAGTCAAGCGCACGCTTGCGCACTTCTCATGATTTTTCTGCTGAAATATCGCCGCATTCGCCATTTACGCAGATTATGTGTGCAAGATATGCGTGTGCACATTTTAATATCCGGAATTGGAATGAGAAAAATTAATACCTACACTGGATATGTAGGTAGGTAGGTCCACGAGATTGACCATATTACGGCCCGCTTGAGTAATGATGACAGGTTACTATCGCTCTGCAGATTGTCGTCGATTGGTACCCTACTGCTTTGGAGGTATACACGAGAGAATGTTCTTCTAAATTGGTTCAATGTTGTTCCCATGTGCACCTTACTTTTGCATTGTATTTGGATTTTTTTTATTTTCGTAAATGCGGCCGGTGCAAATGAATTTCCATTGAATTTTCCCATAAATGCATTTGCGCGATTGCAATGGAATATCCGATCCGACAACAACAACAACAATAACAATGAAAAACAAAAACAACAACTCATTTTCTCATTAAGTATGTGAGTAGCGTAGCGTAGTACGTTGCATTATGGAAAATTGTTGGAATGAATGAAAAAATGAATGAGTTTAGCCGGGCGCAAAAAATGCAAAATCAAAATTCCCCCATATATACCTACCTACCTATGCAGTCTGATGTGTAAGCAACAACAGGTGCGCGCAGCCGTACATTACCTTGACAACAGCGCGAGTGTCGGCGCACAAAAACATCAGAAATTGCGAGTGGAAAATTCTGTCCGCTCTGTTTGCGGCGAGAATGAGAGACAGATATGAATTCACTTTTCCACACTTGGAACACAGGAGGTCGATCGGTCGGTCGGCATGGCCCGCCGAGCCAGTCATCAGTGAGTGCATCAGTTGTTAGATTATTACCCAAGATTCAAGGTTTAAAATCAACATTATTCCATAGAACCTGCTGCACTGAAATTGTAGTGAAGCAGAACACATCTGAATCATCTGATCGCACGCCATTATGATGCAACGACGATTGGATACGCGCGGCACAGTTATAACATCAACGCTAATTGCAGTTGGAATAACTAAGAATCTAACCACCGCGATCCCGAGAGACTGCGCGAAAATAAAATCGAAAATTTATTGCGCTTGCCGCCGCCATTAGTTTCCGGAATGGGTCGAGCGGCAAAAGTTGTGAAAACCTTCAGAGGTGACATAATAATTATGCCAAAGCCCGCCGGCCGGCCTGCGCCGGATGGAGACAGAGACTGACTTCCTTTCGGCGTAATCGCGCTGATCGATTAAGATAGGATGAAACCCGAAGCTGTAGACAAGATGTTTCAATACGTTCCATCAAGCACTACCGGAAATAAGATTAAAACTTTAATGGAAAAGCACGAAAAGTATTGGTGAGATTTTATAGTTAAGCGACAAACGACTCATTATGACTGCATGCGAGGAGGAGATGCAATTTGTTGTTAGGAGGATGCATCCCAGAAATATGAAGCAGCTTTTTTTTTTATTCTTGCCAGCCTTGGTTTGAGTTTGCCATGGTTGACGGGTTACACAAACCGGCGTGTTTACACGCCATTACAACCTGAAAACTATCTTCTCTATCTTTGACTATGAACTTTCAAAGCAAGACAATGCCTTGTTGCGAATTATCGAGAATGTTTCATGTTCATATGTGAAAATGCGAGTGTACTGCGAACATGGTATGCCTTTTAGCATTCATTTTTTTTTGCAATGATGGTAGTAGAACTTGCAACTTGTATATGAACTTTGTGGGTTCGGATCTCAAGCATACTTGAGTTATTATTATTCACCATCCAGGAAGACATGGCGGATACAAAACTTCATTATTGTCATGCGACAAAAACCGTCTTTGACTCGAGGCAAAAACATCGCATGAACAACGAAGTTTTAATACATATGTGCATATATTTATTATATACGCACGAAGAGTACGAGTAGGGGCGTATAAAATATATTTTTGTTATTTATTTAGTTTAAGATAAAAAAGACTTTAGTTAGATTTAAAAGAAGTTATATAAGACATTGATTATCTAAATACATCATTTACAGTTTTTTAAACCTTAACTTTGAGATAGAAAAATCAATCAGATTGCAAATGGAATTGAAAGCAACAGAACATTAAAGAATCGGATCATTCAACAAAAAGTTCATGTTGCAATGAGTAATGTAAACAAGTAAATGAAAAAAACTTCATTTTTTGGGTACAAACTTTTATGTATACATCGAAACACGCCACATAGTCCTTTATTATTTGGTAATAATCGCCAAAATATATTTCAAAGCATTTTCTTTTTTCCATGCATCACACGCACCACACATGACACGCGTTACACGCGGGATATCAAAATTGGCCACTGACATTGAGATGCTCACAAAACTTCAGCCTTCTAGGTCGTGCGAAAAGTGTTTAAAAAGGACCTCAAAAACGAGAAAATGGCGGTACATCATACGCGCCACACACGAAACACGCACACGTTAAAAGTGGAATATAAAAAATGCAATTTTTGACTAAGACACTAACAAAATGTCAGCTCTCTACGTCGTGTGGAAGGTGGTTAAAAAGGACCTCAAAGTAGTCGAAAATACGGCCACAAACACATGGGTCAAGTCAAGTTAAATAAAAGTTTTTAAAAGGTTCCTGGATTGCATTCCAGGCCTTTCAGGAGCATAAAAATAAAACAAGGATAAGATATCCGGGCAAGTAATAGCGTCTGTAAATACGTCCCTAACAAAATTTGACAAGCAAATCAGTTGAAAGTGGTTGAAGGTCGATCAGTAATTACCTAGCCTTAGCCTTAGCAATCACCCCAGTTCACATGCCTTAATGCAAATCGTTTTGAATTCTCTCCAGACAAATGTAATATAAATTAATATTAGATTTCGTTAGCGTTGCTCCCTTGCAGGAGTAAACCTCACAGCCCCTCGATACATCCCCAGAAAGAAACTGGGTCCGCACCATAGTTGTCCCAGTACAGGCAGTTCTCCAAAGAGGTCCACCTGGTCTCTCAGACTCGGTTTTCCCGCAGGTCAACCTTATCCGTTGGGCAAGACAACTCCCCTGGTACCAATTCAACCTTGTATGGTGTCTGACATCAATGGCTTCAGTTGTTTCCGATATGAGTGCCTGGACGATTGCAAAGCAGACCCCAAGTTTTCCACACGCGACCATGGTCAGATCTGGCATCAAGGATCACCCGTTCGTTCAGGTGTGAGTGCCTAGGCGATTGCAAAGCAGGCGCTGGCAGCACATCCTTCCGGATCTATTCTATATGCGGAATACAAATTGCAGTTTCACATCTGGGTCTTTCAGTGCTGCTACAGCTGGCATTCTCTTTGTTTGACTTCGTGTGGCCATGTGTGGTCTACTGCCAACCACAAGATGCTAGTCGCTATTGACGTCTGCTGCTCTTCGGGTTCTAACGTCAAGCAACGATGCTCGCCACTTGATGCAGTGTGATCGATCTAGTTGATATACATGCGATCAGGAGAGGTCCAGGTGGCCTTGCGTATATTTTTGTGGGGCAAAATTGTGCCTCCAATGCTAGGTTGAGATCAGAACATAGCTAAATTAAACTTTATCCGTTGTCATTCATAGAATCAACGCCGTGCTTTCTCAAAACATGTTCCCAATCACTGTTGTCGCTGCCTACGTTTGCGTTAACGTCGCCCAACAAAATAACGATTTCACTATTCCGTAGTTGGTTTAATGAAATATTTTGACATAGGTAAAACATGACTTAAACAAACACGACCTGCCGAACAGCTGATTTAAATCTTGCAATAATAATTCCATCGGATATTGCTTGCTAGTCTTGTAACGATCTTCTCGCGGCTTTAGAAAGCAGAAATACCACTCCATTCTCCAGAAACTCGCCGGTAGATGTTCGCTTTTCCCCTACTCCTTAACTAAGACCGATAACCTCTAGATGGTATTTTCGAAATTGTTTTATTAATTGCGTTGTTGTTGTCTTTACGAGCGTGCGAATGTTCCAAGTTTAAATGCATTTTCGGTGGTACAAAGGTCATCGTTAATAATTTCGATCCGTACCCGAGGCTTGTATTAGTTTCAATAATAAATTATTTGAGTTGAGTGGTGATTGGCCAACCATAACCTAGATAGGAGTTGTGGTGAGATCGGCTAAGGACGTGACTGTCTATAATCGCATCGTCCTCACCGTTTGTCATCCGATATTCATCTCATAGACTTCGAAAACTATGGTTGGTTTCAGATTATTTTTACATGTAATTCTCTTTGCAACTCCACCGTTCTGGGTGCTAGGCGTATCTTTTGCCATCACTATTCATATCAGCGACTCCCAAAACGACACAAATATTGGTCATCTCATGTATGTCACTCACTACCCTTTGCCAACTCACGCGAACTTGCGAGAACCTCAATAACCGCAATGCCCTAAAAATCTCCCTTATCGATAAAATCTCTGTCTGATACATGCCAGTCGAGTAAGGAAGCCATTGTATATATAGCAATAGCAAAAGTGAATGACCGCTTGTGTGCAGGTGTCTTCTCTGTTAATTGGCATCGGTCTTATCCTTTGCACAGGTATGTATGCATTCCAGCAACATAATATAAATTTGCATTTTCAAATAGAAATCGCAACTTTTACCGAATAAAAAAACGCAAAAAAAAACCACCAACAATATACAGACCAAAGATAAAGATTGCAGTTCAGTCAACCTGATGTAAAATGAGATAGAAATCTTGTTATTTCTGGCATAAACATGGTCTTATGAGCAACAACAACAACAACAACGAAATCATCGGCTCATTCACTGTTGTCGTATTTGACAACATGTAGCATGTCAAAATATTGTGTTGTTTTCGTCCAGTCGAGAAACCGCGCTCAAGTAACAAAGCTAAAGTGAAAATGTCAGATTTGAAACTTGCTCTGACTGGCTGGCTGGCTGGCTGGCTGACCGTACAGAAAACTTCGTACTTTGTAAATCAAAAATTTACTGAATAAATTACATATCAGGTGAGCATCACGTACAGCGCAGGCGTACACTACCTGTGTTGAGCAATCGACCGACACAACGCAACACGACGCATTAACGAAAGTTGCTCTGATTTCTGATGAATGTCAGCTGTCGATATATGCTGATGAAGTTGCGATTTGGCAGTTGGTAATTGTTTCGTACCATCCGGATATATATTGGTTGTTGTTTTGTTTTTGTTTTGTAGTTTGAAGGCGAAATGCAGCTAGTTTGCAAATATGAAACATGTTTTTGGATTTACACCGTAAAACGATCGTATGTGTAATATGTACCTACAGCTAGCAACTAGTAACGACAGGCAACAGCTGATGAGATATGCACAGAGATTTTATCTCGGCATGCAGTAAGCTCTCAATAAGTTTTCATCCCATGCACAGCACACTCTTTCAGTCATTGAGGCGTTTAAAAAAAAAACGATTACTTTACAATATCTGTTGCAGTCAATGAGAGTGTAGCTCCATCAAATATTGATACTTGATATGTAATATAAATATTTTTCAAAAATAAATGATAAGACCCTGTATAATCATCAACATGCTCCCTGAGGTAGATAGTCTTCAATTTAAGGTTCAATCTACTTTCTTTGTAATACTTTTTTTTATGTTTCTTAAAACTTATATATAAACGTGTGACTGATATTAAATTGTTTAAAAATGAATTGTTTTTAACTGCAAGTATTAGGACCCTACCTACTTTGGCTGCCACTAATTGGGTCCCAATATTTGCAGTTAAAAACACATGAATTATAAAGCTTAAAGTCAATGCTCGCTGTACCACCCACACCACGTCTTTACACCATTCAACCAACTTAAAATTAATTGTTCATTCTCTTATAAGGTAGCCAGGTGTTCATATTTTTATCTGTCAAATGGATATTCGCATAAAATCATCAAACTCTGCTGTTATTACGTGTTGTGTCTCAATTAGCAAACCAACAAGCGCATGCGTAAATTGCTTTTGCGCAGCTTGTACTCTTGTCGAACAACGTCAAGTTGTTTATTGAGTGAGAGGCGTTTTGACTGCACCCTGTCCGGTTAAATTACAATAAATGTATATCTCTGCTTTGGATTGAGAGTGAGGCACAGCTCAAAAAATGTAAATTTTACAGAAGAAATGCTGATATTGGTATTATTATAGTATTTTATTTATACAGTACTACCTCGATAACGTGAACTATCAAAACAAGAGCCTGTTTGCATTTTAGAGTTCCTTACATTACTGGAATAATTTTTTTTTTCAACTTAAAATAAGAAAATATAAAATAAAAATACGAACTATGTATTGAGAGGCGTTCAGCCATCAGCAGAATAGGGGGAATAACACAGAATGCTATAGAATTGCAGGTGACCGTAACTATCTCTGACTGGTGGAAGTGCGATCAAACCTCCACGTGGTGGTCGCCGGTAGTTTTCCTCCAATACAGGAAAAGCAGAATGATCGGGCTAGTCCCTTCAAAGTAAGGTTGGCGCGAGGACAATAACCTTATTATTACGGAACCCAAAATCAGCCTCGGATACACTGATAAACGACGACGACCACGGCAACGAAAACGGCTAAACGATTTAAGCATTTTCTCATGGAACGTTCGTTCACTTTATAGAGCTCGAGATGCACAGCAGCTTGCCGATAAATAAATAAATAAATGAACTGCTATCCACCCTTCGCGTGAGGAGGCTTATTTAAAAACATAAACCGCATAAACGAACACGCATCTACATATGATTCCCCAGATGATAAAAAATAATACTTCTTTGAATCAGTCGAACGGGAGCTCCACGCCTGCCAGATTTGAGCCAACAGGGCTGCCCTTCGCAACGAAGAGACCAGAAACAACTAAGGTCAAGCGAGAGGACTCGCCCTAAATTTAGGCAGAGTAAGTCCTTGGGCTGACCTTAAGACCTTAAGAATACTGTCATTAGTACTGACTCCATTTTAGGTAGTAGTCGTAGAGATTGTAACGACTGGTTCGATGACGAATGTAAGCTAGCGACTGAACGTAAGAATGTTGCGTACCGAGCAATGCAACAATCTCATTGAACGCGGGCAGACGATGATGAGTATAAAGAGCCGAGAAGATAGGAAAAAACAGTTCACTGGCAAAGGAAAGCAGCCTGGGAGGAGAATATCGTCCGTGAACTAGAACAGTACAGAGAGCAAGGACCAAACCCGGCGCGGAAGTTCTACCAAGGAGTTCCCGGTATGACGCAATATACACCGCGTTGCACATACTGCAAGGTCAAAGAGGGTAGTCTGATCACGGATATTAAAGGCATCTTAGAGCGATGAGAAGAGCACCTCTAGATTTACACAGTTAGGCAGATGATGGAAAAATGCCTAAAGTTTTAAAACTCAACTATATACGATATATATACCGTATACGACCGTTATCGTGCCATCTTAACTGACTTTTTATTCCCTACAATGGACTTCGTAACTAAAAGCTTCCGCACCCTCGACAGACCGGTGCGGTCCAATGCCGAGTTTTAGGATAAAAGCTTATAATTCCGTAAAATGTTGAAATAATAATAACTTCATATTTAGACTAAAAAGTTTGAATAATGGACTGTTGTATTACATAAAATTAATTCATATTTTATTATTGTTATAACTATTTGCACCTATTTTTTGTTCATGTGTGCATTTCACCACAATGTGATTCTAGTTGCATTTTCCTTTCACTTATACACTTTATTACGACTACGAGTAAGGAAATGAAAAGCTATAAAGAAGCTATTGAAATTAATTTCACCTTTTCCACGTATACAAGTAAAACCATAGAAGCTCCTGCGAAGTGCTCTACAGACTGACTTATGACGGAAATTAGTTCCAAGAAATTTACGATTACAAAACAAAAAGAGCGATTTTTTTGTTGTGTAGATTAATATTAGATAGTTGTCCAAGCGACGACATACGAGTACTTGCGGTGGAAATTAATTACCGTGAGAAATGGAAAATCTCGCAAAGAATAACTGCATTTCCTTCTGCTCCAAATACTCTGAGTATTGATGCAATGTGACATTTTAAAAGGCATGTGCATGTTCATATACATAACGTGATGTATAAACGCTTTGGAATACGTAAACTTTTCTCTTCCAGCATCTATGCAACACTCCGAGGATTGCTAGTTTTCTCGTTTATATTTGCGCTTATCACTGCAATAAACATGCACTGCAACGATTACCATACAGATACACTTCAACTTGTTTTGCATCAAGCCATCAAGCAACAACAACTTTTCAATTAAAATTAAAAGTGATAGATAGCAAAAGCTATCAATGAGCAGTGAGTGCGTTGAGAAAAGTGGAATTGCCTACTACCGCCACCCGTGGTTTGAGTGCGTGATGTTGTAACTCTGCATATTATGGTGATGTGTTCTGCAATTCGCACGAGGGTACGAGAATTACCCATAAGTCCAGAGTGCAATCTTTTCTGGATAAAAGCTAAGTCTTAATTCATCTGGAAATGACAAAATTTAAGAACAACCCGATCATCTGTCCACTGTAGCACTTAAGGTACAGAGAAAATAAATTCGAATACGAACGCTAAACACTCGCTGCATTAGCAATTGAAATCGCTACGATAATCTTGTTGAAAGTGTAACCTTGTCACTGATCTTGCCAATCAACGGACTAAGCAAACATCAAAACGCCACAGAAATTGAGCGATTAGCGCGTAGTTTTGCACAAGATCTACACAAGCAGACAGGAAAGAGAGGAAAAACTGCTTTACACTAATCACCGATCACCGATCACACATATGGCATTATAAAGACCGATCAATTGCGATTAACTTTTTAATAAATATTAAATTCATTGAAAGACTTGAAGAATCTGGACTGCTAGGAGCGCTGAGACTTAAGCTTACATGGTGGAAGTATAATCTGCTGGGCAACGGAGTAGTGCTTTATATAATGACCAAAATGGTGCTAGGAGTGCAAGTACAACAGACACGATGATGATGCTGCTGCTGCCTACCTATCTCTCATGTATGCCTTGTCATAAATGTCTGTAATCCCTTGATGGTTTAAGAGATCCAAGAGTGATGCACAAGAGCAAAGACATCGAAATCATTGCATAAACTTACAAACTACATTGACAGCGGACACTCTACGGTAGTGCGTATTATATACCTACAAGATTAACGATCGAATGTAGGTTAAAAGGATATTCCTAACACGTCACACAACAGTTGACACACTGACATATGGTAATAATCAAGTCATCAGTGGATGATGTACCTTTTGTGCCAAGGAAAGTGTTGCTGACAAAATTCACTGCAAGATCAGTTGTTCAAATCGAAATGACGACATCCACAATCCCAATAGACATTATGATTATTTGCTTCTTTTTGTTTGTTGTTCTCCAAAGTCAATAGAAATGTATTTTTAATTAAAATAAATTAATTTATTGCTAAGGCTTTTTCACATTTCGCTTCTTCACCCGCATGATGTCCACAGGAAAAAAATTCAATAAAAAATCGAATCCAAAAAAATAAGCTGTTCCAGTCGATTAAACATCGTTTTTTGTTGTGTGTCTCCACCACTCACTCACTCGAACACGACATCTGATCAAATGATGGACGGACCAGACAGACAGTGAATCCCCGCGGTCACAGCTCAACTCCATTCGCATGTGACTGGTGACTTCAGTTGACTTGTAGCAGTTTGTCATTTCATGTTTAGTCGCAGGAACGCCAAGAATATAAAACGTGAAATTGGAAAACAATTGAGAGGCAGATATTGGACAAAAAGCGAATTGACCAAAACAATACGAATCATCTTCATCGGTCGTCCCCTCCTTTACTGTTTGTGTCGGTCGCTTGTCCTACAAATGTATTCAAGGGAAACAACAGTTTTTTTTCTAGTACTTTAGTATTTTAAAAGCAGACTGCGGTAGTCTTAAACAACGCGGGGAGAATGAATTTGAAATGTAAAGGGTGTTCTACGGAAAAGAACATATAGATATAATATTAAAACATAGACACACAAAACATATAGAGATAATATGAGACATGAAGTTACTGGAAGAAAGAGATTCAAAAGAGGTAAAAGGAAGCAGTTTCAAGTGGGAGTTTATTGGAATCTACCCTAACATCAATTTGACATAGCTTTTAGAAGCTAGGAATTAGTCGAAATGCCCTCTGACGAATTCTATGCAATGATTTTATTTTGGTTTCATAAAATATTCAGTTGACACAATATCTTCCCTAAAAATTCTATGCATGCCTCGAGGTATAAAAGCCAATAAGACCTTACAGCTTCTTAGTTATAATCGTGATTTTCGTAAAAAGATCGCACATTTGTTAGAGAAATAATTGGTGAGGCTCAATAAAACGTCTTTTGTGCATAAATATATTTATATTATCAATTTATGTACGAGGGTGAATTGAAAGAAGAATAACAAAGACTATGAATCCTACAAAATGCTTTTATTTCTAAACATAATCACCTTAAAGATTAATGCTCTTCTTCCATTTTGTCTTGAAGATCGAGGGTGTATTGAAAAGTTCCCGAATTAATCAAGAAAGAAGCTTACAACATGCTTTCTGTTTCTCAACACAATCACCTCTGAGTTCAATGATGTTCCTCCTTCTAGTCTCAAAAGGTCGATAGTTAATTGAAAAGTCTGCTGCCTGACCAAGAAAGAAAAATTGGAAGTTTACAAAATGCTTTTATTTTTCCGGTTTTAAAAAAGGCTTCCTTGAGGCCCACAAAAAATATGTCTTCTGCAGCTTCGATCTATTTATTCATCCCATATCTTTCTTTTGTGTTGGGGAACATAGTTTTTTCAAGTATTTTGTACTCGAAATACGTTTAAAAACAAATCTTTAAGCCATTACCTATTTCGAAACCTTTGGATCTATCTCACTTAAATCTTATTTACACACATGTGCACACTTGTAATAGCACTTAATTATCTCCCAGCGACCTTGTTAGTATTTAGGGCATGTGTCACATAGCCGATTCTCTGGCTATTCTAATAAATACCTACTTCACGCATTTAATGACTCCTGAACAGCTTACCAACTAAGCACTTCTGATGGTAAGGAAAGTCCGCAATCCGCCTTAGTTTTGAGGGTATACAACAAATTATCCTCCAGAAGTCCATAGATGAGTCGACTTCTTGGTTAGTGAATATATTAAGAAGTTTCTTACGACTTAACTATGTTCCCTGAAGCTGGAGAAAAGAGAGAGACAGAAGGGGTCATAAATCTGTCAAAGATTTAGGACCTCTTAGTGTATTATTGTTTTTAATGAAAACAATGGAACGAAATTTAGACTACGACATCAGATTAATTTTCGTAAATACCTTCATTCCTAAATTAAAGGTAGATATACGGAGACGGCCCTCCATGCGGTGGTGCGCACCATTGAGCACCCCCTTCATTATAAACATTACAATCTTACCGCCTTCCACGACATAGAAAGAGCTTTCAACATTGTCCACATTACAGGCATTCAGGAAGCTCTGACTAACTTGGGGGTAGAGATACTCATAAAACAATGGATCCATGGTGGGTAACAGGAAAATTAATGTAAATCTGGGGAGCAGTAACATCACCAAATCAGTCAACAGAGGCACTCCCCAGGGAGGAGTAATTTCGCCTTTAATGTGGCTGATAGTTACAAACAACCCATGGAAAGGGCTGTTAAGCAGGTTTAGCTCCTAGGCAACGAGCTGTAGTCTAGCGGTTAACTCTAGCAAAACTGAAATTGTTTATAGTTCATGACTAAGTTCAAAAAACCTAATTTCACCCTCTTCAAGCTCAACTTACACTTACCACAGACCTATCCTAGATAAGAAACTCAGCTGAAAGTTCAATATAGAATTTAGGGCTAAGAAAACATTTATGTCTTTATATGCTAGTAACACACCATCGGTAAGAAATGGAGCCTGCACCCGATGATGGCTCTATGGCTGTACACAGTGGCGTTACGTCCTATTCTAATAAATGGATTGCTAGTTTGGTAGCCGGCGATTACTAAGAGACTAAGTATAATACAAAGATCAGCCAGTGTTGGTATAACTGGAGCACTGCGGTCCTGTCCTACCTTAACACTATTCTGAGAAATGGAGTCGCCGCTGGTGTATTTTCAAAAAAACTTAATCTTTCAAGATACTACAAGCTGCCTCACTCAGCGGTGATCCCAGCAATTAGGAAGGCATGCAGGGCACTTGCTTACAAACCGCTATCTAGGGTTGGCATATGCGTAGATATCCAATCTGCAATTAATGGCATTATTTGCGACTAGCAATTACTCAAAACTTGTCAGGCAGTGCCAAGCTAAAAGTATAGACCTAACCCTAGTGTGTGTACTGGCTCACAGAGACATTAACAGCAATGAGCAAGCGGAAGAACTGGCAAAGGAGTGGCTAACATTGGACACCGACTACATATTATGTAAATTGCGTTCCGTCAGAGAACGTGTTATCACCTTTGATACCATTAAGGCTCAATTCCGGTGGAATGACTTAAACAACTGGACTGCATCGAGGGAGATGTGGCCTTCTTACAATAAAAATAAATCTACAGAGCTAATCTCCAGATCACGTAAATATATTTCCAAGTCATTGCCATAATCACTGGCCATTTACCGGTGGGCAGCCACGCAGCCAAACTGCGAATCCCGCATAATATATTTTTAAGAAGTTTCAGGGATGTTAATGAGAGAGAAACTTTCATTCACTATCTCTGCAAATGACAGCCCTGACGGGCTTCCGACACCACAAATTAGGAAAAGTTTTCTTTGCCGACCTAAGGGACCTTTCGGAGTGTCGGATAACCGATCTGATCTCGAATGCTACAGGTGGGTTATAATCATTTTCAAATACCTATCACTTCATTGGGTCTGTTGTTGCGCAATCTAGCGCTCTTTGAGGCCCTCGCTAAGGGGTGCGCACCAACACTATACTTACCTACCTACATACGTACCTCATATTTTGTCTTGCTACACTTTTATATGCTGAGTTTGTGTTAACGATCGCCAAAAACAACTGATCCATTATTCCATTAGGTCCCTTAATATATAAATATGGTCCTGTGTTTCTCGACTGCTGTCTGATATTTCCAGGGTCTTCTTCCATGGCTCTCCTTGGCTTCTAACATTTGATAGCAGGTGTGTAGCTGTAACAAATTTAACTTTTCCCTTTCTTTCGATTTGTAATTATCAGTCTTTTCTTTCCAGCTTTGGGTATTCTAGTTTCTGCCCATGCCCCTTCTGAAACAGATTGATTCATTTTCTCCATAAATCGGTTCCACCCTAACTACACCAGCTCCGGAGCTATTTTATCAGGCATAGCAGCTTCATATTGCATTTGGTATCCTCATCCTATTCTTCTTCTATTCTGCCATTCTCATATTCGTCTTCCTTTTCCGTCCGTAAACGCGGCACATATGAGATTCCTATCTCATCCGGACTTATCTTATATCTGATGTTGAATTTCGCTTCATTGTGTTTGTGCCACGTATCTAGTACTTATTCTGTAATAAACTTTTCTCCATCCTAGTTTGTTCAAGTTTAATTTTGGTATTTTTCCCTAAAGTCTATGTATACAGCTTGGCGTACCGGAGATGTCCCGTTCCAATAAAACTGTAGTACGGTTTATAGTCATCATTTTGGGCTCTACGCAACCCGGCTCGAGTCTTGGTCTCCCGTCTTACGGCTTACTCACACGCTGTGAAAAATAATACGCCGTGTGAGATATGTAGCGAAAATACAACAACAACAAAAACAAACCGTAACAGAAAAAAACATTGTATGTGTAATGAACTGACGAAGGTCATTTGGAACATTTGCAATTGATTCCACGGTAAAACGTATGTGGCAAGCTCTCGTAACTTGTTTAAGTACCCGTATGTAGGTAGAGCCTGGTAAATAGCTTGTGTTTTTGCTTGTAGCATGAAGCTTGCCTAATCATAATCGCGCTCAAAGTTGATCTGATTATGACTTTGTGTTTTACATTACAAACCCAATCGCCAAAAGCACAGACAAATTCATTACATATGAATATGAATGTACATAGGTATATAAGTTATTAATTAAAAAAAAATGTTTCTTTTTAAAAGTACACACAAGTACAGCGTACGGTAGAGCGCAAAAAACAATATCATCACCTGTGCGATCAGTGATTAATCGCATCTATACTAAGTGTACAAGTTCGTATATGCAGAGGGAGGTGTGTGTGTGTGTGGAGCGGTCAAGTTGGTTGTGTGTTTCCAACGCTCATAAATATGTTAAATATCTCGTCAAATGAGATTTTTATGCAATCAATCAACTTTTTCTGCTTGCGGTGCTGTGAGCCGAGCGAGCGAGAGCGATTTGTTGCATTTGCACTTAATTTTCAAGTTTTCTTTATCTTTTGCGGATGGTTGTTGGAAGACACAAACGCAGTTAGATAGATAGATACAGATAGATGCTATAATTGTATAAACAATGAACTAAGGTAAAAGTAATAACAACAGCAACAACAAAGATTCAAAACTGAATAAAATTGCAACAAAAACCATGGGAAGCGTTAGACACATATACGCCGAGTACTAGAAGAGGATAGTTCGCGCATAAACGGAAAGGAAAATGGAAAAGATGCAAGCTAACAACTTGCACTTGCACTAGGTCGTCTTAGCTAGATAGTCAACAAAGACGATGTGTAAGATTCCAATTTTATTATGGCTGTAAGGTAAGGAAAACTGGCTTTCGACTTAGCGCTGCTGTCGAGGTAACTACTTTATAAAAATACGTAATTCAACAGTAGTTGCATCGGCTATACATTTAAGTCGCTCTGAAGTGTATAGTTTAGTGCGGCACCACCTTTCGTAAAAAATTGTAAATTTTTCCGCATGTCCCGATAGCTTGTTGTCACGTTCGGTTGTCAAAGTCAAATCATATACTTGTTGTATTTTCAATATGAATACTCCTTGTACATATATTCATCGCAATATGTAAAGTGTAATATCGTTTTCTAGGATTAGATAGCTGATGTAACTAAAGATATGTAACTCACAAAACAATTTAATCCCCCTCTGTCCGTTCATTGCTTTGGCATACGCCATTTTGTAGATAATTGAAAAAAAAAACACAAAAGTTTCAATTATTTTTTGCAACAAAGAAGCTAATTCTGCAACAATTACATATTAAGATGCATGCTGTGTCGACATTAGCGTTATACGAGTATGTTACGTTATGAGACAGCGGCGATTTCGTTGCGCAACCGTGTGGCAATGTTTTTGCATCTTGCATATCAGAAGAATTAACAGGTTTCATATATGTATGGATTTCTGCGTTGTTTTGAAAAAATACTTTAGAAAAAATTTACTTGATTTTTCGATATACAGGGTGTTCCTTAATTCGTCATAATTTGGGAAATGATTCTTGGGTATATTCTAAGAAAAACCGTTCTACAGTAAGGGTCTATCTCCTAGCGTTTTGAGCTTAAAGCAAAAAAACCTTTTATTTTAATTTTACCTACTGCAGCGGTTTTCCCAACTAACATAAAATCTATGGGTTTTTCCGCAAACTTGTAGGTGATTTTTATTTTTAATATTGTTACGTTCATAAGAAAAAAGTAATAAAACGTTATGTGTATTACGCATTTTCTGGAGAAAATTGACCTCAAAAATTAGCATGGGCAAGAAAACTGGAACAGGCATAAAAGTTGGATATCTGAACACTCAAATACGATAACTACTTTATTTAAGCGCAGTTACAAAGACTAGTATTTCTTCTAAAAACAAAGTCCTAAATGAAGGTTCTACCGTTAGTATTAATAGAGCAATTTCCGTTAACATTGGTCAGGCTACACCAAAGTAAGCTTTTCTTAAATCCCTAATAAATGATGTCAACATTGGAGATAAAGCCTTACTGTAGAAAGATTTTTTCTTAGAATATACCCAAGAATCATATCCCAAATTATCCTTCACGAATAAGGGGACAACCTGTATAGTGTGAGGTTGTACAATTGAAAACTTCCAAAAAAGAACTGTATCATGCAAAAGATGTCGAGGATAACCATTTCCATATATATTTCTCATATAATTTCCAACGTTATTTTATAAATCAATATCCTTTGATTTTCGATAATTATAAAACATTTCTTGTGATCTTGCTTTGCTTTTAACACCAGAGCAACAGCTGACTTATTTTTCTAAACTTCGAAATATTATGTAAATGAATAGTAACAGCCCACGTCACTAGCTCGCTCACGCACGCATGCATGCAGCAGCATTTCATTGATTCTCAAAATTTTTATATATCAAGGTGGTTTTTCAATATGGACATAAGAATGTTTTATATAAATAAAATATAGAATAATTGTGTTTCCAGCTGAAATTTATTTCGATTATAGTACATATATTGCTTCTAAATATGCAATTCTATTTTGTTCATATAACCACCCCAAGCATGTTTGCAGTGATCGATTCTTTGGAGGCAATTTTCCGACACTCTTCCACACATATCGTCAGGAACTTTGGCAAATACTCGTTCGATATTGTTCTGAGCTCCTCTAACGTTGTTGGCTTGTTGGCATAAGCCATCGACTTAACGTAATCCCATAAAAAGAAAACCACAGCGTTAAATAGCGTAAGCGGACTGGCCATTTGACCAGACCATTTCTCATGATAACACGTTTAACAAACTTCTCCATCAATAGATCAATTGTTTGACCAGCTGTGTGGCAATCTGGCACATATCACTGATGTCAAGTCTATCCAATTGCCAAAAATAGTCCTCCAACATCGCACGATAGCGAATTTCATTGACCGTAACATAGGGATCATTTTCAGCAACAAAACAACAACAAAACAACCAATCACACCTCCGGCACGAAATCCACACCAAACGGTCACTTTTTGTGGAAGTGATGGATTCTCTTGAAGCACATGTGGGTTTGTTGCTGTCCAATAACGCAAATTTCGCTTATTGACAAAGGCGCATTAAGCTAAAAAAAAAACTTCATCGCTAAAGATGATTATTCGATGAAATTCAGGATTTTCTTTAAACTTTTGCAGAGCCCAATCGTTTCGGCTCTTTGAATGCTCAAAACCAACTGATTTGGCTTATTTTGAATTTAAGCACATAAGGCTGCGATATTTGCGGTACTTTAACCGGTGCGTTACCTCACTGGCACTGAAACATTTAATAGTGAATATGTTGACTCGAATTAATCCACTACAGCACGCACAGTGGTGGGACGATTATTACGACCGAAGTTGCAGTAAGTTGCGATCACCGACTAAGATATTTGGTAGTAATTTTTAATGATTTTCAAACGTTTGCGAACTTGATCATGATAAAAACGTAATCCTTTACTGACGTCTTGACATTGACAGATCTTTAAAAGGTTTAAGAGTGCGTTTGTATTAAAATATAACTTTGTTTGGTCCCTATTGGAAAACCCTTTTTTTCATTGTAAAACAATTGACATTTTATTAAATAATACAAAATATGGGCCCGTTTATTTTCGTGTAAAATTCCGATGTAACATTCGTTGGGCCTAGGATGGTTTTTCAGTTGGGGCGCCCCATTTTTCGAATACGATTTCTCAGGTATGCGTAAAGTTAGATAAAGTTTGTTGAACATAACAACTCGTCTAGTATTGCAGTTTAATTATAAATAATTACACTCCTTAAAAACCTTTGCAAACTATCGATTTTTTTTTATAAAATTTCGTCTTAGTTTGCAACAACTTTACGTGCGCTAACTCCAATATTCGGTCGTCGCGTACTCATCCAGATATACGAACAATTTATCATCTAGTGGGAACATTTTAGTCAACATATACACATCATAATGTTTCCGGGCCGAAAGGACAAGGAATTCCGTGAATATTGCGGCTGTAAGCAGACGTGAGTTAACGTGAGGTCCTAGAGTTATCGATGCCACGTCGATCTCAGGAATTGGGCATTTCTGCGACCAGTTTATGTCGAATTTTTCCCAAGCACTTGGAGCTGCATCCCTATAAGATCGATTTTACCTAGAACCGAAGCCGGCGATTGGGTCCTAAGCATGTGCGAAACCGATCTCAATTATCATCGCTTAATCAGCCTCCGCGATGAAGCCAATTTTTTGCTCAACAGCATCGTTAATAAGCTAACATTTTACATTTGGGTAAGTCAGCAACACAAAGGCATTTACGAAATATTTTCATGCTGAGGTCCCGCATAATTCTTCTTCAGTGACGCTTGTAACGACGTTGCGGTCAATGGGGATGGCTACCGTACCATATTGACTGGCTATTTTTGGGATTAACTGAAAGAGGTTGACTTAGAGCATTTGTAGCGCTAAATGCCAAACAGCTGGCAAAACAATCGAGATATTAAGTCAACGATCGGTTGTGTGGTTCGTGTGGTTTGACGCCTTCTGACTTTTTTGTTTGGGGCTGGGTACCGTAGCTCAATGGTTAGTGTGTAAGGACTACTAAGTGGAGGTTCGAGTCCAGAAAAACACCAAAAAGTCTATTCACGATCACGAACTCTTGCTAATGTCTGATGTCTGTCTGACAAACTTCCGACACTAATAAGATGTCATGGAAAAGCTTCTCAATTAGCCTTTTGGATATGACTATAAATTGCAGGTTCTTTCGATTTCTGTGACAAAAATATAACACCCTCAACACAAATGGTCGCGAGAAGTTACCTGATGGACAACAATTGTCTCTTGCGCCAAACATTATTACTATGTCAAGTACAAGACCGATGTCAATAAGACGGAGACTTTAGACGACCTCGGGACCAACATGCGAGGCGAAATTGCCCGATTTCTGCGAAGAAGTTTTGAAAAAATGGGTTAAGCGTATTTACTCGTGCAAGCGTTTCGGTGGAGACATTTGAATGATGATGTGTTCCATAATTATTTTCGGGATGCTTCTTTAACCTGAATTTTATGCACATTGATGTATGTAGCACATGCGAAAATATTTTAGCGACCAATCGGAGCCCAGATGTTTTCCAGAATTTTTATAGAAGCCTCTTGAAATTGTACGCATACTCGTATAGTTGGTATTCCAAGAACAAAAACATAAACTGTCATATATTTATATTTGAGAAAGTGTTGGGCAACTGGCGGGTCAAGTGACTCCATACAATTTTTGTTTAAAAGCACAGCCTTTTTGTACTGAAGTCTCGACCTCTTGGATAGAATGTATGAATGAATTGAATTGAATGTAGAGGCACCCCCGCATAATTCTACGATTGTTTTAGTCACAATCATAGTTACGACACAAAGTGGGAGCATTTTGATTTAAAAACAAATTCTAACTGCTTCGATATCTATACGATGTTTTGTATTCTGAATCGGAAAACTGTGGGTGGTGGGAATCTCACAAAACAAACAGCTTACCCCGAACAATAAAACATCAAGGCACGCAAACGTCAAAACGGCGTAAGATTTAAGTTTTGTTTATGAAAAATCGTTCTACCCAACTATCTGAATCGTCTTCAGTACCTAGCTTTCTAGTACACGCTTGGCTAAAAGGAATTAAACGTACATCGGTGTGTTGTGTGTGTATGCAAAAAAAAAGTTTGTTTCTCTTTTATTTGTATAAATAATATAAAACCTCGAAAAGACATCATTGAGTGCATATTTTGCGCTTGGTAGCTCTTGCGTAACGTGAACGATGTCGATGCGTCGCCGTACGCCGTACGATATCCTCTACGAAGCGAACGAGATATTTTCATTTAGATACAAAGCATTTTTTAATACTATTTATATAGTATCTACGTGTTCATAAACACAACTATAGTTAGCATTTGTAGAATTCAGCAAATAGCATTTTAATCCGTTCATTCTCAGTGCCATCACATCGCACATCTATAGCGGCATTCACAATGACTACGATACTGATAAACGATCTATGAATTATATTACTAGATACTATATAGGTACTGGTATACCGGGAATTCATATATTTCCATTATATCAGATACGTATTGTGTCGCCAAGTTTGGGATAGCAAAAAATCGTATAAGCAAATTTGTAGTTTGTTGTAACATCTCTCTACGCTCTGCATCTGCAGCCATCAATAAGACGAAACGAGATAATAAATTACGAGTCAATTACAAATTTGAAATATTACCAACCATATAATTAAACAGCAAGAAATTGGAAGAAAAACTGTACTAACGTGTTGAATATTAATTGAGCTGAACTTTTTTAAATCTACTCTCATATGAGTTGATATTAATATTAATAAACCAACTAAATAATGAGCCATCTGTTGGTTTCTTTTTGAACTACGTGTTATTTTGATATTGGCAACACTACCGCGCTCAAAGTTTTCGTGCTAAACGTGCGATTTACGATTGGGCAACGTTGGAAAATTCTAAAAACGTATTTCCAAGTGTGTACTGCGTTGCCGAAATAGTGAAACAGAAATTTGAAAATAATCCCATGAAAGGATAAGTCCGTATCCTCAGTCATAACGATAACGGTCAGGGAGAACTGTTTCGACATGTTATTTGAGGTAAAAATATTGGACTGAGCAATCTGGTCTAATGGTGATCCAGCACTGGACAATAAAGGTCTGGTCTGGTACACAGAAAGATCGAAGATGGATTCTGGAGTGGGACCTTCCCATTTATTAATCATGGCGGTGGTTGCAGTTAACACCACAGTCCGTTCCTAAGAACACAGCGTACGTGATAATTGTTCTCCCCATCATGGTATACTACCAATGTATCATTTTAGGATTTAGATCCCAAGTTCTTCCGTAGAGGCTTCTACAGGACCACAGGGCCCTAGTGGAACGTTCGATGGGGGACTTGATATGAGAATTCCAGCTTAGTCGTATATAAAGGGTGACTCCGAGATATTTAACCTCACTGGAATACTCGAATGTAGTGCCTTTTATGATGATAGGTCCCATATCGGACAATATTCGTCTCGTTAAAAGGAAGGTTTTGTCACGATTAATAGAAAGTCCTTCTCTACTGCACCATTCTAAGACGTCAAATAACGCACCTTGCATGACATTTGTTATGGTCGTGCTGTGCTTACCACTAATTATGATCGCCAAATCATCATCATAACCAACCAACCAACCAGCAACGTATCCTGATCTATGCAGATCGGCTAGACGGTTGTCTATGATGAGTGACCATAGAAGGGGAGAGAGGACGCTTCCTTGCAGACAGCTTTTAGCTGCAGTAACCGACACAGACACTCCCTCTGTAGAGGAAGTAACGACTCGACTTTCAAGCATGGTCCTTATCTATTGGTTGGTCGAGCCCTCGATACCTCTGCTACTGATTGCTCTTGTTATTGAGTCGTAGTCAGTGTTATCGAAATCAACCTCAATGTCAAGGAAAGCACACAGAGCTATTTCATTGGAACGAAAAGCTCCTACTATCTTTTTGACTAGATAGTGAAGGGCGCCATCTGAGCTTTTTCCTTTCCTGTATGCGAACTGACTTGAGTGTAGAGGGCTAGACGTATCTAGCAAGGCTCTGATATGAACATCTAAAGTCTATCCATAATTTTGAGAACAAATGACTCAAATGATTTAGGCAGCTCACTCTGCCTATTGCCTGGCTTAGGGATAAAGATTACGTTAACATTTCTCCAGATATGCGGAATGTAACCCCAGCTGTAGCTGGCTCTAAATAAAGCAATCAAACCCAGCAGGATGGGCTCAATTGCCCATTGTAAGAGCGCTGGAAAAATGCCATCTTCACCGGGTGCTTTGAATGATTTGAAGGATCCTACGGTCTATTTAACTTTATCTGGACCTAATATTTTTCCTGATAAACTATTAACCATTGCCCTATGATTAGGAGCATTAGGGTATGTATGTGGAATATAAGTAGACGAACCGTGGAAATGAACTTGAAGTAGCATTCTAATTATGTCCTCTCGGTTGTAATTTGACCAGTACATGAGCGACTTGGGCTAAGATCCTATTATTTTTTCCAGGACTGACTCATTCTGAGAGCATTCTAAAGACGTTTTGCAATAATCGTTGACAAAACTTTGTTGATGTTGTACGGGGTTCCTCTTTAGTCTGCACTATTGCTCAAATCGCCAAACCGTTTTCAGTGTGGGTTTTGACTCTTAAGCCTACGTTCATTTCAACGACGTGTAACGGAACCTTAAACAAGGCAAGTGTTACCTTTTGACCGTCGCTTTGACACATGTCTCGAAAAACTTACAAATTCCAGATTCCAGCTGTTCGACGAAAATTTGTTTCTCCTCGAAAAAGTTCAGTTGGCTTTACTGATTCCACATTGTTTTCGCGTTCTTTTGCCAGCCACAGAAAAAGCCACAATGACAAGAAGAAATAATTACCTACATTCCAGAGACTCGTCAGCATGTTATTTTTAAATACTTTACCTAACAAAATAAAATCCTCAAAATTGTTGTTATTTTATTATTATTTTATTTGCATGTTTGCATATGGCGCATCGCGTTGTCGTCGTCGTCTCGCCGTTGCCCAAATCGAATGACCAATTTAGAATGTAACCTTGAACGACAGTTAAGCAACTCATGTCCATCACTTTTTTGACATATTACTCCGAAGAATATAGTATATAGATAGACATACCTATATATGTATAATTCTTTTGGTTATAATTATATTTGCTATAACACAAAGTACGTACAACTATTGCGGAGTATGGCGTGGCGGGGCGAGGTAAGGCATAAGGCGCATGTTTCGTATTTATTATGCGCAAAACTTGACCGACAACCTCGACGGATGTCATGTTGTAAGCCGCGTACCGTGAACATGACAAATGATGAAGCGCTTGAACGGGCGGGCGGACAGTCAGCGAACGTCTTGACGCAGACTCCTACCTTTGACCTATTCTATGCGAGGTAGATGAGGTAGATGTAGATACGTATATTGTAGACGACTGTCACGCTGTTCACTGAATACGTCAACGTACAGCGGGCATGTTCTTCTACAGAATTGGTTTGCCAAAGTCACGATTAACGGCCACCGTTCCTTTTCTTTACAGCTGCATATGGGTTTTTAATGTTTACTTCATGTTTACTGTTTGTTTTTGATCAAGAAGTATCTATATCAGTTCCAATGAACCGTAGCTAACTTCATCATCAGCTACAATCCGTTAGAATTGCTATGAGTCTCCCGATTGCTATAAGAGATTTACTGGTAGTTCTGTTGCCTGTATTGATGTGTCACTGTATTGACTATCCAATCGTACTTATGAATGAATGAAATGAAAATAATTATTGTAATTTGTTGCCAAACATAAGCAAAAGCACGCGCAGTGCGAGCGTGAAATTTAATTCAAAAAATAATAATTGTCTTGTAAGTGGTTGCGATCACTCTTCTCTTATGGATGCTACGACTTTTCATTTTTATATAATTAGCTTTTTTTACATTTGGTATTGTGATTGATTATCGTAATGTTGCAGCCAATTACTTACGGCTAGGTGTAGACAGGTAGTTCATGTTACACGATGTATAATTGAATACTAATTTATATTTTTAACCCGTAATCATATACAAAACGAAATTAATCAAACTAACTATTTATAAGAGTTTTTTTTTTGAATTTGTTGCAACATTGCACTGTTGTAAAAGATTAACTAGATATTCGTTCAATATAACCTCGCAAAATTGTAACAATGACATTTTTACTAAGCCGGAAAAACGGATTTTGTTGTTAAACTGGTATATCCGATATTAAGAACATCCTCAAAGAATTGTAGAGAGAAACATGCATTTAGGTTGTATTACAAGCTGACTTAATTTGCGAATAATGTTTTCATGGATAAGGTTAATGGCTTTCACTGAAACAGACAACTGCTCTAAGATTATACAAATAAAAATCAAAAAAGAGCAATAGTTTCTTCAATTCTGAGCATCACTTCCCGCAATATGCGTACCCTTTACCATACATACTGGTTTTGACCCCTCTAGTTTCTGCTCCCTTGTTCGCAAGCACATTCGCTGCCTCGTTGCTTTCTAAATAGATACCGATGTGTCCCAGCACCCTTTATAGACATACTGTGTTTTTTTGCCATGCACTCCTCTACCAGTTTAGACATGATATCGAATTCAGATTCAGGTCACTATTTACTACTTGATGGCTCTCTGTCTCGATGGCTATTGACTACTTCTTTCTCAGATAGTTGTGAGGATATCGTTCCATGACATGCATTTCCACTTGGAATCTGCTCGGGTACTGTTCCATTGTTTAGGAGTACTTAGTTTTTGGAATATCTACTTAGGCACCTGTAGTGGTTCTGGTTATGCTTTCTTTAAACTATCCTTATTTTATGGCTTCCGCATGTATTTAGTATTTAGTATTCAGTTTAAAATTTGAATCTATTTTTGGTGCTCGATCTGACTTTAGAATTTTCGTACCATGTTATCACATGACATGCTTGCTAGCGGATCCTACAAAGCAAGTGGGTGCACTTCTTTTCTCGTTTTGGAATCCGTGATGTCGCCTACCTTGCATAAACGTAGTTTGGATTGCTTAGATTTTCTTGCCACACCTACATGTAGTGGAAGCAGTCTAAGGCTCGTTTCCATTCCCGCAGTGTGGCAAGTATGCAGGTTCCCTACTAATAAGACACACCACTTCGAATTCTTTTCTTGTGGAGTATGGGGAGAAAGGATCAAGCTAAGATCCTTTCCCCCCATACTTCTGTTCCGTAGATGATAATAATAATATTTGGAGCGACAGATCATTGCGGTCCAAGGCCTAACTTCTCGCGACCATTTGTGCTGCACATGTTAATTTTTGGACACAAATGGAAGGGACCTACAATTTAAGGCCGGATCCGAATGGCGAATTGAGAAGCTTTCCGTGACAAGGTATTAATTATTCTCGGAACATTTGTCACCCATTCGCGAGAGGTGGGACACTTTTGGTGTTGCTGGGATTCGAACCTGAACCTCCTGCGCAGCAGCCATGTGCACTACCACTGAGCCACGGCGACCACATCATCACGTAGATGATCATTGATAAAATTATCGATTCAAACAGCGGCGGAAGCATCGGAAAATGAGATATGGACAAACACTATCATAAGTAGCATAATAGCAAAGTCAAAGCTGGACAGCAATCTTTCTCCGTCGTACATTCTCCCGAGGATCCTCTTGTAGGTGAAGGGGACCAGGCATCCTGAGTCCACTTCTTTCTGTTATATGCTTGTTAAGCTTATTTCGTTTTGGACTATATCAAATATCACTTCCTCGAACTTCACTTTTGCAAGTCTCTGGAAAAGTTTATCTATCACTATGCTTTACAAATACACTTCCTCTGTAGTTGTCCGTCCCTACCAGGGTCAAGACACCTTACGCAATTTTTTGCTGACCTGAAAGAGCTCTTAGATTATAGCATAATCGAGTTGATCTCGTGTCTGCACGCTACAGGCTGGATTTAAGCCGAGTAAATATCCATGTTAGGTCCATCAGGATTTTTGGTATCAAAATGGCGCACTCTAGCGTTCAATGAGGACCTTGCAAGTACAGTGATGTCCTTCACTCTACCTAACTACCTACCATGCTCCACAAAAGATATAATATTCGCATTCTTGTGGGCATCCTCTTTTTGTGTTCACCATAATAGTTTATATATAGAATAGCTCCAACTTCGAGCCGATGTTATACTGTTTGCCATTACGTAGTCCTGGGTCTTCATTCTACTTCCAGTGAAGATTTTATTTATGCAGATTTCGTCTCTTCTAATACCAATCGCAAATGACTGTCTCTTTGCAGATGTGAACACACCGCAAATATTGAGCTAAATGTTTCCAACTATGCGATATCGCTCGTTGATATCTATCAGTTGTAGATGGTGACATAAATCGCTTTTCCGCACCTATGGGGACAACAATTCTCTGCGTGATTTTCCTCTTAAGAGTTTGATATGCAATTGCCAATTGGAACTACTGCTAATGTCTTATATACCGTTTATAGGTTAAACTCCACATAACTTGCACTTGCACTGGCTTATTTTTTTCTTCATAGTTTGTTAGCTTTGGTTAGTTCTCATTATTGTATCGATATCGTGTCGTAGATGCCATCATCTAATTTTACACTTGAAGTCCTTTATATGTATCATAGCATAGTCGGATGTTAATGTTACGTATTAAGAACACCGCAGGAGAAGCTATTAAACTTTGTCATCTTTACAAAGCATAACTAAAAGAACAGTTTTTTATAGACATAGGTATAGGGTGGTATTTGGCATATACGATTTTATTCGCGTTAGCCCTATCCATGTCAGAGGTAAGCGCAACCTAGTATTTCATCATATATTCTGACAACGGCATCTAGAACATGGAAGTTTCTTATTTCTTGAGCGAACAGGGCATTCTATTCTCTGTGTAGAGTTAAGATTTCACTTCCGTAGTTTCGTTTTCGCGTTTCCTTTGCAAACCTTCTTAACCAAAACTGTGACTACTCTACCCGTCGGTGATTGACGAGTATGGTTTCGTTTACTCAGCAATGAGAAGTCTTTGCAAGCTTAATAGCTACGTTTTTTGCTGCCGTAATCGATTGACATCTATCCAAAGTTGGTGTTTTTACATATTTTTATCTTTAGGGTTATGTAGGAAATAATTCGTTGATGAGTTTGAAAACAAGACTTATACTTTGCATTATTTATCATTTGTTTTATAATTATCCAAGAGTTCAACATCTATTGACCGTTAGACTTAATTTAATAAATAGACATATATAATCATATAATCTGCTGATAATTCTTAGAATTCCATGTAATAATATAATAATATGTTAAAAAGATACATTAGAATCACTTGACGATCACAACCAAGCTAGAGCATAGAATTCGAATTACCTGCTATATAAGGAATTTCCGCATTCACTTGTAATGCACATATTAATTTTTATCTTCAAGATATTATCTTGATAATACATATTGCATCAGCATTAGCTAATTATTGCACATTTTTATTGAAGTATCGCCTTTCGCTGTTCACATTGAAATTCAGAACGAAACTGCACTAAAGCAGCTAATTACTTTCTAATTATGTTTTATTTATGTTGGTCATAAGTAGCACAAGCTGTAGACTTTATATGGTATATGGTTGAGAAAACAAAAAACCATAAAACTTGGCTAAAAGATCAACCCAGTCAATTAACCGATTGCCGACGGCAAGCCGTTTGCATGTTTCTTTGTGGTTGCTATTGTTGTTTTTGTTGCTGTAAATAAAAGAAGCTCTCGACCTCAACACTAATCAACCATTTTCTCTTTCTGTTGTGTTTTAGGTGAAAATCTGGTTCCAGAACCGAAGATCTAAGTACAAAAAAATGATGAAGGCAGCTCAAGGTCCTGGTGCTGGCAGTGGCATGCCATTGGGCGGTGGTGGTGGTGGACAGAATCCCGGCTCCCATAGTCCACATCAAAATATGCATAGCGGTAAGTTGCACGAAAACTCATTGCAAATTAATAGTAGTTACAGTTTTTTATGGCCAAAGTGAAGTCAAAAGTACTTGAAGAAAATACCAAAGCAGCTTATAGTTTATATATATAATGCTTCTTTGGAAATATTTAAAAAAATTGTGGCAAAAACAAATGTAGAAATATGTTGACTAAATAATACCTCACAGATTTAAACTTTAAATTTTTCTGTTTTTTTTTTCAGGCGGTAATAACGGCGGGGGATCGAACAGTGGCTCACCATCACATTACCTACCTCCTGGACATAGTCCGACACCATCAAGTACGCCTGTCTCCGAATTATCACCTGGTAAGAGCGTTAGTTTGTTGTTGTTGTTTTTTGTAATCCATTTCAAAAGGGAATGTTAATTTTATTAAAAAGCTGTCACTGCTGTGGGTTTTTCAATTAGAACGCCGCATTTTTCCAATGGGGTTTTTTTTAATGATATGCATTAAATAAGCTCTGTTTTATGAAAAAAAATAATTCCTCTTTAATTGCCATTTAATAGTATATAGTTGTACGCTTCAACAACATTTCTAGTTTATTTTACTATCAAATTTCGCTTTTTGGTTGAGACAACTTTACGTGCGCTAACTCATATTTCGGTTGTCTTACTCGTTCAGATAAATGAACAATTGTATGTAAGGTGGAAAAATTTGAATAATTTGTCTGTGCAAAAAAGACAAATAGTGCAGCAGCGAGTGTAAGTGAGGTTCAAATTTGTCGAATCAATCTCAGAACTTGAGCATCTTTGTTACCAGTTGATGGAGAATTCTGCTTAAGAACTTGTGCCTGCATCCCTATAACATCGCTTTGACTGATAAGCGTAACAACCATATCTGCGATGTCTGGGCCCTAAACATATGAGATCTCAGTTTTTATCGCAAAACCATATTCAGCGATGATGCACCTTTCTAGCTTAATAAGCAAAATTGTCTCATTTTGGCAAGTCAGTAACCTGAAGCCATTAACAAAATGTCATTAGTGTTTGGTGCGAGTAGCATGCTGGAGTGTTCATTGGCCCATACTTCCTCTTCAATGATGCTGGTAACGCAGTTACAGTCAATGCACCGTACTATGTTAGATATTTTTGGAATAAATTAAAGGAGGTTGTCTTGGAACTTGCGTGGTTTCAACAAAACGGCGCCAAATACCACACAGCTGGCCAAACAAACCAATTATTAAAGTCGAAGTGCGGTTGCCGTGTTATGGACTAGTCAATTGGCCTCCTCGTTTTCGTGTGATTTGTTGCTTCTGGATTTTTATTTGGTTTCCCAACGACCTACGCCAATAAGGCAACAGCGAAAGCAAAACAGACTGCAAAATAGTCCTCAAGAATTGTTTTCAGCTCGTTCAGGGTTTAGCGTGGAGTCCTTTTGAGGACCTTTGAGGACTTTTGAATGATATTGTGTGCCACTTTCAATGGCATCGATGCTACTGATATCAATTTTTTTATAACTCAAATAAAAGCTTTTTTATTAAAAAAGAAATAACAAAACTTTTAACTTTTAACTTCTCAATTTATAGAATTGAATTCAATCGTTTGATTGTGAAAAAAACGTCATTATTGTATTTAATAATTATTCCCTTAATAAAAAATCCGAATACGACATATATTACAATTACTTACATATAAGACACCAAAAGAATGAAACCCACCGTTATCGGCTTTAAAGCAATTAATGAATGGCTATGGTCATGTAGCTAATTCTTTATGTAATGTATGTATGTATGTTATGTAAATATATTCAAGTTAGACTCAATAAAAATTTAAAATATAGAACAAACAAATAAAAAAAAAACCTATTAGCTTATGTCCCATTACTTCAAGAGGAAAATTTATTTTAAATTATTGCTGTCATTATATCCCATCAGTAGAACCAATGAATATTCATTTAATTCCATTTATTACTTTCAGAGTTTCCACCAACCGGTTTAAGTCCGCCAACGCAGACTCCCTGGGATCAGAAACCGCACTGGATCGATCATAAACCTCCACAGATGGCACCGCAACCACCTCACCCAACACACCAGCCAACACATCATCATCATCATTCCACACCCCAAATGGGTGGCTATGTACCTCAATATTGGTATCAACCAGAAACAAATCCGTCGTTATTAACGTAGGTAAACCATTTTTACTAAATTCGTCTTTATATTTATATATTTTTTAAAAATTGTTTAAAAAATCGAGATTTGTTAAAAAAAATGTACTTACGAATTTTTGAAATTTTTATATCCTAACAGGGTTTGGCCGGCCGTTTAACATCACTCCAACCAAAATCATCACCACCACCACCACCACCAGAACCAAACCGATCCTATTTACGTAGACAAATCTAAAGCGTACATCTAACTGTAAAAAAACAGACACACAGAATCACAAAAACAAATGACCCACTTATCATACAGAGAAATGCACCTTAACAAGAGAAAGAGAAAGAAAATGCTGTAATTAAATTAGTAATAATTTTTGTTTTGTTTTTAGTTTTAAAACTACTAAGTTCTTATGGAATAAAAATTATTCTTATTATTAATATTATTAAGAAAATAAACAACCAGATGGAAAATAAAGAAAAAGGAAAAACAATCCTCATGCAAGTTAAACCTTTTTTTGCTTTTCTTTTCCAAATAATTAGAAAATTAGTGACTTGTAAAATATATAGAAATTATCAATTAATAAAAGCAAATATAGTAATAGTGAAATTAGAAATAATTTTTAACAAAAAAATTAATAAATAGAAAAAATGTATCTATCACCATTTTTAAAAAATAAATAAAAAATGAAAATTATAAATTTTTCTAGACAGCATCAGCAATTGTAGGAAAGGTTCAGAGTAAAATACACATAGAATAGCAGCATAGAAATTAGGAGAGTTCCAAAAAGTGGTGTACAATTTTTATTTATTTTAGTTCTCATATTTTATTGCAAAATTTAGTTGATTTAATTTTCCTTATTTTCATTACCATCTCATTTGACTTTACAACCTCATTCCTATCATTGCTTCTTAGTTTTGGGAAAATTCTAATCGCATCTTTGTTCGCAGTGCGAAAAAGGAGAGGGAATCATAGAGAGAAAGAGCTTTACAATTCTGTAAATCTTAGTTGGGATGAAAATCTTTCGGTTTTCTTCATTAACATAAATTGTTTCAGTTCAAAGTGTTCAAAGTTGATCTTGCTCCGGAATTTCAATTTGTGTGCAATATATAATTTTTACTTTGAAAATAGGATGTTCTTCGGGAAGTGGAATAAACCAGTTTGACAGGGGTTAGTTTTGTCGAAGAGAGAAAGAGACAGTAGTATACCTTTCCGTTAACCACCCTGTAAAAATTGCCACCATTTCGGGATTGGTTTTTTGTGTCAAATAAATATAGAGAGTAATATGTCTTTCTGTAAGCCACCACGTAAAAATTGACACCATTTCGGCATAGGATAGTTGTGGCACTGAGAGAAAGAGAGTAATATGTCTTTCTATAAACCACCACTTACAAATTGGCACCATTTCGGCATTGGATAGTTGTGTCACAGATAGAAAGAGAGTAATATGGCTTTCTGTAAACCACACTGTACAAATTGTCGCCATTTCGGCATAGCTTTGTGTCAGATAGACATAGCTTTGTTGTGTCAGAAAAAGAAAGAGCGTAATATGTCTAAATGTAAACCATCCCGTACAAATCGACACCATTTCGGCATAGGATAGTTGTGTCAAAGTGAGAAAGAGAGTAATATGTCTTTCTATAAACCACCCTGTACAGTTTCGCCATTTTCGCCACTTCGGCATAGGTTTGTTGTGTCAGAGATGGAAAGAGAGAGTAATCTACATTTTGGTAAACAATTCTGTAAAAATTGCCACTACTTTGGCATAGACTAGTTTTCTCAGAGAAAGTACGAGTATTATACCTTGACGCTTCCCATGTAACACCCTGAAAAAATTTATATTAAAAAATTAAATGACGAATGCTTTTTTTTTAATTTAATCTGTTCCGTTTACATTCTTTTTTCCATACCTACCAGTAAGTCAGCTAAATTGCAAAACTAAAAAAATAAAAACTTATAAATTGTAAATTTTTGTAAAAATTAATTCATAAGAGTCCCGTGTATTTTGTATATGTATAAAAAATTAAGTACGGTATTTAGTTCGTAGTTTTAAGTTTTACAAAATGAATATAAAAGTTCAACAATTATGTATATGTAATTATGTGTTGTAAACTATTATATATAAATACGAATTGATAATAATAATTAGTGATTGATATTATATTAGTTATGTAGGTATGTATGATTTTATATCTTTTCTGTATTCTGTTTAATTTTATGATTTTTATGATTTCGAATCGAATAAAATATTTAAAAATAATTATGAACAATATAATTAATACAACCAGAGAACGGAAAACTATTAAATATATATATATATATCGTATATTATATATATATATATATATATATATATATATATATATATATATATATATATATAAATTATACAAATTACATTATAAGAAACACAAAGGAAATGAAAATAAAAGAAAAAACTTGAAATTTTGAAAATATATTTTTGTGATTTTATTTGGAGTAAAGTAAATTCGTCCAGCGACATGTTAAAGAGTTATTTTAAGTTAAGTTTTGATGCCAAAACCTGAAATTAAACAAAAATGCACCAACATCTATTTAATACAAAATTGGAATTGGAAATTATGTTGGAGCGTATGACCACCGCACTCTACCAAGCAATTGAACTAATTGTGCAAGTATCTATGCGAGAAAAAAACGATGACAGAAGACTGGAGAAAAGGCATCCTATGCCCTCTATACAATGTGCAGCAATTGTCGTGATATTAGATATTCCCGTCTATCTTCAAAGACAGGATGTCATCATTAGACAATACTTCTTCTTCTTTTTAGGCAAATTAATGAGATTTTCACACTTTTAGAAAGGTGATGGAAAAATGGCTAGAGTTTCAAAACTCACTACACCACCTTATTTCAGAATTTTAAGCCGCCTATGATAGCATAGCCAGGGTATAACTTTTTAAATAAAATTCGGCATCCTAAATAAATTTACACGACTATGTAGGTTTTTTTTTAAAACGCTGGCACAAAAACATTGAAGACCGGAACTTGTTCTTTAACAGAGAAGGAGGAGAGGACTGGGCTAGGTGCCTCGTCCAGGCAGGATACGCTAGAAGATAGCTGCAGACCAAACACCAGTCGTGGTACTCTGCAACTGGGCAGTGCTAGTACTATTCATAGTACTCCACTTCTCAGACTCACCGAGTCTACCAGTGGTGATGCTAAGGTGGCCAATGAGGGTAAAGAGCCTATACCTTCCTCTGGCAAGAGGGCTGTAGCTCCCAAACTCTCATTAAGAGAGGTGGCCAGCAGTCACTTAAATGTGACGCTCATCGATTAGGTTTCGAGGAACTGCAAGCCGATTCTGGATATGTGGGTCCTGATCGAGGCTCGCCTGTCCGAATTGGTGATGGACCATCCTTTAAGTGAGGCACAAGGTTCACCAGTCTTGTTCGACTGCTCCGAGTTCGTCAGAGGCTTTCGAGTCATTAGGTGCGAGGACCAAGCGTCTCTGAGTTTCCTTGGCGAGAGCGTTGCTAAGATTTGCAACAAACTCATCCCCGTCAGGGAGACACTCCGAGAAGACCGAGGGCTCGCATCTGGCTACCTAAGATGGAGGTGGAAAACGAAAAGTTCCTCCAATGTCTCAGGCGGCAAAATCCTGAGGTGGAGAACTACAATAAAAACAAATTCACCAAGCTGATCTCAAGATCACGGAAAGATATTACCAGAGACATGGCTGTTATCACTGGCTACTGGCCGGTGGGCAACCACGCTGCCAAACTGGGAATTCCGCGCAATAATTTTTGCAGGAGCGGCAGGGATGTCTCTGCAACGGTCCAGCCTCCATAAAGTGAAAAAACGCTTCTTTGCCAACTTGAGGGAGCTGTCGGAGTGCCGGATCACCGATCTAATCTCGTACCTGAACGCTACAGGCTGGCTATAATAATTTCAATATACTTATAATGATATATGGTCTCCCGAAGTCTGTGGTTTTAAGACGGTGCATTCTAGCGCTACTTGAGGTCCTCGCTAAGGCAGCGCGGACTACCACCAACGTATTTAATGAATAGGTCGGGGGATAATAGGTGTAAAATTGTATTGACAAGAACTTAGTGCACTAGTTATCCCAACAGTTGCTGATCTTTGTAATCTTCCAAGCTTGGTGATATTGTACTTTTTGTTAATCGCCGGCCACCAGACTAGCCCACCATAGGTAAGAATGGGTCGTATAACTGCTGTGTACAGCCAAAGTGCCCTCCTTGGCTGTAGGCCCCATTTCTTACCGATGGTTTTGTTGCAGGCGCATACATGCTTTCTTAACCTAGCTTGGTAGCCTAGGAGCTAACCTTCCCTAGAGCCCTTTCCATGACTGTACTGTCCTGACACATGAATCACAACGTCGTCTTCATACAGCTACAGCTACAGCTTTCGTCCCGTCCAGCTCAAATATCCTAAGGACCTTGTTTATAACCATCAGCCACAATAAGGTCGATATTATCCCTCCCTGGAGAGTGCCTCTGTTGACTGATTTGATAATGGTACTACTGCCCAAATTAACATGGATTTCTCAGCTGCCTAGCTTAGAGATGATCAACTGATTTTGGAGTGGCTCTACCCCAAAATCAGGGAGATCCTCCTGAATGACATTAATATGAACATTTTTAAAAACGCCTTCTATGTCAAGGAAGGTGGCAATAGCGTATTGTTTGTATTTAAGTGAGTGCACAATCGTGCGCACCACCTATTGTTGGGCAGTCTCAGTAGACCTGCCTTTAAGGTATGTTGTAGTTTGGATACCATTGTATCTTCAAAACTTAGTCTAAAGTGGTAGTCTAAAATTCGTCCCAACGTTTTCATCAAGAACGATGATAGCGTTAGAGGTTTAAAATCTTTGGCAGATTTATGACCCCTTCTCTACTCGTACTATTCTCCAACTGCAGGTAACATAGCTAAGTTGTAAACAGCTTCTGAAGATATTTACTAGCCAAGAAGTCGACACATCAATGTACTTTTGAAGCAAGATGGGTTGTAACCGGGTGATATGTACGCAGAAAAACTGCGAATGGCCCAGGAAAGCTTTTTGTTGGTTATGATATTGGGTGCGTCGCATGACAAGCTTTCCTGACCTTCAGAAGAGCATAGCCTATAAGGTGTGCACGAGGGAAGTGGGTATTTATTAAAATGTCAAGGGATTCTGCCCAACTACCATCCGATAGTTGGTGGTTTGATAAATGTTGGACAGGTGTTTTCTTTGAACAGAATTTTGCAAATTCTGGCTGAGTCTTTGGTAGTCTCGATAGACTTATAGAATTCCACCCAGGACCGGCGTTTAGGCTTCCTCCAATCATTGTAGGGTTGCAAGTGCTTATTGGTATAAAAGATATTGAACATAGCTCTTGACATTCTTTAAGATTGTCCAGATCTTCACTCCACCTAGGTGGGTGCTTTCTTTTGCTACGGCTGATTGGACAGGCTACTTTCAAAGCCGTATCCATGGATGATTCAAAAAACTTTATTTTGGAATCTATATCCTCGGTCGTAGTTGGTTAAATATTAAGAATTTAGCCCAGTTTGAATTGGATAATTTTACTGTACACCGTCCAGTTTGTTTTTTTAATGTTCCTGTACGGTTTAAGGGTCTCCGTTTGAAGGAAAATGTCAGTATATATTTGTGATCTGAATAAGAATTAACACTGGAGACGGTCAACCCTGAAGATTGTTAGTAATCAAGGTAATATCTATTACCTCCTCCCATCTGATATACCTATCCGAACTCGATTCTACCAGTATTACAAATTTTAAGGTTTGAATTTTTAAGAAAATCATAAAGAGACTCACTCCGTTCGTTGTCTTGCGAGCTTCCCCAAAGGATGTACCTGACATAGGCATCACACCCCATGAGGACGTTGTTCCCTCTTGAAATCCTACAAATTTCTGGACTGCCTCGGGAGGTGCGGGATCCTCATGTGGGAAGTATGCAAAGGGTTTGGAAAGATAACCTCCATCTATTTCCTCTGACTTAACGACTGTTTAGTCCAATGAGCTGTAGTTAGGACAAAGTAAAGCGTTAAAATGTTTCTTTACTAAGCAACAAGATCTTTGTTTACCCTCGTTTTTTAATAGAAGAGGTTATACTCTTTGTAGCAGATACCCCTGACATCACTACCTCTGACCCATGGTTCTTGTATCAATAAGATGTCTATGATTTCCTCCATTAGGAAAACCTGCAGATTGTCCGAGGCACATCTCGAGTGCTTCGGGTTGATCTTCAGATCGTCTTCAGATTAATAGACGGTCCTCCATCTATTTTTAGCCGCTCTAGCCAACCGGAGGCCGCGTCCTCCTTATGATCTTCCTCATCAGAGGTGATCCGGAAAACCTTCACTTGGCCTTCTTTCTTTCTAGAGCTTCCAGGCACTCCTCATTAATGATGAGCACCAGGGACATGTTGTTATGCAGCGGCTCTTCGGCTTTCAGCACGCTCCAGTTCCCCGATGGGACATTGAATCGTCTAAGTGTGTCGCAGTTTTATTAAACCAATTGCTCCCCAATTATTTATTTGTTATGTTTTGAATTAAAATTAAAAGTTAATTGTATTACATATTGGCAGGATTATTTCAGCGCTTTAAAAAAATATGCTTCAATTTTAATATGATAGCTTTGAAGGACAAGCAAATTAATGTATAGACGAAAATAAATATGAATTCGCACCATTTCCTTACGGTTAATACTTCTCAAGACACCAGCTTAACAACACCTAAACCAAAGCTAAGCCATTTATACGAATAAAAATCAAACAACGATTACATTGGAAGGTTAACCAGAGCTACCCCTAAAATGCACGCAGATACACAACCCCTTTCTCACAATTTATTCATACAATGTACCCTCCTGATGCTTCCTGACGATGCTCTTCCCAATTCGCATTGTAAGCCACCATTAGTACTGAATTGAAACATATCCTCAGCTTTTATTGCTCCATTAGGCAATGATAATTTTGTCTCCGATTCCTTACTGTCAGATTGTCAGTCGAGCGCCGGAAGAAGCTAAAATTCCGTCCATTACAGAATGTGAGTGTATTGCGGCGATGTTCATCATGCAGGAGGTGTTATGTGTAAAGGTAATGAGTGCCCACTTTTTGTTATAATTTTTAATACAATTTTTACTTTGATAGCTGATGACGCGATGACGGTATGCGGTACGAAAACGAGTACTGCGCGCACTTATCAGCCGCACTCACAGGACAACGCGCTGTGTATCTCCTGCTGTGAAGCACACCATTGTTCCATTTCATTGTGCCAAATGCCGAAAGTGTTTCCCACTAATGGAGTTTGCCATTGAGTGGCCACGACGATAATCCTTCATGAATGCATGAGTGCTTTAAGTGTCTGCGAATAAAGGCATTCTCAGGCGCGCACATTATAAAATGTTTTCCGTGAAGATTTCAAAAGTGGGATGATGCGCTTTTTTTGGTCGTTATGTAATTCCTTTTTGTTATACGTCGTTTGTTTTGTAAGATTTTATATTTTTTCATTTAAGGGACGGGCTGAGCCATAGTCCATTATTGTCATTGTGTTGAAAAAAAATATAATTGCTATTTTTATTAATTTAATGCAATAAACTAGACTTGAAATTAGATCGGCAATGAACCTTTGATTTTAATTCTAATGCATTGAGGAGAATATTAGTTCAGTATTTGATACTCACCTTAATTAAATTTACTCTGTGTTGTTGGTAATTGCCTAATGCTTCCTGCTTATAGAAAGGTAGCTTAGCTATCAGTCATACCTAAAGATCTTGTAGGATATTCTGTTTTTTTAATAGGTTTACGAGCGTCTACAATTGCTTGTTCTCATAAAGTATAGCTGATAAGCAGAATAAACAGAATAATAAGATATATGTCAACTGAACATACTCGATCCGCCATTTTATTTGGCTCCTGACCCCACCGAGTAATTGGCAAGGAGAGTTATGTTTTCCGGTACATGTTTGGGCACATATTGTGGTTTTTATTAGCGATATAAATTCGGATTTGAAAATGGTTCGGCTCTGGTGAGGAGTATGAATGGTTTCCAAAAAAGAAAATTTGGGAAAAATCTAAAGATAAGAAAATATGATGGCATGATGGATTATATTAATCCATTGAAGTAATGATTCCATAAGCATGCATTTTGGAGAGAAGAGTTTGGTGCCAATCTCTGTCCAATGTCTTTGAAACATCAAGTGCTACAACAGAGCGGGCAGATATACGGAGACCGAACTGTGGATACGGAAAGTATTCAGGGGTCCCTTACAAGTAAGGAAATTGCGCTATACGTTATACTTCGAAAGAGCATTCGACTACGCATCTCACGAGGCGATTAAAATTACTCTGAAGGGAAAGAAGGTAGACAGTAGCACAATTACTAAATGGATGCTGAGTACCAAAACAGCGGAAATCATAGACGGTAATAAGACCATCATGGTGAGCACAACAAGAGGATGCTCACATGGAGGAGTACTGTCCCTTTTTGTGGAGAATCCTTTTTGATGAACTACTTCAGCGACTAGCTGAGGCAGGAACTTATGTCCAAGGCTACGCAGACCATATAGTCATCATGGCAAAAGGGAAAATCGAAAAAGTGTTCTGTGATTTAATCCAAAAGGGAATAACCACACCGAGCAGATGGTGCCTGGAAGTGGGACTTAGGGTAAGCCCAAATAAAATCACACTCGTTCCCTTCACCAATAGAAGGAAGCTGGGGCGAATGCAACCGGTTACCCTCAATGCAGAAGAGATTACTATCAGTAAAGAGGTTAAATACTTGGGACTGATATTTAATAGAAGACTGCTAAACACCAACAGTAATCTAAATGAGCACTTATGGTGTGCAGAAGGGTGGCAGGAAAATCCCTGCGTTTTTTGGGTTACTCCCACTACATATAGTGGTAGGAAGCAAATCCGAGGAAACCAAGTTACTTTTGAGCAAGGCAGGCTGCTTTTTTTATAATTCGCGCACGCTTTAAGAGGTTCGCACCCTTATAATGCTCGGCTATATGCTTGGCACAGCGTGGGCGTTAAGGAAGAGGAGGAGAAAAGAGGAGATGTCTATGTGCTTGTTTTGAATGCCTGTGGATCATAGTGATGTAGGAAGACAGAGCTGGGCAGAGAATTCTACATAAGTGTTGTAGGGCTAAAGAACGAATCCCTGAACTTAACTGTACGTCCGAAGATGGGCTTGATGGTAAACTGATGAGCATTTAGAGCGCCACGAGTATTGCGGTTGAATTCAAGGAGAGGTAGCATGGAAGCAGTTTGCTATTTCTCTTGAGCACCGCTGGTAGAATAAAACAGTGACAACCAGGAAACGTTCCTGCGGTGTTCAAGCGAATATATTGATTTCGCTATATTTTCGTCACCGATAAGTTTTATCGCGCGGTTTTGTATTCTATATAGCTGATGCAAAGTATTTTTAGGCGCACCAGACCAGATATGCCAATTGTACTCTAGATTAGGGCGAATAAATGCGTGGTCATATGGTGTAAATATGTGGTCATTCCAACGAAGCTTATCGTTAAGGCACATACCGAGAATTGCGATATTATCAGTTTCCTCGATGCAAGTGCCATTCATGGATAATGGCATGGCACATGGGATTTAGGATTCGCTTAGACGACAAGAGACAGCATTGGGTTTTGGAAGCGTTAAATTCTACTCGATTGTCTCGTCGTCGTCGGCGAAAGAGAGAATTGGATTAGAAGTCACAGATAAGAGATCATTAATAAAAATGAGGAAGAGTGTCGGGGACAAAACAGAGATTTAAGTAATGAACTTTTGAATTGAGTGGTCCAAAACATAGCTTCTAATCCAATTAGGCAGTTTTTCATCGACTCCATAAGCACGCATTTTAGACAAAAGAGCTTGATGCCAAACTCTGTCAAATGCCTTAGAAATATCGAGTGAAACAGCTTTGCTTTCTCCAAATTGATGCAAAGACCGGTTCCACTGTTCGGTTAGATATACCATCAAATCACCAGTAGAACATTGCCCACGAAATCCATACTGCCGGTCACTAAGAATTTCGTTGGTTTCAAGATATTTCATGAGCTAAAAATTGATCAGCGCTTCCATGACCTTGGAAAGAATGGATGTAAGTGCTATGGGTCGGTACGAAGAAGGAGATGACGGCTCGCCTTTTTTGGGTATGGCCTGGACAAAGGCTGTTTTCCAATTTCTCGGGAAGTGTCCAGAAGTATAGGCTAGATGGAAATGCTTACGCAATGGTAATGCCAGCTTGGAAGAACACCTCTTCAGAACTAATGGGGAAATACCATCTGGCCCAGCGGATTTGTGAGTGTTGAGATCGTTTAAAACTCTAGCAACTACACGAGTACGTATGAATAACTGTCCCATAGAGTGTTCAATACTCTGGGGTGCAGGCGAGGTAGCAATGCACAATCTGGAAGCGTGCAGCTAGCTGCGAAATGCTGACAATTGGGATGTGGTTAAAAATGAACGTTGGAATCGATTAGGAGGCCATATTTTTGATTCTTTTCATGAAAAAAGTTTACTACCTTTGGGGCATTGTAGTATTTTTTGCCTCCATTTTTGGTCGTAGGCGAATTTGACTCGCCGAAGATGGGCATTGTAATCATTACTGGCTCGTTTAAAATTTAACTTGGCCATTCTGGCCATCGGCATCGGGTAGACTCATCAGTACTTTTTCCAAAGTTAAGCGAAAAGCAATGCTTCCACACAATGTTCATTAATCCCAAAAAAATTCAAGAATTGCTGCTTTGTTACTGAATGTACTTTCTGCCATCCTTCGAAATTCTTGGGTAACCGTCCTTTGTTGTTCTACGGCGAGTGATTTAAATATAAATTTCAGTGACAATTATTACTTTTTGGCGTTTGTCAGATTTTCGCGAGAGGTGGCATCGTTATAACCTCGAACCTGCTGCTCTGAAGTCTAACGCACTAACCACAAGAGCCATGGCGCCCACAAACAGCTCATCTGAGAGGGTGTAATTCGTCGTCTGTTGAAATTCTGGTGGCTTATTTTTTTTATCATTTTAATGGTGAGAGCGTTTCTAATAATTATATTCTGGAGGTACATACATTATTTCTGCTGTAAAAAGCGATCGTCCGGACAGGACTAAACTTGCCAGCAACTATATCTCGAATTTAGATAAAACCTATGTCAAGATAATCTCCTATACTTCACACAAGCCTTATTACATATTTTATGTACTATCACTTAGAATGACATAAATGAAGTAGTAAAGTTGCAAAGTGTCGATAAATTGCTTTCGCATTTCTTGCGCGCTGACTATGTTTTGGTGGCAGCTGGTAAAGTTTTTCTTTCAATTATAATTTTGTTAACCTTCAATTGAACGCGTTGCGACCCGCCCTATCATTTTAAATTAGCCTATTTCCGCGATCTTAGGACACCTCCATGAATTTGGTCTCCGCCTCTGCATTTTATAGCCGTCCGTTTCCTTTTATCGCTGAAGTGTCAATGGATTTTTGTAGCCTTGTAGTAAAAAATACATCCATGCCACGCGTGCCAAAAGCCAGTCATATCGAATTTCAACCGCCTTTAATAAACGCGTGCTCGAGCTCTAATTTCTCTGCAAATACTCATAGTTGGCGTGATTTCACATGGGGTGAGATACGAACATACTCATACAGTGCATAAAAACTGTAAGATATAATTACACTTTTGACTGTGTATCTGTAATCTATATGTTGTGTAAGAACTGTACTGTGATTTCTGCGTTAATGCGTTCAATATGTCCTGTCTGTCCTAATGGTGGACAACTTTTTTTCCTTGAAATGCAATCCCTATGCGTGAATTGAGCGTTAAATTTTTTTCATAATGACAAACGATATTGTCACGTTTATTAGCAATTCAAATAATAAACCGCTCAACTGCAAGAAAAAGTCCTGATCGGCCGATCAACGTCATGCTTTACGTTCGACGTCGTTCAATCAGCAAGCGAGTGCACTCGATTTTGCAGTGATTGGTGTGCGGATCGGCGGGTGATTTGATTGTGGTTGTGGAGAGGGGTATATGCTCGTCGATTCTGTGTGTTTGTGACGCTTTTTGACGTAAACTCGTCATAAATCTCACAAAATGTTGTCTTCTGTTGTGCTGTCCCAACGCTCACTTCGCTTTCAGCTAAAAACTGCCGAACTACTTGTCAGCGAATTAATTCATTTTTAACACTAGATTTTGACAGATCTTGAAATATATCAGTGCGATTCGCAGCGAGCAATGTCGATATAAATCTTTTCTTTGTTTTTGCTGTTTGTCCGCTTCTTGAGTTTGTTGATTGTTGTTTTGACTTTTTTTTCTTCAAATGAAATACACTTAGGCGGCCGGCAGACAACGGCCGATTGATGAAAAGTCGCCGTCGATCAGGATCGATTTTAATTTGTCGTTTTTATCTTATCTCCTGTTGAGGATCTTGATGTTTTATTTTCGATACAACAACCACTTGTGCTTGTGTTCCGTGAAAGTTGAAATATTTAATACTAAGCTGGACTTTAACTCTTTAATCATTACATACATACTCTAGTCTTTATAATGACTAAAGCCTGTATTCAATATGTTCGTTAGTAGAATTTCAGCATAAACAACAAACGTTATGCGCATGAATTGTTGTACTTTCGGTAAGTGAAAATTTGGTAAGAGAAGTAAACAGTTGTGGGGGAAAGAATGATAATATCAATCTATTCAAGCTTTTCGTTGGCTTTAGATTCAATGAAGTTCTTCGGCCGGCTCATGTGTCTTTTCAAAAAAGCACATCCTCTGTCTGGAAAAAGTAGAACAGCTACATAAAAAGTTTATACGATATGCAATGTGCAAGATGCAACATGACATGCGACATTAACATGCAATATGTACAGTTCTTTTCCCTTCTCCGGGAAGGACTGGATTGTTTACTGTAAGTAAACCAGGTTCGTAACCACCAAAAAAGTATTTTCCACGGTGTCCCACCACTTACGAAAGTCTGACAAACTTCCGAGAGAAATACCTTGTCACGAAAAGCTTCTCAATTCGCCGTTTAGATCCGGCATTAAATTGTATGAACCCTCCATTTGTGTGCAAAAATATACATGCTCAACACAAATGGTTGCGAGCAGCTAGGCCTTGGACCGCAATGTTCGCGCCAAATTTTATTGTTATTAAAAAAACCATGGTCCCTCTAGAGATTTCTAAAATAATGGCGGTGCTTGTTTTCTTTTCTTCTTACCTCCTTGGCCTATCGCTTTCTCAAGGAAAAAGCGTCTTCAGATTTGGAAGACCTCTTTCACAACACCGACACACAAAAAAGGATCAAAAATGGAACTACACTACGCCAACACTTATACGAAGTCTTAAGCTTCTATTGCAAGTCTTTTATTTCTCCCAACCAACATGGCTTTCTGAAAGATAGACCAACCAACACTTAACCTCTTTGAAATCGAGTACTTCGCCCTTTCAGCCTTAGAGACTGGCAACGAAGTCGACGTAGCTGCAACTGAATTCAGTAAGGCTTTCGATAAGATATCTCACCAATAAATCCTTTTTAAATTGTCTGCCTTCAGCTTTGAACCCATATTGTTAAATTGGATATCCTTTTATATGGAAAACCGTCTTTATAACGTTCGCTTCAGGTCCGTCCGTATCGACCACATTTTTGGCAACCTCTGGTGTCCCACAAGGCACCCATCTCTTCATCCTAACTATAAATGATCTTGATAGTGCCATCAAACAATCCGCCCGCTCTCTCTACGCTGATGATAGCACATTTTTCAAACCCATTTCTTCTCCACAAAGACTAACTGTCTCCTTCAACAAGATCTAAATATTTGTGCCTGGTTGCTAAGAGCTTAATATCACAAAAATTTTTGGGACTATCCATAAAGAGCTTTTTTATTACACAAGTGCTAAGTCGTGGTCGTCGTGGACTTTGCCAGGGTAAAGAGGTAGAGAGAAACAAGAAATCGAAAGAAGAAATGCATTAGCAGATTTATTATGCTTTCTATTCGTGTATGACTCGGAACCCATATAAGAGTGACGAAATTTCATCTTAAAGTAAAGTTTAGTATTTTCTTACATTCCACAGCAATCTTCGAGTTGACAAAATATGAATTCAATGCTAATAGAGCAGTTGATAGCTGTCACTATATAATGCCAAGTTTCTTTCTCGTATCCTTTCCTTCACAGCACAGTTGTAAGCAAATATTTCTGATTAATAAACAATTGGTCGCATTGTCCAAGTGTGAATGCCTCTTAAGGATTCTTATCTCAAAACAGGGGGCTCCAGTTTCTTCATAAGTAAGAGAACAGTTAGCGAATAATCTTGGTTCAAACTGCAAGAGTTCTTTGTTAGATTTTTCCACTCTCCCTGGTGGGCTGTCATATTCTATATCCTAGAAAGGATACTGTACTATCAAAATTTTATGAATTTCCATACACATTCTTGTGTCCATAATGACAAATGTTATTCTTTCGAAGCCGACATATAGCAGTCACCGCTTCCATCCTGAATAACTATAACCAGAGGTTACAGATTCAGTACTGTTTGCCATACCAGAAGAGCAGTAAGCACACAAATTCTTAATGTTACATCTTACGTTAAATTTAACTAGGAACCATTTTAAATGCTATTCTATTCGACCTCATATCACTCAATGAGATAGCGGTGTGTTGAAGTGTATAGAAGTGGTCCAATTATTGAACCCTCAGATACTCCACCTACTATACTGTCGCAAAACTAACTTTTCTTAAAAAAGTTAAGAAGTTTAGCATCCATATTGAATAACGTTCAGTTTGTCCAACATCTTCAGCCAAAAAAAGCACACTCTCTGTGATAAATTTTTCCAAACAACAAGGAAGGAATCTCGCAAAACAAAGGAAGAAATCACCAACGATATCGAGCGTGATCCTTTAAGGTTGCAATGCACGCAGATGCTCCATTTTGATCAGGTCGTCAGCGACACATCGTTCATCATTCGTGAAATGAAGAAGCGTCCACGGGGATCATTGAGTGTGTGTGTGTTTTTTTTTTTATTGTGTCGACTTGACAACTCCAAGGAAGGTCGCAGCATTTGCTTTTTCTCTCCTTTTTGTCATTTGACCGATTCCACACATTCGCCTGTGATGAACAAGTGAAGTGGGTATGATGGCTCGCGCAACCGATCGACTATATTGGAAGCTAAAAGTCACATAAATGGAATGCGCCTTTTTACGATAAAATTTTTACCATTCGGGAATCCTTTAGCCGATTTGAAATCGCACATATTGTAGCAGATTCTTTGATCGGCGAGGCGAGTCTCTACAGGAAACAGTGAGGGGATTTTTCTTAAAATATTTTATGGACCGGCTCGACAGCAATTTCGCTGATGATCCCTGTTGCAGCTTAAAATCAAACTATAAATGCAGATTTGGATACTAAGAATTACCCTTTGAATGAAGGAAACTTGGAAGTCAAAATTTTGAGACTTTAAGCTATTTGACTGTCTAAGTTTTGGGTCAGGAAAGATTTACCGTTTCAGTATCTATGCACTGGATTTGGGTTACAGATCGGTCAATCCAGCTAACTTTTGACACTAATGAATCCTGGATTGTTTGGCAATTAGATAAAGTTTATCTTATATAGCGTGAGTGACTCGCATTATCAAATCAGAAAAAAAGGTAAAGTCTTTCACAGACCAGGAACCATGGCATAGCTCTGAAACCGCCAAAGGAAATCCGTGCATTAACAGAATGCACCGAAAAGAACCAGCAACACTGGACGCAAAGCAACGTAACGCATAAAATCAGCTAGCTAGCAATGGCAAGCCAAGCGCATCATCATCAGCAGCAGCAACTAACTGCAACAACAACAATCAAAGGAATTTGAAAGAATTCCATCAAAAGAATTGCACTGGGAATTTCGTATTTCTTGTGGTGCCTACCTACCGTGCGTGTGTGCGGATCGCAATTGTTGTTTCGTTCGTTCGTTCGTTCACAATTTAAGGCAGTTTCGTGCGCGGCAGGCCAGCAACGGTTTAGCGGTCATTGTCACCCTGTCTCGTGAAAGACAAATGTTCCATTGTTATAAGCATACGCGCTGCAGTTGGATCAGCAACGACTTCTCCGCTCCCGGCTGGTGTGTGATGTCGTCCCGGTCTTAAGCATCAAGTGCTGCTGGAATTACTCTGTCTGGTTGCGGCTGCGCAACTTCGCAATGCCAATGCCATATGATGATGCCGTGCGTCGTCTGACGAAGATGTTGTTGATGATGTTGATGTTACACTAGTTTGCCCCGCATATGTTGGTTGGTGCGGATTTTGAAACACACCGGAGATCAGCTTCGAGCGCGGCCTCTTTAAAGGTGACATTCCAAATTTGTTGAAAAATCGATTTGTTGTTGTTGTTGCTGCTGCCTGACACTGACACTGGCCGCAGGTCGCTGGAGCTGTTGCTATGTTGCTATACTGCCGCTGTGTTACACTTAAGTCGGTCGATATCAATTCAACTTTTTCCCCCATTTATACTCGTACTCCTACTTGCCGAGAAGTATCTGCATCTGTGTCTTTGCTGAAGTCGATCTTGTTACAGCCAGCGGGAGGAACGCATGTTTCATTGTTTCACCCTTGCCCCGCCGCCATACCTATTCCAGAAGGTGTTGCCGCATCAGCTAAGGGAATCTCGATCACCGAACTAAAATGATCATGGCAGATCAGTTTATCTTTGTCAATGTTTTACTTCGGATTGTTTCGTCAAATTGGGACGCAACCAACAAGTGAAAAACTTCAGCATCAACATCAACTTCAACCAAGAAGTGTCATCTGCAGTAGATACGTCGCTGCGTCTGCAGGTCACCTCTTGGCGCATACGCAATGTGTAACTCGTCTTCCGAATATTTGGTTATATTTTCAGTCAAACGATGATGGAACTAACCAATGGACAAAATGTAAAGTTTTCCTCGGCTGCACACTGAAAATCACTGAGTGATGCATTTTATTCCTCCTCTTTGCCAGAAGACTTTTATGGAGTTGAATATTCCGTGCAGCGCAGGATGGATCATTGGAGGGTCGCTTGTATATTCTATATAAAGACATGATCTGGTGCTGCTGTGATACTATTGTGTTGTGGTTTTTTTTTGGTTCATATGCTGAGCAGCGACTTAATGAGCAAAAACCTTTTTGCATTACGTTGCGATCACAAAAGAGGATTTGGTTTTGGTAAATCTGGTTCAGCCATCAGTATACCGTTCATCACTCGTATTTCTTTCCAGCACCTTGGACTCGCTAGCTAGGTAGTGAATTATGAGTATAGATTCTATTATATTTATGCCACGTTGCGGCAGGGTCGGGTATATCCCGCCGGGTATATTTCCACCTGGAAATTTGTATTGTCCGAAGGAAATATCTGCCCAGCTAACTCCATCAGTGGTGAATATGCTATTAGACCGCCTATAGGCCACGGCAGGTATAAAGTGAGGATGTGAGTTAATGTCCTCGTTTTCTTCTTGGTTGCATAGTATTTGACAATTAGGGAAATGACTTTTTTCCAAGCATTCGAGATTTGCTTGTATCGTGGTTGACAGCTCATATTCTTGCGATCGAGGGAGAGAGCTTTGTGTAGTCGACATGCTGTTGGTAGCTTTTCAATACTTTCCCAGCGTTATGTTAGTCCATGTTAGTCCAGCTTGCATGCTAGTCCAAAGGATCTCAGACCAATCAGTCTTTAATCATTTTTGTTAAAGGCACTGGAAAGACTAGTCGATATCCACATACGCACACCCATTGAGAAAAGACTCCTGTCTACAGATAAGCACGCATATGGTAAATGCAAGTTGGTAGAAACAGCTCTGCACACACTGGTTCGTTCTACTGAACATTCCCTTCACCACAAGGAGTACACAATGGAAGTATTCCTTTAGACATTAAAGACGCTTTTAACAATGTCAACACTTCTGCGATTACGAATACGCTGTCGAATTTGAGGGTGAATGACTCGCTTGGCGAATTGATTAATCTTCTGCTCACAAGTATGATTATTAATTTGAAGCTGGGCGTGGCGTCTGCCAGAAGATCTGTCTCCAGAAAATACCCACAAGGTGGAGTCCTGTCCCCTTTCTATGGAACTTAGCGGTGAATAAACTGCTGGTATGTCTAAGAGGGCGCCGTGGCTCAGTGGAAATGAGCATGGCTACTAAGCAAGGTGTTTGTGGTTCTAATCTCAGTAACACCAAAAGTATTTTGTGTCCCACCTCTCGCGAATGGATGACAAACGTTCCGAGAAAGTTTCTCAATTCGCCGTTCGGATCCGGTCCGGTAGGTCCCTTCCATTTGTGTGCAAAAATATACATGCTCAACACGAATGTTTGCGAGAAGCTAGGCCTTGGACCGCAATGGGCTGTCATGCCGAATATTATTATTATTATGTCTAAGAGGTCAGGGCTGCAGAGTAATCACTTATGCGGATAACGTGTCTATTGCCACCTTTGGAAAACACCCATATATCTGACAGGAACTTCTGCAAAATGCTCTCAACAAGCTAACATGCTGGGCAGATCGCTGGGGTTTAGGGTAAATCCTCACAAAACTGAGCTTCTATAAAAGGTATAAGCTTAACATTCTCTGATAGAGCCAAGTATTTGGGTCTTATTTTGGACAGAATGCTGAGCTGGAAACCTAACATACAAAAAAGAGTTCGTAAAACCATTGGCACTCTTTTCATGCAAAAAAGCCGTTGGGGTCTTTAACCCCACATAACCCATTGGCTATATATAGCGGTAGTAAGTAGAAGAAGACGCCTACCTGGAAGAACACATACATTTGTTCACATTTCTACATCATCGTCCATCTTCTCTGTACTTGTCCAGGCCTCTCCCAAAAGCGTAAACTCCATATGGGAGCTTTCTTTTACAACAACACTAATGTCATTGGTAGTCTCCAACGCTTCATACGAAGCTCTAACTGGTTCATCGAGTAGGTGGAAGGAATTTTTCCTGATCCGTGTGGTATCACAATGGAACATTACTTGGTCTAAGTGACAGCAACCTTAACCTAACCCAACCTAACCTAGTGCAGCATTCTATTTTGTTAGAGAAGTACGATAGGCTGTCCAAATATTTGTTCGTTTGTCCCTGTTGAAGAGTTTCCGAAGTTCTCCTCTTTTGGCCTCGAGGGAACATCTCTCGTACCTCTAACGCGAGCTGTAAGATAGCTTGTGTGATAGGCATTTGTAATTGCCTCGGTGAGGTCGTTGGCAGTGCTGCCTTAATATACAATCGAGTTAATAGGGGTGTTATATTGAATTTGACTGAGTCTAGGTAGACTTGCCGTTTGATGTGTTTATGGGTTATTATAAGAGATGGAACCCTATTGGGAGTTTTTATATTAAAATTTATGGTACATATGGTCGGGGAATGATACCTCCTTCATTACATGCCATTTCAGGATCGCAATGGCCGTACTTGCATCTGTCTAGTACCTCTCTCCTTTTTTTATATAATGTACATACGCTAAAGGGGTTTGCACCCTTATAATGCTTAGAACAGCGTGGGCGTTAGGAAAATTTGGGAGAGTAAAAGTTGAGATGTCTATGCGACTGCAGATCATATATAGCGTTTATGAAGGTTGCATCACGTCATCACATATAATGTTTTTGGATTAAGAAGTGGCTCACCTCTTAGGTTGATATCGGAGCTTCCCCAGACTAGGTGGTGAGAGCTTGCATTGCACCCTATCACGAATTTTTGGCTGTGAGCTGTGTTCGATAAGGCTCTGTATTGTTTTCGGTGGTAGGTCTTCTTCCTCCAGCGAAGAAGGCAGCGGCAAGATTAATGATTTGCGTCTATATGGAGATCACGGTTAAGGCTCTGGAAATTTATTGATTTTAATTGACTAAATGTTAAACGAGTGGTGACATAGGATTGCTGTCCTTGGTCTCCCGTTTCTTTTGCAAAAACTCAACTTACCCTGTTTGTTTGGGATCCCCAAAATTTTTTCGTTTTTGATCCATGGCTCTTGGATGAGAACTATGTCCCAGTTGTTTTTTTTTTTTTGAAAAAAGCAGGCAGATCTATGCAGGTTTATATGCACACACTTCAGCATTATGTGTAGCGACTGGGCTTATTTGTCTGTTTTGTGGTCCCTGAGTGGTTGCGCTCGCCATAGGCTGTGTTTGTTTCATTGCCTTGATTAAAAGACTATTATATAAGAGTGAAAACGGTAAACAAACTACAGCTCACTGCACGCATAGTAGAGAAATCTTTATGGATAAATGGGACGTCCCAATTGAAAAACCCATCTTCAACTGCAAAAAACAATTACACGAGTAGTTATATGCAAACTCATAAACTATTAGCAATTTACTGGAACCAAGCATTAACTTTTCATGTCATTTCAAAATCCGAAACATTACATACTTAAGCGTAACACAATTTTAGCAACAGGTAAACGTAAATCTTTACGTTCTGTAACATATCACATCACGTGACCACAGAAAGAGGCATTTTACTAAGCATTCAAATTGCTCAACATTTTCGCACACAAGCAAACCAAACGAAACCAAGGAAAACAACGAATAGAAAATTCATTCTAGCGCATTTTGCACTCAAAACAAATAAATACATAAATTCATTTGATTCTAGATCGGTCTCCAAGGATTTCAAAAGGTCGGTCGAGGCTATTATTTGTAAGAATTACAAGCGACACTTGCTTCAGCTTCGGTGGCGAAAACAGGGAAAAAAGTTGGGTAACACCAGTGCTACCTTTCACTGATTTAAGTGAAAATTGCTCTTGTAAACGTCTACTGTTTAGAGTTAGACAAAACACATGACGCCATACAAGATACAGATACATCGGCGATCAATGTTTAGCTCACAGCTCCGGTGCTCCACTGAGACGACCGTCCGTCGACATCGGCGCAGGTGACGGTCGATTGTTTTGCGGCCGTTTAATGTTTTATTTATATTGCTGCTGTCAATGCCAAGTGGAATTTTTTAATGCAACTTTTCGTTGGAGCTTCAGCCCAGCGGCTAGCGTTGAAATGCGGAAAGAAAATCGTTGCGTTGGTCTGGCCTCAGTTGGAATATTTCTGTTGATAGTTTTTTCTGCGGGGGACTGGATGGAAACAGCATAAAACAACAACTGTTGGTGGTTGACACCAGCAGCAAATGATATTCATACAAATCCTTCTCATGTATAATTCTGATGTTAGTATGAAATAAAAAGCAGATCATGAGCGCAACTCAATTGCCCAACAAACACCTATATAGTTGAAGTCTAATCCATCCGCGGGATTAATGTCGCTCTGATGCATTCAGTGTTTACACCCCTCGTCTTCTTTCACATTGGTCTTCGGGGACTAGGGGAATTCTTCTTTCTTACGGGAGGAGGAAAGTCTATAACTATCTCTATAACATGAAAACACCAAACCGATAAAAACATCTCTCTTTGGTGTTATTTAGTTGTCAATTCAGGTGCGCCTGTGCGCCGGTGCACACGGTGCGCATGCGTACATACCCGCAGTGCGCAAAATTATGTTTTCGGCTTGTTTTGATGTTCAAGAGGTGCGCGCATTCCGTTAATGCGACTGCGTGCAAGTTTTATATCAGCCACCTAGCGCCATTTTTTGTTTGCCATCAGCTTACAATGAATAGGCAGCTAAAGATGTTGTCCTAAAGGCAAACGTTGCTCCAAATGAGTACTGAGGATCAGGCTATTGAGTAATTGTGCGTCCACCCGTCCACAACGATAGCGGCGATATACCGAGCAATGTTCTGGTTTTTCTCTGTTTAGCTGATTTCCCCATTTAAGGTTCTGTCGAGGGATGTGCTCTCGAGTATTGCTATGGGAAAGTTTGCGTTGCAATTCCATTTATTAATCTAATCGAACAATGGCCAACATATTAGTGCTGTAGAATGGCGAATTATAAGAAGAGCGCGATGAGAAGTGCTTTTGACGGTTCAATGCTGCTGTTGCTACACAAATACATATTCATTTAGGAAAGATCACACAACTGTTAGCGCAGGCAAAAATTAAGAACAGCACACATTCCGTCGCTGTGAGAGATTTATGTTTCTTATGTGACAGGCGAACTTTCTAATTTATTTGCCATGTAACAGTTGAGGCAAGCGCGCTTCGATTTATTATCAATGCAGATAAGTGCCGCTCAAGACACATCGTTTGTAACACATACATAAATGGAAATAACTATTTCGTTCAAATTACAGGATTTACTTTGCAAGAGATAGCTGGATGGCTGGATGGCGTGTCGACTAGCCAATGACACCAAGGGAAGGATAATCTTTTATTTGAAGAAAAAGTTTTGGTAAAAGTCCATCATCGTCTTTGCACTACAATTTTGTGGAATTTGGCATTCCTAATTGTGCGCATCACGGACTAGCCGGACTAGCTGTCGTGTCACATAAACCCTACTGCAAAGGACTTTCCGAGCAGAATTCTCATCGGTTATGTGAGCCAGGTGGCTTGCCCACCGGCGCCTATACCGAGCTTAATTGTCCTCACGATATGAGCATCGCCGTGACGCTCATAGATCTCGTCATTATAGAGTGTCCGAAATCATCCTTTTTCAAATATCAAGACTTTTCTCTCGAACGTGGCTTAGAGGACAGAGTTCTTTTCGCTAAACACCAAAGTCTTGGATCCGTATTATTAAAATCTTTAATTAAACTTGACTTGACCCCTGTTTGTCTGTATTTTCGACTACCATGAGGTCCTTTTTAACCACTTCTCATATGACCAGGAGAGGTGAGAGCGAGTGTCTACGTCCCAAATAGCATTTTTTATATTAAGCGTGTAGCGTTTCGTGTGTGGCCCTTGTGATCGGTGGACATTTTTATTTTTTCGACTTCTTTAAGGTACTTTTAGTTCCATCTTGTTATCAGCTGCTGCAATTGACCCCTGTTAGTTAAAGGATTGCACTACATCTTCTTGAGGGACAAATGTTGAATCTTTTACTCGCAGATGCGGCCACCATGCAGTCTCAGATTCCGTTCCGCACTCCCATTGTGGATGGATCAAAGCTTTTTGTGTGTCTACCAATGTTGTCAGTATGGTCTCCGTGTGTCAGTATCTGGATGGATTTTTAGGGGTTTGTTTATCTCATCGTTACATAAGAGTATCGGATGACTTTCTCCAAGATGATGCAGACCAGTTCATCGCCTTGTTGAAGCCAGCTATTGTTGTTGAATTTACTTGACAATGATCCGGGTATATTTACATACCTATAAGCCATATCGAGGAGGAGGACAAGATTATATGTCAGTTAATTGGGATACCGAATTTTCTCATTGGTCGAACGCGGCCTTAGTTGTGTAGTACATTTTGGAACTCTAGATATTCCACTATTGCCTGCCTAAGGGTAAAAATCAGATCAGGATGAAGACTCAGAGGTATGGGCCAATATTAACTTTAGCGTATAGGGCTATCTTGTATTGTAGGATAGAGGAGAAACTCAAGAACGTTATGTCACGTTATTCGAATACCACCTGCCTAAGGGTAAACACAAGATAAGGATGAAGACTCACTGGTATGGGCCAATATCGACTTTAGCGCATGGGGCTATCCTGTATTGAAGGTGTAACGGAGTTTTCCCAGCCGGGGTAACGATCGTGAATCCTGAGCGATGCGTGAGCGTGAGCCTGAAACGAGCGTAAATCCTGAGCAATGTGTGGGCCTGAGCCTGAGCCTGAGACGAGCATACACCCTAAGCGATGTGTGTGTGTAAGCCTGCGATGAACGTACACCCTAAGCGTTGCGTGAGCCTGAGCCTGAGACAAGCGTAAATCCTGAGCTATGCGTGGGCGTGAGCCTGAGACGAGCGTAAATCCTGAGCAATGCATGGGCGTGAGCCTGAGACGTTGTACGTTGTACGACAGCAAGGATAGTACCCTAAGCGTTGCGAGCAACAACCTGCGGAGCAATCGCACATCGAAGTTGCGATGTACGACGGCAAGAATAGAAATGAATGCAGTGGACGACCTGGGCAGCGAATATGCAAATGACGTTGGAAGCGGATGGGCAGTGAAAAGACGACAGCAGCTGATGAGAAGTGACGTCGACAGCGAATATGGAAATGACGTGGGCAGCGGATGAGTAGTGACGTCGACAGCGAATATGTAAATGACGTCGGCAGCGAAATGCAAAGCAAATAAATACATCATTTGCATTACATTTTTAATTTTTCTTGCACTTACCGAGGCGTGATCCAGAAAGCGTAGTGGCAATTAAAGAAGCGAGTAAGAGGGCGACTGCCTGCGTGATCATCCTTTCATATTATTTTGCGTTACAAAATTTTTAAGTCACGCGCTGCGATGTGATTGGCCAGCCCGGTGGCGTGATGGCTGGATTTATATTATCTAGTCTTTTGTCATCGCTTCTTCCTCCCATAGTTGCACTATTGGTCAATGAATTGTGTCGGGTAGTACGGCTTCTCAATTTTAATCAGCTCCGTTGTGATATAATCTGATCCCGATGCTAAAGTCCAAAAAACTTTTCTCTTTTCTATTTAGGGAAGCATTATTTAGATGTAAACAATGTACCTACGCTTCTGGTGAACTTGTGTAAAGCTACAAAGTAAATGCCTGCCTAAAGAATACAAGAACCACATAACTAGACACGCTGCCACCGTACATGCAGGCGTGCGTATAGCAGCAGATTGTCATATTGACAATGAAGCCAAAGTCCTAAATTAACCAAATTAAAGTAAATAAAAGTTGCATCAATTACCGTGGGCTGCCAAGTCGATTCAGCATCGAAGCCGTCCATCGTCGCCGCTCAGCTGCCTTCAATCCGAGATGTGCAGTGCTTAGTTGCAGAATAGGGGCGCACATATGTCCCATCTCCATCTCCATTCCCCGATGACGACGAATCATTTATAAAGCAATTATATTAGGCGACAGCCGACGACGACTGTCTTATGGTTTTGGTTTGAAAATAAACAAAAACACAGTTATGAGGGGCTTCCACCGACTGTTGGCTGACCGTGGAACTTCTTGCTTCTGACGTTCAATTTACCAGACCAGACCGATGGGATCCCACTTGCTGGTAGAAGACAACGTTTTCCGCTTTCCCCGATACGGGATCTGATTAATGCCGATGAAATAGTTTTAGTGCGCCTCTTAACTAAGAGTTGCTGCCACGACGAGTGCGGCACGGCGTTCTGGATTGAATTACATAACATTCGCTCTCAGCTTCCTCGCTAATTTTTTTTTTTTTGGCAATTGATATTTTCGACAGTTGGTTGTTGTTATTGTTTGCTTGCGTTCAATTAATTTGTCTGATTCGGCCCGCAACTAACAAAGCTTATTGCGGGTTATATGCTTTCGACCCGAAAAGGTCAATTCCATTCTCCAGCAGTTCGTGTCTACTCTCAATTTAAATTCTAATTGAAAATTTCTTTCATTTCTTTGCGTTTTGTTTGGATGCCTCTAATGGTTGGTGGTTGGCGGGCGCTGGCTGAGGTTTAATTTAATCGCTGAGTGCGCCCAAGTGTTGAAACAATTTGTTTAACCCATAACCCTTGCGATGTCTACTCGTTGATGTTGGTGTATTTGCAGAGAGCAGAGAGCACAGCAGGGCAGATTATAAATGAAGTTTGACCTCAAAATTTGTTCTGATGATGGATGCGTCTTAATCGAAATAAATGAAGACAATTCAATTAGAATTTCGGTGCTCTTTGTTTCCTTCCTTCTGAAGAGGTTTTGGTATGATGAGATTTTTATTTTTATTTTACTAATAATACGGTTATGATATTGTGTTTATTAGATCATTCTGTGTTATTAGGCAAGGAACATTGAGTATTTTTAAAGCAACATAATAATTCATGCAAATATCTTCAAAGTGGACATTGCCGAAAGAACTGGTAAAAATATTGCCATCTCTGATCTGTGTTGTTTGTTAGCCATGCAACGAAAACAGGCAATTATAAGCAAAATTATATGAAATGATAAGAACTTAAGAACACCCTATGTAGCAGACTTTATAGGTAGTGTTGTAGTTTTTTGGATTTAATTTATTTATACTTATTTTAAATTGCAGGCAATTCCTTTCCCGCAAAATTAAAGACTTATAGGAGACTGAGTTCTCAATTATCGTATAGAGTTAATGATGCAGTCCTACAAATTTGAACATTTTCTATCGATTCTTTATTTTTTCCTTGTCCTTAGTCAATTAAGAGAAAAGTTAACTAATATTACTTTGTCCTACAGACCAAATAAATCTGTAAGCTTCAATCCTATAGTTGTGTTCTTAGTTGTGTTAGCTTTATATATAAAAACTAGCATTTCCCGGGCGCTCCGCCACACGCACACATGAATCCATGCCTTGCCATCCCTACCACGGGAGGAGTGTACTATTGCCTAAACCTAAACAAGTGCTACCTCGATCGTATTACAACTATGTGGTTTTCTGAGATTTTATTAAGATGAATATTCTGTGAAAGTTTCAGCTCAATCGGCTTTCTAGGGTTTTTTGTGGAGTAGGGTGAGTGAGCGGGGCCCAGGTTAGACCGGGGTTTTCAGCTAGTATCCTATAAATTTGTTCTTCATTAGAAAATTCTGGTACTAGCGCTTATATAAAAAATACTTTGTGCTTAATTGCTGCAAAGCAAATGTTCGACAATGTAGAACTTGGATATGAGGCAGTCAGAATTAAGAACATAAGGTTAAAGATCGGAAGCCCCATAAACGTCAACACACCTACAGAGGTTTTCCAGACAATGAAAAAGAAAAATTCTTTGAATCTCCATAGGGGATATGAACGCCAAAATAGATAGGGAGCCAATATGAAATATAAATTGGCACCCATAGTTAACTCGAAAACCAGAACCTTGCATTAAAACTTATTGGTGACGTACAAATGGCGAAAACAATCGAATCGCTTGAACCATGTAGAAATGTTTCCTGTCCGTCACTGTTACATCGCTTTTTCACAAGCGGTGTTCAAAAGAAATATTCAGATGTATCCGCGCCCATTCTCCACCCCATCCGTAATACCCGTGCCTCAACTCGAGACAACCATAAAGCCTAACTTCGGACGTACTAACCAATTCAGAGATTCCTTCTTTACTTTAGCCGCACGATAGTTATGTGGAATGAATTGCCTGATTCTGTGTTTCCGCATTTGTATGATCTGCAGTCGTTTAAGACACGCGTGCATAGACATGTCATCTTTTCCTCTCCCTAATTTCCTAACGCCCACGCTGTGCAAACCCATTTAGCGTGTGTACATTATAAAAAAAGGAACACTAATTTGAAAATTTTGTCGTTGTGAGTAAAATATTTCCTTCCCAAAATACACCAAGCTTTTCATGAACTAATAGTGGAAGTATGGGAGGAAGAAGCGATGCCAGAAGACTGGCGAAGAGGCATCCAGTGCCCCATACATAAGAAAGTAAATATCACAACATGCAGCAATTATCGTGGTATAACGTTGTTGAGTACCGCGTATAAGATTTTTTCCTCTATTCTAAAAGCCAAGATAGTCCCATACGCTAAAGTCATAATTGGTCCATACCATTGTAACTTAATCCCAGGCAAACCATCAACTGATTGATGGAAATATGGCTAGAGTATCAAAACTCACTACAACATATTTTTATATAATTTAAAGCCGCTTTTGATAGTATAGCCAGAGTAGAACTTTTTAAAGCCTTGAGAGAATTCGGCGTCCCAAAAAATTGACACGACTATGTTGGTTGACTATGACCAATGATATAAGCCATATAATAATCGGACCACTATCTAGCCCATTCAACACCTATAACGGACTTCGACAAGGTTATGCACAGGCCTGCGTCCTGTTCAACTTGGCATTGGAAAAAGTGATTAGAGACTCTGAAGTAACGGCGAGAGGAACAATGCTCTATAAGTCCATTTAGATACTGGATTACGTTGACATCATTAGCTGAAACCGAAGGGCTATACAGGAAGCTTTCTTCCAGATCGACCAGGCGGTACGGAATCTGGGGATGCACATAAATAAGAGCAAAACAAAGCATATGGTGCCCACGTCTGCGAATAGAAGGTCCAACATTGATTCCTCAGTTAAAATCGTGGAGCGCGAATTTGAAGAAATGCGATCCTTAAACTATCTCGGGTCAACTGTAGCAGCCAATAAGAGCATGTAGCCAGAAAAACGCGCACGGTTGCTTAAAGCCAACAAAGCCTTCTTTAGTCTGTCAAGACTAAATTAACCATAAAACTGAAGCTGCTGGTGAATAAGACAATGGTCATACCAGTACTAACATATGGAACTTGGGTGCTTGGCAAAAAGCATTCTGAGCTCTTAACCACGTTCGAGAGAAAAGTCTTACGGAGAATTGTTGGCCCGTATGTGAGGAAGGACGATTCCGGAGACTCTATAATGATTAGATTTACGAGCGTTACCGCGATATCGACATCGTGAAGAGTATTAAACTCGGAAGGCTCCGGTGGACATGAGCGAAGAGGATCCTATTCGGAAAGTTCTTTGCGGTAGGTTAGGATTTGGAACACGACAGCAAGGTCGGCCAAGCCTACACTGAAAGGATGGGGCAGACCAGGACGCCCAGAGTATGTAAAACTGGATGACATCGGCTCAAAACCGGGATCGGTGGAGAGATTTTTTGCGGGAGGCTATGACCGGATTCCGGTTGTAAAGGCAAATTTGATGATGATATATTAAAGAAGATCAGTACGAGTAAGAACAGAAATTGAGGGAAATTTGGTTTTCCTTTAGATGGGTTTTCTATCATAAAAATTCAGAAATACTAAAAAAATTATAGATTCAGATTGAATCTCTCAGCACATAGATTAATCTGATATTGATCAAATTTTATTTAATCGGATGTGGTAAACAAATTAATTAATTTATATTGAAAACTCCAAGTTTTTGAGATTTCTGGTAATGACACATGGGATTGTCACGTATTGTTACGTATTCGCTGTTCGCGTCCATGCTCTCGACTTACATTATTTGTGTGAATTTATTTCAAATTTAATTGTTCTGAAACAAAACAGCTACAAAAACAACAACAATAACAACAAAAAATCAGCAAAACATTTTGCAAACATTTAATCCTCTGCTCTTCAAGTGTCCCTTTTGATCTGTTCTGATGATCTCTTTTGTCGTCGGACCTTATTATTACCTATTGGTGGATTTCGGTTACCGTCCCGCCCATAACGAATACATACACCAGTTGGTTGCAGGACTCGTAACTATTACTGCTACGTATTTTTTCCACTTTCTGATATCCAGTAATCCCTTTAGGATTATAGAGGATTTTACACTCTCATATATTGAACACTTAAGATAAGGGTCGGAGAGAGTGCATATCAGTTGGTGGATCGGACATGCGACAGCGCTCCTGGGTTTTGAATAAATCACATTTTCCCATCGCATCACATTCACTTAATATCGAGGTGAGCAATGGTGTTGCTGTTGCATTATTATGTTTTTCTAAAACATCAGCAGGACACGATGTTGATGGGGGCGTAACCACAAACAATGGATTTCCATGAGTGTAAACATGCACAAGTACCTTTGCTAGATGAAGTACAAAAAATTTATTTTAAAAGTACGCGAGTAGTTGTATTCAGCCTTTTTTGGTTATAAGAGGATTATTTTTTTTTTGTATTTAGAAATGCGGAAATCCTTTAGCCAGTGGTGCCAAACGAACAGCAATTTAATCACCCTGTATAGTGTATTAGAATAATGTTAATGCAAATTGAAAATTTATTTGTCTTATCTAGGATTGAAAGAAAAAATAAGAGAGGAAAACCCAGAACAACTTGAAGCTCCGGAACAACTAAAAGATTCTTAAGAAAGCTCGAATTTGGCAAATTATTCAAGAATCCATAATTGTCTTAGTAGCATTTGAATAACTCTATCGCAGGGTTATATTGCTGTACGTACGTACTGACATATGTACTATGTACCTAACTATTACTTCATCACCCACTTGACCAAAAACATTACTAATTTACCAATCTGACACGTTCAAAGCTCCTAGAATCCATTTCATCAACGTGCCAGCCAGCTCTTCATCGTTCAAATGCGACCGATTTACATATCGAGTACAGATGACGGTGATCCGTTCGTTCACTGCAAGGGAATACTCGTCGGGCAATCGCAATCGCACTCGTACTCTCACTTGCACCACACAATATTAATTTCTGTATTAAGTAAGTTAAGTGTCTAAGAGGAAGAAGAAATTAAGTTCAATTTGAGTCAATCACTGCGATGATGTGCACAGCATTAGCGGGAGTCAACGCCGCCGAAGCGAACGGACTACTGATTCTGGATGACTCTGGCTATGTCAAGCCAATGAATGTCCAATCTTCTTTTTTTTTCCTGTGCTTTAATATGTGTTTGTGTTTATGTATGTGTCTATTATTAAATTTTGGTTCCAGCTGGATGGATGGTCATCGTTATTAGTCCAAAGATGACAGGAAGGCAGATAAGTTGCGTATGAGAGTGTGCGGGTGTGAAAGTTTGTGACCCTGATGCATTGATGGTAACGCGGAATACAATAAGTGACCCTGGAATATAATTTCTAAATTTCTAAATGAAAACTGTTGGTAGATTTGCAGAACTATGTACCATGGTGGAGGGGGGGCAGAGGGGTAGATCTAAGCAATTAAAGGAAGTTTCGATTTGACGCGCAAACTCCTCTAGAAACAATAAAGCTATCAATCATAAATTCGCTCGCTTCACAACGGGAGGAATCCATCAAACACGGTCCAGGTAAATAATCAACAACGAAATCGAGCGCAATCTTCGCGGCGGTAGACTTGCACGGTTGTAAAATGTAATGCGCTTCTGGTTAATTACCAGTTTCGAATCGACCCTCACTGTTGTTTTTTATACTCTTACTTTTTTTTTTAAGTGGTGATTATTATGATTGTTGTTGTTTTCACTTGATGATCGTTTGTTATGGACACGTTGCTCGATCTGTCTATTAAGTTGATCTCAGTGTTGATCGTCAGTGATCACTAATCGACAGTGAGTCGTGTGGTGTGGCATTAACCCAATAGGTCATCGCCGCACTTACGTCATAGATAATTTGATTAAAAAACAATGCGCAGTCGGTTGTGAGTGTCTGCTGAGTGATGTTGTGATACAACATACATACACAAACATGCATGCATAAACTGAGCTATCCCCCCCCCCGCCAAATTGAAAGAATACAAAAAAAAGTAATTAAAATCTTGGTTGGAGATTTCTAAGATATACATACGGTGTAGAGCTTTGTATTGGAGATGAAAGAGAAGTGAATTCTAATTCGAAGAACTCAAATAATAATCGATATTACCTTAGGGCAAATATTTTTCAAAGATCATCACTAGCTACAACCGGTAGCCTCTTAATAGGTTTTGAAATAATCACTTTTATGAAACACACTAGACCCTGTATTTGTTTATTGTCCAGTTATTATTTTTTCTTAAATTTATACCTGATAAATTCCCGACGTTTATTTAGAATATTTCAAGAACTCATCTCCTCTACCACCACCCAAGAGATGATTTTTTTTATCGACAAACGCTCAAGGGGCTAAAATACTTATGATAGTAGGCAAACCGTGGGCACTAAGGTATCAAGGAAATAAAGAGGAAATGTCGATGTGCATGCCTGTGGATCATATTGATGCGTGAATAACAGAGCTTCATAAAGTATTCCACATTCGTGTTGTAAAGAAAGAGTCTCTAGACCTAATAGTACGTCCGGTGATGAGCTTGAGGATAAAATGATGAGCAATTAGAGCGTCACGAGTACTGCGGTTGAATTCAAGGTTTTTCTTTCTTACAAAAAAAGACCCAAATACTTGGATCTACCAGAGAATGTAAAGCTTATGCTTAACATAGAAGGATGGGTAATAAGTGGGACTTTATATTTCCTGGTGAATAGGACAATCTGAGATTTGTGAGGAATTACCCCTAAGCCACAGCAATCTGCCCAGCAAGTTAGCTTGTTGAGAGCATTTTGCAGGAGTTCCTTTACGGTGTTCAGGTATTTTCCTGAAACGGCAATAGCAACGTCATCCGCTCAAGCGATTATTATGCAGACCTCATCACTTAGGCTTACCAGCAGCTCATTCACCGCTAAGTTCCAAAGAAGGGGGGACAGGACGCCACCTTGTGTTGTTCGTCTGTAGACAGATCTTCTGGCAGACGACACTCGGAATTTATAATCCTACTTGTGAGCAGAAGATTAATCCATTCGCCAAGCGAGTCATCCACCCTCAAATTCGACAGCGTATCTGTAATCGCAGATGTGTTGACTTTGTTAAGAGCGCTTTCAATGTCTAGGAATACCACCATTGTTTACTCCTTATGATGAAGGGAATATTCAACAGAACGTACCAGTGTATGCAGAGCTGTTTTTACAGACTTGCCTTTACAATACGCGTGCTGGTCTGTAGACAGGAGTCTTTCGTCAGTGCGTATGTAGATATCGATCAGTCTTGCCAGTGTTTTTAACAGGAATGATATAAGACTGATTGGCCTGAGATCCTTTGAAATAACATGTGAGCATTTGCCGGTTTTGGGTATGAAAACCACGTTTACTTCTCTCCAAAAAAAACTGGAATATGGACCAGATCGAGACAACTCTTTAGAATTGTCTCCAGCAAAGGAAGGATAATATCCGAGGTCCTTTGCAGCTCGGCTGGAATTATGCCAGCAGATCCTGCAGATTTTTATGGTTGAAGCTTTGTAGCGCCCAAAGGAGTTTGTCCTTATTTAGCAGATCATTGAAGGTAGTTGTATAAGTGTCTGCCCTATCAATAGCATATGGGAGCTTCCCGTAAAGTGGGTATCTAACAGCATATTGAGAGATTTTCGTACTTCGCTTTAAGTAGTCCACCCACCATCTGCCTTTTGCAGGCAGCTCGCCATTATTGGAATGGTTGCGATGATCTTTTTTAGCCTAGACGCCTTAAAAGATTCTTCTATTTTATCACAGAACAGTCTACAAGAAGAAGAAGAAGAAAGAAACTTGCATTCACTATCTCTGTAAATGTCTAGCATTAGCAGACTCCCGACTCCGATAAATGTTGACCTGACAGAGCTTTCGGAGTGCAGGATAACCTATCTTATCTCGTACCTGAATGCTATAGGTTAGATTTCACCAACCATTCAGAGGGTCTCGCAAGAGCAAGAGCGAGGACCACCACTCTACTTAGCTACCTACCTTGTATGTTGACTGATGTTAAAAGCAAATCAGATCACTAACGAGTCTAATTAATATTTACGCATGAGTATAACGTGCTAAGTAAAAGAAATGGACTCGATAGTCCGCATCCTTTTTAAACCGTTTTGGATAATGTAACCCTTACTTCTAGTGAACTCTTGCGAACATCAATTATTTACAAGTTTTGTGCCAGTAACTGACTAACGAACAAAGGCGGGAGGTCAGTAGCCGTGGTGTCAGTGGGTATTACATCTATTGAAGGGACTTTCAGTGCTTCGCGTATTTAGCGGGCACTAAGAAAAATAGGGATGCACATTCATAAGAACAAAAAAAGTGGTGGGTGCGTTGCGAACTTTACAAACTGAGGTATGGTAGAGCGCGAATTTAAGGCAACTACGTGCTGTTCTTTTTTACATTAACTGCAGGTAATGACAGGATTGGAAGGGACCTACAATTTAATGGCGTATGCGAACGGAGAATTGAGTAGGTTACTGTGAAAAGTTATTACTCTAGGAGGTTTGCCAGAGATATATGGAACCGTGCAAAATACTTTTTTGTGTTTTCTGGGATTCGAGCTACGAACCGCCTGCTCAGACGTCCATGCACTTAACCACTGAGCCACGGCGCCTACTGTGTGCAAAAATATACATGCACAACACAAATGGTCGCGAGAAGCTAAGCCCTGGACCGAAACGGTTGTGCCGAATGTTTTTATTTGTATGACAGTATTAAACCAGTATTACATTTAAAATAATTCTAGATCCACCAACACCACCAGGAAGCTAACTATAACATCGAAACAGTTGTTTGTGGTACAAATTCGAAGCTTTGGTAGTATGGCAAAGGCGATCGAGTTCTAAGCCGCGATCGAGCGGAAAATCTTTTAACCAAAACTTTAAAAACAAATGTCAAAAATATTCGGATAGCTTGAGATTGATAAAAGTTAATTGTATGCATAATAAAATTCTCCTTTATCTTCTACTAAATTCCAAATAATTCAAGCCAGCAAAAACCCTAAAAACGTTGTGCAATTTAAGTGATAAAGTTAATTCGATAATAAGCAATTGGCAAAAGAAATCAGCCAAATAATACTCGTAATAAAAATAATAATTTATTATCCTAATTGATGTATCGTCAGAGCAAACACTTAAAGCGTCGTCACACTCGTTTAGCACAAGTTCAGCACACTCTTCGTAGTCCTTAACATAACAATTGTATTGCACCATTGTTGTGAGCGTCGTCTGGCCATATAAATGCGGTTCACAAGTACAATTACAAAATATACTCGTAAGGACTCGCAAGGAGAGCACAATATTTGCAGTCGCAATTGTAGGATGTAATTATACAGTGAGCACCCTACAGGGCAAACAAAACTTCTAGATTCTGGAGCCAAAAGGAATGAATGTTGTGCATTATTCTTTGTCCTTTCCACATCCAACATAAGGACAAGCAAGTACGTACGTACTAGTACGTCACAAAAATTCTAAACTCGTGGTGTACTATTGAGAGCGAGGGGTGTACATTTCGAGCGCTTATGCTTTACATTCGTTTCAATTGTCGCGGAATAAGGTAGGTGTGGCTGGCAGTTTTTTAAGATTTCCGGATCTTCTTATGTTACAGCTCAATCGTTACAGCGCAGCAGTCGGGCGCGCATCGCAAACATCTTCCAGTTTTGATGGACAAAGGACAAAACGGCGAGGACCTCGCCTTCGTTTTGTTCGAGTTTTATTTCAATTCATTTTTTAAAAGAACTGAACCGATTCTTCCCGCGTAGTTATGGCGCGCATAGTTGGATGCATGCTCCGTTGAACCGACATCCAAGCACCACTTGGTCGGTCGGTGGCTTGTTGTTCGTTTGTTGCCTCCTAACAGTTTCTGTGTGGTATCGCTATGTGCGTCGTTCAACCTTTGATCGGAGTTGAGTTTGTGCACCAGGACGCGCATCGACGCAATGTATATACTGTGGGTTGAACCAAGTAAAAAACGGAGTTTATTCCAAAGGAAAGAACTTTAAGGACATTATAATTAAAAAAACTATGATGACAATAGCTGCAACATATTGAAAAGCATTATTAGTTCAATATATCCGTCATTTATGTATACAAACAAATACAATAACTTCCAGCACATGTGTATTTGTTATATTTATATAAATTACCCCTGTACCTCACGCACGTAAGCACACATGCACCATTGTTAACCTAAGACTGTGATAAAATATCATCACCAGAGTTTGGCATCAAGCTCTTTTGTCTAAAATGCGTTCTTATGGAGTCGATGGAAAACTGCTTCATTGGATTAAAAGCTATCTTTTGGACCGCTCAATTCACGTTTCAAATCTAGAATACACCAGATAAATGCTGGCGTTCCCCAGGGCTTCTCCGACGCTCTTTCTCATTTTTATTAATGATCTCTTGTCTATTACTACTAATCCAATTCACTCTCAACTTCTCATATAAGTTTGGGGAACGTCCATCCTCTTCTCATGTGAAACTCAAACTACTAAATATGTTAAGCACATTAAATTCTGATCTGGACAGCATAATGAAATGGGGAGAAAACAATCGAATAGAATTCAACGCTTCCAAAACCCAATGCTGTCTCCTGTCGTCTAAGCGAGTCCTAAGTCCCATGAATGGCACTTGCATCGAGAAAACTGAAAAACTCGCAATTCTCGGTATGTGCGTTAACGACAAGCCTCGTTGGACTTCGACCACATATTTACTGTCGCCCAAAATGCTGTGAAATGTTTAGGTTTTCTAGACCAGTGCAAAAAATATTTCACTCTCTCTCTGATCTGGTTACTATCTACAAGGCTTTTATACGCCCCAAACTTGAACACAATTGCTATATCTGGTCAGGTGCGCCTAAAACTACTTTGCATCTGCTAGATAGAATACAAAACCGCACGATAAAACTTATCGATGACGAAAATATAGCGAAATCAATAGATTCGCTCGAACACCGTAGGAACGTTTCCAGCTTGTCACTATTTTATCGCTTCTTCCACCAGCGGTGCTCAAGAGAAATAGCCAGTTGCATGCCACCTCTCCTTGAATTCAACCACAATACCCGTGGTGCTCTAAGTGCTCATCAGTTTACCCTTAAGCCTGTCTGCGGACGCACAGTAAAGTTCAGGGATTCGTTCTTCAGCCGTACAACACGTATGTGGAATGCTTTGCCAAGCTCTGTCTTTCCTCATCACTATGATACACAGGCATTCAAGACACAAGCTGAAAGGCTCTTCCTTTTCCTTAACGCCCACGCTGTGCCAAGCATTATAAGGGTTCGCGTGCGCAAATTATAAAAAAAAAACTCTTTTTATAACCCTCAAACATTTTGTTCAGTTATTCTTAAACTTTTCTGTTAAATAACACATTGAGAAATGTACTTGACATTTAATTAAGTAATACAAACTAGGAGCCCGTTTATTCGGTGCTGTGACCATACTAGTCTTATAATTACTTATTTTATTCCTTAATAAGCATCAATATGCTTAGGGTAGTCTTTAAATTCTCAAAGGTCAAGGGGAATATTTTCCAAAGCCAACTTTTGCTCTTTTAAACATGAAAAATAAAACAAATTTGGTAGTGAGCCGGCACAGGGGTCGGGGGGAAACCCATACAAATTTTATAAAAAAAAGTACGTTATACGCATGTATATCTCCGATGGACAACACTTTTTGTAAACGTTTGGAAGTAATCAGGCCCCGGGGTCGGGGGGCTCCCTAACAAAAATGTTAAAAAAATTTACCCGATTTTATTCAAACTGCACATTGTGTAACCCCGAGAAATTTTATTTTTTATAGGCTGTTTTTTTGTAAAATAATTGAAAATAATTTAGGACTTTTTTTTTGTCTTATTTTTAAATTATCCATATTTGCTTCGTGTGCACATGTGTTTGTTTGTTTGTCGTGGAATCTTGCCAGGAATTCTTAAACCACTTCCTATAGCCCGATTATATTGAAACTTTGCACACATGTAAACTTCCGGTGACAACACTTTCTATTAAAATTTGTGGCTCCTCGGGCCTAGGATTCGTGGGAATCCCATACAATTATTTTACAAAATTTACCCGATTTTTTTTTCAAATTTTCATTTTTTAAAAATTTGGAAATGACCCCAGTACCTATGGGCTCCTATTTAATTTTTTCAAAATTAGCCCGATTTTCTTCTAATTTTATTCCTATGTGTATGTATCTCTGCTGAACAACACTTTTTGTAAAAATTTGGAAATGATCGGGCCCCGGATTCGTGGGCTCCCAAACAAATTGTTCAAAAATGTACCCGATTTTCTTCAAATTTTATACGAAGGTGTACCTCGGACGGTCAACACTATTTTAAAAATTTGGAACTGATCGGGCCTAGGTCGTCCTATATAAATTTTTTTTAAAACTAACCCGGTTTTTTTAAAATGTTGTCTACATGTCTGTCTCCGATGACAACACTTTCTGTCAACATTTTTAGGGCCTAGGTGCTCCCATATAATTTTTTTTAAAGTAACCCGATTTTATTTAAACTCTGCAATTTGTGAGAGAATTTACACGAAAAATTTAAAATTTGTGGGTTGTTTTTTTTATTGTTATTGGTATTTATTTTTTGTTTATTTGTGACATATCACAAGGTCTTTTTTCCCTCCGTTTTCACTTATTTCGTAAACAAAAAACTTACTTATTTATTTGATCCAGTTTTTGAAGTAATATTATATTTTTACTAATTTTGCTTAGAAAGACCTAGAATTCTAATCTTCACAATTTATTTTATAATACATTTATTGATGTTAAATAACTATCTACCAATTTATCTATATACAAGATCAATATCTATTTATCATATGCCATATGCGGAATAATATAAAAAATCCTTTCTTGGACTTAGACAATCACAAAATTTTAGCACTCTATCTCGTGTGGAAGGCTGGTAAAAAGGACCTCAAAGAAGTCGAAAAAAAAAATATTTCAACCCATCACACGCTCCACACGCGACAAGCCTGTTACGCGGAATATAAAAAATGCTATTTTGGACTTACACTCTCACAAAATTTCGGTTCTCAAGGTCGTGTTGAAGGTGGTTAAAAAGGACCTCATAATAGTCTTAGTGTATAGACAAAAAGAGGTCAAGTCAAGGTAAAAAAAAGTTTTAAAAAGATGGGTTCGCAGTCCACCGGAATAAATCCAGAACATTCCATAACTACTGTTTGCCTAATAAATATTTTATTTTTTTTTTATCTCTTATTTGATAAAATCGTTCCACTGTGCCACTCGTTGGACAAACCGAAAACAATATCCAACTTTTCTAAGGAGAATTTCAACTTCCGTTTCTTGTTCGTTGCCAAAGCCTGCAATGAAACCAGAAAAATTCTTAAAAATGTCCTTGTCACCTTCGGCGAAGCGAATACTAACAGAGAGTTTCCTTGACATTTTGCTTTATTCTTTCTAGGATTGAAATTTGAAAATAAATCATTTTGTGCGTCACATCGGCACCTCAGTTTTGTATACCTCGGTGTTTATTGTTGTTGTTGAGTGTTCACCTTTTCCTACATGAACTGGCGTTTACCAAGTGCGTTTATGTTTTTTACAGAGGCTGCTGTGTGTGTGTGGGGGTAGTGTTACAGACTGTTACTCTGCTGAAATGTTGTGCTAAAGGTGCTACACATCACATATTCCATTTGATCCATTCTTTACGTTACATTGCCAAAAGTTGCCACCCAGAGAACATGACACATGCCTCATGGTTGCGCCTTTCCGTTACAGTTTATCGGAAATGTTGAAAAGGATTTACAGTGAGACGGGTTAATGCGATATTTGCGATTACAATATTGGGGTGGATAATTAACAGCGAACGGCTGAGGTTGGATATTGTTTGGTTTAATCTATTGTAGCAAACAAATCATGTGTCACATTGAAATAGACAGCTGCACATAGTTCATAGGCTTTCAATTGTGGCGATGACATCGATCTCGTATTAGTATCGTATATAAAAGAAGTTGATTCCGTTGACAAACATAAAAAAATGCAAATTCTATCACAAGCATCTTTTCCAGTAGGTTCCTATTTGTTCTTTTTGAATTTGAAGAGCTCTGACAGACATAAGTATGAGCTGTGCAGCTTTAGATTTCGCGTCGGCTGATCGATCGGGAGTCGGAATGAAGCATTTAAAGACTCTCGAATTTTATCAATACGCAAGTCTACCAGAGTATCTCTGATCACACAAGTGATCTCTTTTGACGAATATGTCGAATACCTCTGATAAATAGCCATATTTAAGATGCTGTTTGAAACTTGAAATCTGAATGTGTGGAATACCTGAAGTTTCACTTACTTCTTGACATAATCGAGTTCTTCAATGTTTATGCAAAGCGATGTGCTTTTATGTGACGTCTGAAACATCCTACTGGAGGGAATTTTGCGAAAATCTCAAGTTCAAGTTAAAGGCACTTTTTTCAAGACTGTTCAATTGCTGCTTTAAGCCGGTGGCATCATTAGCATTGGCAGAACACAGCGAGCTGTCATTGGTGCATTTGCTACCATTAAGGCAGTTCACGAGCAAGAAAAAGTATTTGTTGTCAACAAGAAGAGACATCCAACACCAAAGTATTAATTAGATCTTCATAATTTAACTTGGAGGTAATTAGGGACTTAGTCTAGCTAGGATCCGCTAAAAAATCCAATAACGACTCGAAGAATCACTTATGCCAATCGCTGTTTCTTTGGGTTAAGAATACAATTTAGTATTAAAGCCGTCTCTCGGACCAATTAGAAGATCTTATATAAGACTTTACACATCCTGGTTCTATTCTATGTCGCTATAGGATGGACTCTAGTAAAGTCGGTTGAAGATATCCTTGGTCGTTTCGAGCAGAAAATTTTTTGGACGACAAATTGCGTTGACGGGCTTTGAAGGAGACGATTCAATGACGGGGTTTCCGAGCTGTATAGCGACATCAACCTTGTCAAGAAGGTACGTGTTAGATGCTAAAATAGCTAGGACATGTAGAGCGCATGGACATCAACAGTACGGTCTTCAAATCGAACTCAGAGAGACAACCCAATAGATTGAGGTGATCAATTGTTGGAGTCAGTCTCACAGTTCTAAATCGGAATGCATGTTAGTTGAGAGCCCCGTCACCTTAATTTCACGAATAATACACAAATGTTTGGCTCAGCAGACCGTTGTGGTGCAGGCCTTAGCTTTTCGCGGCCATCATTCGTGTTGTGAACGTTATATTTTTGCTACAAAATGGATGGGACCTACAATTTAAAGCCATATACAAATTTTGCAAAAACATTGTTGAAATGCCAATAGCGGCATGCATGCACAACGACTAAGTTCAAACTTTCAAACTATGATCAGACAAACTGTGTAGGTTTATTAAAAAAAGCCCGAAGGCACCTACACGTCGGACCGTGAGGTTACAATCACACAATCATATACAATACACGTACCCGAACACATCTGACCAAAGGGTCTGTATTAATAGTAAGATAAATAGTAAATAGTTTATCCCATAAAATCTTCAGTCCGGATAAAAGCAGTAGGCTCTTTCATACCGTTTAAAGCTCCCGGCGGTGATGGGATCTTTCCAGCGCTTCTACAGAATGCGATAGATCTCATCCTACCAGGTATGATTGCTTTATTGGCCCCCGACCCCGCGGTCCGAGGGGCTCAAAATTTTAAAAAAAGTATTGTCACCGAAAATAAACACATGTGCAAAGTTTCAATAAAATCGGGTTTTGGGAAGTGGGTTATAAATTGATCGCAATGATCGCAATAATTCACGACCGACAAACAAACACGAAACTAAAACTAAAAAACAAGACATCCGATTGAACTGAAACTTCCAAAGAATATGCGTCTTAGCAAAATCTCGGTAAACCACATACTGTGAATATGATCCGATAGGTGGCGCTTTGTTTAGGTTTAGTCAATAGTACACCCTTCCCATGGTAGTGATGGCAAGACGTTGAATTTTGTGTGCGGGTGGTGAAGCGACCGGGAAAAGCTAGTTGGCAAATTAAAATTTTTAAATCATTTCCAGGGTAACTTTCACTGGAATTTTTCCAACTCTATGTTAATGTTTATGAATTTTGTGATACTCAAACGATCGAACTTTTGTTGTTTTGTTTAACAAAAATTAAGTAAACAGGAGACCTAAAATAACAGATCAATTCAAGTATTAAGCAGCAGCAGCAGTCAAGTATTAAGCATATCGGCTGTAAGATGATTAAGGAAGCATCGATAAGCATCCACTAAATGGTAGACTGGTAGCTGTAGTAAACCGCTTTTGAAATCCAAATTAGACAAGAAAATTGGTCGGAATTTCTTCGAATTGAGTGTTCTCATAATTCCCACCATTTCATAAGCATTTATTAAGAAAATTATATAAAAACATGAAAAAAGAAATGGGTGAAGGATACGTGCACGATTCTTCAAGGACGCGAATGCGTAAATTCTCATATAACAAGCCAACATTAAAATGTTTGGAGTATCAGAAGAGAATCGTGACGCTACAAAATTCGTGCCAATTATGTTAATTTGTGAAAGAACAGGTTCGAAGAGTATGTTGAACTGATTGTTGGTTTAAATCAACGGATGTATCATGTTGTTCAAGGATAATTTTATAATTTGGGTAGCAGCATTTAGGAAAGTATACCGACTCAATGCGATGTTCTTATTCGTTTTTGGTATTTCGCATATTCCAGAGACTGATGAATGGTTTTGATAAGCATCGTTAGACAAAACATACCGGCGAGTAAAATGAACAATACCCACACACACATATACACAATACTAAAATTCCTCCATTACATACAATCGCAAAAATAATACGAATCTAAATTTATTTTCGAAACTTTTGTGTTTTTGTGGTTTTCTATTGGCATTTCAGTGGCGATGTTTGAAGTGCATAATGCTTATGACTGAGTGGACTTCATACCAGCTATCTGCTACCCATATAAAGCCACAAACATGCGGAGGGTGCCATATTTCATTGCATTAGATATTGAATTGCATGGCGGTGATGCTGGTGCATAACCACAAAAGTTTTGCGCAAACAAACTTCGAACGTGAACTGTGCAAACTATGGCGGACATTCTTTGGCTAATGTGGCAAATGAAATGCTGCCAAAACGGAAATCATTTCTATTGACATGGATGCGATGGCGGTTGTTGGTAATAATGGTGATGGCAAAGAAATAATTGCACAATCGATACTGCGCGCTTAACCTTCGTAGAATGTGGGTTTTCGATAAAAAAAAAGTGCATCACCACAGAAGATAATAATTATTATAGTGTACAGTAGTTTGTGTGGCAAAAAGCGGGTATGCAGCATAAATCTGTGGTTCCGATGCAACCACATTTGATTTACTGCAGAACATGTCAAAGCCACAAAACTCGAACAGAAAACTTCTATTTTTTTCGCAGTCAGTGCTGAGAAAATGGAAAGTCTACTTCTGTAGACATTTAAACTGCTATGAAGATAAACATTCCGCTTTCTGGCAAAAGAACCGTTCAACCTAAACGATGACAACCAAAATTTCCGTCCACTTGACGAATTGAAGTAAGCATTAGACATTTGAATATCTAAACTTAAGAATAACAAAGCTGCTGTCCCTCATATTTTTAAACTGCAGTAGATCGCATACACCAGCTTTTCTCAAAATTTTGTTAAATGAAAAAATACCTTATGAATAAAATCTCAGCATTGTGTACCCAATCCACAAAAAAAGAAGACCCATAGAACTACGCCAAAAATAGAGGAATTATTCTCGTTAACATTGCCTATAAGATTAGAATAATATCTTCCATACTGTTTTAACGCCTGAATCCACTAATAAGAAACCTGATTTATCCATATCAGTATGGCTTTAAGCTAGGAGTCCTCTACAGATTCTAAATACGTTTCTTTCAAATCGGCAGATCTTCTTTATCGTTGTTGGTGAGGTGGATATTTTGGATAATGCCATGGATTATCACTGGCCAACACTGGTGTTGTTGGACAGTCCGTTTCCTTTTTGGCGTTGATCTTCATACCCCACTTGAGGTAGTAAATCAAGAGATTGCGAAAGTGTTCTTCCACTCTCCATGCAGCATCTCAGGAGAGAAGGAAACGGCATACTTGTTGGAATCATCCGCAAAAAGCAGGCAGCATTGGTGGGTAGATCCGTTGTATAAATGCTGAACAGAACTGGGCCGAGTCTGGAGCCTTGAGCAACTCCGGCTTTGATCCTCTTCCTAGTCGATGGGTTGCCGTAAATCTTTGAAGAAAAGATTCATTATTTTTACAATATAATTGGGGAAACCTTATCTAATTAGTTTCACAGTAGCACATATTCGAAGGTTTTTTTTAGTGTCTAATAAAAATGTTACTGTACTGCTTTTGAGAGTCAGTTCTTTAGAGAGCGTAGAGTGCTTCTCAGGAAAGCTGAACTGAAAGAATGGAATCAGGTTTTTTTCCGAACAAAACGCATTGATCTTATTACCAATGATTCCAATACCTTACTCATACAACACAGTAATGATATTGGCCGGTAACCAGTTACGCTGGAGAACTCAACCAGAGAGTTCAGGTTCTTAAAAGCATCAGGATTAGGATTAATTTCCTGAATCCGTTCGGTCATTTTATCTTCCTGGTAACTTCGCACAGATTGACTAAACAAGTTACCTGCACAACGCAGTTGCGAAAGTACAGACTGGTATTCTACATTGTCTGTGTTAAGTGCCCAATTGAAGATCCTTTAAAGACGTTTCCTCAGTTGTTGCTTGTGAGCATATATTGCCTGTATATTCTCAGGCAAATATTGAAAGCGATCCCTGCTAGTACGAACCGTTTTCTGCTGATCGATGGCTGTGTTCACTACAGAGTCTCAAAATTTCTGATAGAATCATCAATTTCATTATTCTCCAGATTTCTACAGGCCTCTGGAGTTGGTAGTTTATAGCTTCAGCTTCCGATATAAACCAGTAACAGTTGATTCTGAACTTTATTCAAATGTGTGTCCTCTTTTTTGTTTTTAATACAGAACAAATAATATTTTAATGCTACATGCTTTTACATATTTCATATCAATCCATTTGACATTGTTTCTCTGGAGGGTGGCACAGTGCAAGTGGGGTCATTAATAATTATTATAAGTATCGTAGTATTTAAGAAGAATTTAATGTGTCACTAGAGTGGTGCATTTATATACATTTTGTGGGCGCTGTGTATTAACATTTTGTGTGGCTTCTGGGTTTATACATTACAGTGGTGTACAAGTATATGAAGTATTACACTATAATGCAATATAAGGACACCTGTATAATTTAATTCCTCAGTTTGAAGATCGGAATAAGCAATTCTTGGTTTCCAATTAAAGAAGAAATTCAATTTATGTAAATTAGACAGGCGTTTTGGAATTTGACGAGTCCCTCGATTAACCATTTACTTTCTTAATTTCTTTCACAGCATTCTTCCCATCTATTTTTTGAATAAAATGTCTTCGTGATTTTGAGCAATGAATAAACACCTTCATCAGTACCTACCGCCGAATATTGTGGAGAACGAAAAGCATAATTATTATTGTAGCTACCTTTTGAATTTACATCGGGACTTATCCAAAAAGCGTCCTTGAATTTGGGAAAAAATAAATAAATAAATAAAATAGGTCGGCAAAATACTTTCAAAGCCTATGTCACATCCGTTAATGCAGTTTATCAGTCATTTCGTCGAAACAGAAAACAGAGAACGTTCTACCACGGAGTGCCAGTAATAGGTAACAGCCGCACCGACATAAAAAGGACAATAAATACGTTGTTCTAAATACAATAGCTGTATGAAGTGTGTTTTTAGGGCAACCAACCAGCAGCAATTCCATTGTGGTGGACATAAACGACACCCGAAACTGCCAGACTGAACTTAATTGCCACTAATGATAAGGTTGTGGAGTTGTGTTCTCTGTGCCTGTCGATCTGTTCCTTCAGACGTTTGGTCGGAATGATACTCACCTGAGTCTAAAAGAATAAAAGCAGCGAAGGCGACATTCATGAAAATTGTGTGTCTATAGTCTAAGAATGTACGAGTATATAGAAAACATCAGTGTTTATTTCTTCGAAAGTTCAAAAACTCCAGAAATTATTTAAAGTTTCAATTTTGACTTCTAGCTTTTTGTGTAAGGCAAAAAAAATATCATTTTCTTGACGCGATTTTCTTAATAGAATTCCACACAACTATCTAACATACTTTCAGTCTACTGTTACCATATGTAAGCCAATAAAAAATCATTGGCACGCTTTTGTAATTTTCACAATTTGCATGCGCTAACTACTGCACATCTAATTATTAGCTGATTATGTGCGCTTGGCGGCGGAAGTACTTAGGCGAAGACATAGCTGAACATAAAAAGACACCAATAACGCATTCCAATGAGATTACAATATCCTGCGATCGATTAGAATAACAACAAAATAATTAACTCAATGATATGTTTTGTAGTTCGAGAGCAGAAGTTGAAGTGTGCCGAGCTTACGATTAAATTAAAATGCAATTAACTTTTCTCGCTCATTACGTCTAATTTGTAATGAGCGGATGGAATGTTGTATATCACACTTTTATACGCCGTAATCATGTCTTGATACTTCCTTTGAAAGTTTTTAATGTTATAGGATAAGAAATGGTGCAGCTAATCAGATATTAATGTCTAAATGCTAACTGTGGTTCATGTAAATGAGAGTTGGCAACTACTACTTCTGCCAAAGTGGCGGACATTTTAATTATAATTTGTCAACTGTAAAAATGAAATAACAATTAATAATTCTTCTCCGTATCTTCTTTCCTGCTTCCCGCAAGATATCATCGATCCAATCCGTTTTGGTAATTTCTGTTTAGGATTTCTTTTAAAGCAATAACAAAGTTGTTTGTATATTAGAGGTGTTTTATTGCTTTGATAGAAATTACTGAAGGGTTACCTATCAACAAGCTGCAATACCACGCACACTGTTAGCATTTATTAGTAGTATACTCAGACAAACTATTATAAATAGACTTATGCTTGAACAACGCTACCAAATTATCGAAATATACTTTGAAATTCAGTCGTCGATTCGTGCAACTATAGACCAATTCGTGATTTTTATGGGGTACACAATCATCCACCAAAGCAATCCATCCGTCGAGCTGTGGATAGATTTTATACTATACACTCTCTAAATGATGCATCAACTCCAACACGCCGAAGGAATGTGCGCACTAAAGAGAATATTACCGCTGTAAATGAAAGTGTGTTCAAAGATCAAAATTTTTCGATTCGTCTTCGGTCGCAGGAATTGGGGCTCTGTCCGCCCAGTACGTGGACAATTTTGGGCAAAGATCTTAGCCTACATCCATGTAAGATTGAGCTGGTACAGGAATTAAGGCCACGTAACCATCGTATGCGTCGTTCTTTCGCCGAGTTGGCTTTAGATAAGTTAGACCATTTCCAGTTGTTTTATGGCAAAATTGTGTTCAACGATGAGGCCTTTTTTTGGCTTAACGGGTTTGTTAATAAACTAAATTTATATGGAGTGGGTGGACCAATCCACAAGAGACTCTGCAGACTCCATTACATCCAGAAAAATGCACCGTTCGTTCCGATGATGACATTTAATAGTACCTTATTTCTTCAAAAATGAGGTCGCAGTTCGCGTTACGGTTGATGGAGATCATTACCGCGCACCATCATCAATGATTTTTTTTTTAAAATAATGATGACACTGATCCGGATAAAATGTGGTTTCAATAGGAAAGCGCTATGAATGTATAAAAAAATTTGATTAAAATTTAATTATTTGTGTTATTTCTTATAATATTAAGTTCTATCGGGCTTAATAAAACACCAATCAACAATACTGTATGTTTGGCTATCCTTTGTAAACCGTTACCGATTTCTTTTAAGTGTGTTCCCAGGCATGACTGGGAATACACTGCAGCTGTTAGTTCGCCTATTTGCCTTAATGCTATCTCCCAGTGGACTAAAAATTAAATCGGTCACTCCTCTATCCTGAATTTGGTCAAGATCCCAGACAACATAAACGACACCATTCCGCAACTCCATTTCAACTCAACAAAAACTTCCCTTCCAGATCATTCTGGGACGATGACGCTTTCTTGGAAGATGAACACATTCATTTTTACACAGACGGGTCAAAAACTGATGACGGAGTCGTCGGAGGTGTTTTTTCTCAAAAAAAAAAGCTAAATCTTAGCCTCTCTTTCCGTCTTCCAAATTACAGTAGTGTTTTCCAGGCTGAAATTATGGAAATCAGTGAGGCCTTGTCTTGGCTGAAGAGAAACGTCATATCCGCTAAGGATATCTGTATATTCTCGGATAGCCAAGCTACACTGAAATTCCTGGAATCAGTCTCTACAAATTCAATTCTAGCCCTTAACTGCCGATAATCTCTTGTGGAGATGGCGGAGCAGTTCAATATCCACACTGTGTTGGTTACCGAGTAGCTGTAGGGCTGACGAACTCGCCAAGCAAGAAACTACACTACCTTTGTTACCTGAATATGGTTCCATAGGCATACCGATCGCTCCATGCAAACTTGTAATGTAAAAACTAACTGTAGGTGGTCAAACGGTACAAGTTACATAGCGAAAAAGCAGATCTGCCCCAACCTAGATCCGAAACGCTCCAAATGTTTGATCTCTCAAAAATGATGATCGCACATCGCTGCTATTGTAGGTGTCATCACTGGAGACTGTCTCACATGCAGCAAGACTTGGAGTCTTCTAGAATGACTTCTGCAGAAGCTGCATGAATAAGGAGGAGGAGAAGACCATCGTTCATATTATCTGTACTTGTCCAGCCGTCTCCCAAAAACGTAAACTCCATATGGGAGCCTTCTTCTACTATGACAATAATGATCTCATCAACATTGACATTGGTAGTCTCCTACGAGCTCTAATTGGTTCATCGAGTAGGTGGAGAGAATATTTGCTGATCCGTAAGGTATCACAATGGACCATTTCTGGTCTAAGTGTGTCGGTTTCACTGACAGCCACCTTAACCTAACCAGGCATGACTGGAGCATGACTAGAAATATAATCTCGTGTTCGAATCTTCTATGAGTCTTTAATGTTTTTTAATTACAGCGCTTTCGATTTGCTGGGTACAGCTAAGGTTTTGTGTCCCATTTCTACAGCGTTCTCTGATTTTCGTCGAGAACGCTGTCGAAATGGAACACCCAGCAAATCGAAAGCGCTGTAATTTCCCCAATATCTCTAAAGGTCTTAGCAGAGATAATAAATACCTATATGTCTTACGCTTATGGACCGATCCTATGTTCACAAAATTATTTGCTATATTTATATGCCATCTTTTGTCAAATTATGTAACTAAAAATAATCCTATACGCAAACCTAAAATTTAGGTTCAATTTACTTTTCTACACACGAGTGCACTTGTTCTTTTTTATGTCTAGCATATTTGACGCCGACTTATAAAATTTGAGCACCATATATAAACTACACCCAAGTACTTTTTATTAAAATGGATCACAGATATTTTTAAAATTATCAAGTACTAATAATTCGAAGATGGTCAAGCAAGCAAATCGAGCAGGCAGATTAAATTCGATATTCCTCAATATTCTGATATCTGAATATTATATTACCTGTGGCCTTAGTATGACGTGCGTAATCAGCCCTTCCAGATCAACCAACACTAAATAAATTAATACACCAGCTTTGCAAAGTAAAAATCAATTTCGCAACCATACAGATAATAATGGAAAATTGTTTCATTTATATAAAAATCACAACTTAATTTTTATTGTACCTACCTTTATTACCTACATAGATAATCGAAAGATATCAAAATTTAAAAATTACTCTGCCACCACTTGGCATTTGCTAATGTGCTCCTGTAACCTGCACCTAAAGTCTGTCATTAAATAAAATGTCTACTGAATTAAAATGAAATCATTCAGAGGCATATTTCCCGATGATGTACCATCAGGACACACGGCACCGCCAACACGAACTGCGTACATCACAATTACGACTTTATGCAATGTTAATAGTATACAGTGCAATAGGAGTAAACAGCTTGAGCTCCTCAACAAGTTAACATCGATTAAGAGCTAAGAGGTAAAAAAAATTGCTAGGGATTTTGCCATGTCCTGATGGAGCAAAACAATCGACGGATCGTTGATGGAACTACGCCAGAGTGTCTTGCAGTGTAATATCCATTTTAAGGGTGATGAAAAGCCATAACGGCTTAAAACGGATGTAATGATGCACGGGCCAGCTTCATGCGATATATGCACTCTCGACACCAATTAAGTAGCTGCCGATCGGCTGACAGAGCACAACGAGTCCTATACCTGCTCTACATGGCCCGGCAAAATGTTTAATCAAATACGTGACTTGATTTCTACTGCAGTTCATCTGTCGCAGCAACAACAACAACAACAAAAACCCATTTCATGGTGAACAACTGAACATCGCACCGGATATTTAAATGTATCGCTAAACGACGATGACGACGACGATGAACGCTGAACGATGATGATGGTGATGTGATGGCTATGGTCAGCAAGTTAAAGCTTTGTCCCAATTTAAAGCCGTCCATTCGCTTAGATACATTCGCTTGCATCTAATACTCTGTCTTTAAAGCGCAACTCGACCAAATTAAATGCTCGCCGGAGTGCGAATAGGCGTGGATATTCATGATTTTTCAGTGCTGGAGAAGTTGCTGACTGCTAGCTGCTGGCGTTTGCAAGATGCTTTAAATTTCAAAATGGCGTTCCCTAACCACTATCTGAGAGAAGGTCCATTCATTTGTATAAAAACAAAATATCACAACAACAAAAACCTTTTGGCGCTTCTCTATATAATATACAGGAGTATGTGCGTTGCTACGTGCTACTACGCCGACGACGATGACTATAGCGGCCTGATACATAGCATACATACATCCGTAGCTAAGTCACAGTATATATGTATATCTTAAGCCGCATGTTTCCATTTTCATCCAGAAGACCCTGTCAACATCCACCATCCATCCGCATCCGCGTAGAGCATTGGAGTTGGAGATTATGGAGCTGCAGATTGGGTACCTATGCTGTGCAAAACAGCCACGAGGCATAAGTTGGCACTACTAGTGCCGGAGCTGGTATAAATATATACATATTCGTAGATGCTATACGTGTATTTTCATATTCCGTATTCGGCGGCGAGTTGGCAGGCGTGGCGAAATTACAGGGTGGTAAAGTGTAACTCAAGCGAAAGTTGATTCAACTTTACGCAGACTGCATTGCATTACATTACGCCGCTCTTGTGTCTTGGCAGATACAGCTAAAATATTATATCTGTACATATGAATGTGTATCTTCCATACGTATACAGAATTCATTTTGCAACTGAAGCACGTTTTCCTATTGAATAGGTAATAAACATTGCTGGAGAAGCAAAACGCTCGCCCCAAAAGAAGAGCCGAACGCAGATGAACCAAATGGGATGGGATCATGGTGAATGTCTTTCACAACTTCGTATTACGTATAAACGTGTATCGCTATATATGTCGGAAGCACCTCTCTACAAAGGGATTAAAGATCAAATTGACTTTGGGCTTTAAACTTGAAAACGACGCGTTAAAGTTGTAACAGAAGTTGGTCCTTGGTCGATTATGTTCTCGTATACAACAAAGAAATTTAAAAAAGTTTAGAAGGTAAATTTGGCAAGTTAATAGAAACATCTTTGAAGGAACTTGGTGTGGCCAGTCAAAGATGCCACACAACCAGAAACAATACAGAAGACTACAAGCTGACAGGCACAGAAAAATTTAAATCGTATTAGAAAAAAGGGTTTGTCAGGCTCTTGTTCCACTTAACTTCTACTCGGAGGACACCAAGTTCGATTCTATACCTCTGTTTACATTTTAATTGATGTTTGCCGATATGTCTACAATATGTGAGGTTGAAAACAATATTCTAGACTCTCGAATATGATTTTAAAACTCCACCAACAACACCCAATACCCAATAAGTTACTCGGAGCGTGTATTAATTAAAAAAAAATTTGTCGAGAAAGATGGGATGTCTGAAAGTACCCATTGGAAATAGTGTGGACATTTAGATTATCGAGAAAAGTCTGTTGCTTTAAAATGGGCACAATTTAGCAAAATATTAAACAAATAGAGTGTACAATATTGACGAAAACAATATGTAACATTTTCGTTATGTATAAGGAGGTTTTAACAATATCAATATCTATATTGTGTATTAGATAAAACCTATGGGAACGAGAATTAGAATGATAACGATACTAAACCTTCAAGTTTACAAAAAACTGACTATTGGTTTGTATGTGGCAAAGTGGTAAGAGTTGTTAGGTTATGAAAATGTAGATATGGATGCAGGTGCAAATTCCCCACAGGGTGGCCACAGAGATGCCCAGAGATCGAGAAATTAGGTGTATATATATAAATACACTGGCGGCTACAACCACAATTTTTTAGACATTTCTTGCGTTCTTGTTGATAAGGAAATATTATGAACTACGTAAATGTTGACTCACCAGTCGTTCGATTGTTCATTTTTTTCGACGAGTACGAGGATCGGAAATTAGAGTTGAAACTTGTAACAAACTGCAGCTAACTTTGCGAAAATCCGAGAAACCCTATCGAAAAATTGGAGCGTCTCAATTGAAAAGCTTTTACTTTTTACTTTGTACTGGTACTATTTTGTACCAGTTTCTTGTGGCAGCCAAAAGTAGCGTGAAGCTCACGTATGACGAAACGATTTCAATGAAAACGAATTTTCGATGGCTTTTTTTATAATGAACACACGCTTAAGGGGTTTGCACCCTTATAATGCTTAGCATATGTGTCTTGAATGACTGTAGATCATACAAATGCGGAAACACAGAGCCAGGTAATTCATTCCACATAATTATTGTGCGGCTAAAGAAGGTGGGATCTGCATAGCGATTGATCGGTTGGTTTGAGCCCCCACATGGTAGTAGGATCTTATCGGCCAGATTTCGGACTAGAGTACGGCGCGTCACGATCATACAGTGTTACGCCCAAACGAATCACTTGACTGAGGATGAAAAGTACAACTTCTTCAATCAGCTAAGCGCTGTATTCAAGGCAACACCGAACGGAGATATCGTCATCGTGATGGGGGACTTGAATGCCAATGTAGGCAAAGAAAATGAAGGACTCAGACGGCCTCGGCGAACGAAATGGTTAAAGATTTGTTGATTTCTGCAACACCAACCATCTTGTCATAGGAGGCACCATGTTTGAGCATAAGACCAGGTTTGAGCATAAGACCTGGGTAGACATGGGTATTGTACGGGATCATCAGCTTATGGTAGCTACTGTCCAGTTACGTAGTGCATCAGTTCAAAGAATCCGCAATATCATCCGATTGCCTAGGTATAACATCGACCGGCTAAAGATCCATTCAGTTTGCGAACAACCAAGGGATTATTTATCGCAAATAGTGGAAGCAATCAGCAGCTCACTGCCGAAAATCATTCAAGAACATTGGAAAGCTGTGAAAAATGTTTTCACATCTGGAGCGGAAAGTATTGTTGGTATAGAAGCCAGGCAAGGCACTGCACGTGGCCGTGGAACCGTTTACAGAATCACCAAAGAGCTGACAAGTGGTCACCGCTCTAGCCAACAACCGGTGAAAGGCCTAGATGGTGCCGTACCCGTTTTTCTACAGTCCTTAACCGTGTATTGCCCAACGATATTCACCCAAATCAAAGGGTCTGAGGTTTGAGGGAGTGAAGTACATCTTGCACGGTTTAAGGAAACCTCCAACCGAAGCTTGTTGTTGACGCACATCCCGGGTATTACGAGTTTTTCAGTTTCTTTGATACAGGATCCATTAATGGATAAATGTTTGTGGTTTAAACTTCGCATAGACGACAGAAGACAGGAGTTATATAAGAGTTAATTTCTACTCTACTGTGTACTGTACTAGAATTACACGTGATTCAAGGTATTGCATAAGATTACGACTGATCAGCGTTTTCATGACTTTAGAAAGTATGTTTGTTAGCACAATGGGTCGGTACGAGGAAAGAGATGACGGTTCGTCTTTTTTAGGCACAGGCTGGATAAAGGCTGTTTTTCAATTCCTTGAAAAGACTCCAGAAGATTAAGAGAAATGAAAATATTAACGTTGAAAAACACCTCTTCAAAACTATAGCAGCAATACCATCAGACCCAGCCGTTTATGAATGTTAAGATCGTTTAATACTCTATGGCTACTTGACGAGTAGGAAAGTAGATTTGTCCTATAAAGGATTCGACTCTTGAAAGTACAGGCGGCGTCAACGCACTATCTGGTAGCGTGCAGCTAGCTATGTGGGTGCCGTGGCTCAAATGAATCATACGCTGGAATATTAGGCAGGAGGTTCAAATTTTATACCTCATACAAACACTAAAAACTTTTTGAACAGTTCCATGTCTCGTGAATGAAGGACAAACCTACTTCGTTCTTTTGTGGTAGAATTCATCATATGAAACGAGAGTAGAGTATATGGGCTAGCGTACAACGAAACTGAGGCTTGGAGAAAAATGCTTCGAGTTCTAGGATGTTAAATTAAAAGTGACATTGTCACAAAGTTGTGTTATGACCAGTACCTGAAGAAATTTTTTATAGGAGGCCACAACAGAATCCGTTAGCAATAAAAGAAATTAAAATCATGGAAATACATTGTAGTTTTCTAAATTTACAAAAGATACTTTCTTTCTTATTGAATATATCCTATGTAGTAATGAAGATCATTTAAATTTAAATGATTTTCAGTTAATGATTTTTTAACTGTTTATCGAAGAAAATTTTTCAAAACAAAGAAAGAAATGTATATCTTGGTGGAAATCTAAAGTGTGACAGGAAAATAAAATTTAATAAGTGTAGGAAACTGCAAAGTAGAATGGACACAAAAACAGTATAACTTCAATTATGGTCAACAAGAAATTAAATTAATGTGTCCCATTATCAATCCGCTACTTCATTTTGCATTAACAAATCAAATTAAAACATTTTCTTATAACAGCACTATAACTTGTACTGACAGTTAACGTAATTTAAAATTTTATGATAATTTCCAATTGATTACCATTATGTTGCTTTAAGGCATTTCTTTATTTCCTTCTGTTTGATTTGCTATGAAAATTAATTTAAATTGACAAGTTGAGCAAATCATAATTTATCAAAAGTGGAAGTTTCCTTTGATTTAATTATTATAACGCAATAATTACTTAATAACTTGTGGCAAATAATAAAGTACAATGTAATTTCATATAGGAAGAGTTGCGACATCATGCAGTTGCTTCAAAATGATGATCAATATCTTGTACGTACAATTGTTTACAGGTGGGATTCCTTTAAATTTTATGATACTGCTTCTATGTGCGGTGTTTCTAGATGTCTCAAAACCTTCAAGACTGACGTTAACCTGAAAATATAACCCTGTTCGTTGAATTTGTAGAATTCTACAGAATCCTGTAATTAGGAGTAAACTCTAAACAACGTTAAAGCCTGACAGTACAATATATATAGACTGTAAACATAGACATACACTGTTAACAGAGCATAGATAGGTAGGATGGACTTGCGAGGTCCTAAATTAGCGCTAGAGTGCTCTATTTTGGTAATACATAAACTCGTGAGACCTAAAGATGAATATTTGAATGGTTATTAAATCCTGCCTTTAACGGTCAAATATGAGAACAATGCGATGATCCCGTACTCTTTCATGTCGGCAAAAAATGCTTTACTCAAACTGCGGAGTCTTGACCCTGCTAGGGCCGCATATCTACAAAGATAATTGATGGGAGTTTCTATCTAATTTACTTCTATACAACTTCTACAGAAGGTATTATGTGGTATATTTAGCCATGCTGTCACCCACTGGCTGGTGATCCGTTTTTATAAGCCACAACTCTAGCTATATTAATCCGAGCTCTCGAAATCAACTCAGTGGTTTTCCTTTTGATGTAGGATGGACATATAATTCTTGATATGGCACAGTTTGTCAGACTTTCTTTCTTGACTGAGCTCATTGGACCACTAACTAATTCCGTTGAGCAAGTGCCAATGGTGACTCCCTTCCACCCTCTCCTTCTCCACTATGTTACTGTGCCCCGGCACCCAAACTATTGTAATTTCCAGGATTGGGTTAATCGGAGCCAATTCTTCTGGGCACTTTTTAACAAGTTTCGAGTTAATGATGGTCGCCTTTATAGTACAGGGTGATTGACACGAAGTGTTATCAAAACAAAACGCCACAGAATTTTAATTTTCAGATGAATTTTATTGAATCAAAGTAAAAAATGTTCACAAATATTTAAATTTTCGAATTACATTAGCAGTTTTCGATTTAGCCACCCTTAGCCTTAGCGATTATGGCCTTCAAACGGCCGACAGAGCTATTGCATGCAGCACGAAATTGACTCTGCGGTATTTTGGCCCATTCCCGGTGAAGCGCTTGCTTGAGATGATCGACACTTTGGTATTTTTTTGTCCCAACCTTGCTCTTCAAAATACCCCAAACCGAGAAATCTAGCGGTTTTGCATCCGCCAATCTTAATTGACGCGCGCTTTATGACTCGGCGCCGAGTCCTGTTGAAATCTCAAGGCTCTGCGGCCGAAATGTTTTTGCGCCCAAAGCTTCAACGCTCCCTCCAACACATGATCCCGATAAATTTGAGGATTTATCTTGATGCCACGGTCCAAAAAAACGAACGTTAAACGGCTTTCGGCCGTTACGGCGGCCCAAACCATCACCATCGGCGGCGCTTGGTTTCGAGTGGCAATCCGTTGGTCCAAATTTTCATTAGAACGGCCGGGCAAGTAAATCCGGTCGATTTGCTTGTTCACATATTGCTCAATAACGAACGGTGACTCATCGGAGAATACCAAATTCGGCAAATCGCAACTTTCGTGCAAGCGTAACAACTCCTTTGCTCTTTCCACTCTAACTTTTTTTTGAGCATCGGCGAGACCATGCGTTTTATTGGAATTTCAAGGCCTTTAGTCCAAGATGATCTTTCAATATGTGCTGGATCCATTCGAACGAAATGTTCGCCTCACCAGCCATTTTTCTGCCGCCACGGCGCGGATTTCGAGCCAATTTGGCCTTCACCTTCCGAATCATATCCGGTGATCTAGCAGTGCGTTTCGGTCCACCACCATGGCGTTTTTCAATGCTGCCAGTATCGTTATAACTATTTATGGTGCGATACACGAACATTTTATTCACATGCAGATGTTTTAACTGGTTAACAATCTAAATGCAATCTAAATCACTAAAATGCTTATGTACGCTTGTAAACAATGGAATGAACTGTCATTAGTGTAAATTTGAGCGCTCTGTCATCACTGGTTTGACAGCAATGACAGTCTGAAGTTGGTAACACTTCGTGTCAGTCACCCGATAGTCCTCCTATTGCTGTAGAGCAGTTGTTAGTGCTGCAATCTGTTAAATATCATCATATTTAGATCAACAACCGGGGTGCGGTCCAGGCCTGCCTCTGGCTCCGTAATGAAGCTTTTTTACTTGTGAGGTTATTAACCTGGCACTTTTACTAACCTTACTTTGAGGGGAATAGCTTGATTATTCAGCTTTTCCATTTTTGTGGCAAAAAACGACAAGGCCACAACACGTGCAGGTTTGATCGCACTTCGAAAAGTCAGAACAGATTCGGGGTGTACATAACTGTGTTATTCCCCCTATCTTGCTGCTGGCTGACCAGCAATTAACTGTAGGTATCTCGTGTCAATTTATTTGTTGTACGAAGAATCAACAATACATTACATAAATTAATAATAAAATTAATTTCTATTTATCGAGTTGAAACCCCTGGTAGCTAGCTAGTACTTTTATTTTTTAGTTGTAATAATTTATTATTTTATCTCATAATAAAAAATAAATGCATCGCATGATTTAATTTATGTGCAATTGATTGCCATTGGATTATATTATAATAATGTTAATGATAATGCATGTTAATTAAATGCTCAATATGCTCCTCTCAAGATTTATTATAAGAACTAAAATTGTGTTTCATTTTTTACTTTCCTAAGTGTTGGAATTTTTGGGTTTCTACATAACGAATGAAATAATAGCCCATCAAAAGCTTTCTCTGAATTATCATATGTAAAAAAATATATAATAAAAACCCACTTCGTCCAAACGTTCGCAATGTTATGTGACGTATTCGCCACGTGCAACGAAATTACGTTATTCTTAAAATACAAAAACATTTCATTGCAATGATAATATCAGAAAATGTAAAATTAAATCCGGCATTGCCTTGTGTATTATATAAAAATGCATTTGGAACATACACACACATACTCTTATAAAAAAGTTGAAGGAACTCCTTTTATTAGCAGACAAAAAAATCAATCACACTCAAGGAAGTCATAAGTTACTCGAGTGCGCTTGAGCAACGATAAAGCGAGTTACTCGAACAGAGTGCTTGTGTGATGAACGTTGGGATGTTACCAAAGGATGATGAACGCCATTGTGAATCTCCTTTCACGATTTGCTCCAACTATCTGTCGGTTTGCATTTTTACCTTTTTTTGCATAACTTCCTTTCATATTTTGTTGTAAAAAAATTCTCCTGTATACTCCTGCTGGCGAGATATGATATAAAAAGAAATACACACCGGCACACTCACAATCACTGCAGCAAAAAAACAGAAAAAAGAAGGATCATGCGCTCTTCTCCACCTCGTATTTGGAGCTAGAAGTTCAGAAGTTTTTTTTTTCTTGTATTCTTTAGTGGTTCGTTGGTTGGCTTGGTTGGTCAGAACTGCCAGTGGGGTGACTACTACTTGCTGATTCTTTGCTGGGGCCTCTGCCAATGTGAGTGTATGTTTTTTTTTTCTTTCTTTTCTTAAAAACTAAATATTGGGGCGAAGGCGCAAAACCATCTTCTATTATGTGTACGAATGGTGAGTGCATACGAGGTTTTCTCTGCTGATAGGATTATGCGGTTTAAGGCGGGTATGTGCACACGTACGAGTATATAGTATGGTTGGTCGCAGAGCGCCGCGATTTCAATCCAAGATAAGCACCTTGTTCGCGGAATCCGGTTGGTTGTTTGTGTTTACTCGCTCGAATACCTCCACCTTCGTCCGCCTTCGACAGCCTTTGTCTCAGACAAACATTTCTTAGTTTCTTATTCTTTGCATATTGAGTTCGCCACCATGTTTATTCGGTTTTCCTCTGTTGGCGGCCTTTTGTGTATATCCTCTTATCTTGATGGATATTCAGTCGTCATGTTAAGGATTTCAACATGGCGTTTTGAGGTGTACCTGCAACGTTATCTGTACGCTTGTTTTTCATTAACTTTTTATCCCTTTTTACAATGCTTGACTTTATTCTAAGCTTAATTTTTACTTAATTAATAAATTAATTTGTTAAGTTTACCGAATTATTTTTCATAAAATTGCTTTTTTTAAACACAGAATTATAAAATTAATATTAATTATTAATTTTTAAGTCTTAATTAAATTTTTAAATTATCTAATTAGCTTATTTATAGACTTTTTTAGTTTAAGAAATTATAAAATAAATTAAGCCAATATTTCGATCTTGCGGACCAAAGCAAAAATATCATTTATAAATAGTTTTTCTGACTTTATGATAACTGACTATCCTCGACCTTTCTCCTTTATTTGCTTATCGTTAAGTAGTGGTGGGTTGGTTAACAAACCTATTTACTTCAATAGTACTGCAAGCATTTATTTTTTTTATATTTTAATATTTAAAATATATTATAGTTTTGAAAAATAATTACCGAAAAACAGTCTGTGACCTTGATTTTGAAGTCTTTCAGAAAGTTGAAGATCAACGGCTGCTTCAAATCCAAATCTTTAACGGTTTCGTTCTGATAAACCGGTTTCTTTACCTTAATACGGAATGAAATTTTAAAATATTCCGGATTTTCCAGCTAGAATGCAATTTTTTATTCCCAATGGATGTGGTTTTAATTCAAAGTAAGGTTAACGCGAGGCCAATAACCTCGCCCGTAAAAAAACTTTATTACGGAACCCCAAATCGGCCTCGGCTATGCACATTTCACGTGCGGGGCAGATTTAAAACATAAGCCTCATAAACATTAACGCACCTACAGAGGATTCCCAAGATGAAATAGAAGAAAGAATTCTTTGAATCAGTCGAACGGGAACTCAATACCTGCTCTCAGTATGATTTAAGAATTATTCTGGGGGCTATGATCGCAAAAATATGTAGGGAGCTAGTATTCAAACATTAGATTGGCACCCTTAGTTTACTAATAACAATATGGATAACGAGTCATAGAACTCCGCCGCCAAAACCCGAACCTGTTGACGGTAGGAACGTATTGAGGTGCCAACATCGGCTCGGACCACTTTGTTGGTATTATGCTCCAAGCGCGGATTGCATCATCAAGAAAGACTGAACCCACGAATCAGATTCGAGTCAACACGGCTGTCCTTCGCAACGAAGAGACCAGAAACAACTACGGTCAAGAGATAGAAAATGCAGAGAGAGTAAGTCCTGGGGCTTAGGTGTCGGGCGTAGAAGAGAAATGGACACGCCTTAAGAATATTGTCATAAGCACTGCTGACTCCATCTTAGGCAGTAGTCGTATAGAACGGAACGACTGGTTCGATGACAAATGTTAGCTAGCGACTAAACGTAAATGAATGTTGCGTATCAAGCAATGCAACAAAGTCATAAAATGCGGGCACTCGAAGTTGAATATAAAGAGAGATACGAAAAAATTATACACGGGCGAAAGAGAAGGCCTTGACCTGGGAGAAGAATCTCGTCTGTGAACTAAAACAGTACAGAGAGCGAGGACCGCACCAGACGCAGAAGTTCTACCAAAGAGTCCGCGGTATGACGCAATGAACTGCAAAGTCCTTGGGAATAGCAGGCAACAAATCTGCTCGGAATCTGCGATCATGGGACCTGAACTCTACTGTGATGTCAACTGGGCTGCACTGGTAAATTCTTGGAAAAACAAACTTCGTCTGGTCCCCTGGGAAAACGTCTCTGGGCTTTGACAATCCAAACAATTAATCAGGCCTTTTTCCTACAAGGAAATCCATAATTTTAATATGGATAGCATTAGAAAGCTGGTGAGTTTTCTAACTGGTCATTATGGCCTGCGACATCACCTTAACAAAATTGAAGAACGTCTTCGGACGTACAGTTTAAGTTAGTTATTTACCAAAAGTGGTAAAGTGGAAAAATGTCGTGCGAGAGAACACAAACGTGTCGGCAGAAAACCGACACGCTGAGACCAGTAATGTTCCATTGTGATAACACACTGATCAAGAAATGTTTAACCAGTTGGAGCTTCGTATGAAGGATAGTCATTATATAACAAATCATTGAGGCCATTTTAAAAGAATGCTCCCAGATGAACCTTACGTGTTTGAGAAACGGCTGAGCATGTGCAGAGAAGGTGGAGAATAATTTCCTCTTCCTCGTCCATGAAGATTCAGCAGAAGTCATTTAAAAATACACCAAGCCTTGCTGCATGCTTGTCTATGAGACCGTGCCCAGTAGTGGCACCTATTATTGTATCTGTGTAGAGAGTTTAGGAGAGTTTCGGATCCAGCTTGGGCCAGATCTGTTTTGTCACTAAACAAGTTGTTCCTTTTGGCTACCTATGGTTAGATCTTTCCAGCTTTAACAGGAGTTTGCATGTAGCGATCGGTAAAATAGTCAGTGTAGTTTAATGTTTGGCGAGCTCATTAGCCTTACAATTTCCCTAAATGTCTCTATGACCGGCACTCAACAGACCTGCTTTGCCATCTCGTTGAGAGATAACCGGCAGTTTAGAACTACAATGGGGTTTATCGAGACTGGGATTTTAGCTCAGCTTGGCTATCAGATAAGATGCGGATATCACCAGGATAATGGATCGATTCATCTTCAAATAGAGGACATTTTCACAGAATGATCTGAAGTGGAAGGTGACTTGGAAGTTTTTGTTGATTTGGAGTTGCGGAATGGTGTAGTCTATGTTAGCTGGTAGAATCTTGAATAAACTCAGAACAGGGAAGTGTCGGTTTTCATTCTTGGTCCACTGGGAGGTTGCACTGAGGCGAAAAGCTATGTTCGCAACTATTCGCTAACTATTATTAATAAATAATAATATTATTAAAGATGTCGAGTGGTGTCGAGGTCGAACAGAATGTCCAATGCAGCGGAGGGGGTGAAGCGTACCGCTTATACATACATAAAAAAAATTCTACATAAATTATATTTATTTATAAGATATAGCATCGCAAGTTTGATGGATAAGGGGATCCAAAGGGTTAAGTAGTTTAAAGGCCCTTATCGTTACGTCGGTATCGCAATAGAAGGATTGTTTCACTATTTGACTTTTTCATCCTTTGATTCTTGATATTTTTCTTAAGTGCATAGTTGGTTTTTTTTTGCTCCCGATTTAATGCCACCCAATAGAAACACATTCGTGAACATAAAAGCGACAAAAGTTGTATACTGCTCAAAGGCATTTTGCTATATCTTAGTAATAGTCATCGTCTCCGAGCTTCCACTACAGCAATGTCATGTTACATGGTAATTCAGAGCTAATTGTATATTTGCATTCCAACCACGACCAATAGGTCTGTTGCGATGTGACTTAAAAAGGGGAGTGTAGATTGGAACTGTGTATAGACATGTAGGTACGAGTGGGTATATGATAAAGTATACCTATGTTAAGACCTTCTTGTATCAATTCACCAATTAAATTGTTTTCATTCCACGATAGCACCTGATCTTCTATAACAAACGTGAAGTTGTTGTTGATATGCGACGACAATGCTGATGACGCGACGGCGACAGGCACAGGCGGATCGTTGCCGGCGTCAAACGGCGAGGAAAATGGCAAATTACAAACAAAACGCGAACTGGCGAACAGAGAGAGAAAGAGAGATAGAGAGGGAGATAAAAAAACAACACCAGCAAGCAAGAAATCGAGAAAACTTCAAACGGAAACTGATGCAATGCGCCGCGGCACCGATGCATGTTTGCATGCACTTTTTAGCCTTTTTCCATTGCATTGCATCGAATCGCCGAGCCACTGCATTGCATTCATTCATTTCCATAGAAATGTGCGAAGATTATACGTTTGGTGAACACAAAATTGCACACATATCCCTAGAATCCAAATCTAGCCAACATCTACAAGCATCAACGAATCTAGCCACGATGATCATGATGTTGTCGTCGTCGTCGGTCGGTCGGTGCTGGGCAAAGTTCGTTCGGTGTTAGACCCGCTGGGTGACTTAACCCGAGTTCTCCGCCTCCTGCACTTAATTTGCACACAGCAAAAAAAATGTTTACTGGGCTTTTGATTGTTGTCATAAGAGTCACCATATCGGCCGGAGACGAGACATAGAATGAGTTTTTGCTGCAATGCATCGCAGGATGGCAATGTTGCAACTTTTTGCGGGCTAGTTATAGGTTTGAATGGAAACACTAATTATTCTGCACTGCACTTGAATGTTAAGCGTGTTACAGACAGGTCAACAATGTAATTACAAAGCCCGTTTTTTTCCTTACTGATGGAAATAATATTTCCAGCACAGAGCAAACGTTTCACTTGGCGATTGAAACACGTTTTTTGCATAAAATATAAAATGCAAACAAGGCAAGCAGTGGAATGAAAGGTCAGTGAATACATTAATCGAAAGGGTAAGAACTAATCCATACATAATCTGACAAAAGTCTGAGGACGTCAAGTTATGTTGAGGTTTTCAAAAATTATATTTCCCTGGTCTGCGCCCTATTTTCATACGAGTACCTAAATACGAGAAGTACCCGACCAAACAAAGAAAACACAAAAAATTCGGGAAAACATTTTTTTGTTTCTCTATATAGTCTTCTTTTCCCAGCGATGTTCAATAGCTTCGATACCCTTTTTATAGTGAGAATCGTCGAGCTCCTTAAAATAGCCATCAACCGCAGACTCCAACTCTTCATTGTTGGCAAATCTTTTACCACCGATCCATTTTTTCAAGCTCGGAAACAATTGTCTGACGAATAGGGTGCATCAGGAAGCAAATCTCACGCTTTAACTCATTGGCCATCCTCTTTTGGCCATCACGATGCGAGATGTGTGAACTGGTGCATTGTCTTGATGAAACAAAACTTTTTTCTTTGCCAAATGTGGCCGTTTTTTCTTGATTTCATCTTTCATATGGTTCTCATAATACACGCCGATGATTGTTTTTCCTTTCTGAAGATAATTAATGAAAACTATACCACGTCCATCCCAAAAACACTGACACCATGACCTTGCCTGCAGATGGAACTGACTGTTCCTTCGCCTGATGGACTCATGTTACATCAACGGTTATGAATCGACGCAAAAACTTACCTTTATTGTTGTGAAACTTCGCCAAACACTCTATTGAAACATCCTCACGACGATGTTATTGTCCCATTGTGAGTAATGGCGGTACCCATCTTTCGCCCAGATTTCTCATGTCAAAATTATCAGTCAAAATGCGATGTGCAGCACTTTTTGAAATGCCTGCTATATCTGAACGGTCATCCAATCCAATATTTTGTGGATTTTTTTCATCATTTCTGGTGTACTCATCTAATTTGGCCTCGCTTAATCTCTGCGACCCAATACTTTATTGTTGCAAACGAAGGAGCATACTTCACCAGAGTAGAATCTAGCTCCGTTTTTATGTTGGTTAGATTGAGGACTTTCAAATCTATTGTATTGTATCACATAACGATGACCAATTTTTTGTTTAAAAATTCATTGAGAGCGTTCACTATTGATGGCTGCTGTACAAATGATAATGCTTATGATGATTAAAAAGGGGTATCTACCAATAGCACTGCGACCCATAAGGATCTATTGCGCTCCCCATAACTAATGCTATGGTGAGAGTGCATGCCCTTCCCCTCAATACCAATGGCTATTATGAACCTAATGATATGGTGTGGGTTCAGTGAATGCCGTACAGACTCTAAGATCGCGTGAGTTCACAAGTGGTCTCTCCTCTGTCGGATCATTTCTCTGCATTCATTGAGAAGGTGCCACGGGGTTTCCTCCACTTCCCCACAAAGCCTGCAGCTGCCATCCTCTTCTAGTTTTATTTTCTTTAGGTGCCCCTTTAGTCTACAATGTAGTGTTAGGAAACCCGTAATGATTCTTACATTACTTCTACTAAGTCCCAATATCGATAGCAACCTGTTTGTGTCATATTTCCCCATTATTTCCTTTGCTTGTCGTAGACCTGGGAGATTTTTCCATCTTACGGAAGCACTTGCTTTACCTATTCTGCGTATCTCCCTCATCATGCAGTAACCTATGACACAAAATGGTTCTGGCCCTACAAGCGGAGTTTCTGCTCCTTTGTTAGCGCGCATATCCGATGCTTCATTGCCTTCTATGACACTGTGTCCTGGAACCCAGTACAAACGTGCCTTGTTTACTTCGCCAAGTCTGTTTAGCTTCGCCTTACACGCCGCCACCAGACTTGACGTGATGTGGAATGCATCTAGGGCTTTTAGTGCAGCTTGGCTATCTGTCATCATGACTATTTCCTGCCTCACGTAGTTTATTTTCAGATTAAAGAGAGCACATCATTCGATGGCATGTACTTCTGCTGTTCTGCTAGAATATGTCCGGGTACTGCCCCATTGCTTCAGAGTATTTGGTTCTTTGTCCATGGACTCGCGCACCCGTGCTTTTTGCTTTTTTTAATCCATCCGTATACCACTTTATGTCTCCCGGATGTATCTGGGAATCTTCGACAGAATAACCGTATTCATTAAATCTCGTCAGCAATCGAGCGAAATTGCATTCTTTTTGACTAACAAACTTAATGGAAGCCGTAGAATAAAAGTTGTATCTATTCAGCTTCGCATGTGACCATGTTTCGTACCGCATCCTTGTCGCCTAATCTCTTCTTGATATATATCAATGATCTGTTGTATAAAACAACAATATCAAGAAGAGATTAGGCGACAAGGATGACTCTTGTGGCACGCCAACATTGATCCCATCCCATGCGAAGCTGAAGAGATACAACTTTTATTCTACGGTTCCATAAATAATTCTCAATCCAAGCAATGGTCTGCTAGGCTTTCTGTCAAACGTGGCTAAGTGTTTGGAGTTATTTTTGCTGATCTGTCTATTTAAGATCTGTAAGTACGTGGGCGCCGTGGCTCAGTGGTTAAGTGCACAGATTTCTGAGAAGGGGGTTCGTAGTTCGAATCCCAGAAAATACCAAAGGTATTTTTCACGGTCCCACCTCTCACGAATGTCTGACAAACTTCAGAGAGAAATAACTTGTCACGGAAAGCTTCTCAGTACGCCGTGCGGATATGGCAGAAAATTGTAGGTCACTTCCATGTTTGTGCAGAAATAAACATGCACAAGACAAATTGTCGCGAGAAGCTAAGCCGTGTTGGACCGCAACGGTCTGTCGCGCCGCATATTATTATTTAAGTACCTACGATTGTCTTTTACACCAACCAGTACGTAGTATTGATGTTCTGCTTAGGTCACTGGATTTGAAAAGTTTTAACAAGCTATAGATAGAATATTGTTGGCTTAATCGCGTTCTAATTGTCAGTGGCTGCTATACCAATCGACCTTAGCTTAGGTAGGTACTCGTAGATAACACTACTTTGAATTCGTGCCCTACTTCCTTAATTTTGTAATCAATGTTGTATCTGCTAGCATAGTAAGAAGATGTCATAAGACGTTCTTCACTTGCACTGCGTCAGATTCATTGATATTTGTCGATAACCCCGTTGAATAATATAATAATGATGAGTTCCACCGATCAGATAAGTTGTGTTCACAGCTTTCGCAATCTTGGTACGTTAATACACCTCCTAATATATAGAGATTTTAGGAATGTATTCTCTAAAATTGAACATATGCACGCCACACGTTCTTTGAACGCCATTTGCATGCCAGGGCACTTCAATCGTCATGCTGTGTACTAAAACGACAGCGCCTTTTTATTCCAAATGCACTGAACACAAGAGATCAGATACAAGACGATATTTGCATGTAGTTCTGCTTGGAATATGTTAACGCAGCTGTATGTATGTGCGTATATGTAATTATATGTTCTTGAGTATGAAACCCATATGTACAATTCAACATACAACTTACATATGAGTATCTTGTTCGAGAATGCAAGTACTGCACGTGGCCTGCCTGCACTGCATCGCTGTAGGTGTATCTGCTCGATTTTCCATGCACTTAAGATTGAAATTTTGTTCCTATTACCTTTTGCGAGCTGAGCTGAGCGAGTAGAGCTCTTCAGTCGAACGAGGAGAACAGGTTGAAAAATATAATTGTTGTTGTTTTTGTTGCTTTTTTTAACTTGCGAGAACGCAGCCATATTTAATGATACACCTACAGTCGCTTTATTTTTTTCCCGTTTAGTCATATTTTCTTTTCATATTTTTTAGTTCTTGGGAGTGCCTATATTTTGCTTCGGCTTTGGCTATATGGTGAGACCAGTGAAATCTGCCTACAACTCTACAAGTCGACGCAAAGGACGCTGACGCAGCCACACAGACTTTACAGCAGAAGACATAAATATTCAATCATATTTCGAATGGAGCGGTCTTCGACGAGGATTTTGCAATAAACCAGTTATAGAGCGTTGGTTTCGAATTGTGATTATGTTTCGAGTAAATGCGATATCTTCACGACCTCTTCCATGTAAATACGTGTACGTTATGTATGTTTGACGTAGCTAAAAGGAATTGGTGGGACACGCCACTTTTGAACATATATGTGCTACACTTGCATACTGTATTATGTATACATCATATCATGTTAACCCCTTGTTCCCGGTGCCCAGTATGAAATATTCATCGAACACCGACCACCATTGTGATTGGCCTCTGCGTGATGATATGTTGGACACGCAGCTCTCTTGTGGTCAGTTAGTACGATATTTAGAAAAAAAAAACATCCAGGGAGTGACCAACTGGCGAATAACTGCAGCCAAAACGATATCAGTTACTGTAGGCAAAACGACATCAGATGCATCGTACAGAATGTTAATTGTAAAAGAAAATTAAAAGAATCATTCAGCAACATTGCAACATGCCAACATTTCATCTTCCTCTTGTCACTTTCACCAAGTGTTGTCTTAGCAAATTTTTCGGTTTGTGGCGAATTTTGTGCAATAACTATGGCCTGCATACCTATAAGATCGCTTTTAGGCACACGAAGAACTGACCATCAGTTGCGAGTAACTTCATTGATTGGACCCTGAAAATGTACGAAAAAGAAACCGATTTTCATCGCAAAATCATTCCAGCGATGAAACCCATTTCTGGCCAACGGCTTCGTTAATAAGCAAATTGTCGCTCTGGACAAGTCAACTACCCGAAGCCGTTCACTAAAGGTTAATATACCCACAAAAATTGGCTGTTTGGTGCAAGTTTCATGATGGAGGAGTCATTATTCTTCAATGATGCAATAGCAATAGAGTCAGACTCAATGAAGACAAGTACAGGAACAATTGACTGACTATTTTTGGAATAAATTGGAAGAGGTTGACTTGAAGTATATGTGGTTTAACTAAGACATTTCATTTATAACAAGGTGCAGTTTTATTGCCATTTATTCAATAATATTATTGCAGAAGAAGCTCCATTTTGTTACAAGTTAACAAGAACAAGTAATCACGGACTAACTTACTACAACTATGTGCGTAATCCGAATTCTATGCCGTTATCGGGTACTGGAATTGGCCCTATGATATCCCCTGCGTTAGATGGTATTGATTTTAATGACTCGTATTCTTGTAAATGACAGCTTCTCCTGATGTAACAAGTTTTAAGTCTCGAGTCAATTTCCAGCCAGATGGGAAGATCACTTTAATGAGTTGCTAAATGACCAGCTAACTGAGAAATTGGAGGCTCCACTAATGACCGAAGAACACACTATGATGCCGCCACCAAGCATAGACGAAGTTAGCAGAGCGATAAATCGGCTCAAAAATAATAAGGCAACGGGATCAGATGGTATCCCAGCTAAGCTGATTCAATTAAGAGACCCGGCTAAACACTAAGCAATTCATGATCTAATAGTGCAAGTATGGGAGGAAAAAGCTATGTCAGAAGACTGGCGAAGAAGCATCCTGTGCAAACATAAGAAAGGAGATATCATAACGTCCGGCAATTATCGTGGTATAACGTTGTTGAGTACCGCGTATAAGATTTTCTCCTCTATTCTTCGAGATAGGATGCGCCCCACATGCAAAAATCATCATTGGTGCATACCAGTTCGGGTTCATACAAGGCAAATCAACAACTGATCAGATTTACACCCTTAGGCAGGTGATAGAAAAATGTCTAGAGTCTCAAACTCTCTACACCATCTTTTTATAGACTTTAAAGCCGCGAACTCAACATCCCAAGTAAACTTACACGACTATGTACTATGACAAATATTATAAGCTGAGTAATATTATAAGCTCCGAAAATGGGATGGACTGGCCTACGTCCTCTTCAACGTGCCTTGTGGAAAGTGATCCGAGAATCTGACGTAACGGCGAGAGGAACAATCCTCTATAAGTCCATTCAGATACTGGCTTACGCAGACGACATTGACATCGACAAGAGCTGGACAGGAAGCTTTCATCCACTGTGTGGGCGCCACGAAATTTGGGGCTGCACATAAATAAGAGCAAAACAAAGTACATGGTGGCCACGTCTGCGAGCAGAAGACCAAACATTGGTACTTCAATTAAAATAGAGGAGCGCGAATTTGAAGTAGTAGGACGCCCAGAGTTTAGGGATGCAAAACTGAATGACAAATCTTGTGATCAATTTCTAATTCACTTCCTGTAACCCGATTTTATTAGAACTTTTCAAACATGTGTATCTCCGATAAGAGAATTAACATGAACAATTTTTATGGTTTGGATTTTATTTGACTTATATACTTATAGAATTGTTGTTAAAGCAAAAAAGAGTAACGATTTCTTATAAGAACTTAAAAATTGTCTTCCAAATTGCATCATCTACCTTTAAACCTCTCATAAACTTACAAAATTGCGTAACATTTTTATAACAAATTGTCAATAATCCTTAATTAGTTTTGACATAACTAACGTTCATAATAAAATTAAACCCTTTATTAATAAAACAAAGTATGGAATTAATAGCAAATTACTATAGACTCGTGCAATTACCTGCGTCTGGTTCGACGGAATGGTACTGCGGTACACTGGTAATCGATGGGGTTTCCATCGCGCGATATTATTAACTGTGACACCGAAATAGAGTTGTCAACCGCTCGACACCATAATTGCCATTAAGAGCAACAACATTTTATCTTTTGCTTCATTTATTTATATAACAACTGGGAATTGGAATTTTTTTTATGAATGGCGTCCAACGAATGTGAAGCTGCGCGTTCGCCGACAGGTGGATTATTCCTTCTACATACAAATGTCATCTAACAATCAATAATAATTTTTGCGTCGGACAATAAACAGACAGTCCGACCATTTAACAACATGGAATTTACGACTACAGGTTGGTGGTGAATTGTTGGAGCGGCTCTGACGCTAAAGCGTTCTATAGCCATCTTCCAACTTCAATTGATTGCTCGGTTGTGGTAAATGGCAGTCCGGAGACGACGACCATATCGAGGAGTACTTGAGCTTTCCTCACATAATGAATTAACATTTTGTTCTAGCTGATGGTTACCGTTCTGTCTTCTGTCCGCTTGCTCGATTGACAATAATGCTATATACATCGAATGATAATCACATAACGTGAAAATATTTTGTCGCCATTAAACTGAAGTTGTTTCTAATTGGATGGATGTTTATTTGATAATCGAATAGAGTGCGTCCTCTCCATTTGGACATCCGACATTGCCGATTGCACATGACAGAACTTACAGGTTGCCTGGCGCAGTTTATCAGACGATAGATACAATCCAATCAATCAGTAATTTGGATTTATGAATGAATCAGTTGTTAGTTAACCCGCTTCGGGAAATTATTAAAAAATTAAATAGTTCGTTGAAGACAGGAATAACCAACAAGAAGCTTGGGAATGATGTGGAGTGCTGTCGGTCGGTATTCGGTAAGAAAGGACCGCATAAAATGTCATTTTGTAAATGGGTTTTGGTGGCTGACTTGGCCAAATGCGCCAATATTAACAAAGCCGTTGAAGCTGATTTTGAGTTAAAAAGCGGTATCGCAAATGTTTAGGCTCCAATCACTTAATCTACGTCGCAGTTGATTATCGTGCGGTTTCAGTTCTTATGTTAAACCGAGCTCATAGAAATTCACAATTCCTGAGTTCGGCAAATGTTGACCTCAAATACACTCTCGAATGCAGAAATAAAGATATAGAAAAGCAAAGGTAGCCGGAGAATATTATAGTGGCAATCTCTACATTTCTTTATGCCATTGGCATATGGGAACACGGTGAAGGAGGTAGGTACATATGTATTATTCCATCAAAAGTTTAATTGTTCGGTTATCTGGAAGAGTTCGACGAGTAAAAATTGGAGCTATCACATTTTAAGTTGTCGCTACTAAACACGAAATTTAGTAAGAATTTGAATAACTTCCTAACGTTTTCGAAGCATGTAACTTCTCATAATTGAATGGCAAGTATAGGTGAGGTAATATATTAAATAAACCGCAGCTAACTGCACACATAGCTAAGAAACCTTATTGGAAAAATGGGGCGGCTCAATTAAAAAACTTATAATGCACATGACTATCTCAAGCTGGACTGCGCCAAAGCACCGATTTTCATACTATAGCTCAGTAAAAGAAAATAAAAGGATTAAAAAATTACACAATTTTCTATATTTACACTGCTTTGACTGCGCAACATCTTAGACGGCGGCTTGGGCAAACGAAGTTTCCAGGTCAAAAGTTCTTGCTGGAAAGCTGCGCTGCGATTTATCCTCTTTTGACATCGTCAAAAGTGATACATAATCTTCTATACTCGTATATATAAAAATGTTCGTTGGTAACCGCATTACTTGAAAACGGCTGGACCGGTTTGGCTCATTTTTATTTCAAAATGTTTGTCGTACTCTGAATAAGGTTTATACGAATTGGAAAAGTTACCTAAAAATTTTAAAATTCGGGAAAATCTGAAAGTGCCTCTTCCCATTTTTTGTTTTGTTTCTTAATCTCCCAGAGAAATTTTTACCAAAAAAAAGTTCAGGAAAATAACAAAAGAGCAGAGTGGCATAATCTTGAAAATCCATGCTTCTCGCATGGTCAATTGCATGTCTCCCGCTCCAGTGTCGGAAAACCATTAGCTTTGTTTGTTTACGCGCCAGACAACAAAACAAATATAAAAATATAAAACAGTGCACATACCAGAAGACTCCAAAGGACCCCTAAAAGACCCTCAAAAGACACCTACATGACTCTCAAGAGACCACCAAAATAACCGCAAAAAAGACCCCCAAAAGACACCCAAAAGACCCCTAAAAGACCCCAAAAGACGCTCGAAAGACTCCTCAAAAGCTCCGAAAAGACGCTTAAAACCCGCGAAAAAAAATCCAAAAAGGCCACCAAAATACCCTTAAAAAATCATAAAAGACCTCCGAAAAAATCATTAAAGACCCCCAAAATATCCTCAAAAGATCCTCAAATGGCTTTCCAAAAAACCCTCAAAGGACCCCAAAAACTCTTAAAAAAGAATTGAGAGATACTCGTATCTTAGAATTATCTATGAATCGCACAAGATATTGGAAATGGAGATTGGTCAGACGTTGATGACGAAAACGCCGAAGAAGTGTGAAAGACCCCTAAAAGATCCTCAAAAGACCCTCGAAGGACCTCCAAAAAACCTTCAAAAGACCCTCAAAAGGCTTTCTAAAAAACCCCATAAAGACCATTAAGACCTTCAAAAGACCCCCCAAAACCCCCAAACCACCCAAACGACCCCTAAAAGTCCACTAAAAGACTTTCAAAATACCCCCATTGGACCCTTAAAAGACACGAACTAACGCGGGAACTCAACAATTAAGGAGAATTTCGGCTGATGAAGGAATACTGGAAGCTGTTACAACTAATCCATCAATCAGCATCAGACGCTTAGCTTTGCAATTCAGTGTTTTCAGGCATAAAGTTTCTAATGTACTTCATGGAGATCATGGAAAATCTTTATCCATACCACCATACACCTGTGCAAGAGCTGCTTCCCGATGATTGATTTTTTTAACTGGTTGCTGAAGTGGAACTTGGATGACAATGATTTTATTAAGAGAATTATTTGGACGGGCGAATCTCAATATACAAGAGATGGGATAATAAATCTTCACAAGCTTCATTTGCAGAGAATCCACACAGAAGGAGATAGTCACAATTTCAACACAAATTCAGCGTTAATATGTGGGCAGGTGTAATTGGAAACAAGTTAATCGGCCCGTTCAAACTACAAACCATGAGTTTTTGCGAAATGATTTACCAGAACTATTCGAGGACATTTCACTGATTCACCATATTTCCAACAGGATGCTGCTCCAGCCAACTATGGTCGAGATGTTAAGAATTGGCTAGATGAAGAGTACGGCAATCGTTGGATAGGAAGAAATGGACCAGTTCACTGGCCTGCAAGATCAACTGAACTTACAGTATTTTACAGATTTTTCTGTATGCGGACGAATTAAAGAACTTATTTATTCATCAGAAATAGCAACTTTAAATGAATTAGAAGAGCGTATTCTCGAAGCATCATCAAAAGTGAGGCAGCAGTTAGCATCAATAAATATTCGCAATGAAATCCAAAAACGGGCTCTCGCATGCAAACAAAACCAAGGAGGACACTTTGAGAACCTGGTATAACTGTCTTAGTATAAACATACAAAAATAATCATAGCATTTGGAGCTTAAAGCAAAAATGCTGCAGGTTTTGTCAAGTATAATAAAATCGATGAGTTTTTCCGGAAAGTTGTTGTTGATTTTTATTTTTGTTATTGTTATGTTTATAAGAAAAAAATAGTAAAAAGTTATGTTGACGAGTCTTACGCATTTTCTGGAGAAAATTGTCCTCAAAGTCAAAAATAGCATTTAGGATTAAAGTATCGTTTAAAGTTAAAAAATCGTCTCCTATAAAGTTTTGAAATTAAGGCAGAACAATTGAGCTTTCCGCCTACGTTGTGTGAGCCGATCGAACGATTTGGTTATGTCGCAAGTTTCTAAAACGAATATTTATGTGGCTTTCGGTGTTTTTCGGTCATTGAACTGCATATTTCTGCACAACTCTTGAAACAACATCCTTCCTTGCATCTCCAACAGAAAATCCCTACAAACAAAGAGAGCACCATTTTTGGCCACCATATCAGGGCTGCATATGTAAGCCTCTGTCTGATAGATAATGCTTTGGTATAGCGATAGAGTAACTTGCGGGTTTACTCCCCACATGCACATGCGTTGACTAATACAAATGTTCGAAATTTATGAAAAGCAGAAATTTAAAATTTTTTAATTGGCACAACAAATCGGACGATGATGCAGCGTTTGCTGATGCTATAACTAAAGCAAAGCGAGCGAAACTGAGCTCTATATACATTGCTTTGCTATAACCATCAGTGTTGCATCTCCGAGTCCAGGTATTATCACGGTCTGTTAGTTTTCCATCCACTTTTTTTTATGTATGTCAGTTTGATGTTGTCCTAGATCTCTACATATGTAGAAGCAGTTGCAGTTGTCTTTCGTTTTTAGCTTTTGATTCTATGGTAAACAATTACAACTATCTTGCATAGGTAAGTAAAAGTTTAAAAAATTTTGCTCTACGTTCTTGTGCCTTTACCCTGTTATGGCAATAAGCTTATAACCATTATACGCAAACTAAAGCGGTAAGAGTTACGTTACACGAGAGCATTTAAACATTCTCATCCAGTTAAAAACTATAAGTTAGGATTTTATTTATTGAAACCAGAGTTCATGAAAGAGTAGATGGATGACAAATACAATAATGTTTGGCCATTTGTTTATTGTTTTAAACAATCAAATTGTTATATTTAAAGCACAAACATGTAAATAAGAAGAAAAGTATCAACAACCCTTTGTTCGATTCACGAATGACTTCAGTCATAAAACTGAAGTTTGCATCTCATTGCTTGAAGTGTAGTTCGTCAGACATAGCGAACAGCTCACTCCTTGTGGACATGCCAGCGAAACGGATCCTGTCAACTGTTAAAGAACGGACAAGTATGTATGTCAAGTGCACCGACGCACTGTTGTTGCTGGTTTTGGTGGTCGCTGTTCGCAAAATGCTATTGTTCCATTTTGTTTGAGCTTTATAATCTGCGCACTGTCCAACTGTACGTAAACTTGTGGACCAGAATTGCTTTTCCATATTCTAAAGGATTTTCGCCCCAGCAAGCATCATCCAGAAATAGGCAGATGCAGCAGCAAAAAAAATAAGGACTCAAGTGTTTCGTCGGTTATGAGCACATAAATGATGCTGAAACAAAGAGAAATGCGCACATATAGTCCTTGCTTGCGTATTTAAAAGAAAATTGAAAATTCTCTAAAGTCATTTTGAAGCAGAACAATGCGAATTCCGGAAGTCCGGAAAAGGGAGAACCAGCTGCACTTGTGGCTTGGGATGTACTTCAATTTTGCGGGGGTACGTCATATGTATGAGAAAATAAAGAAGAAGGACATTTTTTTTCTTCAGCATTTACGTTGTTGTTGTTTTATTGTATTGAGAAAATTTCGCCTCTGAATCCATCGCTTGCAGCGTAAATATTTCGGATTTCGTCATGTTATCAAATTCTCATAAGGAAGAGACTTTTCAACTTAAAACTTTATAAACATTTTGACCAAAATCAAGCATTATATTGTGTTCGGTTTGATTATGTATAGTAGCATAGAAGTTAGTGATGGCTTGAGACCATCCAATCGAGTCCATTGTGCTCTTAATTTTAAGAAAAACTCCTTCAACATTTGGCTTCTGGCATCCCATCGTTAATTAGAGTTTCCAAGGCTTATATGGCCTTCCGTAATAAGAACTTATTTACGGACGATGTTATCACTTAAACTTATCTTGTCTTTGTCTTTGTCGGACTAATATAGTAGGCGAAAATATTAATCGGCTCAAGGATCCCAATGGTCTGCCCGCCAAATTCTTAACAAAAAAGTGCGAAAATGGTATAACTCAGCTCCTAACAAATCTATTTCGACTCTCACTCTCTCAAGCCGTTTTCCAAAATTATGAAAGGACTCCTTTATTTTTCCTATCCATAAAAAAGGTAGTAAATGCGAGATATCAAACTACCAACCTATAGCCAAACTCTCTTCCATTCCCAAGCTTTGTTTACGACTGCTTTTATTTTCCCTCCAAATCCATATTTTCCCCTCAACAGCACGGTTTCTTAAAGGGTAGATCCACTACGACTAACCTTACTGAATTCGTCTCTAAAACTCTACAAGCATTAGAGGAAGGTCAGAAAGTAGATGTCATTACCACCGACTACAGCTAGGCTTTTAATAAAATATGCTACCAAACTATTTACCTTAAACTTAAAGCCCTCGGTTTTACACTATTTTTCATTTCATGGCTGAAATCGTACCTTGAGAAACGCCAGTACAGGGTTCTCTTTAGAGTTTCAGTCTCTGACTCTATTAACGCTACTTCGGGTGTTCCTCAAAGCAGTCATCCCGTTCCACTGATCTGTGTCTTAACAATAAACGATGTTGGTTACATCATAAAAGACTCATATCTATCTGTTTACGCGGATGACATGAAAATAATCAAGGTAATATCTACCCGAACCGATTCTCGACCTAAATTCATCCTACACCTTGTGCGACACAGGGAGCTTAACTTCCGTTCCACATTTACCAAATTATACATTAGGCCAATTCTTCTCTTGGTTTCATAAGACGATGGTCCAAACAATTTTCGACCATTACGTTAAAAAATCCCTTTGAATTACCTTTGTCAGAATCCGCCAGCCAGGTTTGGTCACCATTTTACGACACCCACTCCCTTAGAATTGAAGCTGTGCAGCGCGGGTTTATCCGTTCTTCCATATGCGGTATCCCATGGAACGACAACTATATCTTACCACCCTATGAAAATCGGATAATATAGATTAACTTGCAAACCCTTAAAAAACGTTGCGAAGTCGCTGACTTACTCTTCTTGCACCAATTATTAGGTGGAAAGATCGAATCCCCCGCACTATTGAAAATGATTTTCCTTTACACTAACCCACGTTACCTTAGGTCTTTACCGCTCTTGTGTCTCACCCACCGCCACACCAACTATGGCCATTTTGAACCAATCTCCAGTACGATGCGTCTGACCAAAAATGCACAGAACACCCTTGACTTTCATTTCAGTACATCCTCCCTCAGAAACTCTCTCTATACCTCCTCTATCTATCTATCTCTTATGTATTAGTTCTAAGTAGGCGGCGTGGCGTGGAATTATTATTATTATTAAATAAGGATAAGTTAAGCTTAAGCTTTTTTAGATTATTTAAGTCACTTCCTAAGCTTGTATGAAGTAGATAAAATAAATAAATAAACGTCCACGCTTAGCATTATAAAGGAGCGAGTGTCTTCCAAAAACTCTGTGCATTTCCTAGCACCACTCCATTTTTGTTGCTAGCCAAAGAATAAAGAAAATTCCCCTCATTCACTAAGTATTCCTTTTCAGATTTACTCGTATATGCTAAAATGTCCATTAATTCCTAACAATCGGCTCTAATTTGGCAACAAATTGTATTCCTTGATGTCCGCGGCGAGTGCGTGTCATGACAGCCGCGTGCGATGTTATCGCACACACATCGCTAATGTAACTTGTCGAAATCAATTCAACAAATTCGTAAACTGGTTTCTCACATAACCTCACCCACCACCCCCACCGCCGGCCACTCAACAACTCATCAACTCAAGTAATTTCCAATTCAGCTCGACATCAAATTCGTGCAGTGGATTAAAACGCATGTTGTCTCCTCTTGTTGAATGATTCTAATCAGATCTCGAATTTGTCGACCTCGGTGAATCTGGATGGCAGTACGAATCTGCAACATTAACTGTTGTTTGGATAAAAGTATTTTTTTTGAAAGCGTGTGAACAGCTCGTGCTGTGGTCAGGCATTACAAAACCATGGCCTCTCTTGGCATCTCGTGTATTTTGGTTTTGTATCTCCTAGTGCCAATGCGAAAATTTGCTTTCCATCAAAGAATTGGTTGCATTATTCAATATGTCCACTCGCCTGGCTCAATAATTTGCTATTTGCGTGGCGAATTGTACTATCTCCAAATGAGTGAACTCTTCTGTGCGTTTATTGCTGCTTCTTCGGGGTATTGTCAATAACAAAATGGATTACTTCGATGGCTTTGTCGCTTTTGGTGTTCCCGTCATTGCACACACACACTCGTTCGTATATTCTGCTTGTTTTCCAACTGAATGCTTAAGAATAATGCGCCTAATGGGATTTGGTTGATTCTGTAGCATAATTTCAATTGAATTGGATAGAATTTGAACAAAAATTGAGGGGGATTGGTCAAAGGGATACCGGACTGGCGCTTTGTTTGTATTATTATGGTTAGATAATTTTTAGTTATCCACCTTGTGTGACATTAAAAGGATAAGTGGGGCATCTTGGACTTGACATGGTCAATGAAGGCGGTGATGCAAGTGCGATTCATTTCTAAAGTCTTTGACGAGGTCATTTCAATCTGTCAAACTGGTTTTGGTGCAAGGATTTCCTAGATTTCCCAACAATCAAGTTTAAAATCCCAAAACACAATGTTTCATAATTTAATCACACCGCCCGCCTGATAGCACTGACTCTTCTGATCTTCTGAATTACCGAAGAAAAGTGAAGGACGAGTGAAGCACGTGCTTCAGATTATCCGTCTCAATGGTTACCAATACTCAATTTACTGCTATTGTCAACTAATTAAGTTAAAGGCAATGTATTTATAAATTATATTATTTATAGATAGACATCACGCGCCTACCGCTAGCCAACACGCGTAGATGCGAAACATACGTTGCTGCGTGTTTTATTCATCCCCTTGTGTTGTTCCGTGATTGTTTGATGCTGCGATAATCTCTCATCATGTGGCTATTGACTGTGAGACTGAGTCGAGTGTCGAGTGGCATTATTCTAAAAGGGATTTTTTGGGGAACTCAAAGTAAGAGACTCGCATTGTGTAACTACCCCGAGTGTAAAGTTCGCTTGTTTTGACTGATTTATGGCGTTCAGTGTTATAGCCAACCAAATAAAATATAAACGTTGTCATGGTTATTCCACGATTAAGCATTTGAGATATAGTCAGATAAATTGATTTGGTTACTTAGATTGTTGTAATGATTTTGAAAAGCAATGAGACTGAGACTGAGACTGAGACTGAGACTGAGACTGAGACTGAGACTGAGACTGAGACTGAGACTGAGACTGAGACTGAGACTGAGACTGAGACTGAGACTGAGACTGAGACTGAGACTGAGACTGAGACTGAGACTGAGACTGAGACTGAGACTGAGACTGAGACTGAGACTTAGAAAATTGTATTTTACAAGACACGATTATTCATCATTGGTCCATTTAAAAGTTTAGCTTTATCGCCTAGAAATTCAATCATTTATACCAAATACTGACTTATGCAGACGATATTAATGTCAGTGGTAAAACTTCCAGGGTTTCACATGACACTGTTATCTCTCGCTAATTTCAAACTACTAAGCTTTCCGGATACGAATGCTTTTTCTACCGATGTACAGTATGGTATGGTTTTTGTAAAAATCGCTCTTCAAGTGAAGAGTGCATGACTCATTGTTAAGAGTGAAGCCTTGAAAATTGAGGTGAATAAAGTGTTGCATTCCTGGATATTTCAAAGGCTTTTGATATGATTATGTCTTATAATTAAGATTTGTTCAATCAACTTAAACTCCTACCTCATTGCGTGTATTGAGGATTATTTATAGAATAAAATTTGTATTGAATCTTCAGCTGCGCATGGCATTAATGCTAGCGTGCCACAAGGTTCACCTTTTTCGCCTACGCTCTTTTTGATATATATTAATGACTTGTTTTTAAATTCTCTATATTAACTTCACTTGCCCGTGGGTCGTCGGTCGGTCGTCGGTCGGTCGTCGGTCGGTCGTCGGTCGGTCGTCTGTCGTGGATTCTTGCGATCAATTTTTAACCCACTTCCCATGGCCCGATTTTATTGAAATTTTGCACACATGCGTATTTCCGGAGACAACACTTTCTATTAAATTTTGAGGCCCCTCGGGCTGCGGGGTCGGGGGGCTCCCAAACAAAAATTTTAAAAAATTTACCCGATTTTCTTCAAATTTTACACACATGTGTATACCCAATAAACAATACTTTTTCGAAAATTTGGTAGTGATCGGGTCCCGGGTTCGGCCGCAAGGCCCTTATACATTTTTTAAATATCTGTACTGGCATCAGATATTCGTCGCCCTTTATGGACTTTGTGCGGTGTGAGCTGCGCAGTCGGCTGCGCTGCATGGTGTTGTTGGTGGTGGAGAGAGAGAGAGAAATCTTAGCGCACGCACAAATGAACCCAGCAAATGAAACGAGACATACATGTTTTATGCTTACTTCAACTTACATTTTTATTATATACTGAATTGTATTTTTATTGATGTCGTTTTTTTTGTTGTCGATATCAACTTACAGATAGAACAACAAGTTTTCACAATATTCTGTCATTTGGCGTTTTCATAAATTAGTTCAGAGCAGTCAAAGAGTTCTCAAGAAAAATGCTCGTGTTTCTTATTTATTCAGAGTATGAGCGTGCTCTAACCTCTAAGTGCTCAGAATAAAATGATCTGAGCTTTTTCAATTTTAACATCTGATGTCAAATGTTTGTTTCGATGATTTTATCCTACAATAAAAAAAAATGGCCCAGGATCGAGGGGCTCCCATATCAATTTCTGCGATTAGAGAATTTAGATGAAAAATTTTAATTTTTATGGGTTGTTTTTTGTTGTCGATATCAACTTACAGATAGAACAACAAGTTTTCACAATATTCTGTCATTTGGCGTTTTCATAAATTAGTTCAGAGCAGTCAAAGAGTTCTCAAGATAAATGTTCGTGTTTCTTATTTGCTCAGAGTATGAGCGTGCTCTAAGTGCTCAGAATAAAATTATCTGAGCTTTTTCAATTTTAACATCTGATGTCAATTGTTTGTTTCGATGATTTTATCCTACAATAAAAAAAAAATGGCCCAGGATCGAGGGGCTCCCATATCAATTTCTGCGATTAGAGAATTTAGATGAAAAATTTTAATTTTTATGGGTTGTTTTTTTTTGCTGTCGATATCAACTTACAGATAGAACAACAAGTTTTCACAATATTCTGTCATTTGGCGTTTTCATAAATTAGTTCAGAGCAGTCAAAGAGTTCTCAAGATAAATGTTCGTGTTTCTTATTTGCTCAGAGTATGAGCGTGCTCTAAGTGCTCAGAATAAAATGATCTGAGCTTTTTCAATTTTAACATCTGATGTCAAATGTTTGTTTCGATGATTTTCTCCTACAATAAAAAAAAATGGCCCAGGATCGAGGGGCTCCCATATCAATTTCTGCGATTAGAGAATTTAGATGAAAAATTTTAATTTTTATGGGTTGTTTTTTTATTTACTGAATTGTATTTTTATTGATGTCGTTTTTTTTGTTGTCGATATCAACTTACAGATAGAACAACAAGTTTTCACAATATTCTGTCATTTGGCGGTTTCATAAATTAGTTCAGAGCAGTCAAAGAGTTCTCAAGATAAATGTTCGTGTTTCTTATTTGCTCAGAGTATGAGCGTGCTCTAAGTGCTCAGAATAAAATGATCTGAGCTTTTTCAATTTTAACATCTGATGTCAAATGTTTGTTTCGATGATTTTCTCCTACAATAAAAAAAAATGGCCCAGGATCGAGGGGCTCCCATATCAATTTCTGCGATTAGAGAATTTAGATGAAAAATTTTAATTTTTATGGGTTGTTTTTTTATCCAAATAAATTCTAAGCGTGCCAATTTTCTCAGAAAGCAGTTTAACATTAGGTGCCACTAGTAATTAATGTTGCCCCTATTACGAGGTTACTTAGGATATTAGGTTTGAACGTTTCAAATGTACTTTCTTGAAAGAAGGATAGCATTAAAAAAAATTAAGTTACTATTTGGGTTTCTTAAGACGTTGAAATTTCTACTTCACAATACTGAAGTATTAAGATTATATAAGACTTATTTTATGCCAATTTTGGAATTCATATGTTTTTGGTGGGGTGGGGCTGCAAGAACGCATTTGCATTGATGGAATTCAGAATAGAATTACCGAATGAGAGAGATATAACCATTACTTCACCTCTTGATTCTCTGGAGCATAGACGAAATTTGGGAGCTTTAACTATTTTCTTTTTTTTAGTTTCCCCTGACCATGATCCATTTATTAAAGCAGTGGACTCGCGTAGTTTTTAGTCTCGTGATCTTATTTCTTTATTGCTTTTTCAATGAACCAGAGAGAGTTAGGAAAAAATAAATTGATTGAAATCGGCTACCAATGTGAGGAATATGCGATATATTGTATATTGCATTCCTTCGACTATTATTTTTTAATTTTATTAAAGGTCATAGCGCGTACCTTTTTGCCGCTGCGCAAGTCATTTAGGCAGTTCTCCCTTGGCAATAAGTTTATGTTTAAAAAAAAACATAGTTGACACCACTTGCACTTGACTGCGAAAGGTTTACAAATTTGAAACTTATAACATTTTGGTGCAACAGTCGCTTAGCGCTCTGCTTACGGCGACCAATCGTATTGAGTGAGTTATATTTTTGCAAACACAAATGGAAGCAACCTGAAATTTAAAGTTATAACAAAAATCGAAATGAGATGTTTTTTTATGAAAATTATTACTCTCGGTTGTTTGACCAGACATTCGCAAGAGGTGGGGCCGTGGAAAAGCCTTTTTTTTTCTGGGATTCGAACTTCGAAACTCTTCTTAAAGTTAGCTTTTGCTTATACTCGAAGCGACAAATCACTTAATAATGTTCTTTCTTATGAGATCTTTTAGTAATCTGTTACGGATTAAGCCAAGCTCCTTTCCAACTGTGACAGTACGTGTTAGTGGACCTAAATGGCAAATAAAAATGTTTATTAGTTAAAATAAAAGGCCAAAACACTAAAGACTGTCACAAATAGAGAAAAAGCCTTTATTTATAAATTAAGATTTAGATTCTTACATTTTAAATACTTAGGTAATTTTTCAAAATAACATATTTATCCAAATGTCAAAACTTAAACTGAACAAATTTGAAATCCAAAAAATTTAATTGTTCGTGTACCGCTTGACACATGTACGAGTACATATATATTCATTGTATACTATCTCAAGCCACAAATTACTAAAGACAAGAAATAATTTTCTTTTTGAATATAGAAAATTCCAACAGTTGCAAATTTCTTATGGAAGAAAAAACCAAAAAACTTTAAGGTTTTTTCAGCAGGAAGTGTAAAGAAAGAAAAATGTCTTTCTCTTCAAAAGCAAAACTTTTCTAACAAATCTTGTAAGTACGTTTATTTGACATGGCAATTTAGCGATGGTTACAAATATATATATATATGTATAGATATGTGTACATTTTGACTTATACAACTTGTGACTTTATGTACAAATGTAGGCAGTCGTAAGTTAACCACGACGATGGAGAAAACTTTATTACACTTTCCAAGAGAAGCATTATAACTTGAAAAAGGAAAATGTCTGCGCAACGTTTATAAAAATACTCGTTAATACAGGGTGTTAGAGAAATAGACAATCGGTTTCTTGATTTTTATACCAAAACGTATATGTATATAACGCATCTGCTTAGCAAGAGATTTCGCAGATTCTATTTTCATAGTAACAAGCGCTGTATTACATCGTTCTCTCATAAGCGAATATCAGCCCCTACACAAATGTTCTTAGCGGCAGAGTTTTCATGAGACACGAACACAGTGCAGACCAATCCTGCGCTAAACCGATGGCGTAGACAAAAACATCCAACGCTTCAAGATGTCAAACTGAACGGGTTCAGTTAGAACTAGGAACCGGTGGAGAGATTCTTTGCTAGAACTGTGGACCGGATCCAGGATGTCAAGCCAATAAATTAATTGTATAGTTAAATTTTTAGGTAAACTATAGTCGGGCTTGAATGGGAAACAATAACATGGTTTATGTACTCGTTAGATATCTTCGGATTTTGTTACCCAGATAGTAGTCCCTTAGAACCTTATTGCTAAAAATCGTATGGAATTGTCGTTAGATGTATTATATTTGATTTATAATCGAGCCAGTATAAAATTAAATTACATTCTCTAAATATGGAAAGAAGCTAAATGTGTATTCATACCAAAAGGGGAAACCAAACCACCTGATCAACCAACGTCATATCGACCAATCAGTCTAACTTCATTCCTATTAAAAACAATGCAATAACTGATAGATCACTACCTATGTATGGGACCACTAAAAAGGGATGAACAATGCATGAACTGCAATAGCATTAAAATTGAAAGAAATAGCCCTATGTGCCTTCATGGACGTAGAAGGGGCTTTCGATAATGCAGGTTTTGACTCAATGGGAAGAGCACTGAACAGAATAAGAGAAAATCCAACCATAATAAAATTGATAAAAACCATTTTAGAACAAAGAAGAATAACAGCAAACTTAGGAGACATCGACTTAACTACTAAAACAGTAAAGGGATGTCCCCAATGAAGAGTACTATCTACTGTGTGAATGTGGCTTATAGTAGTTGCCAATTGCTAGTGAAACTTAACAACAGAGGACTAAAAGCAGTAGGATACGCTGACGACATTACGATAATCATTAAAGGCAAGCATTTAAAAACCATCGGGAAATGATGCACAATGCCCCAAAAAAAACATTGCTATGTTGTGAAAAAGAGGGGTTATCCATCAACCCTAACAAAACCACAATAACACCAAAAGGAGGAAAATTAATACTCGAACTCTAAAAATTCAAGAAACAGAAGTGAATCTGAAAGAGGAAACAAAATTCCTAAGCATCATCCTGGAACCAGTCTATTCACAAATTTGATGAATGTAAAGTTGTTGCACTCGATATTTCCGAGGCATTTGACAGAGTCTGGCATCAAGCTCTTTTGTCCAAAAAGAATAGCTATGGAATTGATAAGACCCTGCTTGCTTGTACTAGTAATTACCTTTTTGATCGTTCAATCCAGGTCGTATTGGACGGATTCAAATCCAATGACCACTGCATAAACGCAGGTGTTCCTCAAGGCTCTGTTTTGTCTACGACACTCTCTCTGATTTTCATTAATTATCGGCTATCCGCCACCTCTAATCCAACCATTCCTTCGCTGACGACAGCACTCTTAGCTTTTGCAATCCTCCAACCCAACCGAAATACTCGTGCCTTAACTCGAGCTCAGCGGTCTACCATTAGACCTATCTTCGGTACCAACCAACTCAGAGATTCCTTCTTTAGCCGCACAATAATTATGTAGAATGAATAACCAGACTCTGTGTTGGATTCAACAATGCAGATATAAATAGTATAATAAAATACTGGGCAATAAAATGCACAAATAACTACTGGGAAAATGTAGAGGGTATAACACACTTAAAGAAATTCCTAAACCTTAACCACAAAAAGGCGAAATGGGTCATATAACTGAAAAAACAAAAAATAAGTATCTTATGTGGAGCACTAACGGAACACTATACTTGTAAGTATCATTTACACAAAATAGGAATCAGTAATGATGAGACCAGGTGGGATATTGAACCGAAGTTTTGGAATTTTTTAAATTCCTAGCGTATAGCTCTTTTCGTTTTTATTAAGTTAAGGTTAAAGTTGGATTAACTCAAAGGATAAGGCAAACAAATACCGAAGCACCCATTTTAAGCGACTAGCATTGTCACATGAACACAGCAGCGTACATATATTGACAACATGAAGAAAAAAGTTTTTTTTTGTTATTTTCCTTGCAATCAACGACAAGTATACTGAGATCCTTTTTGTGGAACACCGCAGGGACACAACAAAAATGATGGCAACCCAAGGCAGAAAAAGGACAAATGTGTTTGGCACGCAACACAAGTACATAAGTAATTCACCCCTCACTTTACTTGCTAATCAAACTATATGTAGTATGCACTTACTCATATATACGTTCCCACCACACTCGAGAAATAAAATGTCCTTTTTGTGGTTATGTACAGTCGTTGCGGTTGAATACAAAGCATAAAAACTGAGTTCTGTGATGGGAATTCATGCGGTTCACCGAGGGCGCATAAAATAATACATAACATGGACAATTGGGGCGTATATAAACATACTCTTGTAGAAGAAATTAAACAAAAATGACGGAACTCATGAAAAAGGAAGGAAATGTAAAAAGTTGTTTCCAACAGGACTTTAAGGATTGCAGATTCTCGTATATAGTATATATATATATATTGCGGAAGCGCCAAATCACACGATCGAGGCGGCCAATTGACTACTGGTCCATTTCTGGAGATAGCACGGTCATCGAACTTCAACTTTTATAACTCGATTCATTTACAGGCTTCTAGGTAGATCAATAAACATCTAGCCTTATATGAAGGATAGCAATCACCCCAGTTCACATGTCTTAATGCATTTCTTGTAAAAGATTTTTAAATTCTCTCCAGTCTAAACAATATAAATTAATATTAGAGTTCCAAATAACGCATTCATATTCTTAAATGAGGTTGGAGCTATTACAAAAGTTTTTTTTTCCACGCTTTACACCACACACGCCACACGCGACTCGCGACACGTATCAAAAGCGGGATACAAAAATGGCCCCTGACATTGAGCCGCTCACAAAACTTCAACCCTCTAGGTCGTGCGAAAGGTGGTTAAAAAAGACCTCAAAAACGAGAAAATGATTTCAAACCATCACCCGTTTCACAGCCAGCGACTTTTCCTCAGGAAAAGAAAGAGGATCTTTCCACATGGACCCAGTCAAGTGGGCCCCATATAAAAGACGGTCTAGAAAAAGGTAGGTAGGTAGAGTGGTGGGCTCCGCTGTACTTGCGAAGTCCTGAATTAGCGACATCAGTGTGCGCCATTTTGATGCTACAAATCTCGAGGGAAGTAGCATGGCTATTTAAGTGGTGTAAGATACGAGAGTTGATCTAGTGATCCTGTAATCTGAGAGATCTTTCAGATCGTCAAAAAATGGTTTACCTAAGGTCCGGACAACTGCAGAGGAAGTCTAGGAGAGTTTCTTTCTCATTTTCATTTTTGAAACCTCTGCAGAAGTTGTTGTGCGGTACACCCAACTTGGCTGCCCGTGCTAATAGCCACAACTCTGGCTCGCTGGTTTTCCTTTTGCTGTATGATGGCCAAATCAATCTTGGTATGTCGCAGTTCGACAGACTGCTCCACCTGAGCTGTGACTTAGTATTGAAAAAGGAGAGAATTTCTTCCTTGACTGAGTTCATTGGACAGCTATAGAGTCGGTGTCTATAGCGACGCCAATTTTAGCCAATTAGTCCGCCCTATCATTTCCCTCTATATTACTGTGCCACGGCATCCATACTATTGTGATGTCCATGGATTGGCTGATCGAGCCCAATTCTTTTTGGCACTGTTGTATGAGTTTCGAGTTTATTATTGCCCCATAAATCGCCCTTACGGCATATTGGCTATCACCAAATATAACAACACTTCCGATTACTGAGCCTTAGTGCCCTGCAGGCCTCCATAATTGCTAGGATCACCGCCTGAAAGATACTGAATCGGGTAGCCTGTACGACCTTGATAGATTAAAATCATCCGAGAAGATACCTGCACCGACCCCATCGTTCATCTTGGATCCGTCAATGAATATTGTTGCGTGAAATTGCCTCGTTACTGTCCCATTCTTCCAGTTTCCCCTGGTAGGAAACTCGATACTGAATGAGGAGTTGGAACTATGTTTAGGGATGCAGTTGTTACTAGATGATGGTATCATGCCTTCAGGTACTGTCTGCAGTATATTATAGTGCCCGTATTTTCTAGTAACAAACCACCCAGATTCTCTGAGTTGTACTGCACTGCAACATACTTGATAAATATTTCAGAGGAGGTAATAGGTGCAAGATGGTGTTAAGAGAGCTGCTGTGATGCCGACTTCCCCAAAATACCACCAAAAGACCTCCAAAGTTTTCTCAAAAGACGCTTAAAAGACCCCCCAGAGGACCCTCAAAAGACCATACCAAATTTAATACAAATCGGTTGGGGAATGTCTTAGTTCCCAAAATTTAAAAATGTAACACAATAATGTGACTCAAAATCGCAACACAAAGTTATTTTTGATATTTTACTAAAGTTTCTCCTCACCGCGCCGATTAGGTAGCTTCACTTACAATACTTGATAGATTAAGTCGCGAAAGGAATAAATTGCTCCCACTGACGTGAATGATGGTTGAGATCATGTCCGGTATGCGGCATGCCAAGAAGGAAGCATAGTCGATTTCTTTACCGTCCCAACTGTCCTTATTTTTATAGATTCTTACAGATATTTTGCAAATGAGAGTTTTAACGCAGTGGGTTAGACAGCAAGAAATAGTGTACTAGACAATGATGTACTAAACGATGGTCAAATGAGTTAAATTGCATTTTATGTGCTTTTAGTAAACTGAGTGAATCATCCACCGGTTCTGGCCTTTTGTGCATATTTGTGCAAGGTGCAAGGACTCTCATTGACTTCAATCGATAAGCAATTAAGGAAAGCGTTGACCCACATTAAATATTTTGAAAGAATATCTAAGCCACAACTAACCTGGGTTTAAATCCAGGCTGCTATTGTGTCAACTAGCTAACTAAGTCATTATTTCTGCATAAAGAGACGCCGAAGATTTAACCGAAAAATTCAAAAAATGTCACATGTCAACCTAAGCTATACCAAAGTGGAATAGAATATAGTTTTTTCTCAAGATATTTTTTTTGTTGCTAACTTGACGTTGCCCTAGCGTTAGCTTGACAAGAAAAATACGTCAAACAGCATGGACAACCACAACATGGCTGGCAAGCTCACCTTGTCCAGATTGATTTACCCATCCCTCAAACAGACGGGCATCGTTTCTCAGGCAGCCGCTACTCACTGTCATCCATGAGGGAAAAGGCAAGAGCTACAAGCTATGAGCTTCGCTTCCAGCGCACTCGTATGTGCGCAGAAATTGTCAGGTTTACGAGCGATTCATGCGGCGGCGCAAAAGCGTAACCAACTGAAAGTATTCACATAAATTGCGCTTCACTGGTATGTGCCTGTAGTTGCAAGACGATAGTCATGCCACCGCGTAACGCTCTCTCAAGCGATGGACAGCTTTTCAACTGCGGGCATCTATCCGTCCATCTGTCTCAGCCATCGCATCCATCTCAGGCGGATCAACATTGCTCCCCGCACTTGCGGTCAACCATCTTCATCCATCTGGGGAAATGTGGGAATTTCCTCCTTAATCCGACCACTGTACACAGCGGAAAGTCGCAAGTATTTCTGTTTTCTGCTGATGTGCCGCTCAGCAGCAAGATCCAAGCGAAACTATTTCTTTTCGGATTCAAACCAACACAGCGGACATTCACTAGACACCAAAACTGTACCCAACTGACTTCCTTTGAATGATACGACGAGAGTATTTCTTGCCATGCACAATTGTTCCCTCGACATGTCGACAAACGAATGCAGTCTGTGGAAGTTCCGCACTTCTCAGCTGCGTCGAACCAATCCATCGCTGCGGACGACACTTCTTTGATGAGCGGCTCAACATCAAAGTGATCCGTCACTCGCGCACAATTCGCGCATCGTATAAGCAAGCAATCGACATACATAGTGTCCGGCTGTGGTCTGGCCATGAACGCTATGATAAGAATTCAACCGGTGTTGCTTGAACGGCGGCTTTAACTTTAGTTTCGCGGCTCCGGTATTTCGGTGTTGGTTTGGCTATATAGCTGCTGCGCAACGCGAGGCTCAAGCTACGCACGGGTTCGCAAATAATTTGTAATATGCTCGGCTTTCTACATTTAAAGGAATTTGTTTGACTCACAGTCGGTCGGACGCATCGTAAAACGTCCCACAGGCTTAAGTCGGTCGGGCGCTACATAAAAAAACCTTCCAGAGCTCCCATTAGTAGTACAAGAAAAAGCCAAGAGATATCACCTGCTGCCAAAATATTAGACTTAGGTTAATTCTATGGAGATTGATTGATCCTCATTCTATCCAAGGCAAGCGATCCAACAGGAAATGTTATGCCTTTCAAGTTATCACACTCTTGACCATCTGCTTAGGGATATCTGACCTTCGCAAATAGGAATTTGATGTCAGTTCGTTGGATATGGAGGCAGATGCTAGTATCGGTACACAGCGGTATTTTTATCGGGTCGTCCTACTGTAGAGACACCGCAAATTCTCTAAAGGTACACGACGATGGATTGCGACTTATTATATTTTAGCCAATTATTATTACTAAAGGAATCCCTACATTAATGGTAAAAAGTAAATCTTGTACACAAGGAATGCCTTTCCCTCTAGCCACTGTACCGTCCCGACACTTGCGCACACAAACCAGCAATTAAGTGCGAGCGGCGCGGTTCATCCTCATTGAGTTTCTGTGTCTATGATGAACTTCCGCCGACGACCAATAAGCAGGAGAAATTCTACTTCTCTTGGCACTCACATACATTAGCACACACTTCCTCATATTGAAGAAGGGTCATTTCCAAATTTGCTCCTCCAAACATACTGCTGGGAACAGCGTAGCATAATTACTGTCAGTTTGCAGTCACATTTGGTTGCCTAAAGTGCAACGCCCACCTCTGGCACCAAAGTTCTCGTATGCGTCGTATACGTGGTACACATCGTCTATGTCGGAAGGGAGTGCATTCATCTGCGCGTCTAGGAGACAACCAGGAATTCATTCATCCGTTCGATATAATGATTATAATAATTACCTTCATGTGTAGGCGCACTGTGGCGTCGTATTCACATGCGACTGCTTCTATATGGGAGTATGTATACCTGCCTTTTACTATCTATCTACCTGATGGCACACATTTTCTCGTCTACACAATAGAGATCAGCCGATGGGTATCAGATGCAGAGGAAATGCATGTTTCATGGGATGGCCAGTGGTCGAAATGGAAAATGTTGGGCTCCAGGAGGGCTTATTATTTATAAGCCACCCTCGTTTGTGATGTGCGCACTCTAATCTTCTAAGACTCGTATGTAAATTGTTGACGATTTTCAAAGATAAGATGTTGTATCGCATCTCGGCAAATCACTTGGAAAACGAAGGTGTGTCTGTAACTGTGTGCTAATGCATTCATTTGACAAGTTTTGAAATTGGACGAATTTGCCGACCTCATACTTATGGGGCTATTAATTTCGGAATTGATCTGATGCAGTCTAATGTGACGTGATGTGATGCATATTTGATTATTTTGTCGCCCATCTTATCTTACCAGTAATTAGGAACATTCGGTTGCACATAATGCTTGTACTTTGAATATGATTTGAACTTCGTGATGGACAATTTCATTCCTGGCAAGTTGTCCTTTTTGGAACATTCCTTTTTAACATTCGCTCACTTGCGACTTTTTAACAATTTTGGCCAGTCAAGGAATCACTTTAGAGATTTTACCAATTTTGTCGTTCAATCGTTAAGCCTTTAAGAGTAAGTTTTCAAGTTCGGCGTTTATTTTTGAACTTAGGCTAACCCTTTCCAACAATCAGGTGATTTTACTACTGGCGCTACTACTAATGGCACCAACATGTTTACCTTGTATACATTTACAACGCCAACACGCCTCCATCCAACTAACCACCAACACAGTAATTCCTATACTGACTCTACACCTTACCGTGGGGGGGATACTTGGACACTTCGATAATCAAATTGGCTGGACTGCTGGAACCTGTCTTCTTATAATTGTAGCCCGGTCATACACAGGTCTGTGTGGTGTGCCTAGGATATCTTGCTATGATGATGTGGCTCAAGGCTCCGGATTGATGTGCTGCCAGCGTTTGCTTAGTCATCGCCCAGGCACTCATACTGAACGAACTGAGGCAATTGATGCCATATCTTACCAAGGTCGCGTTGGTACTACGGGAGGCTGGTGGGCCTAACAGATGAGGTTGACTAGATCTGTGCCAACTTTTGATGGGGTTCAAGGTTGTTCCGTAGATGTATTGTAGTGGCTGTTGGTTTACTACCCAAATGCGGGTAGGGTATTAGTGCACCGATGTATTTTATTACATACTAGCTTTTCAGAGCACGCAACCGCACGCATGAATCACCGCTTTTCCATCACTACCCAGGGAGTGGAGTACTATTGCCTAAACCTAAACAAAGCGCCACCATGATCGTATTCACACCAAGTTTACCAAGATTTTGTTATGACGCATATTCTGTGCAAGTTTCAGCTCAATCGGCTGTCTAGCTTTTGAGTTTTGGTGTCGTATTACAATCCAACAGACATTCTTTTTACATATGTATATAGATTATAGTACGTGAAAGACAGCGCAGCACATAGCACACAGTCATTATTAATGCCCGACCATTTTTTTCGTCATCTTTAGTTATTTAGTTACAAAATTTGGTCACCGCATAAGGCCCTTTTACATAAACGAGATAATAAATAGCCTATCTTCATCGCGAGTCCATTCTAAATAATTGTGGACGAATTTTTGAAATCGGTCCTGCAGTTTCGAAGATTACCTCCTACACACAAACCAACATTACCTCTATATAATATTAGTATAGATTTGTATAGTCAGTGCTAGGATGTGCTCGGCGTGGAGTTGCGTATCATAGAACCGGTCGCCCTCATCCCTTAAATCGGAGACGGTATAAGATAGGCTCTACTTTCACCAATGTATTATTAGTGGACGTTAATCGACGTAAAAAACAATGCGCGTCCACAGGTGCCCACTTAAATCTAATACACAGTTCCTGAACCTACACCCACTGACTTCTTAACTTAACTTCTTAACTTCTCGTACTGACAATTACCTCTGACCAAAAACTGTAGCTTTTAACCTCCGGCCTGTACAATGGTGAAACTGATCAAAATCAGTCTAGTAGTATTCAAAATTTGCTAAAATAACAGGCAGTGTCCCACTCTAATACACCCCCTCGAATGCACCAATCAATCTGACCCCACCCAACTGACACCCCACCCCACCACTGAAACATCCCTAACGACCCCACACCAACTGATCCCTTCCCCAATCTGGCCCCCACCCCTGAGTCCCCATCGCACCTACTCACCACTGACACAAAACTGTAGTCTATAACCTCTGAGGGAAAAACCCTGTTCAAAATCGGTCCAATAGTTTCTAAGATTAGCGTAGCTAATTGAAAGTGTCTCTTACCTCTTGATATAGACATAATTAAATTTTCATAAAAAGTTTTATTTATTTCTGAAATATTAGTAAAATACTAAAATACTATACAAAGTTTTCAATAATTTTGCATACAAAGCATGATTCAATAAGCTGTCAGTTCTGTCAAATTTAATTAAATCTGTTCTGTCATTCGTTGTGTCATTCGTTCTGTCACTGATGGCGTCTTGCGGTCAATTTGCAACCCACTTCCCAAAGTCCGATTTTATTGAAACTTTGCACACATGTGTATTTCCGGTGACAACAATTTCTGTTAAAATTTGGTAGTGATCGAGCCCCGTGGTCGGGAGGTTCCAATACAAAAGTTTTAAAAATGATGCCATATAGGAGCGTTGCTTTATGATTTAGTGGCTGACCTAGTCAGGTGAAATTTTGTGAGTGTGCAAGTCCAAAAAAGCATTTTTTTATATTCCGAGTATGACGCGTATCGTGTGTGACGCGTGTTATGGGTTTAAAAAAAAGTGTTTTCGACTTCTTAACCAACTTCCACACGACCTAGAGAGCTGCAATTTTGTAAGTGTCCAAGTCCAAAATAGAATTTTTTTTATATTCCGAATATGACGCGTGTCGCGTGTGATTTATTTTTTGACTTCTTTGAGGTCGTTTTTAACCACCTTCCACACGACCTAGAGAGTTAAAATTTTGTCAGTATCTAAGTCCAAAATAGCATTTTTATATTTCACGTATGACGCGTGTCACATTTTGAGTGGCACGTGAGTGGGACGCATGCAAGTCCTTCCCTTATCGCATCTCATTATCTTAGTTGAATGGGCTTGATATTGAACCGGATATCTTCACTTGGCTTATAGCACTGGTAATGCCTCACCAAAATAGTCATGTCAGTTTATTTGGGATGCAGAAATCTATCGTGACTTTATAAAGTTCCACTCTCGCTATGTATGTATATAGGCGACTTTCAGGTCTATAATCAGATGTAGTAAGCTTTGGAACTCTACATATTTTTCATCACCTGCCTAAAAATGAAAATCTGATCAGTTGATTATTTGTCTGGAATGTAGCAACTATGGACCAAAAATGACTCTAGAGTACGGAGAACGATAAAGAAAATATTCGTAACGTGATACTCAATAACAGTATACCCCTATAATTGCTGGAAGATGTGATATCTCCTTTCTTTTGTATGAGGCACAGGACGCCTCTTCTCCAGTCTTCTGGTATAGTTTCACTTTTATTAGCATTGCTTGGTATAATGCGGAACCTCCAGATTTAATCCGTTGCGCTAGCATGCAACGATGCTGCATAGTGTGGTCGTTGGTCATTGGTGGAACCTCTAATTTCTTAGTTAGATGGCCATTGAATAGCTTATGATAGTTTGTTCACGTAATACTGATGGTAGACGTGGGTTTGATGTATTCAACGAATTATTTTTTTTTTATTTTCATCGTCTGAGGAATCCTATGTATAGTATCTTGAGGCTTATGTTCTTAAATTTGCTAAATATCCGTTCATTTATTGCTTTAAAGCCGATAACGGTGCGTTTCATAATTTTGCTGAATAATAAACGACGCCGAGCATATGATGTCGTCCATGACAGTTGTTATCGGGTCACAATCTGCTTATAGTAAAACACCATTCACCGACCACCGCGCATCTCTTGGATTACTTTTATATAAATAGTATCATTTACCCGTTTTCGTTGCTGTGGTCGTTGTCGTGGATCTGTGTTTCCAAAGCTCATTTGGGTCTCCGAGATTTTTAGCCTTACCTTGAATTTCATTTTTTGTGGGAAAATTATTGGAAGGATATGGGATTGCAGAATAGATACGTCACGCATCTCCCAATCGACGCGGTGCACGGTCGTGATGCTTTTCAGCATGCGCAGTGTTTATAACTTCTGTTGGAATGACCAACAGCTAGATAAAATTCAAAACCGCGCGATAAAACTTATTGGTGACGCAAATATAGCGAAATCAATAGATTCGCTTGATCACCGTGAAACGTTTACTGCCTGTCACTGTTTTCTTCCAGCGGTACTCAAGAGAAATAACCAGCTTCATGCCACCTCTCCTTGAATTCAGCCGCAATACTCGTGGCGCTCTAAATGCTCATCAGTTTACCCTCAAGCCCATATTTGGACACACAGGTAAGTTTAGGGATTCGCTCTTCAGCGTGTGTGGATTGCTCTGCCAATCTCTGTCTTCTCACACCACTATGATCCACAGGTATTTAAAACACAAGCTCATAGACCTCTCCTCTTTCCTCCTCATTTTCCTTAACACCCGAGCTGTGCCAAGCATAGCCGAGCATTATAATGGTGCGAATCCCTTGAAGCGTGCGCGAGTTACAAAAAAAAACAAAAACATAAATGCTACTTGTTATTCCCCCTATTCTACCGATGGCTTACCGTCTTAGAAATAGAAGTGAAACTACACCGCCGATAAGGCGAGGAGAAAATTTAGTACCATATCAAAAATAATGAGTCACATTAATGGTCACATTATTGTGTTACATTTTTGAACTAAGCCATTTCTCAACTTACTTTACTTATGTCCTATATTCCCTTGTGGGTCCAGTGCCTCTACTAAGCCTACGCGCCATTGCGTGCGGTTTCTGGCAATGAGCTTCAGCTCTATCCAACTCTTCCCCAATTGCCGTGACTCCTGCTCAACTGTTCTGCGCCATGTATTTCTCGGACGACCCATTCTTCTACCATCCTGAGATAACTGATTCCATTGCATTGCATAGTTTGCTATGGAACTGTCGTCTTTTCGGAGTGTATGACCAGTCCACTGCCACTTCCGTCGTTGGATGTTTGTGCCTATTGGTTCCTGACCCGTTCTCTGGGAAAGATGTTCGTTAGAGATACGGTTAGGCCAGAAAACCCTTTAGAAGTTCCGTAAGCACCTATTTACGAACGTTTGTAATCTTTTTATGATAGAAGCGGTCACCATCCAAGTGCTGCACCCATACAACAGCACAGATTCAAGCCATTTCTCAAGCGATTTGTATAAAAATTCAGTATGTAGGACTATTTTTGTCATGTTCGTACCGTGCTTAAAAATACAATGATATATAACCGGAAGAAGTTGGACTACTTACAGGTGTATACACTGGTATACGCACAACTTTTTTTAAATTAACGTTTACGATAATCGGTATAGTTAGTTTGGAAAATCATCCTGAACAGTAAATTTGTGACTCGGTTTAAAATAACTATTAAGTCAATCGCTGTGAACTTCTATTAGTTCCTTAAACCGAGTTTGCAATGTAACTGTTTGACGCTCCGGGCTCTGCTGATAGTGAAAGTCAACCCGGAGGCATTCAGATGAGACTTATCTTTTTAATTTATTATCTCTCTATCTCTCAGAGTCTCGCAGTATTAACAGTAATTGTTGTGTCTGTCTTAAAACGTTAAAATGTCTGTGCAGTTTTCTGCTTACTAATTTCGAGTAATATAAGAATATTACCTAATTTTGCGGTTAACTAAATGAGGTAACAAACAAAACAAAACAAACACTGCGTTAGCTGCCGAAAGAGTTCCATTCCATTAATTAAATTGTTTCTCGCTGCTTTAAAGTAATGTGCGTTTTTTTTTATTATTACCTAATTTCAACAATTATCTAATAAACCGCACAACTCAATCTCTGAAACGAACCAAAAGCCACAAGTAAATCATCGCGATTAGTCGATTAGACCCGTCGCCACTTCCCTCCGAATCTTACGGCTCGACCGGATGACACTTGACGAGCATTAATCTCAGTCGTCGCACCCGCTCGAAGCAAAAAATGGTGATAATTATTATTGCGAGTAACGGCTTTTTAACAACCCGCAGTTAGAGCGCCTCCATTAATGTCATTATGATGGTTATTATCATTTACCGCGTTATTAGACATCACAACCTGCAGCAGCAGCACTTACTTGTCTTCTATATCGGTACTTCTATGCGACATAATCACAGTGCGCGCATTTTCCGACGGGGTGACATCTACACGTTGCCATTTGTGCATCCATAGCGTCGCGTCGGCTGGCACCCCCTCATCATGATCATGTCAAACGGGCAAAAAATACCGAGCACTTGCTACCTTGCTACAGTGCAATACAAACAAACAAACAATCATACCGTAATGGTGTTGTGTATCACTAATTTACCGCTAATTAGATTATCAAACACTCACAACCACTGTGATAGAAAGGACAGAATTCGCACAATGAGGCACAGTCCCAACTAAACCACAATGCAGGCGCAAACTTCGCGCGCAAATTGCTTGTCAAGCAATTAATTTGCTCCACAAATGACAGTCACACATTACGTGTCAGTTGTTGTTCTGTCCTCTGTCTGCCGTATCGTTATCGGCACTACACACCTCTTTTTTCTATGGCCATTCACAACGATTGGCGATTGGCAATAATTTCAAAAACAAACAGAAATTATGCACCCAATTCATTGGCAGTAAACTATTACTGCGGTCAGTTTCCCTTTCATCGGAATATAAATCAAGACGTGGCTGCACATCCAGCCAATATTGTGTGGAACTTCTTTCAATTAATTAAGAGCAGCTACCAACCTACCTATTCTACTTTCTACCGAATGAACGACACTCAGACACAAACAAAACAAAACATTAACTTAACTTTTCATTTCATTTGGAAATTGTTTAATGCCTCTTCCTCTTTCACTACTTTTAGCGAGTTTATCATCAACACATCAGCCATTGTTCCCGCGCAAAGAGACAATTTAATTATTATTATTGTTTTGGTCGTTTTTTTTAGTGCCAGACTCATCGACCGGCCAGCCATTATTATTGTCTCGTTTGTACGAATACGAGATTGTCCAAAAGGGAGTAAGTGTTGCATGCGGTTTCGCTTCTTTCCTGCCTGTTAGTGGTCAAACAAGACAAAGTTCATCACAGGAGTTGCTCAAGATACTAAATGCATTTTTGGTACAAGTATGGCCATCTGTTGGCTGGCAGAAAACCTCCGGTAGAATTGGTAATGCAGTGTCTACAGTAAAGGATATAAAAAATGAACATACAAAATGAGCGTAAAAAACTATAATTATTAGGTTATCAAGCGCAGCGGAAAAATTTATTGTACATCTTTTTTTTGCAATTAGTAATTTTTTCTAAAAAGTAAGATATACAAAGTTTATATATTGCACCAATAATTAAAGTAGTAATAGTAAGAGGTAATAGTGGCTCAGTAGTAAAGTGCATGGATTTCTGAGCAGGGGGTCCGTAGTTCAAATTACAGGAAACACCAAAAGAATTTTACACGGTACCACCTCTCGCGAATGTCAAAAAAGTTAAAAAAATTGGCATCTTTATTTATTTAATTCAGGATTTTTTTTTAATTAGACTGTTTTTTGTAAACAGACTCGAGTAAATCTCCTTGACAATCTTTATTTTTAATTAAGATTTTTAAATTTTTATGATATCTTCCTCGAGTTAAAGCGACATATAACTGCCCATGTGCGAAAACTGGCTCAGGAAGATGTACACCGACATGATCAAAAGACTGGCCTTGATTCTTGTTACTGGTCATTGCAAAAAACCAACATCAATGGAAATTGGCGACGCTTCATTCTTTAAATGGAAAAGTACTTTCGCTTGCCTCCAAATCAATTCTAAGAATGCAAATTTCTTCCCCTTCCTGTGATAATTTCAGCTCTTATACAGTTTCGATTAAGACCTCTGACTATTAATCGAGTTCAATTTAACAAACCCTTTTTTGGGTTAATATTTCGAAGAAGCATGATAAATACACCAACTTTCAATTTCAGTATATGTGGCGCCATTCCCGAGAAATATTGTGCATGTAAAAATTCAACTAGAAAATGAATAATAAGAATCATAAGGTGAGAACACGTCAAAAAAGACGGAATCTATTTTCTACCACCTAACCATTTCACCATTTTTCATCGGACCACCAAACGCACATATGGTGTGAATGAACCCAATCCAACAATAAACACAAATGTTCGTAAATATCACGTCTCCAAAGCCACCTAACGGGTCTAAAAAAACTTAAACTTATCGGAGCACCAAAAAACACAAACACACATTTTCATAAATATATAAACTCCAGCGCCACCTATAGGGTGCAAAAAAATCGTAAACTTATGGGAGCACTAAATGAATATGTGGTGTGAATATGGCTTCGATACGTCCAGTGGTTTAGGCGGGATGAGGCGACATAAATGCGTTATATCCATACAGACAAACAGACAACGGTAATTATATTATTTAGCGATTATTAATTGTAAGAAGCAATTGCTTCATTTATTTTAGTGGTGCCAATACTCATCAAATTGAGGAACTCAACCGAAACTTGTAATATGCTAAAGTCGAAGACAACGGTTATTTCAGAGCTTACAAATGAATCAGATATATCAAATAGTGCTCTGAAATAAGGAGGAGAGTCTGTGCTAATAAGTTAAAGTAAATTATGTACTTTTATGTGATTTTTCAGCACAGCCAAAAAATAAGTTTCGCGGGAAGTTTAAATAAAAGTATTAAAGCTGGATTCATGAAAATTTCATCATCATATTTGGCTCTACAACTGAGGTCCGCTTCTTGTCTCCAGAAAAAAATCTCTTCATCAGTCCCGATTTCGAGCCGATATCATCCCTACACTCTGGGCGTTCTGGTCTACGCCATCCGTCCAGCGTAGGCTTGACCGGCCTTGCTGTCGTGCACCATAAATCCTACCACAAAGGACTTTCCGAGCAGGATCCTACTCACTCATGCGAGCTATGTGTCTTTTCAACCAGACATTAACGAGCTTAATTTTGTTCACAAACGCTCATAGATCTCATCATTATAGAGTCTCCGAAATCGTTCTTTCTCGCATAAGAGGACAACAATTCTCTGTCAAACGCGGCTTAAAGGCCAGAGTGCTTTTTGCTACGCGCCCAACGTCTCGGATACATATGTAAGTTCTGGTCCCACCATTGTCTCATACATCAGCAGTTTGGATGTTCCTGGATTTATAGAGACTTGCAAGACTGGCGTGCTAGTATTTCTGATCGTTTCATACTCTTATCGGTTGCTACAATTGAACCGAGATAGTTAAAGGATTGCACTTCTTCAAATTCACGCTTTACTGTCATAACTGAGTGATTAATATTTGATCTTCTCCTTGCAGACGTGGCCACCCTGTTCTTTGTTTTGCTCTTATTTATGTGAAGTACCAGACTTCACCTGCCCATCTGGATGGAAGCTACTAGTATAGCTTTTGGTTTATTGCAAATAATCTCAATATTGTCTGCTTAAGCCATCAGTATCTGCATGGACCTATAATGGATGATTTCCCTCGCCGTTACATCAGAGTCTCGGATCATTTCCTTTTATGCCAGGTTCAAGAGAACACAAGCTAGTCTCTACCTTTCTCAAAGCCTGTTATATATGTTGAATGGCTTTGATAGTGATACGTTTATCTTTGCTTGGATTGTAATTGTTTATTTGGGTTGTCGAATCCTCTCCTGGTTTCATAAAGTTTTACTATAGATATGCTATCATAGGCGGCTTTAAAGTCTAGTTTTGATACTCTAGACATTTTTCCATCGCTCGCCTAAGGGTGAAAATCTGATCAGTTTTGGATTTTGCGTGGAAAGAAGCTACACTGGTATGGTCAATAATGATTTCTTGCCTGGAAGGATTGAGGAGAAAGTCTTATACGTTAGTTAATACACGTTTTGATAACTTCTTTCGTATGTATTGTATGCACGCATGATGCCTCTTCTCCAGTATTCTGGCATCGTTTCTACCACCCATACTTTCACTATTAGTTCATAAATAGCTTGGTGCAATGTGACTCCTACAGATCAAATCAAATCGGCCGAGATGCCATCTGATTCCATTTTAAGCCTTATCAATTTAAACTGACATATCGCTCTACTCTCTTCGTCTATGCTTGGTTTCGGCACCAAATTGTGGTCGGTGTTCAGTGGTCATTGTGGAGCCACTAATTCGATGTGCAACGCGGTGTTTATTTCGTTATACCGCGGCCTCTTTGGTACACATTCCACTCCTGAAACAGTCCCTGATCTATGTTCTGTTCGAGTTCACGGATGAGATATTTCTCCCAGCCGATATGGCGAGTCATACCGCTTGACCATAATTGTTTCTAGTCTCTTTGATGTGAAGTAAAGCCATAATAACTCGAATCTGATTCGTCTTTCTTCGTGATGCAATCTTGGAGCACCATAGCATACCAACAACATTTTGGTACGAATCGATGTTACCTCGGTAAAATCCTAACATTTTCAGGTTTGGGCGATGGCGGTCTATCTAGTTGCCAGTGGCTACATCAGGAAATACCTAGGTGCCTTTTTTACGAGCAAACTCTGTGCTCAATACGACCAAAGTTTTACTTTCTAACATCTCTATGACTCGTTTTTAATTTCGCTATCGTTCTCGCCAATGTAATGTCTGAATACTGGACCATGGCCTGTTTTTGAGTTCATATTCCCCAGAATGATTTTCCCATCATACTTTGGTCAAGAATGGAGTTACTGTTCTACTGATTTAAAGAATTCTTCATCGAATTTTTCATCGCATGGGTAATAGTCTGCAGGTGCTTAAACATTTGTGACATTTATGTTCTTAGATTTGATACGCACACGAAGGTAACTGCTACAACAGTAGGCTTCATTCTTTGACTAATAAGCCAGCGCCGAGTACAAGAAGTCGTACATGACAGGTGTAATATATGCCGTATTCTAATTTTTGTGAGACACCATTCCCCGTCTACTGCATCTCCAAAAGTAATATTATGTCAATTATGCAGGCCGAAATGTCAACATTAAGTTGCATTAGAAAATTCGCCGTTTTCGTTTTCGTTGGTGCTGTCTTCGTCGTGAATCCAGTTTTCCGGGGCTTCTGTAGTAAGGGACTAACCCGATTTTTCAGCTTTTTTGAGGGAAGATTATCGGCGGCCATAATCTGGAGGTTTGATCGCACTTCCACCATTCAGAATAGACACGGCACATACTACTAAACATGTTGTTGCTCCCATACTTTTGGTTTTGAAATATCGTCAAAATAGTAACCTAAAATAATAATTTAAATTTTTTTCTGCCCAACATCTCTAAACAGTTTGTATTTTTCATCCTTACTGTTTTCTCTGTAATAACTTTTTTGACAAATCATCGATGATGACAAAATCCAAAAGGTTTCTTTGCAATTACCTACTCATCCCTAAGTGAGGGCTAACAAAATTTTCTTCAAATTAATGTACATTATTTACGTACATAAATAATTGTATCTACCTGTACATACGACTATATGTACACATACATATATACGTTCCATTTCTTAGAGGATATTATGATATAACTTGCGTGTCCTTTGAACTCCTGCTTGCTTCCGCCATTATGAATTATATAAACAGGAAAAATTAATAAAACGCCGACCGCTGACATGCGACATATGCGGTCACGAATTATTTTTCCACCACCGACCGTCGCTCGAGAGAGGAGAAGTGAACCTCGAATTTGTGTTTTCTTTGCCATTGTTTGATTTTCGTATTTAATATTTTATTCTGCAAATACATATATGGAATAGTGAGTATGGCATCGTCAGAATTACCTGGATCCTGCAACAATCAAAATTGTACTGAAACTGTGTGCACTTTAGTGAGGGCGACTTTGTTGTTTGAAGGGTGATTAACAGCAGCAGCAGCAGCATAGCACTATAGAAAATTTATAGGGTGGAGATTGTCGTATACGAATATGGAACTCTTCAATTTGTCATTTCATTCGTTGTTGTTATTGAACAACCTCTGTCGTGTGCCGGGTTCTTGTGCCGATCGTATTGGAAAGGCAACCAATCTAATGTGAGCAAACGTCTCTGGGACAATTGTCAAAGCTGCACAATGCAAGGAAAACATTAAAAAAGCAGCGAGGACATTTTCTGTTTGCCTAACAATTTAAATTTTTGTCACCGTGCTAACGCTAAGGCTATATTCATTGTGTATACGCAATGAAGGGAGGCCGAGACTGGACGGCGGTTTTAGAACCAGAAATGATGATGTATACGGAAGGCAGCGCGTTTATGTGTAATTGCCATTTTATTTACGAATTCATTCGTCTTGCCTACTCAATTTTTTAACATAAACAAATTATCTGTATGATTGGGAACAGCCGATTAACATCGCTGCTAGTAGGTAGCTAGTAGAGGCATAACACGAGGGACCAATAAACCAATCCTTAAGTAACTTCCTATATGCGGGTGTTCACTTTGTAAATAAGTAATCACAGATTGGTTCATGTGGTAAGTATGAGGTATTATTTGGGGAAAGGATTAAGTGTGTTATAAAATATAAATGAAGTCATATATAGAAAGGAATGGTCTTATATTTCGCCCAACTGGTAAGTTATGATATTGATAATTTGTTTGGAATTAAATTACAGAAATGGACAATTCATTTGCAAGTGATATAATTGGGCTATCCGGCGTATTGCCATACGTTAAAGCAACAAACGAGTATAACATAAATATATTTTGGTTTAGTTAAAGTCACATTGGAGCTATCCAATCAAAACAAACAATAAAGTATGGAACCCCGACGGGATTATTGTAAAATAGAAATCCAGCGAGAAATAGCCTAAAGATTCCAGGCAATAAAAAAGGAAAGAAAGAATTGATTGGTGGAATTGAAACATTGATATTGTTTATTGATATTGATTGATATTTAATACTTTACATGATGCCCGACTATTGCGATAGCATCCTGCGTCTCAAACATTTAGTGTAGGCTTTTAAACATCATCTGGCCGGCTTTAAGGAAGTTATACGCTAAATTCAAAATCTACTGAATGTCTTTCGAAATATTGACAAATATCAAATTGTATTTATTGCATATATCTTTTCAAATATATATCTAAATATCAAATTGTATTTACTGCATATATCTTTATTTCATATTGTACAAAATTGCCTGCATTAAAAGATATATCATTTTTATTATTGTTACATTCATAACATAAAAAACCGTATGTTTATTACGAATTTTCTGGAGAAAATTTACCTCAAAGTCATGGGGCAAGAAAAATGGAACAGGCATAGAAAATGGATATCTGAAGACTCAAAGAAGATATCAACCTTATTTAAACGCAGTTATAAAGGCAAGTTTTTCTTATAAAAATAAAGTTCTAAACGAAGTTTCTACCACTAGTATTAACAGAGCAATTTTCGTTAATATGGGTGAGGGTACACCAAAGTAAGCTTTTTCTATGAAAACTTATAACTTGCAAAGTACTACAGTACTACCCCCACTTTAAGGTTTTTTGCGATAATTTGACATAAATATTCCGAATTTTCTGGCTAAACACTTGCCGACCAAATACACGTATATATTGCTATTAATACTTATTAATTTATCTTTAATTAGTACGTAAAAAATATTTGAATTTCCTGCGAAGTTAATTTCCATTTTAATGTGAGCTTGTTGTTGTAAAATTAACAGATAGTGATATAAATTACGTATTTAAACATTTAAATTGAACAAAGTAGATATTTTTATTTTGCGTTTAAATAACTTCTGGTGATATATCTTATTTATGTCCATCGGAAGTTTATTGATGACAATGGGTACTGTGTATTTAGCTCTCTTCTACCATATGAGTTGTAAAATCCTGGTACTTGGCTCGTCTTCTAGTACTGAAATTATGTGTAATAGCTTTTATATTCTATTAGCGGAAATATCCGGCTTTCCTAGCTGCCCCATCAAACTGACCAGTCGCCAACTGACCATCCGCCCACTAACCTCCATTGACTTTCAAACTACTGACCTCTCAAACAATTTTCTATCGAACTATGAAGAACATTTTAAAATAAGAATGAGCCAAATCGGTCCAGCCGTTCTCAAGTGATCCGGTTACCAACGAACAGCATTTCATTTTTATTTATGGAGCCAAATATGATAATGATAAATTATTACATTAAAACTAAATACTGATAGCTTAAATTAAATAAAATATTTCGCTGTATTTTTTGTCTGTAGTCTATTAAGTTTGTCGATAGGAGTTCCTGCCGCGTTACCTCAAAACAATACACCAAATCGTAGTTTTGCTTCCACCAATAAGCAATAAACATGTTTTTGTACTTTACTCTTCGAATACTTGTTAAGTCCTCAAACCTTGTGCAGACCTCAGACCTGCAGACTTAGGTACACTAACTCAAACAACTTCAACTTCAAACTTTTGAAGTCTGCGCGTATCCTATCAACCATCTAAAGTGAGAGTTGATCGCTTCCACAACTTCTATAAAATTTTCCGTCATTACGTTTGGACAATCTTTATTTCTGATAACTATTCTTGGATTAGAAGCCCAATGATGAGGTCCGCCAATATGCAATATGTTTGGTTTTTAAAATATTAAACACCAAGCCGTTGTGACACCATCGAACTGCTTCATCTACTTCCGATTGTATGTATCAGATTGCCGTAAAGAGCTATGCCTTACGACTATTGCGGTATAGGCAGTATATGCAAACGCTCTTGATTTATTAAAGATGATTTACTAAGATCGTTTGTAGAAATAATGAAGAGTAGTGGTCTAAGATATGAACCTTGTGGAACTCCATAATTAATTGGTTTGCTGGCACTAAACATTGTTTTTTTTTTTGATCCTGAACTTCTATTACTAAGATAATTTTCTGTCCACTTAGATAGTACCCCTCGGTTTACGGCTCTTTCTTATGCAGTATTTTATTTAGTATATTATGGATTAGTGTATCGTACACTTTACTAAAGTCTAAAAATACGACAAGTATGTGATCGTTTTTTAAGGTACCATTTACTAGATTTGTAACTCTTCCAAATCTTTTTTTTAAATCTGCATTGGTTATTATGTATCAAATTATTATTTTCAATGAAATCGTCAGTGATTCGTCTACAAGTCATTCCTTCTATGTATAGTTCGAATTCATATATATTACGGCGTTATAATTACATCTTTTAATATTTTATAGAATTTAGAGCATTTGGTGTCGACTTTTCCAAATTTTCCCGTAGCAACATCCATCGACTCTGGCTGCATTGTAAGCGTCACTTACATACATACAGATACAGACACATATACAGATGCAGCTACAGATACAGGTACAGATACAGATACAGACACAGATACAGATACAGTTACAGATGCAGATACAGGTACAGATACAGATTCAGACACAGATGAAGATACAGATGCAGATACAGAATACAGATACAGATACATATAAAGATACTTCATTAAGGTGTTATACGAGTATTTTAATATTTTTACTAATATCTTATCTACCTAAAGGGATTTTATTGCATTTATGAAATAGACAAGAAGAATCCTTCATACTTCTTTAATTTCATTACAATGTAAGGCATCGAGCAGCATATCACGCACTTGCATCATTTGTTTGCAAAATATGAAGTTATTAAAAATCACAATTAATCGTTTCATTCATTCAGACTTCAATAACAATTACGACGAAAAACTTAAATGTTCGTTATGAGGTATAGACGCCGCAGCGCGAAGAACGTTGGCGCACTTGGAAAATATCAATTTATCAAAGTTGTCGTGAGAGTCGTAAGTTTTATAGTCAAAAGTCTCTGTACAGAATCTGGCCGTCAAAGAGCTGAAACATTAAGGAATGACTTCAACTCCATAAGGTATTCACAGTACATTAGCTGCGCTTGTGTACCATACAAAAATCCTCAGCCTAAGGGCGTTTTTTGCAGCAACAACAACAACGAAGAACCAAAAAAACAGCGACGATACCTGCGCGATATTTCGCTTTATGCTCTGGACTGGACACGACGAGCAACGCGACCCGGCGCGATAGCTTGGTGCCTTTTGTCTTGACTGGATACTTATGAGGCTCTGCAAGTTGTATATCATTTTTATTGCAGCCATTTTTCTTTTTGATATCAAAGCATTATATAAAATATTACTATTGATACGAGTATGTACGCTGCTGCTGCTGTAGACTGAAGAAAAATTCTCAGGAAATGCTCTCATTGTAGAAGTGCAGTGCCGGCAAGCGTTGCCGGCGTTGATGGTTCGTGGTAGCCGGCCGAACGTCGACCCATTGCAAGATGCATTAATGTACCGAATATCGTTAATGCAATAGTTCTAAGAAAACAATATTTTTTTTGAAGTTCTGGAAATTAAAATAAGTCTTTTCTCATATATTGTATTGAAGAGATAGCCTACATTTAAATCAATCGAATCAACACATAAAAGAAATAATTACTGTTGGGCCTATCATAACCGTCACCATTTTAAAACCACTCAGATTAAAAAATTCTACTTTATGAAATAAAACTAATTAAAGTTCAAATATTATTATTACAGTATCCTTTTTTCAAAATCTTTATCGTTTACTGGGCGGTTAGCCATCAGCAGATACGTCCCGTATCCATTCTGACTGGTGGAAGTGCGATAAAAGCTGAATGATCGGGCTAGTCAAAGAAAGGTTTGCGATGACTTATAACCTCGCCCGTATAAAATCCCTATTATTACAAAACCCCAAATAGGCACTGATCTTCGACGAAGAAGACCACAGCAACGAAAACATTGAACATACGCCCACTCTATAGAGTTCGAGCTGCAAAGCAAACAGCTTATCGATAGACTGTCAAAATTTTAACTAATAATATTAATAATATTTAGGGCGACAGACCGTTGTGGTCTAAGGCCTAGTTTCTCCCGAATATACGTGATGTGCGATGAAAAAAAAGAATTATTTGAATTAGTCGAACTGGAACTTCATGCCTGTCCTCAGTATTATGTGGAAATCATTCATCAGATCAGAGGGATATTAACTCAAAAATAGGTCTAAACCTAGTATTTAGGTAGTACACTGTCAGTATACTTTACACGAAATCAATCATGAAAATCATCATGAATCATGAAATGAAACAACGACTCATAAGGATGACAGTTAGTAAGAATTTAGTCGTTGCGAGTAGAAGGTTTGCTCGAAGAAATATTCACATTGCCACCTGAGTATCTCCTGATGAAGCTGCTCTCTCTCTCGTTTAAATTCAGATTCGAGTCAACACGGCTGTCCGTCCTTCGCAACGAAGATCTCCGACATCAAAGGCACATTGAAGCGATGGGCTTCATCCCAGGCTAACCAACAAATTATCAGATTTTCACCGCTAGGCGATGGAAAAATGTCTAGAGTTTGGAAATCACTTTTTACACCTTAAACCATGACCAAGCATTATAATCAAAGTAAATTCATTATGTACAAATAATGGGCTCTGACAAGGAATTATTTGCCAGCGTCTTTATTAAACCATCGTTGGATTCGAGACTCTGATGTCACATCGAGAGGAATAATGCTGTATAAGTCCAACCAGTTAGTGATTTACGCCGATGATTTTTACATCATTCGTATAACCCCAGAGGGGTGTAAAAAGATTTCATTCAGATCGAGTAGGCGGCACGAAATCCAGGACTGCACATTGAGAACAAAACAAAGTACATAGTGGCACATCTGCGAGCAGAAGATCTAAGATTGGTCCCTCAATTAAGAGAGTGGAGTGTGAATTTAAAGTACCTTTGCCAACCTCGAGTAGCAGACGATAACAACATGGAAGCATAAATAATAATACTTTAGTATGCCAAGACTCTTTAAATATAGGGATATAGGGATTAAACTATGACGCATCCAAGCTGCTGGTCTATAAGACAGTTGTCATAATAGTACTTAAATTTTGATCCGATATATAGCATATCCTATCCGATATTATAGCAAAAAGTGCTTTGACCTATTGACCGCGTTGAAGAGGAAAGTCTTACAGAGAAATTTTGGCCTCGTATTTGAGGAAAGATGAAATGGTTTCATAGACTCGGACTCCTAGAACTTAGAGATGACATCGGCTTGAATTTGGAACCGCTGGAGAGATTTTTTGTGGAAGGTCATGATCGGACCCCAGTTGTAGGGCCAAATATAACGACGATAATCATATTGGGATAATAGGAGTTATAAAAAGTCAAGACAACTACGGGTGTCAGAGCTGGTTTTTGCACAGGAGGTTCCTTAGGGTCTGTCGACGCTTTATATTCGAAGTGAATCTCCGAATAAAGAACACCTAGAACATGGTTAATAGTGGTATTTTTTAGATAAAAGATGAATTTACTCAAATATATTTTTTTATCAATAACAGAATAATTTACAATGAATTGAATGACCTTAGTCTTAGCGGTTAAATAATTCCAACCTCCTACACTTTTGTGCTTCTTAATATACATTTGTTTACTTTCTTATTTTGCAAATAAACTGTAATTACATAAAAGTAACACTTTATAACCATACAGTTAATTGCAGGAAGACAGGTAAGCTCATTGAGCAATCAAACTGAATATAAAATTGAAGCAAATCCCTCGCAAAATCGCTCAATTTAAGGAAAACTTAAAAAAGAAAAGTGTGACGAGAATAGTTTGTCTACCTGGCGAGATCATGAATGAAAGCGAAAGTCGTTCATTGCTCGAGATTGAGTATGCACCCAAATACCAAGAAATAGCCTAATTGTGCTTTGTGGTGGATTATGATTACCTCTAAGTGGTGCCCTCGATGCAGGCCAAATGCACAACACCATTTTCGCATAAGCACACTTAATTACATAATTCCCACATCCGACGTGAGCACTTGGCTGTCCAAAGTGAAGTGTCTTACCAGGTAACTTCCATTTGCACAAAGTAAGGTATTATTTGAGTGCGTCCATCATCATTATTCAAAGATGATAACAATTTACCATTCAGTGGAATTATTCAAATCACGCCACGAGCGTGCGATCGCCACAGACACGCGGCAGACGGGCGAATCAGTGATTCAATGCTAATGTAGTGTGATGACGAGGTGGCAAAGACGATTATCCTAATTCCAAATGTAACCAGCATAGTGGATTACATTTCGTTCCAATTACCAACCACTGATGGCAGCTATAGTTTAGTTGGGTTGGGTTGGGTTGTGGACGGTGGCATACTTGCCCGTCTATCTATACACTTTCGACTGAAGTGCGGTCTTTATTATCCTCACCAGCCGCCAAATCACCACCTCATCAATCGATCCATTGATCGCAAATTGTTGCGCACTGCAGCGCATACATTTCTCACGCAATTTAAACGCTGCGTCGTTGGGCCAAGCTCCGCGTTTAACGCTCATCAAAATCAATAATCGATTAAATAATTAGAAAATTGTGAAAATGACTGTAATTTTGAAATCAATTCGATTCGAGAGAGGAGATTCATCATCCACGACTTGATGGAGGCTTCAACAACAACAGCTAACTGAACGGGAGCACGGGAGCATCGTAGGAGCTGCATACAACCAATACATCGGCTTCATCACTTCCACCAACTATGCGTGAATAAATAATCACATTGTAATAAAATAATGAACTATAATTCCTTAATCGATCCAGAGTGTGTTGGGGTGCTCGCACACCAATGTAATCAATGTGCAAGCGAGCGTTTTGCTCAGCTGATCAGCCGTCTGGTACTCAGTCAGATGGAAGCTCTGGAAAAATTAGTAATTAATATTCAAAAGAAACCTCCATCACCTTCAGCCACTTTATGCATATTTGCTGTGATATTACCATAAATAACCTCATTTTTGCGTCTTTTTTTTCTCACTGAAAGGCAGCCCGACCTCATCTATCATGATGGCAAGCAACACCAGCAAAAAGCTCGGACTCAATCATCTCCCGACGATCAGTCGATTAAAATAAACATCGATTTGTAATAAATCATCGGTGCGGTCCCGATGAAGCAATACAAAATGGTACATGTATCGCATTTTGAGTAAATCTGTGCTGCGCCGGGCACCTCGAGTTTGATTGATTGATATCGATTCGAAGGAATCGCACATACCAAGGAAGAGACTAAAGCCACACACTCCCTGAAGGATCACATCATTTTTTTTTTATTAATTTGTGAACGAATGAATTGTGATCGTGAATGAGTTTTTCTCGGCATTTGCCAGAATATCCTGGAGGATATTCCTTAGTATATAAATCACTGCTTCGAATCATTCTGCTGTGACAGTTTCCTAATTTGTTATGATAGCGTCGATCGTTCACGCAAATGGAAATATTAATGAAAAGTCTAAAGTCTAAAATGTGAGGGAATTTGTTGGAATTTATGATCCTGATTGTTGATTGCGCAGAGTGTCTTAAGCCATCAGAGTTCGGTGATGATGTGCGAAGCTCTAGTTTTGCTCGTGTAAATCTGATTTGCATTTTCAATTAAAAATATGAAATAGATTTTTTAAAATTGTATTTTAGTAAAATAATAAATTCCTGGACACATTTCGTACATGTTGAGTATAAATTGGTATAAATAAAGCCACTATTTAAGCTTACGGATATGGCTTTAAAATCCAAATTGTGAGAAAATATTTATAAAACGCACAGACGAATGTTTGCGAGGTGATATGCCCTGGGCCTGGACCATAACGGTCTGTTACGTCAAAATATTATTATTATTATTATAAAAAGTGCCCAGGCCTGAGGTAGTGACATGAAGACATGCAATTCTAAAGAAGAAGAAGAAGTGACGGTGTCTTTTTATAACATCCGTCAAGAACGATCTTAAGAGACAGTCAAAACCTACGAATAATTAGGAGCTACAGTTACATAGTAGACGCGATGCGAATATCTTAAACACGAAGCTGCGACTGTTCCGTTCAAATGTTGAATCTGTGCTGTTGTATGGGTACAGCACTTGGAAAGTGATCGCTACTATCACAAAAAGATTACAAACGTTCGTAAATAGGTGCCTACGGAACATCTTAAGGGTTTTCTTTCCTAACCGTATCTCTAACGAACATCTTTACCAGAGAACGGGTCAGGGAACAACCATCCAACGACGGAAGTGACAGTGGTTTGGTCATACATACACTCCGAATAGGCGACAAATCCGTAGCAAACTACGCAATGCAATGGAATCCGTCATCTCAGGATGGTAGAAGAACGGGTCATCCGAGAAATACATGGCGCAGAACGGTTGAGGAGGAGTCACGACAATTCGGGAAGAGTTGGAGACAGCTGAAACTCATTGCCAGGAACGCACGCGATGGCGCGTAGGCGTAGTAGAGGCCCTAGGACCCGCAAGGGGATATAGGACATAGCAGTTAGTAGTTATGGTAAGTTAAGTAAAGAATTTATAAGCCAGACGAAAAAGTAGTCTCGGCATACTACCAGATAAGTAAGACAACAATTGGCAAGCAGGAGACTCACACGACAACAATATGAAAGCTATACCGTTCGATAATAGTTCCAATAGCAAGTTCCGCTAGAGACTGCTGACCACTATTGGATTAACAGAAACGTGACGGTATTAGAAACGACAGACTACGCATAGACGGAGGTCATGTACTTTCCATTAAATATAGAAATTAATAAATAGAATAGAAACAGCTTAAATGGTTTGGTGACCTGAAATGGATGAATGCATCAAGAACAGCCAAACACGTATTTAAAATTAAACCGGAAGGAAAAGCAAAAGGTTAAAGCGGAAGGTTAGCGTCCCGGTAGCGGTAGGTAGATATTCCAGGCGATTTCAATGTAAACAATTCTAGGTGGATTCGTCATTCTGGTCAGACAACTCCCGAAGGAAAGTGTGTTAAATTATTCGCTGAGATCAATAACCTTACTCAGCTTGTAAATCAGCCTACAAGAGTACCCGACATTGCAAGTTACCTTTCATTCTGATAAATACTTAGTCAATGTGTTATGTGTTGTATCAGCTAATTTGTTGTTAATAAGCCACGCAGTTACAGGGAAAATTCTCAAAAAAAACAGTATGGCAACACTAGGGTCGGCTTTGGGAGTATGAACTGGTCGCTATTATTCCGTGATAGCAACGTGGATTCCACCCATAATGCCATCACAAACATCATTCTTATTGGTATTTATCCCTTTCAGGAATAAGTCTGTCAAACCAATGGAAGGTGGATGATATAATTCGAGCTGTAAAAAGGCTTCTAGGATTAGGGAGGTATGCTAGGATTAGGGAGGTATGCAACTAGGTCCACATTCCCCGATTGTGCATTGTTGCCGCCTGTGCCTCCGAGTATTGAACACATTGTCATTACCATTGCGTAAGCTTTTCCATCTATCCTATTTTTCTCGACTTTTCTGAAAAAGGTGGAAAACAGCCTCTGTAACCTATACCCAAAAAAGGCGAGCCTTCATCTCCTTCACAGTACCTTCACAGTACCAAGCGTATGGGGCTATCCTTTCTTGAAGGATAGAGGAGAATTTCTAATACGCGATACTCAACAACGTTATACCACGATAATTGCTGCAGGTTATAATATCTGCTTTCTTATGTATGGGGCACAGGATACCTCTTCGCCAGTTTGCTGGCATCGCTTGCACTATTAGTTTATTAATTGCTTGGTGTATTGCGGGGGCCTCCTGTTTTAATCAGCTCCTCTGGGATTCCATTAGATCCCGAGGCCTTATTTTTTTTGAGCCAACTTATCGTCTATGCTTGGTGGCGGCAGCATAGTGTGGTCTTCAGTTATTGGTGGAACCTCAAATTCCTCAGTTAGCTGGCAATTAAGCAACTCATGAAAGTGCTCGTGTCATCGCTCTAAGATGCCTTTTAGATCGGCGATCAGATTACCCTCTTTGCCTTTGCAGTATGTGCAGCACGGTGTATATTGCGTCATACCGCGGACTCTTTGGTAGAACTTCCGCGCCTGATTTAATACAATTTTGATTTAAAACTAAATTTATAACTAATATTAATATGTGTCGGCTCAACAATAGGGGCGCGACGTATTTACATTGTCTTTTTTTTTGGTATTGTTTATTTTTAAACAATATTTTTTACTACTTAATCTACTACATGTTTATTTTTAAGGGAATTACATTTTAAACAATAATTTTAAAATAAAATAAGAATGAAAAATATTAAGCGGCGTATAAACAGGGCGAACTTCAGCCTCTGTAATATCGGTTGCCCGCCTTCTCGTAGAAGGAGACGTCTTGATTGTTAAAAATGTCATCGAATCTAGCATCAGTGAATCCTCTTATGTGTATGTACCGGTGACTTGGCTCGATTTCCTCGATTCGCAGTTCTTGCATCTCAGGACTTGGATGTGTTTCCAATGCGTCGACGAATTTCCTCGCCATTCGGAACAAGTGGTCAGTTATTGGCAGCAGACCTGCTGCTTCGTATAGTTTTGTAGTCGACACAAACTTATAGCTGTTTGTCACCCTCCAGAGTCCTGTACAGATCCTTAGTACCTTCCTTTCAAATAGGGAGATCTTCTTCATCTTTGTTGGTGAGATGGTGAACCATATGGGGTAGCCATAGGTTATCACTGGCCTGATGAGTTGCTTGTAGATAAGCAGCCTGGTGTTGTTGGACAGACCGTTTCGTCTTTTAAGTAGCGGGTGCACCAAATGAAGAGCGTAGTTCGCTTTTTTCATTGTTTTGTCGATATGAACTTCCGCGCCTGGTGCGTACCTTGTTTTCTGTACTGTTCCAGTTCACGGACGAGATTCTTCTTCCAGGCTAAAAAAAATTTGTTTAACAATTTGTATAGGCTGTACGTAACATCAGTGACGTGCAGACCTCAAAAAAGTATCAAATTATCTGCAGTAACAATCATTCTACACAAATGACACAACAGTTGTTCCTACTGGGAGCTAGAAGGGTACTTTTTTAGAGTAAGTTTTTATGGCAGATACCTCAACCCAGTGATGTTTAAACCCCAAATTTTATCAATTATCTAGGTTGTTTTTAAAATCATTTTTATCGAAGGATCTTTGACATCGGACGTTTTATTCTTTATTGATGCCGACATCATACCACATCTTTCAACATTTTGACATATTTTGTTGTTACAAACAACCTGAAACGTGGAATGAATATGTCCCTGAAATGAATAGTATTATTTTGTATTATTAGTAGTAGTGTAGTATTTTGTTCACTTTAAAACCCCTATACAGCTAGCATTTTAAGGAACTAAATTGTAAATTTGTGTTGCTTTTAGGTGCTCTCAATAATGCAGTTACAATTCGTTTAACACAAAACCTGCACGTGGTAAGTGTACACCACTCGTACACTATACTTTACAATTAAACTTTCTATAAATGTATAAAAAGTTGTACATCAACACCACCGTATATACGTGCATGCATGGCAGGACAAAATCGTGTCAATCACCATCGTGTGCAAATCACAAGTTGGTCAAAACACAATCCGTCGTGTTTGTTGTACCGATATTTCGTGACATTCAGACATCATTTCGAACCAAGTTTTTGTTGTTGTTTTAAATTCATCTCGCTTAAGGAGTGTTGTACACGTTACGTCTAGAGGTACTCCTATATATAGTTATCTTGACACGAAAATGTCCGCTCGTTCGTTATTCGATGTGGCATCCATAGTTTCGTTTGTACAGATCGGACGGACAGCCGTGCACGAAACTAGTAATTTACTTATCGCTTAGAGCTGAATTCCATTCAAATCCCTGGCCACATTGAGACTGAAAGTGAGTAGGTATATATCTAAGGTTTACACTCCGCGCAGTTCAGATAAAAATAACGCTGCAAAAAAAAAAGGTTCGTTTTATTCCCCAACAATCTTTCATGCAGATATGCACCTCTATTACAAAACCCGGAGGGATATCCCGACATTAAAAAATCACTTACACGTCGCAATTGTTTTTGTGATTGAAGCCAAGGGAAATATTATTGTTTTCCATTCGATTCGCCCACTCGACAATGCAGATACATAATATAGTATCTTGATAGATAGACAACACGAAAATTGCAGGGTGGATTGGTGCCTAACTGACGAATCAGCTGCATGAGCAACTCATTACAACACGGACACTGAGTATCTCGATATCTCGATATCGTTATTGCACTGCGTTATATAGGTATGTATGTGTGTTCTATTCTGAATGTGGTACGATTTTGTTACTGATAAACAGCCTCTGTGGGCGATGCAAATTTGTTAGCGTTGTTTTTGTTTTAACAGAATTTGCAAATATTTTCCAATAAGAGGGGACTTCGACCTGAATGAAATGTTTTAACCTCTCAAAAGTGCTGCAGGCCCCTAAATTAAATTAAAATTTAAAAGTAAATATTCATTACATCTAGATTAATTAATCTAATTCCAAGTCTAAGAAAGGCACATCTCCAGTGGCCAATAATGCCACACCTTGAGAATCCCCCCACCACCACATTTAACATCACTATTAATCAAATACACGTTCTTTTAGTCAATCTCATAGAAACAATACCTACCCACCCATCACGTCACACACTATAAACATCCATCCTAACCGTACCCACCAAATCCCAAAGTTTCAGCTATATCGGATTAACGGTCTTCGAGCTAAGCGTGAACAGACATACAGACAAAGTTTCATTTTAATATAATAAGATAAGGAAAATATAAAAATAACATTAAGATATAGAGAGTAAATTCATTACCATAATCGATTTAAACTTATATCTACATAAAGAAATATCAAATAAATTATAATATTTACTAAAAATAGCAGGAGATCAGTAAAGTTGATCAAACCATGACTTGACTTACGACGAAGGCTTAAAAATTAAAATATATAAGAAGAGATCTTGCTACATCAGGTGGAAGATGAGAAGAACCAAATGGAGTAAAATGCTGAAAGCAAATCGGAAATTTCCTCAACACGAGGGGAACCAACAAGCATATATTAGGACTCCAAGCGTATCCTTTCAACGACGATCGGTTCTACGCACCGAAAGGACTCCAGTGTTTTACACACTGAACCAAGAATCATTAACGCAGCAATAGGTTTAACAGAATTGGAGGAGCTGCTACAACAACAACAACCCCAAGCGTATAAGGAGTGCAATATTCTAAAACAGGGCGAATAAGACTACAATACATACTTAACAAAGTGTATGGATCTTTGAAAACAAGATAGTTACACTTCTAAAAGAAAACTAGCTTTGGTACAGACATAATTTATATCCTGGTCAAAAGAAAGGCTGTTGATAGATATAACTCCAAGATCCTTAAATTTCCCAACTCTTAAAATAATATAGTTATTTATTTAGCAAATTTGGTAATATTTAAGGTAAGATTATTTTTATGACACCATTCTTTAAATCGATCGCGTTAACAATCTTCGAAATTACCTATACTAGCGAAATATATAAAATCATCGTCATACATCAGACATGAGCAAAATTCTAAAATCTTTGGTAAATCATTTAGAAAAAGCAAAAAGAGAGCAGGGCTCAGATGAGAACCTTCAGATACTCCAGAAGAGACATTTATATTTGTGTGGAAATCAAAACTTTCTGTAAACGATCAAATTTAATAAACTCTGCAAGGAACTCTACATTCTCCCGTAAATTGGGCGGACTGTCGCAGACAACATGCTCCGCAGTTAAATTTTCCACCAAACAGAGCAAGCACACAGACATCGGAGACAGGTTTAGTTTGCATGGTATCTCAGGCCTAAATTTCCCTACTAGCACTCTTACACGTTACTTATTTAAGGAAATAACTCCATTATTGGTACCTCCGGTACTCTCCTTGTAAGAATGGCAACCCTATTTTTTCTATGGCAGTAGCACAATTGACTCCATATCAGGGCTTCGGGCCATGCCCAATGCCCAATGCCCAAATTCGTTGCCAGCAATCTCTTTATGGCTTGTTGCGCTTGACCAGGGCGTCCAAGCAGCATATGATCAGCCTTGAGCTATTGAGTGGAAAATTAGAGCCACATGAATAAGTCTGAATAAATAGTAATTAAAGTGATTTTGATTAGGTTAATACTACTGCAGATTACTTGGATATTTATCGAAACTTTAGTATTGGTTCCAAAGACGCCAGTATCTACTCCAGATTCAACCTTGAATTCTGTTAGTATGCCTCTCTCGGTTTCTGAATCGGTACACCATTGGACTACATTTCACGGTCCAATATTAAGATTAAATCACTTACGAAAACAGTATTCTCTGACCATTTTGTCAGAGACGGACAGTAAACCTTATCCATTTCGGGGAATAAGAGAAGTATTTTTAGGCGACCCACCTAATCGGATAGCTTTATTTATTAGCTGTAAATTGATTACACATCTGACAGCCGATTTTTTACAAAGATGTAAAGGGTTTAGCCGGTTTTGTTTAGATTTTGGAGTGATTGCCAATTTTTCTTCGAAAACGCGGTCATTACTGTCAATGGCGACCGTTACAGAGCGAGCTGGCCAACTTTTTATGGCCTTAAATCGACGCCATGAATGTGGACGACCTTTGCCATACAAGCCGACTGATCTCTTGCGCGACAAATTTGGCAACCGAATAATCAGCCGTTTTGGAAATGTCAATTGGCCTGCGCGGAGCTGCGATTTGACGCCGATGGATTTTTTTCTATGTGGTGCCGTTAAGGATAGTTGTTATGCAGATAGTCCAGAGACAATTCTAGCTTTAAAACATAACATTGCGACTGTTCTTCGCAAGATAGGCGCCAAAATGATCGAAAGAGTTCTTGAAAAATAGACTCACAGGATGGCTTACTGAAAGGGTTAAGGCTTACTTAAACCAGAGACTCCAACCTTCACAATAAAAATTTCCAAAATAATATTGATGTATACGCATTTTATAGCGTTTTTAAAAACAAACTTTTAAATTGCCGCAAAAATTCATAATATACTGCTCATGAATAAGTTGTTTCGCCAACGATTTTCTACGGAAAATTGTATAGCGCTTACCGTGGCAAGACATTTTTTCATTTAATTTATATGAAAAAACTAACTTTAACAAATATTTTGTTGTACATAACTTACAATTTTTAGTACAAAAACTTTAAAAAATCGAAATGGCGCGCAATTTGCTTTCATTGTCAATTACCTGGAAACTATCATTTTAATTTGAAGGCCTACCTTCTACCTTTTCGCGGTGGTTATACTGCATTGACATTAAGATTAGTTGCAAATCCCTTCATACTGTTAATTTATATTGCGCCTTCGACGTTTTATTGTATGTGCAATAATTGCAACCTAAAAATAAGAATGCCTATTAGAAGACAAACTGAAAGTGACCATAATTTACAAGTTCTTTGTTAAACCGTGAAATGGACATTACGCTTACACATCAGAACTTGCTCGTTCTCCACTAATAAGCAGTTTGAAGAAATAAATAAAAACGTTCTCCTGATTTCTAAGCGAAACCCAGAATAAAACTTAAATCGCCATTTTAACGCTGATCACATGCAATATATCCTCAAACAAAATGGTAAATCACAATCAAAATGAGGGGAAAAAACCATAGAGAACCTCATTCACTATAAGCGATGCCCATCGAACAATGCGCATGGTTGCACTTTTGTTGATCCCAGTTTCGCGGCATCACCGGCAATGTGTCAGAAATGGGAAACTCCTAAATCAAGATCAACAGCAGAAATAATAATGGAGGATCGAGACTCAAAGTATATGCCATTGTCAGAGATCAAGCCTTACTTTTAATTGGGGTGTGCATCCTTTGGATTCACATACGATGCGCCATCATCCTGCCATCGCGCGTATACCACAAATCCGGTTCGGTCTCGCGTTGCCGTAGATATACTGGTATCTCTTCCAATCGATCTTGAGATGTTCACGTTCGTGCACTGCACCGAAGAGGGCAAAAGTCTCACCACGAATTAAAAAACAAAATCGCCTCCAAGGACTACGACGAGAAGTACGATCAAGCAAGATCACATCGTGTTCAAACTCCAATCACTTTATGCGGCGGCACTGAGGTGCACTATCGTTGGTTAGAATCTTTCCACAGGCAACCTCGTGTTCTCTAGTTGGCCCCAATACAACTGCACTGTGTTGTGCAAGCCGATCGCACTCATTTGCGGCATCTCGAAGCGCTATCCTTCTTCGCCAGAGGACGGCAGCTTCTCAGGTATACCTGAGTGTTCTCTTTATATACATATACATATATGTACCTATATATATATACTTGCTATAGTGTACTTCTTTTATTTTCTTTTTTGATTTCGTTTTAACTCTTGAAGGCGTGGGAGAGAGTTGCACGTTGCACCAACGAAACGCCAACGCCATTTGCCTTTTCCATTTCGATTTTTATAAATACATATGTACGTCGTACTTCGCTCGACACCTTATGTTGGCTCTACGTTTTGGTCGTGATGGCTGCTATATTGCTAGCAGCAAGCTTGCAAAACAACAAAAAAAAACAAAAAAACACTAAGTTGCTGTTGTTGTTGTTGCAGAACAACAACATGCGGTCGCCTCGTCACCGTTTGAGCTGCACTGCAACTCAACTTCATATTAGCCATTGCGCCTGCAAGTGTGGCTCAAGACCACATGCATGCATGTTATTTGTCATTATGGCATGACAATTTTATTGGGGGTTTTCCACCCTCCGGCTCTTGGAGTTGGCATCACCAGCACCACAAAACGAACGGCCCGCGGTTGATTGCACAACAAACCGCAAGTTGACGGACGGGGCTTTGTGTTTGTGGCCGGCCTTCTTGTTGGAAATGTTTTCAACAGCACACAAATTATCGCGTGTTATGTGTGTATACCAATGCGGAAATGTGGCAAAAAATCGAAGACACGAAATCCTCATTGTTTGGCATTGTTCATGAGCTGCATGTCTCTCTCGCATGAAATTCTCTCTAAACAATCTTCTAACCAGCACGAACGCTGACAAGTGATTGAACATGAAATAAATATAAAAAAAATCTTGGTTAGGATATGTATTTAAAAAAAAACTATATGTTGATGGTATTTCCAAAACGTTTTTAAATGTGACTGCAAAAAAGACATTTTATTAGTTAAAGGTTTTTTTATTCCAATTTGGTGGATTAATTTAAAAAATTTCCTACGTATATTTTAAAAATCTGTTTTAACTCAAAAAAATCACATAAAACTTCCCTAAGGCGTAATTTAAAAAAAAGTTAAGGTTTCTTGTAAGAAGGTAAGAAATTTACACTATAAAGTCAAAAGAGTTTTCAGCAAAAATGAAGTTCAACAAAAAAAACTGCACGCAGAAATTGTTCTTTACCATTTGAACATTTGATATAAATTTTCACAACATGAAATCCTTCCACAATCCTTTTTTAAAAAAAGGAGGCGTGGACACAATACGACTTTCTTTTACGGACGTGGCCAGAATCTTCAGTAAATGTATATTCCTTTTTTTATTTTTTTTCTTTAACTCCTTTTGCACTTACAGACTTAACAAAAGCTCGAATTCAAAAAGAATTTTGAAGTAATAATAAGCACCAAGAAGGAAGATCTGAGACTGAATACCAGATACATCGGGGTGCCATAAAGTAGTATACGGATGGATCAAAAAAATCTGAAGGAACGGGTGTTGGAGTCTATCGGCCACGAGCCAAGTACTTTGTAGCAATGTATATGTAATGCAGTACCCGAGTATATGTCCCTCAGGTCTCTGCTTTGTCTTCGACACTCTTTCTTATTTTCATTAACAATCTTCTGTCTGTAACTTCTAACCCAAAACATTCCTTCGCTGATGTCAGTACTCTAAGCTTCTCTTATATGTTCGCTGGTTTACGTCCATTCCGTTCGGATGTGGAACTAAAACATCAGCATATGTTAAGCTCGTTAAATGCTGATGTTGACAGTATAGCAAAGTAGGGAGAACACAATAGAGTCGAGTTTAACGCTTCCAAAACCCAATGCTGTCTTCTGTCGTTGAAGCGAAATAGTAACCTCCAGCACCATGAAAGCATGATATTAATGGTGGGCGGTAGAAGATATTTAACTGACTTCGTAGCTTAAGAAACCATTAACGATCTCGTTAAAAAAATAAACTACAACAACCGAAACAAGGAAGAGGTACTTGTAATCTTGGTTATACAATGAAGAACAAATCATAACATCAGCTCCTTTACCTTACCGCACACGCTATGCCAAGCATGTAGACGAGCATTACAAACCCCTTTACGCATGCGCAAAAGATAAACAAAATTCACTGAGATAAGCCCGATTGGGCCAGGTTGGATTGGAATTTCGATGTCCGGAAGTTCGGCGAGAATTTATCAAGAGTCAAAAATCAAAAGATTATTAATCAAAAATGAAGACGATATAGAGCCTTTGGGGAACACCAGCGGTTATACGGTATACTTTGCATTTGAAACCATCCAATACGACCTGGATTGAACGGTCATATAGGAAGCCTGTAGTTACTAGTCCTATTGAGTAGTGTTTCTTCAATGCATAGGCACATAGGTAAATGAGCTAGAGATGTACTTTCACCAAATTTGTGAATTTTACAGTGAGATATAACATCACCTGTAGAGTGTTGCCTGCAAAAAGCGTAGTCGCTAAGAATTTCCCGTGATTCGAGGTATTGTCTAAGTTTACAATTAATCAGCTTTTCCAGGACCTTGGAATGTACGAAAGTTAGCGCTATGATTTGGTACAAGGTTGATATAGGAACAGGCTATCGTCCAACTCCCTAATAAGACTCCAGAAGAATATGAGGAATGGAAAATATTAAGCAAAAAAAAGTCGTTAAATCGCTGAAATCTGACAAATCGACGAAGTAGTTCGATGGTCGAGAACCCAAAGAAGAGTGTAGAGAGACCACGTTCGCAGGATGCCCAACAGCACAATCGTTAAAATGGCTCCGTATGGCAAAATAAAATATCCAAAAAAGACGACCACCGAAAAGATGGCACAAATGCTGATGGACCTCGGTATCATTTGACAACCAATCGGTCAACCTTACATAATTATTTTTTTTGTTTATCTATTGCAATTCAAAATAATGTAACGAAGACCAGGACGAAGAAGAATATTAACCTTTCTATTATAAAAAGTTTAGGATTTGTTACTTATTGTTTTCGAAATACAAATACATTTTTTGAAAGTTCAATAAAATTGAGATTTCTTCCCTATGATTAATGCTTAGCATATACACCTTATAGTGTATGATTGATTAAGTGATATTTTTATTATAAAAGTGAATCAAACAAATATATTTTAGTTCCAAATTTAAAAGATAACATTGATGCTCTGCAGCATCTAACCAAATTCATCTTTAAACTGCATTTTGTAGACTTTTGCCCATACTTCAGAGCAAAGAGCATAAAAAAATCAAATGCAGCAGCTACAAGAGAAATATAGGATTCCCTCCCTCGATCAGCATAATAACGCACAAATTGTGCAGACATCCCAACACCGGCCGGACCGGATGAACCAGAATTTATTTCGCGATCAAAGGCACATTGATATTCTCGAATGCGGATTGAGTTTATTGAAAAGTGCACTAAATGTTTTCGTGTGTCCTCGCACCATATGTTACTTGCTTTTTCTGATGCGAAGTACACATCCACAGGCACACTTGGCTATAGCCGGCCGGCCAATGTAATTACAGAGCACCCATCTGCAAACCACAGGAACATCCAAAGGCAACACGAAGCTATCCAGCATCCTTTATGTCTCGATTAAAATAAAAATAAAAGCATTTTATTTGTAGCAATAATCTTCTTGTACCTACTGGTACACATGTATTTTTATGCTGATCTAAGGTTTTTATATTTAGGTAGGTGTAGTTGCGTGGTTTGTGTGTGGGATTTCATACACACGCGTACACAAGCGCACTTGTTAACATTTTTCATTTTCATCAGAAATATCCGGCCGCCGCAACATTTCATATGGGATGATTGGTTAAAATTATCGTCAGTCACAGTGGGATATGACAACCAAATTCCTTTTTTAATTGAAAAATTCGCCCTTTATTTATTCTTAAAGAGATTTTAAGAATGAATTCTAAAAAAATAATGGTTTGCATAATGTCTTTATTACAGTTAAGAAAAAAAGAATAATATTACTTTCTAATGTGATGAGGCTGCTTAGTCGGCAATGACAGATTTAAGAGATAACCTAACCATACTTCTGTTTGTTTATTTGTTTCGACTTCTATGAGGTCCTTTTTAAAAAACTCTCACAGGATAGCTAAAATCTTATGAGCAGCTTAGCCTCGTAGAACATGTTACGCGTGTCGTGAGTCACGTGTGGCGCGTGTGATTCGTGTAAATTTTGGGTTTTTTGACTACTTTGAGGTCCTTTTTAATCAACTTTTACACGATCCAAGGAGCTAAAATTTTGTGAGTAGCTCAGAGTCATGGACTATTTCAGAAATCGCGAAAACAGCTAAAAACGAATATTTATGCTTATTTCGATGTATACATCAAAGCTTGTACCCGAAAAACGAGGTTTATTTACATTTACTTATGATAATGATAAATATAACAACTCGTATTTGAGATTATCATCATATGTATCTCCACAATCGGAGTTCGGTCCTGGCCTCCCACAAAAAGTCTCTCCATCGGTCTCGATTTTAAGCCAATGTCATCCAGTTTTGCATCCCTAAACCTAAAATTTTATTTGGCTTATAACATTGGTCATGCTCAACCTACATAGTCGTGTCAGTTTATTTGTGATGCCGAATTCTCTCACGGCCTTATAAAGTTCTACACTGGCTCATAGGCGGCTTTAAAGTCTATAAAAAGATGGTGTAGTGAGTTTTGAAACTCTACACATTTTTCCATCACCTGCCTAAGGGCTTAAATCTGATCACTTGTTGATTTGCCTGGGGTGAAGCGACACTGGTGTGGGCCAATGATGACTTTAGAGTATGGGGTTATCCTGTCTTGAACGATAGAGGAGAAAATCTTATACGCGGTACTTAACAACGTTATACTACGATAATTGCTGCATGCTGTGATATCTCTTTTCTTATGTATAGGGCTCAAGATGATTCTTCGCCTGTCTTCTGGCATAGCTTCTTCCTCACATACTTGCACTATTATTTCATTAATTGCTTGGTGAAATGTGAATGTGTGTTTTAATCATTTCCTCTGACATCCCATCTGATCCCGGGGCCTTATTTTTTTTAGTCCATTTAACGCTCTGCTAACTTCGTCTATGTTTGGTGAGGGCAGCATAGTATGATCTTCGGTCATTGGTAGAGCCTCCAATTCCTCAGTTAGCTGGCCATTTAGCAACTCATGAAAGTGCTCTTTCCATCGCTCTAAGATGCCTTTGAGATCGGCGATCAGATTACCCTCTTTGTCTTTGCAGTATGTGCAACAGGGTGTCAATTGCGTCAATCCGCGGAATCTTTGGTATGAATTCTGCGCCTGGTGCCTTGGTCTCTGTACTGTTCCAGTTCACGGACGAGATGCTTCTACCAGGCTGCTTTCTTTCGCTGGTGAACTGTTTCTCCATATTTTCTGAGCTCTTTTTATTCATCTTCGCGTGCCTGCGTTCTATGAGATTGTTGTATTGCTCGGTACGCAATATTCTTAGGTTCAGTCGCTAACTCACATTACGACTACTGCCTAAGATGGAGCCAGCAGTACTAATAAGAGTATTTTTAAGGCGTGTCAATTTCTCTTCTACGCCTGACATCTCAGCCCCAGGACTTACTCTCCCTGCAACTGTCAATGTACTGCCTAAATACTAGCTCCCTACCTATTTTTGCATTCGTATCCCCCAAAATGATTTTTATATCATAGGTGTAGGTGCGTGAATGTTTAAAGGCTGCCCCGCACGCGAAGGGTGCATAGCCGTTCATTTATTGGTTTAAAGTCGATAACGGCGGGTTTCATTCTTTTGCTGATTAGAAACACCACCCCGAGCACAAGATGTCTTGCATGACAGCTGTAATTAATGTAATATTTTTAATTTTATAATTAATTTTACCTTGCCGTGGTCGTCGTCGTTCAGCTTTAAAGTGCATGATGCCTGTAGTGAACTCGGTTTTAACTAAATAACCACAAGCTACTCTTTAAAGGTTAAATAAGAAATGAGTACCACTAGGTTTTTTGTTTCATATTTTTTCGAATTTTTTCCTTCCAGCATCCACAGTGACATCTTAAAAAAAAACAAGCCTAACTCAGCTGAACTTGGAAACTTGATTGCTTGGTCGGCGCAACAAAATAAATTTGGCTCCCATTGCACTCGTATAGACTGTTCAGTTGTATATAGCCAGCATAACCATCACGTAATCTCATCAGCGCCTAACGAAAAGTGTTACAATCTCTTCAGGAAAGGCCGTATATTCAATGTACAAAAGTGCAAAAGAAACTACCACGTATGTGCTAAGTCGAGGAGTTCGTCGCACGAGGACGTTTCATGTGCGTTTATCTTGTTGTGTCGGAAAATTGGCGGATGTCGACAGAGATGAGAATGAGAATTGCGTGCCTAATCTGATGCATAACATTGCTGATGAACGTAATGTAACTGGAAACAGTGAGAAGTCAGTCTAGCGCACCATGTGTGAATGTTGTGCCCAGTGACGGAAAAATTACAGACATTGATGGAAGGAAGACATATACTCTGTTTCAAAGTCACTTTCATTTCAACAGAGAAAACTTTGAGCACCGTTAACTGGACACCAGCGCAACTAACCTGTATCTTCATGCCAGTATGCATATTATTTGAAACGTATTGGGAAAAATGAGTTTCCAGTAAAATGAAACCAGAGTACCTGCATGTGAAGTGATATTTTCTGTAAGTAAACCATTTAAAATATCAGTCACTGTTTAAAAGGCAATATTTCGGAGGAAAAAAGTGCAAAATTATTGTGGTAATGCCATAAGACATAAGACAAGAGTGTATGTAGGATTTCTCAATAGGCTGACAAGATAATAAATACCTATTTGTCTTACTCTTATGGAGCGAAGTGATGTTCACAAAATGATTTTCTGTATTTATATGCCATCTAATTTTAAATTATGTAACTAAAAAAAAGTCCTATACATAAAACTAACCTTTAAGTTTCATTTACACTTCTACACTCAAGTGCACTTGTCCTTTTTTATGTCTAGTATATTTCACTTCCAGATATAAAATTTGAGTTCTACACTCAAGTACTTATTAATAAAATGGATCGCAGATCTTTTGAAAATTATCAAGTACAAATAATTCGAGGATGGACAGGCAGGCAAATCGAGCAGGCAGATGAAATTCGATATTACTCAATTCAATGCATGTCTATCAACACGTCTATCTGGTTGCGAGTGGCTCCATCAGGAGATACCCAGGTGGCCTTGTGGATATTTTTACGCGCAAACCTTGTACTCGCAACGACCAAATTATTGCTTGCTGCCATCTCTATTGTCATTAGTGTTCTCGTGTAAGCTATGGGTGCCAATTTACTGCCTGAATACTGGCTCCCTACCTATTTTGGCATTCATATCCCCCAGAATGATTTTTACGTCATACTGAGGACAGGCATGGAGTTCCCGTTCAACTGATTCAAAGAAATCTTCTTTTTCATCATCTGGGGAATCCTCTGTAGGTGCGTGAACGTTTATGAGGCTTATGTTTTGAAATCTGCCCCGCACGCGAAGGGTGCATAGCCATTCATTTACTGCTTTAAAGCCGATAACGGTGGGTTTCTTTTGCTGACTAGAAACCCCACCCCGAGGTCTTGCACGACAACTGTAATATATGTCATATTCTGATTTTTGTAAGACACCATTCCCCGTCCAACGCATCTCCTGAATTTCTGTTATGTCAGCATTGTATTTGGACAGTGTGGACAACTGTTGTGCAGCTCGAGCTCTATACAGTGAGCGTACGTTCCATGAGAAAATTCTTAAATCGTTTAGCCGTTTTCGTTACCGTGGTTGTCGTCGTTCATCAGTGTATCCGAGGCAGATTTTGGGTTCCGTAATATGGTTTTCTACTGGCGAGGTTATTGACCTCGCGCCAACCTTTCTTTAAAGGGACTAGCCCGATCATTCCGCTTTTCCTGTACTGGAGGAAAATTACCAGTGGAGGTTTGATCGCACTTCCACCAGTCAGAGATAGTTGCGGCCACATACATTTGTGAAGCATTCTGTGTTATTCGCCCTACTCTGCTGATGGCTGACCGCCAATGGCAAGTATAGAAGAGTTAAATTATCAAACATACTGCATCTAACACAGCCAAGAATCATTATCATAAAAATGGGGCGTTGCAATTAAAAAATTCATTAGAAAACTGAAGCTAAAAAAAATTAAGTACATGATAAGTTAGTTAGAAAAGGCAATCTATCAAAGAATTTTGCAATTATGCTGAACAGGCGCCTCTAGAAGAGCAAGTGATCTTCGGAGGATGGATAAAATTACAATGGAACGACCATAGCTATGCACATTATCGATGTCAACGACAAAGACTAATTTCCTTCCACTGTATAGCAAAATGATAATGAAAGGGCTTGGAGGAAATAGTTACCCTTTGATCTTGATCTTGGTCGAAGTCAGCTAACTAAAGGACTTCCGTTCTTAAACTCGATGCTATCAGCAATGTATGTAATAGTTTCCATCCGGAAACATTTTTGCATTGCGGATATTCTTCACGTACCCTTGCTGTGTCTTGTATTTTATACAAACAAGAGATGGTCTCAATTATCCCAATAGATTGCGACAGGAATTGTATTGCATTGTACCCTGTGCATATGCACACTCCTCTACCTACTCCAATACGTCCACACCCATTTGCTAATCATTTCGATCACACTCTCGGTATTCGATCACTTCCGCCGCAAAATCTAAAATCAAAAACTTTCATAAAGCAATGTCTGTTCGCAAAATTAACATACTGCAGAGTAAGATAAAAAGAAGCCAAGCAAATTACTTGCTTGTGTGCAATCACATCCGCTATATGCCGTTTGCATATCTCGCAATATCGTTACTTAGCTTGCCAGCAGCTCATATGCTAAGAGAACTTATAATAAAAGTTTTGCCAACTTGTAAATTAATTCTTCACAGTTAATTTTTATAAAAAATATTGTTTTTATAAAAAATGCTCTGTTCGTGTCAAAACAGTGTATATAGTACACATATTGTATAGCATAGTATATCTATTTGTACTGCTTTGTTCTTGTCATATATCTTCTAGAGAAAATCGTGTTCAAATTCAATGGAAAATTACCGGTTCCTGCGGTTCTGATAAAGAATCTTCTTTTTGTTCCCGCAATATCATCAGTCTCAACCACTAATTAAGACCTTCAACAGCATGCGCTTAGCCGATGATGTTTTTTATGATCATTTTCTCGCGCTAAGGAGCTAATAGTCATTCTAAAGTTAATTGCAGGTTAAGATAATTATTTTTTTAAAAAAAAAATTAAATTCACTTTTCAACAATATTGGTAACATCACGACTAGTCGGTTGCATCGTCTAAGCAGGAACAACAATTAAGTGCGAGGTGGCAAATCGCTTTTTCTGGAAAACGGCTGCATTGAAATTTTGTTCAGCTGGATAATTCAAAATCCACTATTCGTTGAGTCAGTTTTGTGTGTTGAAACCATCGCACACACAGAATCAGGAAGCATCGTCGCCGTTATGGAAGTGCTGTTGCCATCAGGACAAACACCATCAGCATCTAGTCAATAATAAGTGTTCTATACAGTTGGCTCTCTACTACTCTATAGTATGAGTAACCACTTCTTGCCTTACTTTGTAAATGCAAATGCGCCAATGCAAATTAGCTTGATGTAATTCTAGGCTCCTCGCCTACTGACTTGGCTCGTAAACGATGCCAGTGGCAATTGGCACGAAATGTGATGGGAAGTGTACTCGTATCCACGTACTGCCTTACAAGTTTACTTTACTCCAGTCCGGACGGCCATCCGTCATGTTATCAGCCAGAGAAGCGCGCCGATCCGGTGACGCAACTTCTTGTTTTCAGTTTGTTTTTCATGTTTGACGTTATTTCCGCGTGAGAGCTGCTGAGAGTAATAAAAAGGTTTTGTTTTTTTTTTTTTGCGAATTTAAATTAATGTTCTTGGTATAATTTATACATTTAGTTTGGCATGTTTTTCCAAGTGGATGCGCAACCATTTCCCATAAAGAAATAAAAGGCGCCTTTTGTCTGGAAAGGGAGCCATGCACTCTTCAACTTCGTATTTCCTTTTTTTTAAACAAATAAAAGCGAGAAAAATTCTTAATTAAATATATAAGACAGGTGTCAACAACGTGCACTATAGTGTTCAGAGTCCAGTTTTAGCTCCCCCCAACTTATTTCTAAAGCTCTAAGTTCCTCCTATGCCGTTCTGCAACTCGTTTTCCTAGAACATGAACTAGAATACTGCATCGCATTTAATTTAATTTAGAAATTTTATTCGCTCCAATTTTTCAACATCTGAATGTGGAGTCCATAGGTTACTGACCCTTTATCAAATAAAACAGTTTGTTCTAAATGCGGCTAAGCCATAATGTACTAAGAATGGTGACAACAAATGATGGTTATCTTCCAAGTACTACACTCATAGAGTAGATTGAATAGAAGCTTCGTTTTGTTGCTGTTCTTTCAGATTTTGGACACCATTCCGAACGGAGCTGTGACATTTCCTATTCAGCTGTTAAAATCTAGTTCAGTGCCACCATCTGGCAAAAAAATACATTCAAAATAAAGAAATTTATCAACTTTCTGCATCTGCTGTCCTGCAATGCATATTTGGAAACGATTAAGACTTATCCTCAGTCCGACCTTATTTGCTTCATAATTTCTATATTGTGCAGTTCTATTGTAATATGTGAAAGGAAATAGACATCATCAGATGTCGAAGGTAAGATGTCAATGTTTATGATGACTACCAGAAATAACAGCGGTTAAGTTATTCAACCTTGACGTACACCAATTTAGACCTCGAAATCATGGCTCCGAATTGTGAAATACGCTTAATACTGCTTAGGCTTCTATTAGGCGGTGGCGTTATTAAAAGCTAGTACTTGCGGGGTCCTCAATTAGTGTTAGTGTGCGCCATTTTGATGCCACAAATCTCGACGGACCTAGCATGGATATTTAAATGCTTTAAATCCAGCGTGTAGCGTTCAGATACGAGATCAACTCGATGACCCTGTAATCTGAGAGTTCTTTTAGGTAGGCAGGAGGGAATTTTTTCCTTGACTGAGCTCATTGGACAGCTAACCCTCTCCATAGAGCCGGTGATGTCCATAGCGACGCCAATATTAGCCTCATCTCTCATGGCTGATCGATGCCAATTCTTCTTGACACTGTTTTACGAATTTCAAGTTTATTCTGGTCACATAAATCGCCCTTATGGCAGATTGGCTATCAACACATATACCAAGCCTTCCGATTTGTGCGTTTCTGAGCCTTAGTGCCCTGCTAATTTCCCTAATTGCTAGGATCTCTGCCTGAAAGATGCTAGCTGAACCGGGTAGCTTCCGATTTGTGCGTTTCTGAGCCTTAGTGCCCTGCTAACCTCCCTAATTGCTAGGATCTCTGCCTGAAAGATGCTAGCTGAACCGGGTAGCTTCCGATTTGTGCGTTTCTGAGCCTTAGTGCCCTGCTAACCTCCCTAATTGCTAGGATCTCTGCCTGAAAGATGCTAGCTGAACCGGGTAGCTTGTATGACCTTGACAGATTTAGATCATCCGAGAAGATACCTGCACCGACTCCGCCCTTCATCTTGGATACGTCAGTCAATATTGTTGCGTAAAATTGCCTCGTTACTGCCCCATCCTCCCTCTTTCCCCTGGAAGGAAACTCGACGCTAAGCAAGGAGTTGAAGCTAAATTTACGGATGCAGTATTCAGTAGATGATGGTATCATGCCATTACAGTACATTACAGTGCCCGTATGGTCTAGTAACAAACCACCCAGATTCTCTGAGTCGTATACTGCACTGCACGTCGCAACATCCTTGATAAATATGTCAGGAGGTAATAGGTGCAAGATGGTGTTAAGGCTTGGTCGGACAAGACCGTATAGCTTCTGTGATGCCTACTGCGGCTGATACCTTAAACCGGCTGATTTTAGTGGCGTTATACTTCTTCCATTGGTAAGAATTGGCCAGACAACAGCTGTCTACAGCCAGAGAGCCATATTTGGTTTAAGACTCCATTTCCTGCCGATGGTTTTACTGCTGCCATAGAGGGCCACGTACGCTTTGTTAGCCCTGTTCTCTATGTTAGCCTTCCAGCTAAGCTTCCTATCCAAGATTACTCCGAGATATTTGGCGCTGGGGGTAAGGCTGAGACTTTTCCAATTGAATTTTGGAAGGATAAAGGCCGGTATTTTGGATTTGAGGTGAACGATTTTTAATCTACCCTTTTTCAATCGTATACCTTGAGTACCTAAGTATGAAAAACTTTCTTACATTCGTCAATCTTTTCTCAGATTGTTCCATTAAATACACAAAAACTCCAAAGGCTTTATTTTAAACACTTTACTTATAAAAAATAGTGTAAACAGCACATTCTATAAAAACTCTAATTACAGAAAAAAAAAACACGATTTCGAAATGATTACTGTAAACTTTTTAGTAGTATTTCTCGATTGTATTAAGCTTCTCACTCATCGACCTTCCTTCCCTTCGCAAAAACAAAAAAGTTAAACAAATTTTATTATCAACAAAGCAATTACGTATCTACGTATATACATATATGTTTGGCAATGTAGCGCAATTTTAATTCTACCATAGCGTACTCCTTCGTTTGTAGGTGTGAACAATTGACTTTGCTCAACAACAACACCCACAAAGTGGCATACCGCACTTTCATCATGGACGAAACGTCCACCCTTAACAAAATAGAGCAGTTCCGAAATCAGTAAATTACACCAGAACGTCCATACTGCATTCTGTATACGCCAGAGCGGAAACAGAAAATTTTTTTTTGTGGATTTCTAAATTGTGCCATATACCATAGCCAGACAGCGGATATAGAGGGCTCCAGCTCCTGTACGCCATTGCATAATACATTGGCAAAACAAAGCCATTCGTCTGGAAAATGTTTTATGCAATTGGTGGATTATTCACGGAAACCCCATTATTAGCCGCAGTAGGCATTCCGATATTGTTCGCTCGATGGCCAAAAAACACGCAACCTTTAAATTGGAAAACTCGTCTGCAAAGCGCGCTATTCAAAACAAGACGTACAAGTACTACAAGCTATTGCATTATTTAAGTAGATTCGTAGGTAAGAGTATATTGTCTAGCAAACTTAACTTACAAGTACAAGTACGGCAAGAGTTATCCTCATGGAAAACAACAACTAAAACACATCCGACATTACTACTTTTAACTTTGGCAACAAAGTTATTTTCCATTATGCATCATCGGCAATATATATGATAATCATTTTCTTAAAACTTATCGAAATAACGTAACTCTCTGTAAACTGACTTTTTAAATATAAAAAAAATCATATAGAACGCCATCATCATAATCGAGTTTAGCTCAACAACCAGATTCCGATACTGGCCAACGGCAACAAATTTCACCACCAGTCTGACTTTCGAGCCGCGATATTGTCTGGTAAGGCATACCTAAACTTTGTCGTGGTCCTTTTATCTTATGCTTGCTTATGCTTCGCTGAAGTATTCTTACCATCCGTAAATAACTTTCTGAGCAGTGTCCTGCCAAACAGAGCCTACTGACCTTCTTCACGATGTCATCATTGCGATAACGCTCGTTGATCTGGTCTTTACAGAGTCTTCGGAATCTATCCTTCCTAACATACGTGGCCAACAATTCTCCGTAAGGCTTTTCTCTCTAACGCTGTTGAGAGGTCAAAATGCTTTTAACTAAGCACTTAAATCTTGGATCCACAAGTTTTATATACCAGCAGTTTGGATGTTAAAGTTAAGTTCCTGAATTTGAAAAATACAGTAGGTTCGTCCGCGTATTTTAAGTTCCATTCTGTTATCGGTTGCTGCAATTGACCCAAGAAGATATTCCAGCATGGAAAGTTAAACGATTGCAATCATTTTAATTCACACTCAGTTTTATTACTTGAGAGACCAATGTTGGACTACTGATCGCAGACATCGTCACCATTCCAACATTGTTTTGTGCTCAGTTATATGCAACCCTATAGATTTCGTGCAGTCCATCTGGATGATAGCTTCATGTACAGCTTTTGGGTTTCTGGCAATGATATCAATACCTGTCTACGTAAGCCAGTATTTAGATGGTCTTGTAGACCACTGTTTCTCTGGGCACTCAGTCTCAGATCACTTTCTCAAACGCGTTCTACCATACGAACGCAGGCCATATCATCCCCTTGCCGGAGTCCGTTTCAGATGCAGAGTAGGCTTGTGGGCGGTATAGTGATCCGGATATCTTCACTGGTTTTACAAAACTGGCCATGTTCAACTGATGTTTATTTGAGATGACGAATTCATTAATGGCTTTATAATAGAGTAGAATTCTGGCTATGCTAAGCTATCACAGGTGCCTTTAAAGTCTTAAAAAGGCAATGTAGTAAATTTTTAAAATTCTAGACATTATTCGATCCGATCAATTGTGGATTTGCCAGCAGCAACAGTGGCATGGGCCGATGAAAAATTTAGCTATCATGTCTTATAGAACAGCGGTACTCAACAGCTTTATAACACGACAATTTTAGCAGGCTATGATATCTCGTTTCTTATGTATGGATTTAGTGAGTTAGGTTAGGTTGCGGTAGCAGATATCGCTCATCACTCAGACAATTAGCGGTTCTTTGTGTTACCACATGGATCTTATACCTTTTCCTTTTTCAGAGAATCCATTCCGAGCCTTTATGAATCAAAGTAAGTCTCGTACTTTGCCGATTTCGAGTTATGAGAGGTTATTTATTAACCGCTTACCTAAGTATTTGTGTCTCCTGTATACTAATGCCGTACAGAAGCAAAGAAGATGTTCTATTGTGTCCTTTTCCTTCTCGCCCATGCAGCTTCTGTAGAAGTCATTGTATTCGGCACCCATCCTTCTGCGTGTTTTCCGAGAAGTCAGTGTCTTGTCAGTATCCCTATAACCGTTTTTATGTCACGTCTTTGTAGGGAATTGAGCGCTTCAAGTCCAGCTTTGACCAGATCTACCTTGATGTGTTGAAAGTGGTCGGCGTTTTCCCACCTACCATTCGTTACAGGTTTTGCCTCTTTCCGAAGCATAGGTTCAGAGTCGCAATAGGCCTCCCCACCTCTGCCCTTTTCGTTACCAGTTGGAAAGTCGTACCACGTCAAGCTAATTCGTCTATCTTGCAGTTTCTTTCCACATTCGAGTGGCTCGGGACACAAATAATCTTTATGTCGAACTGCTCACTTACATAGTTAAGAAAAGAGTGGCAACTAAACGCCACCTTTGATGTCAGTGAGACCGCTTCCAACAATTTTATGACCGCCTGACTATGCACATAAATAATAATTTTCTTTATGCTTCAACCAGTGTATACCCTGATTTTATTAATGATCCACCTTAAAATGATGCTTACTTTCAGCCTGTCACGAAGACTCCTGGTCCTACTCTGCCATCTAGCTTAGAGCCATCAGTGAAATACTTTGCTCTTTCCATATCGGTTCCGGATTCATTCTTCCAGTCTTCTCTGGTGGTTGTTATCATCCTATTGCGTTGAATGCACTATTAGTTAGTTCTTAGTGTAATGCAGGCCTTCAAGATTTAATGAGCTTCGCTGGAATGGCATATGATTCCAAGGCCTTATTATTTTTATGCCAATGTATTGCTGTGCTAACTTCCTTTATGCTTGGTGGTGACGGAAAAGTGTGTTCAGCGGTCATTGATGCAGCTTCCAACTCTTAAGTAAGCTAGCCATTTAGCAACTAATGAAAGTGCTCTTTCCTTCATCCCAAGATGCCTTTAAATTCGGTGATCAGATCATTTCTTTGTCTTTGCAGCGTGTGAAACGCAGTCTATATTGTGTCATATAGCGAGCCCTTTTGTGGAACTTACATGCCTGGTGCAATCCTTCGCGCTTCGGTAGCGCTGTGTAGATTGAGTATTTTTTCTGTTTTCTCAGGGGTAGTAACCCATATGAATGAAAAAATTACGCCATCGCAAGCCGAGCGCTAACCAATTGTTTTAAAATAAGTTCCATCAAATTTTTACTGGTAGAAGCCGAGATTTATGACACGACAAACAGACGTACAAATGTACACACGTTCGCTGGAAAATTTTTATGTCCTCTGAATATAAGCTTCGCCCTTGATGGGTATATCGCTACCAAGAGCAAAACAAACAGCCTGAATCAGTATTAACTCAAAAATATTATTCAGTTACTAACAATAGTGATATGATTTAAGTGTATGGATCATGGTTCTTCTGCTTCTTCTCTAGCTCGACGACTGGACTTCCGTTATAAAATATTTTTCCGCCGATCCCAATTTTGAGCTATCGTCTTTAAGTCATTCGGACGCTTTTAATTGTTTAAGCACTAATACACCTCAGGACAATATATAAGAGAATAGAAGACAATAAGGTCATCCGATAGCATAATGCAACCAAAATTAATAAAAATGCTGTTGTATCAAGAACATAAAAATGCCTCGTAGCATTTGCTAATTTAGCAAAAATTTCTACGAAATAACTTGTTCTTTGCTGGTTTAGTTAAAATAAATATTATCTAAGCAAATACCGTTATGATTTCTAAAGAGAAAACGCTATTCTCTGGAAATAGTCGAAAACCCCTTTTGTCTTATGAGTAGTTAATTAATATGTTTGCTATATCATAGCGGTCGATGAAAGCAAAAGAATAAAAGTGAGTTTAAAGCCCGATAATATAAAAGCATTTAAAAAAGGAATAAAAAGAAGCATCAAAGATCATCCAGCCTTTAGCTATGTTATTCACCGTATACATGTCCCATATCAACTCCAATGAAGATGACGACGATGACCACAACGACTGATGGCTGATGTCCTGCCAAAAACTCAGTTCCACGATATGATATGCCATTGCGAAAAACACACACATGAAAGCTGTGTGTGCCTAGCCTATGCCATTTAGAACGCCTCTAGGCACCAATTATATTAGGTGGGTTTTAAGGCTTAGCTCAAAGCCACCATTGTACGTTTCATATGATTCAGTGGCAGGAAATTCTCCATCAATGCAATATATACACATTTACATCTGTACGTACGAGTGGTCGGCAGACTTGAATCCTACCCTAGTTTTTTGCTTTACAGTTATGGCCAAAGGATCGGGCGTTCATGTTTATGCTGTTGTTGTTTTATTTTTGTGTGTGGTTGTTCCTTGCAAAAGATGATAACCGCAGAAATAAACAAAAAAAATCATCAAAAATTCTACAAAAGGTAAAAACAACACAACTTAACATCTTTGGTTCTTCCCGGACCCGCACAAAACCCACCCCAAGGGCACTTGGAATTTTTTATTGATAGTATATTATATAGCATAAAATATCTGCGAAGTGGCAGCCGTAAATGCAGGAGCATCAGTAGCCTACACACCACATTGCAACTTGGCCATACTCAAGGGATTGCAAAATGTGGCGAATACGTTTTAACGAAAGACTCTCGCTCATAATACTCGTAAACGGAGAAGCAACCTTCGTTTTTCTTTTAAGTCGCTCTTGTCGTTTCAAATCCAGAAATTATACCGCTGAGTAATTAAATATACGAAATATTATAAATGACCCCACCAATCAATCATTATTAAATCATGCCCAGGTTACACCCAGCCGGACGGATGTTCTTCGGCAAAATACTAAGATTTCGGTTATTTGTGCTTCACTTTACTAAGTTCAAAAGGTGATTTCGCTGCCAACACAGCGGAGCGCCTGAAATCAGTCCGCCGCCATTCACACAAATGTGTCTAAGCGTGTTATGCATTGTGATAAAAGTTAGTCCGTGGAAGGCACGAGCCATCTCAGAAATATGATGCGTTAATGATTAGCGGCAGTCAGTCAGTGTATGGGGAACGTGCTGGCTTGAAAATATGTAATTAGTGGTACATATCCGCGTAAAACGTTAACATCGAGTGTTATTCACTAAATCAGTAATGACTGATTTCAGATCAATCGCTGAAACGGAAAATCATCAAGAGAAATACTACAATAGCCTGAGGTAGTTAGTATTTGTAACATTGCATATAGCTTACGAGTCGATACGTGGATAGCTTCAATGTAAAAAAACATCTTGCAATATGAGGCGGATCAGTTTAGGTTATTATCTTGACCTTGAATTCGGAAACGAATAAGACTAAGATTACATAATTAAGCGCTGACTTCATTAGTAATCTAAAGCTTGGTTTATTACACAGCAACACCAGGAACTTTATAATGAACAACAAATGGCTACTTTTGTCATTAAATCTATGTGTACAAAATAGAGATCTTTTTTGTTTGTATTTTTGTGCCAATCTTACTCTGGAACGTCTGGGCCAATTTAAACAAAACTTGGTATACATATCACTTACAATCTGGAATGAAACGTATGCGGTGAGGAATAACAACTTTTTTGGCTTGGGTTGGGGTTGGGGTTGCTGCCGTTATTAGTGTCGAACCAATAGTTTTCGGGATCGCCGTGGTGAATAGTTCTGGATAGAATGGTGCTGGGAGATCAGGTGTTGTTGGAGGGTCTTTCAATATTCAGCGTCGCTGGGACGAATAGTATTTATAGGGCTCCATAATAAATGGCCTAGCACAGACCCCTGGGGAACTCCTCCTGGTAACCTTATATTCCTACAAGCCATTGTCGGTGTTCTATAGCAGAATTCTGTTACTAAAGTAATCTGCCACCAACCTCAAAATGTACAACGGGACCTCTCTCCGACGTAGTTCATTGAATATGTAACTCAATTTCGCTGAATTGAATGCATTCTTGATATCGAAGGTGACTATAGTGCAATACTTTTTTGTTCCTCCCTTCCACCTTTTCCCATCTAACTCTTTTCGCGCCTTGTGGGACCAATGTTGAATCCTTTACTCGCAGACGTGGCCACCATGTACTTTTTTTTGTTTTCTTTTATGTTGGGTTTTTACCAATGATGGCAATATCGTCTGCGAACGCCAGTATCTGAATGAACTTATAGAGGATTGTTCCTCTCGCCGTTACGTCAGAGTCTCGGATTACTTTCTCCAACGCCAGTTTGAAGTGGACGCAGGCCAGTCCACCCCCTTGTCGGAGCCCATTATATAATGGACTTGATAGTGATCCGGATATTTTCACTTGGCTTATAATATTGGTCATGGTCAACCCACATAGTCGTGTCAATTTTTTTGGGACGCCGAATTCTCTCATGCCTTTATAAAGTTCTACTCTGGGTATGCTATCATAGGCGGCTTTAAAAAGTCTATAAAAAGATGGTGTAGTGAGTTTTGAAAATCTAGACATTTTTCCATCACCTACCTAAGGGTGTAAATCTAATCAGTTGTTGATTTACCTGCGATGAAGCCACACTTGTATGGACCAATGATGACTTTAGCGTATGGGGCCATCTTGTCTTGAAAGATAGAGGAGAAAATCTTATACGTGGTACTCAACAACGTTATACCACGATAATTGATGCATTCTGTGATCCCTTCCATTCTTATCTATGGAACACAGGATGCCTTATCGCCAGTCTTGTGGCATCGCTTCTTCCTCCCATACTTGCACTATTATTTCATTAATTTCTTGGTTTAATGTGGGGCCTCCTATTTTAATCAATTCCGCTGGCATCCCATCTGAATCCGCATTTATCGCTTTGCTAACTTCGTCTATGCTTGATGGCGGCAGCATATTAAAATCTTCGGTCATTGATGGAGCCTCCAATTCTTCAGTTAGCTGGCCATTTAGTAACTCATGAAAGTGCTCTTTCCATCGCTCTAATATGCCTTTGATATTGGCGATCAGATTGTCCCCCCCTCTTGTCTTTGCAGTATGTGCAACGCGGTGTATATTGCGTCATACCGCGGACTCTTTGGTAGAACTTCCGCGCCTGGTGCGTCGTTCATCAGTGTACCCAAGGCTGATTTTGGGTTCCGTAATAATAATTATTTACGGGCTTACTTACTTACTTACTTTGAAGGGACTAGCCCGATCATTCATAGAAGAAAATTACCGGCGGCCATCACGCACTTCTACCAGTCAGAGATAGTTATGGCCACTTGCAATTCTGATGCATTTTTTGCTATTCCCCTTATTCTGCTGATGGCTGACCGCCGATGCTGTGGTTTAGCCGGTGTTAATTTCCAACTAAGCCTAGGTACAAGGTTTGTTGCTTTTATCAATAGGAGCGTGGCAAGGAGCAAAAGAGAAAAGTTTGGGAAACGAATTTCAAGAAAATATGAGAAAGTTATACAAAATGTCTGATGCCTTACATGAGAGTCTGGTATATGCCTTTCTCCATAATGAGGGCGAGGTGGAGACAGGTCAGTGTTTTCGTCTTTTGGAGCCTGTTGTAGCTGTTTATTGAACATGATGCTTACCTATAGGTTATAACATTCGTCCGATTCAACCTTGATAGTCGTGTCATACTGGTTCCATACTGGATTATATTAACAGATGGCCTTAAAGTATTTTTAAGTATTTTGATAAGTTAAGAATCGTTGAGCAATTATATAGCATGTCTAAGGCTGAAAATATAAACAGTTGCTATGTTTAGAAACGTTTAGACCTACTAAGGCCTACAATGCAAACAGTTATAAAGTTTCTTGTGATAGACGAGTAGTCATAAATAAATTAAGCTATAAGTGACCACGAGGGACAAAGACTGGACCCCGTTTTCACAAGCAGTTTAAATAAAAATGGAATTAAAACAACTTTCCTGGATTAAATAATTACCTATAATACAATATTTTATGAGTCAACTCTAAGTATTTCACCGTTCAACATTAAACAACAGTAACAATTTGCACAACTCATATCGCACCAGTTAATCTCAGGATATATGGAAAATATTTAATGCATTAATATTGCCTGATGGTTTCAGAACTCTGTTCCATTGTAAAATGTTCTCGGAATTGTACCTACAACAACGCCGACAAAGATCTATATCAGTCATATGTGATGTCATGACCAACAATTTATTTAATTTCCTTCAATTTGTTCCCATATAAATATATGTTTGCTCTTTAACTAACAAACAAATATTGTAAACAATTATTATCCTACCAAACTCTACCACAGCCTGATTATAGTGGAACGATTGCCCATATTTTTCGAATGATTTCCTTAATAGCTGTAGTAATAAACGATGATAGTATATACTTCGTGCGATAATAATTATTATAATTTTACTTGTTGATCGGTAGTAAAGGTGCACAGTAGTTTTTAAATTTGTCAAAATTATATACGTTGATCAGTACGGGGATACCGTCAATAGAGTTATTGTAATGTTAACAGAACTAATTGAATGTTGGTTACTTATAATTAAATTGGTAATTTTATTGATGTGCGATCAATAGAACTAGCAATCCAGTAATAAAATTAAATGTTCACACCTTATTGCTTTAAAAATTCAAAGTAACATGAGAAATATTTTTAATATAGGTATAGAATTTGCTGATATAACACCTAATAATAAGATTTTTATATTAAATACGGTACATTGTTTTAGAAGTAGGATATCTAAATTTTGTTAGCTACCAAAACAATCACAGAGAATTTTCTTATTATATAGTTTAGGTATTTTTTATGTACATTAAAAGACTAAGATAAGCTTATATTTATATAAAATCCATCAGCGGACCAAGATTATGTTGAATGGATTTTGCCAGAGGAAGCCGAAGAATTAGATAAGCTGACTTTAATTACATCGGTTTGAGATCGAGATCGGTGGCGAGCTAATTTTAATTAATTGCTTATATTATATTAGTATATAATTAGTATTTACACTAAAAAAACACAATCCTCTAATGGCATAATTGCCGTTGTCTGTTTGTTTTTCTGTATGGATATAACGCTTTTATGTCGCCTCATCCCGCCTAAGCCACTGGACGTATTGAAGCTATATTCACACCATATGTTCGTTTGGTGATCCGGTAAGTATAGGTTTTTTTGGTAATGGGTCCCAAACTGGTAACGGGTGGCGCTGCAGTCGAGATATTTACGAAAATTTGTCCTTATGGTGGGACTTGGTTCATATTCACACCATTTGTTCGTTTTGTGCCCCGATGAAAAATGGTAAATGGTTAGGTTAGGTTAGGTTAAATTACGGTGGCAGTTAATGCTCACTTAGACCATTCGTGGTCCTTTGTGTTACCATAGGATCTTAAACCTTTGCCCTTTTAAGAAGATCCATTCAGAGCTCTTAATGAATTGAAGTATATCTCGCACTTTGCCGTTTTCGATATATGTTTGTTTGTGCCTTCTGTGCATTAGTGCCGGACAGGAGCAAAGAAGATGTTCTATGGTCTCCTCATCCTCCTCGTCCATGCAGCTTCTGCAGAAGTCATTATATTCGACATCCATCCTTCTCGCGTGTTTCCCTAGAAGGCAGTGTCATTATCCCTACAACCGTTCTTAGTTCACGTCTTTGTAGGGAAATAAGCGCAGTTGAGCGCTTATTGTTTCTGCCTCTTTCTGAAGCTCAAATTTCAGTGTCGCGATAGAATTCCCTACCTCCGCCCTTTCCGGTAGCAGCTGGAGAGTCGTACCATGTCTAGCTAACTCGTCCGCCCTGCAGTTCCCCTCAACCACTGTGTGACCCGGGACACATAGGATCCTTATATTGAACCTCTCTTAACGAGATGAGTGACAGCTCAACGCCACCTTAGATTTCAGTGAGACCGCCTCCAACGATTTTATGGCCGCCTGACTGTCCACATAAATGATAATCTTCTTTGAAGATGCTTCAGCCAACTCATAACCTCTTCTATCGCTATCAGGTTCTAACTAGCATGATGAGCACTTTCCTGCGAGTAATGTACGCTATTTTTCACACGACCAAAACCGGTTTTTCTGCTATACTGGTTATGCGCAATGCAAAATTACTCTGGGAATGTGTGTTCGCTGTGACTGTAGTTAATAACAAAAGTATTTTATGTAATATTAAAACGCTGACAAATGATCAATTTTAATGAAAAGAACGTTTGTTGGTTTTATTTGAATCTTTCTTAATACACTAAATATTTATAAAGAAATATGTAGTTCGCTTGTTGGCGATTCAAGTCAGACTAATTAAATTGATGAACGCCGAATGTGCGTATCTATTGTCTGTATCTGTTCGTGTGTATTCGTTTGTAGCTTGCTTGTTCCTATCCCATATTTATATGTTAAATCACTAGAGTGTGTAAAGGCTATGTACCTACCGACGGTAGTGAGTTATAATCCTTAAATAAGTTTTTTCTATTCAATATCTTTACACTCGTAATAAACGAAAATTGAATGAAAAAGATGTCGTTTGAAGCATTTTCCTAGTATATGAACTCCGTTGTCGTATATAGTTCCTGTACTTTATAGAAGCATTGTAAAAAAACACATTTTAAGGTAAAGTAAAAAACAGGAATCTGCCGAAACCCGGGATTGAACCGGGGACCTTTAGATCTTCAGTCTAACGCTCTCCCAACTGAGCTATTTCGGCACATGAATACTAATAAGCCTACATAAGCCTACGAGTAGAATAACCATCGCTTTAGAATGTGGTATACCAACAACACCATAACTGATAACAAATCATGGACTATTTTTGAATTAGAAACTGTCTGCCTGTTGTGATAGGTCTCAACACCAATTTGTTTTATTTGCTAGAATAGTCCGTAATCTACAACTGAGCTGTTCGCACTATACCAGTAACATTTACGATATTCAAACCGACGGCAAAATTTAAAAAGAATTAACATTCCGACGGCTGTGGATTTTTTCTTTTACTTTTGTAACACTTCTACGTGATTTTTATTAAAAACGAATTTTAAGTATTATATATTTACAATAATATACCAACAAATTATCTCAACCTGATTTGTACCACGTGCCAACATCACAACATAGCAACGCTTCCGCAAGGTCAAAATCTGAATAAATCATTTGAAGCAGCCTTCTTACACATCCGCTAGGCGCTTCGTTTCCTGGGTGATGATCGTGAAACCGTTGACATGTGAGAGTGCACAGCCAGCAATAGGCTGCAACATTTTGCACTGGTCTACATTCTGTACTTTATAAAAATTATAGCAATTTAAAAAATAGTCTGCGGTTTTCTGTCGAAAATCAGAGTCAAAGCTTCTGAGCCGCGAATGTTAATTATCGATGTCGCGTGATTCCGCTTTCTTCTGCAAAGCGGTGCTTGTCGAGGCATTTTTTCTATAGAAAGTTACGCCCATACACGACAAGACTCAGTGGCTCTCTGCAGCTTGGCTGAAAAGCAAAAAAAACCGAACAGCATGCCTTTTGCGAGACATTCAAAGCGAAAACAAAGACCTATAATTATTGTATTACAGAGCGCCGACAAATCAAGTTCCACTCGCTAGCTCAGTAGACACCGCAAATCAAACATCAACAAAAGAGGTGCCCAGGAAAGTATTCTGTTTTTTTTTCTTCAAATAAATTCTATCAAAATAAAATTCTCAACTTGAGCCTGGGGCCAGGAAGTAAAATATTTTGTTTTTTTCATTAACAAATCCAAAAATACACATCAAAGCCTTTGACTTTGTCCAACCGAAAATCATAAGAAGTTGTGTAGTACAGGACTTAAGACCTTCGACAATGAAGCGAAAGTGATTTTTGTCTGTATAAGTTTTTTATGTTTCATGGGTCAATCTGGGTAACATCTTTTGCCCCAATATCGCCCAATTTGTCAGAATAACAATATTATTGGAAAATGCTACTTCTCGCCTTTTCAAATCCTTCCTCCTATTCTATCCAAGCAGGCAAAAAGGCGTTTGTTTCAGATTTTTATCTGAACCATTAATGTCGTAAAAGTCTTCATTCATTCCAAAGCGATGTTCTAGGTCCAAAACGGCCTTAGCTCTTATCACTCAGATCTCTTCACTTGAACGGAAATTATTCAGTAGCCAGTAAAATGTTTTCTTTATCAATTTGTATGTATTTGGGATTTTTATTTTATTACCACGAAAAACGCCCAACTGCCTGGGGGCTCTGAAAAAAATTTAAAACCAACACAAAAATAATGCCAAGCACGGATCAAGGCGAGATATCTGCATATAGGTACGGAGCATTTTTCGAATATTAATTTTCATTAATGCAATACAGTCAATTAATTATTTAGAGGCGTGTCAACTTCGAATCAAATGTTCAGATCTCATCTTTGAGTGTTCAATTAGAATATATATTTCTTTGGGCAAAAGCCGTTTGCGGTAGAAATACGACTTACAAACAAAATTTCTATTAATAAAGGAATATTCCTAAAGCTATACCATACCATACAATGAGATATATCCCAAAGGTAAAGCTCCGAAAAGTACACAATGAAATTTAATAATTGTTGCAATATTTAGTAAAGAATTAAACCCTTAGCGATCTCCATTTACTCTGACTGCATTGCCAGTATCATTAAATAAGAAGTACTCGTATAGCCCAATGACCCGCTCCGCGCCAAAGAGTAAATTTTTGTTAGTGGTATTGCATTTCGTGGGCACCAGTGACTTAAGTGTGTAGGAGTTCAAAGCAGGAGGTTCCAAGTTCAAATCCCAGAAAAACACCAAAAAGCTTTTTCATGGTCCGACCTCTCGCGAATGTTTGACAAGCGTCCGAGAGCAATAATTGTCATTGAAAGCTTCCTAATTAGGCTTTTAGATAAGGCTCTACATTGCAGGTCCCCTTCCGTTTGTGTGCAATAATATAATACGAACAAAGGAGTCGCGAGAAGCTATGCTTTCAACAACAACGGTCAGTTGTGCCAAATATTATAATAATGGTTTTTTGAATAGCTTCGCTGACTTGCCCAAATGTGACAACTTTTCTAATTAACGATCCCGTTCAGCCAGAAGAAATGTAACTTTTAAATTCTCTATATTAACTTCACTTGCCCGTGGGTCGGTCGATCGTCGGTCGTCTGTCGTGGAATCTTGCGATCAATTTTTAACCCACTTCCCAAAGCCCGATTTTATTGAAATTTTGCATACATGTGTCTTTCCGGAGACAACACTTTCTATTAAAATTTGAGGCCCCTCGGGCCCCGGGGTCTGGGGGCACCATTACAAATATTTTACAAAATTTTACTCGATTTTCTTCAAATTTTATACACATGTGTATCTATGATAGACAACACTTTTTGTAAAAATTTTGGAGACCCCGGGCCCCGGGTTCGTGGGACCCCATACATTTTTTTTAAAAAATAACCCGATTTTCTTCAAATTTTATATACGCGTGTATCTCCGATAGGCAACACTTTTTGTAAAAAAATTTGAGACCCTGGGCCCCGGGCTCGTGGGGCCCCATAAAATTAAAAAAAAATTAACCCGATTTTCTTCAAATTTTATATACGCGTGTATCTCCGATCGCAACACTTTTTGTAAAAATGACCCCAGGGTCATTGGGCCCAAAATTTTTTTAAAAAAAATTAACCCGAATTTTTTTTACAGACGTATATAAGTCTGTATCTCCGATGGACAACGAGGGGCCCCATAAAATTTTTTTAAAGTTTTTGGAGTGAACTGGCCCTGAGGGCCAAGGGGTGCCGATATAAATTTTTTAAAATTTAGCTCGATTTTCTTCAAATTTTTAACACATGTCTATCACTGATGGACATAACTTTTTGTAAATTTGTTGGAGTGATAGGGCCCTGAGACCCGTGTGGTGTCCATGTAAATTTTTTAAAAATTAGCCCGATTTTCTTCAAATTTTAACACATACCTATCTCCTATTAGAGAATTTACATGAAAAATTTTAATTTTTATGGGTTGTTTTTTTTATGATTAAATGGCTACTAGACACGAGTTAAAACGTTAAACAAACCTAGAAACCATGTTGGAAAAATACGTCTTAATTGAAAAACTCTTTATATAAATGTCAAATTATAGCAAAGTCTTGAAAGGTAAACATGAACATCTTACATTGTCTTTAGGTCTTGGTAAAGAGCTGCCTTAGATAAATGAATATCAGGTCCAGTGGCTTTGGCGTGATGAGGTTACATATATATGCACAATCACACTTTTAAAAATATCTCGAATCCAGCGCCACCTACCAGGCTCAGAAAAGATATAAACCTTAAGGAGGACGAATTGAATATATGATGGGAATATGGCTTCAATATGTCTAGTGATTTAGTCGTGATGAGGTAACAAATATAAGCACCAACAGACCAAATGCCAAACCACATTTTCATAAATATCTCCACTCCAGCGCCACCTACCGGGTCAAAAAATAACATAAACTTATCGAAGCACCAATATTGAATGGAAACCGAAACTAAGCAGAAAAATGACACACACTCCCATCTTATAACATTGCCTTAGAGTGAAATCCGGATGACAGTCAAAGTGTGGCTCTCTCAAGAACAATGTAAAGACGATCGCCGTGACAACTGAAGCGACTTGGGCACGTAATTATTTATTTATTTATTACTAGCTGTTCTAGGGCGCTTTGCTATGGGCACACATGAACACCCGACCATTTCTTACCTTTGCGGTGTAGGGGTGTATTTAAGCCTATAACCTTCCCCAACCTGCCAATAATACACATTGAAAATTCCATAAAACGGCATGTATGGGATGTAGCGCCGTCTTGTTGGAACCAAATGTCTTGGAGATCACGGCCTTCAATTTCGCGCATTAAAAAGTCGTTTATCATGGCGCAATTTTGCTTATTGACGAAGCCATTAAGCCAAAAATGTGCGTTCGGTAGGACGATTATGTACACCATAAGTTGGCCTGAGCGCGCGATGAACACTTTTCACAGAGCGTTGATTTTCGTAATACAATTGTACAATTTGTAAACGTTTTTGAGGCGTTAGTCTTTCCATGATGAAATGTCAATAAATTCTGAATAAAATTATGTATTTAGTTTGACAGTAGTCACGCGTGACATGTAAAAAAAATCCTATTAGAAAAAGTACCTCCATATGTAGACAATAAATATTTCTCTTTCCATTGCACTTTATAAAAGAGCATCTAAGCAGCACATAATTAAAAAAAAATCAACATTCTAGAATAATGCTTCGAAAGTAGATGGCATACAAAGAATAAAACCAACAAATATAAAACGCAACAAAGTCCCTTGGATATTAAACTACACGTCAAAATCTTGTGACTTCACTTAACACAAGGAGAATCTGGCATATTCACCTTCAGGTGCAACATGTATGGTATGCACTTGGTCCTGGTGTTGTGTTCTGCGTTTTACATACCGACCGTGGCATTAATTAAAAATTTGCAAAATATAATCATCCTGGACGCGATATCTAACTGCTGGAATCTACAAAACGCTCATAATCCCTTTAGAGCAACATTAGCAGCTCTCACACCGCATGCTCAAAAAATGCTAACATCATCAGGAAGTCATCGTTTGTCCTAGTTGCTGCCGGTTCGACCGGTCACCTGAGTAGCCTAACCAAATTGTGGGCGGAATATATTTACAATGTGGTTCGCCCTTTCTCAAGTAGGGGAACTTTGGAACATTGTCTTGGTATCGTCGTGGTTTAGGACAAACCAGACTCAAGTCTGTACTTGTGTGTGTAATATAGGTTGAATATTTATGAATTATACAACGCGAACGCGATATTGTTGGGAAACAGAACCTTCAGTCATATGGCAAAAAGAGAATGCTGAATTAAGGATTTTACCTTAAGTCTGCCCTCTTTTATATCGGTGAAGCAGTAGTTGTTGTTGTTAAATCATTTTTATGCATTTTAGATTTGACACTTTCGCTGGGCGATGAAAACACCAACCAACCACAGGCGCATTTATGAAAAGTTCAAAGGGATATCCACAAACGATCTATGGTAATAAATAATTTCCAGGAAGAAGGTAAAGGCCATATTCGTAAACTATTGCTTCAGCAGGTGCCAAAACTAATATGCATTTCAGCAATCGCATAGTGTAAGTTACTGTTCAAGCCATCTTGTAGCCCGCACGGGCTACTAACTCTCCATCACATTGCATGCCTTCGGGATATTTGCATTTTTGCCACAATTTCTTTGAAATGAATTTTATGAGTTATGTGTGGTCTTTTCTCGTTTTATTTGTTTATTATGACCAAGTTGATAAGATTATCAATGGCCGACGGCTTTTGCTAAAAAAAATAAAACTTCTGCCGTCCATCGAGTTGTTGGTTTATTTGCATGTGAGAGGAAAATGAGATAATGGAAGGTAGCAGAAAAACAAAAATTATTCATGATTGCAATGAAAACCTTTTTAGAATTGTATGATCCAAACCAAAGTCGTTGAACTTTTTAAAACGGCTCTTCAGTGAGTATTACTGGATTTTACCGAAAGATCATTATGTTTTTTGAATGCACTGTGCTCCTGTTGGATCAAATTATTGTTGCTCAGAACTCTCACATGTTATGTGCTATTTTGTAGACAAAGATTCAGTTGGTCGACTCCTGGACTACCAAGTTTTCCTCTATTTTCGTTTAGCTAGTCATTTTACGAGCATTATAACCCATGATGATATGACTCAAGTGGGGTGCCGTAGCTCATGTTGTTAGTGCGTTTGGCTACAAACCGGGAGGTTAGAAATTCGATTCCCAGAAAAACTGGTAAAAGCTTTTTCACGGTCTAACCTCATTCGAATGTCTGACAAACGTCAATTCGCCTTTCGATCTCAAACGTGCGGGAAATCAGCCTCCCAAATAAAGTGATCCAGGATCTTAATTATTACGATTAAACTTTTACCAGATACTGTTTGATGTCATCAGGTGACACCCGCTGGCAAGAATTTTCAGACTGCACTTTGAAACTTAAAAAATGCCTCTGCGAGCGAGCATGCTTGTAAGATCTGCTATTTAGATTTCTCTATCGATTATTTTAAACCTTCTAATAAATGATATCCGATTATACTCCGTTTTTAAAAGTCATCAGCGACAGAAGTGCTCCGCTCATACATACACTAGCTTATCTTTGAAATTTGCTTAATTTATCTAGATTAACTTTCTTATTTAAGGCAGTCTACAGTCACACCGTATGTAAGAGTACGCCTTACTACCGCTGTATATAGCCAATGAGTTATATGGGGTTGAAGACCCCATCTGCTACCAAAAGCCTTTTTGCATGAGAAGAGTGCCCTGTGGCTTTTCGGACTCTTTCTTGTATGTTAGGTTTCCAGTTTAGCTTCCTATTTAAAATAAGACCCAAATATTTGGCTTTATCGGAGAATGCTATGTTTGTACCTTTAATAGGAGAAGGGTCAACATGTGGGATTTGGTATTTCCTAGTAAAGAGGACAAGTTCAGTTTTGTGTGGGTTTACTCCTTAATCGCGGCGATCTGCCCAATTTGTTATCTTGTTGAGAACATTTAGCAGGAGCTATCTTAAGGTGTTAGGGTACTTTCCTAAGACGACAATAGCAACGTCATCCGCATAAGCGATCACTCGGCAGCCCTCCCTTCTCAGGCATACAAGCAGCTCGTTCACCACTGAGTTTCATAGAAGGAGGGACAGGACTCCACCTTGTGGCGTTCCCCTAATCGGGGCCGTTGGATGTTGAGGCAAATATAATGAAGATAATGAAGATTACTTAGTTGCACAAAACATGATAATAGAGAAAAAAGCTACAGTTGTCAAAATAGGTTACTCCCGGAGATAATTGCCCCCTACAATAGCAGCGTCAATCGTATTATAAAAATATTTCTAAATGATCCTCAAAATGAACTATCCAACGTCCGATCTTTTGCATTTTGCAATAACAGCATAACGGATAGTAATTAATCACAAACATCTGATACTTTGGTACGTTACTCATAGTAATGGTGAAAATGCCTTTGCTGCAGACAAAAATAAAATAGGTGCACCTACCTCGCATCATATGGCTCTTTACATCTATGAGTATATGCTAACAGTAGAGTGTGTCCACAAGCGATTCCGTACATTAATATTATAGAAAAATAGCCAACATTAGACCTGTCCGATTGTAAATTAATATATTAGCATTAGCATTAGCACTTTTAATTGATGGACATTTGCTGTAGTTGGCTGTCGGATTCATTTGTCATTCGCAGAGCTAAAAATCTAAAACAAAATATCCATTTTCATTGATTTCATACTCGCTATATATCGTAGTCCACCTGTAATTACGGCAAAATTAGTCATGACGGACGGACATTGCATAAAAGCCGGAATAAGGTTAAATCAATTAACTCGCGCGATATGTTCTTTTTTTGCTTTTAAACTAACGGCTTACCAGAAATCGCTTTAGGGGTCGAAACAGCGAGCAAAGTATATGATTGTCTGGCCAGCCCTGAATTTAGTAAATTTCAACGCACTTCTGTAACAAAAGATAGTTCCACAATTCTGATTTTTTGACCATTTTTTATGATCTTTCATCGTCTGTATGGCTTTAATACTAAATTGTTAACAGTTTTGCAACAATTTGACTAACGATTGGTGAAAATTGTTGGTTAAACGCTTGGAGTTAGGATCACCTTTTTGCCTTAAATAACGTGGAAGTTCGATGACCGCCTTGAAAAAGATAAAACGCGGTTTTACTATGCAAATCCAATGCTGTAAGGCAAATTGTTGTTATTTACAACCATTAACACTTTGTAACGTTTCTTCGAACCGATGATTAATAGTCCGGTCAGTGCCTTCAGATGGGTTTTACATTTAAGACAATGTTATGAACCTTTTTATTTAATAGTTTTAGACAAAGATGAAAATACTTTGAATTTCATGAATAAACACATAACTCTGTTCGATATGGTTATCTCCGGCGCGGATGATGGCATCAAGTCTACCGGTTAAGACATTACACGCTGCGCCAATGTGAACTTGTGGAATTCGTTGCCATTCCCGATGATGGACTAATTTTAATTGATCTAACCTTTCATAGAATTTGAAAATTAACCTCCAAAATAGACCCCATATGGTCTATTATTAAAGAGTTTAAGTTTATCTATATTTTCAGAAATTCACTAGTTACCGTCTTCGTTGGATGAACAGTCAGTGGGAGTAAGTTCTTGGAGTAAATTGTAAATGCTTTCAATGTTTTCGCAATGTTCAACAGCTCGATCTTTGATGGTACTAAGCGAAAGATCATCTTCTTCTTCTGATTCTTTGTTCGGTGATATAATCACTCTCCCACACTTCGCATCAGCGTTAGGGTGCAGCTTATTCCCAAAAAACCAACGGCAAAGATAAACATCTTTATCTTTGTAAAATCTAAATCTAAATCCGATCCCTCACTTCCAACAAGATGTGCCAACAAGCTTTTTATACAAAAGCTTTGTTAAATTTATCCCATTTTGATTCCTTATGGTTGTATAATAACAGTGCAGTTAGATCTACTATTTTTTAAAAGCTTGGACACTAACCGTTGAATAACCCCAGTCCTTTTATCTTTTTCCGTAGTTGGCGTGCCTTTGATTTTAAAATTTCAATCGTCACTGGCACATTAAAGTTTCTCAGCTTCAAAATCCAGTAAAAAAAGTCTTTTTCCATTTGAGGATATTCACAAACTCTTAGGGCTATACGTTTTTTGATAAAGATTCCGCATTAATTACAAATTACAACCAGTGATCGTAAAGGACAAATAGAAAGTGCACGCAATATACAATATCCAATATACTCACAAACCTTACAAAAAGCAATAAAGAAACAATCCAGGCACGATACCTATAATTGTAAATTTTAAATACAGCTTCAAAAAAGATTGTCTAGACATATGTGAAAAAATTAGATGAAAATGTAGGAAACTATTTTATTGTAAAGTTGCCACAATTATAAGAATTTAGGTGTTGCGATAATTGAGGAGTTGCGTTCATCGAGGGTTACATTAACAATGGTCGTAATGTAGTAAAATTTCGAGGCCGAGTCTTGCGTTCAAAGCTTTCATTAGTTGATGATTGCAGACGAACTGGCTTGTGTACCGGTGTTAAATCCTGAACTCTTATGAGGCTTCAATTAAAGCTAAAATCAAAACATTAAATGTAATCGTGGAATCTCTTATTACCATTCTAAAGAATATTTCTTGCCATTTATTTTTCAAAGATTATTTCTTTTAAATATAACTCGCAACTGAAATTAAGATGGTCCATTCTGAAGGTCCAATTTTCTATGACGCGTTCGAGCATTTGAGTGGTATCTGGCTAATAACGCATGCCTCGAGTGTAGCTGATGTAGACATTGGAATTTAAGTAGCCCTGAAAGGAAAAAGGTTATAGGTGTGATATTACACGATTTAGGTGGCCAATTTTCCGGTGCCAAACGTGGATCTTGTTGAAACCAAATGTCGTCGAGATTATGGGCTTCGATTTCGGGCAGCAAATAGTCCGTTATCATGGCGCGATAACGGGCGCCATTCGCAGATACGTTTCAGCCGTTCTCATGTTTGAAGGAATATGGACCGGTGATTCCAGCGGTCCAACTACACCAAACCGTTTTTTTTCTATATGAAGCTTTTAAATTTTAATACAGCAATTTTGCTTATTGACGTAGCCATTAAGCCAGAAATGGGCTTCAACGCTGGGCAACATTTTGTTCGAAAACAGCGAAGCGAAGGTTCATACGACAAGCCAAGCTGTTGAGAACGGTGCCAAATAGATGGACATGGTCTACTTGGTCACGTATCATCCAATACTATAAAATCGGATTCAAAATCTTCGATGGTAGTGGTCTCGACAGAACGATCAATTCGGCCATAACGAAACGAAACGCACATTTCTCTAATATTAATTTTTTTCAAATTAACCTGGTTCAAGCTTTGCACACATATTTATCTCCTATTAGAGAATTTACATGAAAAATTTTAATTTTTACGGGTTGTTTCTTTTTAAAAACTTTTATTTAACTTGACTTTTTGTCTGTATTTTCGACCACTTGGAGGTCCTTTTTAACCACCTTCCACATGATTTAGAGAGCTGAAATTTTGAGAGTAGCTAAGTCCAAACTAGCATTTGTTTTATTACGAGTATGACGCGTGTCGCGTGTTATGAGTTGCAATTTTGTTTTCTACTTTTTTGACGTCCCCTTTAACCAACGTCCACACGACCTAGAAAGATGCAATTTTGTGAGTATCTAAGTCCAAAATGTGGCGCCGTGGTTCAGTGGATAGGAGCATGGACTGCTGAGCAGGGGGTTCATGGTTCGAATCCCAGTAACACCAAAGTATTTTTCACGGTGTTCCACTTCTCGCGAAAGTTTGACAAACGTCCGAGAGTAATAACTTGTCACTGAAAGCTTCTCAATTCGCCGTTCGGATCCGGCATTAAATTGTAGGTCCCTCCATTTGTGTGCAAAAATATGCATGCTTAACACAAATGGTTGCGAGAAGTCAGGCCTTGGACCGCGCATGGTCTGTCGTGCCGATATTATTATATTATTAAGTCCAAAATAGCATTTTTTATATTCCACGTATGACGTTACATGTTACATTTCGCGTGTGTGCGGCTCAATGTTAGGGGCCCATTTTGATATCCCGCTTTTGACGCGTATCGCGAGTCGCGTGTGGCGTGTGGAAAGAGAAAATTCTTTGAAATAGCTCCGACCTCAAAAACAGATATTTTGGCAAAATATTACCAAATAATAAACGACTGTGTGGCGTGTTTCGATGTATATATAAAAGTTTGTACCTGAAAAACAAAGTTTGCTTACATTTACTTGTTCATTATTCTCCCAGCGAACCACACTTTCAACTGGGTGACATCTAAATCGGAAAGATTCCAGAAGTAGTGACTTAAAATCATTCCAGTGAACCACGAAAATGCTGTCGGCTTTATTGCAGAACTCTTTCATGTCTCCCTTTTTAGAATAGAGCAAATAAAACATTCCACTGAATTTGACAGATATTCATCGGAAAAAATGTTTACCTACACAAGCCGGGTCTAAGTCACTTTATTCATAGGACCATGTTTTTTCTTCTTCACACGTTCCACTGACATCAGCCATTGTTTGAAATCTCTGAGTACATATTTATAATTTATGTCTCTTAATTGTATTGCGGTTGTTGCAATAATTAAACTTCATTGGAGGTAAACAAAGTCAAGTTCTCTGATTCTAGAATCTATATTGTTTGCCAAATTTTCGCGTCTCAGTTACCTTCTATTATCGCTTTTGTCTTTGTCTGTGTGTTTAAAGTTTCAACTTCTTTAAGGTCACCTCAGTCTAACGGGCTGTTCCTGAGATTCAACGTGTGACGCGTGTGGCGTGTCGCGTGTTGAATGCTGATACGTGTGAAAGTAGCTTTTTCTTCTTAGGTTGTTTGATGACACTTTTAGGCTTAATTTTACACGTCCTACATAGCTGAACTTAGTATGCACTTAGCACCCGCATGTGACTGTGGTCGCGTGTGATGTACGGCGTATGTGACACGTGTAAAAGCTTTTTTTTTTCAACTTCTTTAAGGTCCTAGAAATTTAAAATTCCTTGCGCAGCTCCGTCTCAAGAGTTTGAAGCGTGTTGCGTGTCGTGTGTTACGCATGTAACGAGTGTGAAAGTTTTTCTTCTTCAACTTCTTTAAAGTCCTTTCTGACCACCATTAACACGTATAAATACAAAGTTGTACCAGCAAAAGAAGTTTTTTACATTTACTTTAATCAAAAGTCAAACTATTATAAACTATATTGTGTGAAAATTAATGTGCAATGCAATAAATCATCTTAGTGCGGAAAATGATACACATTCCAATTAAAGAACACAAAAAATTGTACACCAATAAATCACAGATGTTATGATGATTTATAAATTTCATAGGTTAGTGCATGCTCGTATATATGAGCCGATGAAGCCACACGGAATAGTCTACTACCACTCGCCTCACACCACTATATGTGTTACACACTAAAGCGATGTTGCACCCTCAAGGGTTTTCATTCATACCAACCGAAAATCTTAAAATTCTTAGAGAAATTCCACGAAACATTCAAATTTTCTTCCATCCCTATCATTAGCTGTCGAAGTGGATGGATCTCGCGCGGTCTTTTGCTACAAATAACTCCCTTTGTGCGCGAACGAGTTGGCCTGTCTGCGCACAAACCGACGATGACCAACATCGCGGACTATAGATGGTTGCGGACCACAAGCAGAAGGGTCGAAATCGAAAACGAAACTTTTATTCTTTCTCTGTTTGGGTCGAACCAATCCAATTTGCCTTACCGCACAATTCCAACCAAACCGAACTAACCACACGACTCACAATGAATCACCCCATCATTTGTGGAAGGATTCATCTTGTGTTGCCGCATGGCATCACGTATCAATCTGCAAATTGTTATATGCATAAATCAATAATTTGTGTACCTACGAGTGCCTAGCCAGCCGTCTGTCTGGCTATTAAATGTTGAATGTCTGCCAGCACATAGCATACGAATAAGGCCCATAACTCATCGGTCTTACGATCCAGCCAATAGGTAAGCCAGATCAGGTCGTACCCGCAGTCATGATCGAATGTTGATCGAATTGATCAATGTCATAGGACAACGCGAACGCACTATGCGTGCACAAAAAAAAAACAAAAAGAGGAAATGCCTATTCGAATTATTGTTGTAATTTCCGCTGCTTAGTTGGGAAAACAAGCTGATATTCATATTGGATGACGTATAGTCTCGATTTTCAGTTGATCCGAAAATTTCACAAGCTCCACAACTCCTTCACTGAACCAATTGGATACCTATAATTGTTCAATTATCACATTCACACAACAATATTGCAGAGCACCAAGCGGTGAAGTTTTTCCGAGACCCCTCAGCTAGCTGCATTTTCACACCATTCGCATTCAGCACTCCATAACCATGCTGTGCAACAACTTGGCACCGAATTCCATTAGCATCACGTTGTGCACGCTAATGCGGCGATACTCTCTGACACAAAATTACATCTTAATTCGAACAAAAATCCAAAACGATCTGCAAAATCTGGAGTAGACGAGCGACGTACGCTTGCCATGGCTATCACAGTAATCAATTGCGTAAAATTATAGCAATCAAAGCAGAAATGATCTCGAATTTTGCATGTTGGGTCTTGGTCTTGTGCTTGTGCCTGTCTGTCCATGAACCGCATCTACCGCATGCAGGATTTTTAAGACACCAGGTCGTAATAAGGCGAAAAAAATTACCTACATCGAATTCTTTCATTCATCGCAGTGTACCTAAGTCTTTGTTTTCAAGTGCGATTGGTCCACCAAATGCGATGACCCGATGACTTTATCAATAAGTTTCTAGCCATAATCAGCGCATCTAGAGCAATCATTAAAAGTTCTCAATGGGAATGACGCGTCGGCCGGGCAAAATCAATTCTTTCCGTTCCCACGTGAGGGGTTTTATTTGGCAAATGATCTATATCTAAAAGTAATGCTCGAGTTCAAACTGGAAGTGGTCGACGGGTCACTATACAAATTTGTTCCCCTACATCATCTTTTAATGATTTTCACACCTGTTTGTATTAAAAAACCACCACATTTTAAAAAGGTCGGACACTTGGGCAAGGGTACTACCACACAAAAATAGTCCCAATTATCCATCTTCCAGAGTTAAAAACTATTAAATTACGAGCCGGGCTTTGTTTTACTCTTGGGACAAAGTTTGTATCAGGCTCCTTTAAAAATGTGTGCTTATGAAAAAGAAGTAACCTACTGCCTTATTGAGTTAGAAACCGAAAGTTAAGCACATAACACCTCGACAAGCAGTGTAATAAACAAAGGGTAAAATAGAGTAGAATTTCACGCTTCTTAAACCTAGTGCTATCTTCTGTCGTCAAAACCATGTTTACGTTACCTATAAGTTTTATAGTACGATTTTGTATTCTATCTAGCAGATCAAGATAGGCGCACCTGACCAGATATGTCTATTGTACTCAAGTTTGGGGCGATTAAACGCCTTGTAGATAGTAGCCAGATCAATATGGGTTCATTCCAACGAAGCTTATCGTTAACGTACATACCGATAATTGCAAATTTTTAAGTTTCCTCGATGCGAGATTCACTTAGACGACAGAAGACATCAATGGGTTTTGGAAGCGCATTAAATTCTGCTCTATTATTTTCTCCCCGTTTTATTATGCTGTCCAGATCAGAGTTTAACGTTGTTTGAGCTACACGTAAGAATGGGAGGGACGTTCCTCAAACTTATATGATAAACTGCGAGTGCTGCCATCAGCGAAAGAATTAATTGGATTAGAATTAACGGATAAAAGACAATTAACAAGAAATTAAAAAAAGTTTCGGAGACAGAACAGAGCCCTGGCGAACGTCAGAATTTATGTGATGAATTGTTTATATTTGAAACCGTCCAAAACAATTTGAATTGAGCGGTCCAAAAGAAAGCTTTTAATCCAATAAACGCATTTTAGATAAAAGAGTCTGGTGAAAAACTATGTCAAATGCTTTGGAAATATCAAGTGCAAAGTGCATTCCATTGATGCAAAGACTGGTTCCACTGTTTAGTGAGATTTGTCATCAAATTACCAGTAAAATTTTGCCCACGAAATCCGTACTGCCGATCACTAACGATTCCGTAAGTTTCAAGATATTTCATGGGCTGAGAGTTAATCAGAGTTTCTTTGACCATGCAGAGAATTGATGTAAGTGATATGGGTCTTTGGGAGGGAGGTCTTTTTAGGGTCTTTTTGGGGAGTCATTTTAAGGGGTTCTTTGGAGAAAATTTGAGGGTCTTTTGTAGGTCTTTTGGGGGTCTTTTAGGAAGTCTTTTGAGGATTTTTTCAGTGTCCTTTGTGGGTCTTTTGGGGGTCTTCTGGGGTTCTTTGGGGATCTTTGGGTGGTCTTTTAGAGGTCTTTCGGACGTCTCTTTATGATTCTTTTGGGAGATATGGGGGTCTTTTGATGTTCTTTTAGGGTATTTTGAAAGTCTTTTCGCCCAAAACAACGACGAAGTTTCACTTCAACCGCGCGTAAAAGGTATGCACACTGTTTTTTATTTGTTTTGTAGTCTGGCGCGTAAACAAACAAAGCCGAGTTCTTCAATTATGACTTGAAGGTCGCAATAAGGTTTTAAATTCTTAATGCAATGTTAATATTATCTTATTATTATCTTTTCTGAACGGATATAAGCATTATATTATTTTTATCTCAATTTCGACAATTTCTATTTGATGTTTGTTCTTGTCGTCGTTTACCACTTGATCCTCAAATTAAAAGAATGGAGAGGCTATTTGTGACGTTTACCCATTCAGAGTCTAATAACCTAAAGCAAAGAGTATAGAGATATCTCTTTACTATTTGCTTAAAGGTACCTTATTCCGTGAGAATATTCAGATCTGATTCTTCTCTATGTTCCTCACGGTTAAAGAAGTACCTTGTGGTTATTCTCGTTAAAACTAAATACCCTTTAAAAAAATAGATACAAAAAAATCCAATAAACCAGCAGGCCAGTTTAATCGGCTAGTCGTTAACTAGAACTACCTTCTATATGTAGGCTATAAAAGCTTCTCCCATATACAGTTCAATAAAGTAATTGGGCGGCGGGTTATTCGCATGCGAATACCACACCACACCACACATGCGTGCAAGTTTCTAATTTCTCACAAGCTATAGGTCAAGTTCAAAATCGTATCCGCAAAAACTGCAAAACATTCCAACAACATAGAATTAAATTATCAAACAGGATAATTACGAATGTTAAAGTCCGAACATGATGCGTTTGAACGCCATTTCCATTTTGCGAACATGCTGGACTGTTTGTCGGAATCGTTAGCTCACTCACTCACTGACTGACTAAAGATTTTAGGGATTTTTTTAGTTTTATTTTTTGTTTTTTTGGCAAAATGGAAATGACCAAAATAAATTGGCTCTGCGCGCCAACTCTAAAAAACCCGAAGAATCATGTTCTGGAAATGAAAATTACATATTATTAAAAAGCGAACACAAGTTGATTGCTCTTCCAGGTTTTGCGTGTTTCTGTAATTATTTGGGATAACTTTTTTGTATATATCTGAAAATTTACACGATATCTGTAGAAATACAAATCACGGCATACGGAGTAGGTACTCCATAGAAAGGTGCACACTACATACTATGTTGTTTCTATGGGGATTAAGGAATGTTCATAATCGCATTAACTGTCTGGTGTAGTTTCTAGTTCCGTTACATACAATTGGATACATTCTTGAGAGAAAACATTTAGTCAGGGAGCAGGCAAGTTAAAGTTAAGGTTTGATAGTGAATTAATTAGTTAATCACGGAAGACAGCGTTTCCGATGTAACAAATTAAGGATATTCTTGAACTTAATTAGGCACAAAACGTGGCTGAATTTTTTAAATGCCTTTTAAATATACTTTTCACATTTTTACGTATAAATTGTATTAACTCGAAAAGAAAACTAAAACATTTGGATCAAACAAACATTTAAAACTCCAACAAACAGTTTCAAAGGCTTTTTCAGCTCAAAGTTTAAGAAGCTATGTACTCGTAATATAATTATTGTATTCCATTCGCAATAACTTCGATTTGTTTATTTTTTTCTTTAATGGAATACAGCATTTTTGTATAATAACATTAGACTGTGGTTCTCGTCTCGTCTTTTTGCATTGCACTATCTATCAGAAATAATAAAAGGGAAATTTCGTGCGGTTGTTATTTAAGAAAACTAACATTTACCACACGATTTTTATGAAATGTATATTATTAGCAGGTAGAGGATGTTTATAGGCTATAGTACATCTCCCTTCACCCTTACAGGGAGTCTGAAATGTAAAATGTCAATATTATGTCAAATGTAAACGCCTACATTCGCACTTTATATAAATTGGAAAAAACTAATAAAGCCGCGTTCGATTATACTGAAGAGTAGAACTATAACTATTCACTTCAGTTAATTGAGCATAAATTGAGCTACCGAAGAAAAAGACTGTTCGATTGGTATTCTTCATTACATATAGATAAATGTCATTGTATGAAGTAAAGACACGAGCAAAACACCTCTTCACTTACTTCAGTTGCCCAATTTTGCCCAATTTTGCCCAATTTTTAAAGATATTTCGAGCGCTGCTTAAGTTGCATTTCTATTATCATCTACTCACAACTACATTTAGTGAAGGGCACAATGTAATAATTTGAATAATCGATTATTTAGTATTCGATTGATTGATATAATCGATTATCATACGAATGATTATTCGTGATATGAGATATGAGAACATATACGAGTACTTAACATGAATTCAAGTTCTCGTTTCTCATGTCTGCCGCAGTTCATTTCATAACAAACAACAACAAAAAAAAAAGAAATACATATTTTTGACTTTTTGTATTTAATTTAAAAATTAATTATAAACATTTACAGGCTTTGAATTATATAACTACTAAAATTGCCCACACTTGGACCGCTACCCGTACACATAAGTCACCGCCGCCAACCATCCTCTTACCAATGCGTGGTGGTGGTGTACTATATCCTTTAACCTCCCCCCACAAACGAATAACATCCTCCAAAAATTTCATAAAAATCAGTTTGTAAATGTGGTCGATATTAACATTTTGCATTAACATTGCATCCATTCAAATAACCGATTATGAGCATCGAGGACTCGGTATCAAAATCATTCGAATGATTTCATCATTGATTATGAGAATCTAGTACTCGGTAGAAAAATCAATCGAATGATTTCATCATCGATTATGAGCATCGATGACTCGGTAGCAAAATCATTCGAATGATTTCATCATTGATTATGAACATCGAGGACTCGGTAGCAAAATCATTCTAATGATTTCATCATCGATTATGAGCATCGAGGACTCAGTAGCAAAATCATTCTCTTTTCTTTTCACTTGCCCCATGTACGTGTGTTATGCTCCGCCATGGGCCATGCCAAAATGTGCGAGTGAACAGCGAATATCAGATAAACAGAACAGAAATCATTTGCTTGTGTTTTTCCTTGTTGCTTTCACTTTGCCTATTATTTTACTTTTTGCTCAGACGTGATATATGTCGCTTGTCGCATATCTCGCTCATGGTGGTTCAGAAGAAAAGAATTAAGAAATCATTCGAATGATTTTGGAGAATATCTCGCCATATCTCGAGACATTTCCATAATCGATTATATTATTCGAATGCGCCCAACTTAACTACAGCTGTATTTTATTTGCCGAGGAATAATGAACTACAACAACAATTGCACTTTCTTGTACCTTCTTTGGAATAAGAAAACCTGCTATTTTGCTGGTTTTCAAATTGTAATTTATTATTACTCGGCAATAAAATACGCCTTATATTAGCCGTATTTAATTGCCGAGGAACAACAACAATTGCACTATCGAATTCCTTCTTTGGAATTGTGAAAACCTGCTGTTTGACTGGTTTTGACTGGTTTTTACATTCGAATTCCGAACTCGCTCGGCAATAAAATGCAGCTATTATTCAAATTGGAAATCTTATGTCAAGTCTTATTCACTTTTTTTGAAAAATCTAGGTTTGTTGGTTCTAATGTCGTGTCTTTTTTTTTTTAAATCTGGCGTAGATTGATGTCAAGCTGTTCGTTTATTCCAACAAACCAATCAGTAGATCGGATTTCCCCTCAAACAGATCTTGATATTTTGTGAGTTTTACCCCTCTTTTCATTAACTACAACGACAACACATGAAAAAAAAATGTAAACAAAAGATTCTCGGCTTTCGTGTTCGTTTTTTCGAAAAAAAATCTGAGCTCGGTCGCAAATTTCTAGAACACAAAAACATTTGACCTGGTTTTGTAGTTGTGTTGGTAAACATAAAATTGTGTTTAAAATTTTTAGACGCAGTTTTTTTACCTCACACTCGAAAATAACCTCACAATAGTCACAAAATAACATTAAATTCATAAATGACGTCAACCAAAATGGTGTATTTAGATTTTTAGCTGTCATTTATAATAATAAAAAATTGACATTTCTACGTATTAGTGAATTTGATAGAAAAGAGGGGTAATTCTTAAAAAGAAATGCGATATCTAATGTCGAGTTTTTTTTTAAAAAAAAAATCTGCCGTAGAGTGCTTTTTTGGCTGTCAAGTTGTTCGTTATTCCAAAAAACCAATCTACGATAGATTGGATTTCCCCTCAAACAGATCTTGATATTTTGGAGATTTACCCCTCTTTTCATTAACTGCAACAACAACACATGCAACTAAACAATGTAAACAAAAGATTCTCGGCTTTCGTGTTCGTTTTTTCGAGAAAAAATCTATGCTCGACCGCAGATTGCTAAAACAAAAAAAAACTCGACATAAAATTTTATCAAACAATACCTTGATTTTTTTGAGTAAATAGAACACAAAACCCTTGATTTTCCGGTATTTTATTTGATTTAGATCAAGCTCTTTGGGTAATAGAACATCGCATTAGGGAAAAAAAAACAATAATTTCAGGAATTGCGTTATTTTGAGCAAATCCCAATCAGCTAGCTTACATTCACTATTTTTTCCGGGATATTTAACCCATGTAAACAGTTTTCAGTGTCATCCATGACATTATCTGTGAGCTGTCACAAATTGAATTGGTATGACAACAGAAAATTCTCAAAAGTTCGATTTGTTATTTCTTATTTGTCTTGAAGGCATGTAAATGGCTTGAGTTCTGTATAAAAATAAGTATTTAATATAACAACAAGAGCAACAAGGAGAAAACAATTTAGCATTAAGCGATGGAAGCAGCTAAAAATATTACCTCCGCTAAAACTTCGTTTGAAATTCAAGCACTAGCTCGTAACAATGCAGAAGATTTTAAAAATACTTTGAATGACTTGTACAGTTGGGAAAAAGATATTAAAGACAAAGAGAAGAAGATGCAGGCAATGCCAGTAGAAAAGGTACACGTATTTATTAAAAAATTAAATAATAAATGCATTGCATTACATTGTTTGTGTAGCCACTTCAGGAGCCATCAGTTCGTAGTCTCATTGGTGCATGTTCGGATAAGCAAGAGGTTAAAACAAATGCCGCATGTTACAAACGTTAGTTTATTTTTGTTTTTTAAACAAAAAAATATAACTCTTTTTAAATGGAAATTTTCTAGCAAAAATCACTGGCGAAATAAGGAAGAAAGCGGGAGCGCCCGTTTTTCCGCCAACAGATAAATGGGGTCAAGCTAACATTGTTAAGGAACGCGGCAACAATTATGTGAAAGTTAAGGAATTCGAAAAAGCCGTTTACGAATACAACGCTGCTATTGAAATTTTCGATAAGGATCCAATATATTTTTCAAATCGTGCACTCTGCTATCTGAGGATGGAAAAGTATGAGTTTCGCGAAGTAGAAGTTTTTATTTCTTAACTACCGCAACTTAAATATCTTGATTAGGTTAAAACTAATGCTCATTTGTATTTTCACAGATACCAGAATTGTATTGAAGATTGTAATCGGGCAATAGCCCTCGACAGTTTGTGCGTTAAGGCATTTTATCGTCGTATGCAGGCATATGAAAGCCTTAATAGTAACAATGAAGCTTTGAAAGATTGCACATCAATTTTAATGATCGATCCAAAGAACATTGAGGCAAAAAAGAGTCTAGACAGAATTAATCAAAGACTTAGAAAGAATGGTGAGGCGGAACATACATTTTTCTACAATAATTCGCCCTAATATTTATTCTATTACAGTAAAATCTGTGGCCGGACCAAGTTTCAGTCCCATGCGTACCAATACGACTGATATTTTGCCCATAAACAAGCCACCTTATTCCAGATCTAAGGTATACCTTTTTTATTTGTTATTTTAATTGAGTCATTTTTAATATTGTTGGACAATTTTGTGCAGAAACCCTTAAAACGCGTCGCAATAACTGATGTCATCGGCCCCAAGGACTCTAAAAACTACGAAAATTCGAATATTCAAATTTCTGATGAAGCTATCGATAAGCTCTTCAACAGTGATTGCGGTCCATTTGTTGAAGTAAAAAAGTCACCTACTTCAGTTGAAGCTGTGCAGAAACCCGAATTGTCCTCTTCTTCAGTTGACAGTAACAAAATTTGTACCAAACAGAGAAAGCAGACTGCAGCACCTACTGTCGAAGCAGCTTCGCAATTACTTTTACTTAATTCAAACGTAGATATTAATTTGTATTAAATTTGTAAAAATATCTTAGTGTATTATATATTATACACAGAAACCTGTGCCACCACCGCCCACTTCTACTGCGCAGTTCTACTCGAGCTGGAAGGAATTGTCCGGAGGTCATAAGTATCAGTATTTAAAAGTGAGTACACTAAAAACTGCACCCTTTTGAGCATATTTTTAAATTTTGTTTCATTTTTAGTCAATTGATATCAGAATGTTGAGTAAAATTCTTGGCGCTGGTTTTGATTCCGACACGCTTACCGACGTTATTAAAACCTTACATGAGTTTTACATCCCCAAGAATGATGCTGCGATTGCACAAACCCTCTTGGAAATCAGCAAGAACAACCAGGTTGCTATTTTGTCCCTTCTACTCTCACTAGATGACCGCAAAAGTAAGTGATTAGCATAACTGTAAGGTTGTCGTTAAAATGTCTTCTCCCTTTCAGTTCTCTCAGAAATTCTTAATTTTATTAAAGAAAAAAAATCTAATACTTCGGTAGCTGCGGTAATAGAACGTAATTTTAATTTTAATTAAACTTTACCACTTATCGTTATGTGTATAATTATAAATAAAAGAATTTGTTTTTTTCTTAAAAACTTTGTTTTATTAATTTAAACTTAACTTTTAATAAGAGTGCCACAAAAAAATGGTTTTTAGACAGCGAATGGTTGGTCCTTGCCATCTTCGTGGTACTTAATGTAAGTTTCGCCGTGTGTGAAATCCTTGGTACCTTCTAAACGACCTCGCGGTGGTGCCTTTTCGTAGTCGAATGCTTTTTCTGATTTGCCAAAAAGCCGGTTAACCTCTTCGATTTGGTCGCGATACCTGCCAACGACGACCTTTTTGCCACTTATTGGATCTGTTATATCACCCAAGGGATAGACAACGTCCTCTACTTTATGTGTGATTAGACGTGTTAGACGATCTGGCAATTCCCGAATCAGAACTATATCTCCGGTTTTGCATATTTTCTGTGGATCGTGTGCAAATAGAAATTCATCTTTTTTGAAATACTACGGAACAAAAATTTTATAAGCCCTTGTGTGTTTAGTGAGGTAATGAGTTGTCTTATACCATGTTTAAGTTTTGGTCTAATTCCATTCTCCGAATGCGTATTTTGGATGCAGTCTTCTTTACACAAGGGACACATTGTCCCAACAGGATCAAACCGCGTGTTGACATTGTGATAATTTCGGGATTTTCAATCAAAAGTTACGAAGAAATAAAAAGGCACCAAAATTTGTGATGTTAGAAGAAATGACGAGCGGCGACGATGGCAGATCACGGCTACATATTCCGTAATACCGTAATGACAGTTGACTGTCAATATCAAATGAAGTCTAAGTTCGCTTAACGCAGAGCTTACAAATAGGTAAGAAATTTTTCATTACCCAATAATTTTCGACAAGTTGTTTAACAAAAGGCGGACGATACACTATCGAACTTGACTGTATTTATCGAAACACTCAAAATTGATAGTGTGAACTCCTGACTGAAACTTGAAACTGATCGCTATCAAAAATGATTGCGGTTGACTGTCAGTCAGCGGCCATGTAATTTGTAAAGCTGTAATTTTAAACGTGAAGGACGTTATTGACATGGATGAAGACAATTGATTTTTTGAAGAATTTGTGTGCGCCTACGAAAATAACCGCTGTTTGTGGGATATAACGAGCCCCGAAAACGTCATACATGAAAAAAAATTATGATTTGTTGGTTGTCCATCCTTCCTCATCGAAGATTTGAGCTTAAGTGTTGGTTTGACAGCCTGTATATCCCACTATTCTGACCGCAAGGCGCATCAGTCAACACGGACTGAGTTATAATTTGTGGTCAGGTTTGATAATCTTTCAGCCGCTTAAGCTCCAAATCGATAATCGCAGGCTGTTTTTTTTGTCAGAGTAATCGGATAGATAATTTAACTGTCAAAATTTAGATCTAAGTTTTTTTTTAATTCTCCGAGAAGAATTTATTTCTCTGAATCGTTTTTTTAAAACTCTGATTATATTCGCATATGATAGTTTTACTTTGGTAAAATATACAGAATGTTTTTGACAGCCGTAGTTCTTTGTTTCTTTAATGCAAAATTTACATTTGAGGCGTGCAAGTCAAAGTGAGCGGGCAAACTATAGTTAAATTGAAGTTGTGGTTAGCCAGAAGAGATTAACACTACACGAATGGTATAGTTATTTTATAGTAACATGATGATAAATGTTATCTATAGCATTATGGTAACATTGAAAAATATACTACTACTCGCGTCTGGCTAACCACAATTGCTATTTCACAGCCGTCCTGCTCATTTTATCTCGCACGCCACAAATGTAAATCAAGTGTAACCTTCGGTTAGGCGCGCCTGTTCAAATTGTTTTTTTTTCTTTATAATTTTTGACGGTAAAAAGTACCGTTTATGTAGTTCAGTATTTTTGTTTGATCTACATTATTTTGATGCTTTAGTGTTAAATATAATGTTGTGAATAGCAGTAGATATTTTTTCAATTTGACATTGCGCCCGTTTTTACTGAATGTACTGAGCTATTTACTAAAATACTTTTTTTTATATAATTGCTTTGAGAATTTTTCTTCAACGGTACCTTATTATTTATAAATATACTCAAATAAAAATATGTTTTTGTTTTTTGTTTTGTTATTTTGTTTTTTTATTATTTTATTTAAAATTTTGTTGTCAAATTTTCTATAAATTTTAGTGTTTTTTTAAATTGTATCTTTTTTGACTTTATGGCAGTAAATAAAAAAATTTACTTGCATCTAAATATGCCTTAAAATAAATAAATAAAAAAAATAAAATAAATAATAAAAAATACTAGGTAATAGAAGGAAACTTAAAATGTGTATCATTTTTATACACCGCACCTTCCTATGTTGGTTTTTATACCGCGCCTAACGAAAGGTTAAACATGAAACGACGTGTTTATTGATTTTGACCTTAAGTTTGTCAAAATTTAAAACTTTTCTGTCAAAACTTAAAACTTAGCCTGCGGTCAAGAATTCAGCCGCTGCGCAGTTTATGCTCCATTTTGGTCCAAAATTCAGTTTTGCAGCCAAAGCAGCGCAGTGTATAGAGAATAGCAATCTATCCTGGGCCCAACCCATGCTCTAAGTACACGCTGCCCTTTATTTATCTTCCGTGGAAAAGCCCCGTGACCCATTCCTCTTTTCTCAACACGGGCTTGTGACCGGCTACGGCGGAGTTAAGAGAAGGAGCAGATGGAGCCTTCATTGGCCCCGACGCCTGCATTGCCTATACCAAAAGCCATATCAAAAAAAGAGTGAGAGAATGGGAAAACACTGCCATCGATTCGAAATGGGTGTCATCGACTGGGATGAGAAGCCAAAAAGCTTCTCAAATACAACATCAGTCACATGGACAGGGCCCTCAAACTGTACTTATTCTTATAATCAAGTATTTTATTTATTAAATTAAATTATTGCGCATAAACAAAAAAATTTAAAGTGAATTTTCCCAGATCAACAAAATGAAACCTAAAATCAAAGTTTCTAACTACATTAAACCTCAATAATCAGAAAACCATTTCTATTTCTTTGAAACGCCAAAAATTGACATATATCAGCTGATTTAATCTGCATTAAAACCAAAACACAATTAGAACTAAGTGGTTTGGTTTTCTTCAGCTACATTATTTAACAACTTAGTTGTGCTTGTACCGTCCGAAATTCATAAGATCTAATTCGATCATCGTGTGTCTCTAGAATTTCAACATAACATACCTTCACCGCAGGCGACAACAAGGCGAGAAGCGATTGTTTTTCTTTTTTTATCAACTGATAAAGTAAATAAAAGCGTGAATAAAAATCAGTGCAACAATTTTGGGCAATTGATGTAAAAAGGAACATAAATTAATTCAATAACATAACTTAATGAGTGCACAGCGGCATTAAACAGTAAAAATGGTGAAACAATTTTGCTTTTAGCACTGTAACAGCAGTTTATAAAATAGTTTGCCTCGTTTCCTTACAGAGCTATGAAGATGAGGAAATGGGATATCGCGTTGATTCATTCCCAAAGGACTTTGGATATGGGCCATTCGAGCATGACCCTGACAATCAAAACGGCACTAATGCAGAGTCAAAGCCACGGATTCTTTTGATGGGATTACGGCGCTCTGGCAAAAGTTCCATTCAAAAGGTGGTCTTCCACAAGATGTCTCCAAATGAAACGCTCTTCCTGGAATCAACCAGTAAAATCGTTAAAGACGACATCAACAATTCTAGTTTTGTACAATTTCAAATTTGGGACTTCCCCGGGCAAATTGACTTCATTGACCCAACGTTCGACTCAGATATGATATTCGGCGGCTGTGGGGCGTTGGTCTTTGTCATCGATGCGAAAGATGATTACAATGAAGCTTTGACCAAATTCAAAAACACAGTTATCAAGGCGTACAAAGTTAATCCGCGTATTAAATTTGAGGTTTTTATACACAAGGTGGGTGGTTTGTGCAATAAATGATAAAACTTTTGGGTAGATGGTGGCAGCGTACTATGAGATTTCGATCTTATCAGGGAATTTCTCTTTATCGTAGGTAGTTCTACATATGTTGTTTTTATCAAAATTAATTATCACTTGTCACCACTTGAGTGTGCACTATTTGATTGATATTTATAATAATTATTGATGTAGGGTTTCAGAACATAGGACATCATAGAAATATCAACTTACTAGGTTTCATTGAAGGACGCCCTCACAATGGGAAAACTTAATATTTAAGACTTGGAAGATTGTATGGACTTCCAACATAGCGAGCAAACATTTTTTTTTGTCAAAACCAAAATCCATACAATCTTGTAAGTCTTCCATTGTGAGAGCCTCCATACATGACAATTTTTTCATATTAAGTGGATATATCTATGTTCTGAAACTATACATCAATAATTATTATAAATATCAATCAAATAATGCAGACTCAAGTGGTGACAAGTGATAGTAAAGTATTGAGTTTTCCCATTGTGGAAGCACCACAAAATTGCGTAGAAAATTTATGTTTTTCTTTTTATAGATCAATGCCAATATTACAATGATACATTCCCTTTTTGTCACATAGGTTGATGGAATCAGCGACGATTCAAAAATGGAATCTCAACGTGACATACACCAACGGGCTTCTGATGATCTGAGTGATGCGGGATTAAATCAAATTCATTTGAGTTTCCATCTGACTTCCATATATGATCATTCAATTTTTGAAGCATTTTCCAAGGTTGTACAGAAACTGATTCCACAATTACCGACTTTAGAAAACTTGTTAAATATTCTCATTTCGGTATGAAGCAAAAACCAAATCATTGTTAGAAATGAATACGAATTTCTAATTTCTTTCACTCGTTCCCTCAGAATTCTGGCATTGAGAAGGCCTTCCTCTTTGATGTCGTATCGAAAATCTACATTGCAACTGATTGCTCACCCGTCGATATGCAGAGCTATGAGTTGTGTTGTGACATGATTGACGTTGTTATTGATCTGTCCAGTATATACAGGTAAGAATTTCTCTGTGGTAATTTCCAATACAAACAAAAAATTTACATAACATTTTCATTCAGCTCTGAAGAGACCGCTTTCGATAATGCTAGTTCTAGTCTCATTAAATTGAACAACAGTACGATACTCTATCTGCGTGAAGTGAATAAGTTCCTTGCCCTCGTTTGCATTCTTCGAGAGGATAATTTCAATCGACAGGGCGTAATTGATTACAATTTCTTGTGTTTCCGCGAGGCCATAAGTGAGGTTTTTGAACTACGAATGAAAAATCAAAAACTCGAAACGCTAGACGAACAGGACGAAATGGAGGATGATGATAAGAGTTCGACCATGTCACAGAAAATTATTTTGGTTTAGATGATAGATGGACGAAAACTTTTGTATCTTTTAATTTCTTATTTGCACTTAAATTAAGAGCAAATATTGTTGTTTTCTTCAGATTTTCTTTGTGCCTATATGTTTTTTTTTTCTTCAAAAGATTTAGGAGTTTTTCTTTTCTGTTAAAAGTAGTTATTTAGTTTACTCATAATTGTTACACGAACGAATTTTACTATTATTGGGCATACGCTCTTTACTTTGTATATTTAAATGGCAATATTATTTGTTATTTTGTATACGTTTTCGCTGGTACCTTATAAAGAACATCATTTTATCTATTTTTTCTTCAATAAAATCTCGACGATTTTGTAGCCCCCTTATAAAATGTCAAATATTTTATTTCTAGAATCCCGTTAATAAAAAAAAGGAAAGGAAAGGAATAAAAAGGAAAAGATATAGGTACTATAGGTAGGTCCCCAATTAGCGCTAGAGTGCGCCATTTTGATACCACAAATACCGAAGGACCTAGCATGGTTTAAATCCACCCTGTAGCGTTCAGATACGAGATCGATGATCCTGTAATCTGAGAGCTCTTGGTTTGGTTTACCTAAAGTGGGGTGTCTTGACCCTGCTAGGGCTGGATAACTGCAGAGAAAGTGTAGTAGAGATTCATTCTCATTTTCATCCTTGCAACTTCTGCAGAAGTTGTGCGGTATACCCACCGTGCTGATAACCACTGATATGGTGCAGTTCGACAGATTACTCCACGTAAGCTGTGACTTAGTAATGAAAAATGAGAGAATTTGTTCCTTGACTGAGCTTATTGGACAGCTAACCCTCTCCATAGAGCCGGTTTCCATAGCGATGCATTTCTTAGCCAATTCGTCCGCCCTCTCATTTCCCTCTATATTACTGTGCCACGGCATCCATACTATGGTGATGTTCAGGAATTGGCTAATCGAGACCAATTCTTCTTGGCACGTACGAGTTTCGAGTTTATTATGGTCGCATGAATAACCCTTATGGTGCATTGACTATCAAAACATATGCCAACCCTTCTGATTTGTGCGCAGCTGAAGTGCCAGGCAGGCCTCCCTAATTGCAAGGATATTCGCCTAAAAGGTACTAGCTGAATCGGGTAGCTTGTATGACCTTTACAGATTTAGATCATACAATAAGATACCTGCACAAACTCCATCCTTCAATATTTCGTCGAATTGCCTCGTTACTGTCCATCCATCCAGTTTCCCTGGTAGGAAACGAATGAGGAGTGAAGTTATGTTAAGGGATGCAGTAGTCAGTAGATGATGGTATCATAGCTTCAGGTACTCTGTCTGCAGTATATTACAGTGCCCGTAGGGTCTAGTAGCAAATCACACAGATTCTCTGAGTCGTACTGCACTGAACGTCGCAACATACTTGATAAATATGTCGGGAGGTAGTAGGTGTAAGATGGTTTTATAAACCTCGGTCGGGTATGGCCATTGTACTTCTTTCTCACCGCTGGCCGCCAGACTAGCGATCCATAGGTAAGAATTGGTCGTACAACAGCTGTGTTCGAGAGCCATCGATGGTTGAAGACCTCATTTCCTGTCGATGGTTTTACTGCTGGCATAGACGGGGCCACGCACGCTTTCTTAACTCTGTTCTCTTCTTTAGCCTCTCAGCTAAGCTTCAAATCCAAGATTACTCCGAGATATTTGGCGCTGGGGGCAAGACTGAATTTTTGCCCATTGAGTTTTGGAAGAACAAAGACCGGAATTTTAGATTTAGTGGGTTAACTTCAAGGCTACAGCTTGTTGTCCTGGAGCAGATTTTACCCAGGGCAATTTTCATAACTTCGCTGATCACTGAAAGGTGCTGGCCGTATACGAGTATAACCACGTCATTTGCTCCTCAAGTTTAAGTAGCATGTTATTAACTACCATTAGCCACAGTAAGGGAGAGATGATCCCTCTTTTGGGAGTGCCTCTGTTGACTTTTTTCATATTAAAGCTTTTTACATGCAATTGTGAAGGGTCACATGATTTTGACAGAAATCTAACAACCTAACAACCGGAAGTGACAGCTTACTTAAACAGTTTTTTGAGTTTTTGCTTTTTAATTTGTCATCAAATATGAAAGTAGAAATTTGAAATAAATCACAAAATCACAACTGATGATTTCAATAAACGGATGTAAAAAACCCACCGAATTACATATAAATATATACAAATAGCCACTCGCATAAACAATTTGGAGAGTTTCTATAGCTGTGTTGCTTTGGTAAAGCTAAGCTGGTTTTACTTTAATAACTCAAAGCAACAGCTTTTGGTTTTAAATTTTCGATGCATTTTAATTTGTATGTGTTGGTACTAAAACATTTAAACCTGGATTATTACACCTTCTTCGTCTTGGTTCATTTTATAAAAAACGTATATAAATAATTTTCTAAAAATAAATTTAATTTATATTCTTCAAAAAATTTCACTTTAAATTTCACTTTTGCTTGTTTTCAAACTAATGCCAAGTAATTTATTACGACAAGATGACAACCCTTAAAAAAAAATATGAAAAAAAAACACCGCCTTACGGTGTAACTATAAAATGGCTTTAGTTTTCTTAAAACTGAAAATTGTTTGGCTTTACTTAAAGAAACTTCGGCTTTATGCTCATGCGATTGTTGTTGTAAGCCAAGCTGGTTTTGTTAAAGCAACACAGCGTATGACAAAAATTTATTATTACAAAAATAGAACACCGATTAAGACCTTAGGCTCTTTTCCAATCAGATACTTATTTGTGGAGACTTACTTATTTTTTAAAAATTAATATCAAAACAAAATTTTTATTCGAAAATTATTTCTATTTTTATATTGCTGTCAAAATAAGTAAGTGAAACTTATACGAAAAGCGTGAGATACTTATTTAAAATGGCGTCAAATAAGTCAATAAGTTTGAAATAAGTACCTGATTGGAAAAGGGCCTTAGTCATAAAAATAAAACTCACAGGAAAAAGGTCATAGCTGTGATAGTCATACGTTAGAATCGGCCCGTAGCAAACAGCTACAGCTGTCAAAACACATTCCGCATATATCATAATCAAATATTAAGGAAGTGTAAAAAAAACTCAGAAAAATACCTTTCTCTCATATATTAAAAAAGTGCATATGTATCTGAATGTTGACAGTTTAATTATCTCTCCGTTTACGCTCTGTGCGCCCTTTCCGCTGTCTTCAGCGCTGCTTACGATTTTGGGTTGTTTCAAGTTTTAACCACAAAAGTACTTCACATGTGTTGTTCGATTTTTCAGCATTCCTAGTAGAATTCAGTATACTTTTGGTTATTAGAGAATCTACATGAAAATTTAAATTTTTATTTTTTGTTTTTTTGTTGTTGCGGCAAACAATGCAACTTTATATTCACTTTACCATTTGCCAACAACGAAACATTACCCTACGAATACAAAATCTCTACACATTTTTAAAACATTCTACTGTTGGCACTAATGAAGTTTATTTTGACACTTGTTATTGCTGTTTGTGTTAGGGTTTTATTTTTGTTTTTATTTTTTGCCAGTTGGTTGGTGGCAAAGAACAAAAATTTTTTGCAACTTGTACTTTCTTATTTAAAAGCAATTTCTTCTTTTCGCTATTCTTTGTAATTTAGAATAAAGACGAAATAAGGAATCAATTCATAAGCCCAATCACATGACAGTGACAGCAATTTCATCATAAACTTTCTTTTTCAAACTTACACACCAACTATCTCTTTTTGCCGCAATAACCACAATAGGCAGCTTTCCAACAGCCCTGTCCACAGTCGGTTACTACTTACCTCTGAAGTCGCTTTCACAACGCAAGTAAAAAAAAGTCCATAGAAATTGAAATCGTCATCATCCAACATATACGACATACGTAATTGCCGTTGTCGTCAATCGCCGACGCTGTCGTCCATCTAATCAACCAGTTCCAATTCAGTTTTCAGTGTAGTGCCAGGCTAATCCAGTGCGTTGTCTATCCAGCTCGTGTTCCGCAATCGTGGTAATTGAATTTTTTGCAGTGCTAAGTGCAATAAAATAAATTAATAAATAAAAACAATATTTGTGCTACATATATTACAGGATAAAACATATAACATTGTTTTTGTTATGTGAGCAATTAATCGATTTGTTAAAAATAATTGAACCCTATCTTCTCAGTAATTGGCAAATTCGGATTACTTCTGTGACAAAGAGGCCGCAGCGGAACCTACTGGATTCGTTCATATTCCCACTCTGGTTTTCCATTGTTGGTCGATAGCAATTATTGTGGATCATTACTTCAGGTCCAGCTGAACAAGCAACACATTTTTTTGCTTGGTAAGTTCTCGTAGTTGTTCATTGGCTTGTAGTAGGTAGTGTAGAAAAAAGCACAAGTTTAACGCTGATTTATTAAATTAATAAAACAAATAATCAAAATGTAAAAAATTTACAGGGTAATTAACAACTTTCAACTTATAACTCATTTATTTCTGTTTTCTATATTTTTTGTTGCACTAAAACTAATTGTATATATAAATTGCACAATAATTTATTTTTGTAATCTCTAGTATTTAAGCGATTTTTCGAAGCTTGTATGGAAAAAGTCAATCGATTCACGTTTTTCATTTTTGCATCGTTGTCGTCGCTGGACTTCTCCTGTCCCTTTTACCATCACCGCATAACTCCAAGTACAAGCATACATGGGTTGGCCCAGTGCTTGAAACTTTGCTCGCGGAAGTCGACGTCGTCTGCATGAAATTTGTCTGACATTTCGACTTGTGCTTGGTAGTTGGTAACCGGCACAACACTGTACTTGAGGGAGGATGGAAATTGATTTTTCCTTTGGTAAATGGCAAATGACTCATGAACTTTAGACAGTGGTGTAGTTCTTACGCTCTCGGGCGTTACGATAAGGGCCATGAACCGTGAATAGTGTCGCAAGTGTAGTATGTCTTCGTGAGTTTCTCTAAGCTTCTGGGTTATTAATTTATTAATTCAGATTTACAGGTTTTTAGATGATTTTTAATTGGAAAGATGAAATTTTAAATAGCTTAGTTGTGTGACTGCAATTGATAACGATAATTAGAAGGAGGTTGTTTCGTTTCCTTGAACTGTAATGGGACGCGATTAACTAATAAAACTGAAAGCGACATGTTTTGCACTATCCCCGAGATCATGGCCAGGGAGTACTGTTTCGGCATGTTATTTGAGGTAGAAATATTGGACCGTGTAAACTGGTCTAATGGTGTTCTAGTTCACAGATGTATTATATGTGGAATCTGGAGTTCGAACAGGTGTCTTTGGACCCAACACCAAAGTCTCGACATCAATTGGAATGAGTCGCACTGTTTTCTAGGCTGAACTCCATGCTTTTAAAATCTGCGCTAGGATAAACCTTAGTAAGGGTATTAAGAGCGCGCTACAGCACAGCATTTGTCTGGCCCACTGGGAAAATGTCTCAGGGCTGAAACAATCCAATCGATTAATCGGTCCTTATTCCTACAAGAAAATCCTTAATCTAGACAACGGGCATAATTCCATGGTCCTTTTCGGCCGCTGATTAGTTATACGACAGTCAACGTCCATCTTAGACAGACGTGCCAGTATTAACTCTATGGTTAGAGCAGGACCTATCTTAAATTAACACATCATCAGGTTGGGCTCTGATGTACCAAAGATCTTGGTAACAACACGCCGTCTTCTGATGTTACCATGCTAGCTCTCTACCCGCATTTGGGTAGTAAACCACCAGTCACTACTTAGGTCAAGCCCAGAACGAAACTGGGTCCTCAACCTAAAGTTGGCCCAGATTCAGCCAACCTCCAAGGATATCAACCTGTTCTGCGGGCGGAACCAACTCCCGTAGTACCAACGCGACTTCAGTGAGATCTGACATCCAGAGACTCAGTTCGTTTAGAATGAGTGCCTGGGCGAAGGAAAAGTCAAACGCTAGCAGCACATTATCCGGAAACTCAAACCCCATCATTTGTCACTAAGATAGCATGCTATCCTAGGCCGCCCAGGATAGAAACTATCACATGCACATCACGGTCCAACTGTTTGTTACGACTAGGCTATTAAATACGAAGAGCTCCACCAAATAAATAAACTCTAGGCATTAGCAGCCTTTTCAGGGTCGCTAAAGTACGAAGACATTGCCCAAAATATGCATACTCTAAGTACCCACGGCTCTTATTAATCTCCCATGGTAGAAACCAGCACCTTTCCCATATATAGGGTAAGATGCAGCTGGAACCCGCCACGAGCTTACCACTCCTCCTTTCTCAACAAGGATTTGTGACCGGCTACGGTGGAGTTGAAAGAGTACAATAATTCACTGTAGTACCTCCCAGTGATCGTTCTTCCTTTCCGCAAAAAGTCCATGATTCTTTTTGAATCCCAAAAAATCGTGGCCATGACCTTCCCGACGATGAGACCGTGTTTGCCTTCTTCGGAGCAGATCTACTCGAAAAAATCCATAATTTTGACTGTCGCTTGGTCTATGGCGTATAATCAATAATGTATCCAAGTTTCACCAACGACGACAACTTAACGCAAAAACTCCTGCGAATTTTACTTAAAGAGGTGCATACAATGCTTCGACATTGACAGCCATTTCCGCTTGCTGTCCCGGCACCCATCAGGCCGTGCCTCATCCATCCATCTTCTGCAGAAGTCATTGGAAAATACACCAAACCTTGCTGCATGCTTTCCTATGAGACAGTGCCCAGTAATTACACCTATCGTACCTATATAAACCTATATTATGTGCATTCTGTTTAGAGATATTAAACACTTGGAGCGTTTCGGATCCAGCTTTGGCCAGATCTGTTTTGTCGCTACACAAGTTAAACCATCTAAGGTTGGTTTTTACAGTACGGAACCATTTTCAGGTAGAAGAGGTAGCGTAGTACCATTTTTGGCGAGTTCATCGGCCCTGCAATTAACCAGAATGTCCCTATGCCCCAGCACCCAATACAGGTGAATGTTGAACTGCTCCGCCATCTCCCTGAGGGACGATCGGCAGCCTACGGCTACAATAGAGTTCGTAGAGACTGATTCTATGGATCTCAAAGCTGCTTGACTATCCGTGAAGATGTGGATATCCTAAGTGGATATGACGTTTCTCTTCAGCCAAGACAGGATTTCTTTGATCGCCATTATTTCTGTTTGAAAACCACTGCAGTGGTTAGGAAGACGGAAAGAAATACTTATATGTAGTCTTTTTGAGAAAACATCTCCGCCTACACCATCATCAGTTTTTGACCCGTCAGTATAAAAATTGGTTAATTCGTCTTCCGAGATAGAACCTTTTTCCCAGAGTGATCTAGAGAGGATGGTGACATAGTTAAGGAAGCGTATTTTCCAGGAAATATATTCGTCAACAGAGTTGAGAAACACTGCTACTAAGGGCGTACTATCCTTCATCAGGGAAGTGGAGCGTCTCTTAGATTAGTCATACCCTTGATGATACAATAGATCTTTTTACCGTTTACTGGGCACGGGTCTATCAAAAAAGAGAAACTGAAAATCTCTAAAACACCATCATACCTCGCCTTATCCAGATTATTTTAAACCAATCTTTGTATATATAAAAAAAAAATTTTAAAAATTGATTAAAGAAGCTTCTTCTAAAGACTAATTTTTGTTTTATATCACTTCACTCTATTGGCAAACCTGCGTAAAAAAATTTACTCTTTCGTATTACTCAGCTTGGATAAAAGAAGCTAACCTTATATACATAATATCTTTTAGCTTAAGACGTAATAGGCTTACAATTGTGTTGATGTTTGTGTAAACCAAATATAAACCATTTCGCGTTCATTCTGAAAATTGAGGGTGTTTTCCTATTTTAAACAAAAAAAAACCATTTTACGCACCTGTCTACTCAGCAGTGACGCAACAACTTGCGGTCCTTTAAAGCCAATTGAGTAACCAAGATAAAATAGTAGTGTAGTGTATAGTGCACGGAACTTATGACGCAAACGCCTCCCGTCGGCGTCGTCGTTCCACTGTGTGAGCATAACAGAATTCCACTGTGCATTACCATTCCACAATTATGCGCACTGTGTTGGTTTTAGTCGTACTCGTACCTATAAAAGAGGTTGAGGGCAATGTTGTCATGGGAATATGCTGGAAAAATATATGCAAATGTACAAGGCAGCCTGTGCTACCAATGATCGATACAGTAGAAGCAATTTGACTTTTTGTGCATTTTTTCCGCTATATTTTACTAAATTAAAATTCTTTTTAACTTCCTTAATCATCCCGTCTATGAATTAGCAGGAAAACTCTAAAAGAAATAACTAAAACAGAAAGTCGTCATGTGTTTACAGAATCTAAATTGAAGCGATAACTAATTTAGGTATTTATGATTTACACTTACACATTACGATGCGTTAAGCTAAGCTTTCTTCTGAATATATCTACATGCATGATCTATGTGTGTATTTACGTATTATCTACAACCGGAAATGTAAATGCAGAAAGTTGCCTGTCCACTACTTTTTTTTATGAATTTATGATATACAATTTAAATGTTTTAGTTGTCAATGTTACATAGATTAGAACTGGTAACAAGTGTCAATGAAAATATAAAGGAAGTTGATCGATAATCGTTTGTATTATAATGGGTGTTTTAATTGCTTAGATAGAGTTTTCCTTAGTTAGTTGTTCTTATTTATTTTAGACTTATGATCAGCATTAAATGGAATATCATATTGAATAAAAATTGCACAGTCAACTCTCACAAAGCCTTGTGAAAATTTCACTTTTTCGCGCACATAAAACCAATTCTGTTTATGTTTTTGTGTATACATCGACACACGCTAAACGCTTCACACGCGCACAAAAAATCCTTGGGAGTTATCCCCATATTAATGCACTGGATGTACACCATGAAAGTTATTCCAATGATCACTTAGGAAGCAGTGGCATGGGCAAATAAGACTAAGCTAGGCACCACGAAAAGGGAATTGGAAAAAGTGCTGAGGCTAGCCTGTGTTTTAAATTAATGATAATAAGAATCAAAATGATCACCAGGAAGCAATTCAGATCTAAAAATAAATATCAGATACATCCGGGCACAGGGAGTCAAGCTGCTATAAGGGTCAAGATCACGTCAAGACTGGTGGGAGAGTGCAATGCAAAGCTAAACTGCCTTGGCGAAGTCAACAGGGTACGTGTGTACTGTGTGCCGGGACACATCGGCATAGCAAGGCAACAAAGCAGCGAAGTGGCAGAAACTCCGCTAGTAGGGCCAGAACCTTTTGCGGCGTAGGGTACCGCATAATGCGGAAAGAATTACGCAAAATAGATAATGTAGCCACTTCCGAAAGATGGAAAAATCTCGCAGGACTACGGCAGGCAAGAAAATGTTGGGTTTGGGCTACTCCTACTACACATAGTAATATCGATAAAATCCGGAAACTTAGCTACGTTTGAGCAAGGTAGGCTGCTTTAGGGAAATCAAGGCAAGGCAAAAGAAATAGTAGATTCACTTGCCAAACATATTCCTTGAGCGAGCATGCCGTGTGATAGCATGGTGTAAAAGCTTAAATTCAAGAAATACTTGAAGTCAAAATGATCATCAAGAAGCAAGTCAGATCTGAAAATAAATACCAGATACATCCGGAAACCGGGAGCTATAAGGGCCCTGGATGCATTCCACATAACGTTTAGACTGGTGATATAGTGCAGGGCGAAGCTAAACAGACCAAGCGAAGTCAACAGGGTACGTTTGTACTGATTGCCGGGACGCATCGGCATAGAAGGCTACGAAGCAGCGGAGGGGCAGACTCCACAAGTAGGGCCAGAACCTTTTTGCGGCATAGAATACCGCATAATGCGGGAGGAATTACGCAAAATAGACAAGGCAGCCACTTCCGTAAGATGGAAAAATCTCCCAGTACTACGACAGGTAAGGAAATATAACCCAAAGTGGTCTCGGTTCATATAAGGACTATGTGAGAATCATTACCGGATTCCTAATAGGACATTGTGGACTGAGGTGGCACCTAAGGAAATAAAAATTAGAAGAGAATGACAGCTGCAGGCTTTGTGGAGAAGCGAAGAAGACCCCTCGGCACCTTCTCAACGAATGCAGAGCAACGATCCGACAGAGAATAGATCAAATGGGAACCTATGTTATGCGCGATATTATATAAACCCACTCCATATCATTGAGTTCCTAAGAACCATTTGTGTGAAGAGGACGCTGTAGAGACGGGCATGTAATGTCTCCATAGCGCCCCGTGGTGTGGTCCAGCTGCATCTTAACCTATATATGGTCATTGATACTAGATCTCACCAAGATAGCCGTTGATAAAACGCGAGTTGTCTCTGCCCAACGGACCACATTTGACCGTGATGGCAACTATGAAAGGTATGTAACGTGGGGGCTGAGGTTTACTCTCAAAAGAGGTGAATACCGGACGGGAAAATTTATGAGCAGCTTTATGCCTAAAGCTGAAAAAGCGCGGGTTCGACCCACTCCAATGATGATGATGTCGCATGTCAACGAGAAGGGCAATATATCCACTCGCTATGCTATTAGAATATACCCCTCATATCATGTCATTGAAGGACAATGCATTTTTGTTATTAGATAAAAGTTGAAAATATAAAATAATTTAGACTTTGGAGTTCAAGTTTAAAAAAACGTTGAAATTAAATTTTCACACCAAAATGCACGTTTTTCTCGATACCCTGCAGAATAGTATTCTTTGTGTCTTCAGTTTGTTTTCCTGTTGCTCTTCGTTGTTTGATTCGTTGTCTGTTGTGTGTTTCTTGAGAGAAAATCACGTTTTTCTCATTCTGCAAATAAGGTCACTTAACGTGTTTGTTTATTAATCACGTCTTCAGTTGCAACTTTAAAGATGTTCTTAAGCATATGGCGGATTTATTTTCACTTTCTCGCTTGAATTCAGCTAGTGTTAGATATAATAAAAATGGTAAAAGTGAAGCTACTACTAAGGCTTCTTGTATTAGTTCAGAGTGATAAGAAACTAGTCTTTGGAAGAGATGACGTTACTTATTAGATTCAATGCAATTTGACCATAGTCTTTTGAGGGATTGTAACTTTAAAAGACTATGGTCAAATTTTCAGTCAACAGCGTTATTAAGTTTGAGCTTGACAGAGCCATTAATAGTGTACTACTCGTACTTCCGTGTTTTACCAAAAACTAAAAAATTAAGAATCGAGCCGTTAACTAAAGTTTTGAAAAAGAAGAACAACGAAATCAAAGATGTGTTAACCCTAGTGTGTGCGGGTTAAGCGAAAAAAAACCATAACAACAATTTATCCTTACCGAGGGCGAACTAAGTTTACACAGTTCTTTCTTTCTAAGCCAGTATGTATAAAGCTTTGGTAGGTTTGTAATGCCCAAAGTTTATATCCATTGGTCAAATTTACACAGGAAATCAGAGGGCTAGATTTTAATCAGGTTCGACAAGTTGTCACGGATCTATCAGAATATGAAAAACTAAAAGAAATATGGCAATGGGAGTTTATTTTCAACCCAGCTGCTTGTTTAAATTTTGATGAGTTGGGGGCGTTCTATTGTGGGTGCCCTGAAGAAAAACTATGGTTAAAATGGTAACACATGTCAAAGCGGCGAACTGCAAGGCGGCAATTAGCATTGTTCTTCAATATGTCATGCACATCTTGCATCAAATATCATTTTTAAATTCCCTATATTAACTTCGCCTACTGTAGTCTGTCAAGACTCTTCAAATCCAGGAATTTAACCATAACATCCAAGCTGCTGGTATATAAGACAATGGTCATACCAGTACTTACATATGGATCCGATGCTTGGGTGCTTAACAAAAATCATTGTGACCTCTTAGCCGCGTTCGACAGAAAAGTCTTACGGATAATTGTTGGCCCAGTATGTGAGGAAGGAAGATTCCGGAGACTTTATAAAGATGAGGTCTACGAGCATTACCGCGATGTCGACATCGTGAAGAAAATTAAGCTCGGTAGGCTCCGGTGTGCAGGACACCCAGCTTGCATGAGCGAAGAGGATCCTGCTCGGAAAGTCGTTTGCGGTAGGATTTATGGAACACGACAGCGAGGCCGGCCAAGCCCACGCTGGAAGGATGGCGTAGACCAGGACGCTCAGAGTTTAGGGATGTCAAACTGGATGACATCGGCTCGAAATCGGGACAGGTGGAGAGATTTTTTGCGGAAGGACCGGACACCGGTTGTAAACCCACTTCCCAAAGCCCGATTTTAGTGAAATTTTGGACACATGTGTTTTTCCGGAGGCCCGAGGGGTGCCCATGTAAATTTTTTAACAATTAGCTCGATTTTCTCAAACTTTGAATTATCTATATTGCCTTCGCGTACCCGTTGTGATAAATTTTTAACGCACTTCCTAAAGCCCGACTTTATTAAAACTTTGCACACACACATGTATTTCCCATGACAACACTTTCTATTAAACTTCAGAGTGATCGGGCGGCGTGGTCTGGAGGCTCCCATATAAATGTTTTTTTCCATATAGCGCGTCAGATCACATCATACTATAATGTGTTCTTTGTGCGCTGATGCGCTGATTTACGATTGGCGTTGTTTTGTTGTTGGGTTCCAGTGATTCGCATGTTTTTATTTTTCAGCATTTATAGCAGAATTCAGTATACTTTTGGTTATTATAGTCATTTCCAACAATTGTCAATCATACTCGATTGCACATGAGAAAGCTGTACGCGCGATTGTGTCTCGTTGACGACAAACTTACTCTTGTGACCACTTCGGAGACTTGTTTGGCGATGTTTAAATGTAACTCAAAAGAATGCCTGCATCGGTTCATAACTGTGAGTGAACCATGCCATGGATCTAACACTACCACCAGAGATGAAGGAACAGTCCAAGAATTGACTAGACTGGACTGGAAGCGAAACGGCCATGATAAAAGAAAAGAAAAGTTATAGATATATTTTTTTGCAATGCAAGATTATATTGAAAATGGGAGATCAATAACTAAGCAAATATTATTTTAACTCAATGGACTGTTTCAAAAAAGATTTGAAGATTAATCGACCACATTAGGCAAGGAAAAAATGTCGCTTCCATCAAGACAATGCCACAGCTGACAAGTCCATAGAAGTTATGGTGGAACTTAATGAATGGGGGTACGAATTACTTCCTCCACCACATCGCATCGATTACTTTATTTTTCTCAATTTTTAAAAATGGCTTAACAGAAAAAGATTTGGTCTAATCAAAAGGTCATCATTGAAAGAAAGGCATACTTTAAAGGATTGCAGAAAACGTAATATTCAGATGCTATAAAAAAAGTTAAGCTAATTGTAAAATGTATAACTAAAAGCAAAATTAAATGTGTTTCCAAAACTTGGTACTTAGTCATACCAAGCATTTCTTTCAAAAGTGCTATGGACGTATGTTATGCTCATTAATTTTATGTTGACCAAGTATATACGTACATACAAATACATTTATGCATTCAAAAATAATCATACTTGTACATAGTTAAAGTATGTCTTATTTGAAAATTTGCAAAACCATCACTTAAACGGGTATTCTATTCAAGTGCCATTAGAGTTGTGCTATTTAACTTTACATTAAGTAATGCATAGAAATTTATTCTTGTGCTCCATCCGCCGATGCTTTTCTATTTTTATTAAGTGGAAAACTCTTCTCTATCGCTGATATTTTCTTTCAACAGTTTACTATTATTGTAATGATAATGTCCCAGTTGTGAATCCACGACGATAATGTTTAATGTTGCGCCGTGAAATGCGTGGAAATTGCAAATCCTTACTGCGCTTGAACACGCTAAATGGCATTTGCATGCAATTAACTTCTACACAAAATATGTTAAGGATTGTTTCTTTTTTAATAAAAAATTATGATTTGAATATTTCTCGTTTTATTATTCACATGCATTTCTTTATGCTCATAATGTCTTTTTATTGTTTTTCCACCATAACTTTTGTACATAATCTACTTAAAGCGTTTTACGAATCACTAAAACGATAAATAGGTAACTGTGACCGGTATACGACGAATCTTGAGATATTCTACAAAACTACTTAGGCAAGTCAACTTGTTGCTGGTCTGCAACGCAAAATAAAATTTAAAATTAAGGACATTAACTGCCGTGTCTGTTTAAAAATTTACGCAAATAATAAATAAAACAAAAATTTATGTTGTCTTCTTCAAAATAATCTGCATTTTGTGCTCTAACAAGTCCCAAAATAATCCGATTAGATATAGAGTAACAGACTTGAGCTCCTTTATCGAATTCTCTTTTAAGACTAATATTGACTGGATCAAATACTTTTTACCGCCGCCGCCATGATAATTTCAGATTTGGAAAAAACAAAAAAAAAAACTGCACGGCACCGCCAAATCTTGTGAATTAAGTGGTAGTAGGATGATACATTATCTGGCCTGTTGCACAAATATGTTCGGACTTCGTTAGGCTAACGCTTGATAGCGCCCAAAAAGTATTCTTTAGGTATAAACTCTATAATACGCCGATGAAAGGAATTCATAAAAGGCGACATCGTTATAATCGAGATATTTGATATTTAAACAACATTGTTATTGTTTTTTAAAATTCTCTATATTAACTTCGCTTGCCCGTGGCACGTCTGTCTGTCTGTCGTGGAATCTTGCGATCAATTTTTAACCCACTTCCCAAAGCCCGAGTTTATTGAAATTTTGCACACATGTGTATTTCCGGAGACAACACATTCTATTAAAATTTGGAATTAATGGTGGCCAGGGTTCGGGGGGCTCCCATATAATTTATTTAAAACAAATTACCCGATTTTATTCAAATTTTGTACACTTGTGTATCTCCGATGACAAGACTTTTTGTAAAAATTTGGCCGAGGGACTCTCATATAATTTTTTTAAAAATTTATCCGATTTCCTTTGAACTCCGAATAGAGAATTTATATGAACATTTTTAATTAAAAACTTTTATTTAACTTAACTTGACCCCTTTTTGTCTGTTTTGTCGACCACTTCGAGGTCCTTTTTAACCAACTGCCGCACGACCTAGAGAGCTGAAATAATCCAAAATAGCAATTTTTATCTTTCGAGTATGATGCGTGTCGCGTGTGGCGCGTGTGCTGGGTTTAATTTTTTTTTTTTTCGAATTTGAGGTCCTTTTTAACCACCTTCCACGCGATATAGAGAGTTGAAATTTTATGAGTATCTAAGTCCAAAATAACATTTTTTATATTCCACGTATGACGCGTGTCTCTTTTCGCGTGTGGCATTTGTGATGGTTTGAAATCACGCCATTTTCTCGTTCTTTGAGGTCTTTTTTAACCACCTTTCGCACGACCTAGAGGGCTGAAACTTTGTGAGCGGCTCAATGTCAGATTTTGATAACTCGCCTTTGAAGCGTGTCGCGTGTGGCGCATCTGAAGCGTGGAAAAAAGAAAATTTTCGAAAATAGCACCGACCCCAAAAACAGATATTTTGGCGATTATTACCAAATAATAAACTACTGTGTGGCGTGTTTTGATGTATATATAAAAGTTTGTACCCGAAAAACGAAGTTTTTTTTACATATATGTAATTGTTTTTTGGTCTAGCATCATTAACGAGCCTGGCATTTTTATTCCACACCAACGGAAATACCCGGCGTTTCCCGTCTGCCCTATTCCACCCTACGTAACATCTATCCACTGACCATATACCATATACCTTCATACACCCACTGACCTCACCCACCCACTTACCCCCATCCAAACAGAAAAAAAATTCGCCCTCTCCCATTCGACCAACCCCACCATATGGGACATCCTACATCCTACCTATGTGTCCGCAAACACGACCAATCAAGAGTTTTTGATAAACGTAGTACGAGGTTGGGTTCTGGATGCGTGTTTCGGAAAGTAATGAATTCCCAGTAAGGAAATCCATATACCCGCATCGACATTTAGCCATCCTACAGAAGACCTATGTGTCCGCAAACGATGCTTACGGCTCCTTCCAAAAATCAGTATAGCATCTTAAAAATATGAGTTTATACGATAATTAGTATAAAAATTAGTGTGTGGTTAAAGAAGGAATCTCTGTATTGGTCGGGTAGTGGAATGTCGTAGTAAACCCAGCCAACGTTAGCCATAACACAGATTAACTTTGTTTCCAATAAAAATTTTTTTTTATGAGATTTACGTTACTTTTTGAACTTAAGGTAGAATTTTTTATGACCAATCAACAAATTTATTTTTTATTAAAAAATTGTTACATGGAACATTAAGCTTTTAGAAACAATCAAATCTGTAAAGATCCTGACAAGCATTGTGTGCAAGTTCTTCATGCATATCGGAATGAATAGAAATATAAACAACATTAATAGTCTACTATAACAACATATTTATTCCTTATCGTAATAATTTTCATACATGAACAATATTTTATATAAACATCGCCAGACTCGAAAATTGTGAAAACAATCCCTATCTCTTATAGTTTTTTTTTTTGTTAAATTATCTTTTATTGATTTTGCATTAATTAAGTTACAAACTTTGTTTTTTTTCGTAATGCTATTGTTACTCGTACTATTGACTAATATTAAAATATTTTTTGATAACCTACTCGTACTGCTGATACCACGTTCAGGCGATTAACAATCACAAAAATAAGCTCGCTGTTGATCGAAAAAAAGAATATGATACTTCTTTGTTTATTAAAGTTAATTGACGTCTGCCTGTGTAGGAGCACTTATAGGTTTAAGAATAGATTGAATGACGTCATAACTGAGTTGAATTCAAAATTATTTTCATCCATCATTTTAAGAAATTAAGGATGGGGTGGGTAGCGCTTACTTTCTTAGTTTCTTATTTAAAAGTCAATTACGTGCTTCGTTTAGATCCGAAAATATAAGTTAAATCTTTGATTTGATTTTAGCTGCATTTTATTTGCCCAGCGAGTTCGGAATTCGAATGTCAAAACCAGCCAAAACCAGCCAAACAGCAGGTTTTCACAATTCCAAAGGAGGAATTCGACAGTGCAATTGTTGTTGTTCCTCGGCAAATAAAATACGGCTTTTGTTGTTTAGTTGGAAAAGTACCTAGTAATGAAATAAGTGTTCGGAATAATTTTATAAATTATAACCCCAAAGGGGGTAAAAAGTGGAAATGGCAATTGAAAATTTATTGCGAACGAAACAGGCAGGAATAGATCCTGCCCAAAGGATCACGTGTGGATCATAGAAATACCCTCGGAAGTTATTTCCCGACTTCCAGAAATCGTTCGGCACTATCACAAGTTCTGCTAAAAGGCGCTTTTTAGTTGCGGAATACCGCCCAAAATCATAGCTCTAATACAGATTCAAATGCAAATGTAAAAAAAAGCACCAACTTCACCATCAAAAAAGGAATACGGCAAGGGTGCGTTCTCTCACCAGTACTCTTTTTGATTGCTGAAGCAAACTGTCTTAAACGCATCTAATGGAATCCAATGGCGCCGATTCCAGAATCTTACCAAACTCGACTACGCTGATGATATCTGCCTTATTGCCCTACCAACATCAAATTAAATCTACAGTCACAGATCTGTAACTCACAGAATGTCGGATTGAAGATTTATATGAGTAAAACCAAACTACTGGCATCTCAAGTCCTCACTCCACTGACAGTAAGAATTTCGAACATTTGATGACGTTTAGGAATTTTTTGCTACCTATGAAGTGTAATAACAAAATATGGCACTACCGAAGCCGATATATCAGCCGGTATGTTTACTTAAAGCTGAACAAAATATGGCGCTCGCGAATTATATCAAGACGCACCAAAAGTAACATTTTCAACTCAGCGTAAAATCGGTTCTGTTCTAGGATCCCGACGACGCGGACACTCAAAAATAATATTGAACGGATCATTAGAAGTGAAGTCATCATCAAAGATAGTTTGGCTGCAAATTATGAGGATTGCGATGGAGAGAGCTTTTTTCTGCCCTACGCTATGGATAGGAGCGCTATTTATAAGAATTCCACTTCTTAGTATCGTATTCGTAATCATGGCAACCATTAATTTTTGTCAGCCAAGATCTAGAATTTAACTTTTCAAAGGAATTCACCTAATCTTTAATCTTTCATTGGGCTATTGATTGCGAGCCCGAAAGGCGAAGCTTATATTCAGAAGAAATAAAAAATTTTCAGCGACCGTTTGTACGTTTGTTTGTCGTGTTGTATATCTGGGCTTCTACCATTCAAAATTTGATGGGACTTGTTTTAAAACAATTGGCTACCGCTCGGCTTGCGATAGCATAATTTTTTAATTCATAGTGTTTATTAACCCTGAGAAAACTGAACTACGCATCACTATCGATTTTTTTGAAGCCTGAACGTTTGCAAAGTAAAATTTGGGTTTTTCAGTCTATTTCAGAAATCTCTTATGTAACGTTGCATACTATTAGGCTTCTAAGACAAATTAGTCTTTAGACTGAATTACAAGTAAATATACATACACGGGTGTGTGTAGTCACTCGCATAGCAGAATACATTAGCTCGTGTATCTATAGTAGAGGAAAGTTTTTGTTAGGAACTCGTATGTCTCGGCTTCTACCAGTCAGCATTTATTGAGGCTAGTTTCAAAACATTTGTGAAACGTGGGGTGCGTGTCGCGTGAGCCCCGTGTGGCGCGTTTAAAAAAATTATTTTTTTTAAAAAAAAAAAAAAGTTTTTTACTGAAATTCTGGGATCCTGCCATTGGTATGCAGTACTAACATGCGACTATAACCCTGTGGAAATTCTGGGATCTGGTCAATAGGGTCTGGAATTTGGTGGACCAAGCGATTCGTATGAAATTCGGTATGTAGGACTAAGATAAGACTATAAGACTTGTTGCTATGAAAATTCTGGGATAGAACCTATTGGGTCTGGAATTTTGTGGACCAAGGCATTTCTCAAGCGATTCGTATGAAATTCGGTATGTAGGATTAAGATGCGAGTATAACCCTTGTTCCTGTGGAAATTCTGGGATAGAACCAATTAGACCAAACAATTTCTCAAGCGATTCGTATGAAATTCGGTATGTATGACTAAGATGCGACTATAAGACTTGTTCCTATGGAAATCTTGGGATAGGACCAATTGGGTCTGGAATTTTTTGGACCAAGCAACTTCTCAAGCGATTTGTATGCAATTCGGTATGTAGGACTAAGATGCGACTATAAGACTTGTTCCTATGGAAATTCTGGGATTTGGCTAATAGGATATGAAATTTTGTGGACCAAGCAATTTCTCAACCGATTCGTATGAAATTCGGTATGTAGGACTAAGATGCGACTATAACCCTTGTTTTTTTTTAAGTTTTTTTAAGAAATAAAAAGTTCCCCAAAAAAATTGTTACAAATTTTATGAATTAATTGGTTACTATTGGGCTTTTAAGATAGTTCAGTGTTTAGACTGAATTACAATTATCCATATGGCGAGCTGAGAAGTTCGCTTTACTATCTTAATAGATTTTAATCTTCATCTGAAACATAAAAAGTAACTATTTGAGTTCATTTTTGAGTTTTTAATAAATCGAATGAATATTTTCCTTAATCAAATTAAAATTCTTTCCTAACATTCCTCCTCCCTTGGTCTTGCAATTGCTCTTTCTATACAACAAGTTGACTGTAATATTTACGCAAGACATGCCTCTGATTTTAATCTTACCTTGAGATATTAGAAAGCACAAAGTTCAATTGATTGCCCGGCTGTCTGATACTGGTTCGACACACCCATACCATTAGGCAAAACGGCAGAAGCACTTAATGATAATCTTCAATGGAAAGATTGCCAACGCTGAAAAAGCCTTGCGTCGAAATCGAAATAAAATGTGAATCGGTGATTCGTGATTCGTAGGCGTACGACGGTGATCATCGCGTGATGGTCACACGATCGTTGTCTTTGTCGTCATCGTACACCTACAGTAAATTGACATTGGAAAAAAATCAGGTGATATATAGAAAGATGCCATGTGCGGTATCGCCCAAAATACCTTCAAAATAAAACTTCCCCCTTCAAATCATACGATTTTTGGCTTGCGAAACACGGAAACCTCCTCGTATAAACAGAAAGCACAACTGCTGATGATAAAGAAATATGCGATGAATGTATGACCCACTTAGACTCCAGACGACAACAACAATCAACGATTGTCTTTGTCATACATATAATATTCTATTATTATTTTTATGTTTATTAATGTAGTACGAAGCTTTTCTCTCCATCTCTGTGCTGGGTGTAGCTGTATGTTAATCTCACGCTCAAGCTTTTATTAAAGTTTCTGAGAGAAGCGATTACATATACTCAGATGGCATATCTATTCTTACTGAAACTCCTAAGCTATACAATAATGAGTGTGGTACTTTGATATTTGGAATGAACTGATTAAAGTCCATGTTCGCACTACCAGTTAACAAATACACGACCTAGAGAGTTGAAATTTTGTGTGTCTAAGTCCGAAATAGCATTTTTAGATTCAGCGTATGACGCGTGGCACGTGTGTGGCACGTGTGATGGTTTGAACTTTTTTTGGTTCTACTTTTTTTAAGTCATCTTTAACCACCTTCCACACGACCTAGAGAGCTGAAATTTTTTAGTTTCTAAGTCCAAAATAGTATATTCCGCGTATGACACGTGTCGGGTTTTGCAGATGGCGCGTGTGATGGTTTCAAATCGCACCATTTTCTCGTTTGTTAATGTCTCTTTTAACCAGCTTTCGCACGACCTAGAGGGCTAAAATTTTGTGAGCGACTCAATGTCAGGGGCCAATTTGGCCCGCGTTTGACGCGTGTCACGTGTTGTGTGTGGCGCCTATGAAGCGTGGAAAAAAGAAAATTCTTTGAAATAGCCCCGACCTCAAAAACATATATTTTGGCGATTATTACCAAATAATAAAGGACTGTGTGCCGTGTTTCGATGTATACATAAAAGTTTTTACCCGAAAAACGATGTATTTTTACATTTAATTGTTTTCTGTTTGAGTTTGAGAATCATTCAGTTGCAGAAATTACGTCGTAGATATATTTTATGTTAACTCTGAACCGTATAGGCTCAATATTATCTAATAAGGTGTTGTGGGAAGTGCAGTGCCCTAACACTATTTTATATACAAAATTGTGTGAAAACAGTGGATTTCCGGTATTGACTCCAAAGTCACAATCTCTTCTTAAATTCCTAAAGAATGTAAGTAGCTGTGATTATGTTTCCATATCATATAATGCGTTTAATGCGTTTCCATGAATGACAACGCAGTGTTAACTTAGGTTTATGTGCATGGACACACTAATTAGAGTTGAGTTTCGTTAAACCCAAATAAACTCCATACAACGAGAGCAGTTCAGTTAGGTTTGTCTGACATTTTATTTGTAAGAAACTACAACGTCTCTGTCAAATTAACTCTACTCTGTTCAGAGAAACTCTAAGGTCCGAATCGATAGCCGTTACAACAACTACAACTCATACCATTTAGTTATAGTTACGTCTATCGATTCGGACCTAAGAGTTTGCGTGCCATTTTCTTTACTCGACGAAACCCAACTCGACACAAACTCTGTCATGGAAACGCTGTAATACGTCTACTGAATAAAAGTCTGGAATGACGCATTTAATAAGCATGAATTAAAGAGAGTAAGAACCTAAGAAGTAAAACTAATATACCTATATCTCATATTTGGCGCGATAGACCGTTGCGGTCCAAGGCCGAGCTTCTCGCGACCATTTGTGTAGTGCATGTATATTTTTGGACACAAATGGAAAGGAGCTACAATTTAAGGCCGGATCCGAACGGCGAATTGAGAAGCTTTCCGTGACAAGTAAGTACTCCCGGAACGTTTGTCGGATATTCACGAGAAGTTAGACACCGTGAAAAATACTTTTGGTATTACTGGGATTTGAACCACGAACCTTCTGCTCAGTCGCAATGCGCATTTCCACGGCGCCACTAAAACTAAAGAAAGACGAAATATTCTCTGCCGTAACAACACATTTCGTAAAGTGGAGTGCAAAACTGGCCCAAAACTGACCGATAAATTAAATTTTGTATTTGACCAACTTGTTAAAGAAAAATACTCTCTGTGCTTATTGATTGCTTTTTGCTTCAACAATGCATTTCAAACAAACAATCTTGTGACTCCCTCATAAGCGGACATCTCTAACAACTGGACAAAAATACTGCGAAAGTGGGTGTCCGGCTATGGGGTATTTCACTGTATATCATAACTTGAATTTTTTTACAACAACAAATCTTTAATGAAAAATTTTGAATTTGTATTTTTTTTATAATTTGCTCAGACGCAAAGGGGCTTGCACCCTTTTAATGCTCGGCTATATGCTTGGCACGGCGTTGTCGTTAAGGAAAGTGACAATTGATATAATTTCATAAAGTTTTCTATTTGAATTGGCGTTAGGGAAAGTTACAATCAATGTATTTTTAAACGGTTGTTTAATTTAAGAAGAAAAGGGGAAATGTCGACGATTTTTAGAGATGGCTGGTTACTAGTGCAGTCACTCTACGTAATGAAAAAAATGGCCCATTACATTTTTCTCGTCTGCTCTCAATTATAAGTATTCTGAAGAGTCATGGAATTATTGCGAACTGGTTCAAATACAGTTTATTTAATATATTTTATAAATTGGAAACATTTTAATGTGTGAGTTAAGATTTATACATTCTATCCGTAAAATGTATTTATTTATTTTGATTATCTCAAGAAATCAAAAAAAATACGTCGGTGCTCTAGAACAGTAGTTGTCCGCGATTGAAAACGAAGCTGCAGATGTTGATTAGCCTGGAAGTGTATGTGGAAATTCTAACTTGGCTTACTAGATTGATTGGGCCTGCCTAGTCGTCCCAACTTCCGTATAGATTTTGCTCTATCAGTGTGTTGAATTTGGAAAGTTTTGACGATTTTTCATTGTAATTTTCATTTATTTATTTAGATACTTAAAAATTTCTCAATGGGAATGTTCACCACATGTTAACGCTTTTTCCACTAATACCTAAATTGTCACTTTATGAACTACATAATAAGTAGTTATGGCTTAAAACGAACGACTTACTACTGTGATAATAGGAATCAGTAGTAAATCCGGTCTGCAAAGTACTAATAAAACGTAATCTGGCGCAATAGGCGAGAAAGCATAAAACTAAATAAACAAACGACAAAATAATAAAAATGTTTATTAGAAATTCATTTGATAAGAACGTTGGGCAAATATTTTATACGTTGTTGTTGAGACTTTGTTAAGCTTTCATGTTAATGTGTGTCGATGTGGTATGTTGCAATTTTAAAACTAACAACAAATCATCGAAGTAATAAATATTTTTAACTGCGTACTGCTTGTACCTTCCGCCACTTTAACCATACATCATAGTGGTTTTTATTGTGCTGTAAGGGGGCGTCGTCACGATGACAAGCCCACAACTTCTAGCCAATCAGTTGGCAACAACATGTTTACGGAAACGATGAAAATCTCCCAAGTCTGACCTTCTCACAAGCAGCCGGCGCGACGTATTGTCGTTTCGTTGGCGTCAAAACATTTTACCTGCCAACTACAATATTTACATTGAAACACACAACAAAGAAACATAAAAATGATCGACCTAAATTTTTGTTTATTATTTTAAAAACCGGCTACTGCTCTAAGTTCTGTTTGCTTGCAGAAGGTTTTCAAGAAAGCTTTTCTTAGGCTGGGAGTACTAATCGCTCTCATGGTCATGTAGTGTGGCATGGTCATATAGTATGTGGAAATACTGATAAGTTGCGATAACGCTTTTGCGTAAGCAAGCATTAAATAGAGTAGATTAGACATCCTAAATTGTTTATCAGTTCTCGTTTCATTAAACCGCACACACCGCAGTATACCCAAGCAAGCTCAGTTTTTTTTTAAAATTATTTCGTCTGCTATCGCTAAACACAACATGTCTAGCGCTTATCAGCAAAAGCCGCAATACTCTGTTATCGACTATACTACTAATGAACGTCATACATAGAAAACTATTTTTAAATTCTCTATATTAACTTCGCGTGCCCGTGGCTGGCTGGCTGGCTGACGGACTGGCACACCAAAACTTGTAATCAATTTTTAACCCACTTCCTAAAGACCTATTTTGTTGAAACTTTGCACACATGGTTATCTCCAATGCCAACACTTTCTATAATTTGTCGCCCCTCGGGGTCGGGGGGCTCCCATACAAATATTTTACAAAATGTACCCGATTTCCTTCAAATTTTATACGTATGTGTATCTCCGGACGACACTTTTTGTAAAAATTTGGTAGTGATCGAGCCCGGGTCGGGGGGCACCCATACAAATTTTATAAAAAAAATAACCCGATTTTCTTTAAATTTTACACACATGTGTATCTCCGATGGAAACACTTTTTATAAAAATTTGTTAGGGATTGGGCAACGTGGTCGGGGGACACTCATACAAATTTTATAAACAAAATACCCGATTTTCTTTAAATTTTATACACATCTCCGTGTATCTCCGATGGACAACACTTTTTGTAAAAATTTGGATTGATCGGGCCGTGGGGTCCGGGGGCACCCTTACAAATTTTGTAAAAAAAAGTGGCCGATTTTCTTAAAACTTTATACGCGAATGTATCTCTGACAAACAAGAAATTTTGTAAAAAATTAGAAGTGAGCACGCCCCGGGGTCGTGTGTGGCACCCATACAAGTTTTATAAAAAAGGACCCGATTTTCTTCAAATTTTATACGCATGTGTATCTTCGATGGACAACACTTTTTGTAAAAATTTTGGCGTGATCGGACCTCGGTGTAGGAAGGCCCAATTAAAATTTTTATACACACATGTTTAATCCTATGGACAACGCTTTTTGTAAAAATTGGGAATTTGGAGCCCCTGAGGGCTGAGGGGCTTCCATATAAATTTTTTAAAATTAGCCCGATTTTCTTTTAATTTCATACACGTTTGTATCTCCGATGAAAACACTTTTTGTAAAAATTGTGGAGCGATCAGCGTAAGAGGGCTCCCAATTTTTTTTTAAAAAATGTTACCTGATTTCATTCAAACTTTGCAGATTGTGTATCAATTAGAGAATTTACACGAACAATTTAAATTTTTATTGGTGTTTTTTTTTTGTATTTAACATTCGAGTTGACCACAAAGATCAATCTGTGCCACACAAACACATGTGTTAAAAAAACAGATGTGTTTGTGTCTCAAAGATGACAGATTGTGATCTCTTTGGTCAATTCGAATTCAATATACAGGGAGTCCCCTAATTCGTCAACAATAATTTGGGAAATGATTCTTGGGTTTAAACAAAGAAAAAATCGTTCTACACAAGGGGCCTATCTTCAATCTATTTTTTGCACTGCCTCTTGTCAATTAGTTTATTTGGTGGTATGCCTAATAAATCAAGTAGAATCACTTTTATAAGCCTCAGTTACAAGAGCGGAGTTCAATGGCTTTTGGAATTTTTGTAATAACGATAAAAAAAACATTTAATGGAAAACATCGACTTAGAAACTAAACCAGATGAGATACCGGCCGGCTGTGACAAGTTTAATTTATTTTAAATGGCGTGATTTTGACTCAACATGCGTTGAGAGTACAAACGTACTTGTACAAACAAGACACTTGTCGCAGCTACGAGTATCTAATTCGCTCCTTGTCGGGGGCCGGTTTTTCTGTACGCACTACATTGCTTGTTTGGTTTCTTTTTCTTTGAAACACAACTCTCTGTTTACTTGATCACAGACTGCATCGCAAACAAAAACAAGAAAATGGAAAGTTGAAACTCTAACAAAAAACAACAACTGAATCTGTATTGTCACTGTAGTGTAACATATTTAAAACGTTCATTTATTACTTGGTTCATTTATAATGACAGCCTCATAATGGGGAAAAAACTATGACAGCCTCAAAATGGAAAATAGTCATGTTGCTTTCTGCATTTACATATATGTATCCCTTGTATTGTTTGGGGAATAAATAATTTTTGCTCTATTTACTAAAAATGTACATCGAGTATTTCAAATTCAATTTTGGTGCTAAAATTTTTTCTCTCTCTATATATTTCTTTTTTCTCTCTATTCCCTTTGCCTCTATTCCTTTTTCTCTCCATTCCTCTCTCTCTCTCTCTCCATTCCTTTCTGTCTATCTCTTTCTCGTCTCTTCACTATCTCTTTTTCTTCACTATCTCTATTTCTGTTACTCTTTCTCTTCCTTACACTCTGTCTCTCTATTCCTTTCTTATCTCTTTCTATTCCTATTTCTCTCTCTCTATTCCTATTTATCTCTCTCTCTATTCCTATTTCTCTCTCTCTCTCTGTTCCTATTTCTCTCTCTCTCTCTCTGTTCCTATTTCTCTCTCTCTCTGTTCCTATTTCTCTCTCGCTGTTCCTATTTCTCTCTCTCTCTCTCTGTTCCTATTTCTCTCTATCTCTCTGTTCCGATTTCTCTCTCTCTCTCTATTCCTTTTTCTCTCTATTTTTTCTCTTTCTGTTTCTCGCTCTCTCTCTATCTATCCTCTCTCACACACACACATTTCTAAATATTTTTTCTCTCTCTCTATTTCTTTTTTTTTCAATTTATGTTTCCCCCTTTTCTTTCAACCTCTACCTCCCTCTCTATCTCTTTAATTCAATCTCTATTACATTTACTCCCTCTCTTTTCTCTTTTTTTTCTTTCTCTCTCTCTAAATAGTACATTGTGTATACCCTTTGGTAGCAGAAATCCCTATTTTGGTGCAGTCCTCGTTCTCTTTGTGCGTCTCCATGTTCTTAAAGATTAGCATTTAAATTAACATTGAGAAAAGATGGAAATGTTTATCAATTTACATTACTGACAAGTGGTTGTGGTTGCCAATGTTTATCATTTTAATTCTTTCAATATTCGATAGCTTGTCAATTAAATCAAATCATTACTTTCATTTTAAACAACGTACACATAACTCCATTTCACCAACACATCAATCACATATTCTTGTTTCTTTGCTCCACATTTTCATTGGTTTACTATTCACTCTTCACTGACTCATTATTATAGAAAACACACTTTTGGGTAAAATTGCAATTTATTCATTCGAGTACATATACAACTGTCAGCGTATTTCCGTATGAATTCCGACAATTTGTTTATTAATCAACATTTTAACTCTAGAACACTTTTCAAACGAAAAAAAAACATAAATATCTGTCATTGAAAAATGTTTATTGTGTCACTGAAAAAAATAATAATTGCAACATAAGGTTTTCGCTTTTTACACAAAAAAAAACGATAAATTTGTTTGTAAAAATCATAATTTTTTAGTGATTATCGTATTCCGAATTGGTGGTGGTAGTTCTTTGGTTTAAATAAAAGTTTTTAAAAAAAAGTGTAAAATTGTAAATATTTGTGTGGCTTTTTGTGAAAAAAAAAATAACATCAACATTAATAAACAAAATAAAACATCAACAACAAAATTGAGCTGAATTAACTGCTGATCTGCGAGTCTGGTAATGGCGTACACACATAAAAAAATTTAAAAAAAATTAAAAATTTTAAAAATGGTATCAATTTCCTACTATTTTAAACAACAAAGGTAAAAATCACTTGTGGAAAATTGCTAAGAAAAAAATCAAAATCGGAAGTTGAAAAGAGATTTCTTTATTAAATATTTTATATAAAAAAATAGCCAACAAAACAAAACACAAAGGTGCCATAAAAGAACAACCCGTAAAAATTAAACTTTTTCATGTAAATTCTCTAATCGGATGTGCAATTGAGTCGGGTTAATTTTGAAATTTAGGGCCCGATCACTTCCATATATTTACAAAAATGTGAATAAAAATTTATATGGGAGTCGTGGGCGCCGTGGCTCAGTGGAAGTGCACATGGCTGCTGAGCAGGAGGTTCAGGTTCGAATCCCAGCAACACCCAAAAGTATTTTTCACGGTGTCCCAACTCTCGCGAATGGGTGACAAACGTTCCGAGAGTAATACCTTGTCACGGAAAGCTTCTCAATTCGCCGTTCGGATCCGGCCTTAAATTGTAGGTCCCTTCCATTTGTGTCCAAAAATTAACATGTGCAGCACAAATGGTCGCGAGAAGTTAGGCCTTGGACCGCAATGGTCTGTCGCGTCGAATATGAAAGTGTTTTCGTTAGATAAAACGATGTGTTCAAAGTTTGAATAAAATCGGGCTATAGAAAGTGGTTTGTTTAAAATTGATCACAAGATTTCACCAACCAGCCAGCCACGGGCTCGCGAAGTCAATATAAAGACTTTAAAAAGTCCGATGATACATTCCTGGTTTAGAGCTTTAAATGTTCCTTGTGCTTCCGAAAATTTCGTATGAAGTATTTGATTCTGAAACACACGAAAGGTTTTTTTTTAAACAAACTATTCTGGATATTGCTCTTGACCACATCCAATAATCGCCTTCAGATATGAGAGGGTTTTATTCAAATTTGCAAAGGAGCTCTGGAACGCAGTCTTCAGTATGGTTTTTAGCTCCTTCAGCGAAATGTACTGTCATGGTTCTTATTTTTTTTTTTTAAGCAAGAAAAAGTTTAAGTTGCATTGTCAGACGAATTCGGAGGCTAAGGAGGCATCACAACAGAGTTTTTTTTCTTTTATTTACAAATTTACAAGCAAACAGCACAGCACTGTTTTTCGTCGAAATTCAACAATTTCAGAATTTTGCTTCTCAAAACATCAGGTAATATGTCTTGGCATTAGCAAAATGTGAGCAATCTAACTAACTGAGATTGTCCTTAACCAAAGTCTTCACTTCGTCGGTTTTTGAGGATGTCCAGATTGCTTATCATTTTTAACGTCTTCATCGATTGTGTATTTGCTGGGTTGTCAAGACCGCTTGTAATTTTCAACGTCTTTATCGGTTGATGATGTGCTGGGGCTTTCATACAATTTGGTTATCTTCAACGTATTCACGGCGTTCTTGAAAAATTTTGTTTTGCTTTGCCGATTCGGTTGACAATCCCTCCTCCCTTTCCACATTTGCTGTCATTTGGTGCAGCTCCATAATCCTGTGTGAGAGTAAACAAACGTCGTCAGCGTAGTTCAGATGTTTGAGTTGAGATGTAAGAGTCCAACGAATTCCTCCGTTTCCAGTTGATAAAGCTGCACGAAGCACATCGCTAATCACCAACAAAAAAGGTATCGGCGATAGAATGGAACCTTGTCATACCCCATTTAGGATCTCGAATTCCTCTGACAGCTTTCTTCTATGCAGCACATGACATTTAAAGCCATCATAGGTTGCTTTAAGAATAGCTATTATTTTATCGGGTATACCTCTCCTGTGCAAGGCAAGCCAGATAAACTTGCTATATTGCTTTGGCAAAGCCGGCTTGGCTTACAACAACAATAGCATAAGCATAAAGCCGAAAATAAATCCCAATAATTTTAGGATTAAGAAACTAAAGCCATTTTATATTTATGGTGCTCACCGTAAGGCGCTAAAACCAAAAGCTGTTGCTTTGTAAAGCAGGGTATTGATGTGGTCAACACAGGAGTGCGGAAACCTGCTTGTTCGGCATCGAGTGTATCTTCCAGATGTTCCTTAATTCGCTCAAGTACTACTTTGGCTATTACCTATGCAAGTGTAGGAAGAACGCAAATGCCTCTCCAGTTTTCGCACTCCATAAGACTATCTTTTTTAGGGAGCTTGCCATCATTCCCTTTTCCACTCGTCGGGGAAACTTTCTGCCTTCCAAGCTCTCTATGAGAGGATATAAATTTCTGCTGATGTCATTGGAGCGGCACGCAGAAGCTCTGCGGGTATATCAGAAAACCGTAAGTACAACAAGAGAATGCAACACGCAGATGCCGAGCCCAGCAGAGTCACCAATGACAATGAATATATCTTAAAGTTGGATATTACCGATGGTCCTACCGACTTGTTGTGCTTAAGTGCGTTGATCGCGGTAGCGATCTCATCTTCACTGGGAGTTGAGGTGTGCATTCGGGAAATTGTTACTTCCGGCAGCTTCGTTTGATTTGGGTGCATATCGTTGGCGAATACACGGTTAAGGACCATAGAAGTTACTTTATTGCACTCTTAAATGAAATTTTAATGTAAATTCATTCTCTGTTCAATTTTTTGTTCCACAAGTTAAAATCTTCGAATACAACAAAACACATGTTTCTTTTTCGATAGCCAACAATAAAGTAGGTTTCCTTTATGGGGCTACCAATACGTCATGGACAAGTGCACAATATAAGAACCAAAAAATTGTGACAATTGGAAATTCCTCTTTTTTTATCCCATTTTTTTGCCAATAAGAGGGCAATTTAAAGTTACTTCTCAATTTACTTTAACTTTGGTGGACTGTGTGCCAAAAAACTTAATGGCTTTTAAATGAAGGTGGTGATTTTTTCATTCATCTTTCCATCCCCAAAGCTGTCGCTGTAAATCGCAATATCTAAATATGTATTTTAATTGCTCTTAAGCTTGCTTACCGCTTGACTTCGCCCAAGAGATTTTATATTCAAGTGGAAATGCTAGACACATTGTCTTTTGTGTAAGTACTTCCCTTAGCAATGGACAATGACATCCGGCTTAGATACATTATGCATACACGTGGGTGCATACATGCAGACATGAGTTGTTTTCTCTTATCTACCAATAATGTATAACCCCTAAATTGACTCCTACGTTATAGTACGAACGACCACCGCGCTACACATTCGCATTCATTAATCTGACGGCTCCCGCATAAATTCCACTTTCATTCCGTTCGAAAAGAATGAAAGTGAACAAAGCGCTCAATTAGCATTTTGTACTACTGTGTGGAAGTGATAAACGCTCAATATGCTCCTTAGGAGCGTTTACGTTTGCATTTTATGCCTGAAGTTTAGCTCCCTCGTACATTATTTGAGTCGCGTTCACTGTACTGTTTCGTTTTTACTTTAGTGTTCACCAACGGCTGCTGGTTGGCGAACCAAACGAAACGACGGCGTACGTGCAAATATCTATATGATATGCAATTGTATAAAATCTTATCTTTTAGTTTAATTTTGTTGATAACAAAACAACATCTACATCAACAAACTAGACGCGCTTGAAGTAAATTCAATTAACATTCGCTAAGAGCGGTACTCATATTATTTTTCCATTGTGATAACAGCAAAAAGACGCACACGAAGCTACAAATCACGAAGGTGAATAATTGTTCTCCTATCAAATATCATCAGTTTGTAAAAAAGTGCCAAATTAAAAAACTCACTAAATTTAATAAATATATCAGGTCGGATGTGGTTAAACTTTACATATAGATATATTTCAAGTACATATTATCAAGTGATTTTTACTTTTAGTTGTTATTCTGGAATTATTTGTGATTAACATTAACTAATTATAATTTATTAACACGCACATACACTTAGAAAAAAATCTAATCAAGGGTGAGATCAACAGCAAAGCAGAATAAACAAAAATTAAACAAACAAACAAACAAACAGTTGAAGAGGTCTTTCGTTTTATTTTGTTAACCGGAATTTAAATTACCTTTTATTTTGCGTGACCTAAATATAGTGACGATTCATTTGTGTCCATTTGCCAAAAAATATTTATTATATTAGGTAGATGCACCCAATTGTTTACGTAATTGTGATAGTTTTGCAAAAAATTTAAAAGTCGACCTTCTGACCTCTACTTTTCATGAGAAATTCATAAATCTATAGATAAGAATAAGTTCAAGTCAATAAAGCGAAATATTCTTACTATTACAGTACGAAGTTAATAGGTAAACACCAAATATCAAATAACCGTACTGCATAGTGTAAAATTCTTTACTTTTTAATATAAAATTAGCATGTAAACACCAATTAATGCCAGTTAACCACCATGTCAGCCAGTTCCTCTGAAATTTTTATACCAAATTATACCTTAGTGTTTAGTGCGTTAGTCTTCTGAGCGGGAGGTTCGAAGTTCGAGTCCCAGAAATACACCAAAAATCTTATTCACGGACCCATCTCTTGCAAATGTCTGACAAACATCCGAGAGTAATAACTGTCAACGAAAGGCTTCTAAATTCTCACCACAACGCTCTGTCGCGTTGTTTTTTTTTTATATCGGAGAGATAATTTAACTGTCAGAATTCATTCATTCTCCGAGAAAAATTTATTTCTGTGAGTCGTTTTTTTATACTTCAATAATTTTCACTTTGAAAAAATCTACAGAACATTTTTTGACAGCTGTGATTGTTTGTTCTTTAAACATGAGACATGTCGACTAAAAATAAAACTTTTCTCTGGTACTAAAAAAAACACAGCAAATAAATTTTTTGAGAGAAAACAATTATCAGATATATCGGATATCTCGGAACTTGGATTACTCAGTTTTCTTCGATTACTCAGACATCAAAACAAAACACGATCCTTATTTATTATGTTATTTAGTAATTACATTTGCTAACTTCAAACCCAAAACCACGGTTATTATGTCAGGCAAGAGTTTAGGTGGATTTCGTGGTGAATGCTTTGTAAATGGAACGAAAATCCGAATTAACTAGAAATTCTCTGTTTTTGGTATTTCACTAACAACACCCACTAACACTGATCGAAATCGAAAACATCTTCAGATATCTTTTTCCTTTTACTTGCTAGGGCCATTTTTCTTACCAAAAAAAGCATTCCGAAATTAACTAAAGAACATTTCTGAGAGTTTCTTTCACCTACTACTTTTTGCTAACAATAGTTACGGTATCTAAAATGTATAAATAACACTAAAAAAAATGTGCGTCTAGTTTAAATTTTATCCAATGCAATAATTAATATTTTTGCACTCAACTCATTTGACATATTTGCTTAAGCCTTATATATAATAAAATATTTAACAATATTAATAATAATAATAATATGTATAATATATAAGAGCAATTTAGTTTCGGACATAGAGAATCCCACTAAAATTAACTTTCCGATCAATTGTCAAGTTTCGCGAACTTTGCTAATCAAACAATTTTTTTTTTAAAGGAATCATGCCCAACGGCTGACTCTTATGCGTGATAAAAAGTCCTATTGTGCCAACTGTGATGCTTTTTTCTATGAAGCGCGGTAATCATCATACTTGGCTCTTGAACCGGTGTCCGGTCCTGGCCTTCCGCAAAAATCTCTTGCAAAGCGCACTACCTCCTCAATAAAAGGTCGAGTTTTTAAGACATACTAAAGTTAGGATCTACCTAACTCATCTCATCCATCCAGAAACTCACAAAAAACTACATGATCCGTTATAACTTCCTTATTTTCTTCACTCTGTCACCGGAGACAGCTTCAGTTTATTCAGGTGGTGTATCAAACACTAATGGTCAAATAAAAGCCCACTAGCATTCTCAGTGCTTTAACAACCGCCTGACGGTCAGAGATTTATGGATCCTTTAATAATTAATACCACTAACTAGGTGTTCTCGGCGAATTATCCATGCCATTTATTTTGGCCTGGAATACACTCGGAACACTTTTCAGATGCACCGAAACTTTATTTTTGGGTCCAAAGACACTAGCGGCTACTTCGGATTTTATCTTTTATTCACCACTATATCAGACTTGACTTTTCGGGTCATAAGCATCTAACATTTCCGTTGATGCAAAAAAGTGACAGTCAGATACAAAATGTTATATTTACCTCCTTATTAATATTCAAACGGTCCAAAACGAAATACCTCACCTCAACTGCCTGCGACTAACAAATAATAACATAAATTGTAAAAAGAAATAACCATCAAACAATAAATGTAGAAGAACAAAAAAAAAACAGGAACGTACCTAACTCGCTTAACCCTTTTTATATTCCCACAAACAAACAGATATGCCGTTGTTTACAAAAAAATCAAACAAACCCACAAACCTGCCTGACGCTGTGCAACACAATGACAACAACAATGCCACAAAAACGTCTGCAACAACTAATGGAAGTGGTGGGGCAACAGTTAACAATATCCACCGAAACGAAACAAATGCAACAAAACCGCAATTGGTATTTCACTGTCAGCTGGCCCATGGCAGTCCGACGGGTCTAATCACAGGATTTGCCAGCGTTCGTGAGCTGTACAAAAAAATCGCTGAATGTTATGACATTCAGGTGGAAGATATCCTCTTTTGTACACTCAATTCACACAAGGTGGATATGTCGAAACTTCTGGGCGGGCAGATCGGCCTCGACGACTTTATATTCGCCCATCGAAAGGGCCGACCGAAAGAGATTGAAATCATCAAATCAGAGGACGCCCTGGGCCTGACGATCACGGACAATGGTGCCGGCTATGCCTTCATTAAGCGCATCAAAGAGAACAGTGTCATCGATGGCATCGAACACATCTCCATCGGAGATCACATAGAGAAGTTAAACGATGTGAATATGGTTGGGAAGCGTCACTACGAAGTTGCGAGACTTCTTAAGGATATTCCGACCGGTGCCACTTTTACCATTAGACTGGTTGAGCCAATGAAAAGCGGTTTTCAAGGAATCGGCCCACGAACACAACCGAAGACGCAATCCGGCGGCAAAGGCTACGGCAGTGGCAGAGAGACATTACGGTTTAAGGCGAACGGCAATGTGCAAATCGAAGAGAAGTTCGACGACTCGACGCAGCTGGGTATTGAGGCGATAAACGGTCTACTCGAGTCCTTTATGGGTATCAACGATGCGGAGTTGGCTACACAAATCTGGGACCTTGGGGCGGACAAGACCAATTCGATGGATTTCGCGGAGGCAATTGACAATTCCGATTTGGAATCGTTCGGGTTCACAGACGATTTTATAATCGAACTCTGGGGTGCTATAACAGATGCTAGGCGTCGAAAGTCGAAAAATTAGTTTGACCGTGGTACTATATATATATATTTACTATCTAATATTATTGCTATTGTTTTTATAATTATTATTATTATATTATTATTTTTTCATGCATCATAAATTTTTTATGTTTATATTTTATGCAGCACAGCATTTAAATGAAAGTGAAAGTGAACGAAAACGAGCGAGCAAAATAGAAAAAAATGTCACAAATTTTTGTTATCATATTTTTATTTTTGATGAATTTTTATTATTACCTATTCTAAATTCTATAGATTTTTGTAAAATAAAAAAAATTGTAATTTGTGTAATATTTAGAGATTAATAATATAATGTGAAGAACTTTGATTTTTGATTAGAAATACTTTTGTTTTTGTTTTTTATTTTATCTTTGCGACATTTTTTTTAACAGAAATTTGATTGACTAGGTAAGTGAGGGTATATATGCGTTCATATGATCTCATCTCTGTCATGTACAGCGAAGAGGCACCGTTTTTTTTTTATTTTAGTGTTGATTTATATCACAAGTCTAAGTCGAGAATTGTTGTAAAAATATCTTGAAATAGGAATTCGACGCGCCGGCTTCAAAAACTCTTGACAAAAAAAGAAAATTGAAAAATTGCGCGTTCGGTGTATTCACCCCTATTCTGACACTAGAGCTACAGGACAGATTCGATATTGGTTTGAATCAAGAAGAAGGCGAAGTAAAAAGGGCTGTTTCATCAAGACAATGCACGGGTGGTGTGTAGTCACCATGGCAAAAATCCATAAATTGGGTTACGAACTGCTACCCCATCCAGCATATTTTCCAGATTTAGCCCCTGCGACTATTTTCTGTTTCCAAACTTGAAGAAAAGGCTGGACGGTAAGAAGAGATTTCGGTCTAACGAAGACGCCTACTTCAAGGGCCTTGAGAAAACCTGTTGTTTGGAAGGAATAAAAAAATTGGAAAATCGCTAGACTAAATGTATCGAGCTTAAAGCTATGTTTTGAGAAATAAAACGCTTTTTTGCCGAAAAAAATTTATTTTTTACCCCAACTGACTTATCAAACCACCCCCGTATAATACGCAAAGAAAACGTCAGTTTATACGGTTGGTTTTTGTAGTCGGCTTTGTATCCGGATATAATAATACGTGGGCGCCGTTGCTCAGTGGTAAGTTAATGGACTTCTAAGCAGGAGCTTCGAGGTTCGTATCGCAGAAAACACCACTTCTGAGCAGGAGGTTCCTGGTTCGAATCCCAGAAAACACCAGAAAACAAAAGTATTTTTCAGGTTTCCCACCTCTCGCGAATGTTTGACAAACATCCGAAGGTTATGACTTGTCACTTCTCAATTTTCCGTTTGGATACGGCGTTAAAAAGAAGGTTCCTTCCATTTATGTGCAAAAATATACATGCACAACACAAGTGCTCGCGAGAAGCTAGGCCTTGGACCGCAATGGTCTGTCGCTCCAAAATATTATTATTATTATAATAATACCCAAAAGATTGACGGTTTATCCGGCATAGTTTTAGACTTTGGTATACGGTTCGTGTATCTGATATACCATATAATATAAGTATAAGAACATAATCGTACTTGCGTTGATATAATGGAACACAGAAACATTATCATGTGCAAATGCACAGAGCCCCACTTTTAGGTATAAATAGTGCTAAACGACTTTTAAACTTCCGCCACCCATAAGAATTTTATAAAAAAAAGTACGCGATTTTTTTTTAAATTTTATACGGATGGCTATCTCCAATGAACAAATTTTATAAAAAAGCTAAAGAAATTATATATAAATTTTTTTTGCAAAAAACAGCGGCTTACCGGCCAGAGCGCTGGATATTGGTACAGAAGTCTCAAGTTCGAATCTGCCTTGAGCTTTTTCAGTATTTTTTTAATTTTTTCACGTTTTGTGTAATTGCACGGAAGCTCACCACTGTAATAACCTTACTGAGATACAAAGTAAAAATATTTGCGTTTGCAAAGGTGGTAGCATTCCTCAAAAATCCGATCCAGTTTTAGACCGATATGACATATGGTTATATTTTTGACATTTTTGCTATCATAGAATAAAGAAAATTTCAGGTGTCGATTGACCATTACTTCTTGTTAACTATGACTTCAAACATTTTACGGTTGATAAATCGTTTACCAAATTTTCAACTAACATGAGTAAGCTCTAAGATTAGAACGTCCCGTTGAGAAAACTACTGCCTCTTAGGTCTACCGAGGGTTGAAAGATTGTTTAGATGGTAAACATCCCTGACATTTGCCAGCATGAGTGAAGCTCTAAAATTAGAACGTACCGTTGAGAAAACTACTGCCTTCTTGGTCTGTTGAGGTTTAAGATATTGTTTAGATGGTAAACAACCCTGACAGTTGCCAGCGCCAAACTGCTTTAAGGCTTAAGATTGGTGCCTCATCCATTGTTAAGCAAAAGGAATTTGTTTTGAAAGAACGACTAAAATTGGAAAAAAATGGCTCGGCGAAAAGCAATTTACATCAAGCAACAAGGATACGTTTTGTTATTTTTTTGTAAATAGATCAGGCCCATACACGGAACTTTGTGTTAGCAACTTCCTATTACGGTTACGTTCTTTTTATTGAAGTGCTCGTTGAAGTGATGATTGAAAATTCACGTCCACAGCTAATTGTTTGCTTGCATTAATGTTATAGTAAAACGTTAATCAATAAAAGATTTAAAAAAAATAGAATGAAAAGCTGCTTTTTTTCGAGGGAAAAAAATCAAATTTCTAAATCACCTAGTAACAGAACTGCAACTTGTTGGTGGCTCCAACAGAGATAAGTGAATGACCAGATGTTCTTCAGTGCATTTGGCAGTGTGCCGCACGCACTACACACATTCATAATATATTATATCATTCACATGGTGAACATATGCGGATTTATGCGTGTTTGGTCATGGACACCGCATGGGTACTTAATTTGGCCTGAAATGGTTTTCTGCGTTGCATGAAAATGAAATGAACAAATCGACTTGTAACAGAGCCGCGTGTTTCGCTATTCCCATTGCGCTGGGTCGGCCATTGGCTGTGTATTCTGATTATAATGTGGTATGTGTGGGTTTTTTAATTTCGCATTTAATGTTTTCGTTTTCTTTGAGCTTTTTCTCCTCCTCATAAACAAACGCTTTAGCCGCTTCAGCACATCAGTTCCCTCAAAAGCTGAATTGTTAACATAAACATTTTTGTTTTGCTCAGTTATATCTCGTTCTCAACGCCAACGAATCACCCCACTCAGTGTGAACTCCGCACTTGCCGGAGTAGTATCGCGTCGCAAAGCGTACAGTATATTTTTAAAAAAATCCATAGTGTAACAAAAAAAAAACATCCCGTGAACCAAAGAGAAACGCTAGTTCTTAAGATCCTCTACTATGATTATTGAAATTTGTCTTTTGAGCCGTGAGCGCTTAGCATAAGAAACGTTTTGACTGATGCTACAATTTCCTTTGTTATGAAATCAGTCTAAAGGAGAAAAAAAAGTATTTTTTCTTTAACGTCAGTATTCTGCAAAGTATCTATATAGTTGTTTCGTACTAGAAGTGGACTTTGAAACCTTGCTGTCGGCTTGTTCTTAGCAAATTCGTGCGGATATACATAGAAAAAAATTCATATTGATTGCCAAAAACGGACGTATTACGTACACAGTCGAGCGGTACCAGCTGGCTGACAGAGAGTATAGCTCATGTGAATTAACAAGTACCTACAGTATTCGCCTTAAGTGCACTTCTTCAATATAGCCACATTAGCACACAAACACCTTGTCTGTCTTGCCTTGCCTTTCCTTGTGCCTTAGTCAATGACAGTCGAACAAATTTTGTTCTGAATTTGCATTTTGAATTAGTCTCGCATAGATACGATTTGTCGTGTGGTGAATTTATGGATACAGTTGCTAAGTGAAAATATAAGTTATAACAAAGTGAATTGCATTTAGCCTCAGTGTCAGTTCTGTTCGTGGACACGCGAAGATCGTTGTGCGGAAAAAAACATCTCAAAAAGTCATAATTATTCCTCTTTGGTGAGTAACTTGTGCAAACGTTTGTATACGCCAGTGAAAGTCTAAACAAACAACGACAACCGCAGGAAGTTTGGATGATTGTTTGGATTATTTAATCGGAGTCTTGCTCACACTGTAAGCTGTTTACAACAAACTTTTTAATTTACAAAGATTGTAAAGAAGGTACGTTTGAATTTTTCGTTGTTGAGTATTCGTAGTTTTTTATTTTCCTAATAAGCATTCTTTCTGCATGGCACTGAAAGATATATCATATACATGGTATGATAAACAAAGTCTTCAAATTATAATAAATTTCCTTTGGCAAGCAAAAAGGTATTCAACTTTGTATAAGATCTTATATTTGTTAAACATTTCATTTTAAATTGCGCTTGGTAAAGAAATCTTCAGCCTTCTATAATTGGCACAGCGTGTAAATTAAGGTAACTAACAATGGCGGGAAAAAGAGAATATATCGATGTTCATGTATCTTGAAAGCCTACGATTATAGTGAATCGGAAATACAGGGTTTGGTAAAGATTCGTTTTAAGAAGCTTGTTCGAACCAACTAAAATAAATTTTTGACAAGATTTGACAGACTGTTTTGTCTTGGCAAGTAGTCTTCCTCTCTTTTTTTTATTTCCATACCTGTGGTCTCGTCTTAGCGTCCCGCTTAAAATCTCACCATCAAGCGGCTCAATGGTTAGTGCGTTAGACTACTGAGCGGGAGGGGTGGTTCGAAGTTAAAATCCCAGAAAAACACCAAAAAGCTTTTTCACAAATGGTTGACAAACGTCATAGGGTAATAACTGTCATTAGAAACCTGCTTTGTTCGCCTTTCGGAAATGACTTTAAAGTGTAGGTTTCTTTCATTTGTGTTCAAAAATATAACATGCACAACACAACTAACTACATCTTTGGGCACAATGGTCGGCTGCGCCAAATATCATCAATTAATGAATTTTAAAAATTTAGCATGATGTCAGACCCATTTAAATCTCGTTACATTGGTCTGTAAAAGTGTAGAGTCTCGTAAGTAGTAACATGGCTTTTTTCTAACACGGGTAATAGTGCACCGCTTCTTGCCGAGCACTCAAGTCTTGGATCTCTATGTAAGAACTGATAAATCAATGTTTTATACCCAAAAAGGTTAAGATGGTATGACTATGATTCTGGTTTCCATAGAGTCTTGACAGATTACAGTATAGACTAAGATGGTTTTAAGCAACAGTGAGCGTATTTCAGATTTCATTTGGTTATCGGCTTCTTCAATTGATTAAAACTTAAGCGGCTAACAGACTATCGAACTTGACTGGAAGTCAAAACGTTCAGATTAGTAGGATGGTTTGGCAGTCAAGCCAACAGACAAGATCTAATATTCAAAAATGATTCAATTGTTGTATAGAAGCATACAGAAAAATCATATAGAAAAGCTTTTCCAAAGCTGTTGTTAAAATTAACTGATTGAATGACAAATTGTACTATCAAGTTCGAAAGTCAGTCTGACAGACTTTAGATTATACGAAGGCGGACTGAAAAATAATTTTCGATACCCTCCGAATAATACGATTTCTGAAAGCCCTCAAAATAGGCCTCTCTTTTAGTGATGACTTCCTCATTCAACTCAAATCTCTTACCACCGAGCCATTTCTTCAGCTTTGGAAATAGATAATAGTCGGAGGGGTTCAAGTCTGGAGAATAATAATCATGTAATTTTGCCATTGCGACTGTGGACTTGTATGCCGGGGCATTGTCTTGATGGAAAAGCACTTTTTCTTCGCTAAATTCGGCCGCTTAAGCTTTAAATAGGCGTCAAATCGATCCAACAGTTCAGCATAATATACGCTGGTGATTGTTTTGCCCTTATCAAGATAATCAATGTGAATGATACCGCGTGCAGCTGGCAGAAAATTTAACAGAAAACATTTTAAGGATAATAAGTATGAAAGCCTACATCCCTTTGATACTATTAGCGCTATATTTTGCCTAGGCCAATTACTTTTCAGCCCACCCTCGTACATAATTCTGTTTGTTCACAGAAGGGGCCACTATACTGTACAGCACATTGTTTTTTTAAATACTTTATATTTAACTTCGCGTGCCTGTGGCTGGCTGAAACACCAAATATTGTGATTAAATTTTAACCCACTTCCTAAAGCGCGGTTTTATTAAAACTATGCACACATGTGTATCTCCGATGACAACACTTTTTATTCAAATTTTTGGCGCCTCGAGATCGGGGGGGTTATACCTGTCTGTCGCGCCGAATATTATTATTATTATTCATTTTATATCTCCGACAACACATTTTGTAGAAATGAAATGATAGGAAGAGCCGACATCGAAGGATCAAAAAGCGAAGCGAGTGGCGACGAGCGATAGCGGCGGGCTCCAAATTTTTTTTTAATAAATTTACCCGATTTTATTTAATACGCTAAACAAAATAATAATAATAGTAGCTGACACTACCACCTATCCAAAATGTTGAACAATTTTGTTAAAAATGGGTTGTTTTTTCGAATTAAAGTGCAGCCTCAGTTTTCGTGCCACCTCAACTCTATATGTAAGAAAGTGTCTATTGAATGAATTTTGCTTTCGACAATATCAACTGTGGTCAGTCAGATGACACCTCATACATATACGAGGGTGGATTGAAAATTTCGCGTCCTAAGAAGGAAGACTGTGAAGACTGAAGCTTCATATACACTTGCGAGTCATTATCACTTGATTGCGTTTTAGTTCAACTGTAATCAGTTGCGGAACCCATCTTGCAGCGTTTTGAGTGATGTTTTGAGTCAGTTGATACGAAATGCCGACAGTCTCAGCTATCTGGGATTCGCTACCTACTTTTAAGTAAAATTTTTTGATTGGGCCACAATTTTCTAAAGTTGCCATCATATCTTTATGCAATCTGGTAATGTTTTTTTTAATTTTTAATTATTTTTTTTAAATCAGCTAGATATAGGATTGGATTTATCCCATTTTTCGCCCAAATTGCTCTAGTCAACATCAATTAATTAAGTGTGTGAACCAAACTACATGAAACAAAAGAATGAACTTCGCAGAGTTACTCTGGAAATCTTGGGTGATAAATGGGGAGAAGTACTTATTTAAAAAAAAAAAACCGAAATGAAATTAAATGTTCTTCTTTGTCAATACTGGCCTTTAAATTACTTTTTTAAGCATCACACTAAAAAAGTTTGGTCTTTTCTCCACTAATTGCCCATTACTAGTTATTGTAGCGTGACTAATAAAAAGAAAGCCACAAACCCCAGCAGCTTATTGTTTTAATTGCTGCTGTGCCACGTTGTATATTCTACTCAATAAATGGAAAATTTATTATTAAATACATAATGTACCAGTAGAACACGCTTGACAACAACTTATTGTTCTGTAGAAAAATTACTATTTGCTCCTCAACTCTTTTGCAAGTTCAAGGAAGAACTATCTTCGTTTACTCAGAGTCATAGCTGGTCAACGCACGAAGTGACGGAAACGCTAATTACACTGGCAACTAACTTAATGTGATTCTTAAATTGCTTTATGGAATGCAAGCAAATAAGTAATTTGCTCCACGTCATATCTTTTTTCTTCTCTTATTACATACAAACACGCAATTGTAATTTCCCCTTCTTACTACGATGAGGCGGCGACATGTGTGTTGCAATGACATAACTCTGCGCTTATCGTCACATCGTGCGTAAGATGAATGTAAATTTGTGCTCGCGTACACGTAACAGGAACAGTGTAACAAACACTCCATGTGTTTTTTATTCATTCTGAAATTCATATATAAATACACATACTCTTTGACAAGTGTACAAAATGCATAAGTACAAAAACAAAGCTCTTGAGCTTCTTACGAGTATGTAATCAATTGTTGTTGTGTTGTTGTTGCTGTTTTTGTTTAGTATATCCCTAGTTGTTTTGCAAAATTATAATAAATTGATAAAGCGCATATCGAAACCATTTGTTTACAACTTAGTTGTATGACTTTTATATACATATATGTATATACGAGTATGTACTTTTGTTTACAATTATTGCGTAAAAATATGAGACATTTAACGTACAAATATGTTACGGTGGAGTGGCATATGGACCAACTTTAGGTGGTACGGTACAATTCTCTGTATTACTGCGATGTTTTTCTAGTAACGCTGTTATGCTGGATTTTTTTATCAACACACAACTACAATTTGTTAATAAAAGGAATTCTAAGAATTGTATCTTTTAATACATAACAAAAAACAACCCCTTAAAATTAAAATGTTCATGGAAATTCTCTAATAACCAAAAGTATACTGAATTCCACTATAAATGCTGAAATATAATAACACATATGAAGCACTGCAACCCAACAACAAAACAACTCCAATCGTAAAGCAAGCAGCGCTGTTCACAGCGCACACAGAACATAGTCATTATAGTATGAAATGATCTGATGCTGCTATATGGGAAAAAAATTTGTATGCGCCCCGATCACTCTCAACTTTAAATAGTATTGTACAGTATTGTCACCGTAAATATACATGTGTGGAAAATTTCAATAAAATCGGGCTTTGTGAAGTGGGTTAAAAATTGATCACAAGATCTGAACAGCTAGCCAGCCACGGGCACGTAAAGTTAATATTGAGAATTTAAAAACCATAACCACCACAAAAAAATTGATAGCGATGCGTAAATTGAGAATTTTTTTCAGTTTTCGCAGGGGTAGTAACCCCTATGAAAGGAAAAACTTACGCTATCGCAAGCCGAGCGCTAACCAATTGTTTTAAAACAAGTCCCATCAAATTTTGACTGGTAGAAGCCGAGATATACGATACGACAAACAAACGTTCAAATGTACACACGTTGTGTAATACAGGAACATCGGTTATGTTTTTCATAAGATAAGAACACACTATACATATAAATGCCCTGTAGTGGTTATTGGTTCCCGCACAATGCCAATGAACATACAAGCAAGCAATTAAGATAACAGAGTTAAGTTATTTATGTAGATATGAAATTATGCGATAGAAGAGTGAAACATGATAAGGGACATGCGACATTGTAAGACATGTTGATCACAACAAGAGCAACATTTTGTTGCAGGAAAAGAATACCTCCACAAATTTCCCATGACAATACTTTCTATTAAAATTTGAGTGATCGGGCTGTGGGATCGGGATCGAACTCCGAGCTCCACCAATGTGGTATATTTTTGCCTCTTGGAAAAATGAGAGGGCAGAAAGTGCTTTATTAAAAGCACATGTGAGTAACTTAACCTTGTTGTCAAGTTCATTAGTGCCAAGGAGGGGGGGGGAGGGGGATTGCAAAATCAGAGTGTACGTTTAAATAGTGTTTGAACGTTACTCGGTATTTAAGCCAGTCAGTCTTCCTATGATTTCTATAAGGTGATTGGCGAGGGGGTTTGTCATCTAAACTGAATTGTATGTACCGGTGATCGGAGAAAGAATGTTCAGCCGATACCTTCCAGTCTAGAATTATTTGGTTGAGAGAGTCGGTGACAAGAGTATATAATAGAACAATAACAACCGCTGAATTTTGGCTGGGCTTATAACCCATTAAGGGTAAGTAAATGTAGAAGGCAATTGAATGCGACAATCCAAAAAGTAGATATACATATACATTTTTTTAATTCGTATATTTAGCTAGAAATTAAATTTATTGATTATTAGAGTGTGGTGCCGTGCCTATTGACCCATTGTCCCCCTACATTTTAATGATTTTGCTTAAATTCAAGAATCGATTAATGGATTGTCGTTTGTTAAATTAAGTCGTTGTATGGCTTCTTTAAAAGCCCCTGTCTTTCAGTTTCTTATGTTGTAAAATTACGTTTGTGTGGACATGTTACATTTTAATACGTTTTATTACGTTACCTACATAGAATGTAATGCTAGTGATATCTAACTAATGAAAATGACTTATATTTTAAGCTGGAACACCGCAAATAAAGTTTCTAATCTTATGTTATGCAGTGAGGGTAACAAATCTTATATACTAGCTAATAACGCCGGGGTTTTCCATTCCCTCAAACTCTCTAAGACCCATCCACACTTACAGATGGGTCTTGAGGTATATTTATTGAACGATTTTTTTTTGTACTTAACTAACTACTTACTACTACTTAAAGGTCAAGAGGATTTAGAGTTTCTAAGGAAGGATATACTGGAATGAAAGTCAAGGATTTTCTGTGCATTTTTGGCCAGATGCAACATTCTGTGGTGGGTAAGCGAGACAAAAGAGCGGTACAGACCTAAGGTTACGTGGGTTGGTGTGAATGGAAATCATTTCCAATAGTGCGGGGGAGTCGATCGTTCCAGTTAATAATTGGTGCACGAGGAGTATATCAGCGACTTCGCGATGTTTTTAAGGGTTCGAAAGTTAATTAAATTAAGCCGATTTTGTAGGGTGGTTAGATATAGTTGTCGGCCCATGGGACCGCGTAAGGCAAAACGAATACACCTGCGCTGCACAGCTTCAATTTTAAGGGAGTGAGTGTCGTGAAATTGTGACTAGACTTGGCTGACAAAGGTAATGTAAAGGGATTTTATAACATAAGGGCTCGAAAATTCTCTGGACCATAGTTTTATGAAACCGAGAGAAGAATTTGCCTTATGTATAATTTGATCAATGTGTGAACGGAAGTTTAGCTGCTTGTCACAGATAATACCCAGATCGCGAATAGAAGAGACTGAGAGAACTGGTTCGTTCCGAAAATAATAGGTTCTATTGGGAGGGGGAAGTCGTTTGCGGGAGAAGGCAATGTATTGACATTTAGCAAAATTTAGTTCTAAAAAGTTTTGATCGCCAACATCGTTTATTTTTAAAACAAAGATCAGTGGTCCGAGATGACTGCCTTGAGGAACACCAGAAGTAGCGTTATTTGGGTCAGCGACTGAAAATCGGAAGAGAACCCTGTACTGCCGCTTCTTAAGGTACGATTTCAGCCGTGAAATGAAAAGGGTGGAAAGCCGAGGACTTTAAGTTTAAGGTAAATAATTTGGTCGCATATTCGCAAGCCTTGCTGTAGTCAGTGGTAATGGCATCCACTTCCTTACCTTCCACTAATGCTTCTGGTGTTTTAGAGACTAATTCAGTAAGGTTAGTCGTGTTGGACCTATCCTTTAAGAAACCGTGGTGTTGTGAGGAAAATATGGATTTGCAGTGAAAATACAGGGAGTCGTAAACAATGCTTTTGAAGAGCTTTGGGATTGAAGAGAGTTTGGCTATGGGTGGGTAGTTTGATATCTCGCTTCTACTACCTGTTTTATGGATACGGAAAATAAAGGAGTCCTTCCATAATTTTGCGAAGACGGCTTGAGAGAGTGAGAGTCGAAATAGAGTTGTAAGCGGCTGACTTTGTTTATTTTGGTGGGGGCATTTACCCATTTTTTTAAGAATATGGCTCCGGAGTACAAAACTTTTTGTAAATTTGTTTAGGTAATCGGGCCCTGAGGCTCAAGGGATGCCTATATAAATTTTTTTTAAATTAGCCCGATTTTCTTCAAATTTTAAACTCCTGTGCATCTCCGATGCACAAAACTTTTTTTTTGGAGTGATCGGGTCTGAGGCCCAGGGGTGCCCATATAAATTTTTTAAAAATTAGCCCGATTTTCTTCAAATTTGTGTAACTCCGATGCACAAAACTTTTTGTAAAATTTTTGGAGTGATCGTCCCCTGGGCCCATACAAATATTGTAAAAAATTTAGTCGATTTTCTTTAAATTTTATATAGATGTGGTTTCTCCGATTTCTGCAGATTTCGGATCCGTCCTTAAATTGTAGGTCCCTTCCATTTGTGTCCAAAAATATACATTCACAACGCAAATGGTCGCGATAAGCTAGGCCTTGGACCGCAACGGTCTGTCGCGCTGTATATTATTATTATTATTACTTAAAAATGCAGTAGCATTAGGCACACTGTGGCAAGGAGCAATATCCAGCTGAAAGAACCTATTGATGCGAGTCAGTAATGGGACGTCTTCCATAAATTCTTGCAGGTGATTTGTCAAAAGTTGCAGATACCGGTATGGATTTAGCTGTTCAGGTACTATGTAATGACCAATGAAATGATCCCCGATTACTCCGGCCCATACATTTATACTTAAATGAATTTTCGAAGATCACTCCGATGAAAGCACGATCATGATTGTGGTTTTCTCGAGACAGTCAAAGGAGAAACTATGCTATAGGATTTATCATTAGTCTTTTTGAGTTAGCTATATAAACAAAGAAACCATTTTTAAATTTATACTTGAATTTAGTTTAAATATAATTATGATAGGTCCTGTGCAAAATACTCCACAGGAAATACCAATAGAAAACTCATATTGTAACTCGGTATTTGTTAGTCATTCCTGTATTCTCACGTTTAAAAATTAATTTGGCAACAAACTCAAAATGACGCCATTTTGTGTTTCTTTCTTTAATTTTTGGTGAAAATTTTGGCAAAAAATGTTTGCAATGCTTCTGCTGGGTTCTCTTATATTTTTCTTCACTTGGATGTTTTTGAATGCCGAAATTCATCATGCTCGGTATGTGTACATGCATATACATATATAGATGGATTTACTGAAGACTAAAAGGTAGAAATAAATACAAAAAGATATCCATTATAAATTCCTTCAAAGTCAGAGCCAAAAAAGTCCGCATTATATTTTACATTATGTGCTATACTTAAAGGTATGATCTGTTGTAGAAAGTGGATCTTTTCAGATTTTCCATTAATTTTCATTGTATTGTTTATTGATTTAATTGATTGATTGATTCCAAATAAGTAATTTAAAAATACATATATAGATACAAAAATTTCATTAATTAAGTAAATTAATAATGATGTCCATATTTTATTTCTATTTTGTTAAATTGTAAGGTTGGACTAAGATAAATTGTAAGAAGACATAGTAATTTCAAATGGGGATTTCAATGTCTAGGCATGAAACGACAATGCAGCATTCAAACATGTGATGGGACATCATGGTCTCGGAGGGTAAAATGACAACGGCGAACGTCTTGTGGACTTCGGAGAAATGTCATGTCAATTGTCTTGTTATTGGAGGCACTTTGTTTAAGCATAAGGACTGTCATTAGATTGGCAAGGTTTCAACTGAGGCCACAATCGTCTAACCAGATAGACCATCTGGCGGTCAGCCAGCGCTTTAGAAATTTTCTTTTGCATGTCCGGAATAAAAGCGGTATTGACATCAGAATGACAAGTAAGCATCACCTTACGAGTTTCGTATCCACAGGTCCATTACCGACAGACTGCGTGGGCCCTTAGTTCACTTTGCCTATAGGGCCGAAACGATTAGCAGTTCAACTTAACAAGCATAGATGAACATTGGAAAGTTCTATTAACAACTGAAGCTGTATTGTTTTGGTAAAAGGCAGAAACATAGCACATGGCTATCTGTAGGAGCATGGACACGGATGGGCGTATCGCACCCAAAGCTTATTCGCAGCTGTCTCAGCAGTAGAGAAATATAAGCTAGAAATCTTCCTTGGGCAGGAGAAGCATTCATAGCTTTTATTAAGACATTCTGTGCGTGTGCCAAGTGTCACGTCAGTGGAAAATGGTAAGGTGACAGATGATTTTGAAGTTCAAAGTGGTGTACGGCAAGGCTGCATACTTTCACCACTGCTATTTTTAGTGGTCATCAGCGCTGTTTTTCGTGCTGCTCTAACGACTAACAACAGCTGTATACAATGGACCTTGACACTTTACCTTATACATTTGAACTTAGCTAACGATATCAGATAGAATAACAAACCTGCATGAAATGGTGCACAACCATATCAAGCAAGGTGGGGCTAAGGTAAATGTGGTAAAAGTTAAAGCTCTCACGCTTTTCAACTCCACCGTTCAATTAAACATTACAGGACAGCAGGTCAAGAAAGTTGACAACTTTCTTTATTTGGGAAGTATTGTCTGAGTCGATGGCGGCACTGATGTGGATCAGCAAGGCCAAAGATGCGATCAGAATGCTGTTTGAAACCTAAAAAAGCTATGGTTACAGCACTAAAACTAATGTTAGGTTAGTACTATTGTGTGTGTGTAGTCTCTTCGTCATTCGACCCAAATCTCTTACCTCCAAGCCATTTCTTCATGTTTGGAAACAATAAATAGTGGCAGGGGGCTAAATCTGGGGAATATGCTGGATTAGGGAGGAGTTCGTAGCCTAAATCATGCAATTTTGCCATTGCGACTGCGGACTTGTGCGCCGGTGCGTTGTCCTGGTGAAAATAACTTTTCTCTTCGCCGCGGATGTTGGATGCGGACGTTTCGCTTCAAATCGGCTTGGAATCGGTCCAGCAGCTCTGCGTTATATGCGCCGGTGATCGTTTTACCCTTTTCGAGGTAATCGGTGTCAATAACACCGTGCACATCCCAAAAAACTGTCGCCATGCCCGTGTTTGCTGACAAACCCACCTTGGCCTTCTTCGGCTTGGATTCACCAGGAGAAGTTCATTGTTTTGACTGTTCCTTGGTTTCTGGTGTATTGTGGTGAATCCAGGTTTCATGAACGGCTACGAATTTTTCGAATTTTTCTGGAAAATCGCCAAATACACATTTGAAGTTGTCAAACGAATGCGTTTGTTGTCGATTGTGAGCAAGCATGGAATCCGCATCTTGCGAAAAGCTTTTTCATGTCCAAATATTTATGTGAAATCGAAATCGCTAAGCCATGTAAAAAGCCTGTGGCCTCTTCAAGCTCTCGCACTTTCACTCGCCGATCGTCCATTATCTAACCATGGATTTCGTCGACCATTTCTGGTGTGGTGACCTCAATTGGGTGACCAGAACGTTCGGCATCACTTGTGCTTGAACGACCGCACCGAAATTGAGTAAACCATCGGTGAATGGTTCCAATCGAAGCTTTTGTTTGGTTTGAGTGATAGTTTTTTCTCGCAAAAAATAGTGTTTAATGGGCACTTGAAATTCGCTGTTTTCCATTTTAACGAAAATGCTCGTAGACAGTGCTTAAAGGTACTTTTACACGATGCGAATTATTCTCCGTTCAGTTTCTGTATCAGTCGGACTGTCGGTTAATCGTAAGTGTAAAAACACAAAACTGATATGCCAGCATTAGAAATCACTCGCTCGACATAATTAACAAAACATCATGACTTTTTACTTAATTCGAGCATTTACAACTTTCTTCAAGTACAAGTGCTATGTAACCCAAGTCAAAGTAAACATAACAGTTAATTTTTTATAAAAATACAAACTGTACACGCATCGTTAAGCAGAAAAATCATCAGTGTAACGATTCACGCGACTTATTGAAGAAGACCCAACGAATTTCTAACGCGCCAGCGATTCAAGCGGCTATTCAAGGTCATTAATTTTGTATATAACTCCCCCTAAGCGTATAAATATTCATTTTTCTTTAATTTTAATTGATAATTTGTTGAATTGAATGTAGCAAATAATTTGAGTCATGCTGATTGCCATTGAAAACAGAATTTTTCATTTATCTTAAGGTGTTAAAGCTGTCATTATTTTTTAAATAATTTCGGACACAATGATAACTTTTGGTCGATTTTCCTGGCTATATCGCGTTTTGTAATGCCCTCGGAGTGGTAAACGTCAATTTTTGCTCTTTCCTCCGTTGTTAAAATATTTTTATTTTCCGTTTTTAGGCCAAAACACAAAAAACACAGTCCTCTTTTCACTATTTATTAGTTTTCCCATGGAACTTGCTCGACAACTTTTTGCAAATTATTTATTTTGACTTTACTTCTAATCAAATGATCCGAAATAAAATAACCCATAAAAATTAAAAATTTTCGTGTCAACACAATAAAATCGGGTAAATTTATTAAAATTTTTGTTAGGGTGCCCTCTGACCCCGGGGCCCTATCACTTCCAAATTTTTACAAAAACTGTTGTCCGTTGGAGATACACATGCGTATGAAATTTGAAGAAAATCGGGTACTTTTTGTATAAAAGGTTTATGGGTGCCCCCGACCCCGGGGTTCTATCACTTCTAAATTTTTATAAAAAGTGTTTGCCCAACGGAGATACACATGCATATAAAATATTTGAAGAATATCGGGTAAATTCTGTAAAATGTTTCTATGGGAGCCCCCCGAGGCCCGAGGGCCCCCAAATTTTAATAGAAAGTATTGTCATGGGAGATACACATGTGTGCATGTGTTTGAATAAAATTGGGCTTAAGGAAGCCACGGGCACGTGAAGTTATTATAGAGAATTTAAAAAAAGAAGAGATTTACAGAAAACATTTGGCTGCGTCTAATTAATTTAACCGGACTGTATATACAGATTATTCTCTAAAATCAATAAGTTTAAAATTTTAAAAATTAGCTATCTCGCTAATAATATTATATTCTATTAGCGGAACTACCAGGCGTTTCCCGACTTCCCCACCCTAATGACCACCCTCCCACTGACCCTACACCAACTGAGCCTCCTACACCCAATAGCCCTGCTACACCAACTAACCCCCTACACCCACTCACCTCTCCTCATCCCGTCGACCACCTCATCCACCAAGAAAACGAAAGTATCGACATTAATATCGGCAAAAAAAACATACTTTCAAATAAAAAAAAGGATAAATATACATTGCCAAGTACAATTAAGTACTAATGTGTGAATTATAAATGAAATTTCAACTCTCCAAAAAGTTTTTGTTTGGTGGAAATATGCTTGCGGTTCCTTCCACACATCATTTTGTGTCATTTATATTCACCACACTGTCAAGCTATAGCTCTTTCGATTTGCAGGGTAGAGTTAAAATTTCTCTCTCGTGGTTTTGGTTTGGCGTTCTATTTGCAAACTGTACCCGGGGTTTGATTTTGCGTTTTATTTGCAATGTTTTGTAACCAACACTGTAACTTTGCTACCCGTCGGCAATCGACGGGTAAGGTTTCGTTTACTCAACAATATTATGGCGAAGAGAGAACAAGCAGACTCATTTCTCAGTTTGTTGTTCTTGTCAAATTTGGTTATGGTTTGGCGTTCTATCTGCAAAGCATTCCCCACGACAACCCTGTCATTTTGGTAGCTTACCCGTGGGTTTCGGGTATGGTTTAACGTAATCGAAAGAGGCATTCAATACAATTTGGTGGATTAAAATATAAATATAATATAAAGAATAGGATATTTCGTTATGTAGGAAATTTGCATGTGGATTTATAGGGAATTTTGACAGATATCCCCATATGCAAATTTCCACCAAGAATAGGGACCCATTTAATTTGATACTACCAACTGTGTACATTAAAGTACAAACAATAGTAGATATATTACATAACGAGCAAGCAAAGTGGAAATTATCGTGCGATTAAAAGCTTGAAGCACGAGGCGGTAGCCGAGTACGGCAATCTAATGCGCACGATGAGTACTTTTCTGCGAGTAATGTACGCTGTTTTTCACACGACCAAAACCGGTTTTTCTGTCAAACCGGTTATGCGCAATGCAAAATTGCTCTGGGAATGTGTGTTCGCTGTGAGTGCAGTAAATGGTTGTGTTCACTGGGAAAAAGTGATGTCGGTGTGGTGTTAAGTCGAAAACTCAAATCGACATCGACACCTATGCCAGTGAACAACATGTTGTTATTTTGGGTCAATACTGTCACAACACAACAACTAATAATCAAATGACTCATAATACATCAACTAACAACACTTGCGACTGTTGTTTAAAAATGTTACTTCCTGTCGACGACAATTTATGTGGTTAACAACATGTTTTTTGTAACATACTGCAACACCAAGTCCTCAACAAAATGTAAAAAAAAAATAACTTCGTGTAACATTTTGTTGCGCAGTGAACTCATTCAATAACAAAAATATTTTATATGTTAACTCACTGGTGTGTAAACCGGCTACTTTCGAGGTTAGCTTATAGTGTATGAAACAGTCACTTACGTCTATGGGCGTGTGAAAACCAATAAACACACTTTCAAATTTATATATAAGATTCTATTCAAATGTTAAAACTGCCACCAGCTTATTCAGTTTTTGTGCTGGCCGAACTCTAAGTAAACCCACTGTGCGGCTGTGTGCCTAGAAACTAGACATATTCACATACATAATTGTAACAAGTTTTTTTTTTGTTATTCTTTCCTTTTTTTCTTTCTACAAAATTTGATTTCCTTCATTAACATATCGCTTATTTACACGAGCTAAAGGATTGTCTTTAAAGAAAACACATACAAATGTATATACATACGTATTTATAATATATACTCATGTGTACGAGCGAGCAATTGTTTTCTATGTACTCTCTCCTTCTGCTAATGACTTTTTGTGGTTGATTTAAAAATAATAAATAGAAGCCAATAACAGCACCTCAGTGTTTTGCGACATTTTGCCAAATAATAGCCAGAATAATAATAATAATAATAACGTGAAAGTCATGAGCGTTATATATCTTTCAAGGTTAAACATTGATTTATTAATATATAAATATTATTATTTTCGTCTACAAGTGCAACGTCTTAAATAATGAGTTGTCGTCAAGAACGTTGAACGGATAATATAATTTTGACTCTTGATGGCAGTTTGGTTCCTCGTTTTTGTTTTTCTTATTATTTTTTTAAACAAAAAGTTTTTTAGTTTCCATATTAATTTATTAATAACTGCCAGGATAGTCTGCATGTTGGATATACTCGTATTTTTCTTTCTTGTCTTTAGGTATCAAGTTTTGTAGGCATAAGTGAATGTTACCAATCCTTTGGCCAAAGTTTCGCTCCACCTGTCAGAGGTATTCAGCCATTAATACTGAGAAGATGTCATAATATTCTGACGAAACCGCTTAGCAAATTGTTTTACCTCTCAATGAAGACAGGTGTTTTCCCTCCAATTGGAAAATGGCGAATATTCAGCCTGTTTCGAAAAAAACTACCGTCCTATTGTTTTGTTAACGGTTCTATCGAAGGTAATGAAATCTGTAGTTCATTTGAAACTAATAAGCTATCTGGATACGAAACGTCGAATAATTTCTCATCACGATAATGTGAGCTCACACACATCACATCAAACGAGCGATTATTTGAGCACTCAGACGATCGAATTGATGGGTCATCCGCCTTACAGCTCCGACTTGGCACCCAATGACGTCTTTCTGTTCCCAACAATCAAAGATAAGATGCGTGGACAACGATTCTTATCGCCTGAAGAAGCGGTTGAAGCTATTTTGGAGCTATCATCTTCGGACTGGAAAAAGTGTTTCGATAAATCGTTTAAGCGTATGCAAAAGTGTCTATAGATCTTAAAGGCGTATATTTTGAAAAGCAATAAAGCAATTTTTGATGAAAAATTTTAATTTTTTTTATTACTTTTACTAAAAACTTTTACGGCACCCCTTGTATTTTTAGCAGATACTTAATTCGAAATACATATTTACTCTCTCGCTTGTTCTGCTCTTTTTCATTTTTCAGAAAACCTTTTTACGATCTTTAACATTAAAGTGACTTCCACTTTACCGACGATTGTTAGAAATAGGAATAATCTTCTGCAACAAGAGTTGACTTTTTTGAATTATTACTTCAATTGGACTAACTGACCAAAACAAAAAAAACATTTAAATAAAACAAAAACTAAAACAAACCAAGAAAAAATGAATAGCTTAGTGAAAGTATTCAGTAACTTTAAGGAGTTCTACAGTGAAATCAATGGAGCTACATTAACGGGTGCTATCGATGTCATTGTTGTCGAACAGCCTGATGGAGAGTTCCAGTGCTCGCCATTTCATGTGCGATTCGGAAAACTGGGTGTGCTCAGGAGTCGAGAGAAAGTGGTAAGCTTCGTTATTATTATTTGTTTATTTTTATAATTTGCATTGCAAATTTGTCGATTACGTCCAAACTGATATTGCCTTACCATAAAATGGCAAAGGTTAACGCACAGATTTCGCTACTTCTGACATAATTTTCCGTATACGAAGAAGATAGTGTACTTAACGCCTATAGGAAAATCTCAAATGTTGTTTTCTATTTATTTTATTTAAGAGAAATACGCCTCAAGTTATTAATTATTCAGGATGGCCGTTTGAATTTTATTGTATGAAGTGCAAAACAAAAATTTTGTTATTGTTAAGATCGGGACAGAAAGAATTTCTTTTATCCATTCATGCCACATGTCACTAATTAGATGACCATGCATTTGTACTAAAGACCCCAAACTAACCCAATGCCTAGTTTCTCGCGAAGTAAGGAACCAACCTTAAATTAAATATCCTATCCGGCGGCGAAAGGCGAATTGGGAAACTATTCGTGGCAGTTATTACTTTAGGACGTTTGTCACATGTTTTTAAAAGGTGGGACCGTGAAAAAAATTAATTGGTGTTTTTTTCTGGGTATCGAACCTCCTACTCAGAAGTCCAACGCAGTAACACGGCGCTTACATATCAACGCCTCAATTAGCGCTTGATTACACATTTTGGTTCTCGGGAAACGTAAGAGCAACTAAGTGGTTTCCATATTTTGTAAACGCCTGAAGCAACTCATGACCAATTTGTCATGTTTTAGGCCAGGAAAGTCGATCATCGTCATCATATTTGGCTCTACAACCGGGGTCCGGTCCTGACCTCCGGCAAAAAGTCTCTCCACCGGTCCCGATTTCGAGCCGATGTCATCCAGCGTAGGTTTGGCCGGCCTCGCTGTCGTGTTCCATAAATCCTACCGCAAAGGACTTTCGGAGCCAACGTCAGGTTGAAGAGGACGCAGGCCAGTCCATCCCCTTGTCGGATCCCGTTAATTATGTATGGGGCACAGGATGCCTCTTCGCCAGTCTTCTGGCATCGCTTCCTCCTCCCATACTGAGCTCATTGTATTAATCTTCGCGTGCCCGCGTTCTAAGAGATTGGTGCATTGCTCCGTACGCAACATTCTTACGTTCAGTCGTTAGCTTACATTCGTCATCGAACCAATGGTTCCGATATTTCTACGACTACTGCCTAAGATGGAGTCAGCAGACAGTATTTTAAAGGCGTGTCCATTTCTCTTCTACGCCTGACATCTCAGCCCCAGGACTTTCTTTTCCTGCATTTAGGGCGAGTCCTATCGCTTGACCGTAGTGGTTTCTGGTCTCTTCGTTGCGAAGGGCAGCCGTGTTGACTCGAATCTGATTCGCGGATGCAGTCTTTCGTGATGATGCAAGCCGCGCTCGGAGCACCATACCAACAAGATAGCGGTCCGAGTCGACGTTGGCACCTTGGTACGTTCGTACCGTCATCAGGTTCTGGTTATGCATATAAAGATGCATATCCCTTAAGCGTCATACATTATAAGATTTACGATTTAACGCGGTTGGATTTCTTTTTATGGGGTTTGCGCCAATAAACCAACAACGTTAGAGGAGCTCAGGAAAAATATCGAACGCGAAACTGCCAACGGTCCGTTCCGGCCGATATGTGTGCATTAATTGCTGCAAACGTAGTCGCGGTGGTCATTTGAACGAGATCGAATTCCATACTTAAACTCAACATGTGTACTACACCTGGTATAAATTTCAACCCGATATCTTAATTATTATTGTTATGTCCCTATTGAAAAATTCCTTAAATCAGAACAGAAACAGAATCGTCTAAATGGCCCTTTACATGCATACAACCAAACATATTCCTAAAGAACACTAAGGGCGCGCTCTCACAATGGAAAAACTTTATACTTAAGACTTACAGGATTGTATGGATTATGATTTTGACAAAAGTATTAAGTTTTTCCATTGTGAGAGCGCCCTAACAAGCAAAATACATATACATTTTTCTGCTTTAAGGTTGACATCGAAATTAATGGCGATCCCGTTGACATTCACATGAAACTCGGTGAATCCGGTGAGGCGTTCTTCGTTGAGGAATGCGCCGAAGAAGATGTTGAGAAGCTGCCAGACAATTTGGCGACATCTCCAATTCCGACTATCTACTTCCCTCACAAATACACCGATGCCGAAGATGCAAAACAACATTCAGATGGCAAGCCAAAGTGAGTACTACTCGTGATTGGTGATCTTTTTTTATTTTTTTTTTTAAATTAAAAATGAACTTTTATTGTTGTGCTTTATCATCATATACGAGTATGTATATTGATTGCTCGCTGTACTTAATGCTTTTTGTATTTATTTTTTGCTTTCTTGTTCGTTCGAATGATTTTTAAATGGTGTTCTTTTTATTGGCTGATATAATTTTGGTAAATTTCGATTCCGCGAGTAATCAAATAATATAATTACATAATTCCATAAGCAAACAGCTTCTGTGTTATTTTAGTTATCATTTCGTGTGTTGTTGCTGTGCAATTGAATTTCATTTTAATTTCCTGATATACACTTTTCTTTAACATTTTTTATTTGGTTTTTTATTTAATTTTTTGTTTTTTACGTTTCTTTACTCTCTCTCACTTGTGGTGAACAACCATTTAGAAATGCTAGTGAAGATATTCCGCTGTCCTTGCCATTGCCAAGACGCAATTCTATAGATTTGTCCAAAGATACATTTAAGGACGAGATTGCGCCTAAATTTGAGAATCAAGTCTCTGATTTTAGCCACAGAAGGTATATATATATATATATGTAGATGTAATTGTATAAAAATGATATATTCAAGTATGTGTGTATATGTGTGCTTGTATGTAATGTTGATGTAAGTTGAAAACAAGTAAAATTCTACGTAGTCGCTAAATTGTTAGTATCCTATCCTATTGTACAGCAAAAAAGCTGATAGATAGATGATTTTATTAATTTGAAACTCCACTCCACTTTTAGGCATACCGACAATACGTTGGAACGCCGAAACCTAAGTGACAAAATCAAGGAATACACAACACAGAAAATTCGGCAGGAGTGGGCTGAACATGAGGAAATTTTCCAATTCGACAACATTGACAAAGATCAGGTGAGTCTGTCTAGTTGTTGTTGTAGCAACTCCAGGCCTGAAACGAGATCAAGAGGAAACCCTACAAACATTAAACTCTCATTAGCAGTACAAATAAATTTAATTTCGCAGTGTACTTAAATTAACTAAAGGATTTTGCCAAGCAAAGCAGATAGAAAATAAAAGTTCCTATACTAATTAGATAAACTAAAGGTGGTGCTTAGTCATCGAGTTAGGTTGACAGGCCAAGAAAAGAGGCCGCGACAATATGATCTGCAACGTCCAAATCCGTTGGGTAAAGGGGGCAGAGGAATAGGTGGTTGGTAGTATGGGTGCCTTGGTTACAGTCGGGGCAGAGATCATTGGTGCCAGAATATGGCACCAACCCGACCGAAGTTGTGCCAGGGTTGTCCGGGTTTCCCTAGGCAGTGACTTTTCGCTGATATTTATAGGAGGGGATGTGTACCAAGGACCCTGTTAACCTTGTTTGAGGAGACTTCTGCAGAGACTGTATCATAGTGTATACTATTAGAGGCTGAACGGACAGTGGCGGGATTCCAGGTGGCCGGTATTACTGGGTTTATACAGTCTCTGTACGTGTTGGTGTTTTGTCGTGTGCAGCGTGGAGGCATCTCACTGACAGTGATGTCGGGAACTTGGTGTTCGAGGTTGTGGCAGGTGCTTTTACAACAGTTCATTGCGTTGCCTGACGGGGAGCATGGACGTTTCGTCATGAAGATGATCAGGGTTGGTTATAGAGTGGCACCCAGTTGCGATGCGATGGGCTGTATTTTGTCTGGACTGGATATTATTCCATTGAAAGTCACTTAAAAATGACGTCCAAATGGGTGCGGCGTAGTTAATAATTACGCTGCCAATAGCTTTATACGTCGTCACAAGGGCTTATTTGTCCTTACCCCATGCGCGGTTCCGGCTAGGGCTCTTAGAACCCTATTACGACTGCTAACTTTACTGCAAATATTTTTTGCGTGCCTACATAAGGTTAGGAGGTTGTGGAATATGACTTCTAAAATTTTGGAGTTATTAACTGTAGGGATCATTTCGTTGTTAATACGAATGTCAATTGAAAGCTTGACTTCTTTAGTCCAAGAGGTGAACAGCGTAGCAGATGATTTTTGTGAAGCGAGGTGGAGTTTCCTTTTCTAAAAAAATGCATGTAAGAAATTTATGTAAGCTGACAGGAACTTTTGATTGAGTCGGGGAGAGTGGAATTCAGCATGTCTTGTAGTAGAGTAGAGTGGTCAACTGTGTCGAAAGCGCCTTGGAAAATCGAGAGCCACGACAGCAGTGCACCAGTGCGGGCGACGGTGGTTAAGACCGTCCGCAATGAGGGTCGTCAGCTTCGTTAAGGCGGTAGTAGTGCTGCGGTGTTTCCTAAAGCCATGTTGGTGGGAGGCGAGACTCAAATGTTGATGAAGACTGGGGAGGAGGAGTGTCTCTAAACTTTTGGCTATAGCAGAGAGAAGCGAAATTGGTCTATAAGACGATCCTTCGTGGGCGGGTTTGCCAGGCTTTAAAACTGGAACAATCCTGGCAATTTTCCATACCTTGGGTATGGTTAGGTTTAAGATTTTTTCTAGATAATCTAGGCTGGAGTTATGTAGCTTCTTCAACATAAACATGGAAATCCCGTCCGAACCAAGTGCCTTGAAATGTTTAGCCTTCCTAATGGCATCTTGCACCTCAAGGGCGGTGAAGGTAGGGTGTTTTAGGTCGCATTTTAACGCTTTTAGTTTGCGTAAAACTGGACGAATGGGTTTCTCGCGAGCGTGGTGTTCGACGAATTGTCGTGAAAAATGTGATGCGCATTTTTACCGCTGTCGTATTGGTGGTCATTCAATGAGATAGAGGTTAGGCTCTGACATTCGGATATCCCAGAAAAACTTTTGACCGTTGACCAGAGCTTTTTGGATCCTAGCGTGCAGTTCTCAAGATGACTCGCCGGTGATCGGCAACCAGTTTTTGTATGTCCTTGGAAGCTGAGATCCGTAACTCTTAGTTGGTCGCGACGCTCGGCAAGCCGGAGGGCTTCCGGCGGGGATGAATCTATTGGCGGCACGAACTACAATGTCACGGAAGGCCTTCTCACCAGGTATAGCGTTCAGTGGATAAGGCAAACGGTGTAATTTTGTATCGATGAAATCAGCGAAACCTTGCCAATTGGCTTTGTTGTGGTTTATGAAGGTTCGTTGTTCGGATATAACAAAGTTGTCAGGTCTATCCACTGTAATCACAATGGGGATGTGATCAGAGCTAAGCGCTGGTGCTGGTGCTGCTTGCCGTTGTATGGTACCCAATAGCGAGGTGCTGGCTATTGTGATATCAGGCGAGCTAGAGCACGTAGCGGTAATCCTGGTGGTCAGTTTCTTCTAATATGTCCACAGTGCAGTTTCCACGGTTGTCCCCAGGGAGAGCGGAGAACCAAAGGGGGTGATGGACATTGAAGTCCCCCATCACAATTTTGTTTTCACCCTGGAGAAGGTGCAGTAGGGATGGTTGATAACCATTTACTGTGCTGTTTGTCGGGGGGTATGTAAACATTGGTGAGTAATAACCCGAAATCTCAGTATTGACTGAAATACTCATTACCCCAAGATGAGGATCAGGGGAGGGTTACTGGCAGATGTATTTGTATGATACATTCTGGTGAAGAATAAAAGCGAGTCCCCGCCTCTCTCGGATCTATCGTGTCGAATGATTTGACAACCGTCAAAGGATTTCAATGAGTATGAGTTGGGAATATTGGTCTCCTGCACGGCGGCAATTAAGATGTTATTGGGAAACATAAATTGGGTGATCTCTCTTAATTTGTTTCGCAGGCCATTACAGTTCCACTGAAGTATCTTAAAAGAATTAACTGAATGACCTGTGTACTGGCCGTGCTGAATTTGTGGAGGAGAGGTCGGTGCATTGTTAGTGCAAAGGGGTGGTGGTGGATATGGAATGGCACTGTGTAGCCCTGAGCATTGCCGCAAATGACACCATTTGGCACTACTGTTGCAACGCACAGAGGCTACACAAAGCATGAAAAGCAAAATAAAGCAAATTTAAGAAGTGGATCCAGGTGATCCAATCTCAAATCTGTTGTTGTGTTGACGATCTTTGGCCCAATGTCTTGATAGGTATTGGGGTCCTTTCGGTGCGTAGAACCAATCGTCGTGGAAAGGTCTGTCTAGTTGGTTGCTACTGCTATTTAATGATATCTTCAATACTTCAATAATCATATATTTTGTCTATTCAGGACTGGATCAACAGTACTGTGAAAGCTGAGGATCAACAACCGCAAACACCAGCCAACACTACTGATGCCAACGACCTAACTATATTGCCCCAAGTTGAAAAGGATAGGGAAATTGATTTGGCTGAGCACGAGCCTGTTGTACCACCTACAGCTTGTGACCCAGTAGAAATAACAGTCGTTGCTGCAACTGCAGCCGATAACAAGGAAGCCGCACTTGCTGTTGCCACCACGACTATTATTGAGCAAAATGCAAACAACAACAACATTAAGGACGAGTCCAAGGGCAAAAAGAAGCGTCGCAAGAAGTCGCAGATGAAAAAGAAAAATGCCCAACGAAAGAGTTCATCTAGCAGTTCAGTGGGCAGTGGGACACCAATTGAGACAAACAATGACAACGAGGCAGACGCCATTTCCAATTCGATTAATACAAATTCATCAAACGATGAATCACCACCAACAACGGGAAAAACTGAAGAGCTAATGGAGTCAGCGGAGTTGTCACCGGCAGCAGCAGCAGTAAAACAACCACCGGTCGACACTGTTGACAGTCCGATTAGCGAATGTCAGAGCAGTCCGGTCACTGCGTCCACTCGTATTCCCGATTTGGATATTCATTTCTTTAGTGACACTGAAGCTACCACAACCAGTGGAGGTGGATCTCGTGGCGCTGGTCGCCCCAGTACGCCAGTTCAAAGTGACAGTGAACTGGAGATATCGATGCGTGAGAAAGACGCCGATGTTGAGATGATGAGTAATACGGCTTCCTGGAAATGGGGCGAGCTACCGACACCACAGTCTGGCGAGCAGAAAGACGCCCCTCAGGCTCAACGCAATTCGATGCTCAGCGGGATGTTCAACTTTATGAAGAAAACTAATAAAATGCGTAAACAGGCTAATGATGGTGGTGTCTATTTGTCCGATTTGGATACTGAGGGCATGGACCCCGAAATGGCAGCCATGTATTTCCCCTCGATGAAAGACGCTGCGATGCTTGCTAATGAAGATGATCGCGAGAGTGGAAATGGTACAAGCCTTCCGCATAGTCCCAGCTCGATGGAAGGTCAGAAGAGTCTCGACTCCGATTATGAGGACGGTAAGGCCGTCCAGGATTCAAAGTGAGAAGATATTTTACTGAGCTATTGAGAAATTTGTTTTAATTTATTTCCCCCCACTTTAGATATTTGGATTTCGTTGCTATGTCAATGTGTGGCATCACCGAAACTGGCGACCCATCGGATGAAGAATTTGATCGTCACCTCATCAAGTATTCCGATGTAAGTATATGAGGGATTTTTATTGCCCCTCTTGCTATTCTTCTAAATGTGCTTAACATCACCTGCGACCAAGCATAATGGAAATTTTTTCTTACCAGTAAGCCACAGTCGAATATTTTCCTAACAAAAGCATGAAAATTTGCACGCATTGAAGCACATTTCAATTAACTAAGTGATTGAGTTTATAGTTTTGAGATTGTCACTAACTAAAATATGTTGTAAATACTTTTCGTCAAAGGCTGTTCAAAATATTGTCATTTTTTTATGTAACCCTTACTGAAGTGTTTTAAATTTTTACGATATCTACCCGACAGAGCAATATTCAGAAAATGTATTGGCTATCACCAGTAAGGTGTATGTTTTGTTTCTGATAAACTTTCATATTTTCATTAAGCGTCTCGTGTCTCTTGTATTTAAAAAGCTCTACGGGGTTAGGGGCAGTAAACACTACCTTTCGGAAGTGGAACCTAAACATCGTTTAAAAAAACTTTAAAGTCTGACTTCAAGGTAATGCAAGTTTGAGGGGTTGCTGTTGGCGAATGCAATACCTTCTTGTTCGATGTCGGCTCCACGTCTGTTTCGGACGACTAGAAGACAATTTCTGAAGTGGCAATGTGGTCGATCTGGTTGGATGTTCGCTGCCTCTCAGTTGAGACCCAACTGATTTTGTGGCAGCTGTTAAGCTTAATCAGCGTACCTTCAATGACTAGGCGGTTGGTACTGCAGAAGTCCACATAACGTTCTCCGTTGTCGTTGCGATCACCAAGACCATGAACTCCGATCACTTGCTTAAAAATGATCTTGTCGCTTCTTACCTTGGCGTTGAAGTCCCCCATTACCATTACGATTCGACATTACGAGTTTGGTTGTAGAAGGAGCTTAAATGACTATAAAAATTGTCTTTTTCACACTCAGTCGGATCTTGGATGGGAGCATAACACTGTATGATAGTAATTTTTATTTTTCCTACTCTACCCTGGAATCCAGGTGTCAATATCCGGTCACTGTGAGGTTCCCAGAAAATGAGGCCGCGTCGTCCCGTCGGAGTTAGCATCAGTCCAACTCGGGACCTCAGTCCGCTCCCAGCTGGTCTACCAGAGTAGAGCATGACAGTTGTTTTTTTTTGTAGTGGTATTCCACGGCATCGTGCCATCTTATTTCACTCATCCATAAGATGTATATATTATATCGCGCTCTAATCGGTGTGATCTTCCTAAAGTGAGTCGAGGAGGGTCTTAACGTTCCGGATCCCGATCGTTTTCCGTGTACAATAGCTATAGGTTGTCAACAAAGTATCCGTCATTGTATTCCGTTTCGGAGCATTGGGTTTTTTACGGTTCCGGCTCACTGGGCCACACTCCAACCGACACTAATCCTGTTTTGTGAGGAGGAGGAGGATCGCTATTCGCCCTTTTCCAGAGAAACACAGAGATGGCACCACGAGAAGGTTAAAGTAGAACTAAATAACAAAGCTGCATGTTGTTCGGCTGAAGTGTCTCTTTCTCTTTATTTAGTGGACCAACACCTATCGGGAGATGCTGCTCCTACGAGGAATTTGTTTGTCCTTTACCATCCATCATAAGACAGGAATTTCAATGTTGAGCTGCTGTTTAGTGGGGTGCATTTCGACTTACGTGGCACTTATCTTACTATATGCAGACATCCAGAGATTCGTTCTTTAGTCCTTCAAGGTAACGTGAAAAACTTCTTTCTTTTCCAAGTTCTTTAGTCCTTCAAGGTAACGTGAAAAATTTCTTTCTTTTCCAAGTTCTGTATTTCTTGTTAGTTCACATACTCACAAACAACTCCTCTTTTCATTTTCTTAGCAGCTTAACGCCACGAATGGTCCCTATCGTTATTAAGATGTACAAACCTTTCGCATGTTCTACTTACAAAAAATCGTAATATATGCTTATGCTATGCTTGATATTCAATAGATTAAGAATCATTGAAAGAGTCGTGGTTTATGTCTACGTTTTTATTTAAAAATTTTAAAATCACTGCCTGGGTGCGTGACAAAGCGTGTGACGGACAATTAGTATAGTGACAAAACAAAAATATAAAATACTTGGTACTTTACTCTTGGTACTTAACTCCCGTATCAGCTAATTTTCCAAGTTCTAGACAGCTTCCCCAACACTTTTAAGGAAAAATATATACATTTTTTCTCCAGTACCTTCTGATTAATTAAAATGTGCTTTAAATGCGAAAAATAAGTGAAAAAAAGGAAGTAAAATCGAATTTAAATTTTTAAAAATAAATCTGCACATCTCATTTATGACCATTTATGCCATTGTGTATGTGTGTGTCTGTATTCGTCTTCTCTAGGTATGTGAAAATCCCAGCCTATTTTCCTCGCCAAATTTAGTTGTCCGCCTGAATGGCAAATACTACAGCTGGGCTGCTGCATGTCCCATCGTCATGACCATAATAACATTCCAGAAGCCTTTGTCTAATGTAAGTTTTGCATTCTTTTACACATTTTCCGTTTTATTGTGTTATACATATACATATTATATCGTTTTTTAATTTGATTTCTGTACTAAAATCTGCTTTAGACAAAAAGAAATGTTTAAAATTATTGTAAAACTTTTAATTTATTTGCTCCTTCTTATATTGATATTGGGGAAATCGTAGGATGCCATTGAACAGCTCATGAACAATTCGAAACATGATGCATCCGTCAATAAGGGTGAAGTCGATGTTAACAGATCAGCTGGAGCTGCCGGTGGTAACAGCGCAACAGCAAAAAGATCATGGTGGTACTGGCGTCGTCCGCAAACTGGTGCAGGAGTTGTAAATGGTAATTTAAACAATGCTGCTGTAGTCACCACGTCCTCGTTAAATACCGGTACCAATGTTGACGATAAGGATGACGAAAATAAGCAAAGTAACTTTGATGTTTTTTACCTTCCCTTATGGCTTTCATTTATTTGTATTTTTGTACTTCTTTATTGCAGTAGTTGATGCTGATCAAACAGCTGTGGTGGCTACACAAACAACACGACCCAATTCTCCAGATATCAGTGAGAATACCCTCAGCAAAACAGATTCCACCCTCAATGCTGAGAACACATCGGCAATGGTCGACATCTGCGAGGATTTGTCGCTTTCAACAAAGGCCGACAACAACAGCAGCAAGAATGAAAAATTCAAAAAAAGTTTACGTCTTAGTTCGGAAGCAATCGTATGTACATTCATACTAACGAAATTATTTATGTTATACGCTTGTCCTCCGCTTTTTTGTTTTGTACCACACAGAAAAAGCTCAATCTCAAGAATGGCATGAACGAGATCGAATTCAGTGTGACGACTGCCTACCAGGGAACTACACGATGCAAATGTTACTTGTTTCGTTGGAAGCATAGCGATAAAGTTGTCATCTCTGACATTGATGGAACAATAACAAAATCGGATGTGCTCGGACATATCTTGCCGATGGTTGGCAAAGACTGGGCGCAACTTGGTGTTGCACAACTATTCTCGAAAATCGAAGAGAACGGCTACAAGCTGTTGTATTTGTCAGCGCGTGCTATTGGACAGTCGCGAGTCACACGCGAGTACTTGCGATCTATTCGGCAGGGTGATGTTAAATTGCCCGATGGGCCATTGCTATTGAATCCGACTTCATTGATTTCTGCATTCCATCGTGAGGTGATCGAACGCAAACCGGAACAATTCAAAATTGCATGTTTGTCCGACATCCAAGCTCTCTTTCCCGAAAAGAACCCCTTCTATGCAGGCTACGGAAATCGCATTAACGTATGACGACAGATTGGCGGTGCAAATTATATGAATAATTTTTTATATTATCCTTTCTTCCCTTTTATATGTGCATGTGCAGGATGTCTGGGCCTATCGAGCTGTTGGTATTCCAATAATGAGAATCTTTACAATTAACACCAAAGGGGAGCTTAAACATGAACTTACACAAACATTCCAATCTTCGTAAGTAACTAATGTTTATATTATGTATAACATACGAGTATGCTGACTTACTAAATTCATTAGTTAGTTTAGTTGAGGTGTTTTGTTGCATGCAGCTATAATTATATACACAATTTACACTGGACAGTAATTAAATCGTATTCATATAAATACTTGTAATATCTGGTATTCGCAATTATGGTGACAGTGACAATGTTACAAACTGAAGGCCTATAAACTGAGTGAATTACTATGCATACATATCAAATAATGAAATCGGGCGTTCTAATTAAAAAACAGGACAGTTTTTATAGAAATTCGAAACATATCAGAATGCGCAAACTCTCTGTCAGATTGTTTCTTTCGCATCCCATTCACATCTAATATATGCCATTCGGAAACCGGGTTTTCTGGTACTCTGGTTTTGTGTTAGAATAACAATGAAATGCAACTCGATATGTTATAAAGCTTTTTTTCATAATGCTCGAGGGATTTGCTTAGCACAGCGTGGGCGTTGGGAAATAAGGTAGAGGAAAAGATGAGATGTCTATGCACATGTGTCTTAAATGATTGCAGATCATACAACTGCGGAAACGCGGGGTGGGGCAACTCATTACACAAAATTATTGAGCGGCTAAAGAAGGAGTCTTTGAATTGATTGGTATGCCCGAAAATGGGTCAAATGGTAGAACCGTGGACTCGAGTTGGGGCACGGGTATTGCCTCAACTCGAGGGTTGGGTTGGAGAATTGGCCGGATGCATCTAGAAACAGCGACAAGCAGGAAACATTCTTATGATGTTCAAGCAATTCGATTGCTTTTGCGATATTTACGTAATAAGTTTTATCGCGTGAGTCTGAATTATGCCTAGTAGATGTAATGTGGTCGCGGGGGCACCTGCCCAGACAAAACAGTGTTATTCAAGTTTAGTGCGAATATATGCCTTGTAAATAGTAGCCAGATCTGAGGAAGTGAAGTATATCTTGCACCGTTTTAGGAAACCTAAACATTTCGCAGCATATTCTTAGCGATGGTGAATATGTGTTGTTGTTGACGCACTTACCGGGCATTGCGAGTTTTTCAGTTTCTTTCATGCCGGATCGATTTATGGATAAAGGTTGGGGATTTGAATTACACTTAGACGACAGAAGACAGCATTTAGTCTTGGAAGCGCTAAATTCAAAACTTTTTTGTGTCCCCACCTTGTTATGCTGTCGAGGTCAGAATTTAACGTGCCTAACATACGTTGTTGCTCAAGTTCTACTTGCGACGAAGAGGGGCGTGCAGAAAGCGTAAATTAAAAAAAGCTAACAGTGCTGTCGTCAGCGAAAGAATGGATTGGATTAGAAGTGGCGTATAGGAAATCATTAATAAAAATGAGAAAGAGTGTCGGAGCCTTGGGGAACATCGGCGTTTATGTGGTGAACATTGGATTTGAATCCGTCCAATACGACCTTAATTGAAGGGTCAGAAAGGTAGGTTACTAGTCCAATCGAGCAGGGCGTTATTAATTCCATATGCATTCATTTTCGATAAAAGAGCGCAATGTTAGCGCAATGAATGGGTCGGTTAGAGGAAAGAGACGACGGCTGGACAAATGCTGTTTTTCTATTTCTTGCAAAGACTCCAGTTGAAGAATAAGAGAAATGGAAAAGTCTGAATTTTCAAGCCTGTTTATAAAACGTAGTTTTGTTAGTTGCTTTGCTTAAGAGAAAGAAACGATAATTTTCTTAATAGTTAATAAACTCCGTTCGGTTATAATTGTTAAATGGATTAAATTATAATCAGGCGTATACCGGGAGTCGATTCAAAATTTTACCACGCCTTCATTGTTTATAAAGTGTTAATTAAATATCGTACAATGTGCTTTCAATGTATGTATACAACCTACATTAGACTCTTGGTCTTCTTCATATTTTGCCAAACACCGCTGAAAAAACACAACGCTCACGTCGGATAACGGGCAATTCCCGGCATGTCTATATGCCCTGGCACCCAACAAAGGTTTATGTTGAACTGCTCCACTATTTCCTTGAGAGATGATGGGCAGTTTAGGGCTACAAGAGAGTTCGTAAAGAATGATTCCAGGAACTTAAGCGCAGCTTGGATATCCGAAAAGATGCGGATATCATTAGCGGATATCGCATTTCTTTTAGCCAAGATAACACTTAATTAATCGCCATAATCTCAGCCTGGAAAACACAACACAGTGATAGATTTAGCCATCTTCAAAAGTCGTACCATTTAGCGGGACATGTTCTCAAGTTCATTTTTTAACGGCTTTCACACGACCTAGAGAGCTAAAATTTGGTGTCAAGTGCCATTTCTGAAATCCCGCGTGTGATGCGTTTAGAGAGTCGCGTGTGAAGCGTGGAAAATTTGGTTAACTGTGAAATAGCCCCACTTTTTTTCCAGTTGAAATTTTAAATTATTTGAATAGCTTAGTTCGAAAGGCGTTTCTGGTGCGAGTCGCGTGTGGAGCCTGTGATGCGTGGCAAATGGGCTAAACTTTGAAATTTTGTCAACAGCTCAGAGCCGTTGGCCATTTCCGACATCCCGCGTGTGACACGTGTCGCGCATCAGATGTGGCGCGTGTTAAGCGTGGAGTGTGTGTTAATCTTTTAAATAGGCCCCACATTTTTTAAACAACTTCCACACGTCTTACAAAGCTGAAAATTTGTTGGTAGCCTAGTCTACTAGGGCGTTTTTGAGATCCCGCATGTGGCCTGTGCCGCGTGTAGCGCGTGTGATGCGTGATAAAGTTGGCTTTCGATATCTTTCAGGTCTTTTTAGACAACTTTTACATGTCCTCTAGATCTGAAATTTTGTGCGTGTGGCGATGGTACGTAATAGTATATAACGATCGAGGAAAGTGTAGTTTACGATGAGCACTTTTCTGCGAGTAATGTACGCTATTTTTCACACGACCAAAATCTGTTTTTCGGCTAAACCGGTTATGCGCAATGCAAAATTACTCTGGGAATGTGTGTTCGCTGTAACTGCAGTAAATAACAAAAGTTTACTTGTTTTACGCTTAGCAATATATATGGAACACATCAACTTGTAATAAATTATTTGATGTATTCCATTAATGTTGCCAAGAACAATTACACAGGTACTTGCGTGTATATGGAACGCTATCTTTAAAATCCAAGGGATAAATATAACTACACGTGAAAAAGAGTAAATGCAGTTTCGTGCAGAAGAAGTATAGTGTAGTTTCCATTCTTAATGGAATACAGCAAATGTCAAATCCTAATACGAAACGATCTGTTTTGCCGACATTTGATAAAGTCCACCATCAATGTGATGCAAAAAAAAGAAGCCCGACCAAAATTCAAAACGTAAAATGTTGATATTCATTAAAGAAAACAAATTAACAGTTCTTTAGTTTAAAAAATGTCGCCTATTTCAATGATATTCAAGAAAATCGCAATAATATAAGAAATATCAGGAAGGAAACTCATTTAAAAAATAACATTAACATTTGTAATTATTGTGAATAACACTGCACTACACCTAATTTGTTGCTCCAATATTTCATCCATCGAAAATAATTAAAAAAAAAAGACGTTCACTACGAATTGCCATAACTACAACACTCAAAAAAAAACTCATGACCAACTTACATAGTTGTTAACTGGTGCTTGATCTGAATGCTTTGTACAACATTTGCTAATTAATGTAATGGAGCTTCATGGATAAATAATCGCATCTTGTTGTTTAATATCATCGACATAATAATTGGAAGAAAACGGAACAAAATTTCTACTGGTATGAAGCCATAATCGTCGGGTTGACTTGCTACCAACTACACACCTACTCCTTATCTTTTCCATGTCCTCCACATTACTCTCGTTCCTTCTACCTTTATACGTACCTAACCTCAGAAGATGTACCAACAAACAAAAAATCTTTCGATGCGGCATTTTATCCTCTGTATGATATCTCTTGTAGTGGTTACATCAATCAATCGCTGGAGGTGGATGAATATTTTCCAGCTATTGAATGTGATTTTGAGTACAAAACCGATGTATTCGACGATGAAGAAGAAGAGGACGAATTGCAATTCTCACAAAGTGATGTCTCTGATGAATTTAACGATGATTTTGATGACGGAATCGAACTCGACGAAGGCAATGTAGTCGCCGTTGGCGTTGATGCTAGAGCTGCCAGCTTGCAGCTCACTGAACCCATATGGATTGCGAATGCAAAAACCTAAAGGAGTAAAAACGACGAAAAAAAAAACAATTCGCAGGGAAATTTAGAGCCGTGCATTCGATTGGTACCTTATGTATGAAGAGCTAAATTTTGAAGCAAATTCGGACATAATTTGCGATAAGTAAAGCACTTAGGCGATTCGTTGAAGAAGAACTTTGCAATCATAGATAACGAAATGTGTTATTCTTTTGTGATATAGTTTGCTGCTGCAAGCAAGCAATCAATCAATCAATTAACTTAAGCTCTTTGTTTTTATATTGAATAAGTTTACAGTTAAGATTTTACTGTTTTAAAAACAAAGTATTCTATTGTATTAGAAGAGGGATGAGTGTGACAAACTGCTAAGAGAAGGGTGGGTGGATTTTACAAATTAGTTACAAGAGTAAAGAGTGGTGTGTTTTATAAGATCGATAAAAGATGTGGGTTTCCACATGTTAGCTAACGTATATGTATTTTTTTATATAGTTATAGAACATTTTAATTTATTCAATTACATAACTGTTCTGTTTTAGTTCAATATTTACTTTATTTATAAGAATTTTAATGAAAATAAAGTGATTACTTGTTAATATTTTTAACGTTTGGCTTTTCTTTTCAATTTTGTTTTCTTTTCATTTATATTGATTGGGTTTACAAATTTAGTCTTTACCATAATTTTAACATAAACTCATACATCTGGGCTACATTTTTAAATTTGCATGCGATTAATTCATTTCAATGGTACAAGCGGCTTGCATTTACCATACCTTTAGTTCGGTAGTATGAGTACTGATTTAATTAATGACGAGAACATAAACAGCAAGTGGATAGAGATCATTCAAAGATATTATAGTAGAGTAGAGAGTATAGTAGAGTAGAGTAGATTAAAGGAAATCGATTGACTAATCAAAAACAAAGTAAGTGAAGGTAAAAATACAAACACAGCAGTTTGTAGAGCTAGAAAGACAGAAACCATGACAGCTTTAATCTTCATAAAAAGGCAAAGGAAATCTCTGGGACTGAACGGAAGAAGCAATACGCCACACTAAAACACACTGAACACGAACGAGAAGTTAGAACAATGGAAAGAGTACATTGAAGAGCTTTTCTGGCAATGAACGAAGCGTACTACAACTGAATAACTGCCTAATTTTAAATAAGAGATAGCAAAAGTACTAAACGAAGCCAAAAGTAAGAAAGCCACAGGCCCGAATGCGGTGCCAAACCAGCTTTAAAACTAGTAGAAGAGGAAAATATCCAAGTCCTCTCTAGTATCTTTAATGCTTTATATTAACACGACAAGATCCCTGTGAGGTGTATAGGACAATCAGTCTAATGAGAGATGCTCTTAAACTCTTTCTAAAAATCATACACAAAAAATATACAATAAACTTGAAGAAGATGTAAGTCCTCACAGTATGGATTCAGGAATGGCGTTGGTACTCGCGAAGCATTATTTCCTTTCAGTATGGTAATCCAACGAAGCTTGGAAGTTAACAAAAATATTTACGCATGTTTCGTAGACTACAAAGAAGCGTTTGACAAAGTTCAGCACAAAAGATGATAGAAATCCTCAGAATATAAAAAAATGAATATGAATGAATGTGTAGAATTCACGAAAACCTTCGTTGGAATCAAAAAGCAAAAATAAACTTAGAGGGAGAACAATCTATTGATATAAACAATAATAGAGAAGTCGGGCAGGGTTGCATTCTATCTCCACTACTGTTCAACATGTACTCGGAAGAAAATGTCAAGAAAAGTATAACAGATATCGACAGTGTGGAGTATAGACCCCGGGGCCCGAACACTTCCAAATATTTACAAAAAGTGTTTTCCATCGGAGATTATTCTTATTATTGTTATTATTGTCTGGTGGGCTGAAAAGCCTGGTGCACTGCGACCTAGAGATCTATTGTGCATCCCAGATGATTACCAATTTATGTGGTGGCTTAGTTCTTTTATGAATGCCACTACGTCTGCCAGTTCGATCGAAATGGCACTCTGTCCTGGGACTGTGTGAGCCTTGAGGTGCTTAAGTTTTATCCGTGTCTTTTGCCTTGTTACAGAAACGGCAGCTGTCCGTCTTTCGATAGGTGGCTGTTGAATGGGCCGTGTCCCGTTATGTACCAGACTAGGGATCTGAGTGCATGACGGTTCAGTTTGATTACCTTGTCTATGTGTATAATGTTGTACTTGAAAAGCCTTTTGGTATGTGTCATCCCTGTCGACGATACCCATTCAGCTTCGATGGCATTGTTAGCCCACTCTTTAATTTTGTTTTTGAGGTGGCTAAGGGAGTAGACAATACTTGGTTCGGCAAAGTACCTTCTGCGCCTTCTCTTGCGCAAAGTTCTGCTGCCTCGTTCCCTACAATGCCTGAATGCCCTGGGGACCACATAATGGTGATTTTATTGGTTTTTGTCAATTGTTTTAAGTGGCTGTAGAAGCTTCACGTTGTTCTTGTGTTGAAAGTAGGGCCTTTAAGTGCCTGGCTTTCTGAGATCATGTAAATTTCAGTTCTTCTATATTTTCTTTTAGTCCATTCCAAGATGCAGGCTTCAAGTTCAATTGTTTCTGCCTGGAAAACGTTTGGGGAGTTACTTACGGGTATTCGCAGTGTGGTTCTGGGTCCGAATACTCCTGCTCCTGTTCCTGTGTCTGTTTTAGATCCGTCTGTCTATCAGATGGATGCATGATGGGGGAGGTTATTACTGATGTTTGCAACTTGATGACGTTCTGTAATTCTAACTAAGAAGTTCCTTTGGAAATCAGTTGTTTTGATCATTGAGTCTGATTGTAGGACAATACCATAATCCGAGTTTATTTTGGAAATGATGTTTGTATGTCCTGGTCTATTGTATTTGACCTGGTTGTGTATGTTGAGAGTGGAGAGTCTTAAGCCAGCTTCACTTATAATGTGTATGTGAAGTGGTATAAGTCATATAATCTTCTCGAGGGCTGCCGTAGGACAGGTCTTTATGGCACCTGTTGCACTAAGGCAAATGAGTCTTTGTATCTTATTGAGTTTAACAGCGTATCTTAGACTGCTCTGTTTTTGTTTTTTGTTTGTTTTTGGCCGCCATATCAAGGCTGCGTATGTCAGCCTAGGTCTCATAATACTCTGGTATAGCCAAAGAGTCATTTGCGGTCTTATTCCCTACGTTTTGTTTAACAAACGAAAAAGGCACGCAAAACTATCGAGCCCGAAAGCTTATCAAATTCAGCTTAAAAAAAAAACACTTTTCAAAAGATTCCGTTACTACTCCTTGTGGTCCCTCGAAGTTTGGCGAAGTCCTTTGTATCAACCACAAATTCAGGCTTTTGTCAGTGATTTCCCATTTCGATTTTTATGTTTTGATTATTTGTGAATATGATGTACTTTCGACTTGAAACCGCCCAATACAATTTGAATTGAGCTGTCCAAGAGATAGCTTCTAATCCAATGAAGCAGTTTTTAATCGAATCCATGAGTACCGCATTTTGGACAAAAGAGCTTGATGCCGTCTGGAAAATGGAAAATGCCTGGAAAAATATTAGGAGCAACAGCTTTTGATGTAAAGACCGGTTCCACTGTTCGGGGTCATATACCATCAAATCACCAGTAGAACGTTGTCCACTAAATCCGTACTCTGCCGGTCACTAAGGAGTTCGTTGGTTTCCTGATATTTCATAAGCTGAAAATTGATCAGCATTTCCATTACCTTGGAAAGAATGGCTTATATCCATGCTATGGGTCGGTACGAAGAAGGAGACGACGGCTCGCCTTTTTTGGGTATGGTCTGGACAAAGGTTATTTTCCAACTTCTCGAAAATAGTCCAGAAGAATAGGATAGATGGAAAAGCTTACGCAATGGCAATGCCAGCTTGGAAGAACACCTCTTCAGAACTAATGATGAAATACCATCTGGTCCAGCTAATTTGTTAGTGCTGGTATGGATTAAAACTCTAGCAACAACTGCACTAGTACGAATGAATATCTGCCCCATAGAGTGTTCATTATAAATGAGTGTTGGAATCGACGACGAGGCTGTATTATTGATTCTTTTTACGAAGTCATATGCTGTGAAATCTTCACCTTTTTTTATAATTGAACATTACCTGTTTGGTGAGAATCAGGCACAAGCCATATTCTGTGAAATCTTCACGTTTTTTACAGTAAAACTGTATTTTGCAGATAACACAGCAGACGCTTTATGTATAAAATTTTGCGATGTGATTTCTTTATAAGCTACAGGTCCGCTTGTCTTTGTGTGAGCGGCTGCATGCGCGGCTACTCGCCTCAGAGCAAACTCTCAGTGGACCGTGAATGATTTCGGCCACTCTTCTATCCTGAATTCAGTCAGGACTCCACTTGTCAACATAGACTACACCATTCTGCAGCTCCACTTCAACCAAAACTTCCAGGTCACCATCCCCTCCAGGTCTTCTTGGGAGGAAGGTATCTACTTGGAAAATGAAGGAATTCACTTCTACACAGACGGGTCGAAAACTGATGAAGGGGTTGGCGGAGGTGTCTTTTCAAAAAGACTAAATCTAAGTCTCTCCTTCCGTCTTCCTGATCACTGTAGTGTTTTCAAAGCTGAAATCATGGCTATTAAGGAAGTCGCCTTGTCTTGGCTGAAGAGTAATGTCATATCTGTTAAGGATATCCACATTTTCTCGGATAGCCAGGCTGCGCTTAAGTCCATGGAATCAGTTTCCACAAATTCCATTCTAGCCCGAAACTGCCGATCGTCTCTTGAGAAGATGGCGGAGCAGTTCAACATTCACCTGTGCTGGGTGCCGGGGCATAGAGACATTCCTGGTTATTGTATGGCTGATGAACTCGCCAAACATGGAACCACACTACACCTATTGCCTGCATATGGTTCACTAGGCATGCCGATCGCTACTTGCAACCTGATGTTTAAACGGGATGCTATAGTAAAAACTAATTATAGATGGTCAAACGGCACAACTTGCATAGCAACGAAGCAGATCTGGCCCAAACTAGATCCGAAACGCTCCAAGGGTTTGATCTCTCAAAACAGACTGCACATTAGTGCCATTATAGGTGACACTGTCTCATTGACAAGCATGCAGAAAGACTAGGAGTATTTTCCAACGATTTCTGCAGAAGCTGCATGGATGAGGAGGAGGAGGAAACCACTCTCCATATACTTTATACGTGCCCAGCCCTCTCGAATAGGCGAAAGCTCCATCTGGGAGAGTTATTTTTCAACGATCTCAACGATCTACCCCACAGTGACATTAACAGTCTCTTGCGCTTCATACGAAGCTCCAAGTGGTTCAACGAGTAGGCGTGGAATTTTCCTAGATCCTTGTGGTATCACAATGGACCTTCATGGTCTAAGTGCGTCGGTTTTGACTGACGGCCACTTCAACCTCACCTAACCTAGAGGTCCGCAATTGACTACGAATCTCAGTTGCTTGCTTGTGAAACACAAAGCAAAAAAAGGCATCCGTTGAGCTATCTGTTAATATCAGACAGACATATTCATTTTTTTGTCTTAAATTATGGGAGATTATATGTTTAATAGAAACGTTCATGCGACGTAATTTATTTCATGATTTTCCATAGTTTTCAAATTGTAAACATTCACATTCACTAAAAAAAAATTTATCTTTTCTTTTCAGATATTGCAGCATGGCCTACATTGTTGATCAACTATTTCCGCCAATCAAATATGACGAAGGTTCAATTGAATTCTCTAACTTTAATTATTGGCGTGATCCATTACCCGAATTGGAAATCGAAGTGGAAGGCGGTACTGTTGTCGCAAATACCAGCACTTCTGCAACAAATCCAGCAAATTCCAATCTTAACTCATCACAATCCAAACCATTGGGCACCATTCCAGAAAATTAATCAAGATACCATTATTATTTTGTGTCTTTTAACCTAAACATCATTAATATGTATGTAATCTGTAAAATCATCAGACCAAACTGAACATATGGAAGGTGAAATTATTTTACACAAAATTGTTAACAACTTTTTAATCATGTTACGGCTTTAAAACAAAATCAACAATCTTATAATAAAAAGACTTTTCAGCATCTATAAATATCCAACTAAATTACATTTGCGTAATTTTAGATTTAAAGTAAACTAAATAATGAAAATGCATAAAGAAAAACTTAATCATAAATATAATGAATAGAAGACTCACATGCGATAATTGGATTGTGCATATAAGCTTAATGATAAGTTTCATGTCAATGACAGGTGCGTACACATGAGTAGCAGGCAACTTTGATTTGATTCTTAGTGATCTCCACAAAATAAATGTATACCTATTATGTATTTTATAAGAATAAGAAAGGAAAGTAAACATCTAAACAAAATAAAATATAAAAAAAAACCTTTATGCTATGAACAGCCAACTCTATGTGGTACCATATAATATGTTATAAACATTCAGTTTCATAATTTTCATTATTGTGATACGCTTTGCTTTCATGACAAAGGAAAAACTAAAACAAAATCGCATAAAATCCCCAAGAGTTTCGTTAGAATGGATAAGAATCTATACCTTACGAAAACAAAATGTAATTTATTTTATCTAATTTATTTGCTTTACTTGTATTCATACCTGATTGAAGGTTATTTCAACTAAAATTATCTACATTTTTTTGAAAATTTAATTTTCCAAATTATTTACTTTTAATTTTTTAAGTTTTTAGTTTTACTTTAAGTTTAAAAAGTTTACGTGGTCATTTAAAAACATTTCCACTCACTAATAAAGGACTCCTATTAAAGTTCCTGTTTAAGTATACATATTCATATTATTAATTATTATTTAAGATTTATTTTAAATTGTGATATTCTAATTTTTCTGTTATACTTACTGTGTTTTCTCTTTTATCATTCATTCATTTATTTACATTTATGTTTTATCCACACACACTCTCTATATGGGGGTTTACAGCTTGATTGAATACTAAGCATTTATTTTAATCGAAAAGAGATGCATTGAAAAGAAAGTATCATATAAAAATGGGTTTCTAATTAAAAAATAAAATTCCAATTTGTCAATTTGCTATCGCATTGCATATTCCTTTTTGTTCTCAATATGTACTTAATTCTATCGTCAAAAGGATTATCCGCGTGGTTTCACGTGGTGCGTCTACACAAAAACATGCAAATTTTTCTAATCTCGATTGTTATCAATTATCATGCTGTACATGTGTGGTATTGCTAAAGTGCGTACTGCTGTACACATATATATGTTTGAATTGATGTATGAAGTCTTCTAGATGTAAAGTATGTATAAGCAATTTTTTTTCCTAGTAGAACTATACTGCACACCAAATCCTATATCAATGAAATCGATTTGATAGAAATACGTACATCAGCGAGAAAACGCGGGTAAATCGAAACTTTTATTTGATTATAATATTCATAAATTTATATGATAAAATACGTACATTACCTATGATATAAAAGCTTGAAAAATATTTATACAATTCGCACTTGAAAAAAAAACCATTTAAAAAGTGGGGTAAAGTAGATACAAAAGCCATCAATAAATACATAAATAATAAAATAAAACCAACAATATTAAGCTTGTGTTGAAATTTTAGATGTTTTATTTATTGATTATTAAGGGTGTCCCAGTGTCCCAAACTTTTTTTTCTCTGTTTCTGACGGTCAGCCATCAGCAGAGTAGGGCGAATAACACAGACTGCTTCAGAAATGCATGTAGCCGTAACTATCTCTGACTGGTGGAAGTGCGATCAAACCTCCACGTGTTGGCCGCTGGTAATTTTCCTCCTACAGAAAAAGCGAAATTATCGGGCTAGCCTCGGATACACTGATGAACGACGACGACCACGGCAACGAAAAAGTCTAAACGATTTAACAATTTTCTCATGGAACGTACGCTCACTGTATAGAGCTCGAGCTGCACAGTAGCTAGCCGATACCCTGTTGACATAACAGCAATTCAGGAGATGCGATGGACGGGGAATGGTGTCTTACAAAAATCAGAATATGACATATATTACAGCTGTCGTGCAAGACATCATATGCTCGGGGTCGGGTTTCTAGTCAGAAAAAGAATTAAACCCACCGTTATCGGCTTTAAAGCAGTAAATGAACGGCTATGCACCCTTCGCGTGCGGGGCACCTACAGAGGATTCACCAGATGATGAAAAAGAAGAATTCTTTGAATCTGTCGAACGGGAACTCCATGCCTGTCCTCAGTATGACGTAAAAATCATTCTGGTGGATATGAATGCCAAAATAGGTAGGAAGCCAGTATTCAGGCAGTACATTGGCACCCATAGCTTACACGACAACACTAACGACAATGGACAACGAGTCATAGAGTTGGCAGCAAGCAATAATTTGGTCGTTGCGAGTAGAAGGTTTGCGCGTAAAAATATCCAAAAAGCTACCTGGGTATCTCCTGAGAGAAAGTCCTGGGGCTGAGATGCCGGGCGTAGAAGAGAAATGGACACGCCTTAAGAATACTGTCATTAGTACTGCTGACTCCATCTTTGGCAGTAGTCGTAAGGATCGGAACGACTGGTTCGATGACGAATGTAAGCTAGCGACTGAACGTAATACACCATCAATTCATGAACTAATAGTGCAAGTATGGGAGGAAGAAGTGTTGGAGAAAGTGACGATATTGACATCGTTGGTAGAAACCGAAGAGTTGCACAGGAAGCAGGTCGAGCAGGCGGCACGAAATCTGGGGCTGCACATAAATGAGAGCAAAACAAAGTACGTGGTGGCCACGTCTGTGAGTAGAAGATCCAACTAGTGGAGCGCGAATTTGAAGTAGTGCAATCCTTTAACTATCTCGGGTCAGCTGTAGCAGCCGATAACAGCATGGAACCAGAAATACGCGGACGGTTGCTTAAAGCCAACAAAGCCTACTCTAGTCGGTCAAGACTCTTCAAATCCAGGAATTTAACCTGCGCGAAACGATTTTTACACGATATCGTAAATTTGGAATAAATAAACACGACACATTTTTGCCATCTATTTCGATAACACAAGGCTGAAATGTTATCGATTGATAACTGATATTTCTTTATTTTGTTGACGATCGGCTGTTTGTCAAGACAGTATAACATTAAATGAGAACGTCTATGAATTTAATGGGTGCGTTTATGCTCTTTTAGATATTGGAATTCATAATACATACGTAATTTGAAGTGGGTTAAAGCGAAGATATAGAAATAGTTAACGACTCGCGGCGGAAATCATGATACGGCCCCAGGACTAAGTGTATCAAACCGAAGGAAAATTCTTGGTATGATTTAAGCTGCAAAGAGGCTTCAAGGAACCGGGAGGTATGCTTTCGGTTATATAAATAAAAAAACCCACCGTGGAGAACCGAACCAAATTTAGACGAGTCAGAAATGATTGCAATGCCTACCTTAGATGAGTCAAATTCGACTATGACCAGAAACTGAGACAAAAAATACTTCAATATCCCAAAGGTAGTAAGAATGTTTGGTCATTCGTGAAACGAATTCAAAATACTACTGCCTCGTCTTCAATTCCAACGCTCATTCACAATGACATTACAACTGTCAACCTATAGACAAGGCCATTCTGCTTGCTTCACATTTCGGAGCTAGCTTAACGCCTGTACTATCAAGAGTCGAATCCTCTATGGGATTGATTTACTTTCGTACTCGTCAAGTGGCTAGAGTATTAAATGATCTCAACATTCATAAATCTACTCTGCCTGATGCTATTCCCGTTATAGTTTTGAAGACGTGTTCTTCAACGTTGGCAATTCATTTCAGTTCAATTCAGGTCGTATTGAACGGTTTCAAATCCAGTCTTCTTCTACTTCTTATCCAATTCATTCTTTCGCTGACGACAGCACTCTTAGCTTTTCATATGAGCTCGCGCTTTCTGCACGGCCCTCTTTCATTCAAGTGGAACTTGAACAATAACGTATGCTAAGCGCGTTAAATTCTTACCTTGACAGCATAACATGGTGGGGCTTACACAATAGAGTAGAATGAAACGCTTCCAAAACCCAATGCTGGCTTCTGTCGTCAAAGCGTATTTCAACCACCCAGCTTTTATCCATGAATGGATCCTGCATCAAAGAAACTCAAAAACTCGCAATGCTCGGTATGTGTTTCACCAACAAGCTTCGTCGGAACGACCACATATTCGCCATCGCTAGGAATGCTGCGAAATGTTTGTGTTCCTAAAACTGTGCAAGATGTACTTCACTCCTTCAGACCTGGCTACTATTTACAAGGCCCTAAACTTGAATACAACTGTATTATCTGGACAGATGCTTCCAAGACCACATTGCATTTACTTGAAAGAACCGCGCGGTATAACTTATTGGTGACGTAAATATCACGAAAACAATCGAATCGCTTGAACATAGTGTTTTATCGCTTTTTCCATAAGCGGTGTTCAAAAGAAATAACCATTGCATCCCGCCCATCCTCCAACCCAATCGAAATACCCGTGCCTCAACTCGAGCTCACGGGTCTACCATTAGACGTACCAACTAATTCAGAGATTCCATCTTTAGCCGCACAATAATTATGTGGAATGAATGTGTTTCCGCATTTGTATTTGTATCAAATGGGGAGAAACAATTGATTAGAATTGAACGCTGTCGTCTAAGCGAATCCTAAATTCAATGTCATTATCCATGAATGGATCTTCCATCGAGGAAACTTAAAAAGTCGCAATTCCCGGTATGTGCATTAACAACAAGCCTCGTTGGAATGACCACATATTCACCGTCGCCAAAAAAGCTGCGAAATGTTTAGGTTTCCTAAAACGGTGTAAGATATACTTCACTTCCTCTGATCTGGTTACTATCTACGCCCTAAACTTGAGTACAATTGTCATATCTGATCTGGTGCGCCTAAAACTACCTTGCATCAGCTAGATAGAATACAAAACCGTCCGATAAAACTTTTATGTGAAGAGAACATTGCGAAATCAATAGATTTGCTTGAACACCGCAGGAACGTATGTGGAATGCTCCGCCTTTCCACATGACTATGATCCACAGGCATTCAAAACAGAAGCTCATAGACATCTCCTCTTTTCTCCCCCACGCTGTGCCAAGGGTGTGAACCCCGCGTGCGAAAATTATAAAAAAAGAAGTGGACGTGGACAACGTGGCTTGGATAACGTGGCTTGGCGGTGTATGAGCTTGGGCAGCGTGATTTGACGATGCGTAAACTTGGACAGAGCGAGCTTGGTAAGCGTGGACAATGATATGTCTTAAAGAAACGTAGGCAGCGAAATGGGACAAAAGAACGGCAGCGAACTGCTGCTATGGGCAAACGTCGTGGCCTGAGTCCCTACTGCAGGTCACTTTCTTGCTGATATTCTCTGCACTGAATTAGTGTAGGGTGTATCTAAACCTATTTCCTAGTCATGCATGTTTCTTTAGCATTCTTTTTTTAACATATGCTTTGTTGGAGTAAAATTTACCCAACAAATAGCTCCAGAAAAGGGCAATATGACCCCTCCTTGGGCAGTGTGTCTGTCGACTGATTATCTGATATTACAGCTGCCAAGATTAACAAAGAATATAATCCATTATTTTAGGAAATGCTTCAGACCTGAGTAGACCTGTAATAGTACATTAAATTTTTTCAGTTAGTTGACTGAGTCACAGACAACAGTGCAACAATAATCTTCGCACATTTCAATCCAAATTTCTTGACTGAGTCCAATCGCAATCATACTATTAAAGAACATAAAGAGCTGAGCCATTCAGGTCAATCTTCTATTCCTCAGTTGGCGAGCGAATTTAATTATGATTATGAATGCTGACTAAAAAAACTTTGCGAAAATAACAAAGTAGATAAACACAAAAGAAGATTCCAGAACACACAACAATAGACCACTTTAAAAATATTGAGTAGTGGGACCGACGACGACGACGACGAGCTCTTCACAGCCAATTTGTCAATGCGGAAAGTGTCGGCGAAATGTTTATTTGGAACGCAGCAACGAATTAGCAAAGTTCAGCAACCCAGCCCCACCACTCGAACTCGATGCAAGTCAGCAATTGAGTGGCATGGCACGTAGTCAATTCGCAAATGTGTTTACCAGATTTAAGTATGGAAAATTTTCGCCCATAAATTATGGAATTGTGTGTGGTGAGCAATGTACTCATCCGTAGACGGTATTGCGACTTGTGACCTCTAACTTTAGCAACAGCTAGGGATTCGTTATTTGTTAATAGAAAGAGATCCGTTGTTTTATTTATTAAAACGAATTTTTAATACCCTTTTAATAGGACCTTAAAAAGTTAATGCAACGTTATATTAGTTCAATTAGTTAAGGCGGTCAGAAATTTTCATTAAATTGTTGAGCTGACAAGTACAATAATTTTCAGTGTAACTAGCTAAATGATTTACTAGATTTTAAAAATAATTGGCGCTTAGCTCAAGCCCAGCATCGAAAACCAGAACAAAAGTAACAGTATAAGGGGTACTAATAGGGCTTGCAAGCGTCAAAGGTACCAAAATTAAAAAATAGTAACAAATGACAACAAATGCCTGCCCGCAATATGATGTACAAAACATTCTGAGGTGTTATGAGCGCAAAATTATGAATCGGCTCCTGAATTCAGGCATTATCTTTGCAGCCACAGTTTACACGAGATAACTATTGACGAGTCATAGAAGTCATGGCAGAAGTAAGAATTTGGTCGTTTTGAAAGAGCTTGCCAACTTTTACGCGGACCACTATCTGTTGGTATGGTGCTCTGAGAGCGGATTGCATCCCTGCATTGATGAATCAGATTTGATTCAACATAATGGTTTCCCTTCGCAACGAAGGTATTAGAAGGAACTAAAGTCAGGCTATAGTACTCATCCTTAATGAAGGGAGAGTTTTTCCTGTGGTTGAGATGCCGAGCGTAGAAAGAAAGGGGGTTATGTTATCACCGTTTAAATGCATCTTGAAGCATCTGAAACCCAGATATTTGATAATTCCGATACCTCGGTATTAAATGCCATGGTGTCATTATTTTTCCCTCGACGCGGACTCGTAATCTATTTCCGTAGTGATAATGTGTCAGCTTTTTAATTTCATTTGGCTCAAAGTAAAAGTACAAGAGCGCAACATCCACAACTGTCTTTTTTACAGGAGCCCCAACTTAGACAGTGTTTCAACTCAGAGCGAGTTTGATAATAGAGTTGAATTTAATGCTTCCAAAACTCAATGCTGTCTTCTATCGTATAAGCGTAATTTAACCCCCAACCTTTATCCATGAATTGAAACTGAAAAATTCGCGCACGCTTCAAGGGCACCCTTATAATGCTCGGCTTGGCACAGCGTGGGCGTTAAGGAAGAGGAGGAGAAAAGAGTAGATGTCTATGAGCTTCTGTTTTGAGTGCCTGTGGATCATAGTGATGTGGGAAGACAGAGCTTGGCAGAGCAATTCACATACGTGTTGTACGGCTGAAGAACGAATCCCTGAATTTAACTGTACGTCCGAGGATGGGCTTGAGGGTAAACTGATGAGCATTTAAAGCGCCACTAGTATTGCGGTTGAATTCAAGGAGAGGTGGCATGCAGCTGGCTATTTCTCTTGAGCACCGCTGGTAGAAGAAGCGAGAAAACAGTGACAAGCAAGAAACGTTCCTACGGTGTTCAAGCGAATCTATTGATTTCGCTATATTTTCGTCACCGATAAGTTTTATCGCTTTTCCCACAACTGGTGTTAAAAAAAAATTTCCAGATGCATCCCGCCCATTCTCCAACCCATCCGCTAAACCCGTGCCACAACTCGAGCCTACGGGTCTACCATTAGGCTTATTTTCGGACGTACCAAAGAATTCAGAGGTTCCTTCTTTAGTCGCAATTATGTGGAATGAATTGCCAGACTCCGTATTTGTATGATCTGCAGTCATTTATGACACACGTGCATCTCATATTTTACCCTAATTTCCCAACGCCCACGCTGTGCTAAGGCATTATTAGAGTGCAAATCCGTTGATTGTTTGTACATTATAGAAAAAAAATGTGTCAGGTTGGATTATGCTGACTGACTTCACTTTAGCTTAAGCCGACATTGACAAAATCAAAGAATATTCATGCATAGCTCTTTCAAAGTTTGGAAGTAGTTCCATAAAGATATTCCTATAATATTTAATACGAGTCGTTTTCATTTAAATATTTTTCAAAAATCTAAACTTAATCCTAACTCCTGAATGACCATCGGAATAGTACCCCGGGTCCAGGTGAGATAACAACAGCCAATTCCTTACAGAAACGTTTTGTTAAGAGTACTACTATTTAATAATTGAAAAACAAATTTGCACTTCGCATTCGACAATTTTTTTATTTAAATCCTTAATTCAAACTCGATGTTTAAAAAAAAATTTATAAAATAATCAGGACTCTTGCTTTATCTTAGATATACAAATCTTAGTTCTTCTTAAGGCTGTCCTGTACCAATGGTAGATTCTTGCTGATGAAACACTTGAATCCACGGAACACCCATGAGCAAGAGTCGGACTTTTGTTCGTTCTTGTCAACGCATTTCTCAATTTCAGTCTTAACCTCGTCCTTATTGCGACTTTGTCCCAATTGTTTGATCACGTTTTCAGTCTGAAACCCGTCCTTGGCGTTGAACAGACCAAACTTGTCAAAGATGCATTCGATATAGCACCGGGTGGTCTCATCATCGGGGAAATCAAACTTCTTGTACTTCTCGATGTAATCGGCAGGAACTTTCTTTGCTTCCACGCACTCTTTGCGGAATTTCACGAGATCTTCTTGGTTTTTGATTTTGTATTCATCGGCAAATGACTGCAATATACAGAAATAGTTAACAACAATAGCAAACAAATGCAACTGGTACTTACCAATGCGACAAGTGCGAGAACAATTGCAATTGAGTACTTCATGCTGGAAATGCTTGAATTCGTTTCTGATCAACTGTCACAGAGATGATGTCCAAAAACTGACTGATGCCTATTTGATGTTGGATGCTCTTTATATAGACACGCGACGAATGAATTCTGCGAGGAGCAGACAATCTGGCTACAGGCAAACTTTAGTTTAAGTGCGCCAATTGTCACTCTGTGGTATACAGTTGTAGATACACATGTAGATGCCAAAATAGTTATTCATTTCAATCTTTTGCGAGACTGATAGTACTTTTGGCGAATTAAAGTAACAAACATAAATATATATACGTATATATAAACAGAACAGCTGGTTCTTCTTTATCAGCAATCTAGCATCTTAATGTGTTCGGCAGCATTTAAGTTCAGTTTTACGTATGTCACCTGTTAACTTAAAATTTAATTTTAATCTTATCTCAGAGTAGAATACAAATTCGAAAATTAAGTCATAATGCAATGAATTTGTTTGCAATAACTCGTGCATACATTTATTCCACTATTTCTCTTCCTTACACGTATTTCAAGAACAAAACAAGGCTTAATTGTGTCGTAATGAGTTTGCTTTAATTGCAACTTAATTTAAGTAACCGGATTTAATTTAATTAAATAAAAAGTATGTTTTGCGCGAATTTAAAATGCAATATTTTTGTTGATTTTAAATTCGTTTACTATAATAGACAGGTTTCCGTCACCTGGATCAATAGGTCCCCATACGAATTGAGTAAACCTGACTCTATTGGTTGGTGCATCGAACTTCTGAGCAGCAGTTTCAAAGTTCGAATCCCAGAAAAACACCAAAAATATTTTTCACGGTTCCACCTCTCGTGAATATCTGACAAATGTCTGAGAGTAATAACTGTCACGGAAAGCTTCTCAGTTCGCCTTTCGGATACGGCTTTAAATTGTAGGTCCCTTCCATTTGTGTGCAAAAATATAACACGCACAACACGAATGGTCGCGAGAAACTAGGCCTTGGACCACAACTTTCTCTCGCACCAAATATTAATGTTATTAAGTACATACACATACATAAATCTATATACTATATACAATAGAGAATTTTTGTTTGTTTTTGTGCCTAAGTAATTCTGGAACGTCTTCACCAATTTCAACTTGGTATGTATGCATATAACTTTCAATCTGGAATCAAATACTGTGGGTGGTGGCAGCTGATATTAGTGTCGAAGCTATAGTTTTGGGATCGCCGTGAGGAATAGTTCTGGATACAATAGAGCTGGGTTATCGGGTGTTTTTAAAGGCTGAGTCCTTCCGATATACAGGGTAGGTGAGATGAATAGTGGTGCTGGAATACCCTTAAGAGGGTTGTTTGTTCTTCGGCAGGGGGAGGTTTTTATTTATTTTATTTAATTAGCCTAGATACATCATCATTATAATGCCTAGACGCAGTGTGGGCTTGGAAATATTTCGGATAGAGGAAAAGTTAAGTGTTATGGTGCGTGGAGTTGAATTCACACCCGAGCATCAACAAACTAGAATATTGTGCTCATAAGCCCACATTGATGGCTATTCATCTCGATTACTTTATACATAAACTCAACCCTACATGTGAATATAGCAGTGTTCGGCAACTGTATATCGCATTTTCACACGCCCATAGACGAAAGTGACTGTTTCGTACGCAATAAACTAGCCTCGAAAGTAGCCCATAACAACACTAGTTATGTTATGATATAAACGTCTTTTGTTAGTTACTACAATCTCAGCGAACACATTGCGCATGAGCAAGAATTCTCTTTTGTTTGTCGTTTGTGATTTCTGCTTCTCTCTCGATTTAGCGGAAAAACCTGTTTGGACGCGTGAAAAATAGCGTACATGACTCACAGAAAAGTGCTCATCGTGCTCGTTAGATAACCTCCACTTTCCTTGCTCGTTCTGTAATATACTATTAAAGCATCGTATCATGTGTACTTGTAATCTAGATGATGAGAAAAATTCCTGCGTATTTTGGACGCGTCCGGAATCGAGCCCGGTGTCCTCCGAGTAGGAGCCAATAGTTCTAACCACTGCACCACCGAATCTGATTAATAGTGATCAATATTAGTGTCGATTTTATAATTTCGTATAATTCCGGTAGTTGAAGTAAATAGCGATGGTAGGACACTCATATTGGTGATTTGTATCCCTGAAGCCACGAGTATTGCGTACGAGGAAATAGGTGACGGTTCGCCTTTTTTAGGAACAGGCTGAACAAAGGCTGCTTTCCAATCCCCTGGGAAGACTCCAGAAAAATTAGAGATATGGAAAAGCCTGCGCAGTAGCAAAGTCAACGTTAAAGAACACCTCTTCAAAACTATAGCAGGAATACCGTCAGGCACAGTAAATTTATAAATGTTGAGAAAGTAAATCTTTCTCATAGAATATTAGACTCATGAAAGCACAAGCGGCGACATCGCGCTATCTGCTAGCGTGGAGCTAGCTGCGAAATGTGAAGCAAGCAGATTGGCCTTGTCTATAGAGCTGACAGTTGGAATGTAATTCAGTCATCGTGGTAGCGGTCGTAAATCTCGTCATTATAGAGTCTCAGGAATTGTCTCATATCGGTTCTCATTTTATACAGGAAAGAGGATATCGATATTACTCACCTTGAACACAAACCATTACCAAAACGGCACAGTATTCACATACCCATACTCTAGCCATAAATACATATTCGATCCGAACCTCGACACCGAAGCTCTCAAATTTCGATTTTTTTAAATTTTGGTAAATTAGCAGTCGACATTATCTCAGTCGGAATCTTTTTTGCAGTCGACATTTTCACCCAATCGACATTTTCAACTTTATCGGGATTGAAGACCTAAGCAATCTTAGAAGGCTCAATAAATTAATCTTCAATATTTGCTTCAAAATTTCTATAAGAAAGACATCAAACAGGCCAAGCGGAGCTTCTGAATGAATTTCTCCAATCTATTTAAAATGCAAAGGATACAGATAGAATTTGCAAGATTCTGTCCAAAGAAATGATGTGCCCGACTTTCATCAAAAGATCGGATGGTATCTGAACAGAATCATCAGAATAATTTTGGATCTTCTAATTAATACCCACTTCCCTAGATTCAGAGACTCTTGCATGGAAAACCGACCGAGCATTCTCAAAGAAGAGCTCCTCGTTGTGAAATAAATAATAGCATAACCCATAAAAACGTTTCTTGGGCTTCTCTTCTCTTCATATACATCGCACGGTCTAGACCGCATAAGGCTCATTCATCGACATGCCATGTCGTACTTGAACGCTACATGTTGGATTTGAAAACTATTTTTTTATACTTGTCACGAAGTACCTAACTAAGTGAAACAAAGAGCTAATGTCCAGATCGATGGTTTTCAGTGGCAAAAAGGCAAACCAAAGCAATATCCAAAATAAACGGAAGATTACTGCTTACAAAAATTGCACTTTTGAGGCAGTATGCTTGTTCAGCACAACTGGATCGCTCGAGCGTAAATTACCAGTCGCTTGAAATATGTACTGCTCTTCCAATGCTAGAAAAACTCACTTTGTTTGAAAAGAAATTGAATCTGTTCGTTGGAGATAAAGAGAGTTGATCTTTAGTCCATTTCCCAAACCCGTTCATAAACAAAAATTACGTGATTTCAGACTTAGGTTTGAACAGATCTGTTTCTATATTAATTTCTGTGAAGTTCATTAAAAGTAAATTAAGAAGCGCAAATACTGATGATCAAATTATGCGTACTTATATTAAAAACAAATTGCTACTATGATTTAAACGAATTATAGAATTTTTTTTGAGTGAATTGATCATATTTTAAAAAACATCTTCATGGCTTTTGGAGTGGTTTGTTAAATTTTTGTAAAGAAGATCAGTTCTCTGTGGCAGCGATTTTACCACCACAATTCAGAAATTAATCTTTAAAACAGCCAATCCCAAGGGGGACATAAAAAAGCCACAAACCCCAATCAACCAGTCGTGGTTAACTAGCAGTTGCAGTTGCTCTCTTATTTTTCTTTCAAATGACTCGCATGATTAATTTCAATCAAAATCATTGTCCAGCATAACCAAATTAACTGAAGTAGGTACGTATACCCTTTGTCCTGCATATGTAGTACATTGATAAAGTTCTGGAAAATTTTAATCTTTTTATGTCTACAAAACACCTATCTACATATAGTTGTACATGTGGCACTAAAAAGTGGCTTTGATTGTCTGCTCCACGCAGAAATCATTCGACGCGTGTCTATAAAAAGAGCATCCGACATCATTTTGGCATCAGTCAGTTTTTGAACATCATCTCTGCGACATCTCTGTGAAACGAATCGAATCTAAGCATTTCCAGCATGAAGTACTCAATTGCAATTGTTCTCGCACTTGTCGCATTGGTAAGTACCAGTTGCATTTGTTTGCTATTGTTGTTAACTATTTCTGTATATTGCAGTCATTTGCCGATGAATACAAAATCAAAAACCAAGAAGATCTCGTGAAATTCCGCAAAGAGTGCGTGGAAGCAAAGAAAGTTCCTGCCGATTACATCGAGAAGTACAAGAAGTTTGATTTCCCCGATGATGAGACCACCCGGTGCTATATCGAATGCATCTTCGACAAGTTTGGTCTGTTCAACGCCAAGGATGGATTCCAGACTGAAAACCTGATCAAACAATTGGGACAAAGCCGCAATAAGGACGAGGTTAAGACTGAAATTGAGAAATGCGTTGATAAGAACGAACAAAAATCCGACTCCTGCTCATGGGTATTCCGTGGATTCAAGTGTTTCATCACCAAGAATCTACCATTGGTACAGGACAGCCTTAAGAAGAACTGAGATGAGAGTCACAGCGGTATTTCTAAGACAACGCAATTAATGTTATAGTTTTTTGTAAACATCAAATTCGAATGAAGACTTTAAATAAAAAAAAAAATAATGGAATGTGAAGATTTTCTTTTTCTTTTTTTAGTCCTCAGGTGAATGCAAATGTATATCATTATTTTGGAATTTTTCAGGCTTTATACCAAAAAATAAACAATTCGATCGAATATTGAATATGCAGCCTTTATAGATTCTTGCATAACCTCTCCGAGCTTTCCTGTATATTTTAATTCGCTTACGCTAACTACATAAAGAGTCTATCAAATTTTGCATTTTGAGGTGCAGCAGAGAAGAGTTTGAAGACTCTTTTTTTTATCAAAGTTCGCGTTCGTTTCAGACTTCACGTGCGCCAACTCCAATTCGGTCTTCGTAATCCTCCAGATTGTAAACGAGTAAGAAAGGCCTCGTAGGAGTAGCATCTCCTAATAGATGTTGGCCCGCTGAATAACGAGGAGCCACCACTCCAACCGAATCACTTCCAGCTCTAATATTCAGACAGACTTGGCCCCCTCCAACTATTATCCATTTCCAAACCCGAAGAAATGGCTCCATTGTAAGAGATTTGGGCCGAATGATGAAGTCAACACTGAAACAGAAGCCTTTTTTGTGAGCATCGAAAAATTGGAATATCTATTAATCTAAAAGGCGACATTGCTCAGAAATAAATTTATTTTGGCGAAAAAAATTGTGTTTTCCTTCCTATGCCGATTACCTTTCAGCCAGCCCTCGTAGCTCGGTGCACAACCCCGCTAGAAGAACTAATTATAATTATTAAGGCAAAATGTCAAAAAATTGTGGCGCTGACTCGGATGTGTGCTCTCGTGTAAGCAAGGCGCGACACTCCTATAGTATGCTAAATATTTTTTTTGGAACTCCTCGCGAATCTTCCGGAATCTGAAGCTAACAATCTTCAGATCTAACGTTCTCTCAGTACTCTTGTATGACTGCGAAACGTGGAAAGTAACAGAGGCAATTGACGCGCCTCCAAGTATTTATCAACAACTGCTTAAGGAGGATACTGAGAATAAGATGGCCGGACATTATCACCAATCAAGACTTGTGGAGAGTAACGCAGCAGGAAGCAATTGCGATCACCATCAGACGACGAAAATGGAGATGGATTGGTCACACTTTGAGAAAGCCAGCGGGCGATATTACGAAACTAGCGCTCGACTGGAATCCACAAGGAAGCCACCGAGTTGGCCGTCCTAGCAAAACATGGAAAAGGACAATAGAAGAGAAAGCAAGATCTCAGGGGACCGAGTGGCGTCTCTTGAAACCTAAGGCGATATTTCGAGTTCGTTGGCGGGCGTTTGTAGAAGCCCTACGCTCCCTCGCAGACTAAAGGAAAAAAGGAGGATTAAGGCAATTATTTCTGTAAATTAAATTAAATGATAGTAAATAAAACAGAATAATTTGGTTTTATAATTATTATTTTTATTCGTTCAAGTATCGATAAAATTTCAATCTTTTTCTTTGTAGCATTTTTATATAATTATTTGGATTTTATATATTTATTTATATATGTATTTGTAATTCTTTTATTTGTTTTTTTTTCTTTTAATTATTATTCAAATAAATCTTACTTATTTTTTCGACAATATCTCTGCTTTATTTTTTCTTCATCTTTTTATTTTCGGTATGTGTTTGTGTGTGTGTTGATGCATACTTTTCTTTTACTTCTTCTTATTCTTCATGATTTTAGCTTTTTTTGCATTTTTTGCATTTTTTGAAGATTATTTTGCAATATTTTTCGTCTTCATAATTTTTTTTTAGCTCTCTACTATTTTTTGTAAATATTTTTCTTTTTTTCTTTTGTCATAAATATGCATTTTTTGTTTTGTTTTTAAAAGATCTTTTTTTTTAACTATCTCTTCTTTTCCTTTTTAGATTTTCGTCTTTTTTCTTCTTATTTTTCGTCTTTCTTTTTATTTTTATTTTTTTTTTATTCTGAGTTTTTAGTTTAAAGTTGATGAGTGATTCAAAAAACATTATTGCCAAAAAATTACTTAATTGCTTTTGCGGACGCGTTAATCCGTTTCTGGTTTGTTTTTACTTTTATTGCTTTTTTTTAAAAAAAAAAATTGTTGAAATGGATCTATTTTTTCGGACAATTTTTGGAGTGATATCTTTACAATCTTTTGTTTTTTTTTTGTTCTCGTAATTGTTTTTTTTTTCTTTTTTATTATATTTTTGATGATATCAGCAATTTTTTCAATTGAATTAGTTTAAGAAGAGCGACAGACAGACATATAATGTTTTTTGAATTCATTATATTTTATAAAAATCTGAAATCAAATTGATTGGATTAAATTAAAAGAACAAAAGTACACTGATTATAAAACATGCAAATGTAACAAGTATATATTAAATAACGTTGAGATGGAGTGTATGCAGATTAATTAAATATCTTCTTTGACAAGCAAGCGATCATTAAGTAAAAGTTAACCTAATAAATTTTATTCCAGTTTGCATTGTGGCGCAGGGTAATCGTCGTTTGCAGGAGCAGACTGAATTTCTTTAACAAAAATTAAAAAGGAAATCTATCATATTCTTTAAAAGAGTTCTACTAAACCACCTAAAACACATTAGGAGCATCGACGACATTGGCAGTTGGCATTAATCACTCCGCTTTTCATTGAATAAATACACTTGGGTGGAAAAAATTCGCACAATGATCAATTTTTAAAAGTTCAAAAAAATCAAAATACCCAATGTTTGTTTTTTGAATGCAGATTCAAAGTCTATTTCAATACCTATCTAGTGGTACCTTTTTAATTGATGTATCTTTCGGGCCAGAACAAAAGTGAAGTGGCTCAACAACTAAATCTAATTCTCCCTTCGTCGAGTGTGGCAGAAATATCAAAATACTGGTGGCTTCAGACGGCGACAAGAATCTGGCCAACCTCGTGCTATAACACAGCGTGATGGCTTTCATGTAATGACTTCATTGCGAAATCGTCGTTTGAATGCGATTCAACTGGGACAGCGGCTACAGCATGTTCGTGAAGTGGAAGTAAGTCTGTGGACATGAAATGTTTTAGGATTTACGTGAACGCCGCCAACAAAGGGCATAATTCCACGGTCCTCTTAGGACGCGGATTACTTATACGGCAATCAACGTCCATCTTAGACAGATGTGCCAGTATTAACTCAATGGTTAGAGCAGGAACTATCTTAAATCCTTGCCGATCTTTGGTTGACGACAATCGGTTGAGATGTGCAACTCCACAATGAACGCATCATCGCACCGGTAAGATTAAATCGGGAACTGATGTACCAAAGATCTTCGTAACACCAGGCCTTCCTCTGATGTGACCAATGCAAGCGTTCTACCCGCATTTGGGTATTTAACCACCAGCCACACTTATTCACAAAAAACGTGTACTTCAGAAGTTAACCCCCAAAAATCACTTTGTTGGAACGGTATAAGAACAGAAAAGATACCACTGGATAGGTGTTGAAATAGACTTTGAATCTGCATTCAAGAAAATTAAACAAACATTAGATATTTTGATATTTTTGAACTTTTGTTTTTTTACTCCCAAGTGTAGTTAAACAATTTCAAAGCTCTTTGTAAATAAACAAACTTTTGTTTGGTTTGTAATATAAAACCCTTAAACTAAACATCGGACTATTCAATTTCCTATTGATGTACATAGCTACAAATTAGTTATGTACAATAATATCTGCAGTGCATAATGTTTGTACATGTGTATATATAATTTGTGTTATTTTATGAACTAAAAATTATGTTGTCCTCAGGAACCGTAGGGCAACGATTTTAGCCCATCGAAAATCATATATGTACATATTATATATGCCTCCTCCTGTAAGCGAAAGTTTGGAAATACATATACACATTTATGGTTACTATGGTGGTGGAGGTGGATTGTGTGAAATATGTTAATTTATAACGCAATCAAATTCAATGTTCATCACAAAAGCAAAACTCAAAGTGATCCCACATCCTTTTGTGTATGGAATTTTAAAGAAGCTATAACGTTCATTGTTTGGATGAGAACTCACAACGGCAGTTGTTATATTATTTTCGCATACATTTCCACTGCAGATTATAAATGTAGCTGCTCGCTTGTGCTTTTTAATGGGAATCATCTAAAACAATATGTTACATGCCTAAAGCCGCACTAAAAGAATAGCAAATTGATGGGGCAGCTTCAGAAACTTAAACCAAATTGCGAGCCACACAAAAAATTGAAAAGTAAAAACAGAAATTTTCATGTAAATTCTCTAATAACCAAAATATGCGGCTAAAAGTAATCCACTATAAAAAATGGAAAAGTAAACACAAAAAAACAATTCATAAAAACAAAAATTTTTCATATAAATTCTCTAATAAATAAAATATGCGCCTAAAAGTAATCCACTATAAATGCTGCAAAATATAAACACATGCGAAGCGCTGCCTGCTTTTGTGGTTCAAACCGTAAAGCATCGCTGCACACAAGCACACAGTCATTATAGTATGGCTATATTGTTAAAAATTTTGTATGGGAGCAACCTGACCCCGGAGCCCGACCACTACCAAATTTATACAAAAAGTGTTGTCACGGGAGATACACATGTGTGCAAAGTTTCATATAAAACCGGGCTGAGGAAGTGGGTTAAAAATTGATCTTGGTGCGACCGCCATCCACGGGTACGCGAATTTAATATAGAGAATTTAAAAAATTGGTCATCGTATGTGATATAATACTTTCATTTGAAAGGTCTCAATGCAACCAACATCCAAATAGAGATAGATTCTACTCTGAGTAAGTCTGCTCCTTAGTTTACAACAATAAAATATTGGTGGGCAGAGTTTAAGCGAGACCATTAAGCGATGCCCCGGCACCCAAACTAGGGTCAAATCTTTGTATTGGCTTATCGAATCCAGTTCGGCCTGGCACTGCCTGACGAGTTTAGAACTGTTGCTGGTCGAAATAATGGATTTATTAGCGGATGGGCTCTCTACACATATGCTGACCTTGCCCGCTATTTCGGTATTGTGAGATAAGGCTCTGCATGCCTCTCTTATCGCTAAGATCTCCGCCTGGAAGTCAGGGGGGTTATAAGGCCTTGAAAGGTTAAGGTTTTCAGAGTAAACTTCATCACCGACCCCATTACTCATCTTGGATCCTTCAGTGATAGGGTAACATCAAAAAGCCCCACAGCTCTGCCGTCCATCCAACTTTCTCGAGTTGGAAACTATACGGGAAGGCTAAGATTGAAGTGAAGTTAAGGAGTGCAGTATTAGTTGAAAATGGTTTGTTAGCAAAGTACCCAGATTTTCTGAACCGGACCGCGCATTGCACACCGCAACGTATTTAATTAATATAACCAAAGTTTAAAACATGTTAGCTAATAAAAATACACCTTTAATTTAAAAACAAAATTTGCGCAGTAGTTTGCTTTGATCTGAAAAATATTGCAAACTTGCGTTGAACTAATTTGTTTTTGCGATTCGTGGTATTTTTTGTGATTTGTCAATGTTCATCCAGTCCTGAGCTATGTTTAAAGTTTCAAGTCTCTAGCTCAATGGGAAGTTAATCAGTTAAAAAAAATTCCACCTGCACAGACAGACATACACGAAAGCGAACTAATAAAAACTTTTTAAAATAATAGCTAATAATTTTGACAGGCATTTCAAATCCAAACTCTCAATCTCTCCTAAAATTCCTAAAGAATGTAAGAAGCCAAGACGACAGACAATCGATCTCTTGCGCGCCAACTATCTGTACTATCAGCCGTTTGGCCCGCGCTGAGCTGCGATTTGAGGCCAATGGACTTTTTTCTATGGGATGTCGTTAAGGATAGATGTTATGTTATGATGTATACTCATTTTATAGTGTTTTTAAAAACAAACGTTTAAATGAACCACCCTTCATATCATACGTCTTACTCGCAATCGTGGAACAACTTAAAACAGTGATCTCTCAGAGAATTAAGGAGAGTAGGAACCTAAGAGGAAGTAAAATAAGAAAGTCGCAACATTATCTACTGAACACACTGGCTGAAAAATTATATTTTGAATTTTACAAAATTTCTTCTTGACCCGATTCAAATGACTCCATTCTCTGAGAGTTGGGTTGGGAACTCTGTAGCCTAGTCCTTTACTTATATATATAATAGTTTCATCTACATATATAGAAGAATATTTGAAAAGATTTCACTTGTCAGCTTTAAACTTTTAGTAAAACTCCAAGTGCGCGCACATTTCAAATTATCAAAATTTGTATTGTAATATAAACATGGCATACAACTAATAGATCAATGCCAGACAGTCATTTTCATGCAAAGCTTCTACTTTTCTGAATTGTACGCAGCCAGCAATGTTTTAAAGGGGTGCAAAGAAAATGCTAAGTTAATGACATGCAGGGTAGAACAAAAAGGATAAACAAGAAAAAGATAGAAAAGCAGAGAGAATTTGAGAGAAATCGTATAATGCTGATCAAATGAAAAATCGATAAATGCGAGACGAAAGAATTTGTTCCTTACAAAAAAAATTCTTAAATAATCTAAATATTAAAAAATCTATATAGAAAAGCAATAAATTCTGCACTTACCTTAAAAATAAGAAGGAAAAAGCATTAATCAGTATGGTGCATAGTAATTAGCCCTGCCGCGGTAACCCCTTCTGAAACAAAACATTAACACTAGTTAAAGAAAATAAAGAAGAATAAAGTGCCATTTTATACATACATTGGTCGACGAGTGCCACGGAAAGTACTGTGACAGCAAGCTCGTGAAACGCGTGCTCCCCGTCCTCTAAAACTTCCGCGTGCAAATCGATTTGTGGTGGAAAGGCCAGGTCGGTTGGTGCGCTTCGACATGACCTACGAGAAAAAATAATCAATTTTTCACAATAGAAAATGTATATACCGCACCTTAATTTGTCTTCCGCGGAAGAGTGTCTCGTTCATAGCCAAAGCTGTCTCAACAAATTCTTTTGACCCAAATTCAATGTACGCAAAACCCTTCGGATGTCCATCAGCTTTATTACATAGAATCGTCACACGATTTATGGTTCCGCAACCGTGAAAGTGGGATTCCAATTCTTCGGCAGATGCTCCGTAATCAACATTGCCAACATATACAGAACGAGTATCGATTTCTTGTTTTTCTTCAATAGAGAGCGGAACTGCGGCAATTCCCGTGGCTGAACCAGCCATTTGCTTGTCTACCTCCGATTGCATTTGTTTTATTTTCTCAGCTTCTTCTTCCATTTCCTTAACGCGAGCTTTAATTGCTTCCAGTTCTGGATCAATTTGCATATTGGTTTCGTCCTGTGTGAATACCAGAATGACAGCAAATATGATTAAAGCACACGAGTTTTATTTTATTTAAAACTAAAGAGTAAAACAGTAGTGAGTGCAAGTCAGGTTAGCAAGCGATGTCTACATTGAACTAAGCCCAATAGAACTTGACTCAAAATCTAAAACAAATCCCGTTTTTACTTACCTCGTTTATAAGTTCTGACTCGCCATTGGCTTCCTCCAAGTTATCCAGAAGTTGATCTTCGTTCAGTGATAGGTGTTCGTCTGCCATTTCGTTGTATGTACTTTTGGTTGGTTGGGTTTCTTTTCCTTTTTTACTTTTTGCAAGAAAATCAAGACCTACTTGGGCTACGGTACGGCAGACAGCGAAAAAAGCTCCTTTCTGACGGCGTCGCTAAATAACTTGAACGAAACACTAAAGTTTTAAAGATATCTCGGGCTGAACAAACAACTTCTCCTCTTAAACTTTAAAAAGTTCTACGCGAAACGCGATGGCAGTCGCAGTTCACAGAGCAAGAAGCAGATGACGTTTGACAAAGCAAGGGAGAGCAGGCAAAATGACAACACACACTACGGCCGCCGGGGAAATTTAACGAATAAATTAAAGTTTCGGCAAAATGGTGGATACCGCCAGGTCTCGTTTGTCGTTTTGCTATAAAAAAAAACTAACTACAGGTTGGATATTATGTTTGGCAATAATTTTTACGCTTATTTTTTAAGAAAAGAGAAGATTTTTTATAGAAATTCCTACAACGCTACACAGGCACTTTTCTAAACTTATGCAGAAAAATATTACTGTTATTTAAACTTGCTCAATGTGCACTTTTTCACAATAATTAACAATGTTCTTTTTTCTTACTTTTGACGAAAGTACAGCAGAAGCAAAGGAAACTCTCGAACACACATTTCACTATTTCTCGGTCAAAAAAAACAAGGGTAGGATAGTGATAAGCAGGAAGAAAAAACGGCGTGACGAGACATTCACTTAATGGTATGTCTACACATATACTCAACTGATATTGTGAATAACTCGCGAACCATTGAAATTATATTTACACAAGAATTATTCTAAATCTATGTATTGCACCAGTTAAATATTTAAATGTCATTTACTTTCTTTTACATAGTAAAATGAAGTATAGTAATCCTGAAAATTTTCGAACTCGGGATTTTTGCAGATTTGCCCATTACGGTATAACCGGAGTCAGAAAATGCGAAATTGAAAAAATCTCTGTCTGTCTGTCTGTATATGTCCCCTCTACAGACAATAAAATTTATTTGTATTATTCGTATAACCGCGGTTGCTGGCACGAATTATGTTAATACTAATTAATATTTATATTTCTGAATTTCTTTAATTAATAATTTTAATTCCTGTGAATAAAAAAGAAAGTCTTGTTGTGCCCACACCTCCATTTTTTTCATTTCTAAAATTTTGACATTACTTGTATCTATAAATCACAGTAAGGTGTGCTGTATTATTGTATCTACCAAATGCTGAAGGCCGATTTCGGTCGCAAAAAGCGAGTCGGACAGTGAAATGTGACAAGTGAGTTCGTATACGTACGAGGTGTATAGCATACAATTTCATTGTGATGCGTTTTCTTTCTTTGGTGTAGTGTAACTTTAATGACAACATTTAGTACAAATTGTCGCTTTTTGCGAATCGGTTCGTTCTTTCCCCAACCCGAATCACAACTCAGCTACTCGTAACTCACTGACTAGGCGAGAAGTCTCTAAATGTCAAACAGCTTCTTGCAAACTAATCACATATCATGCTTCAACATACTCCTAAGAACCTGTAATATACTCCGTTCCAAAAATATTAACGGAGCACTGCTCTTGGCAGAAGAACAAAATCAAGGTATGGGCATGTGTCAGAAAATCATACTAACACACACACAACACCTACTTCTGCAGGAATGTAGCCACCTGGTGCTGACTTAAAATATGATTTAAAACAGCCAATTTTGCTAATGCAAAATTTACATTTGACGCGTGCGAGACAATAGTTAAATTGAAGTTGTGGTTAGCCAGAATGTTAATCTCTTCTACACGAATTATATAGTTATTTTATAGTAACATGGGAAATCTTATCTATAGCATTAATATTGAAAAATATACTACTTCTCTCGTCTGGCTAACCACTATTGCTATTTAACAGCCGTCCTGCTCATTTCGCAATTCACAAATGTAAATCAAGCGTAAGTTAATAAAATTCGGCACATTCGTAAAAAGATCTGGAGTAACTTCAGGGTAATTTAATCTTTTTACGATGGGTAACTCTTTGCCTAAATAAAAAAAATTAAAAGTTACTCAGTATATATTTAATTACAAATGTGACTATTAATAGTATTTTGAATATGTTAATTACGAGTTTTTACTGATCTTGAAAAGTCTTTTGAATTGTAAAATTAATAAAATTTAGTATTTTTTTTCTACGTTATGTTTTTGCACCAAACTGAAGGTTTTTCTGGTGTTCAAACTTCGAAAATTCCACTCAGAAGTCCAACACAGTAATCACGGGACCCATAAAAATAATGAGATATTCGTTGTTATTGTACTATGTACTTAGTTGGACCTTGTAAAATAACAAGAATATTTCAAATCGTATATATGTTCAATTAGCGTGCTCTCACAACGGAAAAACAAAAAACTTAATACTTACAAGATTGTATTGATTTTGGTTTTGACAAAAAAAAATCTTTGCTCGTTGTATTGGAAATCCATACAGTCTTGTAAGTGTTAAGATTTAAATTTCTCAATTGTGAGAGCACGCTTACCACATCCAAACTTGAAACAATAAGCGTGTTCGATTGGACTGAATAGTACAATTATTAACTGTAAGATAAATGTCAATATTACTTATGTGAAGTTCAGTTGCCCAATTTCGCCAAATTTTTAACTAAAGTGAAGATGTTGTCAATCGAACAGTCTCTTCACTTCTGTTACTATTGATACAGCTACTAATTTAGTTAATTCATTCCAATCGAACACAGCTGAAGAACTGGTTTTTAAACAATAATTGATTTGGCAAACAAACCAACAATCATTATCTAATTTTCAAAGAGGTAATATGGACATCGTGCATTGCTTTCTATCCGCTTTTCCTAAGCTCGCGTTTAAATTTACAACTGAATGACGAAATGTATGCAGAAATTTATTGTGGTCATGTTTTTTTTTATGCCGGAGTAATCGGAGAAATAATTTAATTGTCAAAATTCAGATATGCCTTTTTTTTCATTCTTCAAGAAACTGCTGCATAGTCGATTCATGTGAGAATAATCCCTTTCTCTGATACTAAAAAAAACAGCAAATAATTATTATTATATTTATAATATTAATCCAAACTGACAGTCAAGTTTGATAGTCTGGAAAAAAAATCCCATAAAAATGTCGAAATAATAAAAAAAAACACATTGCAATACTTGACAACAAATGTTTTTTCAGTCTCTAGAATATAATTATAATTTAATTCAGAATTTATAGCATTAAAATATCGAGCGATATCCAAAGCCGGTAATTAAAAAACATTTTGTAATTTAATCCCAGTCAGTAGAAACAATGGACTCAAGTGACGATTCCGAATATGAGGAAGAAATTCTTGTTTACGCAGATTTTAAAAATAACTTGGATCCGAATGATTTTAGTGATCCGAATTTAGCGATTAAAATTATTGGAATCGAATCGAAAAATCCAATAGCAGAAATAAATGGCAACATATTTAAAGGTATGAGTCGCTTCCATGGAATAGCAAGAATGAATTAAGCATCAATCCCTTGTAGGCAGCTATGATCACTCAATGGGAACTCACGTTTTCTTCGCAAAAGATGACACAGTTTGTTCAACTGATCCACTCTACGATAAGGTTCCAAAGCAGAAGTACAAATATTGTGCAAAGACAAATAAGGTCCTCACCTTTGAGAGAATATTCGTTGAAAACCAAAACGATACGGAGGCCAATTCTTGTGAAAGCGAAGGACTAACTGAAACGTTGCCTATGTCAGACTCTGCTACAGCGATTGATTCGAATCAAAAGGAATCCAATTTAAAAACTAATTTATCATATGAAGATGCTTTAAAATTAATTCCTACTAAAATCGATTCTAATTAATAAAAGATATTTATTATTGTAATTTACATTACTTTTTTACTAAAAGAAACACTGATTTTTCTTGTTTCTCTTAGGTTTTGTTTAAAATGGAAATGATTCAAGATGTACCAATGAGGGAGCCCATAGCATTGCGGCAATTTCTTGAGAGGTGCATAAGGGAGATAACACCAGATATGTTTCCCCGTTCTTCTGCCGATATTCAAAAATTAATGAATCTTGATGATGATCTTTTTAAAGAACTTGAGGAGTCTATGTCAATAAAGCATCTAGAACAAATGGATGATGTTCGTGTGACGCCATATATTTCCGGGGTATCTGAAATAAACCGCAAAAGTATTTCCCAAATACCTACGGATGCCCTAAAGCTGAAAACTTTTAAAAATCTAATCGAGGAAAAAAAAACAGTTGTCAAAAATCCGTTTAGCAGGACACAACACTCATTTAGACAGGTCAAAGAACCAGAACCTCCAACATCACCCGAGGAGACTTGTAAACCGTTCTCAGAATTGTTAATATCAATTCGATTTTATCGTCCAAAGCGATCTGTAACACGCGGAGGTAAACCGAAATATGAAATGCCTCACTTCAATGAGGAATTTCAGTGCTTGGGTTCAAATCTTCTATCAGAATTACGCGATAAAGTTGCATGTATTTGTAATAAAAAACGATTCTTTGACATAAGCGAAAGTCCAGAGTGCGATAATGTCGATAAAGAAACTGATCCTGGATTCTTTTTTATCACAGATACCTTTTACAATGATACGCGCAATCCAAAAAATCCCGATTACTCACAAGTGATTCGCAAATGGGCGAAAAGTGCGCGTGGTCTTTCGCAACTTAAATTTAAAATCGCTAAAATGGAAGAAACGAAATTTATTGATCTAACAGTCAGTCTTGGCTTTCCACAGGTGTATCAACATCATGGGAATTGTGAGCATCTCTTTACATTTTCCTTTGTAGAATTTGTTACACCATCATCTACTTGCTTTAAGAAAGAACTATATCCGTTGCTTAAATCCGTCAATTCGTTCAACACTCACATGTGCAAGATGTGTGGTCAGCGGGAATATATGTACATTGTTGAGCGAAGTAAAAGGCAACTACACGATCCAGCGTACTTGTGTTCAAAATGTTTCTATGCTTTTCATTATCTCGACGGTAAAAAAATTGGCGAATTTAAGGCGTATAGAATTCACGAGAAACCTAATTTGACTGGAGATAAAAGGGCTGAAAAAGATTGTGACAAATCCGCTCCAAACTGCAGCGATGCATTTGAACTTGGCGATGAAGAAGAAGATGACGGTGAAAGCGATGAATTAGGAGAACAACCATCTATTTCTAAAGAAGGATCAAGTGAAGACGATACTTCTACTAGTAATACGAATAAAGACGCGGAGTACATTAATATTGAAGTTGAACAAAATTCAGATGACTATATCGTTCGTATAAAGTCAGAAGATCAATTTAATGCGGAAAGTTCGGATGATCATGAAGAATTTATACTTTTATAAGTTCGAAGTGCAGGCAATGTCGCGAGTCGTTAGATGTTACAAAATGAAATACAGAGAAACATTCTTAATATGGACTCGTTTTATTATTATGAAATTTATCTTTTGTATAAAAACAAGCTGTCCCTTAATGTTAAACTCGCCTTATTTATTGTATTTTGTATATAATTTTCCGAAAGCAGTGCAGTAAAAGCATTGGCTTGAAATCAACCAAATTACTATCAAAAATTGAATGAATGAACAATTGAATGGTTCATGTTTCATTGGCAAACAAAA